>BSBM01000299.1:55127500-56477500 GCA_027924585.1 Larix kaempferi | reverse complement strand
TGCAGGATTGAGTGCAAATCCTCCCAAATGAAAGTACTTAGCCCAGGTGACTTCAGGGATGTATACACTGAATCTAATGATGAGTAGATTTTGGGTGTAACAGAATGCCCCCCAAAGTATGAAGCTGTTAAGGATGTACAGGTGAAGTGCTTTGAAAGAAATAATGGCAATAGGCTCGACGAATGAAGGATGCTGATGCAGTACAACTGACTCTGAACGAACAATCTCATATGAAGTACAGCATGGCTGCCGACCAATACATTGCAGATCCATGGTAGTAATGACCGACTGAACACAATCATGGCTACTAGACACAAGCGCAGATCCATGATGAGATGATAACACAGCCACGACCAATACAAAAGTGGATCCATGTAACGTGACTCAATACAAACTCCATCGTAACCTGGTAAAACATGACTTCCCAGGGTCTTCAAGCTGAACCCGCAATGATACGAATCTATCCATGTGATTACAAATGTCTTGACGTCGAACATGGTAGAAACCACTTGATTACCGGTCATTGATGTAAACCGTTAACAAGTGCGAGGGAGATCACCATTGATGTCAATGATTCCCAAGGTATCACAGTACATATCATCAAGCGTGAATAAATGATTTGAAGTCGAACGTAAGATGAAATCTTTCAATCAAGAGTCAATGATGTAAACTCATGACGAAAGCAAGGTAACCTGCCATTGAGGCATGCAGAGCCAAGGTACTTGACTGGTTTCTAGATTCAATCCTCGGATGATGTGTTGAAGTCGACAAGAATGAATCCATCGAAGGAGGGCCATGATGAATCCCCCATCAATCGACACGAAACACGACAAAAGATGTGTAGAGTGGATCGGATGGTACAGTAACATGTAAGACTGACTCAAAGTAACAACGGCATGACGACGTATGTACTGACTGTAGATGAAAGATAGTGGACGTGTTCTTTAACATGGGCATGGCATGACTTGGAAGTATTGACATAACGAGAATGACGCAAAATTCCAATGCAACTGATGATGGAAGCTTTCTCCGAATGACTCAGAGGAGTAACAGGACTTAGAAAGTAAGCAGGGACTCATAGACAAACAGATGACCCAAGTACTGTATGCAAATGCAGATGAGTGCCATGTTCAAGAACGACTATATACTGCCACTAAGGTATGTAACACAAACACTTTCCTTTTTCCCCATCATGAATGATGAGTGCCTCGTTTGTTTTTTACGAGCTTGATGAGGGTAACCAGATGCTCGGTATAGCTCATCTCATAGATGAGTCCAATCCCAAATATTTTCCGAACCTGGGATAAAAGGGGTTCGTCCCATGACAGGCCCTTCAATGTAAAAATTTAACGAGTCCATAGAAGGTAAACTTGGTCGTCATTTCATGTTTAGAGAGTCTGAAAAGAACTAAAGAAGACTCCAATGGTCCTTTTTCGTAAAGTTAGCCTCATCGCCCAAAAAAAGGGTAAAACAACGCGGGAGAGGACTCTTCCAGTCATGATTGGCTGGAGTATTCCTTTTTCGTAATTAGTGCCTCCTGGTCCGAAAAAGGGGTAAACTATCACCGGGAAGATGACCATTCAAATACTTTAACAAGCGTGAACGCAACAAGTTCGCTTGGCAATCTTTTCATTTTTCGAGAGTCTGAAAAGAGCTTAACAGTAGACTCTGGGGGGTGTCCTTTTCCATGGAAGTTTAACGAGCCCGAAAAAGTGATAAATCATAACTCGGTACTTGTTCTCATGGTTGGGTGAGTACGAGAACAAACGAAGAGTGAACTCATCCTCATGCAATAATTACGACTAACCAAAAATAATAATGACAAAACATTGAAAAGGGGTGTTCATACCTGTAGTTACCATTGGTAAATGCGAGAAACGACACAAAAGACCACTTTACGATTCCTGTACACTAGAGAAAGTGTCAAATAGCCCCAAATATAATAACAAACAGTCGAAACTATAGTAAATGGCCCAAAAAGCATCAAAATATTTGAAAAAGAATATTCCATTCTATTTATAAATAGAAATATGGGCCAAAAATAGAAACATTGTTCAAATTGCCAATTTGGGTGGAGAAGTACCAATTTAGAGCCAAAACTTCCTTTGCCGATTTCGAGAGCTACGATCCACCATTTCACCAGTCGTCCGGACCAGGTAGGCCTAAATCTCATCTTGCAATTTTCCAATGGTTTAGTTTTTTATTTCTTGTCCATTTTTGGGGTTTTTGATGGTGTTATGGAGGGCTAAATGCACCCTCGTCTCGTCGCAAGTTGCGTTTTCGGGACCTGCGACGAGGCCGAGTCGTCGCAAGTCTCGAAAACGAGACCTGCGACGACGTCGCCCTGTATCTAAAGGTACGGTGCGACGGTGGAAACCCAAAACTCAAACATCAAAAATCACCCAAAAAAGGAGTTTGTGAAAGTTGAGGAAGGACCTAACAGGGTTTAAATGTCCCTTTTGGCAGGTTACTAGCAAGCAAAAATGGTATTGGAGTGGCGAGAGAGAGAACACGAACTCAAGGATGAACAAGCCGCAAACGATCCACAATGCATGGATGCTTTGAGAAACTGTGGGTTACTCAAGTTCTTTGAGATACAAGGGATGAGAGCCTAGATCCCGCTACTGACACACATGCTCCAGAGTTGGGATGCGGTCCAACAATACTTTGTGATAGGTGAGCATATTCTCATCATTGACATTGAGGATATCTACTTTCTGACCGGTTTGTCCCGAAGAGGGGACACTGTACAACCCACTGGGACATGGGCCAGTGACCGTACAGTTGAGGACATGGTGTCACAGCACTGTGTGGCTACTTCTCGTCCTTCCAGCGGGAAGATACTCATCAGGGATGTGGTGAGTCGTCCACTGCGGACCATATTGCTTACCATTACTAGGGTGGTGGGTAGCCAAGCCTCACACACGGCTACTCGGACCCAGATGTTGTATGCGGAAGATTGTATGTCTCCCAAGGTTTTCAACTGGTGCGAGGGTCTCCTCGCAAACATCTGAGCTCAGCTGACCAAGTGTCGGCGAGGGGAGCTCAAGCAGTTTGGGTATGGATTGATTATAGTATCGTTCCTCTTAGAGCGGATTCCTCTTCTACGTCCGTAGTTGGTACTTGATGACAGGGAGCCCAGGGATCCCCATATGCTCAGATGGGCTGAGGTCATGACTCGTCATGGTGGCGGGCCCATCATTAGCTTTGGTCCCAATTTTTTTAGCTGGCTAGAGGGATAATTACTTATGGTCGAGGACTTTCCATACAGCGGCACAGACTTTCGAGAGGATCCCGACTTGGCGTTGCCAGAGGGTGCAGCATGGGGTGATATAGCTGAGAACAAAACCCTTGTATTTTTTAGTTTTGTATATTATATCATTTTTTTGATGTAGTGCTGACAAGTATGTAATATGTGTGTGCAGATGTGGGCCCCGTGTGACCAGTAGGTCTCTCCCTTCCAGCGAGGAGAGACAGAGGCGGGGAGGCAGTAGTTCCTGTAGGTGCTCATGCTGCCATTGAGGAGATGGAGGAGGTGTACAAGAACCTATCCAAGCTGACTGTGGAAGTACCAGAGACAATTATCGATGACTTACCGAGGCCCATGCAGAGATTTGGGGTTGGAGCATCTGTGCGCTTCAATGTCTTACTCCGCAAGGTGGCTCGGACTGTGGACTGCTTTCTCACCCAGCGGCAGCATGCCGTTCGAGCTAGGGGTGTACAGGTCAGGCATCAGGCCTGATGACATTACTATACTTGTACTGAGAGCTTAGAGGCCTCATATTTTGTACTTACTGAAAGCTATGATGCTTCATATTTTTGTAGAGACTCACTGAAAGCCATCGTGCTTCAGATTTTGTACCAGCACTACTTTTTGAGCGATTTATATATATACAGACATTATCGGTGATTTATACATTATGTGTTTTTAAAATGATTAGTGATGTGATATTGTTTATATGTTTGCTTTTATACATTGTATTTACATGTTGTGAATGCTTTTACATATTATGAGTATTATGTGTGTGCGATGTACCAATCCAAAATGAAGTTGGCCATCAAGTCAGCAACTGTGTTTAACTCCCGTGGAATGTGCAGGTATTGAACGGATTCAAATGACCTTTCCAGGAGACGTACTCATCTGAAGAGATGGAGTAAGGTGGGATCATGGATGGCGTAGACCCGGTTAAGATGGGAAACCACTAATTGAGAATCCATGTGGATGACAATGTGGTTCATACCCAAGGAAATGGCGTTAGCTAGGGTTCCGATTACTGCCTGATATTCTGCGGCATTGTTGGTCGCAAACCCTAGGCAACTTCCTCCTGAGCTAATGAGCTCATCTGTTGGGGAATATAGTACCCAGGATGCCAAATCAAGGTTACAGGTATGCCAACTGGCACTGTCCACGAATCCATAGCACGTTGCCATCTGCACACATAGACAGAACATGGTATAAGAAGCGGAAACAAGATCGAAAGACACTCGAAAAGAAATGCGTCACACCACACAAAAACACGCCATGTACAGTATATACAAGCAAGTCTATGCATGAGAGATTAAGCATAGTATCTCTTCAGGTAAAGCCCATTGCGGGGTTCACCCAAAGAGATTCCGTCATAATCTTCAAGCTCGTAAGCACCTTTTTCCAACACACGTTTTATAACGTAAGGTCCATGCCACATGGACTCGAACTTCCCTGCTCCTAGCTTGTCGTGCTTCTGGTCATAAGTAAGGACCAGGTCACCCTCGTTAAAGATACGAGGTTCAACTGACTTATCGTATTGGGCCTTGATGCGTTTCTTGTGCGCTTCATTAGCGAGAGCGGCATCTCGGCGAGACTCGTCAAGTGTTGCTAAGTGCAAGAGACGTTCTTCCTCAGCGGTAGTGTTAGGAAGAAGTTTGATAGCGAGTTGTAGAGACGGAATTTCGCACTCTATCGGTAGGATAGCCTCCAATCCATATACCAATTGGAAAGGAGTGAAGCCTATGGCGGTTTTGACGAAAGTTCGGTAGGCCCATAACGTTGAAAAGAGCATGTTGTGCCAATTGGACTTATGTGTCCCTACAATCCTTTGGACCATAGTTTTCAAGACCTTGTTAATGGCCTCGACCTGTCCATTGGATTGCGGGTAGTAGGGTGTTGAATTTTCATGGCGAAAACCCAACCTATCGCTCAATTCATCCACCATATGGTTCTGAAAATGAGAGCCATGGTCGGTAACAATTGCCTGAGGAACTCCAAACCGTGCTATTACATGATTGAACATGAAGAGTGCGACGGTTTTGCCATCGTTCTGGTATGTAGGCATAGCTTTGGCCCACTTTGTGAAGTAATCCACAGCTACGATGATGTAACTATGCCCCTCGGCCGAGGTAGGCTTACAATGCATAAAATCAATGCCCCATTTTGCGAATGGGCCAATGGCAATAACCGGATGTAACGGGGTGGGATGAGTGCGCTTCTTCGTATGGAAGTGTTGGCAAGGAGGAAATTTTTTTACAGCCTCAATATAATATTTGAAGATAGTAGGCCAGAAATATCCTGCGCGCAAAATCTTCTGGGCTATAGCCATCCCAGAGAGGTGACCGCCACATGCCCCAGTGTGACAGTCATTCAGAACGCGTTCAGCCTCATCATGAGTGAGACAACGTCAAAGAATTAAGTCGATGCCACGATGATACAAAGTATCATTGATGATTAAATAATACTTTGCATGGTGACATATCTTACGACGGTCATCGCGAGAAAGTTGAAGGTTGAAGTGTTGGGTTTGAAGATATAACAGGATATCTCCATACCACGGATCAGACGTACTGATGAGAAACAATGATTCATCCGGAAAGGAGTCATTGTGCTCAACTTCTGCATCAGGACGGGGAAGGTCGCAAATGAGCTCGGCAAACACCAAATACTTTTTAGACTTGGCTTTCTCGAAAAGAAGATCGAATTCTTGTAGTATCACAATCCAGCGTGAATACTTGCCCCCAAGCATCTGATGTGTCAGTACATGGTACATGGGGTTCAAGTCGGCAATGATAGTGGTGGTGCGGAGCAAGATGTAGTGACGGAACTTTTGGACGACAATGACTGCCGCAAAAGCAAGTTTTTCGACATGTGAATATCTAGTTTCAGCGTTAGCCAGATCCTTACTTGCATAGTATATTACAAGTTCCTAGGCATTTTGATCCTCCTATACCAAAACCATGGCGATAGTGGTAGCAGAAGCGGTGAGATATAGGATGTAATCTCGATAATAATTAGGTGGTTGGAGCACAGGGGCATGCGTGATGGCATGTTTGATACTGTCGAAGGATTTTTGAGCTTGGTCGTCCCAAATGAACGGGACGTCCTTCTTGAGCAGTCTCATGTACCCCTGAGTCTTCTCCGTGAAATTGCAAACAAAACGTCTTAAATAAGTCTCCTTCCCTTGGATACTTTGAAGTTCCGTAACATCAGTCGGGGGTGGAAGGTTGATGATGGCCTCCACCTTTAAGGGATCGATGCGGATCCCATCCTTCGAAACGATAAATTCTAAGAGGCGTCCGGACTCAATGCAAAAGATACACTTATGAGGATTCAAACGGATATTGTACCGCCTGCATCTGAGGAAAATGGTCATCAGATGATCAATGTGGAACTCGCGTTGCTTTGAATGAGAAGGGAGATCGTCCAAGTAGGGTTCCACAAAGTCCTTAATATCATGGAAGGCGTACGACATAGCCCACTGGAATGTGGCGCCAGCATTTTTAAGGCCAAATGGGAGTTTGCGGTACGCAAACGTTCCCCACAGGCAGATGAAATCCGTCTTATGTTGGTCGGCTGGGTTGATCTCAATTTGGTTGTAACCAGAAAAGCCATCCATGAATGAGAAGATGACGCTTTCGGCACAGTTGTCGATGATCTAGTCGATTAAGGGGGTCGGGTAGTTGTCTTTCAAACAAGCCCGATTAAGGTCCCGATAATCAACACAGACAAGAATGGTGCCCTGCTTTTTGTTCATAGGAACGACGTTTGAGACCCAATCCGTCAATGGGATAGGATAAATAAAACCAACCTTTAAGAGCTTTTCAATTTCTGCCTTTATTGCCGCAGTCTTCCGGGGGTGTGCCGGTCGCAACTTTTGGCATACAGGTTTGATGTCGGGATAGGTTTTTATTTCGTGAGAAACAATCGCGGGGTCTATCCCAGGCATCTCCTCATAGGACCAAGCAAATATGTCTCGAAATTGCTTGAACAAGGCCGTGCTGATAGTGATTTCTTCAGGGGAACACTTCTGGCCTATACTAATGTGTTCCACTATACCTAGTTTCACCGAGATGTCCACCGGGGTGGTTGGCTCAATGTTGGCCAAGTTTCCCTCCGTGTCCGTAAGACATGTAAGAATGGGGGAATGAGGGGATGGGTAGATATCTGGTGAAAAGAGGGTATGGATGTTGTTCTCTATGTACTCCAAAGGAGGAAGAAAAGATGACCTATGGTGGAGATCATCCCACGAACTGTCGTCAATATTCATTACTTCCATGATGGACTCGTCTGAATGAAAAGTCCGAAGTAAGAGATCAGGTAGAGATGATGTCCATCGTAGAGAACAAGATGGGGAGGCCACGGTTAAATGGTCCCCCGGGGCTGATTGGATAGCCTCATAGATACGTTCAACGGGTGAAAGAGGCATTATGTCTCCAAACAGGTGTGTTGTGGCTTCGTCTGGTACAAGCCAAGCATCGTTAGAGTGAGATAAAATCTCTGTGGAGATCATGTTCACTGTAGCAACATGATTAGGGGGGTCCGCAGGTGGAAAAACGCCCATGAGAGATGAATCTTTCAAAAGGCCAACCCCTAAACTCTCATACTGTTTTGACATCTATCCAATGGAAGGAATATGGTCACCCGGATGAGTAGTGGCATCTGGTGTACAAAAATCTAATTGGTCGATAGTAACAATTCGTCCTTGGTGGGGGAATTGTACTATGCGGAAGACTAAAGAGGCTACTGCCTGCATGGTGTAAAACCAATTGCAACCAAGTAAGAGATTATAATCTAACGGGTCCGAGACCACTTCCACATTAATGGTTACAGTCTTTCCACCCAACTCAATTGCAAGAGCTTGTAAGAGCCCATGAGGTTGAAAGCCACGCCAGTCGAATGCTTTCAACGTCGTAGGAGAACGATTCAATTCGGGGGAGCCAATGGCTCTCCAATAGGCGATCGACATGACGGAAGTGGAGGCTCCTTCATCCAACAAGGTACGGTGGACAATATTCCCAGCAATGTTCGCAGAAACTTGGAATGCGAGCTGGTGCGAGAGCCTCGACTTAAAGTTGTCAAGTCGGAACATGATGGTGTTCGAGGAATCCGGGTCGACTGCACCAATGGCTACCGAGTTTTGCGTTGATTAGGACAATTCTGCAAAAATTTCAGGGTGGACATGGCGCAAGGAGCTTGGGCCAAGTCCTCTACGATATTGTAATTTTGTGCCGCTCGAGCATTAGGATTGAAAACAGCTTTTTGAATCGTACTCTTGGGCAGACGCAATATCAAATCCAAAGATGGCCTCTCTATGGTGAGAGAATTTGATGGTACAGTGACATCAGTTAAGGATTCAGAATCTTGTTCAGTATTACTTCCAGTGGATTCCTTCGAAGGGACTGGTTCTTAATATCGCGAGCGAGTATTCAAATTGATCATCTCGTTACGCAGCATGAGAATATGTGCGGTATTGGATGGTTCCCCCTGGGCTGGGGGGGTTGAGCAATCATCTGCTGGTTCTGAGTAGGAAACGGATCGTTGAGGACTGCGGGAGTCGGTTTACCCCTAAGAAACTTTTGTACTTCGTCTCTATGGGGACAATCTTTGGAGAAATGGTCATATCCACACAATAAGCAAGGATACTTCAGTTTCCTTTTATGCTTGGTATCGTCAGGAGTGCTCTTGGGTTCCTGCTGGGAAAAAGACTTTTTGGGTTTCCCCTTGTTCTTCTTTTTGCCGTTAAACTTCTAGGATGAAGCTGATTTAACCTTGTTCACCTCTTCAGTTACAACAGGAGTGGTTGATGTGGTGGTGTTGTGTCCAGCCCAGGTTGGGTTGGATGATCCAACAGTGCTAGCAACAGGCTGGGTGTTAAGGGATCCAATGATTCCATCAGCTTGGAGTCCCTTATGTGGTTTTGTAGGATCGTTAACGTCACGGGGTGCATCAGGAAGAATATTAAACAAAGTTCCAGATTGAGTGTAGACCAGGTCTAGCAAATGGGCACTCGCAATGGCTTGTTCCTCAGTGACAGCACCTCTCATGGCAACATCTTTTGCTATGGTGGGAATGAACGATTTTGTAAACCAGTCTGCTAGGAGCTGATCTGGAATAGGAGCTTTAATAAGACGTCGTCTCCTTCGCCACTCATGGATATGATCCGAAATGTGAGTGGCAGTATTCTGATGGAGCAAGGTTAAAAGCTCAATACCAGTCTCATACCGTATAGGCAGCTGGAAGTGCGTCAAAAAGTTCATAGCAAGAGAGCCAAAATCAGGAAAAGAGTGGGGTGGCAACTCGATGTACCACTTGGCAGCCGAACCGGTGAGGGTCCTTTGAAACAATCTAAGACGAATTGAATTGTCCATTAAGGAATTAGATGAACACCATAAGTGATATGTCATCACGTGGTTCTTGGGGTCTTCACCCGGCTTGCCGTCAAACTTGGGGATATCGGACGGAAGTTTCACCGAAATTGGTGGCCAGTTAGATCCATGATAAATAGGATCATTGGTTAACCGGGATAGGTCAGGTAAGTCTAGAGTAGACAGAAAGGGAAGCTGTGGGTTAGGCTGCACGTATTGATAATACGGATAAGGCGTGTAAGGACTAAACTGACCGTGAGGTGTACCAAGATGAAACTGACAGTAGGGGGGTGTGCCGCCCAGACCATAAGGAGGTCCGCCACCATAAGGTGGTCCATTCCAATAAGGCGGGGGTCCACCTCCACCACCGGGAGGGGGCGGAGGTCCACCGCTACCACTGGGAGGAGGTGGGGGTCCATAACCGTAAAAGGGTGGCCCACCACCGCCTCCGCATCGAGGAGGTGGTGGACCACTTCCACCTCCAGAAGGATGGGAGCCCCCACCTCCTCCACTGCCGGAAGGATGGGGGTCTCCACCACCACCGCCACTACCATAGTAATGAGGTCCGCCATCGCCTCCGCCTGGAGGGGGTGGTGGACCACCTCCACCGCCCGAAGGGAAATGTCCTCCTCCACCATGATAAGGTGGTCCCCCACCGCCTACGCCGGGAGGGGGAGGTGGACCATTCCCGCCACCGCCTAAGGGGTGAGGGATGTTGTAGGTAAAATGAGGTGGTCCTCCACCAATTTTAGGTGGGGGCCCGCCGTCTCTAACAGGAGGTGGGGGAGGGCCGATCGGGGGTGGTGGTACTTGAGGGATGATCGGTTGGGGTCCGTGTTGCAACGCAGGTTGTTGCCCCCATAGAGTGTATGGATTCCGGGGATAAGGTACCCTGTATGGCACATTTTCGGGATTAGGTTGGCCCGGCACAGGGTTAACAGAACCTGGATACACTTGACTCCATGAGAGTTGAGTGACATTTGACGGCCCTCCAACATGAGATAATCCCGTGGTGGATGGTCTAGCGGGTTGGGACGGTCCAACGGAAGGCCCGTTGGGGTTTCCGCCACCTATGTTCTGGTTAGGAAACGGGGGTTTCCCCCCAGCCATAGCAGGCTAACCACTATTCAAAGGGTGAACCAACGTAGGTTGTTGACTAGCTACCGTAGTAATAACATTACCAATAAGGTAACCCAGTGGAACATAATACTCTCCCCTCGAATTTTGAGGTGGGGGAGGAATTGGTAAAGTAACTGTGGTAGTGACAGGTGTGTTGGACTGTTGTCCTTCCATCGGTCAGTTTACTTGAGGTGCAGGACTAGACTCTCGCGAGGGTTGACCAGTCTCATTAGTGGTCGTGTGGTGGGGTGGTTCAGGTGATCCGAAAGATATCATACGAACTAGAATGGGTTGGTAAGGGGGGTAACGATGGGTCCTGAACTCGTCGTTGGAGACTTGACTGCCGACACTCTTCGTCCATGGAATGAAAGTGAACCAGTTGGTCATGAAAGTAGGCTAAAGTGTCTTCCAAAGTAGTCTCACTGGGTGAGGATGAGATGGCAAAATGAGCCACTGGGTGGTCTGTAGAAGATGTCCAGTAAGATGTTGAAGGACCAACAGCTGCTATAGGGTCGTCCTGGGGTCGGTTTATCCATTCCAATGATCCAGGTTCTCCCGAGATGACGGGGGAAAGGCCTTGTGAAGTGGGGTTTGTGCTCCTTCATCCTGCGGGGGATGAGAATCAGGTGAATCTGGTGGAAACAAAAGTCCACCAACATTCAAAGTGGGGTTCCCTACTTCAGTAACTACGACCGCGTCACGCTGATCCATTCTTACCCTCGTAATAACCTCCAGATTAAGGGGATATTCGGGTGGTAATTTCAAGATCCTACGGGATCTTCTCCAGGGAAAATCCGCCAGAGTATCAAGAAAATCATCCAGGGAGGCCGAAACAACGTTTCTCCTAAAGGTATGCTAAAAGAAAAGCAGTCCAGAAAAAACCCTACTCAAACTAAGGCAACAACAAAATTTATGTGACAGAGTGGATTCAAAAGTCTGGAACCTCACGTGATTATCAAGGCATTGCAAACCGTGATATATTGCAAGGTCCAACAATATGACGCGACAAGGAGGATTGGGACCGTACCCTTGCCTGCATACCCGATTACCTGGACAGTACGTGCGTGCTAATCTCCCCGAGTGCTGTTCTCGGTGTATTGCTTTTCCAAGACAGCCAAATGGTTAACTCGATTGGTTTCAGGAATCCTAATGGTGTCTCCCGATATACGTAAGGTACGTGGGAGCTCAAATCCGTAGTGGTGTTGTCTAATGCACAACAGTTGGCACGAGACCTTCCGATATATGTGTCAAGTACGTGATACACCCTTCGATATGCGCCAAGTACGGATTATGGTACTTGGTGGGTACGTGAAGGAGCTCGATATACCGATGTACATGGCAGACTACAATACCCCCGGACTACAGTGCTGGCAAATAACGACAGCTGCCACTCTTAACGATGCCGGAACACGTCTCTAACTTACACACAAGTTGCTAAAAATTTTACCTAGTTCTACCATTAATTTTATCTTGGACGGTTAGGTGAATGCATGAGGTGAGTACATAATCGGAAGCATAATGCAAGCCCTGACTACATGCATGAAATATTCTTTTCTTTCGATGAATTCTAGCTATGGAAAGGAGAAAGCTTTTTCCCAATGGTATTGCCAAAACAAACTCAATGCAACACAATTGCCAATGCAAACAAATTTGACAATGAAAGTATTCTTTACCTTTTCAACGAAACACAAAAGCACACAACACTACTAAACCAAATTAAAACAAATTTTTTTTCTTTCTTTTCTTCTTCTTTTCAAAGTAAAATGACACTAAATGATGAAAAGAGAGGATTCTGAAATGAGAAATGCAAGCTTTTCAATTTCACTTTCAATGATCTAAGAGCAACAAGAATTAAAAATGCATGTGTCTTTCCTTAGCATGGAATCAATTTTTTTTCTTGTAAAAAATCGAAATGTACTTTGAGTTTTTTCAAGAAAATGATCAATTCATAATTCGAGAAAAACACACTGGATCAAACATTCACTCAATTTTTGCAAAACATAAACAAGAATTTTCCAATGCACAACAATCTTTCTTCAATAATTTTTTGAGAAACAATGGGAAAGAAGCACTTTTAAATCTTTCAATGGATGCATCAAAGAATAAATTTGATAACAACTTTGCTCTCGGATCTAAATGACTGAAAAGAAAACACTACTTGCAGCACTCATACATTCAGAAAGATCAAGAAAAGACAAGCACTCAACCAAGTTGAAAAACACACTTGACTCAAAATCAAGCAGCAACAAGCAAATTAAGCAAGCAAAGCTCAAAACAAATGTAAACGAGGTCTGGAGGTTGATCCGATGCAATGATCAGATCGGGGATGGAAGGAAGGGAATGCAAGAGTAAATGGATGAAGGTGGAGGAGACTAAAGTATCCACCACTACCAATTTCAAACTTGTCCAAGACAAAACCCAAAATCAATCCAAATGAAACCAAACTCTCAACATACAAAATAAAAAATAGGGTCTCTTGCTGGATCTAGCAGCACAGAGGGAGTTCATACATCAGACCAAGGTTCAAACTGTCAGATGAGGGAAGGGATGCCAGTATGCCAATTTTTGACAGATCAACGCACTCTATATTCACGCACAGTGCGACGTCGCAGTTTGCCTTCATGGGAGGTGCGACGATGTCGCAGTATACCAATGTAAAGGATGCGGCGGGTGACTAATAGGTGAAGAACAAAAGCTCAGAATGACACAGTGTTGCTCTATTTCCACTGCCCAGGTGCGACAGGCGAGGTCTAGATTAAAAAATGAACGAGATCTCTCAACAATGAACCAAAAACAGGCTTGAAAATGAGTTGTACAAACTCAGAGGAAGAAGATCAGAATCTTCAATGCGAAGATTTGATAGTGAAATCAATCCTAAGAAGTAAATGGCAAAAAATGATAAAAGAGGCTTGTGTCAAGTAATCAACTGAAAATGAATCTCAGATTAATGACTACTAAACAAAACAAACACTATTCCCCAGTATGGTCGCCAGATTTGTTACCGGACAATCCACTCGAGCGAACGTGAGCAGGATCTCCCTAGCTCAATGTGAGTCTAGAACAAATAAAACAGACTACAAGTGCATTTCCTAGATCTACTTAAGGACCAAGTACTAGATGTCTTACATTTCTATCACGCAATCCTTTCTCCTGAATGTTGCTCCACATCACACAATCGTCAAATACAAGCTGCAAGACCTATCAAGACATAGAAACAAGAGAAACGAGTGAAGAGCATCTATACAATAAGCGATTTAAGTAAACAGTTAAGCAGGTAAACTACACAATATCATTACACATGAGAACAATATTAGTGGAAAGCATTTGCATTACTGTAAAAAGAGGAGTACATGATAGAGATATAGAACTACAACCAAAGACTTAACGTAGTAGCCCTTCTTCGACCAAGCCAATTGCCATGCCCTTCCAAGGAAGTATGAGCTCTCCAATAGGTGAATGGAGGTGTCTTAAGAGGGATTTCACCAGCATGTAGATACCATAGCCTTCCTCCCTTTGGAATGGGAGTGAGCTTCACTTATATAGGACTAAGTGGATAGGGTATGGATAGGATAGGTTGAGAGATGGTAGGAGAGAGATAGGGGATCCTCCCAAAGAGTTAGGGGTCAAGTAGCAGCTCCCCTAGAGGTCAGGGATAAGCCCCTAAATGGGTAAGTTTCGAGAAGGATCTCGAATAGGCTATTTTTTCCCATTAACAGACCTCGTCGTACCCTGCAGTGGAGCAAGATGCGACGTCGCATGTTGCTAGTGTGCAACCTGCGACGACCTCTCAAAAGTTTGCATGATTGAGTGCAAATCCAACCAAATGAAAGTACTTAGTCCAGGTGACTTCAGGGATGTATACACTGAATCTAATGATGAGTAGATTTTGGGTGTAACATGAGGATGATGATGATGATGAAGAAGATGATGACGATGGTGATGTTGATGAGGAAGAGGGAGATGACAATGATGATGAAGTTGTTGATGGTGATGATGATGGTGATGATGATGATGATGATGGTCATGGTCATGAAGATGTTGATGATGATGGTGATGATGATGATGATGATGATGGTCATGGTCATGAAGATGTTGATGATGATGACGATGGTGATGAATATGATGATAATGATGATGATGATGATGATGATGAAGATGATGATGATGGAGATGTTGATGAGGAAGGGGGAGATGACAATAATGATGAAGAGGAGGATGATGAGGATGATGGTGATGATGATCATCATCATCATCTTCATCATCTTCATGATCATCATCTTCATCATCATCATCATCATCTTCATCACCATCATCATCATCATCCTCATCACCATCATCCTCATCACCATCATCATCAACATCATCCTCATCATCATCTTCATCACCATTGTCATCATATTCAACATCTTCATCATCATCACCATCATCATCATCATCATTTCATCATCATCATCATCACCATCATCATCATCATCAACATCTTCATCATCATTTGCTCCGAGGGCACGGAACCCAAACCGTCACATTTGTCAGACAAACCTTCGTAGTGAACTATGGGTTTGCCATCTTGCATATGAAGGGAAACGTAATACCATGAATCGTCACCGTTGCCAAGCCGAAACTCAAGACTGTTGGAAACACTCCTCGGACGATGGGCATGGGTCATAATGAATTGAGAAACTAATTGAGGGAAAACACAATGAGAATCTAAGACGGTTGCATAGTGAAATGCATGCAGAATGAATGAAGAGTGGGTGGCGAGAGAAATGGCTGTGGGATGTCGTATGAGAGGAAATGGCAATGGGAACTGATTGATAAGGTCAAATTAAATTCGCACGGTGGTAATAAACTACACTTGTGTCTTCCATTGTCAGCTACACTTCAATCTTGAAGGTGGTAGCCTTGGGACTAGACATAGGTCGCAGGTTCGAATGTCCTTAGTTCAATTTGTACCCTGTTATTTTTTCGCTGCAACTTATATGTTTTCCTTAATTTCATTTGTCAACTTTACGTATCCCTTTATATGTTTTCTTTAATTTCCTTTGTCAACTTTATGTGTCCCCCTGAGAAAGGAATTCAAAGAAAACATATAAAGGGATACCTTGTTTTTGAAAAATAAAATGTGTGTGCAAATAATGCGTACGCGCAACTACGCGTGTGCGCATGTAAATCCGCATGCATGCCTATAGACACGCGTGTGCACAATTATGCATGCACGCCACATTTGTGCGCACGCGTGTCTAAATTCAAATTGTTTTTGGCGCCCTTGCAGGCTTGGAATTAGCTTCGGATTGCACCTTGAGGCTCGGTTTGATTTAAGGGGAGAACACATCAAATGCTGTAACTTCATGTTTTTCACAACTAGTTCCGCATATGCTCCACAAGTGCACTGCAGATGAAATTGCACACACTTGTCAAGTTCTGTGTACAGATTCTAAATATATAATTTTTGAATATATCTGTTGTTGTTTTCTATTTTTAATTCATTTTTAACTGCACTCATGTCAAATTTGTAAAAAACATAGGTCATTTATTTGGCCTATAACTTTTGATTGGATTACCTATTTTGAAAACAAAAAAGAACCCGCAAAAGAGTACGAAAATACCTACAACCTAAAAAAAAATATTTTGATTATTTTTAGACCATGATATGGTGGATCAACACTTGACCATGTTGTTTTAGGGCTTCACTAACTTCGGTAATTTAAAAAAATATATAAAATTAACTTTTAAAATTTTGGAAAACAACCCCGCACAAGATTTGTCTATTGCCTACGCCTCTACATATTTTTTTCTCATAAATTGAAAATTTACATAGCAAACAGGTGGGTCAACAAAAACATGTGCATTATGTTTTAGAAAAAAAATAACATACCAATCTTCAAATAATGACATTTTGGGGTGGTTATACCACTTTTCCATAAATAAAAGTTATATATTCCGTAAGGTCATCCGTTTTTCTACGTTTCATCTTTTTACACCTACTCAGAAAAAGTTTTGTAGGTACCTCTATTAATTGATTTTAATGATAATATTTCTGTTTTTCCATAATGTCATTGCAACTAACGTGTCATAATTGGGTATCATTACCTTGCACCAGCCCTAATGCATCAAATGATGAGGAAGCAAATTTCGTGAAGAATCTCAAAAGAGGTCATGGAAAATAAAAAGGTAAGTTACCTGTCAAGTGTTTTGAATGTGTTAGAGTAGGTCACTTTGCTTCTAAGTGTCCTTATAAGGAAACCAAGGATAGTGACAGTGAAGAGTACCTTAACTATAGAGAACAAAGGAAGATACACCAACAAAATAGGTATGATTATAAGAAGAAAAGGAGTTTGTATTCCAAAGAGGACAATAGGTCATCTAACGAGAATGATTAAGAAATGCTCTTCATGGTGATTGAAGAAGACTCGGAATATGAAGGATTGGAATACACAGAAATGGCTTAAGTATATTTTGAAGGAGAACTTATTAGTGCTTTGGAATAACTGAAGAAATCAAGAAAGAAGGATAAATATCTACAGGAATATCTATCATACATAACAATACAACTGAAAGAAAAGGAAGAAAATTACAATAAATTGGAGATTGAATTCACCTCTTTGAAAAGGGAACTAAAAGAAGTGAATGTCCAGTTGGGTATTCGACATAATTTTAGCAACAATACTAAGTCATGGATACAATTGTAATAATCAGAGACCATTATCTAATAAGTCGGGGTTAGGTTATGAAGGCTCAACAACATCAACATATAGGAGAAGTTTTGCAGATGATAAGGAAACCCATTCTTCTAACACTACTCACCAAGGAAATCTCAAATCCTTGATCTACTTCAAAATATTACAGTTTCAGAGAACATGACAAGGATTTATCTCCTGCAAGAACTGGGACTGCGCAATTTGGAAGAACTCCCTCTATAAGGTATCAAACTCTTTTATTGGGAAATTGCTATTTCTGTAATAATTTTGGTCATAAGGCGGTAGATTGTAAAGCCTACACAAAGAAGAGTGTCAAGAAAAACATTATGTAGTGTGAAACAAGAAAGTATGACACCAGAAGGCCAGCTAGAATTCTAAAAGAAAATTTCAACTCCTTCAGTCCTTTGAATTTATATGTTGAGTGTCATAAATGTTACAATTATGGACATAATGATCATGAATTCCCAGAGCAATTTTTATTGGTGTCTATTACTGAAACCTAGAATATTCCTAGTAAAAGTACCTCTACCAATTTCTTACGGAAAAGAACAAACCAACAAAATCAAGAAGGATGTAGTTTGGTTTTACATGCGTAGAGAAAAAGAGGTCACTAGTATGTTGACAATGGTTGTTCCAAACACATGACACGAAATAAAGACAATTTATTAAAATTTAAGGAAGAAAAGGGAGGCAGTGTTTGTTTTGGAGATGTCAAGATCTACTAGAATTCTTGGAAAAGGCTTGGATAGTCTTTGGGATAAAGAAATCAAAGCTGAAAATGTACTACTTATGGAAATTATGAAGCACAACGTTCTTAGTGTAAGCCAAATGTGAGACCAAGGGCATGTTCTTACATTCGACTCCAAGAAATGTAAATTAAGAAAAAAGGACACTCGTAGATTGGTAGCAACGGCATCCAGGAACCCCAAACATTGTATACATCTTGGATAAAAAGAGAAGAAAAATGTTGCATGGGACAAATAGATGAAAATTGGCTCTGGCACAAAAGAATGGGCATATCAACTTTGATAATCTGGTCAGAATGAGCAAAAGACAAGTAATGAGAGACATTCCAAAAATTACGAAAACCTTGAATTATGTTTGCAAACACTTCATGTACGGAAAGCAAACAAAATTAAGATGTAAGACAAAAGAATAATCTACAACAAAACCATTGGATTTAGTGCACACTGATCTCTGCATCCCAATGAGAACCAAAGGGCTAAATGGTGAGTCCTATTTCATTCTCTTCATTGATTATTATACTAGAATGACATGGGTATTTTTCCTTGAGAAAAAATTAGAGACATTTGAATGTTTCAAAATTTTTAAAGAAGCAGTTGAGAATGAGGCTGAATTAAGAATTAAGTGTTTAAGATCAGGAAATGGAGGTGAATACACTTCAAATGAATTTGAATATTTCTATGATAAACATGGAATCAGAATACACTTCTCAGTTTCCAGAACTGCACAACAAAATGGAGTAGTAGAAAGAAAGAACATAATTGTGTAGGAAATGGCCAAAACAATGTTAAATGATTCCAAATTATTTGATTTTTTTGGACTCGGGCTATTCATACAACTATACACATTCTTAACAGAGTTCAAATAAGAACAAATAGTAACATGACTCATTATTAACTTTGGAAAGGTAGGCCAGTCATTGTCAAGAATTTCAAAGTATTTGGAAGCAAGTGTTATATCAAGAGAAATTATAAAAACCTGGCAAAATTTGATTCCAGGTCTGATGAAGGAATATTTCTTGGATATGCAACATGAAGCAAGGCATATAAATGTTGCAATACAATATTAAAGGATATGGTGGAAATTCTAGACATGAGGGTAGATGAAACATTCAGACATAAAATACTAGAGGATGATGATGATGATCAGTCAGCATTTGAACAACTATCAGAAGACCTACTGGAAGAAGAGGAGTCAAAAGAAAAAAAGAAAAAAAAACGTATCAAGAAGAACTAGAAGAAGAAAGAAGACCATATACAAAAAATACCTCTAGATATGTCCAAAAGAACCATTATGAAGACCTGATTATTGGTGATAAAAATGTTGGCGTAGAAACAAGAAGAAAATTCTTTAAAAACACTCCAGAAAAGGTACATTTCTCCTTATTGTAAAAAATAGAACCTAGCAGATTTAATGAAGCTAGGACTGATAAACATTGGATTGATGCCAAGAAAGAAGAATTAAATAATATTGAGAAGAATCAGACCTGGCAACTTGTTCCAAGGCCCAAGGACAAAATTTTTATTGGTATTAAATGGGTTTTTAGGAACAAACTAAATGAGGATGGACATGTAGGTATAAATAAAGCAAGGTTGGTATGCAAAGGATATGCACAGGTTGAAGGAATAGACTTTGAAGAAACCTTTTCTCTTGTAGCACGAATAGAAGCAATTAGAATGATTTTGGCCTGCACTTGCTCCAAGAACATCACCGTATATCAAATGGATGTTAAATCAACATTTTTATAGAGGTGTATGTAGATGATATCATCTTTGGAAGTGATGATAATAGGATAAGCCGAGAGTTTTTTAAGAACATGCAGAAGGAATTTGAAATGTCGATGCTCAGAGAACTGTCCTTCTTCTTAGGACTCCAAATTTCTCAACTAGATGATGGCATCTTTATCTCTCAAGCTAAGTATGTAAAAGAAATGTTGAAAATATTTAAAATGGAATATTACAAGCTTGTATGTACGTCACTACTACACATGAGGAAATTTTCCATGTTTTTTCGTTTCTATTGCCACGTTTTGTCGTCTCAATTGCGATGATCATGGTCTCGATTTTTCGTGGAACCTATTTCGTGGTTATAACGACGAACTTGGAAAGTTGTCGTAATAGAGACGAAAACTGGTTGCCACGTGTCTTCTATAAGGTGGTCTTGAAAATGATTTTTTTTATTCATTTTCTACAAACCGTCTCTATATAGACGAAAATTCATCCCTATAACGACGAAAAGATGTCGCAAAAGCGTTGCATGGAAATTTGCTTCCACGAAAAACCGTCTCTCTATCGACGGTTTTTCGTCGAATAGACCAAAAGAACGCAAAACCTACGACGGTTTTGCTATACTTGCAACGATGTTCCGGCACAAGTATCAATGAACGTTTGTCGAACAGACCAAAAGAAGGCAGAACGTCCGACGGTTTTTCTATACTTGCGACGAAATTTCGTCTCTATATCGACGATACCTTGAAGTTTAAAAAAAAACCGTTTTGGCCTATTAAGAATTCCATTTCAAGGCTAATTTGGGGTTGAGAAATGTTTGGAAAATCCCTAGTTGTTCCCAGACCTGACAAATAACCCCCTTCATCACTATTTATGTGCCCATATTTGTGAATGGTGTTGCTTGCTGCCACTATCCATCCCAGAGTTACTTCAAAACTGCCCAGATTTCATTTTTTGAACACAGACTTCCTTCAAAAATATTTCAGACTTTATTCTAGGGTTGTTTACACCCATGAGACTACTCAAAATAGCTCTTTAAGGTATGAAATATGTCATAGATCACTCAGAAATCTATAGAATAGTCCCAGATCAGCTCAAAATGATCAGATTGATCTCTGAAAACCTTAGTGCATACCCTATGCAAATGGGGGGATAACACCACTCATATAAATAGAGGAAGGAGAGGGTCTTCCCAAGCAACACACCACATCACACATTCATTTGTATGTCTTATTTGGAGTGCTCTCTTTGTAATGCACTAGGTTTCATGAGGAAACCCTCATGGAGCATATTGGACTTATTCTATAACGTAATGTTGGTCCTATTTTGCCATTTTTTTTCTCTAACCACTTTGTTGACTGAATGGAACCAATAGTATGTTTATTTGTGTAATATACTAGCATCCATAGAACTAAGAAGGTCTACTTTTTGTTGTAACTTTATCCTCTAGATTTGGTAATGAATTCATTAGACTATCTTGACAACCCTCATTTGCAGTAGGTATATCTTATTCCAAACAATTGTCTATGGACCATTAAATAAATCTTGCAGATAAGAGAACACCCCATGAACAAATTGTGAATATTTCATTCAGATTGGCCTCCTTTGATTCAATTAAGGATAAAATAAGCATGGAAAAGCCCAATGACTGCTACGAAGAATAAGTCTGATATTGACCTTCAGAAGATGCCAAAATTTGTGAGGAGGTTTTGGAAAGTAATAACAACAATCCTTCAAGAATTGATGAAAAGAAGTGTGAGTGGTATCTCATATTGACATTTGTGCACTTGCAACCATGGGAAATGGTTTGCTAGTTGAGAGACCCATTCCAAATTGCAGATTGGGTATGGAAACTGATTTCTTATGAGTACAGACTTCAACCGAAGTGAATGCTCCTAAACACTCATGTGTACCAGGGACAATTAAAAATACAGTGCCATTTTTCTCTTCTACAAATATAAAACTAGAAAATTCTTTGAATGTAATATGTAAAATGGATAATACTATAGGACACCCACCTTTAGTGAAACTATGTCCTAATGAGAAAATGCATCTTATAGGGATAAAAAATATAACCTAAATGTCCAAGCTAGGTGACACTATATTAGTGAATTTTCGCAGGACAAGAGCTTATCATCTTTTCTGAGTACAAAGATGATTAAATGAAATTGATAGTGAGTTTATCATGGTTTTTTTAATTTTCAAGTGAAAAAGAAGAGAATGAAGAAAGAGATTGATCTAGTATATCTCCTTTGATTGATCTAATTGTAAAGTCAACAGAGAAATGCTTTTCAAAAACATTATATATTGTAGCTAAGGGTTTGGAGTTGGAAGTGCCCTTAGAATCCAAATGTTGTGTTAACAAAAGTGTTGACATGCATAACTTTATTTTTTTTTAATGGATAATAAAAGGGACTAGGTAGGTACTTCTAAGCAAGATTGAAATACTATTCTCCAAGGTTTTGTTGAGTTTTTTCATTATGGTCAATATTTTTGTTCCTTTAACACTGCAAAAGAAAAATATCTCTATGAGGAAAGCTTAGAAATTAGGATTACATAATGTATATCTGAAATTGAAATGGAGACCTCTTTGGATGTGACAAAATCAAATAGTAAGAAATCCAAGCATAATATATGGGAATCTATTATTGTTGTTCATACCTAGCCATCCAAGATGTCTCAATTCAAACCTAAACTTGTCACTTAAAACATTTTCATGAGAGCATGCAATTTTGCTCCTTGTCGTGCAAGATATTTGATGGAATAAATAGAAATGCATGGCATATGGCCAGCTCGTATTAGTAGGTCAATCCTCATTGATGCATATGTAAATGTGGGTTATGTACAAGAGTATTTGCAAAGTTTCAAAAAGATGTGCGAAGCCAGTACTAAGCCTAATGGCAGCACATACACAATTTTTATCAAGACATGCATTAAGAATATAAATCTGAAATGGCCTTCGTCTATTTTGAAAAAATGAAGAAACAATAGTTGCAAGAAAATGTGGTGGCATACAATACATTCTTGAGCGCCTGGAATTCATTTGAAGAAGGGGTCCATAGGTTCCTTGCTCTATATTCCTATATGAAGACCTCTCTCAAAGACATGGGCTCCCAAAAGCTAGTGCCAAAACCCTATAAGCCAATGCATTGGACAAGTTTCGTATTGAATGGATATTCCAACTCACTCCAAGAGTATCCAAGGTTTCATGTGTCCTATTTGAACAAGGTCGTGGGGAAAAATTGTTGAGTTTGAAACAACTTCCAAGAATTTGTTAGGTGGATATGATTTTTGACTTCTTATTGATCCCACTTATACAGGTTTTGAAGCATTGTAACAAATGAAAATTAATTTTGTATTGTTTGTGTAGTTGACATGGTTGAGGTGGTTGCAAATTGGAGAAAGAGCCCAAGAGGAATATTTCTATTTAATTGGGAGTTTGTTGAAGGTCCCAAGACTTTTAGCAAGCCTTGCATGTGGAATTTTCCACCTATTTGGCACCATTGCACACGTTTCTATGGATTTGATGGTGGAGCAAACTACCTTGAAGTCCACACATGGGAAGGAGTTCCTAGTTGACATGTTCTTTGCACACATTTCCATACTTTTTAACATGTATTGGAATGAAGGAAAATGTGGTGTGAAATGAAGGAAAATATTAGCAAATGTCATAAGTAACTTGCAAGTGCAAAAGTGACAAGTTGTCATTGAGAGATGCGAAGAACATGGATGGAATGATACATGATAGAATAGAAGATTGTTTATGCTTAGAGTCAGATTACTATAAACACTTGATACAAAATGTTTTATATTCCATGCTCAATTTTCTACCACAGTTGGAAAAATTTGGTTGTTGAGCTTGATTTGCACTAGAAACTTTCAAAAAATGGCACAAGTAAATCTCATAAAGGGTGTATCATATATTTAAAAATATCAACACCTTGTCCTTTTTTACAACTCCACAAAGTATTTTTATTGTATTTAGAAGCTAATTTCATCTCTAATTTCACTCTTGTAGAGCTCATAAACCCTATCACTCCTTTCCATGAGTGGACATAATTCTTCATTTGATCTTCTTTAGGCTTATAGGTATAATTTTTGAGTGGGGATCTCATTCACTTTTGTATAATATGCCTATTTTCACTATGTCATATTTCACTAAGACTTTTGTCTTAGTGTGTGATGACTATGGTCGTGACCTAAGAGTGGTATTTCAACACAATGGATGCCTATCATCCTTCACTAGTAAGCATCAATTAACAAATAGAAACCAAAATTCAAAATGTTGATTATGATCCCCAAACACAAAATAATGGAGGTGACTTCAACTTAATCACCTCCCTAAAGGAGAAGAAAGGAGGCATGAATACTCTTTCCAATGAGGACTCAAGTTTCAAAACCTTCATCAATAGCTGCAACTTGTTGGATCTCAACACATCTCAAGGCTTGTTTACCTGGAACAACCATGAGGGGGGAGAAAAGTGGATCGCTAAGTGCCTAGATTGGTTCCTGGTCTCAGAAATTGTTATCGACTTAGGAGACCTCTTGATCGCCTCTTTCCTTCCGGAAGCAGGATCAAATCGTTGGCCCATCTCACTCTCCTGGAAATGCGTGGGTACAAAGCTTCTTTGTCCCTTCCGCTTTGAAAATTTCTGGCTTTCTCACCCAAATTTTCAAGACACTATTTTCTCTTGGTGGATAGGGATGCAGGTGGATGGTCATTCTAAGATGGCCATAATGCAAAAAAAGCTAAAAATTCTAAGATCCAAACTCAGAAGTTGGAACCATCATACCTTTGGCAATATCTTTAAAGCTAAAAGCGACTTGGAAAAATAGCTGGAGGAGATACAACAAATAAACATGACTCAGGGCCTCTCTGAAGCCCACAAAATCAAGGAAAAATAGATCTTCAACCAACTGGACAAGCGTTGTGAACAGGAGGAAATCTTGTGGAGACAAAAATCAAGAGCTCAATGGTTAAAAGAAGGTGAGCGCAACACAACCTTCTTTCATCGTACTACCATTCAGCATCGCATGAACAACCGCTTCTCCACTCTTAATGCTAAGGATGGAACAAATTTAGAAGATCATGCGGATATCGAACAGGAGTTGGTACCCTTCTACAAAGATCTTCTAATGGAAACTATCCCCTCAAGAACTCGGGACATTGATCTAGTCACAACCAAGATTCCAAAAATTCCTAATGATGATCACAACGCCGCCCTAATGAATCCCATCTCTCTCTAGGAAGTGGAATCATCTGTAAACCAGATGGCGGAAGGTAAGGCTCCGGGACCTGATGGATTTACCATCAACTTCTTCCATCACTGTTGGGATCTGCTAAAGCAAGAGGTGTTGAAGCTGGTGGAGGAATCTAGGGAAAAAAATGGGTTCTTCAAGCCCTTAACGCAACTTTCCTCACTCTCATTCCAAAGGAAAACATAGCTTCTCAACCTGGTAAGTTCAGACCTATATCCCTTTGCAATGTTATTTACAAAATCATCACAAAAGTGATTGCTAATAGGCTCCAGCCTCTCTTACCGTTGCTTATCTCCCCTGAGCAAACCTTCTACGTTGAAGGATGTCAAATCCTGGATGGAATCATCCTTCCCCATGAAGTCACTCATTCCCTGAGAGTCACTAAAACCGCTGGCATGCTCATCAAGTTGGATCTCAGTAAGGCCTTCGACAAACTTACCTGGGAGTTTATTGAAAGAATGCTTCTAGATTTTGGATTTAGTTGGGACTGGACTCGCTGGATCCTTTCCCTCACCTCCTTTGCCTTCTTCTAAATCTTAGTCAATGGTTCCCCATCTGCTACTTTCACCCCCTCCAGAGGTATCCGTCAAGGAGATCCGCTTTCACCCTTTCTCTTCATTCTCATGGCGGAATGTCTAGGCCGAATGATAAAAGTAGAGGTTAACGTTGGAGCCATCAGAGGTCTCTCCATTCACAGTAGCTCCCCCATAGCTTACCAACAATTTTTTGATGACAACCTTCTTTTTTGCCACCCCTCATTCCAGGAAGCCCGCAAGTTCAAAAAATTCCTTCACACTTTCTCGAAATCTTCCAAAACCATCATTAATCTAGACAAATCCCAAATATTCTTCTTTAACATGGACACTATATCTCAATGCAATGTGACCCGTATCCTTGGCTACTCTGCTTCCTCCCTCCCCTCCAAATACTTGGGTGCGCCTCTCATCGACTCAGCCATTAAACATTCCTCCTAGAGAGAAATCCTGGACAAACTTAAAAGCAAAATCTCTTCTTGGACTTTCAGAACCCTGAACTTAGCCAACAGCTTAAATCTTCTCAAATCCATTCTACAATCTATGCCTCTCTATCTTTTTTTCGTCCTCGCTTCCCCCAAATGGGTCCTCAAGTGTATCAAAAACTTGCAACGCTCTTTCCTTTGGGGAGGGGACAACAACCACCACAAGTGGGTCCTTATCCTTTTCCTTCCAAAGCGGGAAGGGGGCCTAGGAATTTGGGATCCAGAGATAAACAATGAGATTCTTTCGACAAAAATTTGGTGGAGCTGGGTCTCTAAGAATGCCCCCTGTGGGCCAAAATATGGAATATAAAATATGCTCCTAGATGGTCCACCTCTTAGCTCATTCACTATGATCTGAACCCTTCAGGTTCCCTTATATGAAGAGCAGCCAATAGCCAAAGAGCCTTAATTAAACAACACATTTTTTGGGAACTCAGAGAGGGGTCCCACGTGAATTTTTGGCATGATTCGTGGTAACAAATTCCTAGCCTATGCAATCAAAATGATTCACTAGAACTTAAGACCTTCATGCAGAATAAAGTGAGCCTAAAGGTGCGGGACTTCTGGATAGTCTCTAATAATTCACCCTTTAGAAGTTGGATGGCTCCCACGCTCTGGGGATTTACAGGGCAAGTTGATGATCTATGGCAGGAGTTACATAGGTGAAAAATACGCAACACTCAGGGTCCTGATATTATTAGATGGGGGCACATGCCGAAAGGAACCTTTACTATTAAGGAAGCATACCACCTAAAGACTCAACGACCTGACGTGGATCCTGAACCACTATGGGGAAGAATATGGGGATCTGACCTCTGGCCAAAAATTTTGACCATCCTATGGTTGCTCACTCATCGCAGAATCTTGACTTGGGACAATCTGTTGAAAAGAAGCTTCCAGGGGCCGTCTATCTGTGTTATGTGTAGTGCCCAAGCTGAAACCATTGACCATCTTCTTGACTCCTGTGACATAGCTAGTGAGCTCTGGGACATGGTGACTGCCATATGCAGAAGATCTAACAGAGTCAAGGGAAATATTGTCCTAACGCTGCAACAGTGGGAAGAAAATCCTTTCAATTGTGGCCTCTTGAATAGGTTGTGGGCCCTTATTCCAGGGTTCGTGGTTTGGAACATATAATTAGAAAGAAATCAAAGAATATTTGAAGACAAAAAGAGGTAAGTCTCGGTGATTTGGGATTCAATTGCTTGGCACATTCAGGAGACTCTCCTTCTAAAAGATTGGTATGACTCAGACTCTCCCACCACTCAGTCAGAAATGGATATACTGAAAAAGATGGGATTTTGGGAAAATTGTGGCCTCTTCGACACCCAAGCCTCTTCCCCCGACTCCCTCTAGCGCGAACTCTTGGATCCCCCCTGATGGATTTCTTAAACTCAAATTTTATGGGGCTTCTAAAGGGAATCTTGGCGAAGCAGGATTTGGGGGAGTTTTCAGAAATTCTTCGGGCTCCATTCTGAAGGTCTTTTATGGCTCTCTTACGTACGATAGCAACAATGCAATTGAGTTGGCTGGGCTCTCATAAGGCATTTCTTTGGCCATCACGGATAATCTCCTACCTCTCATTGTTGAAGGAGAGTCTCAAATCATTCTTACCATGGCCACTCGTCTCCTCAATGGCTCCCAGGCCTCAAAGCTCTCTCCCAGCTAGAGGCTTGAGCAAGGCTTGCACAACCTAGCAAACCTTCTCTCTCAAACAAGATCCATCACTTTTCAACATGTCAGAAGAAAGGAAAACTCCCTTGCTGATTGTCTAGCCAACGATGGAGTTAAAATCAACTGCCCACTATGGGAGGGGGGAGATGTGCCACATCAACTCTGAATAACTGAGACATAACTGCCAGGACATTGCCCAGAAAGATCTTCCTAACCCAGATGCGGGTGTCGTGGTAAACAGGGCGCATGGCGATCCCATGACATGCTAGGCAACAAGATTGACCCGTGGCAGAAGAGATGACAGGAGTTTAATGTGTCGTGAGGATTACACCCCGATGCATTCAATTCAATAGCCTTCTTGGCGCGTCGGCCAACCTGGTTTCGGCCTTCGGGTACCACTTCCATGCTGCTCATGCATGTGGCTCTAATGGCCTCCTTCGGGCACAGGTTTAAGATGATTGCAGGGGATTAATATGGTATGTTCAATCCTTTTGGGTGTGCGACTCCAGCCAGCATTTCTGTGCTCCTTGACACTTCGTCTCCATCCGCAAACTCAGCTTTTGGCAGTGGCCCCTGGTTCTTGGTTACCATGTCGAGATAGAGAGGAAAACCACTCAGAGGAAGAGTCGGTCGAACCGCCAACAACCAAGACTGGGTTACTACTAATGGATATGGGGAGGGGGTCTCCATCCCGGTTCGACTGCTCACTGACAACTGGGAAGCCCGCCTGCTAGCCGACCACCTCTCTTCTGGGAAGAATGAGGGCCACATCAACCACTACTGGCTCGTCAAGAATATGTTGGGGGCCCTTATGGAGGACACAAAGGCCAACTGGGACAAGGCTAGAAACACGACTCAGACCATGAAGGCTCACTTGGCTCAAATGGAAGGCCTAATAGGAAATATGGAAACCACCTTTGGGGTCCAGACTTATGCTGGCGGAAGCCATGCTGGTGGTATCCATGCAGGTGGTAGCCATGCAGGAGGCAACCATGCTAGTGGCAGCAACATTGGTGCAGTGGGAGGCCTGGGGGAGAATTCTGCAAGGGTAGGGGGAGGTGATACGGATCCAGTGATCTTGGAGCCGCGTGGCAAGGAGCTCGCCATGAACACCTTCCTCATCCCTTCCACAATTGGACAAATGGCAATTAAAAGAGTTCGTGGTGAAAATGAGAAGATTGTTATGCCCTGGTGCAAGGTGGAACCCTAGCCAGTCAAGTGGTCAGATCAAAACGTGACAGAGGAGGACAACTTGGACTGTCTGATTCTTGAAGAGATTCCTAATGAAAACACAGAAAGCTAAAAAGGTTCTGGAGGCTAATTGCGACTTTCAGCATTTTTGTTATAATATGCTCATAAATTTTGTATACTTCAGTTGTTTTTATGTGAGCTTGTATAGACTTTGTTCCTCCCCTGAACATACTGACTCTCCCTACCTTGAGCAGAAATCTGGTAACTATGGTTGCAGCCATTTTGATCTTTTTGATTTTCTGGGTTGGTGGCTCCATATTCTTAGACCACCAAAAACAACTTCTCCGTATGTATTTTTGATTTCCACTATTTAATAGAACTTTGCAGCTTAAAAAAAACATATTAAAGATATAAAATAAATATTTTTTATTAAAACAATAATAATAAACAAAATATGGAAGATTAAGTCAGACTAAAAATAAATAAGCTTAATGAATAAAATGAAATATTGTAGAAGAAAGATTAACATATTAAAGGTATAGTATAAATAGGGGGTGACGAGAGAGACAAGAGTGTACACTAAAGACGTAATTGAAAATTTAAATAATGCATGATCAAAGAGAGATGGAAAAATAAACATAAATAGGATTATAATTAAAGTAATGGTGTTAAAAGGAATAATTACATAAAAGGGAATATAGGATCAGAGTGTTTAGAATAAAATAATTAAAAAAAAAATTGGAATTGAGATTAAAGAAACGATAAGAGATAATGAATTTTATTAGTGAGGTCGTTTTCTTGTTTAGGTTAGGATGTTTATTTATTTCATATTTTTTTTTTGGTAATGTGATATGGGGATGAGGGGTGGATATTAAGATTTTGGTTTGGTCAAAATAAATTAAATGTTTATTGTTATGAAAGTGATTTGTAATATTAAATTTAGATAGGTGTTTATGAAAGATGTTAGCAATATGTTTTTTGAGGCGAGTTTGGTTAATGTCGGATTTGCTATAAGTGCAAGGAATTTGATAGACATCTTTGGATAGCAATGGGTCAATCTATTTTTGGTGCTTTGAATAATTGTTTGAGTTTTTATGAGGTTTAAAGAGATTTTTAATGTTATTTTTGGCGATGATTTTAGATAATTGATCAATGATACCATGAATGTAAGGGAGACAAATTTGACCTAGTAATGGAGCATTGGATTTGGTGCCCCTCATTTTAAGTTGGAGTAGACAACTTGAATTTTTTGTTGATATGGAAGAGAGAGTAGTCATTTAATTGCAATGCTTTAGTGAGGTGGGTGCATTCTTTGTTTAGGTGTTATGAGGCAGAGAATTGAATAGCTCTAGAGGTTAGAGTTTTTAAGACATCGTATTTTTTAGTCGAGTGGTTGTGGGATTGAACACAAAGGTATCTATTAGTATAAGTTTTTTTTATAAAAACTTGATGGGAAAGAGAACCATGATGCTAATGTGTAACTAGAACATCTAATAATGAAATATATTTATCTTATTCAATTCCATCCTTCAAACCTTTAAATTCCTTACATTGTTTTTTTCCTTTTCTATTTACCAAAAGCATTTTCTTAATAATAATGATGGGTGGAGTATCCACGCAAAACATTTCAAATTATTAATAGAGATTGCTCCAAAGACTTTATTATTAAAATATAAATTTTTCAAACATTAAGAAAAAAATTTCAAACATTAAGAAATTTTTTTCAAACATTCCTCCTAGAGAGAAATCCTGGACAAACTTAAAAGCAAAATCTCTTCTTGGACTTTCAAAACCCTGAACTTAGCTAGCTGCTTAAATCTTCTCAAATCCGTTCTACAATCTATGCCTCTCTATCTTTTTTTCGTCCTCGCTGCCCCCAAATGGGTCTTCAAGTGTATCAAAAACTTGCAATTCTCTTTCCTTTGGGGAGGGGACAACAACCACCACAAGTGGGCCCTTATCCTTTGCCTTCCAAAGCGGGGAAGGGGGCCTAGGAATTCGGGATCCAGAGATAAACAATGATATTCTTTCGACAAAAATTTGGTGGAGTTGGGTCTCCAAGAATGCCCCCCATGGGCCAAAATATGGAATATAAAATATGCTCCTAGATGGTCCACCTCTTAGCTCATTCACTATGATCTGGACCCTTCAGGTTCCCTTATATGGAGAGCAGCCAATAGCCAAAGAGCCTTAATTAAACAACACATTTTTTGGGAACTCAGAGAGGGGTCCCACGTGAATTTTTGGCATGACTCGTGGCAACAAATTCCTAGCCTATGCAATCAAAATGATTCACCAGAACTTCAGACCTTCATGCAGAATAAAGTGAGCCTAAAGGTGCGGGACTTCTAGATAGTCTCTAATAATTCACCCTTTAGAAGTTGGATGGCTCCCACGCTCTGGGGATTTACAAGGCAGGTTGATGATCTATGGCAGGAGTTACATAAGTGAAAAATCCGCAACACTCAGGGTCATGATATTATTAGATGGGGGCACATGCCGAAAGGAACCTTTACTATTAAGGAAGCATACCACTTAAAGACTCAACGATAGGACGTGGATCCTGAACCACTATGGGGAAGAATATGGGGATCTGACCTCTGGCCAAAATTTTTGACCTCCCTATGGTTGCTCACTCATCGCAGAATCCTGACTTGGGACAATCTGTTGAAAAGAAGCTTCCAGGGGCCGTCTATCTGTGTTATGTGTAGTGCCCAAGCTGAAACCATTGACCATCTTCTTGACTCCTGCGACATAGCTAGTGAGCTCTGGGACATGGTGACTGCCATATGCAGAAGATCTAACAGAGTCAGGGGAAATATTGTCCTAACGCTGCAACAGTGGGAAGAAAATCCTTTCAATTGTGGCCTCCTGAATAGGCTATGGGCCCTTATTCCAAGGTTCGTGGTTTGGAACATATGATTAGAAAGAAATCGAAGAATATTTGAAGACAAAAAGAGGCAAGTCTCGGTGATTTGGGATTCAATTGCTTGGCACATTCAGGAGACCCTCCTTCTAAAAGATTGGTATGACTCAGACTCTCCCACCACTCAGTCAGAAATGGATATACTGAAAAAGATGGGATTTTGGGAAAACTGTGGCCTCTTTGACGCCCAAGCCTCTTCCCCCGACTCCCTCCAGCCCGGACTCTTGGATCCTCCCCCTGATGGATTTCTTAAACTCAAATTTTATGGGGCTTCTAAAGGGAATCTTGGCGAAGCGGGATTTGGGGGAGTTTTCAGAAATTCTTCGGGCTCCATTCTGAAGGTCTTTTATGGCTCTCTTGCGTATGACAGCAGCAATGCAGTTGAGTTGGCTGGGCTCTCATAAGGCATTTCTTTGGCCATCACGGATAATCTCCTACCTCTCATTGTTGAAGGAGACTCTCAAATCATTCTTACTATGGCCACTCGTCTCCTCAATGGCTCCCAGGCCTCAAAGCTCTCTCCCAGCTAGAGGCTTGAGCAAGGCTTGCACAACCTAGCAAACCTTCTCTCTCAAACGAGATCCATCACTTTTCAACATGTCAAAAGAAAGGAAAACTCCCTTGTTGATTGTCTAGCCAATGATGGAGTTGACATCAACTGCCCACTATGGGAGGGGGAGATGTGCCACATCAACTCTGAATAACTGAGACATAACTGCTAGGACATTGCCCAGAAAGATCTTCCCAACCCGGATGCGGGTGTCGTGGTAAACAGGGCGCACGGCGATCCCATGACATTCTAGCCAATGAGACTGACCCGTGGCAGGAGAGATGATAGGAGTTTAATGTGTCGTGAGGATTACACCCCGACGCATTCAATTCAATAGTCTTGGCACGTCGGCCAACCCGGTTTCGGCCTTTGGGTACCATTTCCATGCTGCTCATGCGTGTGGCTTTAATGGCCTCCTTTGGGCACAGGTTTAAGATGATTGCAGGGGATTAATACGGTATGTTCAAGCCTTTTGGGTGTGCGACTCCAGCCAGCATTTCTGCGCTCCTTGACACTTCGTCTCCATCTGCAAACTCAGCTTTTGGCAGTGGCCCCTGGTTCTTGGTTACCATGTCGAGACAGAGAGGAAAACCACTCAGAGGAAGAGTTGGTCGAACCGCCAACAACCAGGACTGGGTTACTACTGATGGATATGGGGAGGGGGTCTCCATCCCAGTTTGACTGCTCACTGACAACTGGGAAGCCCGCCTGCTAGCCGACCACCTCTCTTCTGGGAAGAATGAGGGCCACATCAACCACTACTGGCTCGTCAAGAATATGTTGGGGGCCCTCATGGAGGACACAAAGGCCAACTGGGACAAGGCTAGAAACACGACTCAGACCATGAAGGCTTACTTGGCTCAAATGGAAGGCCTGATAGGAAATATGGAAACCACCTTTGGGGGCCAGACTTATGTTGGCGGAAGCCATGCTGGTGGTATCCATGCAAGTGGTAGCCATGCAGGAGGCAACCATGCTAGTGGCAGGAACATTGGTGCAGTGGGAAGCCTGGGGGAGAATTCTGCAGCGGCAGGGGGAGGTGATACGGATCCAGTGATCTTGGAGCCGCGTGGAAAGGAGCTCGCCATGAACACCTTCCTCATCCCTTCCACAATTGGACAAATGGTAGTTAAAAGAGTTCGTGGTGAAAATGAGAAGATTGTTATGCCCTGGTGCAAGGTGGAACCCTAGCCAGTTAAGCGGTCAGATCAGAACGTGACAGAGGAGGACAACTTGAACTGTCTGATTCTTGAAGAGATTCCTAATGAAAACACAGCAAGCTAAAAAGGTTCTGGAGGCTAATTGCGATTTTTGTTATAATATGCTCATAAATTTTGTATACTTCAGTTGTTTTTATGTGAGCTTGTATAGACTTTGTTCCTCCCCTGAACATACTGACTCTCCCTACCTTGAGCAGAAGTCTGGTAACTATGGTTACAGCCATTTTGATCTTTTTGATTTTCTGGGTTGGTGGCTCCATATTCTTAGACCATCAAAGACAACTTCTCCGTATGTATTTTTTATTTCCACTATTTAATAGAACTTTGCAGCTTAAAAAAACATATTAAAGATATAAAATAAATATTTTTTATTAAAACAATAATAATAAACAAAATATGGAAGATTAAGTGAGACTAAAAATAAATAAGCTTATTGAATAAAATGAAATATTGTAGAAGAAAGATTAACATATTAAAGGTATAGTATAAATAGGGGGTGACGAGAGAGACAAGAGTGTACACTAAAGACGTAATTGAAAATTTAAATAATGCATGATCAAAGAGAGATGGAAACATAAACATAAATAGGATTATAATTAAAGTAATGGTGTTAAAAGGAATAATTACATAAAGGGAATATAGGATCGGAGTGTTTAGAATAAAATAATTAAAAAAAAATTGGAATTGAGATTAAAGAAACGATAAGAGATAATGAATTTTATTAGTGAGGTCGTTTTCTTGTTTAGGTTAGGATGTTTATTTATTTCATAGTTTTTTTTTTTGTAATGTGATATGGGGATGAGGGGTTGGATATTAAGATCTTGGTGTGGTGAAAATAAATTAAATGTTTATTGTTATGAAAGTGATTTGTAATATTAAATTTAGATAGGTGTTTATGAAAGGTGTTAGCAATATGTTTTTTGAGGCGAGTTTGGTCAATGTCGGATTTGCTATAAGTGCAAGGAATTTGATAGACACCTTTGGATAGCAATGGGTCAATCTATTTTTGGTGCTTTGAATAATTGTTTGAGAGTTTTTATGAGGTTTAAAGAGATTTTTAATGTTATTTTTGGCGATGATTTTAGATAATTGATCAATGATACCATGAATGTAAGGGAGACAAATTTGACCTAGTAATGGAGCATTGGATTTGGTGCCCCTCATTTTAAGTTGGCCTAGCCAACTTGAATTTTTTGTTGATATGGAAGAGAGAGTAGTCATTTAATTGCAATGCTTTAGTGAGGTGGGTGCATTCTTTGTTTAGGTGTTATGAGGCAGAGAATTGAATAGCTCTAGAGGTTAGAGTTTTTAAGACATCATATTTTTTAGTCAAGTGGTTGTGGGATTGAACACAAAGGTATCTATTAGTATAAGTTTTTTTTATAAAAACTTGATGGGAAAGAGAACCATGATGCTAATGTGTAACTAGAACATCTAATAATGAAATATATTTATCTTATTCAATTCCATCCTTCAAACCTTTAAATTCCTTACATTGTTTTTTTCTTTTTCTATTTACCAAAAGCATTTTCTTAATAATAATGATGGGTGGAGTATCCATGCAAAACATTTCAAATCATTAATAAAGATTACTCCAAAGACTTTATTATTAAAATATAAATTTTTCAAACATTAAAATTTCTAACAAAATAAAGTAAAACATTCTAAAATAAATCACTCATGATGTTAGGGTTCTAAGGGGTAACTCAATTAGTTGGATCTTTTGCGACCAAGACGGCACATGGTCGAGATCGAGAGTTAATTTTCTGGGTCCTTCGGAGTTAGACACAGTAGGAATATTAACAAAGTAAGACTCCGTCGATTAAGATCCTTGAATTATATCGATAAACATAACAAACTCTTAAACCGTGAACCACATTGAAAAAAAATCACTCACAATATTATGATAAATTTTCAAGATATTGATTTATTGAAAATTTTAACACAAACTATCACAATCACAATGCAATTGTTCAATGTCTTAATCAAGAAAAGGTTAGACCTTTGTTCAACTCGCTTTCGCTTTCGGAGTCATTTTCCCTTAAATTGTGCTTTTGCTTTTGTTAGTTTCTTGGGATTACCGGTTCCTTTCTTAAAGAGTTCATACTTCCAAACTCTCTATGTAGAGGGGACCTAGGCACGAAGCTATTGAGAAAATATACCATTAAATATTTAGGGAGCCAAACCTTACATGTTGCAGTAGGTAATTTATAATTAATTTATATCGATACCGTTGAGTTAGTTTATCTATGTTTTTCTTTTTATTGAGTTGGTTGATCTACTCATCCATGATGGGTTATTATTATTTCAATTTGTATTCATCCCAAAACCAACATTACATAAACCTTGATTGCACTAGTGAATTTAGCATTCAACAATGAATTTAAGCTTTACATTGTGCTTCTACATTGAACTTTAGCTTGTTGAATTAGTAAAAAGTGTGATTATTATTTATTATTTATTATTTATTATTTATGATGAGATCTCTACTTTTTAAAATCTTGGATTTATTATGGATATTAAAGGTCTGTTATCTTTTTAAGTTTATTTTATTTTATTTTATAAAATGTTGATATATAGTTGTAAATCCATTTTCATTTTAAATCTTTTATTTTATTACTCATTATTTTATTAAAAATGCATAAATTATATCTATTTTTAAATAAGTATTCAATATTAAACTTCATCTAAAATTTAGAACATAGATCTTCCTTATATTATAAATTCAATGCATTATATTATTTACTTCTTCTCAATGTCAAATGTTAAGAGTGACCACTTTCTCTATAGTTCCTCATATATCCTTCACCAAAATCAATATTATATCTTTGTAACTCTCCTTTCCTCTTGTTTCTCTAACATTTCGAACCAAGTTTTCATATTTTTTTAAGCCATGGGAGTCGGTAATTGGCAAAGATTACCTAAGCGAGGCCAAAGTTCAAATCTAGTTGGTTGCCACTATAACCCAAGAGTATACTCGGTAGCCTGCAAGCTAGATATATCAATAACCCATGACTTAGCCAGGGCAAAGACGTCCCAAGGCACATCCAAAGTGGAACCTCTATCCTAGGGGTCGCTTATCATTCTAGCCTTATCACAACGAGCCAAATGTCTCATTAATGTTTGAATCCAGATGGGGAGAGTGTGAAACTTACCTCATCATTAATCGCGCTATAACCCCTCAACCAAGTTTTCATGTACTTACGTCCTTTTTTTAAAGTCGCTTTAAGCACTCCCTTTCTCTTTCTATATGCATTATTTCTCAAATCCCATTAATCTAATGAACACAATATTGAATTTAATTAAGCTTAAAAACATAGTTCAAGCCATTATTTTCATTGTAATTTAGCAATCGTTAAACACATCTCCAAATTATGCATGTTCTACCATCCCACCACATGATCACTCTGCAAAGTGGTGATTTCCTTACAAACATCATAGGTCAAAGTTTCACTCTCTAACATAGATCTTATCTAAACAACAAACACAAACTTAACCTATCAACAAAGCACATTAATACACCTCCAAATTTCAATCTATATACCACAAACAAAAAACCAAACAACTCTAAATCATATTCAACCATCTTTATCATATTTCCTACCTTCATAACTTAAATTATAACCCTTCAATCTATAAATCATAAGTATAAAAAAAAAACAACTTTAAACCCTATTCACCAATCTTTATTATCTTCCCTATCTTCACAACCTAAATTATAACCCTTTAATATATATACCACAAACATAAAAACCAAACAACCGTATATCCTATCCATCAATCTTTATCATCTACCCTATCTTCATAACTTAAATTATAATAACAATTCTTTTTAAAAAAATAGAATATCAAATTATAGCACTTGAGAAACAAGTAAGTACCCATGGACAAAGACATTTAATAACCAACCTACACCAAAAAAAAGGTTGTTTACCTATACATATTTTGATATCAGTAAACTCTATGTCAGAATTAATACAATATATGCTCAGATTTGTAATAAATATTTATAATATTTCAAGGTGCATAATGCGTGTCAAACATTGATATCATGTAAAGTAAGACAAATGTCACATGACAAATAAGCACTCAATGTCAAAGATGGTCACATGTGATAAATCATGGAGCTGTCTGCATGTTACCTCACAGTAACCGCTACAGTCAATTGCCATCATTGTTTGGGAATCAAAAAAATATTTTTCATACCTGGTCAATGTACCCACAAGAATCATCGAACAATATTTCATTGTATTCCTGGTGAAATCAAATCATTTCGACTTTTTGTCTGTCCACGTGTTCACAATATATTGGCCAATGTGCCATTAAAGAGAACCAAAAATGGAGGTGATGCCATGTGTACATGTACCTGATAATGAAGAGCAGTAGCACAACATGCCACATGGCTGTAATCACAAGTCACAGCTTTGAACAATGGATTCTACCTACTTCCAGGCAATCCCAACTTGGAATTCATTCTTTTTCCAATTTTCAAGATTGCCACATAGGATTCTTGCCTATGTTTTCTTTGGCATGAGACAATCCCAATGTAAATAGGCAACCAAAAGAGTCCAACACAAAAAGCAAATGTACTGGTGGACAACATGTGGATGAATAATCTCATATGTACCAGATCCATGATTTCCAGGATCCAAACAGGAATTCTGTGCGTGACATAGGGTAGACCGTAGGAGGGAGTCCAAGGTTCGAATCTCTCCGTGCATGCACCTGTTCTTCAGCGACGCGGTTTCCGTACTTCAAATTCTTTGGCCAAATTAATAAAACGATTCCGAAAGGCATCGGATACGGCATCGGCATCTCTTTCCCTGCAGGCGACCTGGACGCTGAGGGTTAGGGACGGGGTCAACCATTCAAAATCGGCTTGCTGTCGCTTTAATGAATCTTTGGCCGAGCTTCCCCAGGCTTTGGCATTTTCCTCGCTTCCAAGCAATCAGATCAAGAAATGGTAAATTATTAATGGACGCCCGAAAAATTCCAAGAAATCAGATCAAGAAATGGTAAATTATTAATGGACGCCGGAAACTTCAAAGAAATCAGATCAAGAAATGGTAAATTATTAATGGACGCCGGAAACTTCCAAAAATCAGATGAAGAAATGGTAAATTATTAATGGACGCCGGAAACTTCAAAGAAATCAGATCAAGAAATGGTAAATTATTAATGGACGCCGGAAACTTCGAAGAAATCAGATCAAGAAATGGTAAATTATTAATGGAAGCCGGAAACTTCAAAGAAATCAGATCAACAAAGTAAATTGTTAATGTGACGTCGGAAACTTCCAAGAAATCAGATCTAAAAATGGTAAATTATTAATGTAATGCCGGAAAATACGAGCGGATGGGCCTCCCTCGATCATATCCCTAATCCCACCATTTTATTCTCCCTCTCTTGAACGTCGGGGCCACTCGATCCCATGACCTCACGGCGGCCCGCGCACAAACAAAACCCTTTTCACACGCTAACGAATCCCGAGACTTTCAAGACGCCCAACGGTGGATATATTAATATAATAAAAACCCTAGTGGAGTGACTAGATGCCAAGTCCGAAACGTAAAGGAATTCTCAATTAATTTTAATAAATTAATTGATTTAGTTAGTTTAAAGATAAGGTCAAATTCAAGAGAAAGCAAAGCATGTTTGCTTGGTTTTTTTTGTTTTTTAATAGTTGAAGAGGGATTTGAATAGAAAAAAACAATTTAAGAAGGTGTATTTAGTTTAGTAATTATATAAATTGCATTATAATATTTCTTTTGGTTTGTTTTAAAGATAAGTTATCGTTGTCTCCTATTTTTGTATGAGGATGGAATATAAATCATACATACAAAATGCCAATATTGCTGATTTAAAGAAAAGAAAAAAAGAATTTTGCTTTTTGAGAGTTGTTAAAATGGAGTGGGCTTTCAAAATATTTTGAAAATAACAAAGGAATTAAGTATAGCCCACATAAGCTGAAAGGGGTTTGGGGGTCCACGTTTGAGAGAAAATGTGGAGATTGCAATGTGGGAAAGGGGCATTCATTTATTAAGGAATTTGACTAGGTGCAAGAAAGAAAGCTAAAGGGAACCAATGAGTTAGCAGGAACAAAGACTTGTCCATCATTATTCATTATTAAAAGGGAATCTTGGTTTTCTTATTTAAAATATATATAAGTTTTTTTATTTTGTAATTTTGGTGTTTATATTAAAATAAAAATAAATAGAGACGTGCATTTTATTGTTTATGATGGTGATGATGATGATTAATGTCCACTGAGATCAACTTTGGTCTATCGGACCTTAAGAAAGGTTATTACTTGATTTGTTTTAAACTTTTGTTCATATGCTCAAAAAGCTTGATAAGAAGCTTTCAAAGCTCACCACCATTTTGGCAAGTTAGGAAGTTAGGAAGGTTTGTATTGTAACAAATACTATGAAATCTTTTGTATTATATAAAGGGTTATGTAATATAATAAATGTTTGTAATATTGATGTGGAAGAAGTTTATGTATAAAATAAATAAATGGATTTATTTGGTGGTTTGGTTCTTTTGATATTTGATAAATTAGGTTTAGATGGATATGGATTAGTTGTATAAAAGAATAATGTAATTTGTTTATAATATTGAAGCATGATTCTTTTATTTAGGGTATTAATAATGGGAGACAATCCAAAAGATGTTTAAGGATTTTTAAATTATTAAACAATGGAGAAGAAAAATGTCAAGGTGGGAAAGGATAGGGTTTTAATTCTCCAAAACCCTTGAGAGAAGATCAAGGTCAAACTTCTAAAAAATGGAAAATATACGAAAGGATCAATGGAAACTATAAGATAAGGAATCACATGATCCAACGAATATGAAGGTCGTTGAGTAGGTGTTGCTCCTTGCAACTTCACTAGTGGAGGCTTCCTTTGTTAGGCACGACCTACAAGGAGGTTGAATTGATTTGAAAAAGTGTAAGGAAATTAGAGCTACTTCGTGTAAAGATACCTTGAGGAAAGTGTGATTCTTATGATTTGTTGAGTGGGTTCAAGTATGGAGAAACTTTGTAACAATCAAAGGGCTTATTTGTTATCCAGACATGAGAAGGAATCACTCCAATGCATAAATGATCCAGGAATAACATAAGCATTAAGATTTGGGGAAAAGCTCTAAAATCATGTATTTTTTTGTCTTCAACTATGTTGTTAGTGTCTTGGGGATTATCCTTGTAACTCAATGAAAGAAAGAAAACATGGAAAAAGGAAGAAAAAGTTGTGCATATCATGCCCTTAAGAAACATTGGTACGGGGCAAAGTTTGATGTCAGAAGTATTATGGATTTAGAAGCACAATCAACGATGTTTTGTATTTTTTGTTGTACATATAAATGCACAACTTTTTTAACAATTAAACTAATTATTACAATTTAAAAATTAAGGGTAATTTGATTTAAGACTTCACTTGAAGACAAATGTTTGAAGTGGCCCACTTGCACAAACTATAAAAACACTTAAATAATGAAGAACTTGTAAGGAAAAATGCCTAGAACAAATCCACAAGAAACACAACCTATACAAGAAACTAACACCATAGATTAACAACTACATAAAAAACAAACCATACATAAGAAACTAACATTGAATATTATAGTGGAGAAAACCTCCAATGGTGTAAGAACTACATTATCAAGCATGCATTTGCTCTAGCAAACTCATTAATGATGCAAAGGATAATATTTAATACATGAGATGGAGATGCTTAAGATTATGATTAATGCCTCACTACATATGTATCTCCATTGCATAATCACACTTGTTTTTCCCACAACAAGCAAGAGTCACACTTCAACATTATATTATAATAAGTGTTTGTTGTGAATATATGATGTCTCTTCATCAAAGTCTTCATTTGGTCCACAATAATGAATGTTTTTCCAAAAGTTCAAAACTACTTATTTTCTCGTGCCCTATCTATTACACGGTCATTCTTGACCCAAAGTTGAGGTTTACAACACTAGAGAGAGCACACAACCAACAAAACAACCATAATTTGAATAGGGAAACAACCTCCCTATTAACATTTACAATCAATAGTTCTAGAATTAAATAAATGTAAGTGATAATCTATCCACTTCCTACTAACACATGACTAGAGCAAGGGTTATGCTCGCCTTTCTAAGTCTAACAATTATATGTCTTTTTATAGTGATAATGCAATTAGATGAAGTAACAAAAGTGACTAACATTAATACACAAATTCAATGAATAGTTGGTGATAAACACCAATGCGAAATCTTTCCAATAACACTCTCTTGAAGACATCACCATCATGCATTCTCAGAGTCTAATACACATGGATGAATCATACAAAACACATCAAGATAGTTCACACAGTCATTAATCAATCACTTCATATGTGATCACACCCCAAGCTTTTCATTGGTTGTCTTTCACTATAACGACCACGATCCCTAAAGTTTTTATCAATGAAGCATTGTTTCAATGCATCCCACTATGGCAACCAATCCATAACTTTCTATCTATTTCCATCATGCACAACCAACATGCCAACATGTGTATCTACGACAACAAACGATCTATTTTTAAGACCTACCCTAATGAGCACAATCCCACAAAATTAATCATCACCCACGTATGCCCATATACAATATCCAAAATGCATATACTTATCAAATGCAGTGATGCATATTCCAAGTTATGGTCCTAAATCTTTATCAACATGTAGCTCAAACTTATATACATATAACTACCAAAAAAGACACAATCCAACAAGTAAGAGCCAACTTCAAGCAACACACTTCCAATATGTAAATTTATGTAACTTTATCTTTATTATTATTTATAATAGACTAGACCAATAACACTTGATAACTAGCTCATGATTTTTTACTGTTTTTTATGAAGTATGATTATTATTTAATAAATCAAATACAAATACAATCCAAACCATGTTATTTATAATAGACTAGACTAATAACACTTGATAACTAGCTCATGATTTTTGACTTTTTTATGAAATATGATTATTATTTAATAAATCAAATACAAATACAATCCAAACCATGTAAAAAATGACTAAAAATCAATAATGTCGATGTCACAAATGAATTTAAAAAATATATTTAAAACCCCAAAACACTCGCACTATACAATCTTAACAAATTGATTTTGACATCTAACAATCTAAAATCTAAATGTAACCTATAACAATAAAAATAAAAATGAAAATGAGGAATACATTAAAAGAACAAAAAGAAATGTCAAAATCATTGGCTAGTTCACCTCCTTCTAAACTAATAACAAACACTAAGCCTATTTATAAAAAGTCAAGATGTACCATGATGGAATAGTGGATTTAGATGGTAATGAAATGATATAGAATAAAGTTAAGGATGTGTACTCTCCCTTTTGATAAGATTCCACTTTCCTTAACAGAAAAGCTTTTTGCATCAATTATAGGCAAATATATATTGATTTTAAAAGTATCAAAAACTTCAAAAACTGCTTTTCCTTTAGGCAAATATTTATTGATTTTAAAAGTATCAAAAACTTCAAAAACTGCTTTTCTTTTATTGGTTCTTATCTTCTCTCTTTTCAAAGAAAAAATATAAAATTCTTTATACAAAATTTTGTTATTATTTTTTATAATATATTTTTTTAAATAAAGATATAAAATTGTTTTATAGAACTTTGTTAGTAAACCCTGTATTAAGCATTGTTTTTCTTCATTTACTTGCAAGTGAATGTCAAGTGTGAATATCGCAAGCTAGAGCCAAATTTAAAAGTTACAAAGCCTTATAATTTAAACTTACATATATTTTGAATTTATATATATAGTTATATGTAATGAATATTTTAATATAAATTAACCTATTTTTAAATTTTGTTAATATTTTTTATTAATATTGCATAGATGATTTTTTTTTCCAAGGAAAAAAGCTTAATTTCATTATAAATATAATGAAATTAAACCCTATATTAAGCATTGTTAGTAAACCCTGTATTAAGCATTGTTTTTCTTCTTTTACTTGCAAGTGAATGTCAAGTGTGAATATCACAAGCTAGAGCCAAATTTAAAAGTTACAAAGCCTTATAATTTAAACTTATGTATATTTTGAATTTATATATATATAGTTGTATGTAATGAATATTTTAATATAAATTAAAATACTTTTAAATTTTGTTAATATTTTTTATTAATATTGTATACACGATTTTTTTTTCCAAAGAAAAAAAGCTTAATTTCATTATAAATATAACCCAATTACATATCATAGAGGACATTCAGGATGCCTTTCAGAAATAAGAGTCCAGCAAAAAATGTTGTGAAAAATGTTTACTGCTTCGTAAGAGAAGCAGTATACTCAAAATGTACAAAAAAGGATGAGTCGGAATTCCCGTATAGGGTTCCCTTAATTTTATGATATATATATATATATATATATATATATATATATATACACAAAAAAAACTGTGTTGTCGTGTGTTAGGATTTCCATGCCTTCTATGAAAGGGCGATGTTAGTATTCATTCATATACTGTATCAGGAGCTGTGACTGAGATCTTCCACTGTCCTAAAGGCAGATCTAGTCCTTTCTTTGAGAGTTGGTCAACAAGGTGATTTCGTTCCCCGTAAACATGGCGACAAGAGAAAGTTTCAAATTTCCTCAGCAATCTCTTGACATCATCCAGAATATTGCATAAAAAGAGGTTGTAACATCTTTGTATGTCGTTGACCCACTTGTTTACAATCATAGAGTCTCCGAAAATCTGGATGTGGTTGCAATTCTATTCAAGAGCAAAACATAGAAGGAATTGAAGGGCGAAGAGTTCGACGAAGTTGTTCATACACAATTCTTTTAGTTATACACACATATATATATATATAATCAAAATTAATATTTTTATATAAAAATAAATTCTATTAAAAAATTATATACAATTTAATTAAAATATTTATATTGTGTTTTTAATTTAATTCATTATATAATTTAAGATATAATATAAAATCTGATAAGTTAAAAAATGAACAAATTCAATTATCAATTTTTTTTTAAATATAAGAATTTTGTCTTAAGATATAATTCCATTTGAATGATAAGAATTTTAACCTTAAAACTTTAATTAAAAAACATTAAAAACATTTATTTTAAAAAGTTTAAATTATATAATTTTTAAAAATAGATCAAATTACAACTTTTTGTTTACCTATAAAAGAAAAGTTTACATTATATAATTTAAAAAAATAGATCAAATTACAACTTTTTGTTGACCTAGAAAAAAAGATGTTACTTGTTATTCAATTGATTTGAATCAAAATAAACTTTACAAACTGACAATAGAATTAACATGATTATAGTAACTAATACTTATCTACAATTCTTCACTCCTGTAAAACCCACATGGCAAACAGTTCCAACTAGTCCATATAAAAATGTCCTTCCATAAACAAAACCGATAGTATATAAAAAACAAGAATTCTTTTACAACACAAAGCTTGTCCATAGTCCCATATAAATAGCCCCAAGAGTACAAAGAAACCAAAAAGAAAATATATCTACTATAGCTGATTCATATATATGAAGGACACACAAATATACACAAAAAAAACATTTATAAAACTTGAAAGGCTGTCACTAGAACTAATTGATGTTTTTGATATTCTTTCATAGAGCGGCCAATATTCCAATCATAAAGATTAAAGACACTCTTCATGACTGAACTACTCCAACTTTATTTTATCAAAAATTATAACTTTACTTTACCAAAAAATACAAAATTAAATTTATTCATTTTTTTAACTCATTCCATATAAAACTTTATTTTTTATTAAACAATTTCTTAACACAATAAAAATAAAATAATATTAATTTAAACTTTGTTTTTAACATCTATTTTATTTTCATCTATATCTAACTCTTTCCTAAGTCAATTATTCATACACATTTTTTAAACTTGCTTTACCTATTTCTTTTTTCATTTTATTGCCATTTCCCTACATTTACCTACTTTTTATGCTTTTTTTTCAAAATTCAATGATAAATTTTATTTCAGAGTGGAAGATACATGCTTTGGCACTCTTTTATGTTAATTCATATAATTTTTAAAAATTCATTTGTGGGTATATAGTAACTAGTACAACCACTTAACTTTCTTGGTAGATGAACACTAATAAATGCCATCAAGTACTTGTTATTTATATCTTAACTACCAATTATTACATATAAACATAGATGTTTTTTTAACAAGTTAAGTGCCATGAACAAATTATATGTTACTTGTTATTCTTGCATAGTTGTAATCACTCTTTGTCTATGCCTTAGCTACATGTTATCACCTGTGTAATCACTCATTGTCTATGCCTTAACTGCCTGTTATCACCCGCCTTCTTCTAGTTAAATATGTTGTGACCCGTTATCCATGCACCAACTACAAGTTATCCATGCATTAGTTACTAGTTATCCATGCATCAACTACCAGTTTTTTTTATGTTGTTTTTAATTGTTTATTTCAAATTTGGAATGACACCCATAAAATCAATCTCATCCTTCTACAATTTAAGGAAAACATATTTACTAATCCACCCTAAATATTAAAATATAAACACCTAAAAATTATCTTCCAAAAATTCAAATACTTACAACAAATTCTAAATTAACAAAAATACAATATTGTACATCTTTCAACTATCCTTTGACTTTTCTATCTCATTTATTATGCAAATCTTCTACCAAACAATCCAACCCCAACTTTAATGTTAATACAACTAACTTGATAACATACTTAATAAGACATATATTTTCTTGGGTTGTTATTTTCATTTTCACTTGTCTATAAAATCTTTTTCTCATCAACAAAAAAAATCCACATATAAAAAAATAAATTATTATTATTATTATATATTTTATATAAGAATTAACATTTTGATAAAAATAATAACAATAACTCACTTTTATTTATTTACATAAGTTCCTTTAAGCTTTTATTATAAGTTTTAATTTATAATAAACTAAAAGAATAATTACAACATTTACATGTTACATATCTATTCTATATTATATACATATTTATAATGTTGAAGTTTGATGTATTGAATGACATGCCCATCAAAATTCAGAGAACTTTCATTATTGAAAAGTATTAATAATGTATAAATATACATATTTATAATGTTGAAGTTTGATGTATTGAATGACATGTCCATCAAAATACATAAAACTTTTATTATTGGAAATTATTAATGGTGTATAATATATATATTTAGAATGTTGAAGTTTGATGTATTGAATGGCATGCCCTTCAAAATTCATAAAGCTTTCATTATTGAAAAGTATTAATTGTGTATATAGAAAGAAACCACTAAAAACACAATTTTAATGTGATATTATTGTTAAAATATAACTATATATATATAAATACAAAATTTTAATAAGATAATAATATCATTTTATTTTTATTAATATTACAAATTTTATTTATTTTTGATCGGTGGTTCGTTAGTGGGGATAGATGGATTTCATTCCATCCAGCTGGGTTCAATTCCGTTGAGACATCTTCTAGCTTGGATGAGGATAGATGGATTTCATTCCATCCAGCTGGGTTCAATTCCGTTGAGACATCTTCTAGCTTGGATGACTGGCTGAGGATTTGATCGACCTACCATCCACGATATGTGAAGAAATTTGTTAGGATTTCCCATAAATATTTAACCTTCCTTGTCCTCAAATGAATTTTTCACTTGAAAAAAAAGTTATAATTTATTTTTATTTTTTATAATCTATTTAAATTTATAAAATAAGTAAAACATAAATTACAACTCTTTATTATTTACATGTTATATATATTCCATTCCATTCTATACAAATACTTGTAATAGTTAAATTTGATATATTCAATAACATGTCCATAATCAATTATCAACTGTGCACATAGAAAGAAGTTATAATATCCTTCTCAGTATGACAAAGACCAAATTTAATGCGATCTAACCATTAAAGGCACATAGATTATAACTTATCTTATTATAATTGACACATGAATTATAATTGACACATTCATGTGTTGGGTTTCCTTCCAAACTAATATTTGTTTTTGGGGTTATGATCACCTTTTTTTAACAAACAATCTTAAATGAGACATTTGCTTGCTAATTTACAATTTTGTTTACAAATTATTTTGAAGCCGTTGTGCTTTTATATGGTTGTATCTCTTCAAAAAGGTCATCATGCTCATACTTGTTTACATACATTGCCAATAATACAAATTTTGAAGTCGTTTGCCTTTATAGGGTTGTATCTCTTAAACAAAAATCATCATGATCATACTTGTTTACATACATTGTTAGTAATACCAATTCCCCTTGTAAGAAGATTATTTTGAAATAGTTTGTCTTTTTACAAAAAAGTCAAGAAACTCATACTTGTTTAGTAATACAATTCCACTAGTAAGAAGATGAAAAGATGATTGCATGGTACATTTCTTGTGTTTTTCAAGTCAAACCAATAGATTTAATTGATGTTTAAGCTAGACAACAATTTACATGAACATTTCTCAAAATTCTCAATTTGAAATGTTCTTTGCATAACCTTTTCTCTCTCATTCTAATATGTTGACATCTCTATGAGTAACTTTCATGATTGTAGCGGCTTGGCTCTCAAAATGATTGAAGGATGTTTTAACCTTGCGTAGGAGAGGAGGGGGACATCAAGTTGTAGTGGTGGGTGTATCAAATTTGTTTATTCCTTATCCATTACTTAATTTTTTCTTCTAAGTACTCTCTTTTAACACATAATCACCAAACTCTACCTTCATTTTCCTTTTTCTTGTAATTTAAGCCCTTGTTTTCTCTTCTCCTACTATTACAATGTCTTAAATTTTCTCTCCTACTTACTAGTTTTCATAGTCATTGGCCTCCTTAACCAAAAGAGCTTAGTTTATACACAAAAGATGGATTCTTTCTCTATCATATTGTAGGCAATGGTTAATGAAAGTTAAATATACTTAATTTGATTGTTGAACAAAAACCCTTCTAAGATGTGTAGTTCCAAGTCTATGGTACACATGTTGATTAAATGAGATATTGCCCAACATCTAAACTTCTAGAATCTATGATGAATACATGGGGTAATCATATCATGCTTGCTATGATGAACAAGTGGATGTGGACATATTATGCTTGCTACGATGAACAAGTGGATGTGGAATCCATCCAATCAACATGAAAATCATTTTAATCTTCAAAATTTCATATAATAAAACTCTAAAAATACCACAATCCATCGAGGTTGAGATCAATACTTTCACAATAAGTTCCTATTTGAACTATGATTATGCAATCATATTTTTATGATGTCTAAAATAATACAAACTCCTTCTTAACTTGTCTTCCATGGAGCAGTATACCCGCTAACCAAAACGCCCTCGAGTCGTCGGAATCCGGTAGTAGAAAAATCACTGAAATTGCAGTTTTTATTACTCAAATCGCGATTTCGGCGATTTGGGTAGTTTTAAAATGTGGCATTTAGTGTAGGAAAGATCAATGTGATTGTTGAAATTACAGAACTACACAAATTGCAATTTTCAGAAGTAATTTAGATCGGATTTGATAAGAAATTGCCCAAAAAAGCGAGGCATTTTGGTGGTTTTTTATTCGACACGGTCTTCCATATTTATCCCCCAATTAGGACCTTCAACAATCCCTTTACTTATTTCCAAAGGAGTAAGTTAATTAGTGGACAAACTCAACTTCTTTTCCATAAAAAATCTCTCCCAAATTTGATAATTATTTTGATGGAAGTTATAGTTCCACTCGATTAATAAGATTTTTTTCCACATATATATATTTTTTACAGAAACGAGTAATAAGCTTTTATATAAAAAGGAGAACGAAGTTACAAAAAACATTGAGAAGACTATTCCCAAAATAGAAGAGCTGCCAAGGCTCTTAGCTCATCTTTTTCCGGTCTGTAATTTTCATGATAAAGTCCTAGACTGCAGAAGCTATACCTCCTTACATATTGTCCTTGAATCAAAATACAGAAATAAAGCATTGCTAAAAAGGAAAACCTTAGAGGATCTAGTCTGCTACTGCTACTTGCCTAACTGAAAAGACTCTATACTATAATTCTGATACAACAAAATATTAAGCAAAAAAGTTTCTAAAGAACTGGAAAGACCCATGTTGGATGAGTTACTGGTGCGTGTTGTCCACCTTGTTTCCATCAGCTCCTCCTGCCATGCCTCCTGCGCCTCCATGTATATGTTGCTCTTTCTGATGTTTGCTCTCATCCCATCGATCTTGGCTTCCACTATCCTGACACTGTTATGCAATCCCATAATTTTGGTGTCCAAATTGACAGTACAAGGGCATCCCTTATCGAATTTTTCGGCCAACTTGGCAACCTGCTTTGTTATCTTGCTGCTATTGTTTCGAACCTCATAATTCGTGACTTGGACGAGGGTGTAGAGGTGAGAGATGGCCCGTTTGAGTTCAAAATTTTCTCCTCTAAGCTTACAAACCTGAACTTCCATTTCTTTCAAGTAAGTTTGGACCTCATCTGGGAGGCTATCAAAACCCAACGAAGGCGCATGACCTTTGTTTCCGTTGTTTTCTCCTACAGAGGTGTGCCAATTCTTGCCCAGTCCGAGTGCCTCAACTTTACAGTGGTCATGCAAAGATTGTCACCAAGGTCCATTTCCTAGAAGGCTTCTTTCACGAAGGGCAGCTTTAGTGCTCCTGTGCACCTAGTTCCCCGAACGGTCGTGCTTGAAATGACATAAGGAGAGGCTTCATCCATTTTAACCTAGAACTCTTTCGCTCTGCCCTGAAAACAAGTACTGCCCAACTTCATATACCCAAAAGTAGAGCACCCCCTTCCGTCATGTAGGTTGTCTATGCCTCGAGTTTCTACTGTCATTAATTCCTGCATGCCAGCCAGGTGTATCAAGCATGTGGAAAGCTCCAAAACCGCTAAAAAGTCACGAGGATGATCCAAGGAGGGGGAAACGAGTGCCATGGGTATCAAAGATCCAATACTAAAGTATCCCAAAGTTTTATAGATCATATGTTTGACGAATTGGTTCCTCCATGCCAAGTAGAGTTGCCACTTCCAATAACGGTGGAATCTTATATGCTTCTTCTTCATAACTAGTAGAGGGATGCTTCTTGTTCATAACTAGTAGAGGGAAAGGATTAAGGGACCCAGTTGTTGCCAAACTCCTGATGATTACTAACCATAATTCCACAATCAAGACTAGCTCCGACATTAGCCATTTCATCCGCATTCTGATCATTTATTCTCATAAGATGAAAGAAATTGATAGTATTGAACTCACTGACAATGAATTTAAAGAGATGATGGATCTTGATGGCAGGCTTCTTACGGTTCATCGTCAAGTTTCTAGCTTTCCTAATGACCAACATTGAATCTCCGAAGACCACCAGGTCCTCAGTTCCTTCCTTCCTTCCTTGCTATTTCCAAACCTTTAATCAGAGCTAGCCACTTTGCTCCATTGTTGGATCTCTTGCCAAGTCCCCATGCAAAGTCTTTCAACTTGTTTCCCTTAGATTCATAAAGGACTCCTCTCGCACCTGCCAACCCAGAGATTTTTTTTCCATTCATTGATATCACTCCTACATGCTATTCCAAATGGAATCAAGGTGGGGCAAGTATACTCAGAAACATGTCCAATAGTCAAGACAGTAACTCAAACCTTGTTGGAGACCGTGAGAAGCACAACGATCTAACCAAAAACCCAAAGCTCAACAAACATAAAGACTTTGACCATCAAACTTTATCTTTAAAAAATTTCGATAACATATCAAAATAAAACTTTACCTCACCGAAACAAAACTCACCAAAAAAAATTAAATTTATTATAAATCACTATATTAAAAAAATACACTAATCAATCAGATATGAAAACTCATCCTTTATCTTAGGGACATGGATTGATTACATTAAAAGAAATAAAATACTCAAAAATTAAAGCCCCTTGAAAGCAAAGCAAAACCCACCGAGTGGATGGAAAGAGTAATAGGTATCCAAGGTCTTAAAACATTAACTCTAGCGCAAAGCAAAGCCTTTGCCTTCCCCATTGCCCATTAAGATTTTTTAAGATGAATCTTAAATGGGCCTTAACCCCTTAATCTCGATTCAATCGGCAGCAATCTACCCCACCTGCCGGGCACACTTCCGGCGGTAATCCGGCCGACGGAGACGGGGAACGAAACAACACGTGTGCCCTCTATAACAAGGACTATGCCTTACTTGCACATGTGAACAGTCAGCTATTTACGGGTTAATAATCTCATATTTGCCGTTCTATTTTTTTCCCTATTCAACACATGTGTTCTGTTTCTCTGTTACGGTGATGGAAAGACCCTAGGTTTTACGAAACCTCCTCAACTAATTGCACCGCTAATTATCTGCCCTGGATCGACAATTTCAGAGATTCAAACGCTGAAAATCGTTTGCAGCGGGCGATTCTGCGTCTGTTGATGTGAAGATTCTGGATTTCCATCAAGTATTCCGCCTGCAACGCCATATCTTTGGGTAAAGCCGACCCTGCTAGAGTTTTCGGTTCGTTTTCATGGTCTATGCATTCTATGCGCCGTATTTGAGCATTAGGCAAGGATAAATTGATTTTATTCAATTTGAATGAGTATGCCTGCGCTTTATTTCCGCTTGGGGGTTTTGGAAATCAAATAACCTTTTTTCTAGGCTGGAATCGAAATTTTTCTGGTCTGTTTTGGATTGTATGACTATTTTTTGAGTTTTCTGGTTTATGGCTGGGCATTCTTTGGTTGCGATAGAGAGTAATTACGTTTGACTGGTTGCTATTGCTTGTGGGATTTGAACTATAATTCTTTTTACCCTTTACTTTATGGTACAGGGCTAATTTTCTGGTTTTAATCTTTGCTCTTTGGAAGTTTGTTTTGGATGTTTTTCGTAGAGGATGAAGGTTTGATGGTGTTGCGGTGATAACCAAAGGGTAAAAATTGTTCCAGAACTTCGAGAGAAACTGTCAGCAGTAATATACAAAGTATCAGGGGATATATTGCAGTTTATTGGGGGTGAGTGGGATCAGTCTAAGTAATTTGAAATAAAATCAGTATTTGGATCGTCATATTGATGATAGAAATACAGGATAATAATCCATTTCAACCCTGGGTGTTTTGGTTGGGTTGGTGAAGAGCCGGTTTGTAATAGCAGATCCTACAATCGAAAATCTTGGCCAAATAGACTGGACTTATGAAAAAATTGAAAAAAATGGAACGTACTAACCATTCCTACAATTGACATACTTCTGTATTTTCGGGTATTCTATGGACTCTAATTGCTTGCAGGCTTTATAGTGAAATGCTATTGAAAAAGTCGATACGCCAAATGATAACCTCCTCCTATTGGATAACAAATAGACACCTGGAATCATAATTTATATCGCCATCTTAGCTTGTTATTTGCCATAAATGTTTAAAAATACCATTGATCGCAAAGATCAGACTTTCGTGTAATATGCTAGGCATGAATTATGTTGATTGTCTAGTGGTTTCAGTTTATGTTATGCCTTGAAGGGGAGCCTCACAAATGGCACGATGCAAGTCCAGTGCTAGAATAAAATCGTCACAGTGGATCTCACCGGAATCCTAGTAGATTTTCCATTTGCTCCTCCTTAGAGTCTTCCAGCTATAGTTTTGGGCTTGTGCTGATTGGATACATGTGAAATTGTTGATACAGTAGGTCTTGAAGCCCACTGATGTCTGCATAATCTCAAGACCCGATTGACCCATTCCATACATCTGAAAAGGTAGTTGTAGGCTTGATTATCGGTAGGTTTAGTCAAGACACGATTAATTCATTGCATACATCTGAAAGGTTGTTGTAGGATTGAACATCTGCAGGTTCTTGGTGCAAATATTTAATATTAGTTGTTTTCCACAGGTGTTTTAATCATGTTGTCTGGGAGCTTTTAAGTTTCTTGACTGCTATTCTCTACCGTTTGATGCCTTTCTGCCTTATACTTTCTTTATTGGTACTCGCTACTGTGTCCGGCCTTTCTCCTTGATGGGTACTGATTACTTCCCTTTCCTGTATATATCAAAATCGCCCAATATCTAGGTTATGCAGGTGTATTTTCAGGCAAATATATATATTTTTTGATTCATGCCTTTTCTGCTGTCTGTATTAATGTAGATGTCTTTGCTCCTTTCATTTACAGTAAGCTGAATGTCTGTACATGCTCCATAACTTTATTAAGGAATTGAGGAGTTCAACAGGCTTCTTATTTCTTGGTTATGTCCAAGTAGATTTTAGCTAATGCTTAAATTACCTAACTGCACAGTGCGAAGGTTATCTATATTAAGGTTTTGTTGAATGTTTCTGAAACCAGATTTTAAAATCAGGAAGGATTTTCCCAAGGATAGGATAATATATTTTGCAGAGCCGATTCAATCTATGTCCTAAGTTTCATGGCCTTAGGATTAGGCTTCTTAAGATTGTTCTGTTATTCTTATGTTTACAGAACATGGTTATTTATTTTTCATTTTTGTGTTGATTTTACTTGTCCTGATACAGATACATGACATGCTGAGTTGCCAAAACTTGAAGCATTGAACAATCTTTGTGAATTTTGAAGAATTTTGTATGCAGCGAATGAAGCATTGCCAATGACCTGTGTCTACTCTTATTAAAATTGTAGGTACAAATTCTTCGAACATCGATGTAAGCTCAGGCTGTATCAACTAGGGAACTTTCTTAGATCCACTAATGATAGAAATTATGAGTGCTGATTGTTGTGCACATTTTGTATGCACCTGTGTTTAAACTTTGGAATCTGTTATTTATATTGGCATGTTTACTTCTGATCCAGACCCTTAAGGTATTATTCTGAATATATGCTGCTTACATTGCAGCAATTGGAAGCATGGCGCAATTTATACATTAAGGAGTTTGGTTGATGACAAGATACTTTGGCTGGGAAAAAGGTTGCATTTTAGAGTTCTGCTTCCTTGCGTCTTTGTATTGGAAGATCAGGTACAGTCATGGATGATCGTGCCAACAGGAGAAATGCACTGCCTAGGCGGGGTACTTATTTTTCTGGAGAACAAAATCATGAGGCACAGAGTACTCATTACCCGACAAGAATTGGGGGTAGTACCAGAGTGACTGCTCTCAAAGCTAACCGAATTGAAGATAAGGAACCAGGTGAATCCTCCAAAATTGGTGGACGTCCCTCAAGCAGCAAGTCACTGTTGCCAAAATCAGTTCCAGCAGTTCCTAAACTGGGTGCCTCCAGCTCATCAAACTTGAAGAAGACACGCAAGGTGCAGCCAAATTCTGCTGCTCCAGGGCAGCCAAGTTCAACACGCAATCTCTCTGCTGGATTGGGTCAGATTGGGCAGGTTAGAGCGGCATTGCATAAGGGAGAACCAAGCAATAACAGTAGACTCGGTCTATCGGAAATATCGAATTTGACAAGCTCTGAAGGATCAACCTCTGACTTGGACCTTCTTCAGGAAACACCAACTTCTTCTATGAGCAGCAGAAGCCTCTTTCATGGTGGTTCTAGTGTCGGAAGGAGAGATAAAAGACTTGTTTCTAGCAGGTTTCTAAATAGACAGGGAAGTTGGAATGAAATGGAGTTATTGAATGTAAACAATAGTTTGTCAGATTTGATGTATGGGCAACACGAACATAATTGGACTGGCATAGAGGAAAATGGGACTAGGAGCATAGGAGCAGGTCCTTTGAGATCTGGGCTCAGGAATGATGCAGCAAGTCGGTCAATCATTTTTGAAAATGATCATGAATCTGCCTCTGATGATTCTTTTGTCTCTGCCCCATCAGTGGCTGAAGATCTATTTGATGTGGATGTTGCTAGTAGCAGTGATTCTCTGTTGCATTCTAGCCCAGTGTTAAGTCAAAGAGCTCAAGATCATGGGAATTTTAGAAGGCCAATGCTAGGCCATGCAAATAACTCGCGTGTGAGTCTGGATGAGGTTGTGCATATGTCTACACAATCTAAACGCAAGGCTTCTATCACGCGAACTGCAAGCCAAGTTGCAAGTAAAAATTTATCTCAAGAAATTCCTAGTACAGGATCTGGATCTGCATCAAAGGACAGGTATTCCAGGAGGCCCTCAGCAGGAACTAGTAGGCGCAATCTTGGTAATTTTGGCTGCACATCAGCAGGTGATGCACTGCCATTTAACATTTCTTCATCCAGTGACCAGGTTGTGGAGCAGCCTGGCAATATAAGACACAATCTAGGTAGGAAAATATTATCTGGCCATGATTCATCAAGGAGCCAGCATTTGGCAAAAGTGCCAGTGGCAAGCAATACTGGTGGGCCAGTGTCCCAGAGAACTATCCGTGCTGGAGCAGGAATTGGACCACGCAATATGACTTCAAAGACAAATTCAACTTCTCAAGCCTCTAGAAGAACAGTTCGTGCTATGCAACCTGGTAATTGCTGTTCCATGGGAATTCTGGAAGGGGATAGTGTTGTGGAGTTAGGGGTTCCAACTGAGAGCAGCAGCAGTAACATTTCAGCATCAGACCAATCTGGACTTGGTATTAGACTGGAGCTACCTAGTTCTTCCTCTTTCAGGGGCCGAAGTACCCATGCTGTTTCACAAAGGCAAAATGAAGTCTTGAATGCGCCTTGCAAACCGGGGGAGAGGGCGGCAAGCCGATTTGCTGGCAGCACCAGAAGAGGAACATCAAGTAGTGCAGGAAGTGCACGGCTGTTTGGATTAGCAGGATCATCAAGTAGACTCAATAATACTTGTACTGATACCAATAGTAGTTCTCAGAGCCTTCTATCAGAGGATAATGTTGGCAATAACAAATTGATTATGTCTGGTCCAGCACCTTCAAGGTCACCTCCAGTACCACCAGTTGCACGGTCTGGTCGGCCACAGACAAATGCAAGTTCATCTACATTATCTTTCTCAGGGTCTGCCCCAGATCGGGCACCCCCAACGTTGCCCTCATCTAGTCCTATGTCTCTTGCATCTTCAGTGGATACAAATTATTCAAGCTTCCTTGATGGGCTTGTTTTTGGAAGATCAGGATCAGGTGGTGAGTGTCCTGCTGGAAGGCCCATGGTTTCCCATTCTGAAGTTGGTGGACGCAGGTCTTTACGCACTCTCCCCATTGAAAATGACAGTCAGACACGGTATACAATTGAAGGACTAGCAGAGGTAACTCCCTTCTCCTTGTTTCTCTTCATGTGCATGCCTTAGAGCCTGGTTCTCTATTTTATTAATTTCTTTCATTTTGCTTCTGAATGTTATGGTCTCCATGTCTGTTTTGCTTGTCTTGAAACATTAATTTGTCACTTGTCTTCAGCATGTTTGGATAACAAAATTGTTATATACTATTGCAAACATGGATGGAATGAACTAATCCTTGTCTCCATGATGACTTGTTTAAGGCATCCTAGATCTTTTTGTTTATTACACTTGTGTTTGTCAATAGCTTCTGCCCGATGCATTACAATATGCACAGTTCAAAGTATATAAGAGATGGATGTGAGAATAGATAAGTTGTGAATGGAATTGGCAAAGTGTGTTTCCAGTGCATATATGTCTAGAAAATCAGGCATTTTTCACAAAAGCATAAAATATGTAAACCTAGATGGTTTTATATCCGAAGGTTTTAGATCCAGCTTTGTTTAAGACTAGTTTTCTGTTTGGAAAATAGTACATGGTATTAGTTCTTCTAAATACAGACTATTTTTTTCCATTAAATTTGTAATGTGTCGTGTGCAATAATTTTCGTCAATGGAGCATGGAACTAAGATGGTATAATTGTTTTCTAAAGATTCAACTACAATGAGATCTAGTTGATTGTATCTCATACTTTCTAGGGCTTAATTCCTGTATGCCGGTGTGTTAATAAAGATGGAATTCTATTAAAATAAATATTGATTTTTCTGAAACTTATTCACATATGATGATAGGCAGTCACTTGTTGTGACTTTCCAATGTATCGTACTTCTATGTTGACACATGGTCTAAAACCCTTTTTTGGAGAGAGCATTTATTTTTCTGAAACTTATTCACCTATGATGATAGGAAGTCATTTGTTGTTACTTTCCAATGTGTCACGCTTCTATGCTGACATATGGTCTGAAGCTCTTTCTTTGGAGAGAGCATATATCCCAATTTCACATGGCATATCCCAACTTTAATATCATAGCCACAGATCTTTTCTCTGTTTTGGTTCAAGAATCTTTACTAAATTAGAATGATATTGCTAGTGAAAATGTTACCTCAACAAACTAGTAGTAGTTAGTGTGCAGTGGGCCTAATTATAACTCGTTAAAGTTCAAATAACTTATAGCCTCAGAGACCTTTACTTTTCGCTATGGAAAGTAGGGACATCCAGATTGAAGCAAGTAGTTCAAGTGCAACTTTCAATCAAGGGGAATATGAGTAGTATCTCTTATGTTCAAAGTGTAAATCCTTTGATCGTAGGTACCTTAGTATCTCTCATGAGTATTAGATCTTACAGTGTTCTCATCCCAAAAATTGCTAGCATTTATGAGTTAATGTGGCAGTATTATATTGGGGAATTGTATGTTTGTCATATACTGTCATTCTTAGCACTCTGGAATTGTTCACTCTATCAAGAAGACGCATCTTCCCTAAAAATTTCATTGAGTTGTAGGTTTAGTAAGAAGACATTTGGCTGGGATGTCACTGAATTATGAATGTGTAAACATTGTTTTCCACTTAATAGTTTCAGAAGCGTTGTATAGAAATCAGATATATAAAAGTGGGGTGTATTAACCATGCTTACAATAGAATTTTTATCATTGCCTTGTGAAAATGGATGGCATCGTGGATTTGTGAAAGATCTTAGCCTTGTTAATTTTGTTAAGTGTCCTTGACCAATAATGCAAGTATAATCACAATGATAAGGATGTGACAAGGATAATCTATCTTCTAGGAAATACCTCTTTTAGAATTACTTTATTTTAGGAAAATATACTTTAGGATTAAGAGGTTAGGTTAACATTTCCCATTAAAACCAAAAGTTTATTTTTACAAATGCCAATTCATCTTTGAACTTAAGTGAAAAATTCACTAATTGGTTAGGTTAACAGCTGAAGTTTGTTCTCCAGATGGACAATATTGTGGCTTGATAATGTCATTGTTGATGAGTGTTCTGATGAAGTGACACTTAGTTTTGACATGCTTGGTCTTAGAATGAAAAACCGGATTCTTGGCCATCTTTATTGCAGCCTGAGTGGCGCCAAGATCCTGTAAAATTTTGTGTGACCAGACAATTTCACATGCTTCTTTCCAAGCTTGAGATGTATTCTGCCTATGCTGAAAAGTTTGCCACTGTACTCTGCTTTTTACAACTCCAAGATACTGCTGCTGAACCCATATTCTTCAATATCACCTGCAAAATCTGCATATGAATATCCAACAAATGTAAATTCTTCTTATAGAGGACGGACATCCTTTGTACCTTTAATGTATCCAAGGACCCTTTTTGTTGCATTCTGGTGACTTTCTCTAGGTTCCTGCATGAATCTGGAAAGAACACTGACTACATGAATTTGGGGGTGAATAGGCTTCCCATCAATTATTTGTAGCTGGTACTGTTCACCAATCCATCCATGCCCCCCTTCAGATTTAAAAATCTTAAGTTTTGCTCCATAGGTGTTAGAGAGGGTTTGCAATTTTCCATACCAATATTTTTCAACAATTCCGTTGCATACTTGGTTTGACTAGAGAAGATTCTTAGATTTAATAAGGTTGTTGAGTAACTTTCACTCCAAGATAGTATTGAAGTGTCTCCAAGTCAGTCGGTTTGAATCCATTTGGAAGTTGTTCCCGTTTCACCTGTGCGATGTGAACTTCATGATTTCTTGTAATGATCAAATCATCAATATAGAGAACAATGATCAAAGAGTTTCATTTGTCTAACGAAGACATTCAGGCTTGACCTTTGGAGTCTTATTTTTTAATGCTTCATTACTGTGACCTTCTCATTACCATAGCTCTCTTATCACCATGGCTCTGATACTATGTTAATTTTACCAAATGTCCTTGGACACAATTTTATTAATTAGGAAAAGAAAATTACGTAATAGATGAGGGCATAGAGTATAACCTCTGTGACCTTATCACATCATGCCAATGTGTCCTTGACCAACAACGCAAGGATAAACCATCTTCTAGTAAATACTTGTCTTCTAGAATTACTTTATTCTAGGAAAATATACCTTAGGATTAAGAGTTTAACAAGCCATAGTTGTCTGATTGTAGATTTCTTGTTTTCATTCATCCCAAAAGATTACTAGGTCATCCAATATTTCCTCAACTGCTTTGTGGCTACTTTTTCAACATCAAGAGTTTAACAAGCCTTAGTTGTCTGATTGTTGATTTCTTGTTTTGATTTGTAAACCATCTTCTAGTAAATACTTGTCTTCTAGAATTACTTTATTCTAGGAAAATATACCTTAGGATTAAGAGTTTAACAAGCCATAGTTGTCTGATTGTAGATTTCTTGTTTTCATTCATCCCAAAAGATTACTAGGTCATCCAATATTTCCTCAACTGCTTTGTGGCTACTTTTTCAACATCAAGAGTTTAACAAGCCTTAGTTGTCTGATTGTTGATTTCTTGTTTTGATTTGTCCCAAAAGATTACTAGGTGCAACCAGTGTTTCCTCAACTGCCTTAGTGTCTATGTTTTCAACAATAAGAGCATTATTACTCTTGATAATGTTATTTGAAAGAATTGACAGAAATGTTTGCAATTGCATCAGTGGTTTCATTGATTCACTTGTTAAAAGAATGCTTTTAAAATAATTGATAGAAATGTTTCAGATATGAAATTACTACATTGGAATGAGAAATAATTTATTGCACCGAGGAAAAATACCTAGCATAGATCCATATTTAGGCCTGGATCCTTTAAGCACTGAGATTGGAATGAGAAATAATTTATTGCACTGAGGAAAAATACGTAGCATAGATCCATATTTAGGCTCGGATCCTTTAAGCACTGAGAGGTTTACACTGATTTTTTTGATGCCTCTCAGTGTATAATAGATATGGGTTTAAGATGGATCTATGCGAGCATTTAGAAGTATGTTGCGGTGATCTTTTCTGTGATGAGTATGCTACTGACATTTCAAATAGTAACATAAATTTCAAAACAAATACTATATAGGGCTCATTAACATGAATTCCAGTTGCATCTGTATTTATTCACAGTTCCAAATTTTGATTTGTTATAAATTTTAAACATATTTGTCAGCACTGAATATATCGACATTCTTTTAGGTGCTATTGGCATTGGAACGGATTGAACAAGATGAGGAGTTGACATATGAGGTAAGTTTAAATCATATTTATACTCCAATTGAGCACCTAGAATATAGTACATATATAATATTGTGATTGATGGTGGAAATTCATTCTAATTTTAATGCACCTACTAAAATACCATTTGCAGCAAGTGTTGATGCTAGAGGCAAATTTGTTATTTGGTGGTATAAATCTGCACGACCAACACAGTGACATGCGATTGGATATTGATAACATGTCTTATGAGGTTTGTCTTGAATGATACATGATCAAAAGGATGACGATAATGAAATATATTATACATATACTTTCTTATTTTAAATTATAGCTAGCTTCAAGATTTTCTTTTCTCATTCAGGAACTATTGGCTTTGGAGGAGCGGATTGGTAGTGTTAATACAGGACTTACCGAGGAGGCTGCTTCCAAGTGTTTGACGAGATTTCTGTATACCTCAGATGTAGCAGCTGCTACTTCAACTTCTCAAGAAAGTGAAGTGAAATGCAGTGTTTGCCAGGTATATTAGATTGTATAAAGTCTACTGATCTATTTCTTAGGATTAAATGAGACTGAGGTAGATTGAAATGTATTCTTAATTTAAATGAGTGGAGTTTTCATGCAGGAAGAGTATAAAGAAAGAGATGAGCTGGGCAGGCTAAATTGTGATCACAGTTATCATGCTGCATGTATCAAGCAGTGGTTGCTTCAGAAGAATCAGTGTCCAATTTGCAAAGCTCCAGCGGCATCATAACTGGAGGAATTGATACCATTGGCATTTGATTATTTGTTGATGAGATTAATGTTGATCACTGTTTCCAATAAAAAAAGCAATTCAAGTCAAATTTGACCCATGACCTGGGCAGATAATGAGAAATCTGGGGTCTGTGTAATTACCCTTGTATGCAACACATGCATTTGGGTTTGTAAATTCATTTGAACACCTTGTATCTAAGAAAAGGAAATAAAATAAATTTGTTAGATGCTTTAATGATGTGATTAATTCTCTTTCAATTTGTGTACACTATATATGTATCAAAATGCGAGTAGTCCAGCTGCCAAACATTTCTTGATCTTTGAATTTTAAGGTTAAGTCGAGGTCTGTTGGTCTTTGCCTGAGTTTAGTTTTATACCAGGAGATGTGATACCAATATTTGAAGGGATTTGTGGGTTGCAATTTTTAGATTCTTTGCCCGTGTATCCCAACGCATATAAAAAAGATATTACTTGGATAAATGTGAGCACTGTTATATACAGACTTGACGCTCATATGACTAAAATTTTGCGAGCATGTATCTTGTGATGTTTGCCTAATACGTAATTTATTGGTAATGCATAATTGATTTGATCAAGGAAGGTATAAATTGAGAAGCAGATTGTTGGAAGGGCATCTGGGATGCGGAATTGTACTAAAGATTTAAATGAAGGGAACATTGTGACAAGATGGGATGGATCATACTCTTCCTCTTCCGATCATTTGTCATGTCCGGCATGCCTGATCGCTTAGTCCCAAGTAGAAACCGGATGAATGATTGGAGCTAGTAGGATCTATAACAAATTGGAAAGAGATTCTCATTGTCCATGTCAAAGAATTTCACTACGAACTTCTTGCCGTGTATTTATGGATTTCTCTGTTGCTACTGTTCTATATTGTAGGTTTTAGCTATCCATTCTGTACTGCGTATGTTTCACTGATTGTAATAATGTCAATTTGTAGCTTTTGCTTTAAGAGCATCTCATGCTTGAATCTTTCTCTACGATATCTCACGATTTCATGCAAAGGACTATTTGCTAGAACATCTCCAACGGTGCATGGGCCTTTTTCTTTTTATTCGAAGCGTCCTATAGTGATTGTTGATACACACGAGGACTGATGGATGGTTCATCGTATTTTAACTGGATAGAGTTTTGTTACCTTCGATGTTCTTTTAATTGTTGCATAGGGGTAACCGAGATTTATTCTTATTGCTTTTGGTGGAAGTCATTGGAATTGCACACTCAAGTAACCCAATTGATTGCACAATTAGTCAGGGGCATGCAATTTTCTAAATAATCTACAGCTATCTGAGCCATTCATTGTATTTCCACGTGATTACAAGGACACTGAATAGCTTTTTTGTAGATGAGATTGGTTTTCTTTGTAGAAATGAATTGTGTAATGTTAACATCTGATATTTGTGATTCCATCAATGTAAAATAATTCCTTTCAAATTTCATGTCAAAGTTTTAATTTTCCCTTTGGACCATTTCGTCACACATTTAGAATTATTGCCAAAGGATAATAATTGCATCAAAAAAATTCCTTTCAAATTTCATGTCAAAGTTTTAATTTTCCCTTTTAACCATTTCGTCACACGTTTAGAATTATTGCCAAAGGATAATCAATACATAAATATTGATACTTCTTTCTGTCTCTCCCATCAAAGAGAGAATTACCTTCTCCTAGGGGAAGGCCATTTCTTCTATAAGTCTTATTCATCTTCAAAAGGATCCCTGCGAAATTTTCCCTTTCATTGTCTTGAGGGGTTGAGGGGTTGGAAAAGGACCGCTTCGTCACACGTTTAGAATTATTGCCAAGGATAATAACTACATAAATATTGATACCTCAAAGAGAGAATGATACCTCCTTTTTTCCTCCCATCAAAGAGAGAATGCCCTTCCCTCAAAGAGAGAATGATACCTCCTTTTTTTCCTCCCATCAAAGAGAGAATGCCCTTCCCTCAAAGAGAGAATGATACCTCCTTTTTTCCTCCCATCAAAGAGAGATTGCTCTTCCCCTATGGGGAAGGAAGGCCATTTGTTCTAAGACTCGGGAAGGCCATTGGTTGTATTAGTCTTATCTATCCTCAAAAGCATCACTACGAAACTTTCAATAGAGATTGATAACTCTATCTTCCTATTCCTATTGGTTGGACAAAAATAAAAGGATCCTTCCAATGTTCTCGGTAATATTAGTATTGTTACTTGAATTGTTCCTTTTTTTCCTACGTTTTAGTGTTTCTTATAGAAGTAATAGATTGCCAATTACTTCTAATTAGATTGGCAATTACTTCTATAAGAAGTAATTGCCAATCTAATTACTTTAATTTCAGATTTACTCGGATTTCAAGTATAAGCATTAGTTGGATGTGGAATTAAATTCCACACCTAATAAGTACCAACACTGCATACTTTTAATAGATTCACTGTGAGATACAATGAAAATACAAGCAGTGTCTATAAAAACAAGCAGTGTGGATACTTGTTGGAAATAGATTTAATTTTACATCCAATGAGTTACTACACTTGAAATTTAAGGAAACCTATAAGGAGACAAGTTGAAAATACGAGAAACAAATAGTTCTTTCTTTTAGTCCACTAGTTTTTACCCTTATGGTTGACATCATCATTTTGAATCCTATTGGTTATTTTAAAGTGAGTTTTGATAGTACATTTTTTTGTTTTGTTTCGATATCCATTTTTTACCTCAAAATTTGTCAAATTAAGCCCTAACATGTAAACGAGGGATGCGATCTTCATTTGGAGATAAAACCAATACCACTTGATTAAGGATGGGAGTTTTGTTATCATCAATGTGTGAAATGTAAATTCATGATCTCTCTAGAAGTGCTAATCAGCGAAAAAAAAGTGATTACTTCAAGTAGAAAACTTGTATTGATCTTCTTAAGACATAATCAACAAAGAGATGGACCGATAAAGGCATATCTAAAGAGATGTACTAAAAAGTAGAAACACTAGTTGTGTTAGATTTTCTACTTTTAATCAATATTTATCTAGGATCTTAACTGAAAGAATAACATGCACAACATAACACAATAGACACAAAGAATTTCCTCGAGGAAACCATAAAGGAGAAAACCCCGCAACTTCTTTAGAGATAGAATCATCACTAATACAATATCACAAAAGTAAAACCCCAAAACAAAGATGGTCTTCTACAACTCCTCTTATTTTCCTCCTATGCGAACTTGTCCTCTCTCATTAATGCGAACTTGTGAGTGAGTGTGATATCCAAATGAGAGAGCTCCACTCTCTATTTATACTTTATCTTTCACTTGACCTTTTCACTTACTAGGTTGGCCCTAGTTGTACCTGAATGGGCCGACTTCCTTAGGAGACTCTATTAACCCTAATACAATCAGACTCTGGGGTCTATTGCCCCGACTTACAATGGAGGGTTAACCTCAATGACTTTACATGACCAAATACAATAATGACTTCTTCGACTGGAGGAATAAACATCTCTGTCGGAAGTACAAATAAAATACAATAATAATACAATATAAAATACAAGTGAATATCTTCCGAAGTTACAATTACATTAACACTCCCTCTTAACTAGGAAGGTATTCTCTTGACACAGTCATCAACACATATGGACACAAGTCTTCGTCGCTGGATCATCAATGCTGGAACATCATCATCAACACTGGATCATCGTCGTCGCTGCTGCTGCAATCCTCATCATGTTGATCATTGATTGGAGACATCTATTGAATCTACTCGTCATAGGAAGTTCTACAGAGCCATCCCTTTTTCATGCTAGATGTAGGCTTAGCCTCCATGTAGGTCTTCATCATCTCTACGAGCAAGTCATCAAGTAGGTAAAACCTAGGACCAATCATTACATTGTCTCTGCAAACACCCACGTCTCCTACTGTCGCCTCATCACGTCCAAATCATCTCATCGTCACACAGAGCACAACCTAGATGCACATAACAAGTCTATCAACATGGGAGGACCAACCTACCACCATGTGAGACACAACACTTACATCCACCGACATGGGAGGACTTTCCTACCACAATTCGGAAAAGACTCAACACTTACATCAACCGACAAGAGAGGACTCTCCTACTTGTCACATCCCCATTTTGACCCTATTGCATTAAAATTGTAAATGGTGTAAATATCGTTATTAAATCATGGTGAGGAGCTCAAGGCCAAGGCCCTGCCATCGATTTAGTGTTTTATGTATCGACAATTAAAAAAAAATAGATGCCTATGGTTCTCGTGCTAGACATGCACAATGCAAATTAAGACATGTAAATATGAATTTTAATGAAATACCCACAACTAGCTATGCAATGCAACAAGAGATGGGGGCATGATTTTACAAGGAATAGGGGGGGGAAATTATCCAAACCCTTGAGCCAATGGTGTTAAACCCAAATGTCAATGAAGGAACCCATAAATCCTCAACTACCTATTTTGGCTTATGCACCCAATCATTTAATTCTTCCAAGAGTTGGTTGAGGTAGTTAATGCCTTGGGAATGGAAAGGTATGGCAGCCAATTTCGTGCATGGGCAAGCCATCAATTTGGAAAAACGTAATTTTGCTTCTTGGGCAAGAAAACACCCGCGAAATGGTGCCCAAAGCCATTTTTGATCCATGGAATTTGCTCTCTCACGCAGTGTGAGCTAGCTGGGGTTTTCTCCTTCACGTTTTCCATCTTTTTCTTGCATTTTCCATGGCTGGGTACTCGTTTTTGTATTACACAGTGGTTGGGAGGAAGGGAGCCATGGTTTGGGGGTTTATGGAGGCCGTTTCTGTCCCTTGAATGCCCACACATGTTTTCTGAAATTGATTTTCCCTCCCATGGCTGAATTCCCCATCTACCAATTCGTTTTTGGTGGCCCACGTTTTTCTGAAGCTAATGGAAACCCCATTTTGGGCATCCCACTGTAAAAATGTTTTTCTTCATGCCCAACACTTGTGATTTTGCTGTTTTGTGCATCTCTATTTTGGTTTGAACCGTGAGCAAGAAATTAGGAGTGGAAGTGGACCTGAATTGGCTTGATAAACCTAGTGAGGGAGGTAACCTCTCAAGAAGATCAAAAGCGTTGGCTACTCTTCTATGCACACCTTGAACGACACTGAATTGGAAGGTATGGCTCGAGGGACTGTGCAGTAGTGAAGGGAATACTTCCTTGAGTCGGGTGTGTAGGCATTGTGGGGAACCAAGCTGGATAGATCTTGTAGAGGTATCCATAGCTCTGTGGTCGAGCTCACTAGTTTAGCAATTCTTTCCTTTCCTTTGCCTTAGCAGCCTGATAAACCCAACTGTGGATTGGCTTGGCTGATTTTGGTGTATTGTGGCTATGTGTGAGTTTGATGTTCCCTTTTCCTGGTAGAATCATGCCCAGCTCGGGGGTGGCCATTGTGTTGAGAGATTGATGAGCACAATTGGCCTACGGTTGGGTGGAATGTTGCAGTTGCATAACCAGTTGCTCGGGACTACTTTGTTTTTAGATAAGTACTCTCTCTCTTGTATAAATTCTGCAATGTCTTTATTTAATGGTTGTCATGAAAATGTTGAATGTATGTTAGATATTTAGATGATTTTAATTCTGCTGTGTTTCTACAATATACATATATATATCTGCTTATGTCCCTTTCTTTTATATTCTATGAATTATGTTAATGATCATGGGGCTAGATGCCTGGATTTAGTATCATGTTCTCTCCCTTGCTTAGTCTGATGGGAGGGATTGTGACACTACCACCATTCGAGAAAGACACTGCACTTACATCAGCCGACATGGGAGGAATTTCCTACCACCATTTGAGAAAGGAACAACACTTACATCAACTGACATGGGAGGACTTTCCTACCCCCATTCGGGAAAGGCTCGTCACTTACATCAACCGACATGGGAGGAATATCCTACCACCATTCGGGAAAGGCCCATGTGCATCTGCGTCTTTCGGACTCATCACTTCCCCTTGGAAGGAACATCGATCTGGAGTACACCAAGCTTCTCCTTGAAGTACTTGAACTTCACTCTAGCTAGCGGCTTGGTCAATATATCGACTATCTGTTTGTCCGTCACAACATACTGGAACTTCACTGCTCCTCTTTGCACCATATCCCTGAGATAGTGATACTTGATCTCAATATGCTTCGAGTTGTCATGGAACATCGGGTTCTCGGGCAACTTCACACAACTTTGGTTGTCATAGAATATACAAGTCGCCTCTAATCGGGGATCAAACAAATCAGATAGTAGCTTCCTAATCCATACTTCCTCACAACTAGCCGAACAAGCTGCAACATACTCTGCTTCGGCTGTACTCAGTGCCACGCACGACTGCTTCCTTTTAACAAACGAGATCATACCAGATCCCATATTGAAGCAACATCCCCAAGTGCTCTTCCAATCTGTGGCACTGCCTGTCCAATCCGAATCAACATAACCCTGCAGGCATTAGAGAAATTTTGAGGTTAAAAAATGGTCTCAAAACAAAGAAAATGTACTATAAAATACAACCAATCACATTCTAGTAGATGACATCATCCCCCTTGGTGAGGTGGCATTGCATGAGTTAAGAATGCTTATTTGTCAAATTTTCTATGGTGGATGAAAATACATAGTTAACCAAAGTAGTGGTGTAAGTACTTTTAAGTCATAAAATAAAGTACTCATAATGATAGTCTTTTCATGAAATAATATTATTGTCATTTTCAAGTGAAGTACTCTTAATTCATAAAGAAAGTCCTTTCACATTTTTTTATAAAATAATATATTATCATTTTTATGTTTTTAATTTTAAATTATATATTCACTCCATTCTATTTAATAACATAATGTCAAACTACTAAAGAATAATAATAGATTTAATAAATAATAATAATAATGCAATGTGGATTATAATAATATTATTGACATTTTATATGTAAATAAATTCTCAATTAAATTACATTATTAAATTCATGAGAAAAGTACTAAATATAAAAAGTCAACATAAAATTAAAAAAATAGCTCTTAAAAATGTTTTTTATTATTTAATTTCATTTGCAAGTTCAAGACAAATAAATGCTAAAGGACAATACATTTTTGAGAATTTACAATGAATCTTAGTCACATCAATGTACACTTATTTTATTAATTTTATTTCTAGTGATATTTGAAAAGTAACTCAACCATGGTTATTTATATTGTGCATAGAAAATAGTGTGAGAGGTGACTTGTCATATATACCTACCCCATAAAACCCCCAATTCATAATATTTTAATATATCTCATATTTTTGTAGTACATCTTTTAGGAGGCCATTTTTTGACCTCAAAATCTCTCTAATGTTAATCTTCTGATTCGCATCATACTTGAGCCCATAATAAATTGTACCCTTTAGGTACCTCAATATATGCTTTGCAGCAATTAGGTGAACATGTCTCAGATCCGTCAGGAACTGGTTCAATGTGTTCACAACAAAGCATATGTCAGGTCTTGTATTCGTCAGGTACATCAATGACCCAATCATTTGATGATACATCGTGGCATCAACTGAATCTAATGAAGCATCACACAGTAGCTTCAAGTTCGATGCCATAGCTGTGGCCATAGCCTTGCATTCCATCATTTCGAACCTCTTCAAAATATCTACTACATACTTACCTTGTCCAAGGAAGATCCCATCCACATTCTGCCACACCTCCATGCCTAGGAAATAGTGCATCATACCCAAGTCCTTCATCTCGAACTCTGCGGCAAGTTTCCTCTTCGTATCTACAATGAGCCCATCCTCCCTTGTTACAAACAGGTCATCTACATAGAGTAGAAGTATCACTGGATTTCCCACTTCAACCTTGTAGTAAAGGTTGGAATTTGCTTTACTCTTGGTAAAACCCAAGCTCATCGGGAAACTATCCATCCTCCCGTACCACGTCCTGGGTTCCTGTTTCAATCCATACAAGGCCTTCTTCAATTTGCACACATGAGTATGCCTGTCATGTGTCTCAAATCCGAGTGGTTGGTCCATGTACACTTCCTCCTCTACTACACCATTCAAGAATGCTGTCTTGACATCCATTTGGTGTACCTTCCATTTCATTACTGCAGCTAATGCAAGTACTGATATGATGGAAGTGTATCTGGATACATGTGCAAATGTCTCCTCATAATCTATGCCTTCCTTCTGGGAGAAGCCACGTGCCACAAATCTTGCCTTGTGTTTCTCTATGCTGCCATCTGCAGCATGCTTGATCTTGTAGATCCATTTGGAAGTCACAACAGACATCCCTTTTGGTCTCATAACTACATCCCAGACATCATTATTCATGATTGACTTGTACTCCTCGATCATGGCATCCTTCCATTCTTTCTTCTCTGTTACTTCTTCATAGTTGGAAGGTTCTTTGTCAATGATGTCGCACAACAGGGATACATAACTGGAGTATGGCCTAGGTCTCTTGCTTTCTCTGTGCATCCCCTTTGGAGCACCATACCTCTCTGCATCTTGTAACCATGTTGGTTTCCTCTTGTGGGAGTTCTTCTCACAAGGTGTATCTACAGGTTCTTCAGTGTCTCCATCTTAACTTCATAAATCTTCTGGAATCGCTTCTTCCATTGCTGTACCTCTGATCCTGGGAACTTCAGGTTCTTCAATATCTTCAATAGGTAGTTTTCTCGATTCTTCATCACAAATGTCTCCGTCCTTCTCTTGTAGGTGATTGTGCACGATCTTTCCTACAAGTCAAATTCAATTGCATGATTAGAAACATCTCAAAATTCTTATGCATAAAGGCATAGGTCATACAGTCATGCAATTATTTTAGCCAAGATTTCAACACAATATTCATTCATATCCTGTATTCATACAGTAACTTTCTAGATGCCTTCCATCTCTACCAGAACATTGTTAAGAGTGTGCACTACTCCCAACATGTTAGCAAAAATGTTTCATTCTAGATAAGTAGCAATGGAATGTTGTACAGTACCATAGGCCACTTACCCATCATATGCATATTAGTGGTGTACTGTTCATTAATGCAACTTTTATAACATGCATAATACACATCCTAATTCTAGGAACATAAGTATGTACATGACTTTAAACAATATCATTTAAGTAATTATATATACAAGAAATGACAATTCAAATACTTATCTTTGTTTGGATGTTGGGTGGACTCCCTCTTGATCTTTGCTTCCTTGCTACTAGATTCTTGATAGAGTGTTCTTCTTGATTGAATGATTCTGATGTCCTGTGCCTTTCTTGCTTATGATCGGAAATGTTGAGCAAGTATTAGGCTTTATTGTACATCACTTGTTCTTTGTACTGGAACAGACTCTGTGTTCTCCTTCTTCTGCATCTTTAACCAATGCCGAAATGGATGAGAGGTTCTTCCATAGAGCATTGATCCTGATTTATTTATGGAGTCCAACTTTGTAGGAGCTTTTCTTACTCCTTTCATGTAATACTGAAAGTCATCTCTAACTTCACCTTATGAGGTGGAACCTTATGAATGAACCCTTGTAACTGGTTACCTTCATTACAATACATATTCTTCATCACTTGAAAAATCATCTCTTTCTTCTTCTCTGGTTCTTTTCCTTGCGGGTTCATCATCTTCAACGGTGTGAGCATGATTTCTATTCTTGTTGTTCTTCTTGTTGTGGGAGACACTTATGTTTCTAGGACAATCTCTGGAGTAGTGTCCCTTCTCACCACATGTATAACATCTAATGTTGGATAGATCTCTTTTGCATCTTCTATAGTTGTCCATCTGATTTTGATGTTGTTTCTCCCTCTTACTTTGATGATGGTTCTCCTTCTTGTTATGATTCCTTCTGGTGTGTGCTATGAGGGCTTGATCGTCGTTTGCTCCCATATTCTCTTCTTGAGCTACAAGTCGAGCTTATTATTGTGAGCATTCCTCCCACAACCTACTGCATGTGATTAACTTCTTCCTAGCACATATCCCTTGAATGAAAGAGTCCCATGATTTAGGGAGACCATTCAAGGTGGTCATCACAATTTATCCATCTTCTACATTTTATCCCACAGCTTCAAGTTGCTCCTTGATCTGAGAGACCCTTGTAAAGTAAGACTGCATGGTCTCTGCATTTTGAATCTTCACATTCTTCAACTGATTCCTTAAGGTCATCTTCCGATTTATATTCTTCACTTCAAATAGCTTGGTCAAGGAATCAAACATCTCAGGTGTCTTGAAAGATCACACATGTGGGATGAGATGATTCTTAATAGAATTTGCAATAATCCTCTTGGCCTTAAGCAGGTTCTTCTTGTGTAAGGCTTTTTCCTCATCTCCCTCTGGTGTTGGAACCTCTTCATTCACATATATGTCCAATTCATTTTATTCTAGGACAAGCCCAATCTTATACTTCCATGCTCAGAAGTTATCAGCCCCTTCAAGCTTATCCTCAAGCTTGGTATGGTGAGACATCTTTAATGAGAACCTCGAATGGAAATGAAAAATATTTATCTCTTACCAATTTGAGATGCTGAGCTGAGATTGGTCCTGGAGCTGGATGGCCTAGGGTTTGTTAGAGAAACCCTAAATTTTCAAACTTGAAATTTGGAACTTCTGATTGCATAGATAGATGCGTTTGATTGAGGCGAGTATGTTGGTATACTTGGTTTCTGAAGATTCCAAAATTTCACCCTCGAAAATTGACTTGCAAAATTCTTATCTGTAGTTTATGGCTTTTTCTGATTTTCTGTAGTTTCTGGTACAAAGTCAAACTAGGGTTTGAATTTTCGGGAGTTTTACCCATTCAAAAATTTCGATCTTGGTATCAAAATTTTTATATTGGAGAGGCGCACCTCCCTATTCCAATTGCACTCCAAAATTCCAGTTTTGTGAGAAGCCGTAATTTTCCTTCGGCAGTAGTGACGGGCCAAAAAATGAAAATTCTCACAATCAACTTCTGCTTTGACAAAAAGATGCGCCCTCCGTAGGCGAGTTAGCATAGCCTCTTTTCGTTGATGATATGTGGAGAGAAGTCCAAAAATTAAGAATCCCTAGCTTCCGCAGCTACACATTGTCTTCTTTTGAGGTTAGCTACACAATAGACACAAATAATTTCCTCAGGGAAACCATAAAGGAGAAAACCCCGCAACTTCCTCAGAGATAGAATCGTCACCTATACAATATCACAAAAGTAAAACCCCAAAACAAAGATGGTCTTCTGCTGCTCCACTTCTTTTCCTCCTATGCGAACTTGTCATCTCTCTCACTAATGCGAACTTGTGAGTGAGTGTGATATCCAAATGAGAAAGCTGCACTCTCTATTTATACTTTATCTTTCACTTGACCTTTTCACTTACTAGGTGGCCCCAGTTGTACCCGACTGGGCCGACTTCTCTAGGAGACTCTATTAACCCTAATACAATTTGAATCTGGGGTATATTGCCCCTACTTACAATGGAGGGTTAACCTCAATGACTTTACATGACCAAATACAATAATGACTTCTACGACTAGAGGAATAAACATCTCCGCCGGAGGTACAAATAAAATACAATAATAATACAATATAAAATACAATAATAATACAATATAAAATACAATATAAAATACAAGTGAATATCTTCCGAAGTTTCAATTACATTAACAAGTTGGAGGAGTTCTTGTAGGCATATAAAATAGTGTTCTACGAGTATAAAGGGTGCCACCAAAGAGGGAAGTGGAGAAAGAGATTCAATAGTTGTCTGACCCCCAATTGCTAGACATAGGACTGTATAGACAATGCAAATTGTAAGCTATTGAAGTAAATATACATTTGCAACAACTGTTAGAGTAGGGAATGATTCGACCAAGTATCTCCCCTTGTGGGTCACTTATCATCATAGTTCCTAGAAGTATGACACTTGGAGAATGTGCATCAAATATAGAACATTGAATAAGATCTCTTAATAATCGATACTCTTTGTCCATGATCAATGACTTATTAAATTAGCTTTTGCATGTCGAGTACTAGACCAAGTTGGATCTCAAAGTGGAATACACAAAAATGAGTAAAATAAGAAGGCACCTAGAATATCAACTTTAGGATGAGGCAAGGTATATGAATGGTTGGTAATGCATTTTGGTGTATGTAATCCACCAACCAAATTTGTGTTTGATAAATGGTGTATTGCATCAATATCTAAATTCATTTCTTATAGTGTACTTGGATGATATATTTGTTTTTAACTCTACTTGGGAAGAGCATATCTCACATCTCATGCAAGTGAGATATCCCAACGAAACATCAAATATGAAGATGGAGTCCATCATCAAGTATCCAATGTATACCAATGTCATTGAAGTTAGGAACTTTGTGAGAGAAGAGTACCTATGGAAGTTTATAACATCACTATCTTTTCCCAATTTGTGAAAGCCCTTCGAAGTGGACACAAATGGAAATGGTTATAATATGGGGGCGGTCTTGATGCAAGGTGGTGAATAGGTATGCTATCATTTTGAAATGTTCCATGGTGGAGTCTTGAAGACCAAACATAATACTCAAAGACTAAAAAACTAAAGAAACAAGCTTAATGCTAAAGAACATAATACTAGCAGAGAACAATTACATAATACTCAAGAGTATTTGAGTAAACTATTTGAATGCTTGCATGTTGAATTCATTGAAATAAAAAGTTACGTGGGTTGTTTTTTACAAGGTTTTTGTTTTCGTCGCATGCATAAGTTATATTTTTCAATAAGTGAACTACATGTCCTCAAAAATTTCAAGAGATCTTATATGAAATTACCACATGTTTTCATGCATTACAATTTAATAGTGAAAGAACAAAAAACATTACTTTTTCTATCTCGAAATATTTGTTGTTATTACCAAAAGAAAACATGAACTTTATAGTGATTGCATTGTTTGATTGTTCTTTATTACCAAACTGATTTCTTGTTGGATTTATAAAGTATCTATTTTCTTTTTCATTTAAAAAGAAGATTTCAAAGAAAAACTTGTCTTGTAGTAGCATACTCTATGTTGTTTTTCATCAAAGTGAGCTTAAAAAATTGTAGTGATTGCGCATGTTTTAGAAAATATTCTTTATCAACTATTAGAATTTGTTGTGCATCGAGTAATGCATGTTTTTTTTGTAGTTATTGCATTGTGTTGAACAAAACGAAAAACAAGAACCTCCTTTTTCTCTCTATTAAATTAAGAATCATTCATCAAAAGGAAAGAAGTAGATTTTTGGCATCTTGCATTCTTTGATTGGTTTCTATCATGTTGATAATATCATAAACAAGTTTCATACCATACATTTGAGTTAAGCAACAAGCATTAAAATAAATGCCTAATTAAAATCAACTAGACTTCATTTTATAAATGCCTAATTAAAATCAACTAGACTTCATTTTATAGCAAACATAAATTAGACTAAGCAATAGTGCCTTGGTTTAGGATTGGAGAGTAAACATTTCCAAGTCTACTAAACATGAAACTAAGAAATTGATTGACGAGATAAAATCCAATAGTAATAAAGATCGTTTTCCAGGAAAACATATTTAACACATGTGTCAAGCACTACAGTCAACCAAAGCAAGTGGGGAAGATATCTCCTCTTCACTTGTTTTTTGGGATTAACTTGTTTACGAGGGTTTTACCTCAAGTGGAAAGTCCTTGGGGTAAGATCACTTTTCAAAAGATTTGGGTCAAGGAATTAAGTCCCGCATTCCCTACCCATACGCCTAATTTTTACTACAACTGTCCCTCTCAATCGTTGATTATCAAGTAGTAACTTTAGTTGCTATTCCTAGGACATCACATGGGTGACTGCAAGTGGGAGACCCTTGTGGTACCTAAAATAGATGTATAACATCCACCTCAACTCCTTTGGATCGTATCCAACGAAGAAGAGTACTTCCACCTCTGGTGATTATTGTGTGAGGGTTATCGTAACCATTTACTTCACACCTTCGTTGAGTGGTTACTGGGACTTCATATCCCTTAGGAATAATTTTTTGAAAGGCCCTATTTACCCATATTTTCACTGATCAGAAGAAGGCCTTAACCACCTTAAGTTTTTGGAAGAGTAGTTCGCTTGTTGTATCTTAGAGTTATTTTGCAGTCATTTGCTTTGTGTGATACAATCTGTCTAGTTGGCCTCAGGATTGATTGATTGTTTGAGTTTTCTTTCATTTATTATCAAAACAAAACTTAAAAATGTTTCAAAGTGGATGACCTACCAAGTCGTTGTTCCAGGTGGCAGAGAGGTTAGTCACCATATCTTACAGGTCTCGCTACTTCACATAGATGCTTACACTCGCCTGAAACAATCTACAGTAACTCAAAAGATGAAACATTCACAACTATCGATAGTCCTATTGGAGAAAGTACTTATTTCTCATAATCTGACCAAGCCCCTTCACAAAGAGTCTTTTTTCAATATCCTTTAAATATAATCGAAGAATTTGATCCACCAAGAATCAAGACTATTGAGAATTCCACACTTGCTAACATTAATCCTCCTTTGACAGATCTTAACGGTCCAATTGTATTGGAAGTAGGTGCGGCACCACCTTTGATTTGTCTTCTTTTTTCTTTGATTTGTGACATACCATGTTAGATCCTAGTGGGTCATCAAATTCCCAAGGGTCTAGTTCCATAATGCCTCATATGGCTACGGGGCGCACTCATGCATCTACTACCACTAGTGTGCCTCAAAATATAGGTACTCATTCTTATGGAATGCCAACGATAAGTGCGCTAGTCCCACCATCCAGTCTCCCTATCACTAACATGACCACATAAATCATTTAAGTGCATGTTACTAACTTCACAGGTCCTGATACTGGAAGTGCGTCGACTTCATCTTCATGTATCCCTATCAGTGGGTTTGCATCACAAAACATGGGTTTTCCCTATGGTTGGGTTGGTCTATCCAACACTGAAAATATGGTAGGAGGTTACAATCCTCCTCAAGGAATTCCCAACTGTTGGCTTGGTCCTATATTTGGGGGAAACCCTTCATCGTGGAACTTTAATGTTCCCAGTGGAAACTCTTCACCATGGAGCAACAAATTTCCATAGAATTATCCTCCACCTTGGGGTAGTATTAGGGGGTTGTCCTATACCATCAAACGAAAATGTGTCTAGGGGAAATCCTCCTTGTACAAGTGGTAATGCACCAGGGGAAACTAATCCACTTGTTAACAACTTTTTTCCATGGAGTGACTTTTTTCTTGGGATCAATAATCCTCCTTGGGGCACACCTCATACATGGGGAAATGCTTGGAATTTCCATCAGTTCCAAGGGTAGAACCCCACCTCATGGGGATATCAAGCCTCACCCATCTGAAATATGATTTCCATAGCTCCAAAGCGATCATCATTTTTTTCCACATTGAACTTATCATATTTATCTTGACTAACTAATGATCTTGTTTTACATCTAAATGGGTGGTCCACAATTTCAACTAAACTCCCATCCCACATACCCAAGTTTGATGGACGACCAAGAGAATATCCTTCTACACATGTGATGAATTTTCATGTATGGTGTTCATCCAACTCCTTGGTTGATGATAGTATTCGGTTGCGTCTATTTCAGTGCACCCTCATGGGCAGTGATACTAAATGGTACATTGAGCTTCCTCACAACACTTATACAATTTTTTCATCTTTTGCCACGATTTTCCTTACAAATTTTCAATAACCTATCCACTATGAGATGGGAATAGAAATTTTGAGAACACTTAGACAAACCATTGTCGATACTCATATTTATGATCATATTCATGAATGATAGAGGTGTTGTTGACTCATCAAAGATGATATCCATGATGAATAGGCTTAGTAGAATGGTTTCTGAAATATTTACTACATAGTATTTCCAAAGATGTGGCTATGTCATGATCCCTTGTCGAAGAATAATGCATTCATAGTGCTCAAAAAATGGAATTTATGTATTCTCAAATCTAGAATACTTTATGACCTTGTCCCTCATGCCACACGACCTACAATGGATCCAACTAGGTCACCTTCAGGACCACACACCGATGGTATGATAGGTTCTTTTACTGCACTTGATCAGATAACCCAACAAATGGGACAAATGTCTGTTCAACAAACTCTGTCCATATCTAGACAACCATCATAACAAACCACAATTCTACCCAAACTTCTGACATCCTCATAGTCAAATCCACAAACCCAAAAGGAAAGAAGAAGAAAAATAAGAAGCTTAATGCTACTCCTGGGCAAGGATATGCTCCAAAAACAAACCCTCTTACCGAGGGAAATAAGGAGACACATAAGGCCAAATTATCTTGTAAATTTTTCATGGGAGATCATCCTACTTACCAATTCCCTCATATGGAAGAGATTCAACGATATATGGCCCAAAGGGGATCTCAACATAAACTCACCATGTTAACTCAAAATTTTCCACAACAACAACAACATATGGTTTCTGCCACGCCAATGCCTCTTCCAGAAGGTAATTAGGTCAATTCCCTACTTGGGGGCAATGTCACAAATGCCAACATTTTCATGTGTGAACACGATGTTCATATCCAAACCAGATCTTGTATTTACGATGTTCCTCCGGGACTAGCTCTACTAATTCAAATATCTCTACATCACAACCTAGTGCCCCTCTCACAATTGAGAAGACATCCATTGACATCATGCCTCACCCTCCCAAGGGTGTTTTACGAAGGACCACACATAATCCTAATGCCCAAGCTTCTCACAACTATAGTGTTGTTGAATATTTTCTCAAGCACCTTGTGTTATGTTTGCATTGGAGGTCCTTTAGAGTTTCCCAACGTAGCAAAAGTCCTTTTTGTCTACTATCAACGCTATTAATCCATTTGATACTCGTTTGATCACATTTGACCTTGACCAAGCCAAGTCTTGACTTCCTCAACATATCACATTTCAATTAAAAGTTTCATCCCATGGATTTTTTTTTTTGAACTATCGTAGATGAAGGGGCCTCAACATGTGTCATGCCATTATCTTATTGGAAGGATATCAGGTCTCCTATGTCAGTACCATCTAACACTAAGCTGGAGGATTTTAATTTTCGTTCTTTCTAGCCTCATGGACTCATTGCTCCCCTCCCAATTGGATTGGGAAATAATACAATCAAAATTGAAGTTGAGGTTTTGGATGCTCCCATAGATTATAATATTCTCTTGGTAGGTAGTTGGATACATGTTATGATGGGAGTAGTGTATTCAGTTTTCCGAGTCATTTGATTTCTTCATCAAGGAAAAATTGTTGCAATTGACCAATTATATTATTGCACATATGATATAAGTGTCCACATCCACTCAAATTTTCCTTTTGTTGGGGATGCACATAAGGTTATTCAATATATTGGCACTTGGATGTTTAAATATGCTTCTCTCACAGGAAATTTTACCCTCCCTCTGTCGATTCCTACCATAAAAGTTGCTCCAGTGTATACAATAACATATGCCTCTTATTTACCTCTGCGATTTTTACCACACCCATTCCATTTAGTGACTTTGTGCCTTCACATCCAGTTCATTCAGGATGTTCATTGGTGGGAAAATACCATTGGATGGTGCCCAATCCTTCTGATAGTGGTTACTTGGAATCAAGTTTACCTTTGTTTGTCGTAGAAGTTTCTTTCAAAGATTCAAATGGATTCGGTAGCCTCTGAGCAAAATATTCCTCCACATGAGGAGTATGATTAGTTTATTGTGCCCATATGAGAGGTTAACCCTCCCAGATCAAACGATTTCTTAGAAATTTTTGTACCTTCATATGAAGCTATCCTTGAAGTCATAACCAAATATTAATGACCCTAAGATGATATGCACCATCAATCATCGTTTCTTCTCAAGTTAGAAAAAATGGAGGCTCATCCAAAAGGCCTCATATATCCTCACACTACAGAATGGTATCAATGTCACATCCTTACACACTATGTGTATGTGAAGTGTGATTTGAAAAATATTCCAAAAACCATTCGAATTGATATCTTAGTCAAGCTTGACATTGTGGAAAACATCAATAGGCGAAGATTGGTCTCTTGGGTAAATCACGCTATATACTTCTCTTAAATAGCTTCTTGATGTATTCGCTTGCTCATATGAAGAAATGCTTAGTAAAAATTACCAATATCATTGAAAATGAGATTAAAACCTATGACGATGTTAAATGTTTTAGCAAAAGTTAAGATTGGTCAATCCCAAGAAAGAAACTACCATCAAGGTGGAAGTTGAAAAGTTACTTAAGGTTGGTTTCATCTATCCCATACCCTTAATCGAATGGGTATCTAACCATGTTCTTATTGATAAGAAGCAGGGTACCATTCGAGTTTGTACTAGATTTAGGAACTTAAACAAAGCTTGTCCAAAATACAACTACCCCACTCCCTTTATAGATCATATAATTGACAAATGTATCGATAGTAAAATATTTCCTTTATGGATGGATTCTATGGTTATGATAAGATACAAATAAAAAAGGAATATCCACACAAAAAAACTTTCATCTTCCCTTGGGGCACTTTTTCATATCAGAATATGCCTTTCGTTCTTAAAAACATTGGGGCTACTTTCCAATGGGACATGTCATATGATTTCAATGATATCAAGCACGTTTTTTAGGTTTATCTCAATGAATTAGCCACTCTCTCTTGGAAACAAACCAAACATTTGGTGCATCTTCCTGTCGTCTTTATCCGATCTCAACTCTATAACATTCGTTTCAAACCACATAAGCACATATTTTGTGTGGTGATACATAGTGTTGGAATATTCTCACCATCATTTTTTATATTTGCATGCATGCATGTATCCAATCATCATGCATGCAATGCATGCATCCATTCATCAGTATGGTGGTCTCCCCAACACCTGGAGACTATTTTCACCCCCCTAGATCCAGTCTGCAACCCTCAGTATCCCTCTTACCTACCTGATGCGCCTTGTTTTCCTCACCTGGATGATAAATGCGCCTTATCTCACCTACCAGGAGTTTAACAGTCAGTTAGAGCATTGATTGACCAGTTCTTGCATTTATTGCTTAGTTTAACTGCCTGTAGCTCCCAGTTGTCTATTTTGGAGTGCCACTTGACCTTCTGGCAGCCTCATGCGCCCTCCTTGAAGTCTCCGTCCCATGATTTGTGCTCACATGGTTCAGTTAGACTCAATTAGACTCATTTGACTGAATTTTGACTATTTGTGACTACTGCCAATGATTGGATGATGTCTCCAATGCTATCCAAGCTACACACCGAGGATAATTCGAATGATGTTTGGATTATTCGAATTCACTTGACAGCTATTGTATTGTATTCAGTTTTCACAGTGCCAGCTCATAGCTGATGTATGATTATACTGCTATTCTCCATTTTCTGTGTTAATGAGTGATTATTGATTCATCTATTCTTCTTTCTTCTCTACTATTCTTGAGTGAGATTAGTGAGATTTGCTCCAGCTGTGTGATCTTTCCTACAGATTGTCACATGGTATCATATCTGGAGCCAGCTATTTGAATTGCAGCAGTAGCAGTTGGAGCCATTGCAACAGTTGCAACAATTCATTGAGCAACTGTCTTTCATTGAGCATCAGAAGCCTCTGGATTTCCACAACAATTCCTAGTGTAATTGTATTGAATTCACTGGAGAAATCCAGTGAGGTCTAGCCAGGTGTGAAGGATACAGTCACATGTGCTCATTGTGTTCTCTCGATTTGCAGCAAATCTCCATCAACAATTTCATTTGTTTTGCAGGTTCATTCCATCATTTGAATCCATCTTCAACAAATTCGAATTCAACAGCTACGATGGATATCCATTGTTTTTGCAGGTTATTCGAAGTTTCCTGCAGTTGCAGCAATTTCGAAGTTTTCTGCAGTTGCAGTAGTTTTCTGTAGTTGCAGCAGTTTCTTGCAATTGCAGCAGTTTTATGTAGTTGCAGCTGTTTTATGCAGTTGCAACAGTAGATTCAAATTCAACAACAACTTCATGGATCTGAAAGTAGTTCCTTCTCTCTCTTCATACAACTATGAAGAATGGAAACCCAAGATGATAGCATACCTGAAGAGATATGGTCTTTTCAATATGTGTATTGGTGTTAAGAGAGATTTTCCTTCCTATGAAGAGGAAGAAGATTGGTTAGATGTTTGTGACAGAGCCTCGGTAGCAATATGTACTGCTATGCTTTCCAATATGGAATACCTCATTGATCTTGTAGAACATCCAAGTGATAATTGGACAAGATTGGATAGATTATTTGGAAAGAAGGAAGAGAATGATGTTAGCCATTTGGAGAACAAGCCCAATAGTACTGCCTCAAGTGCTATCTCTATTCATGATTTGGATTCCATCATCTCTCATGATGAAGTTGTTCATGATGAAGTTGTTCAAGATGAAGTCGAAATACAAGACATGGTTTCAAGATTTGATCCATCTCCTGATTCAAATTCTGAGCAAGAGATGTTAGCTACTACTCTAGAAGTTGAAGAGACTTTCAAAATCTCTACTTCCCATGAGCCTGCTGATGTGCAAGATGATGACCTATTGAGTATTTTGGAGGTAAAATCAGATTTGGGAGGCAATGCATTAACCCTACTTGATCAAATGCTTCATATGGACTTCTATTTGTTAATTGGCACATGTTTTCAGAGTTTCACCGGAGATGGAAGACACCATCATTCGCTTGGGTTCAAGTCTCATGCATATCCTTGTTCATTTGGTTTTGATCTCACCCCTGTTGGTTCAAAGGAGATATCAAAGAACTATCTACACATTCATGGATTTGATTTACCTCAGTTGATTCGAATCACATGCTCCATAGTGATCTTCATATTTTTGGATTTTCTCTCACCATGCTTGGTAGGAAGAGAAAGTTCAGGAAGCCTCCAGATTCACTTGCATCCATTGTTGGAGAACTCAAGCACATGTTTTTGGAGCATGATCCAGTTCTTCCCAAGAGGAAGATAAATCCTTTTGAGAGAATGTTAAATCCAAATCCACAAGAACCTGAAGATCTAGAACCTGACAGTGAAGATGAGTGAATGGGTGTTACACCAAAATGTCGTCACCCTTGTGCAAGTGTCGCAAGTGTTGCAAGTGTCGTCATCATGACCTAGTGTCATCACCATGACCCTTGCAAGTATTGTCATTATGACCAGGTGTCGTCATCATGACCGCTATGATAACGTCGTCATCTTGACCATTGTGTAAACTCTTTGCTCTCACCACTAACCTCATTCTGGGCTAAAACACATCCAACTGAGAGATTTCCCTGCCTAGTTGACCTCTTTGAGTAGGATGTCGCACTTCTCCTTCATCTAGGGTGCGATGTTGCAATTTTTGGTCAGCTAGGGTGAGACACTGTTGCAATTTGTCTTCCTACAGAGTGCGACAACCCCCTCTGTCACTTTGTGTCCTCTACCAGGGTGCGACGAGGTTGGTTAAAGGCTATTTTGGGGAGTCTCGAGGTCTTTCTAGAATTTTTTGAGGTTGAGACCTATCCCTAGGCTCTAGGTGAGGTGGCATTTCGGTTCCTAACCTAATGGGAGGATCCCTTAACCATCTCACCCTAATCCTAAACCTACCCTATCTCTTTAGCCCTATATAAACACCCACTCTCTCCATGAGGGAGAGGAAGTCTATGGTACTCTTATGTTGGTGGAATTAGCTTGGTAGATCAACACTCTAGCTTGGGGAACATCTACTTCTCTCTAGGAGCTTTAGCATGGCTTGTCGGAAGGAGATTGCAACGTTAAGGAAATGGTTGTGATCCTCTTTTCTATTGTACTCTCCACTTTTCAATACAGTTAATACAATTGCTTTCCATAAATATTGTTGCATTGATAATGTTTAGAGTTTTCCTCCTTAACTGTTAACTTAGATCTATCATATGAGATATATGCTTTCACTATTCTTGGTCTATTATATGTTCAATAGGGTATAGCTGTTCAAGATCTGGCAGCGCTGGAGCATTGGATCAACGAAGAAGAAAGGGATTTGCAAATCTAAGGTAAATGATCTATCTTTACATTGGCATTTCTATTTGATCTAGGAAAGTATTTTGTGTTCTATCCTATTTGTTCTAGACTTACTTTAAGCTAGGGAGATCAGGCCTTGAGTCCGCTCTTGGTAGATTGTCCGTCAAACAAATCTGGCGACCATATTGGGGAAGTATCTTGTTCTGTAGTTATCAATCTTAGAGTAATTTTCAGTTGATTGCTTGACACAAGCCTTTTACTTGTCATTTGCTTCTTGATTTGATTTCACTATCAGATCTTCATCTTGAAGACCCTGATTTGCTTCCTCTAAGTTTGTACTACTCATTTTCAAACCATTTCACAGTTCATTGCTTGGGGATTTGATTCATTTTTTGAACTTAGATCTCGCCTGTCACACCTGGTTAGTGAAAACAGAGCGACACTGTGTCTTTGTTCTTTGTCTATTAGCCACTCGTCGCAGTCCTCTCACTGGTATACTGCGACATCGTTGCACTCGCCGCATTGGTGAATTGCGACGTCGCACTGTGTACAAGCACAGAGTGCCCCAATATGCCATTTTTTCCATACAGGCACCCCTTCTCCATTTCTGATTTGAGCTTTGGTTTGTGTGCAGATTCCTCTGCACTGTACCTTCCAGGCAGAGACCCTTTTGTCCAGCATTGTTTTGTTTGGATTGGTTTTTGGGTCTTTTGAGATTTGGATTCATGTTTGGTCCTTTGAGTCACAACTAGTGTTTTGCTTGCATTTTTAAGTCAAATGGGTTCTATTTTTGAAAAAAAAAATTCCCCTCATGGCTGGGTGGGGGGCATGAATCGTGCATCCTTTAGTCGTTTTGACCCATCTCAAGGTTTTGAGATCATTTTTGGTTTGGTATGATTCAATTGTTTTAAAGACTTGAAAAGTGTGGTATATCCATGTCTTTTTGAGCCTCTCTTTCTTGGGTTATGCATCTTGTTTCCCTTACATGCTGAGCTATTCAAACATTTTTGGGGAAGATTGATTCTTTGTCTCCACTGTAGTTTAAAGAAAAGCTTGATTTTGTCACTCTTTTTCTATATTCATGAAATTGATTATTTTTCTATACTGTCACTCTTTTTCTTGGGTTATGCATCTTGTTTCCCTTACATGCTGAGCTATTCAATCATTTTTGGGGAAGATTGATTCTTTGTCTCCACTCTAGTTCAAAGAAAAACTTGATTTTGTCACTCTTTTTCTATATTCATGAAATTGGAAAACATAAGTATTCTTTTTTCTTTAATTTGATCATTTGGCATTTTTGGTCTTACACTCATAGGAAGAAGAAAAGGTTTGTTTCAGATTTGTGTGCATTTGAGTTAGATAAGATTGTTAAGTGCTTATCTTTGTTTTGCATTTGATTGGAAACGTTTGTGGAATCCTTCTTTCCGTAGCTTAGATGTGTCTTTTTCAAGTGTAAAAAAGATAGGAAATGAGTTAGAATTATTGCATTTGGTATATTTCGAGCCTTTCTTGAATGTCTTTGAGTTGTTTGGGTGCTTGCCGTTTTTCTTTGGGAATTTTTGAATGATTAGAGTGCTGTAGATATTCTCTCACTTTCTATTTATAGATATGAAAAGCGTTTAGATATCAAATTCCATTTTTGGTACATGCATTTGAAAATTGAAAGTGATTCATCAATTTTGTCCTATATTATTGTTAAGATTAGCTGCATCTTTCATTTTCTTTGCGCTTTTTAGTTGATTATTGCAGAAAGTTAGAGTTATTGCATTCTAGGAAGGAATTCTTCTTTTCGTTACTAATTAAGTACTTTTGGTTTGAAAAAAAGAAAAATCTCTCCTTACCTTAAGTAGTTTTCATTGAAAAGGAAAGGAAAATGTGCATTATCATGTAGTTGAGAATTGCATTATGTTTACATTTAGGTACTCACCTCATGCATCCACCTAACCGTACATGATAAAATTAATGCTAGCTTAGGTTAAAATCATTTAGTAATTGTGTGTAAGTTAGAGACGTGTTCGGACATCTTTAAGCGTGGCAGCTGTCGTTATTTGCCAGCACTATATTCTGGGGGTATTGTAGTCTTCCACATACTTATCGGTATATCGAGCTCCTTCACGTACCCACCAAGTACCATAATCCGTACTTGGAGTATATCGAAGGGTGTATCATGTACTCGATAGTATATCAGAAGGTCTCTTGTCGAACGGTTGTGCATTAGACAACACCACTACGAATTTGAGCTCCCACGTACCTTGCGTATATCGGGAGACACCCTTAGGATTCCTGAAACCAATTGAGTTAACTTTTTGGCCGTCTTGGTGGAGAAATACATCGAGAACAACACTTAGGGAGATACTACGCACATACCATCCAGGTAATCGGGTATGCAGGAAAGGGTACGGTCCCAATCCTCCTTGTCGCGTCATATTGTTGGACCCTGTGGTATATCGCGAGTTGCGAAGCCTTGATAATCATGTGAGGATCCTGACTTCGAATCCACTCCTATTCACACAGTTTGCTTGTTGCTTTTAGACTTGAGTAGTGTTTGATTTGTGTGGTACTTTAGAGACTCTTAGGAAGTTTAGATATGGAATATTATTCTGGGACTACCAACCAAGGTGCCCCATTCCAGGGCATGCCATTTGTTATTCCCCCTTGTGAAACTGTTGGTCCTCCCTTTATGGCTACGTTGAGTCTTCCTGGATTGACGTTAGGATTACCGTTATGGTTATTCTCCAATCCAGTTACACCAAGTGCACCAATTATGTCAAACCTAGGTCCTTCACCACATGAGCATCAATCTCATGGTGACCCTTCTCCTTCTCTGTCGAAAGTTGAATCGGCTTCCGTCTCTTCTTCTTCTCCTACTAAAAAATCTGATGTTAGAAAGAAGGCGAGTGAGAAGAAGAAGAAGAAAAGGAAGGTCAAGAAGAAGAAGGATAAGAAAGAGACCAAGCGTCAACCATTTGCCTTTGATGGCACTCATTCTATGAGAACACCTCGTAAGCCCAAGTTCCCTTGCAAACTTTGCAAGGGTGATCACCTTCTCAAGAACTATCTCGGTCTTTCCCGTGTGTCAAAAGTGTGGTCTAAAAACCCCAAACCATTTGTATCGTCAACCTATGACCATCATGTTGATGATACTCCCTCGACCAGTGACCCATTGGTGAAGGGTCGGAAGAGTAGAGCTGCAGACCCTTGCTGGATATGCAAGGGCATGCATCGTACTTACCTTTGTCCAAGCAAGGATGAAGCTTCGCGGTGGTTGGAAGATATTACTAGTTCTCAACAGGTGCTTCCAACAAGTGATAGGAAGTTGTCCCCCGACCCCTCGCTGGTTGAATAAGTGATCAATTCAATTTCATCCGTAATTGATCCCACTCTTCCTTCTGAGAGTGAAGTGATCGAGTCGCTTTCATCCCCACTCGATCTCGCTCTTCTATCAGAGAGAATTCAGACTACAACTGTCACCTTGAAACAATCTTCATCCCATCCTACTCTCCCCGATGAGAACGAATTGGAAACCACTGATGTTTTCCTAGTCAGTTCAGAATGTCCTAGGAAAGGGGTAACCCTATCCATTCCTACAGGACCCCCCCCAAGTACTGAGGTCATTTCCTTTGATTGGAATGGTCTAATAGAATCTCGTCTTCCTTCGAGTATTCCTTTTCAAATATTTATAAGAGTTTCCGATAAGAAATCTTTCGTACGATAGTTGATGAGGGAGCTTCTGTTAGTATTTTATCCTCAACTACTTGGCAAGCTATAGATTCCCCTTAGCTTGTGCCAATAACTGACCAGATTTTGGCTTTTAATAGAAGGACTACCGGACCTTTAGGGATTCTCCCGCAGTTACCTGTCACATTGAGAGTTAAAACTGTTTATATTGATGTCATGGTTATCCAAGGTCCTTTAGATTTCAATTTTCTCTTTGGACGTGATTATGTCTATGCTATGAAAGCTGTCATGTCCACGCTCTTTCGAGTGATGTATTTTCCTCATCATGGGAATATTGTGACCATTGATCAGCTTTCCTTCGTGACACCCACTCATCATATGACTCCTAGTCATCGGAATTCCCTGAATGTTCCACATGTTTTAGTGTTTTCTTCCCCCTGAGGATGCGGGGTACGAGCACAGTTTATGTTATGTTTCAAGCTCGTTAAAAAATGAAACCGAACACTCTAGCATAGTTTACCTTTGGTTTCAAGCTTGCACAAAAATGAAACCATCCATTGGAGCATAGTTTTATTCTATTTTAAGCTCGTTAAAAAATGAAATAGACTCTCCCTAGCAGAGTTTACCTTTGGTTTCAAGCTTGCATAAAAATGAAAGCATCCTCCCGAGCATAGTTTTATTCCATTTCAAGCTTGTTAAAAAATAAGATGGGCCCCCTCAAGCATAGTTATTGTCTATTTCAAGCTTGAGTAAAAATGAAATAAATCTCCCTCCCATCGGTTCGAGTCTCTCGCTAGAATTAGAACTTGAACCTTCATTTCATGTGATTCTCGTTTTCTCCCCTTGGTGAACATTTTTCATATTAGTAGCCAAGTTGGTAGTTGGGTTAGCAAGCAACATTTTCAAACGAAATGAAGCTTAGGGGGCATGCCACATGTCATACCGTCAACAATCATGTTGAGGGAACACTACCATGTTAAGCCGCTAGAAATCATGTTGGGGGCATTTACCAACCTCTGGGCATCATGTTGGGAAGGACCCTGTCAATGGGCCTTAACCTATGAGCACAGTTCCCTTTCTATGTCAAACTCGTTAAAAAATGAAATAGGTTCCTACGAGCAGAGTTCTAATCTTGTGTCAAGCTCGTTAAAAAATGAAACATATCCTTTCCCTTTGAGTCGAGTCTCCTTGTAGACTTAGTACTTGAACCTTCTTTTCACCCGCCTATGCCTTAGGTGGATGAAATGAAGCTTGGGGGCATGTATTCAACCTCTGGAAGTTACATTGAAGTCAACTCGATCGCGTCTCCACACCACGTTGGAGCTAAGCCACTTACTTCTAGCAATCGTGCTGGGGGCATGTACCAACCTTTGGATTTCATGATGGGAAGAAGTTCACCACTGGGAACATTTTCGAGCATACTTTCCTTTTTAGGTTTCGAGCTCATTAAACCATGAAAATTATCCCGAGCATAGTTCATTTTCTGTAACAAGCTCATTAAAAAATGAAGCCGACATCACGAGCATTCTTCCAACCTATCTTCGAGCTCGTTAAAAACAGTAAGATGGCATTTGAGCTTACTTTTCGCTTTTTTCGTGCTCTGGTTGAAACATGAAAAGTAGTTTGAGCTTAGTTTTTACTTTTTTGTGCTCTGGTTAAAACATGAAAAGTTGTTTGAGCTTAGTTTTTACTTTTTTCGTGCTCTGGTTCAAACATGAAAAAGATTTCGAGTGCTTTTGATACCATTGTCGTGCTCATTAAAAATTTGAGTAAAAAGGTGTGTCTAACGAGTATAGGTTTATCACTTTAACCAGCCTCGCTAGACTATTTACAGAAAAGGAACTGTGCCGAGTTTACTTTTCCTTTGTTGTACTCGGTCATCAAACATGACAATGGTGTTCATGGAGTCATTTTTAAGCTCTTTTCAGACTCCCAAAATAGGAAAATATTGCCAAGCGAACTTGATGCTTTCACGCTTGTAAAAGCATTTGAATGATCATCTTTCTGGTGATAGTTTACCCATTTTTCAGACCAAGAAGCACTATTTACGAAAAAGGAATACTCCAACCAACCATGACTAGAAGAGTTCTCTCTCACGTTGTTTTACCCTTTTCCGGGCGAAGAGACTAACTTTACGAAAAAGGACCTTTTGGAGTCTCCTTTAGTTCTTTTCAGACTCTCTAAACATGAAATGACGTCGAGTTTTCCTTCTTTGGACTCATTAAAATTCAAACATCGAAGGGCCCATTTTGGGATGAACCCCTCCTTTCTTAGGTTCGTAAAAAATTTGGGATTGGACTCATCTATGAGATGAGCTACATCGAGCATCTGGTTACCCTCATCAAGCTCGTCAAAAAACACATGAGGCACTCATCAATCATGATGGAGAAAAAGGGAAGATTTTGTGTTACATCTTAATTATGGCAGTACATAGTCACTCGTTTGCATTTGCATTCAGTACTTGGGTAATCCATTTGTCTCTGAGTCTTATCAATTCCATGAGTCGCGTTGCTCCTTTGGGTCAAACAAAGAATGCTTCCACCATCAGTTGCATTGGGGGTTGGTGTCGTTCTCGTCATGTCAATACTGCCAAGTCATGCCATGCCCATGTTCAAGAGACATTTGTTACTCATCATCTGCAGTTAGTATACCTTCGTTCATGTTGGTCTACCTTGAGTCAGTCTTGCACATTACTCTACCGTCCGATCCACACCAAACATATGTTATCAAGTTTCATGTTGATGATGGAGGATTCATCATGGCCCTCCTTCGACAGGTTCATCTTTTTCGACTTCAAATCATCATCCGAGGATTGAACTTAGAAACCAACCAAGTACCTTGGGCTTGCATGCCTTAATGGCAGGTTCCTCGCTTTCAACATGAGTTTACCTCATTGACTCTTGATTGAAAGATTCCATTAGGAATTCAACTTCAGCTCATCAATTCATGCTTGATGGTATGTACTGTGATACCTTGGGGATCATTGACATTAATGATGATTCCCCTCTCACTTGTTAACGGTATACATTAATGATCGGTAATCAAGTGGTTTCTACTATGTTCGACTCCAAAACATTGTAATCACATGCATAGATTCGTATCATTGTGGGTTCAGCTTGAAGACCCTGGGGAAATTATTTGCTACCCGGGTTACGATGGAGATTGTTTGAGACACACAAGATCCACTTTGTATTGGTCGTGGCTGTGTTGTCAGTTCAGAGTTACATGGATCCACTTTTGTATTGGTCGTGGATGTGTTATCATCTCATCATGGATCTACATTTGTGTCTAGTAGCCATGATTGTGTTTAGTCGGTCTTTACTATCATGGATCTGCAATGTATTGGTCGAAAACCATGTTTTGTGTTGTATGAGACTTGTGAATCTCAGGTCATTTCTACAGCAACTCCTTCCAACCAACAAGTCCTTGCCATTTTTCTTACTACAAATCATTTCACCTGTGTCATTCCATCAGCTTCATGCTTTGGGGGTATTCTGTTACACCAAAATGTCGTCACCCTTGTGCAAGTGTCGCAAGTGTTGCAAGTGTCATCACCATGACCGTTGCAAGTATCATCATTATGACTAGGTGTCGTCATCATGACCGCTGTGATAATGTCGTCATCTTAACCATTGTGTAAACTCTCATTAGAGAAATTTTGAGGTCAAAAAATGGCCTCAAAACAAAGAAAATGTACTATAAAATACAACCAATCACATTTTAGTAGATGACATCATCCCCCTTGGTGAGGTGGCATTGCATGAGTTAAGAATGCTTATTTGTCAAATTTTCTATAGTGGATGAAAACACATAGTTAACCAAGGTAGTGGTGTAAGTACTTTTAAGTCATAAAGTAAAGTACTCATAATGATAGTCTTTTCATAAAATAATATTATTGTCATTTTCAAGTAAAGTACTCATAATGAATGTCTTTTCACACTTTCTCATAAAATAATATTATTGTCATTTTCAAGTGAAGTACTCTTAATTCATAAAAAAAGTCCTTTCACATTTTTTTATAAAATAATATATTATCATTTTTATGTTTTTAATTTTAAATTATATATTCACTCCATTCTATTTAATAACATAATGTCAAACTACTAAAGAATAATAATAGATTTAATAAATAATAATAATAATAATAATAATGCAATGTGGATTATAATAATATTATTGACATTTTACATGTAAATAAATTCTCAATTAAATTACATTATTAAATTCATGAGAAAAGTACTAAATATAAAAAGTCAACATAAAATTAAAAAAATAGCTCTTAAAAATGTTTTTTATTATTTAATTTCATTTGCAAGTTCAAAACAAATAAATGCTAGAGGACAATAAATTTTTGGGAATTTACAATGAATCTTAGTCACATCAATGTAGACTTATTTTATTAATTTTATTTCTAGTGAATTTTGAAAAGTAACTCAACCATGGTTATTTATATTGTGCATAGAAAATAGTGTGGGAGGTGACTTGTCATATATACCTACCCCATAAAACCCTCAATTCATAATATTTTAATATATCTCATATTTTTGTAGTACATCTCTTAGGAGACCATTTTTTGACCTCAAAATCTCTCTAATGATTCTGGGCTAAAACACATCCAACTGAGTGATTTCCCTACCTAGTTGACCTCTTTGAGTAGGCTGTCGCACTTCTCCTTCATCTAGGGTGCGACGTCGCAGTTTTTGGTCAGCTAGGGTGAGACACTATCTCACTTTGTCTTCCTACAGAGTGAGACGACCCCCTCTGTCGCTCTGTGTCCTCTACCAGGGTGCGACGAGGTTGGTTAAAGACTATTTTGGGGAGTCTCGAGGTCTTTCTAGAATTTTTTAAGGTGAAGACCTATCGCTAGACTCTAGGTGAGGTGGCATTTCAGTTCCTAACCTAATGAGAGGATCCCTTAACCATCTCACCCTAATCCTCAACCTACCCTATCTCTTTAGCCCTATATAAACACCCACTCTCTCCATGAGGGAGAGGAAGTCTGTGGTACTCTTATGTTGGTGGAATTAGCTTGGTAGATCAACACTCTAGCTTGGGGAACATCTACTTCTCTCTAGGAGCTTTGGCATGGCTTTTTAGAAGGAGCTTGCAACGTTAAGGAAATGATTGTGAGCCTCTTTTCTATTGTACTCTCCACTTTTCAATACAGTTAATACAATTTCTATCCATAAATATTGTCGCATTGATAATGTTTAGAGTTTTCCTCCTTAACTATTAACTTAGATATATCATATGAGATATATGCTTTCACTATTCTTGGTCTATTATATGTTCAACAGGGTAGTTAAAACATGCGAAAATAATGAATCAATTTTGGTTTATTTATACGAGTATAAAAAAGGTTGAGTTTTCCTCCTTAACTGTTAACTTAGATCTATCATATGAGATATATGCTTTCACTATTCTTGGTCTATTATATGTTCAACAGGGTAGTTAAAACATGCGAAAATAATGAATCAATTTTGGTTTATTTATACGAGTATAATTTTTTTTTTTTTTGCTGTAAATGACGACGCCATTACGGAAAAAGGTTATTCGACCGAATAATCTCTGAGACACGGACGCTTGACGATTCTGCACAATTTTCAGGTTTCTCCATTTTCGGAAGGGAAAAACAACCTCTTACACTACAAAACGACTGCCGGACTTGATACCATTAGTTTCATCATTGAATCTACTTTACATGAGTATAGATTTTGTTGTTTATAGATAAGAATTGCTATTTTTAATGTTTTATTTTCGTAACATGTGTCGAGTTTGGATTCATCTCTTTAAAAAAACGGTGAAATGAAAAATCCATAACTTTAAATATCCACCACCAAAAAAATTGAAAAAAATGTGGTAATCTTAATTGGCGTGTCTACTTCAAAAGGGTGTTTGTAGATTTTTTTTTATTTTTAGAGTCAATTGAGATAAAAGTGGCGCAACAAAAAACACGTTGAAAATCGACTAAGTTTCCCCATTGATCGACTTTAAAAAAATATAATAATTAGTATATAGATCCATTGGTTACAAAATTATAGTCAGGAATTAGTACATTGTGTGTAGATTGTCGTAGCATTTTTTGTTTTTGCAAAAAACAAGTCTAACAATGATTTTACTGGCGCAACAAATCATGACTATTTTGTAGTCTTTTCATTTTATAAGAACACACTGTCAAACATTTGCAAAATCGACATATCAAATATCAATAAAAAAAATTGAAAAAATTATGAATAGAAAGCTAACATAATTCTCTAAAAGTTTTCTTTTTACTGCAAAGTGAAATTCTAAACAAAAATATCACTTTTGTTCGCCCAAAGTTGAAAAACATGAAAAAACCAGAATTATTTTCTCATGAGACCCCCCAAAATAGACACCCATCTTCATTTTTTCACCCGGTATAGCTGTTCAAGATATGGCAGTGCTGGAGCATTAGATCAACGAAGAAGAAAGGGATCTGCAAATCTAAGGTAAACGATCTATCTTTACATTGGCATTTCTATTTGATCTAGGAAAGAATTTTGTGTTCTATCCTATTTGTTCTAGACTTACGTTAAGCTAGGGAGATCAGGCCTTGAGTCCGCTCTCGGTAGATTGTCCGTCAAACAATGGGAGATCCAGATCCATAAGAACCTGATGATCTCTCACCTGGTGATCCTCCTCTTCTGAGATGGGAAGCCACTACTCTTCGATTTGCCGGAGATCTTCTAGGAGATCCACTTGATCAAAGGAGAATCAGATTTGATTTTTAGAATGGAAGGTTTCATCCTTCTCACATTATTGATCCATTTCTTGCCAATCGATCATTCTTCGTAAAGAGGGTCACTTTCCTTCTGGGGTGAGTGATGCCATGCTACATTAGCATACTTCAGTCTATTTTGAGGGAGGTCTTTCTTGCCATTGGGTTTTCCCTCTTTCCTCACTTTATTATTTAGATTGTTGTATTGGGTGACCTTTGGTCTCAACCACCATGGCCCTACTATTTAGTTTCTTCTGTTATTACCTCATAATATAGCTTGAGGGGGGGGTGTTGGAATATTCTCACCATCATTTTTTATATTTGCATGCATGCATGCATCCAGTCACCTTGCATGCATCCAGTCATCTTGCATGCATCCAGTCATCAATATGGTGGTCTCCCCAGCACCTGGATCCTAGTTTCATCCCCCTAGAGCCTGTCTACAACCCTCAATAGCCCTCCTACATACCCGATGAAATTTTTTTTCCTCCCCTGGATGATAAATGCGTCTTATCTCACCTACCAGGACTTTAACAGTCAGTTAGAGCATTGATTAACCAGTTCTTGCATTTATTCTCAGTTTAACTTCCTGTAGCTCCTAGTTGTCTATTTTGGAGTGCCACTTGACCTTCTGACAACATCATGCGCCCTCCTTGGAGTCTCCATCCCCTAATTTGTGCTCACATGGTTCAGTTAGACTCAGTTAGACTCATTTGAGTGACTTTTGACTATTTGTGACTACTGCCACTGATTGGATGATGTCTCCAATGCTATCCAAGCTACACACTGAGGATAATTCGAATGACCTTTGGCTTATTGGAATTCACTTAACAATTATTGTATCATATCCAGTTTTCACAGTGCCAGCTCATAGCTGATGTATGATTATACTGCTATTCTCCATTTTATGTGTTAATGAGTGATTATTGATTCATATATTCTTCTTTCTTCTCTGCTATTCTTGTGTGAGATTAGTGAGATTTTCTCCAGTTGTGTGATCTTTCATGTAGCTTTTCACATGGTACCAGAGCTAGTGCCAACAATTCGAATTACAGCAGTAGCAGTTGCAGCAATTCATTGAGCAATTGTCTTTCATTGAGAACTGGAAGCCTCCGGATTTCCACAACAATTCCTGGTGCAATTGTCTTGAATTCATTGGAGCAATCTAGTGAGGTCTATCCAGGTGTGAAGGATCCAGTCACATGTGCTCATTGTCCTAAGGCAGTGTTCTCTCGATTTGCAGCAAATCTCCATCAACAATTTCATTTGTTTTGCAGTTTTACTCCATCATTCGAGTCCATCTTCAACAAATTCGAATTTAGCAGCTATGATGGATCTCCATTGTTTTTGTAGGTTATTCAAAGTTTTCTATAGTTGCAGTAGCTTTGAAGTTTTCTGTAGTTGCAGCAGTTTCCTGCAGTTGCAGCAGTTTCCTATAGTTGCAGCTGTTTTCTGCAGTTGCATCAGTGGATTCGAATTCAACAACAACTTCATGGATCTGAAACTAGTTCCTTCTTCTCTTCATACAACTATGAAGAATGGAAATCCAAGATGATAGCATACCTGAAGAGATATGGTATTTTCAATATGTGTATTGGTGTTAAGAGAGATTTTGCTTCCTATGAAGAGGAAGAATATTAGCTAGATGATTGTGACAGATCCTTAGCAACAATATGTACTGCTATGATTTCTAATATGGAATACCTCATTGATCCTGTAGAACATCCATGTTATAACTGGACAAGATTTGAAATATTATTTGCAAAGAAGGAAGAGGGTGATGTAGCCATTTGGAGAACAAGCCCAGTAGGACTTCCTGAAGTGCTCTCTCTATTCATGATTCGGCCCCCATCATTTCTCATGATGAAGTTGTTCAAGATGAAGTCGAAAGGCAAGACATGGTTTCAGGATTTGATCCATCTTTCGATTTGAATTCTAAGCAAGAGATGTCAGCTACTACTCTAGAAATTGAAGAGACATTCAAAATCTCTACTTCCCATGAGCCTATTGATGTGCAAGATGATGACCTATTGAGTATTTTTGAGGTAAAATCAGATTTGGGAGGCAATGCATTCGCCCTCCTTGATCAAATGCTTCCTATGGAATCCTATTTGGTCATTGGCACATGTTTTCAGAGTTTCACCGAAGATGGAAGACACCATCATTCGCTTAGGCTCAAGTCTCATGCATATCCTTGTTCATTTGGTTTTGATCTCACCCATGTTGGCTCAAAGGAGATATCAAAGAACTATCTACACATTCATGGATTTGATTCTACCTTAGTTGATTCGAATCACATGCTCCATAATGATCTTCATATTTTTGGATTTGTTCTCACCATGCTTGGTAGGAAGAGAAAGTTCAGGAAGCCTCCAAATTTGCTTGCATCCATTGTTGGAGAGCTCAAGCACATGTTTTTGTAGCATGATACAGTTCTTCCCAAGAGGAAGATAACTCCTTTTGAGAGAATGTTAGATCCAGATCCACAAGAAACCTGGAGAAACCTGGAGATATAGCACCTGATAGTGAAGATGAGCGAATGGGAGATACAGATCCACAAGAACCCGATGATCTCTCACTTGATGATCATCCTCTTCTGAGATGGGAATCCATTACTCTTAGATCTGCCGGAGATCTTGTGGGAGATCCACTTGATCAAAGGAGAACCATATCTGATTTTCAAAATGGAAGGTTTCATCCTTCTCACATTACTGATCCATTTCTTGCCGATCGATCATTCTTCGGTAAAGAGGGTCACTTGCCTCCTTCCAGGGTGAGTGATTCCATGCTACATTAGCATCCTTCAGTCTATTTTGAGGGAGGGATTTCTTCCCATTAGGTTTTCCCTCTTTACTCACTTTATTATTTAGATTATTGTGCGGGGCGACCTTTGGTCTCAGTCACCATGGCCCTACTATTTAGTTTCTTCTGTTATTACCTCATAGTATAGCTTGAGGGGGGGTGTTGGAATATTCTCACCATCATTTTTTATATTTGCATGCATACATGCATTCTGCATGCATCTAGTCATCAATATGGTGGTATCCCCAACACTTGGAGCCTATTTTCAGCCCCCTAGAGCCTGTCTACAGTCCTTAGTAGCCATACTACCTACATGATGTGCCTTGTTTTCCTCACCTGGATGACAAATGCGCCTTATCTCACCTACCAGGATTTTAACAGTTAGTTAGAGCATTGATTGACCAGCTCTTGCATTTATTTCTCAATTTAATTGCCTGTAGTTCCCAGTTGTATATTTTGGAGTGCCACTTGACCTTCTGACATCCTCATGCGCCCTCCTTGGAGTCTCCATCCCCTGATTTGTGCTCACATGGTTCAGCTAGACTCAGTTAGACTCATTTGACTGAATTTAGACTATTTGTGACTACTGCCACTGATTCGATGATGTCTCTAATGTTATCCAAGCTACACACTGAGGATAATTCGAATGACCTTTGGATTATTTGAATTCACTTGACAGTTATTGTATTGTATTCAATTTCACAGTGCCAGCTCATAGCTGATGTATGATTATACTGCTATTCTCCATTTTCTGTGTTAATGAGTGATTATTGATTCATCTATTCTTCTTTCTTCTCTACTATTCTTGAGTGAGATTAGTGAGATTTGCTTCGGCTGTGTGATCTTTCCTACAGATTGTCACATGGTATCATAGCTGGAGCCAGCTATTCGAATTGTAGCAGTAGCAGTTGGAGCCATTGCAACAGTTGAAACAATTCATTGAGCAACTGTCTTTCATTGAGCATCAAAAGCCTCTAGATTTCCACAACACTTCCTAGTGTAATTGTATTGAATTCACTGGAGAAATCCCGTGAGGTCTAGCCAGGTGCGAAGGATCCAATCACATGTGCTCATTGTCCTAAGGCACTGTTCTCTCTATTTGCAGCAAATCTCCATCAACAATTTCATTTGTTTTGCAGGTTTATTCCATCATTCGAATCCATCTTCAACAGATTGGAATTCAACAGATACGATGGATCTCCATTGTTTTTGCAGGTTATTTGAAGTTTTCTGCAATTGCAGCAGTTTCCTGTAGTTCCGAAGTTTTCTGTAGTTGCAGTAGTTTTCTGCAGTTGCAGCAGTTTCTGCAGTAGATTCGAATTCAACAACAACTTCATGTATTTGAAAGCAGTTCCTTCTCTCTCTTCATACAACTATGAAGAATGGAAACCCAAGACGATAGCATACCTGAAGAGATATGGTATTTTCGATATGTGTATTGGTGTTAAGAGAGATTTTGCTTCCTATGAAGAGGAAGAAGATTGGCTAGATGATTGTGATAGATCCTCAACAACAATATGTACTGCTATGCTTTCCAATATGGAATACCTCATTGATCATGCAGAACATACAAGTGATAACTAGACAAGATTGGAGAGATTATTCGGAAAGAAGGAAGAGAATGATGTTAGCCATTTGGAGAACAATCCTAGTAGTACTGCCTCAAGTGCTCTCTCTATTCATGATTCGGCCTCCATCATCTCTCATTATGAAGTTGTTCAAGATGAAGTCGAAATACAAGACATGGTTTCAAGATTTAATCCATCTTCTGATTCGAATTCTGAGCAAGAGATGTCAGCTACTACTCTAGAAGTTGAAGAGAATTTCAAAATCTCTACTTCCCATGAGCTTGCTAATGTGCAATATGATGACCTACTGAGTATTTTGGAGGTAAAATCAGATTTGGGAGGCAATGCATTCACCCTCCTTGATCAAATGCTTCCTATGGACTCCTATTTGGTCATTAGCACATGTTTTCAGAGTTTCACCGAATATGGAAGACACCATCATTCGCTTGGGTTCAAGTCTCATGCATATCCTTGTTCATTTGGTTTTTCTCTCACCCTTGTTGTTTCAAAGGAGATGTCAAAGAACTATCTACACATTCATGGATTTGATTCTACCTTAGTTGATTAGAATCACATGCTTTATAATGATCTTCATATTTTTGGATTTGTTCTCACCATGCTTGGTAGGAAGAGCAAGTTCAGGAAGCCTCCATATTCGCTTGCATCCATTGTTGGAGAACTCAAGAACATGCTTTTGGAGCATGATCCACTTCTTCCCAAGAGGAAGATAACTCCTTTTGAGAGAATGTTAGATACAGATCCACAAGAACCTAAATATCTAGCACCTGACAGTGAAGATGAGCGAATAAGAGATCTAGATCCACAAGAACTTGATGATCTCTCACCTGATGATCCTCCTCTTTAGAGATGGGAAGTCACTACTCTTAGATCTGCCAGAGATCTTGTGGGAGATCCACTTGATCAAAGGAGAACCAGATCTGATTTTCAGAATGGAAGGTTTCATCCTTCTCACATTACTAATCCATTTCTTGCCGATCGATCATGCTTCGGTAAAGAGGGTCACTTGCCTCCTTCTGGGGTGAGTGATGCCATGCTACATTAGCATCCTTCAGTCTATTTTGAGGGAGGGATTTCTTCCCACTGGGTTTTCCCTCTTTCCTCACTTTATTATTTAGATTTTTGTATGGGGTGACCTTTGGTATCAGTCACCAAGGACCTAATATTTAGTTTCTTTTGTTATTACCTCATAGTATAGCTTAAGGGCGGGTGTCGAAATATTCTCACCATCATTTTTTATATTTGCATGCATGCATGCATTCTGCATGCATCCAGTCATCAGTATGGTGGTCTCCCCAGCACCTGGAGCCTATTTTAAGCCCCCTAGAGCCTGTCTACAGCCCTCAATATCCCTTCTACCTACCTGATGTGCCTTGTTTTCCTCACCTAGATGACATATGCGCCTTATCTCACCTACCAGGAGTTTAACAGTCAGTTAGAGTATTGATTGACTAGTTCTTTCATTTATTGCTCAATTTAACTGCCTGTAGCTCCCAGTTCTCTATTTTGGAGTGCCACTTGACCTTCTGAAAGCCTCATGCGCCCTCCTTGGAGTCTCAATCCCCTTATTTGTGCTCACATGGTTCAATTAGACTCATTTGAGTGACTTTTGACTATTTGTGACTACTGCCACTGATTGGATGATGTCTCTAATGCTATCCAAGCTACACATTGAGGATAATTCAAATGACCTTTGGCTTATTCGAATTCACTTGACAGTTATTATATTGTATTCAGTTTTCACAGTGCCAACTCATAGCTAATGTATGATTATACTTCTATTCTCCATTTTCTATGTTAATGAGTGATTATGGATTCATCTATTCTTCTTTCTTCTCTGCTATTCTTGAGCGAGATTAGTGAGATTTGATCCAGTTGTGTGATCTTTCCTGCAGATTGTCACACATAGATTAATTGGTTTCATCTTATCCAAGTATGGATCATGGTTGATCCTTTCAAGGTTGAGGCGATAATCCAATTGCATCCCCCACATACAATCATATAACTTCAAAGCTTACAAGGGAAGTCTAGCTTCCTAAGGCGATTCATCACCAATTATCTCAAAATTGTGAAAGGTTTCATGCGTCTTTAAAAAGGGATGTGCCTTTTATATGGGATGACCAAGCTCATCAATTTTTTGACACCTTAAATTTTTTGTTAGTGTCAACCCCATTACTAAGTCCTACAGACTATTGTAGAGAATTTTTGTTTATCTAGGCGCAACTGAGTTCACCGGAGGGATGGTATTGGTTAAAAAGGATGATTTGATTCAGGAACATGTCATTTATTACCTCTGTAAGGGTCTTGTTGGCCCCAAATATCGCTATTCCCATGTCAAGAAGTTGTATTTGGTAGCCGTGCACATTGTCCAACGCTTTAGACATTGCATACTTCCTCAAAAAACCATTGTATTGGTTGGTACTAATCCTATGGAACATATATTGACCCAACGCATAATCATGGACAAATATTCAAAATGGATGGTTATCTTGCAAAAGTTTGACTTAGAATTTTTCCATTCCAAATCTAATATGTCTTTGTATTTTTCCAAGATAATGTTTGAACTACCTTGAAAAATTGAGGAAACAATCCGATGTTGAATCGTTGTTGGATAAACACTTGGTCATCATTGCTTCGTTCGATCCCTAACACAAAGATATTTTGGTTTATCTCTAGAATCAATGATTTTCCTCTCACTTCTTTCGTGATGAGCATGGTCGCATTTGACATCAGGATAAGAGTTACCTTATCATCAAGAATACCATATACCGTCGAGGCATTGAATTAATCTTGTGACGATGTTTAGTTCATGAGGAATCTAAAAAGGTTTTAAATGATTTCTATGCCGAAGCATGTGACAGACATCTTTCTAGGTTGGATACAACTCAAAAAAAATTGCTGCAAGATATTTCTATCCTACTATCTTTAAATATTGTATCTATGCAATCATGAAGTGTCTTCTTGTCAAATATTTACAAAGAAAATGGATGTCCATCCTGCTCCATTACACCTTGTGGTTATTGTCGACCCTTTCAAAAAATGGGCGGTTGATTTTATGACATACACTTTTGCCTCAAATAGTGGACACCACTTCACCATTGTAGCCGTCGATTACTTTACCAAGTGGTTCGAGGCTATGCCAACATTCACTAGTGAAAATACAACCATAACCTCTTTTATTTTCAATCATGTCATTGCTACATTTGGTGTAACTAAAGAGATTGTTACTGATAGTGGGTCTCATTTCTGTAACGTCCCCTCCCGTGGACCCAATTCGAGGAAGGGAACATGATACCAAAATATGGGATTTTACATAAACTCATCCCATTCATTAGATTCATACAAATAAAATCAAAAGTGTGCAGACGCAAATCAAGCAAATATGCACAGCGGAATAAAACATCATCCACACACATTTCATACTCATCAAGCATATCAAATAATCATCAAATTAATCATTGCAGAAGTAAATACACATAGAGAATACTTATCTTCATTGTACAATTATCCCAAGCAATTAGCTATGTCACTGCAACGTTCCACCCAACCATAGGTCAGTTGTGTTCATCAATCTCTCAACACAACTGCCACCCCCGAGCTGGGCATGATTCTTACAAGGAAAAGGGGACATTCAAGCTCATGCACAACCAAAACAATAGATACCCATAACCCACACTCCAACATACTCTTTTCTCACACAACAAGCACAAACATTGGGCATGGATACACATTTTAAACAATGGGATTTACAAACAAGATGGCCATGGGTTTTCCTCAAATAGTTTCCATCCAAAAACGGATTGTGGGATGGGGAAAAACAATCACAGGGAGGAAATTGATTTCTCCCACAACTATCTAAGCATTCAACAGCCAAAACAGTCTCTATGGAACCCCAATTCGATTCCATTTCTTCCCCACTGGTATATAACAAAAAAATGCCCTTCTCCCAGCAAAGAATGAAGGAAAACACATAATTTTGATGGAGAAAAACGCCCAGCCAACTCCCAACTCGTGAGAGAGCAAAAACTGGTTGATGGGTAATGGCTTGGGGAGCAACTCATGGCTATTTTATTGCCTAAGAAGCCAAACAAAATTTTCCATGAAGGATGGCTTGCCCATACCCAAATTTGGATAGCCATACCTCTCCATTCCCCAAGGCATTAACTACTTCACCCAACTCTTGGGAGAAATGAATGATTGGGTACAAAAGTCAACATGGGTAGTTGACGGTTTTATGGGTTATCTCATTGACACTTGGCTTAACTTGATTGGTTCAAGGGTTTGAATGTTTCCCTCCCAATTCCTTGTAAAATCATGCCCCCATCTCTTGTTGCATTGCATAGCTAGTTGTGGGTATTTCATTAAAATGCATATTTACATGATGTCTTAATTTCTATTGTGCGTGGCTAGCAGAAGAACCATATGCATCGATTTTTAATTGCCGATACATAAAACGATAAATCGATGGCAGGGCCTTGGCCTTGAAGTCCTCACCATGATTTAATAATGATATTTACATCATTTACGATTTTAATGCCATGGGGTCAAAATGGGGACATTACAATTTCCATAATAAAACTATGCAAGAACTCACTACCAAGTTGGGTCTTCGGCAGGAATACTCCTCACCTTACTACCCTCAGTGTTATTGTCAAGTATAATCCATCAACAAGGTTTTTAAGACTATGATGTAGAGGAAAGTTAACAAGAACAAATCCAACTGGCATCTTATATTCTTTTTTGGTCTTTGGGCATATTAAACTTATGCGAAGACTACAATTGGTTTCACTCCTTTCTAATTGGTTTATGTAGTTGATGAATAATTACTAATCGAGTGCGAGATTCCATCGCTAAAACTATACATTGAGATCCTCCTAGACACTTCTACCAAAGACGAATGTCTCCTATATTTGCATAAAAAATGAGTAATAAACCCCTATGATAAAAGTGTTCATTGTTGTGTCTTCTCCGAAGGAGACTTAGTTTTGGTTTATGACCAAGACCACGATAAAATTAGGGTTGGGAAGTTTGAACCTATGTGGCATGAACCTTTTATTATTGAACGTGCACTACTATGGGGAGATTATGAGTTAGTTGAGTATGATGGGAACTCACTCCTAACGACCTACAATGGGCTCTATCTAAAAAAATACTCTTCGTAGGCACTGGTGCCTGGAAAATCTTGTTGTATAATTTTGTATTCTATCCATTTTTTGTACTTTAGTTACTTTCTATTTGTATGGTAGTTTTTCAGCGGTGAGCTTGTATTGTTTGGTCTTTTTCTTTGCAGATGTCATCATAAAATTTCCTCTATTTAGGCTTTGCAGATGGCACCAATTGTAGTACCTGCAACATTTTATCCATTACATGGGTGATATTTCCACCCACTAACTAAATCGTGAGTTTAAGAGGCACTTTCCTTGGTCCCAAAACCAACAACATTGGGGAATATAGTGTAGTCATTGAGCTTCTTTTCAAATCTATTTCTATCGGAATTCATCATATTATCATCAAACCGACTCTTGGTTGAACACTAATGATCTTGTTAGAGATCTTACATTATTTCATAATTTTTTATGAGTACGTCTGTAATGTCCCCATTTTGACTCTTGAAATTATTGGCTTGATAAGTAAACATTGTAAATATGCGGTCTATGATTATTAGCGTGGAGCTCAAGGCCAAGGCACCATTAGTGAATGCTTGGCTTACGAAGGAAAGTATTTTATATATTGTGGACATGTGCTAGTCATCTTTGGAAAAATGTAACAACATGTAAATATTTATAATACAAATAAAAGTCCAAGAGATGGCTATGGAGGCAACTAAAATGAGGGGGCTATGTGTATCTACTAGGGAGAGGTGAGGGGTGTGTGGGGATCCAATCCTTCATTTCCAAGTGTCATCCTAAGAACCCCTTGTGCTATAAATGGTAAGAAACTACCTAATTGGACTTCCATGCTGATATTTATTTCTGTTGTAAGAAGGCAACTGAGAAATCAGCTCATGAATTTAATGGAGCATGGGCATAACCCATAGATTCGTATGACTGAGTATGAGCACAATTTTTGGTACCCAGAAGTCAATATTCCTCGCGGGAATTCGTTTCTTTTCACTCCCATTTTATTGTTGGGAAACCAGAGACCAATTCTTAGCAAGATATGCATTCCCAACAAGCAAAAATGCAGAAATCGCAACTTGAGAAAATGCCATGTTTTATACTATTAAAATCACCCTGAAACTCGTGTTGATTGTGAAATCAAGTGGGGGATCCATAAACCTAACCCCTGGGGAGAATTTGAGAGTCACATAAGCCCAAATATCCATGGGATAACCCATATTTGGAAGCCTGTAAGTTGAATTATGTGGCTGCAAATTAACATTTCCAAAAATAATAAAATCCAAGAGACCATTGAAGTCCGAGAGGAATGAGAGGTTGGAATGGCTTGATAAACCCAATGTAGGCAAATATCTCTGAAAGTATAGAAGCTTGGAATTTTCTATGCCCATCTTGAATAACACTGGAGGGAAGGGACGCATGAGGGACTGTGTAGTAGAGAATGGGACCTTCCTTGTGTTGGGTGCAATAGTTATTGTGGGTGCCAAGGCCGGACGAGACCAATTGAGATGCTTGTAGCTCTGTGGTTGAGCTCACTGGATGTCTTATCATTCACCTCCATTTACTCTATGTATGCTTGATAAACCCAACTGTGTGCTGGCTTAGCATGAGAATGTATTCCTATGGCTGTGAGTGAGTTTGTGTAGTTCCTCCTTAGTGGATACATAGCCCATCTTGGGGGTGGCCTCTCAACAAAGAGATAAAGTGATGTACAGAGTGCCTATAGTTGGGTGGAACATTGCTCTTCCATAACTAGTTGCTTGGACGACTTCAATTAAAATACAAGTATTTATTGTTAATTTACTAATGTGTTAACAATGTTTGTTTTTTATTGTTATTCCTGTGATAAAAATGTGTGTATATGCATGAAATGTGTGTGGATGAATTTATCTTCCGTTGTGTATTTTTATTTATGCATATGCACACACATTTTAATGTTTATGAATTTCCTAATATGGATGTGGAAGCAAAATTCAGTATACCCATAAGTTGTTCATGTCCCCATTGTTGGTCGGATTGATGGGTGGGGACATTACATAGTGGCATCATAGCGAATGGTTGCAACACTAGGGATGTTGGGCAGGAATCTGCACTCATAGCCAGGAAATCAGTTGCACAAGAAGTGATAATAATGTTTGGGTTAAAATCATGGGTTTAAATTGACAGATTTATTAACAGAGAGAATAAATCATGATCGACAGGTATGTTTCACAACACATCTGCAAGTTGCACTGGATAATGGAGAGTGGACAAGTCATTGGGTAGATACCGTCTATCCATGTGTTCAATTTTAACTAGCAGTGACTCCAATATTAGCCTTTCCAAAATTACTTTCACAATAGTCTGTTACCACTTGAAAATTACAAGTTGAGGAAAATTTGAGGTGGACGCCATCCGTGCTATGTGTAAAAGAGGGGTATGACGTGGACCAACCATGTTGGAAGGCATGCGGGTTGATGATGTCCACATTTTGCAAGCAGCACATAGTATATATCTCGACGATCGTCAGTCATCGGCGTGCACCCATGGGGGTACCACAAAGAGAAGTTGTGGGAAGACGTGGAGAAAATTCCACAGGCGCAGCGGGAAAGAGTCTGCGGAAGTCCATGGGGAAGAGTTCATGGTAGTACCACGGTGGATAAAGGTCCGCGAGTGCGACAAGCAAAAAGGTGCATGGAGGTCAATGGTTGTTGGTTGTCGGTGTGCATCCGTGGGGTTTCCAAATTCTGCCTCAAGGAATAGACTGAAAATAAAGGTTCGCGGGCGCAACAAAATATAGGTCCGCGGAGGTTTTTGATCGACGATAGTCGAACATCGGTCTTCGGTAGGCGGTGCATGTCCGTAGGGTTTTCCAAATGTGTATTGAATAATAGGCCACAAAGAGAGGTTTGCGAGAACGACGGGGTATAAGTCCGCGATGGTTGTAGATAGTCGTTCATCAGTCCACATTTGTAGTGGTTTCCAAAGTGCATCTCAAGTAATAGGCCGTAGGGATGAGTTTGCAATGGCAATTCAAAAAAAAAGAAGTCTGGAGCCAAAAATTGTTTTGGCCATAACAGGAGCAGTTTATCTTAGAATTTGATGAGACCGGAAGCATTCAGACTCCATTGACGAAGGTCACGTAAACATCAATGAGAGGCCTGATCCCATCCTGCTCCGATTTTGTTGAAAATTGAAAATATCGACTTTCATATATCAGTGTCTAAAGACTTGATGGGTGCTCGATTTGGGAAGAAATTGATATGGTGTGGTATTTGACCAAGAACAAAACTATATATGGAATATTGGAATCAAATTACAAAGAGTGTGAGGCTGGGGTGCGAAAGAATGCCAAAATTCACTATTCCGGAGCACTTTTGAGGATTTTGGAGAACTTGTAAGAGGTAAAAGTGACCCTAGATGTCGAAACCAGAAAATTTACTTAACTCGACATTTTACCTACTCATCAAGATGGAAAATTTTTGTTAGACAAAGTTTTTCTAGAAATTCTTAGTTTATGAGATAGCCAGTTTTGGTAAACAATTCTAAGTCTGGGAAAAATTGCAAAAGTTAAAAGTAGTCAAACCCATAATTCTATAGAGGTTGGCTGGAGGATCGAATCAAATATATAAAATTTGGTGTATGATCCTTGTTGTATGCACTAACTTCTTCCAATATAAATGTTTTTCTAGTTTTTGTTAGAATTTATTCTGTAGGCGAATGAAGTTGGTCTCCTAAACTAATTGCACCTATAAAAACAATGCATAATTGATCAGAATTAGCATTTTTGGGAGAATGTAACTGTCATGCCAGGGATGAGAATGAAGCATGACAATAGGAATTGGAAATCATATATAGAGGGAAACAATGGTGCACAGTATGAATCTGAATGAGAAATTCAATTGTCTCAGATATTCGAACAAAAAATTGCCTATAACCTTAATTTGACAAAATTGTCAATAATGGTAGTTTCCAGAATTGCATAAATGGAACAAAAAAAATTATGACTCAAGAACCCTGTGAATGATCCCATGAGACTAATTCTATTAAATAATAACATTTTTTACGTGTCATTGCATATATTACTAATGTGTCTAATAAATATATCTATGATGCATAATGCTTGCAATTGACAGTCTTTGAACAATTGCAGTGGAGGGAAGCAAGCATAAGGAAGAGTCTCCAAAAGAAAATGGTAACCATGAATGACGCTTAGGAGCGCTATGAACATGATGAGGATGTCGTAGGAGAAAACATGCAAGAGGAAAATGATGAGACTAAATCTAATGGGAGGAGAGAGCAAATCACTTCCCAAAATTTGGTTGAGTGACAATGAGAATTTTCAATGAGAGATTGATCAAAGCTCAGGAAGAGCATAACCAAATTAATGTAGCTATCCTTTAGAGTCTCACTGGAATCCAGCAGAGGGATCATCTTCGATATAATACAAGCAATTTTGGTCAAGAAAGAAGTGAAGAAAGTTGCTCTAGAAGTTGCACTAGAAAGAGGACTCCAAGTCCAAGAAATGGCTCTTTGAGTAGGGCACCTAAAGTCTCTTTGTCAAGATCGTCTTCTAGCTAGTCATGCGATTCTCAAGGTTCTCAAAGCATCCTAGAGCATGTTTCTAGTAAACTTGAAAGAAGAAGTAATTTCAAGAGTATCCCATAAGGAGAATTCAGGAAGGCGAGACCACCCACATTTGATGGAGAAAGTAAGATAGGTCAAGAAGCAGAGCATGGATTCTTGGGATGAAGAAATATTTTTGAATCCATGATTACACAGTAAATGAAATGGCCAGAATTTCTATTTACAATATAAATGGATGAGATTCAATTTGGTGGGAGCATCTCATGCAAGTAAAAGCAATCAAGGAAAGAAGGATCAGTTGGGAGCGATTTAAAAAGTATTTCAAGGAAAAATACCTTTATGCTAGGTATTATGATAAAAAGAGAAAGGAGTTCAATGAGCTAAAATTGGGCCAAAAGTATATGGAAGAACATGTCCACCAGTTTTTGGAATTGTTGAGGTATTTAGATTACATCAAGGATGAAAGGATAAAAATTCAAAGCTTCCATGGAAATCTGCCACAAAATTATAGAGATAGGATTGAGTTTGTTAATATACCAACTCTTGATGAGGCCATCATAATGGTAATGCATTGTTATGAGCAGAGCAAAGGAAAATCAGAAGTTCATCCAACATGGAAAGGAAATCCAAAAGGAATATTTTACCAAAGGATAAGTGGATTCAAACCTCCATTTAGAAATCAACCAAGAAATTTCCAACAAGGTTAGCAATCGCGAAGTGGAACCAAGCCAACAGTAGCAACCGAAAAAGGACCAAAATGACCACTTCAGTGTTGGGGATGTGGAGAAAACCACATGCTTAAAGATTGTCCACATCGAAGAGAGAACCATTGAGGATTGCATAAATTAGAGGAAGCAATTACAGTCAAGGATATGGGAAGAGAAACTCCCCGAATTTATGTAGCATTGGATAACCATCAGGAAGACCATCAATCAATAGTAGTGTAAGTTGAAGGTAACATTTCCAAGCAATCTATTTCTATTTTGATTGATCCAGGATATACCCATATTTATGTTACTCCAAAAGTGGCTGAAAAGTTGTTCTCTTAGAAAAATGAAGCATGATAAGTCTTGGTTAGTTCAATTAGCCACTGGTACAAAAAGGAAAGTGAGTGAAATAGTGATGGAGTGCCCCATGGAGTTGAATGGGCTCCTCACAAAAGTAAATTTGAATGTCCTACCATTAGGATCATATGACACTCTTATTGGTATGGATTGGTTGGAAAAGCATAGAGCCAAGATAGACTGCTAGAAAATGGTCCTTGAATGCATTGATGAAGAAGGAAGGTCGAGAGTGGTGAAAGGGATTCCCAAGAAAGTTTCAATAAGGCGGATTTCAGCCGTGCAATTGAGAAAGTTCTACAAGAAAGGTTTCCATCTATATGCAGTCCATATATCAGATTGATTAGAAGAAAAATACCCAAATATAGAAGATTATCAGTTGTTGAAAGAGTTCAAAGATGTGTTTCCAAATAAAGTGCCAGGACTGCCACCAAAGAGGGACATTGATTTTACAATCAATCTTGTTCCAAGGGCAGCCCCGATTTCTAAAAATCCTTATAGAATGAGCACGCCAGAATTGGTAGAGTTAAGAATGCAGTTGAAAGAATTAATGGACAATAATTATATCAAACCAAGTGTGTCCCCTTGGGGAGCGCCGGTGTTATTTGTCAAGAAAAAAGATGGGACTTTAAGACTATGTATTGATTACAAGCAGCTAAACAAAGTAACAATAAATAATAAGTACCCATTGCCCATAATTGATGATTTGTTCAATCAAATGAAGGAAGCCAAAGTGTTTTCAAAGATTGACTTGAGATCTGGTTATTATCAAGTGAGGATCAAGGAAGAAGACATTCCCAAGACAAATTTCCGGACAAGATATAGCCATTATGAGTTCACAGTGGTGCCATTTGGTCTTACCAATGCACCCGCCACATTCATGTGTCTCATGAATATCGTCTTCAACGAGTATTTGGATAAGTTTGTGTTAGTGTTCTTGGATGACATTCTTGTTTACTCAAATAGTGAAGAAGAAAATAAGGAACACTTAAGAATGGTGTTGCAAGTTCTTACAGAGAACAAATTATATGCCAAGCTTAGCAAGTGTGACTTCTATCAAAGAAGGGTACCTTATTTGGGTCATATTATTTCAGAAGAAGGAATTGTAGTGGATCCAGAAAATATTGAAGCCATAATGAATTGGTCTAATCCAAAGAATGCTATAGATGTTATATCTTTTATGGGTCTTGCAGGATATTATAGAATGTTCATTGAGGGTTTATCCAAGATCATTCATCCAATTACATCGCTGCAAAGAAAGAATGTAAAATTTGTATGGTTTGGAAAACGTGAAGAGAGCTTTCAACGATTGAAAAAGTTACTTACTAGTGCCCCTGTTTTGAAGATTGTAGATCCAAAGAAAGATTTTGTAGTATGCATAGATGCTTGCATTGAAGGATTAGGTGGAGTGCTTATGCAAGAAGGATTTTTTATATGTTATGAGTCCAGAAAATTAAAAGAGCATGAAAAGAATTATGCAGCTCATGATTTAGAGCTAGTATCCATAGTGCACACCCTCAAGATGTGGAGACATTATTCGTTGGGAAGAAGATTCAAGCTTAGGATGGATCACATGAGCTTGAAGTATTTGTTTGATCATCCAAACTTAAATGCCAGGAAAGCTAGATGGATAGAATTTTTGTGTGAGTTTTATTTTGAAATCAAACATGTAAAAGGAAAAGAGAATAAAGTTGCAGACGCTCTTAGCAGGAAATTTCCTATAGCATCCTTAAGTATGTGCAAATTAGATTTGAGAACAAGAGTTATTGAAGCCCAAAAGAGCGATAAAACTTACCTTCAAATAAAAGAGAAGTTACAACAAGGAAATTTAGATGAAAAGTGTGAAGGATATCAGCTTGGAGAAGATGATCTTCTTATTTATAAAGGCAGATTGTATATTCCAAATTGTACAGATTTAAAAAAGATGGTAATGGATGAAATTATTCAAATGCCATATTTTGGAAACCCAGGATATCAAAATACAATAACGACAGCAAGGAAACAATACTTTTGGCATGGGATGAAAAAGGATGTAGCAAAATACATTTCCCGGTGTCAAAAATGCCAACAAGTCAAGGAAACACATCAACATCTAGTAGGACTATTGCAACCTTTTCCCATTTCAGAATGGAAGTGGGAATTAATTTCTATGGATTTTATAACAAGTTTTCCAATGACAACTAGGAAACATGATTAAATCATGGTTGTGGTGGAAAATCTATCTAAGGAAACTCATTTTATTCCATTCAAGTCCACTCATAAAACAAGTGACATAGAAAAAATATTCATGAAATAGATATTCCGATTGCATGGGTTACCCAAGGCAATAATCTCAAACCAAGATGCAAATTTCACAGCTAATTTTTGGAAAGGTTTATTTCAGGAATTGGGAACTCAACTAAATTTCAGTACAACGTATCATCCCCAAACTGATGGTCAAACCGAAAGGGTGAATTAAGTTCTTGAGGATATGTTGAGGATGTATATGATGGATAAGCCATCCAAGTGGGAGGATTACCTACACTTGGTAGAATTTGCATACAATAATGGAAATCAAGCATCATTGGGAATGAGTCCATTTGAGGCATTGTATGGAAAAGGATGCATAACTCCAGTGAGTTGGGATAGTCCAGTGAAAAAAATAGTACTTGGGATAGCAATGCTCAAGGAAATGGAACAATAAATTGTTAATATCATGCATGATTTAAAGGAAACCTAGGACAGGTAGAAGAGTTATGCATATTTAAAGAGAATGCACAAGGAATTTAAAGTTGGGGATCATGTCTATTTGAGATTAAATCCAAGGAAAAGTTCCCTAAATTTGGGAAGTTGTGCCAAGTTGGCACCAAGATATTATGGGCCATTTGAAGTCCTTGATAGGATAGGACCAGTTACATATAGGATTGCATTTCCTGCTAACATGAGAGTACATATTGTTTTTCATGTTTCTTTGCTTAAGAAGTATGTACATGATCCTAATCACATAATTGATTGGAATGTGATTCAAGTGGAGCCGAAGGATAATTCCAGGTGGAACCTATGCGTATCTTCGACAAGAAAGTAACATTGCTTCGGAATTGAGCCATTAGATATGTAAATGTACAATGGAAGCACCTTGGTCCTGATGAGCCTACATGGGAGCTAGATGATTCCATGAGAGAGACATACCCATTTTTGTTCATTTTTGAGAAAAACAAGGCCAATGCTATTTTAAGGTGGGGGGGGATGTAATGTCCCCATTTTGACCCTTGAAACTATTGGCTTGATAAGTAAACATTGTAAATATGCGGTCTATGATTCCTAGCGTGGAGCTCAAGGCCAAGTCCCCGTTAGTGAATGCTCAACTTACGAAGGAAAGTATTTTATATATTGTGGACATGTGCCAGTCAGGCCTGGAAAAATGTAACAACATGTAAATACTTATAATACAAATAAAAGTCCAAGAGCTAGCGATGGAGGCAACTAAAATGAGGGGGATATGTGTATCTACTAGGGAGAGGTGAGGGGTGTGTGGGGATCCAATCCTTCATTTCCAAGTGTCATCCCGAGAAACCCTTGTGATATAAATGGTAAGCAACTAACTAAGTGGAATTCCATGCTGATATTTATTTTTGTTGTAAGAAGGCAGCTGAGAAATCAACTCATGAATTTAATGGAGCATGAGCATAACCCAGAGATTCGTATGGCCGAGTATGGGCACAATTTTCGGTATTCATAAGTCAATCTTCCTCATGGGAATTCAATTCTTTTTACTCCCATTCCATTCTTAGGCAACCAGAGACCAATTCTTAGCAAGCTATGCATTCCCAACAAGCAAAATTGCAGAAATCGAAACTTGATTAAATACCATGTTTTAGACTGTTAAAATCACCTAGCAAATCGTGTTGATCGTGAAATCAAGTGGATGATCCATAGACCCGAGTCCTGAGGTGAATTTGAGAATTCCAGAAGTCCACAAATCTGTGGGAGAACCCAGATTTGGAATCATTTAAGTTGAATTACGTGGTTGCAAATTAGCATTGCCAGAAATCATAAAATCCAAGAGACCGTTGAAGTCCGAGAGAGATGAGAGGTTGGAGTGGCTTGATAAAACCAGTGTAGGAAAATATCTCTAAAATTCTAGCAGCTTGGACCTTTCTATGCCCATCTTGAATAGCACCGGAGGGAAGGGACGCGTGAGGTACTCTGTAGCAGAGAAGGGGACCTTCCTTGTGTTAGGTGCAGTAGATATTGTGGGTGCCAAGGCTGGATGAGACCAATTGAGATTCCTATAGATCCGTGGTTGAGCTCACTGGCTTACAATTCAACTTCATTTCCTCTCTCTATGCTTTATAAACCCAGTTGTGTGCTGGCTTAACATGATAATGTATTCCTATGGTTGTGAGTGATCCTGTGTAGTTCCTCCTTAGTGGATACATAGCCCATCTCAGGGGTGGCCTCTCAGCAAAGAGATAAAGTGATGGACATAGTGCCTATGGTTGGGTGGAAAGTTGCTCTTCTATAGCTAGTTGCTTGGACGACTTCAATTAAAAGATAAGTATTTATTGTTAATTTACTGATGTGTTAAATGTGTTTGATTTTTATTGTTATGCCCGTGATGAAAATTTTGGTATATGCATGATCTATGTGTGGATGAATTTATCTTCCATCATGTATTTTTATTTATGCATCTGCACATGCATTTAAATGTTTATGAATTTCTTAATATGGTCGTGGAGGCGAAATTCAATATCCCCATAAGTCGTTCATGTCCCTATTGTTGGTTGGATTGATGGGTGGGACGTGACAACGTCTTCTAGAACATTAATTTGAGCTTATTATTTATATTCATGTTCCCAGAAGATTAAACGAATTGGCTAATTCATTAGCTAATTATGTGCTTGATTGACATATATCTCTATAACAAAATTTTGATAGAAGAAAGCATGTACAAAAAATCATGAAATTTAATTGCATACACTATTTAAAACACATAAGCAAACAATGACAAAACATACATATGTATAACTAGATAAAAGAAACCACATCAAGACCAAAAAATGTGTAATGTTTCAAATACAAAATTTTGGTTACATAGTTGTGGATGGTCCATAGAAGCACATAAAAACAAATATATGTGGCATTTTCCAAAACAAAAGAATCATAGTGGCTTGATGGCACCTCCTCTGATGAACTACGAGGGCGATGAGTCTCATGATAATATATGACTATTGTATCCACTTGTCGCAATAGACACAAAGTGTGTGCGTACTCCTACTACATATCGTTGTATACATCGAGGGACATCCTTGACCCGAGTCATAGGGATACCCATGTTCAGTCATTTGAGATTCCTACAGACATCTTGAAAGTTCTCGACAACCTCAACTACTACCTCATCTTCATCATGCTCTACTTTTGCGTGACAGTGGGTTGGGTGCACTAGTCCAACATTTGTGCCATCCACATCACAAAATTTTGTTAGTCACATTACACATACCCAAAAATAATAGCATTTTATTTCTTTTATTTTATATATACAAAACCCCCCAAAAACATTTAAATATTTCAAAAACTATAAAAACACAAAGGTTCGATCAAATGTAGGTTCTCACCAAGTGAACTCCATTGAGTCCCTAGAGGAAGTACAAGTTCTGGATCCCATTGATAATCCATTTGGTCATCCCACCTATAAGGTTAATCATGTAAGGATAATCCTCGATGACCATAATTTGATCATCCTTCCAATCCATGAAGTTATGGACGAAAGTGCTCATCAACAATTCACCTCTTAGACGGACCATAAGATCGGCTCATATTTGTATCCTAGGGGTCCTTGTCTTACTAGGTGGGTTCATCACCCTTGGTCTAATAATGGGAACCCTCCCAGGAAAGAAACTACATAAAATTGAACCATATCCAATTTAACTCCTACATTGGCCAATTGCTATTTGATGTTGATGACTAGACTAGTACACCAATCAAACACACGAGGATACAAACACTCTAATGCATACTATACAGGGGACCTAGAATCCAAGTGAAACACAATGGATCCCACTGCTCAAGTTATGGTAAAATGTATTGTTCTCAATGGGATATCTACTATCTCTTTGATTGATAGGTGATTGCTACTCTCTCTAGCTCACATGTCGATAATGAGCAATAATGTAATCATCTATGGTGTCCTCATCACCAACCTGAGCTCCTCCTTTGAGAAACACTCATTTTCCTCATCAAGAAAAACCTATTAAGGAAATAAATATCCTCAACTTCCAATTGGATGGTGTCTTCCCCAACTCAAAACACTTGGGTCTTTAGGGTCCCAACACTTTATCAATGTTTGAAGCAAGAGGTTTTGGCTACACATATTTTGGCAACAAAAGAAATTTAGTAAGCCATAGTTACGTAAGGAATCAATGGTGAGATCATTTGAATATTGTATTAACCATGGCTTTGTGAGCTCTTGCATTCCATTCAATCATTTTGAATCCTTGCAAAACAACATCATTAAAATTTAGAAGACATCTCTTGTGGAAATTTTGAAGAACAACTGAATGTGACCTTCATAGGATTTCTTTCATGCCCGGTCGCACTTGTTCTGAGAAGAAGTATGACCGATTGTGGATATTTTCCTTTCCGGCATGACCAAGGCTTTTTGGTCTCCCTTATGGGATCAAGAAGCACGACCGAACACAGATAAATTTGGTGGGGTGTTCCCACCATGAAAAATTTAGAGGAACAACAATGAATGAATGGAAATGAAATAACATGAGGCCAGGAGATACCTACAGTACTAATAGATCGGAATTTCGTGGCTCGATCCTCGTCCAATCCAAGCTTGAAGTTTTGAAGGGTAAGCGGTCCTCTCCACACAAGGTAAAATGAGTCTAGAACTTATTATTTTACCCTCTTTTTCACTATTTCCCATGTCTATTGTTATATCTTTTGGGTAAAAATATTTGCACACACTTTAGTTTTCATATTTTTTATTCTAGGAAGTATTTTGGGTCACATATTCTAATCATTGCACACTAGCAAGATTGAATTTTATTGCAGGATTGACAATACGAAAAACAATTTCACATATTGAATCAAGGTGACGTTTTTCTCAATTAGTATGTGGTGATTGACATGCCTTACATTTATTACTCGATATCCAATTGATCTTGTGCCTTAGGGTCGATCCCGTCATATTTTAGCAGTTTCCCCTCTATACTTGCTGCTAGTGCCATAATATGTTTAGTAAGTTTTACCTACCATGGGCCACTATACATAAGCACTTGATTTTCCTTTTGGCACCCATGCTGAGTTTTGAGTAGGCCTGAGAGCCCTCTTTTTTTAGTCTTGCCACGATTCTAAGTTGAAAACTCATATTTTCCTCTCATTATTTTTTGGCCATTACCTATGGGGCCTCCCACCTAGTTATTGATTTTCATTATGCATTGGTTTACCTCCATGCTTATGCCTTTGTGCATACTGCATCACTACTTGTTGGTCATTTTTCCTCTTTGATATTTGCAATCACTTTCTGCTACTTTCCGTCGACCTTTTCTCTTGTTTCAATGACGTATATCCCTGGAGGAAACGCCATTACAAGTGTACACAACTAGCTCAATACCGTTTTTGTAGCTTCTTTTTGTATAGGTCTAATCTGTTCCCTTGGAATGTAGGTGCATGCCCTTGAGACAATTGTTTCTTCCACTGTAACATAACATTTGTTATTCTTTTTCGAGCTTTCATAAACATGAAAAAGACAAAAACATTAAAAAAGACAAAAACCCAAAAAGGGGGGAAAAGGGGAAAGATTTGCATTACATCATGAAATTGTAATGGAAACAATCGGTCCTTATCACCCTAGAATACATCACTTGTTTGTGTTAGTCACGTTCAATCGAGTTTATAGCATTTTTTAGGGACCTGTACTGTGATTATGAGTTCTACAACTCCGATTGGTTATCCTTCTCGTTATTATGGAGCATTCATCAAAGCATCTGACGTTGATGGATTTCATTGGTTTATTCTTTCTTGAGTCCTGTGTTGCCTAGGTCTATTATGCATTGTGTTGTATGTTAAAGGGAATTTTATTACAAAATATAGTGTCAAACATTCCTTAGATATCCTTGACCACTCATGTTGGCTTTCCCTATGTCAATATATATTGGTGGTTCTTCTTAGCTCTATTCCTAACAAATCAAAACAACATCTTGATCTTTTTTTCGTTTTAGTTGATGTGGTATGCCTTATTTCCATCCTTCCAACGGACCTCTTCCTATCGACTCCAAATCATTTTCTAGGAGGTTGTTCTAGGAACCTTGAGAATACTTTGGAACTTGCAATCATTAGTGGCATATTTCCTCGCAATTTATAATGGATATATGTAAATGACCCTTGATCGTTTGATTCTACAAGTTTCCTACATCAATTCCTTTATTCACACTTTATAGATTATACTTTGTACCTTGGAACCCATTTTCATTATCGGTGGGTTTCCTTGCATTTTTCAATGGTATACATCAATGACCGATGATTAGACATTGTTCTACCATGCTTGAATTCAATTCATTTATTCGCATATTGTAAAGTCGTACTATAATTGAGATCTTGTATTGAATACCTTGGGAACAAAAATATAAACTGTCAGAGTTTCCCAAGATCCGACTGCCATGTTTCAAGTACTTTGAAGACTGCCAAGAGTTGCACTCCTCATAGTGTCACTTTTCATTATTGATGTACCCTTTGACATGGATCTAGTGTGTATTTTTTGTGGCCATGCTTGTTTAATGCTGAGCATGGGTATGCCCACCTTAGCGAAGCTATTTTATATTTGAAATATTGTTTTTTGCGTGTAGATACTTTCCGGATCCTTAGTTTGTACAGTTCTCCTCATCCCATCAACCACAGTTACAAATTATTTGACTTAATATATTTTAGCCCTCATCTTTGCTTCTGACATTTCACATTAGGGGGCATCTTTTATAGTGATATTTAACACCCTTGATGATGAAGGCTTACAATGGACATCAAAACACCTTCTATACCCAAAATTGACTCTAAAACAATCAATTTTGTAGTAATTGGCTATTGGGCACTACTTCTCCTAAGGAGAAGGGAAATTGGTCGCACATTGAGCTTAAAAGGCATGACCAGACCTATTTGGTTGCTACATTGAGCCCTTAAAGCATGACCAAGTTTCCAAATTAAGAAAAGATCAAGCAGTAAAAAACACGCAATGAGTTAAACAAAGGTTCTATTTTTGCATGGAAAGGACTCTTAGTACATGCAAAGCATGCACTTTGTAATCATCGTCTAGATTAGACCTAATTCAAAACTCTAAAAGATACATATGGGGTGAAGATACAAATGTTGGAGAAGGTTAGACCAAATGTTGGAGAGTAGTAGTATGTGAGAGAGCAGAATGCTTCCATTATTCTTTCATTGAGGTTAAGGGCAAAGGAGGGAACTCATACTCTAGAGAAGGGAAGTAAAACAAGAACAACCAAAGGATTGCAAGTACTATATTATTCTTAGTAATCAATGCAAATCAAGGCACTTCCCCCCCTCCCCCAACCCCCAACCCCCCAAGATACATGTTATGTGTTTTGGGATTAATGAATAGATTGGTTTCTTTAAATGCATGATTTTTATTTGTTAAAAGAATGAGGAATGTTTGTTGTGTATTTGTGTGCAGGTACATTCACTAGACTTAGGAGCAAGAACCATAATACAAGGATCCAAACTCAACAAATCCTTTAGACAAACTTTGTGAATAAGGTGCATGTTACTTTAGTCTAAAAAAACGTTTTGCTTATTATGCATGTAGAAGCTAAGGAAAAGTAGAAGTAATTGCTTTTGTTTAATTGTCGGTGAACCTAACCCACTTACCGGGGAAAGCACTTTGCTTGTTAGCACTGTGACACTTTCCCTCACAACAAGGCCAAGTTGATGTAGAAGGTGATAACATCATTGATTGGCACCTTCTAGATGTGTTGTTCTACATGTTGGATAAAATCCATATTCCTAAAGGAGAAGGATTGTAATTTAATAGAGAGGCTCACACCTCCAAAGTTGTAGGGAATTTCAGTGTTTGGAAAAGAGTGGGAAACTCACAAAGGTATGTGTATTGACCTTGAGTGCAAGAATATGTAGCTCGATTTATCATAGGGTATGTAGTTTGATGTACCAACAAACCTAGTGATAGGAAGTAGGGTCTATACTATTCCTTACTTGTACCTACTAAACCATGGGAGAGGATCTCCATGGATCTCTTTGGCAGTTTTCAAATAACTATAAAGGGGCATTACTATCTAGCATGTAGTGATTGACATGCCTTACATTTATTACTCGATATCCAGTTGATCTTGTTCCTTAGGGTCGATCCCGTCATATTGTAGCATTTTCCCCTCTATACTTGCCGCTAGTGCCATAATATGTTTAGTAAGGTTTACCTACCATGGGCCACTATACATAAGCACTTGATTTTACTTTTGGCACCCATTCAGAGTTTTGATTAGGCCCAAGAGCCCTCTTTTTTTAGTCTTGCCACGATTCTATGTTGAAAACTCATATTTTCCTCTCATTATTTTTTGGCCATTACCTATGGGGCCTCCCACCTAGTTATTGATTTTCATTATGCATTGGTTTACCTCCATGCTTATGCCTTTGTGCATACTGCATCACTACTTGTTGGTCATTTTTCCTCTTTGATATTTGCAATCAATTTTTGCTACTTGTTGTCCGTCGACCTTTTCTCTTGTTTCAATGACCTATATCCCTGTAGGAAACATCATTACAAGTGTACACAACTAGCCCAATACCTTTTTTGTAGCTTCTTTTTGCATAGGTCTAATCCGTTCCCTTGGAATGTAGGTGCATTCCCTTGAGACAATTGTTTCTTCCACTATACCATAACATTTGTTATTATTTTTCGAGCTTTCATAAACATGAAAAAGACAAAAACATTAAAAAAGGAAAAAACCTAAAAAGGGGGGAAAAGGGGAAAGATTTGCATTACATCATGAAATTATAATGGAAACAATCGGTCCTTATCACCCTAGAATACATCACTTGTTTGTGTTAGTCACGTTCAATCGAGTTTAAAGCATTTTTTAGGGACCTGTACCATGATTATGAGTTTTACAACTCCGATTGGTCATCCTTCCAGTTATTATGGAGCATTCATCAAAGCATCCGACTTTGATGGATTCATTGGTTTATTCTTTCTTGAGTCATGTGTTGACTAGGTCTATTATGCATTGTGTTGTATGTTCAAGGGAAGTTTATTACAAAATCTAGTGTCAAACATTCCTTAGATATCCTTGACCACTCAAGTTGGCTTTCCCTATGTCATTATATATTGGTGGTTCTTCTTAGCTCTATTCCTAACAAATCAAAACAACATCTTGATCTTTTTTTCGTTTTAGTTGATGTGGTATGCCTTATTTCCCTCCTTCCAACGGACCTCTTCTTATCGACTCCAAATCATTTTCTAGGAGGTTGTTCTAGGAACCTTGACAATGCTTTGGAACTTGCAGTCATTAGTGGCAGATTTCCTCACAATTGATAGTGGATATATATAAATGACCCTTGATCATTTGATTCTACAAGTTTCCGACATCAATTCCTTTATTCACACTTTCTAGATTATACTTTGTACCTTGGAACCCATTTTCATTATTGGTGGCTTTCCTCGCATTTACCAACGGTATACATCAATGACCGATGATTAGACATTGTTCTACCATGCTTGAAGTCAATTCATTTATTCACATATTGTAAACTCGTCCTATAATTGAGATCTTGGATTGAATACCTTGGGAACAAAATAAAAACTCTTTTTGATGCTAACTGTCAGAGTTTCCCAAGGTCCGACTGCCATGTTTCAAGTACTTTGAAGATTGCCAAGAGTTGCACTCTTCATAGTGTCACTTTTCATTATTGATGTACCATTTGACATGGATCCAGCGTGTATTTTTTGTGGCCATGCTTGTTTAATGTTGAGTATGGGTATGCCCACCTTAGCGAAGCTATTTTATATTTGAAATATTGGTTTTTGCGTGTAGTTACTTTCCGGATCCCTTAGTTTGTACAGTTCTCCTCATCCCATCAACCACAGTTACAAATTATTTGACTTAATATATTTTAGCCCTCATATTTGCTTCTGACCTTTCACATTAGGGGGAATCTGTTATAATGATATTTAACACCCTTGATGATGAAGGCTTACAATGGACATCAAAACACCTATACCCAAAATTGACTCTAAAACAATAAATTTTGTAGTAATTGGATATTGGGCACTACTTTTCCTAAGGAGAAGGGAAATTCGTCGCACATTGAGCTTAAAAGGCATGACCACACCTATTTGGTTGCTACATTGAGCCCTTAAAGCATGGCCAATTTTCCAAATTAAGAAAAGATCAAGTAGTAAAAAACACACAATGAGTTAAACAAAGGTTCTATTTTTGCATGGAAAGGACTTGTAGTATATGCAAAGCATGCACTTTGTAATCATCGCCCAGATTAGACCTAATTCAAAACTATAAAAGATACATATGGGGCGAAGATACAAAGGTTGGAGAAGGTTAGACCAAATGTTGGAGAGTAGTAGTATATGAGAGAGCAAAATGCTTCCATTATTCTTTCATTGAGGTTAAGGGAAAAGGAGGGAACTCATACTCTAGATAAGGGAAGTAAAACAAGCATGACCAAAGGATTGCAAGTACGATATTATTCTTAGTAATCAATGCAAATCAATTCACTTCCCCCCCTCCAACCCCTTTCCCCCAAGGCCCGAAGATACATGTTATGTGGTTTGGGATTAATGAATAGATTGGTTTCTTTAAATGCATGATTGTTATTTGTTAAAAGAATGAGGAATGTTTGTTGTGTATTTGTGTGCAGGTACATTCACTAGACTTAGGAGCGAGAACCATAATACAAGGATCCAAACTCAACAAATCCTTTAGACAAACTTTGTGAATAAGGTGCACGTTACTTTAGTCTAAAAAATCGTTTTGCTTATTATGCATGTAGAAGCTAAGGAAAAGTAGAAGTAATTGCTTTTGTTTAATTGTCAGTGAACCAAACGGGGAAAGCAATTTGCTTGTTAGCACTGTGACACTTTCCCTCACAACAAGGCCAAGTTCTTGTAGAAGGTGATAACATCATTGATTGGCACCTTCTAGATGTGTTGTTCTACATGTTGGATAAAATCCATATTCCTAAAGGAGAAGGATTGTAATTTAATAGAGAGGCTCACACCTCCAAAGTTGTAGGGAATTTCGGTGTTTGGAAAATAGTGGGAAACTCACAAGGTATGTGTATTGACCTTGAGTGCAAGAAAATGTAGCTTGATTTATCATAGGGTATGTAGTTTGATGTACCAACCAACCTAGTGATAGGAAGTAGGGTCTATACTATTCCTTACTTGTACCTACTAAACCATGGGGGAGGATCTCCATGGATCTCTTTGGCAATTTTCAAATATCTATAAAGGGGCATTACTATCTATTTGTGGTAGTGAACATGTTTAGAAAGATGTGCATTCTCATGCATTATAAAAACATTATTAAGGGGCAAGATGCAACAATAGTGTTCTTTAAAAAGGCCTCGGTTCACTTTGAGATACCAAAGAACATCATCTCAGATAGAGATACCAAAATTCTCATTGTCTTTTGGACTACACTTTGGAATAATATGGGCACCATGTTGAAGAAATCTATATCTTTCCATCCATAGATATATGGTTAGAAAAAAGTAGTGAACAAGATATTGGTTCAACTTTTGACGGGTTACAATTAGAAGCATCAAATAACCCGAGATGAAAATTTGATTTATATTCAAAATTCTTATAATAGAGTAGTCCAAATTTCCACTAGTAAGTCCCCTTTCGAAACTTACTTGGGATATTTATTACATTTACCCTTATACGTTGTATATGGTCAATGAGCGAGAGAAGACACCAAAGGTGAAAAATTAAAAACTGAGAAATTCATGGATAAAAGCACACATATCCATTTGCAAGTACATGGGACATTGAAGAAGTCATACGAAAAGTGCAAGGCCATGCATGACCAACATAGAACTGAGAAGACATTCAAGGTGGCAGACAAATTCTAGTTACATTTGAACTGAGAAAATCTATAGGGTCCTAGGAAGAAGATCAAGGCTCTACAATATGGTCCTTTTGAAGTGTTGGAGAAGGTAGGTGATAATGCCTACATACTTAGTGTACCTCCATATATGCATGTTTACTCAATAGTGAATGGGGAATATCTGAAACTCTACGATCCTTCCATGTTAGACCAAGAAAATGGCGAGCAAATCTTACCTCCCATAAAGGACTTGGTGCCATAAAGTGAGGCATAATTTGTAGAGGATACAACTTTGTAGAATAATTCCAAAACACCTAGACGGGGATAACATGAAATATGATAGATTGGTATGAAGGAAAAGCATTTTAGCAAGGTCAAATGTGTTAGGCTCCTACCCTAACCCCCCTTACTTTAGGCTACAAAGGAGTTAATCAAGTAAAGTATGATGTTGTATCCTTGAATAAGGCCGAATAAATAGTAGTGGATAATTAGTTCTTGTAAAAAGAGTCTCGGTTAATTAAGGCCCACTAGGTAGTTGGTATTTATTAATTATGGGACCACAAGTAGTTAGGGTTTTGATGATTGAAAGCTTATTTAAATAGCTAGGATCTTATTGGTTGTTTTTGTTGAGTATTTTTATATTTGGAGCTTGGCTCAAGTGAAAGATTGCCCTTTTTTTAACAAGAACAAATAGTTTTGTATTGACAAATGCTACAATCGAACTGTACAACAAGATAAATACAAAAATGAGATAGTCTAGTTTAGCATGTAACCTCAAACCAATGCTTCACAAAATTGTTCCAAAATACTGAATTTTCCTTTGCATAATAATTTCTAGAAAGGTTGTTCCAATAGCTATACCAAAAGAATCCTAGATACAAACTAAACTTGCGGAACATTCAAAGAAAATATTAAGAGAAGGCAATTTTTGTTAGACTATAAATCCTTGGACAATCACACAGTCCGAGATTACCTCTCATATGAGTTGTTGTTCTTATCATTGATTTGACATACTTATCCACTAATGAGTTGTTAGTGAGACATAAATCTAGAGGTGACTACAATCCTTGTACTATATAATACCATATTGCTCATCATAGTACCATCTTTGTACTATATAAAACCTTGAAATACTTTTCTCCTGATGATGAGCCCTACTCCGAGGCTCGAAACGTCGAGAAGATAAACTAGCTAACGCAGTCTTCCTCCTATCTTCAACCTTCACTGCGTAAAATCATGAACAAATGAAGATAAATGTTGAATATGGATAAAAAAAATTCAGCCACTCTCTATTTTTGTTTTCATGTTCTATAGTTTAACATGGTATTAGAGCAATGATGAGAGAATGGTGATAATGTCAAAGCTCCTTTAGTCTTAAGGGCCTGGTAGGTTCCATGGAAGGTAAGGTGTTGTGGGAACTCCATGATAGCGATTCATGAGAGAGGAGCATTGTGTATTACATCAAACAAAATTGTAGATCTACATTCATTTGGGGGCACAATGGCACTGTTATCACATCCATAGTAGCCGGGATACCATGATTGCAGAGCAGAGTCTTGTACATTTTTTATCCATGCCTTTACACCTTTTAATGAGATCAACCTATGATGAGTAGTACCTTTTGATGATCACTCACTTATCAGAGCAGCCCCATATCGGACATAGTGAACCTTACGCCAAGACTGAGCCTCATGAACTTAGATTTGATGACCGAGGTGACCATTTTTTCCATACAGAGCAGTGCAGTTCCCATAGTTTTCAGCAGCAGTGTTTACAGAGACTATTGATGATCCAGATGGAAGGTACATGTATATGGCCCAACAGGTATATAGTGTGCATTGGTTATGATTGTTTTGCTCTCTTGCTCATCATAATAGCTTGATTTGGTATGGTTGTTTAGTGATTATCTAAATGGTCTAATTATTCAGAATTAGAAGCTCTTGTTTACACTCATTGGTTTTACCCTCTTAGTAGTATGGACGTGATCATTCCCACCATTTATGGCTCGTTAGCTTTGGCATCACCTTTCACTTTCCCCATCCATCCGTTCTCTCCCATCTTTGGTTTTCACACTGACTTACACCTCAGCCTGTGATAGGAAGGACTTCCCCACTTTTTCCTTTGTGTTGGATATCATCCATGTTAGTTTGTGTCTCGGCTTTGAGTTGGCAACAGAGCTTACCAAAGCCTTGATCCTTCGGGGCCAGGAGAACTCGCCGGTGTTGGTTCTTGAGCTTAGGTGAGTTGGATTTGATGCCTTGACCTCTCTAGTCAGTTTCCCTGATGTTTGGTCCTGATTGTAGATAATCCCCCTAGTTGCTTGAGTTGTGTTGGCTAAACCTGAAGCAAACTGCACTACCATCATTACATGCATATGGAAACTACTATCTTATCTTTTATGCAAGCCCATGGAAACAAATTAAAACTGTGCTTCTCAGCACAATTAAAGAAGGGCTATGGAAATTGAAATGTTAAAGTACCCTAGATGCAAGCTGCAATTAGTTGTGCTTCTAAGCACATGCAAAATCCAAAGGGTCCTAAAGGCCTAAAAACCAGTGGTTAAATGTATGTTAAATCCAAAGACTGCTGGCCATGATTAAATTCCTCGTGGATCCTACGGGTTGTGATGTGAGATGGAGTAAGGGACAAATAATTCTAAGTGTCCACTAGAACCTCAAGTTATGGTTAGCTATGCACCTAGTTACGACGGTTCTAGCAAAGATCCTCACGGATATGTTTCATCTTGGATGTGAGCTGTAGACATTTTCCAAGGTTGAATAAGCACCTCTCTAAACAACTCATTCCATTTGTGAGACACTACCATTCCCTGTGTGTTTATTATCCAACATATGCTTGAGTGTGTATTCCTTTTCCCTTATCCGAAGTATCACAATGTTGAGTTAGTCAAGTCATCCCCTTATCCTAGCCTTGTATTCTTCACCCTCACCCTTTGCTATCAAAATGGTCACGTCTATGAAATGAGTATATTCTTGAGGTTCTATTTTGGATAAATGATTATTTAAACTTATATTTGATATAATTAGTGATCAACCGCCAGTGAAATGATGCTTCTTACTTTAAGTATTGCTATTAGAATGATTAAAAGAGCATACATTATCCATTTGCACTTGCAGCATCGAATCATTTTTAGCCTGGGTCATATTTTGATCAGTCTTGACCTGGTTAAACCTAGTTTTACCAAGTCAACCACAAGATCTGAGATGATTTGGACCGGTGATGTTCGAGGTTGATGATTTATGGTCCTTTTATGCCCATTTGATGGTTCCATGCAGCAGACACAGGTTTCACTTGATGGTTTGATGGATTCTTATAGTTATTATTATTCACATACCATTATTTTTATTGGTTCGGGCATGGTTAAGACTACATATTGATTATCCAGGTAGCCATAGGGTGTATGAGTATTCATCTCTAGTGCATTTGGACCTACTGAGTCCATTGATACACTCAAATTTCAGTTACAGGCACTCCCAAACGAGATTTCACTCAGATTGTCACTTTACTACAAATTTGCCATTGTAAAATGGCGTGGCAGCACATTTTGATTATTATTTGGTTCTCTTAGGGCGCTACAGAGGGAGTATGGGGTCCAACAAATTGTTATTACCATATATCTATACCCCAGACACTTTGGTACAATCAGATTTGTTCCTAGGGCACCAGGAAGAGAGCTACATGCATTTTATTGATTTACAAGTGATTTTTTGAGGATAAAAAAATGGAATAAAATGGTCATTGAGGAAATCGATTTGGGAAAATGAGGCAATGAATTGGCACGAGGTTTGTTCAGAGGTCATTCATGATGCAACCCACACCTTCCGAGAGAACTTTCATCATTTAGTGGGGTTCACACACACTCTAGGGCTTTATTTTGATGTATTATTCAACTATTGAGGGGGGCACGATTTGGTCACTTGGTCACTTTGACATGTTATTGAGTCATATCTTATATCACTGTGCCATGGGGAGATGCTAGTGAAGGGAATTAATACCTCCTAGCCCCACCATGTCCTTACACTTTTCCTAGTCATTTCTTATGTGGTGCGACCCCCCTAGGGCCACTTTAGTGAGTGCGCACCCCCTCCTTAGTGAGTTGATCAATGTGTTATTGCTCCAGCTCATCATATCTGCTGATTGTATTATTTTTATCTTTTGATCTCCACCACTCATTCATAAAGTGGTTAGGGTTTTGGTCTCTCTCATTCCTATTTAAGGAAGAGAGCCCCTCATTGTAAAGGCACCTTTGGGCTCTTGGATTTTCAGCATAATAAAGAATATCTTTTGCAAATATCTCGGATGCTTTGATGAATGTTCTTGCAAGTGAATATACAATCTTTTCTCTGTGATATCATTGTGGATCTTGTTTTTCTCCAACGTTTTTTCTACAGGGAGGTCGTGTGGTAGAAGAGGAGGATGATTTGAGGGGATGCTATTGTGGGGAAACCCCATATCTTACTTTTGGATCAATCTTTGTCTCAGGGAGTATCTTTGTTGTACCTTTTGGACATCTTAATGCTACTTGTTTCATCTTTTCTTCGTATAGTTTCTTTCATGCTTGATTGATTCTCACTATATATCGTTTCTGGCAGGGAAGGGCGCATTAGTCACTCTGGAGGAATAACGATTTCACTTGGGGAAGCTGGATCTCACTCTTGATTGCCTCATTTTGGGAAGATTATCAACTAGCAAGGCATACACAAGCATATCCAGGTACGTTTCGAAGTATTTTTGTTATTTTGGGATCCAATCCAATCGTCACCATTAAAATTTATTGTTAAAACCCTCACTTAAATTTATAAAAATTCTCTAGCTCAAACAACTTCAAATCATGGCTAACGATTTCTGAGTTTTCATCTTAATGCCAAGCATGAAGTGGGTTTCCTAGGGTGTCATGCTTTGTTGACTCCTTCAAAGCCCAAATCCCAAGGCACCGATCTCTAGCTAATGCGCCCTTTCTGAGTTTGCCCCTTTTCAGTTGTTTGATTGCTCATTTTTTGCTTGTAAGCTTTGATATTGTCAGATTTACAGTCAAGTAGTGTTAGGAAGACTTTATCTATTCAGATCTACCTCTTGGGACGATTTCCCCTAAATTAACTACATGTTTCCCAAGGCGGTTGATTTTGATAATTTTCCCTAACACCTATATCTTGGATTTACACTTAATTCTGAGCTATTGTAATTGAACTAATTAAATTTTATATTTCATCTTCCTTAAGCCTCTACAATAGCTCAATCCTTAAATCTAGGGTTCTTCATCCTTCACTTCATTTTCACCTATTTTTATTTGCTTGCTCGAGTGCTTTGGTTAGATCTCTCTTTCCAATAGTAGATCAGGGTCTCCCCCTTTGTTGTCTGTGGCTTGGATAACAAGAAGTGAAGAGTGACTCGATTGGCGTGACAACAATATATCTAGGGAATTGAGGCCCTCTTAGGTGTCACCAGTTAGTTGTCTACCTCTACCATCCTGGATAGGACCTTTCAAGTAGACAACTACACTCTGTGTGATAACATGCACATGCAAGGTCATGGTTCTTTTGACTTTTTAATGATTTAATTTGCATGTGTGCCTTTGTTAAGTTGAATTACTAACACGTGTTGCATATCTGATCTATCAGATCTACTAGTGGATAGTAAATATGTATGTCCATTTGTTGAGTTAAACATTTGGGCATTGCCATATCTCCTTAAAAATAGTGAGTTCAAGTCTGTACCATTTTATCTTTCAAAGTGATTGATATTTTGTAAAACTGGTGCTATCATGTTATCCAGTGATCATTTCAATCTTACATATTATCTAACTCTTATAAGAAGATCAATAATCTAAGGGTTTCAAAGATGCTATGAATAAAAAATTGGGAGTCCAAAGATATTTTTCAGAGATATTGCTCATAAATGTCAGGTGACAGATCTGATTGTTAGATCTGAATGCTACAAAGTTTAATCTGCCAGTTTTTTAGGTGACAGATCTGATTGTTAGATCTGAATGCTACAAAGTTTAATCTGCCAGTCTTTTTGTTTTGGGTTATCTTCTAGTCAATAGCAGTGAATAAACGAGCTTTCTGCAACCGAATTTAGAGATAATGTTGGCACAAAAAGCAGCAAAATTAACAATGGATCTACAAGATTCTAATTTGCATATTCAACTGTAATATGCCCATAGTATCCCATGACAACAATCAACTTGCATCAGTAATCAAGTGATCTGCTCCAATATAGATACATCTAAAAGTGATTTCTAAAATGCCATCCGGAGGAAAGGTTTGAAGAAGTGTTTCAAAGAAATCCAATACACCAATTGAATGCGCCCTCAGATCAACAACCAAGCAATCTTTCTTTGCGCGCAATCTTTTTAATCTACATCCATAACATACAGCAACAAGGTAAAGATTCTTTACTCACTTTTCCTTCACATGAGTACTAAGAAAGGCAGAAGTATGAAGAGTTTCTTGAGTTTCATCTTCGGGTTTTCTCTTGGGAACACTTGAAATAAATGCAGAACTGATCCGATGTAGCTATAGTTGCAGTGATGCGAAAACCGCCATCCCAACGTCTATGGATGCCCTTGCTTGGGTATAGAAAATCAAGTTAACCACATGGTCTAAAAATCCTGCATTACATGACATAACAACAACCCATCGATTTCTTGCCCTTGACATACAGGTCAAGGGTTCGATCTAGCTCTGTGACGTATAGCCATTCCTGGAATTGATGGAGTCTATATATTTCTTGATAGTTTCTAAGGATTAAGTTACATTGAACTGCCTGATTTGGAAGACACAAGCCTGGTTCCCGCATGGGCTCGATCTCATGACCTACTCTTTGTAAGGAGTCTGAGCATTTGGGGGCATATTATTTTCCGGAGCTCTCCTCTTTACTGCAACCTTCTTTCTCGCCCCCTTCTATCCTCGGTCGCACTTTCGACTCTTCAGAGCTTGCGATTCCAGATTTCAACTTATGCTTGTGAAAAGTTACAACTGTATTCAACAACAACATGTAATACCCCAATTTTGACCCTTATGAAATATTGGCTGTTAATGTAAATATTGTATACATGCGATGTATGTTTCCCTAGGTGCAGCTCAAGGCCAGACTCTTTCTTTGGCTGGCTTTGAATTATAAAGTTATTAGTGCAGCTCAAGGCCAGACTCTTTCTTTGGCTGGCTTTGAATTATAAAGTTATTACTGGGGATAGATACAGACTCCACGGGGGCATGGGTCCATCAATCTGCTACCTATGCCTGAACGCTGAGGAGACATGCGACCATTTATTTGCTATATGCTCATACACAAAACAGCTATGGGAGGAGGTCTCCTATTTTTCGGATCAACAAGGAGAGTGGAGTGGTTGCTCGTTGTCGGAATGCTTATTCGATTGGTCCGGTAGACACAAATCTGCTATGCAATTTCCTGCTAGTTTCATTTGGGGAGTCTGGAGACTCAGAAAATCTATTCTTTTTTATCATAAATCCTTTTCTTTTTCAAAGTCGGTGGCATACATTAGAGGATTTATGACTGGAACGGTGTGGAAGACAAAACCTCCGAATGCTGTGTTAAGAAGTCCTCCGGTGTTTGTCTCAAAAAATCCAGTGGGTTTCTTTGACAGGGCAGCTCAGATGGGTCGCTGTGGTGCTGGTTGCATGATAAAATTGGATGAGAAACAGAGGATCCACTTACATCTTCATTGTGGTAAGGGGAATAATACAAGAGCTGAGCTTTTAGCTCTGTGGGGCATCCTCTATTTGGCAAAATTTTTGGGGGTCAATAACATTGCAGTTTTTGGGGACTCCCCAGCAATTATTGATTGGGTATCAAACAGGCACAGGTTACAGGTCCCTTCCCTTACTGCTTGGAAATTAAAGATTGAGACTCTACTTGCTTGGTTTTCATTTGCTACCTTTTGCCAGGTGAGTAGAACTTTTAATCATGCAGCAGATCGACTTTCAAAAAAGGATCTTAAGCTGGCTGAGGGTTTTGCAGTTCTCTAATTTTTCTCCGGTGATCAGCTTGTGGAGGAGAAGCTGGTCACTATATACTGAATGCGGCCTCCTTCATGTTTTCTTTTTTGGTTTTAGTTATTCTGTCTCGGAGAATAGGATAGTTTTATTTTGGTGATATAGCTTCCTATAGAGACCATGAATCTATGGGTTGATGTATATTTTTCGGAGCTGTATATTTTTTGGAGCTTAGACTTATGCTTACAGTTTTTTTGTTGTTACTCAAAAGATTATATTTGGAGAAAATTTCTGGGATCACACTTATAATAGTGGGGATTAGATTTAGTGGCTTCTATATGAGGCGCCAGGTTAAATTGTAACTGTCAAGTGACATGAGACAATGTGTAGTTTCTTTGATTCATAATTGAATAGCAAGAAACTCTTTTTCTTGTGGAAAAAAAAAGCGTGCAGCTCAAGGCGAAGGCCCTGCTAGTGTATGCTCGGATTTTATTTAGAAAGACAAGTATTTGATATTTTCCCATCCATATGCTATTAAGCCATGAAATATTGTAAATGGATGTAAATATTTGATATTGCAATAAAATACCAAAATTGGCTATGGAAGCAACGAATGAGAATGGGCCATGTGTATTCCACTAGGGAGTGGTGAGGGGGTTGTGGGGATAAACCATATGCTGCCAAATGTCATTGTGAGAACCCATTTGACTTTGCTTGCTGACATTTAATTCTATTGTAAGGAAGTTGTTGAAGAATTCAGTCCATGGCTTCAATGGAGCATGGGTATCGCAAAAATTCGTATGGCAGAGTATGGGATCTGTTTTCTTGTACCACAAGTCACCCCACCTCATTGGAGTTGGTTCTTCCTCATTCCCATTCCATTGTGAAACATCTCAGCTTCAGTTTTCATCCATTACGAAATTCCCAGTAGTGAGAAAAAACAGAAATCGCAACTTTGCAAGAACCCATGTTTTGAAGAGTCATGAACGCCCAGAATTTGGTATTGACAGTAAAATCCAATGGGGGATCCATAGATATGAACCTTGGGGCGAATTTGAGAGCATTAGATACCCCGAAATCCATAGAAAAACCCAGTTTTTATAGCCCAGAAATTCAGTGACGGGATTGAGTTAATTGATGACAGAATTGTGACAAATCCAAGTGTGAATGACTGAGCAGAGGTTGGGTTTGCTTGATAAACCCAGTGAAGGCTAGAATCTCAAGGAATTAGCAGCTAGACCTTTCTATGCCCACCCTGAAGAGCACTGGAGGGAAGGGATGCCTAAGGGACTGTGCAGCAGAGAAGGGGACCTTCCTTGTGTTGGGTGTGGTAGGTATTGTGGGTGCCATGACTGTTGAGTTCATTTGAGATGCTTGTAGCTTTGTGGTTGAGCTCACTGTTGAGTTCATTTGATAAACCCAACTGTGTGTTGGCTTAGCATGACTGTTTGTGCAAAACCATGACTATGAGTGAGCTTGTTTAGTTCCTCCTTAGTGGATAGACAACCCAGCTCGGGAGTGATCTCTCAGCTGAAAGAATATAGGTTGGACAAAGATCTATGGTTGGGTGGAACATTGCTCTCACATAGCCAGTCGTTTGGACAATTTCATCTCAAAGATAAATAGACTCCGTGGGTTAAATTATGATCATTATGTGTTTTGTTCTAAATGTTAATTGTCCATGTTATTGAACTAAAATGATTATCTTAATGAAATTGACATGAAGTTTGTGCATAGCATGAGAACGAGATTGAATTCTCTGCATGTTGATTCATCATATGCCTGTGATAGATATGCTGATGCATTTCTGTTTGTGTGTGTGCAAATACGATTTAATTCCGTTGTGTTTATATTGAATATGTATTTGCACACAGAAGTTTTTATTTATCCATGAATTTCTTAGTAATGTATGGGGCTGAGATTTCCAATAAGCCGGGTATGTTGGTCATGTTTCCTTCCTGGCACTGGATTGATGGAAGGGGACGTGAACAGCAGTTGGTAGGAACCTCCTCACTATCAGTTGTTTCACTGTGGTTAATGAAGATGGAAGTTCAGATCTATCTTTGGTGAATTCTCTTTGAACGTCATGTCTAGTCATTACCTTTGAAAGTGGAACAATCTTGCATGAATCAAATTTAGTACTTGAAGAATGTTATTTGATTAAAGTTTTTTCAAAACAACATAAAGATGAAAACTTTGGGAACTGGTATTTGTTTATGTGGTCTAGGAACTTTGGGAACTTTGGGATGTCTGCTCATCTGGATCTGTCAGTGCGTCGAAGTCAACATTAATGCATTTTTAAACGAAGATTTTTTTAATGCTCGCACCCCATCTTCCCGCAAACGGTATCCCCTACGTTTTTAAATTGAATCCCCTGCGATGGATTCTCTTTCTCATGCTCTCAACCCTTCTTCTGCAGTTGCAAGTCTATGGCCCTCTTGCATATGTTTCTCAGACTGGATGGAATCAAATTGGAACAGTACGAGGTAACATACTATTTGGGCGTTCCATGGACAAGCAGAAATATTAGGAAGTTATCCTAAAGTCTTCGCTGGATAAAGACCTCTAGAATCTTACCTTTGGTGATTAAACTTAAATAGAAGAAAGAGGAGAAAGAGGTGTCAATCTCAGTGGTGGTTAGAAACAACGGATACAGCTTGCTTGTGTTTTATATCAAGATTTTGATATTTATCTTTTGGATGATCCTTGTAGTGATATTGATGCTCATACTATTAGTAACTTGTTTAAGGTTAATATCGTGATTTCATTTTGATATAAAGGTTTCAAATTATTGTGTGCCTGAAATGGAGGAAACTGAAATATCATCAGACCTTGAAGATTCTTGGTTACTGGAAGATCACATTGGGAATTACATGCTTGTCTCATGGGAGAATATTTATTATAGGCTTGGAGGAAAGTAGATTTGTCTAGTGGGCACTAAGCTATAGAATGAACATTACATGTGATACTAAGTCCACAGAATTTCCATCACTAATGTATTGTTACATTTTGTTTGTTGATTGAGAAAGACCATTCAAGTGCATGAGAGAAGCATCTAAACTTGCAACTTTCAGTAAGGCCTCACTATCTACTGTCCTGGAATATGAATTTGATGGCACTCTCTAAGGATGACAATGATTTCCAAAATACTTTGGATCAAAGTTGTTGGGTGGAGTCCAACCATAGCGCAAGAGTTCAAAAACAAGAAATAAATTAAAATACATAGGGAAATCTATATAAAAAAAATGAAGACTTGTAACATGCACAATATATAACTGAATAATTGCCAGGATTACACTGTTTATATAAAGTTAGCAAAACAAAACAAAAATGAAACAGCACAGGATTTTGCTTTTTATCAATCTTTTACATCGAGGCCAGATATACAATTTCTTTATCAATCTTTTACCTCAAGGCCAGATATACAAACCAGCAGACAAAAGTAAAAGAGTAATAAAATAAAGGACAAAATTTCACTCCATTCAAGTTTGGTTATGATTTTGAGCTGTTGTCAAAGCTCAGGGATCCAACCTAATTCTGTACTTATTAGGCACCTACATACTCTCACTATGGCTTGGGAAGTCTGCAATGACCATTTAGAAATTTCGATCACGACGGTTCACATTCTCAGGACTTCACTCAGAAGATGAGAAGAAAGGCCCTGACTGTAAGGGCATGAACTTAATTTGAACCCTCTGATTACTTCCAATCCACATGCATTGGTAGGAGCACCCCTCATTATCATCTTTATTGACTAGTTACTTGTGTTGATTATGTTAAATTGTCGCTTGCATCTTCATTGTTTTCAGCTTCTGATCCCCATTCATATTCCATTTTCTCTTCCAAGTTATCAACTGAGACTCATCATGCCTTTAAATCTTGAGACTCCAAGTATGCAAGCCAATCTTCAATTTTGTTTGCAAATATTTCATGTTTTCCTTTAAACCCATACTCTTGATGTTCATGTCTAAAAATTTATATGCAAGCACATAAACATTGTCTTTCAGAGATGAAACTTATTTTGACAAAATTACCAATTGGGTCCTCTCTCATTTTTCAAACCATAATCCTCGGGGAATAATTGATTGGTGGAAATGGATGGGAAAGATACCAATCTCTAACCTCAATCTCACTCTTCAATTTGAATTCTTCCATAGAATTGCCACAAGAAGCTATAAAGATAAGAGTCATATCAGACATGTTTTGTAGATGTTGCCTGCACAAACTAAATCATGTAAAGGAGAAGTGTCATATCTTGGAACCCATACTTTAAATGAATTTGCAACTAAATCATCCCCTTTATTTGCAACAATGCCAATCACCTTGAACAATTGCTTGGCATATGAGAATACAACCATATCAAAACAATTATTTACTTATCTAGCAGGGCCTTTAATCTCCTTATGTTGATAGACCAGGTGCTAACAACATTGTCTATGAACCTATGGTGAGTTTGTAATCCCCATAGCATTTTAAGTGTAATTTTATTTGCCACAACCAAGACACACAATCAATCAATATATAGTCACACAATTACAGAACTACTCTGCATTTTTATCAGGTTATGTATAGAATTCAAATAAGCTTACTATTTGATTCTCATGCATTCATAACACATAAGTAAGCACAATAATCACCAACACCAGAGATAGCAAGAATTTATCTTTTCCTCATTCATAAACAAAACTGTACATACTTTTGAAAACCTGACCTACTTCTACTATGTGTGTGGTCAATCGACCCTCATACTAACTAACTTAACGAGCTGAACCTTGAAATGCCCACCAAATTACAAATTTCTGCTTGGCAATGTTACTTCCAGCTTACCAACAAACTGCTGCAATTTTGCAATTGATTTCTAAATATAGAAACTCAAGTCTAACCTCTTAATGACTCACTAAAACATATTGTGGTATCTCTGCAACAAACTCTTAGATCTTTTGATCCTGCATCACACATGCATATATGGTTGGCTATTGTGAACTATAATCCAAAATTTTCTTTTACTCCAGGCACTTAATTGGGATTTGTAGCATGGAGAACATATGTGAAATAAAAGTCCCAATATAATTTGTATAATTTTATAGAATTGTATAATATGTGTCACTGATATCTAATGCTAAACTCAAATGTACTTCATTGCCATTGCCACCATATTGCAGAACATGACGAAGTGTCCTGACTCTTAATTCTTTTAAATAATCAACATTTAATAGCAGGCTTTCCTCAGCTAATCATGCAGTAATGTAAATGGACATGAAAGATTGACAATACAATCTCAGAAATCGCTCCCCATTTAAAAAAAAAATAACAGATATGCTAATCATGAAGTCCAAGACATCTAAACTATAAACCATATTTCATGATTCAGGTTTGACTGGCTGAATTAAGTAACTATTCTGCATTCCACCATTACAATGCACAAGTGGAATTTTTGCAATGAGATTCCTAGCTGACCAAGGGTTAATGCTTTATGTTTAATACTGTTTGTGTCATTCCTCCATTAATAGGGGTTACAACTTATTTTATAGCATTTTGGACTCTGTAGTACACACCACCAATTCTGAAGGTTTTGCAATTTCTTGGTGATGTGCCTTTGCTGCCATTTTCTGTGATGTGCTTTATACCTTAATGATTATTAAATAGAAATTTGAAAGGAGTATTTTTGAAATACTGAAAATCATTAATCAATTATATCAATGAAATAACAAGCATTCCATAAACCTTTTCTATTGGCCTCTCATTAGAGATGAGAAGAACATCAATAAGGTACAATGTGTCCTAACAAATTGCACAGAAACAGAGACTAAAACAGCCTTTGAATATGCTAATACAAAGAATCTGTCCAAAAATATTCATGCAGTCTTCTATGTTTGAACCAAGAGATGGTGTTCTTCCTGCGTTGTCAAGTACTTTACAATCATCAAAAGTGCAGAAAAAAACAACACATCAAAGATGGATCTCGAAATAAACGTAAGGCACTTTGCTTTTGGGCTGGCATCTTCCCAACACTTCTTTCAAGGGCATGTGCTCACATGACGTTTGCTAATTGTGGTTCTGGGATGTCATCCATGCAAAGATGACTAGAAAAAGTTGATGACATAGATTCAGTTCTTTGGATAGTTGGCAATGCCCCACCTTTCATAGAAACACTCAGCTTCCCTTGCATTCTCTTACTTGGTTCATAATTAGTATGGTTGGAAGTCAGGCCATCTGCTTCACTCGAGTCTCCATCGCTTGAAGTGTCCAACTTGTCATTTTCACATTGTTTGCTAGCATGCCCTTTCACACTTCAAGATTCAGAGGAAGACTGCTGTTGTAAAGTCCTACAAAGTTTTCTTGGTGAAGCAAAAAGGTTGAAATCCTCAATTGTCAATGGGGACATTGATATCTGAAAATATGGGCATCATTACAACTTTAAAATATCCAAAATAAAATTTTGATTGAAAATGGTACAAACCCCTGCAAAACAAATGAATTCAAAACTAAAGCTTTGATGAAAAATTGCAAAGACATATATCTGATCAGTATTGGAGATATCATGGAAAGATTTCATTTGACTTGCATCCTCTTCTCCAGCTTGCTTGTCGAAAGGTACCTTTCCACATATATGCTTATCATTAAGTATGGTTGGCCTCCAACGTGGTCTTCCCACTTCTTCTTCTAATGAGAGTATAGCACTAATGAGACTAGTCTTCCCACTTCTTGTTCAGCCAACAATGCCAATCTTTTGCCCTCCTTCAAATGTACATGTAATGCCCAATACCAAGGGCACTGTTGGATCTATATCTAATATGCACACATAACGAATATATTTGACTGCAGTCATCAATAATCATGCAAATTTTAATTCAAAAAATAATAATGTTAACACAGTTATCTTGTCAGAAAGAACAACTTAGGCACCTTCAATTCTTGTAATTCCACCTTCCCACACGAGGGCCAATTAGCTGGTGGTCTGAGATATTCTATAACTACTGGTTCCTCACTAGGAATGTGCATTTACTGTTTGATGCATTCTATAGACACAATGTAGTTTGCTAGTGTACCTTTGTTTTAAGTAAATACCAATGATATGTCCAATGAGACACCAAAAGATATGGCTATCCCAACAAAACCTGCACCAGTTCAAATTGTTAGGCATGATCATCTTATACAAATAAACACCCAATAACAACAGAATCTCCCACAGTTAACCTTTAGTTTTATTCTGCACACCATGATTGATAGTACCCTCTGGGAGCAGAACCAGGGAAAGAACAGAGGAGCAAAGAACAGTTGCACTCAATACCTCCAGATGTTGAATCAACTACTCATTTGCTGAGAAACAATGTTCTTGTGTGAATTCAAAAGCTCCCTAAATGCCTCACTTGAGACCAATAGTTCCTGATATTGCCCAACTTGATGAATCTCCCCATCCAACATCAACTGCAAAAGAGGGATTTTAGTGTAGAAATTCAAAGAAAATTTGCCAAAACTATCAACAGTAAATATGTTAAAATTACAAGAATTATAATCATGTGCCATCCATTGAAAAAATTTGTCAAAAAGTTGCAGACAAGCAAACAAACATATTTCAATGACTAGGACAATTGTTTACTAACCAGAATAGCATCAAATGCAGGGAGAAAATCAACTTGGTGTGTTACAAGGATTACTGTCTTTTTTGACAGTGCTCCCATTATGTATTCCTACACATCAAAATCTATGATTAATAGGATATCAGAAAGCTAAGACAAAATGAAAATCATTGCTATAGAAAGGGGCAACATACAAAAGTGCTATGCACACTGTTACCTCCTTTTTTGACAGGGGTGGTCACTTGAGGACAGGAAGAGATTGATGCAACAGAAGAGATTCTGAAACACTGGACCTGGGTGCTCAGAAATATTGATTTTTGATGTTGCAAGTTGACATGGTCTGATGCTGTAACATCACCATCCGGCTCTGTGTTAGCAATCAGCATTGTACTAATCCAGAAGAAGGAAGGGGCATTTCTTGTAGCATTTGGATGTTATAACAAGGAACTTTCAAATAAGGTTGAAGTTTTGATCACTCTGCTACCTGAGGCAGCCCTGCAGAACTCTACTGTCAGTTCAAAGAAAAAAATAAATGATTCTGCAGATAGATTTCTCATACAAGTATGCAGGCTAGCAAATATTTCGACAGGGTGGAAGACTCCAGACTGAAAAGTAAACTACTATCAGTCCTGTAGCTTACTTCAAAGTTTCTTTTGAATTGGACAATTTAACAAGCATGCAAATAAAGGAAAGTTGAATCGTCTTGTGGGAATTACTTGAAGAGGGCAGTTTGAAAACCATTCGAAGAACTGCAAAAATCAGAGTTTTGCTGTTGTAGATGCAGTTAGTAAGGAAAGTGAATTTTATGTAAAAGTTTCTACATTAACCTTCGTGCACAGGTTTTGTCTCAGGAAGTATTTAACCATAGTGCTGTAGTAAAAGATGACACTTTCCAGGGTTTGGAAACTGAGTTGAGAGATGATACTGCTGAAGCAGTTAGGGCTGCGGGCCTTATTTCTGATTCCCCTCCTGGAAGCCCTTATCACATAACTGAAGACAACGTGATTGATTGCATTGACAATATTCTTGATCTAGACTGTCATCCAGCTTTGGATATATATAGGGATTTTGAGTATGACTTGGAGGACTAAGAAATTCCTGGGCCTTCAAATGTATCGAAAATATAAAATAGTTCATTAATCCGGGGAAATGCTGACTCGAAAATGAAAGTCATTATCTCAAAACATTCTGCCGAGCAAATTGCTTAAGTAGAGAAAAGGAATTAAGACTCAGATCCCGAAAGATCAAATGAAGAAGCAGGAATGTTATAGAAGCTCTCGGGTATGCTCAGTTTTGGGCATAAGTCGTCGCCATCAGCAATCTTGGGTCGAAGCCGCCAGTTACGAAGAGCAAGGCACCTGTAAATCTTATTTCCGATCAATAAAAATCGCGATTACAGCAAAGTCAAAGATGATCAGGGGTCTCGACTGTTGTTTGCTCGACGAATCCCGAGGGCAGCAGAGGTGGAGTTTATTGTCACGAATGTCGAAGCCAACATAGCTATCCGTCGTGTGCCGGAGGATTCGCAGCACCGTAGTCGTTCCCGGGAGATCTGATTGCACCGATGGCGACGTAAATGTTCTTTGCTATCTGGAGGTTTCAATTGGCAGTCCACGCCATTTATTTGCTGTTACATGGAGCCGCTCGGGGTTTTCGAATAATTGAGGGTTGGTTTCGTTTGGTGCGACCATTTTGGCGCACTGTTTCGCTAAATTAACAGCAGTTCTTCGCGTCATTTCCGGATCCGCGCATTGTTTATGATGCATTAACAGCCGATTTGAGAGCTTGGGTTTTCTTTTGTGCGCCGAAATTTGATAGAGTATTGTTCGCCTGGAGGTGATTTCACGGGATTCTGGAACATCTCGTAGAGTGCTGGTAGCATCCCCTCGTCCCACGTATCAGTTCGATTGACAGCCGATTGATTTTTTATGCAGATTATAATAAACTCAGATCGGGTTTCAACAAATTGTTAGCATACAGCCGAGTTTTTTAGCAAGTTTCTGTTGATTTCCTGGCGGCCAGCGTGGACACTCGGGGTTCAGTAAAGTAAGCAGCACGATCAGAGTTAGAGCTTGGATCCACATTCTTGTTGACAGCCAAATAAAGGAGCAGCTATTAAAAAATGACGAGAAGCTGTTTGAAGAGTTTTCTTTTTGCTACGTGGAGTTTGGTGCAGCTACTACTAATCAATTTGCACATCATCTGATTGACCATCGTTCACCTAAGAGCACAGATTCAGGGTTTTTTGGGATCACGTTGTGACAGCTGCCATTTTTTCTTCACTGCTGGAGAGCACTCGCTTTAGTTAGACAATAAGTTTTACTCATACTTTAGTGGAGAAAAAGTGGTTTTCACTTATCCTTTATTATTTTGTGATTATTTTCTTAAGAGGCTTTTTGGCCTATAAAAGGAGCCAGCCTCCTTCATTGTACGCGTGGAAAACTTTTGGGGTTTCTTTCCCTTTTTGAGCTTAATGAAAATATCAGTTGGGTTTTCTAGGACAGATTGAGTATCTTCATGTGGTGGTGCGATGTATTTCAAGTTGTAGAATAAATCTAGCTTGTGAGGGCTTTTTTAAGCACAATAGATTAGCCATTTACGGTTTAAGTTGGTTAATTATGCTTCAACGATTAGTATTTCGATGGACATCAGTATTCGGTTGTACGAAATGTTAATTTAGATATGATCGTTTGAGCATTCTAGATTAGTCTCACTTTTATGAAACACAAGGCCTCCATGAGTCCTCTTTTGACTCCATTTCCCCTTCTGGTACTGGCACTGGTCTTTCCCTGAGGATTGATCTTCCTTTTTTTTCCATCACCCATTTAAAAACTCATTTCTTTGTTACATCTGTTTCTCTAAGGCAACCTCTTCTTTTCACCTTGCCCGTTTACTGAACCTGCCTTAGCAATCCTATCTTAGGGATACCCCCCTAGAGTTGGAGAAGAGCCAACCTGAAGCGAAGAGGAGAGGAGTGTGGTGACATTGGCCTCTCTCCTGAGAGAGTTGTCATCCAGTTGGTGTGTCACATTTTGGGCTTCAACAACACGCATGCCATCTTAGCGGACAACACACACAATAATTTGCAAACCTTTATATCAAAAGGAAATCATGATATTAACCTTAAACAAGCTACTAGCAGCATGAGCATCAAGAGTTGATTCTCCAAGTATTGCAGCTAACAGAGTTGATTTTCCTGATCCAACTTCTCCACAAATTGCCAATTTTTGGCCATGTTTAACTTCCATATATATGCACCAAAGCTTTTGTGGTGGCCCCTAAGCACTGATCCTGGGCTGACATGAGTTCAATTTGAAACTTATGTTGTAACTTTTGTAATGGAGAGTTACAAATCATGGTAATGCTGATAACTACCAAGGATGAAAGTGTGTCCCATCCAATTGTATGGAAGAGGATGCCTAAAGCAAATATGAGCTGGAGTACTGTTGTCCAAGTCTGATGAAACCAGAAGCGATAAGCATCTATCGCCATATAATTCATGATTTCTCCTGCTGTATGCACCTATTTAGCTTCATTGGACAACTTTAGTTGTTTTTTTGATAGATTGCTGTAATGAGTGAAGAGCGCATTTGCAGACCAATCCGTCTAGTGCCAAAATAGCATTGGCTTTGAGATAAGGACTCTATATGACCTCGGCAATAAAGATTGCTCCTACCAAAACAAAACCTTCATATTTGAATGATTGTCTACCTTCTGAAAATCCAATAAAAGGCATACAGAACAAGTGGTCCAGAAGACAAGGTAAGTATTTTTAGAAGGGCATAGAACCCAGTCCTCACCAGATTGTTCCAGTGACATCAAACCAAAGCCCAGAAAACTGACGGAGTGACAGATCGCACCCAAAATAGTATATATCAATGCAACACATATGTGGAATGGCTTTTGAGGTTTCACATTTCTTAGTATGCTCGTCCGCCTTATCCATTTGATGAGAACAATGGACCAACATGCCAGCAAGAAGACTAAATGTATGATTCTGATCAAAGCATGTTTGCTACACGAGGGCAAATGGAAGGTGTGTAGTAAATCTGAGTTGATAGATAGGGGTAAAACGCAGCTCTCTCACAGTTTTGAGCAGGGGACGATAGATTTGAGAGGCCACAAAAGTTGCTCCAGGGCTCTGTGGTTGATAAATCAATTCAATGCATGACAATTAATCAACAAATTGTAATAGTTCTTAACAACTTTCAACTATCAAAACAATCCTAGGTTCATATAAATATCAGATTGTAAATGTTCTATCATACGAGGACCATGCCACCCATTTTGTTGTAAATCCTTGTAATTTTTCCACTAAAAATTGAGGATAAATGTTAAAATGAAAAATATAATCAAAGTAATGAGCTTACCTGTAAATATAACCATCCTTGTTCTGTAAACAGTTTACCACAACCATTGCAGATTTTATTCAGCAGGGCATTATAGTTTAAAGTGTCTCAAGTGTACAATACCTAAACTGAATTTAGATCCAGATTTATCCAAGTAGTAAGAGGTTTCTGCAAAACTAGAGATACAAAGTAAAGAGTTTTATTCTCAACGTTGAGAATAAGACTCTGTACACTGTATCTCCAACTTTTCAAAAATGAATACCAGTGAAATCAATAACAACATAATAAGAGGTTTCTGGAAAAACGACAGATCCAGTTTCAACCAAGTAATAAGAGGTTTCTCAAAAAAGAATGATGCACTCATTTTTTATTTTTGTTAAAGATAGGTCCCTCTTCAACCAAATAATAAGAGGTTTCTCAAAAAAGAATGGTGCACTCGTTTTTTTATTTTTGTTAACGATAGATCTAGCTTCAACCAAATAATAAGAGGTTTCTCAAAAAATAATGTTGCAGCTCTTTTTAATTTTTGTTATGATTATGAATAAATTAAGGCCTTGGATATGGTCATTAAACTATTTGTCTGTGCTTGAGTTTTCTTTTACAGCTTCTAAACTTGCTCGTCGTCATGGAATGGCAGCGTGAAGCTTTGTTTAGATCTAAGAGCTTATCTCATCTTCAAGTCAATTGTTGAAACTCCAATTTGATTACCATATTGTGTGGACAAGCAGAGCATTAGAGGTCTAAATCCAAAGTACATTCATATTTGACAAACAGGCACCAAGGCTATGGTGCTGGAATGGTCAATTAGGTATAAGGTAGCAATTGGAACAGCACGGGGGTTGCATTAGCTACACAAATGCAGCCAACGACGCATCATCCATAGAGATATAAAGTTTTCAAATGTCTTCAAATGTATACTTGCAATGAAATTGAACACCTATGCAACCCTCTGGTATGAAACTCTTTGAGCACCATTGCAAATTTAGTTTGAAAACTTTTGGGTCTGTAGTTCAAAGGAATCATACCTTTCCCACTCCGCTGTGTTCGAAGATCGTCGGTGCAGAGGGAGGGCAGGCTTCACAGAAGGGAGCGGAATTCACAGGTCGTAGGAGCTAGTCCATTCTTCTCTCTGACGTTCAAAGTACCCATGCAATAACTGCAGGTTGATGTGGGGATATCTGGCTGCAAAATCCCGATTTTGTGTCAGTGTTTCGATGGCGTGGGGACCCGCACTTCGACGACTGGTTTTTTCATACGACAGTGGGAGACGCAGGGGAGACTGGGTTCTTCGGATGACAGCCGGAGATGGAGCGGAGGGTGAAAACGCCGTTAGGGCTCTCTCGACGGCAAATCGTCGAGAGAATTAACAGAATTATTTTTTCCAAAACCATGATGGATGTAATTTTCAAAAGCCCATATAAGGGAATAAGGACATTTAGATGCATGTGTGTCATAAGGTGGAGTATTAAGGCACTACGTGTGACATCGCTGGTTCAAACCCCATAACCATAAGGTGAAGTATTAAGGCATTACTTGTGACATCGCTGATTCAAACCCTATAACCATGTGTATTGCATGTGAGTTAGTGTCGATACACTTGGGGTATAGTGACAACATATATGAATCTACACTATGTCACGCAAGTATGGGCTCAATCTAGTTACTGAATTCCCTAGTTACAAAATAAAATAAAATAAAATTCAAAATCCCATAGCTCAATTGATGTAATTGCGAAAAGGCACATACACATTTGAAAAATACAACCAATTTGATTGTCAAAATCCCAAAGGTGGATATTTGAGTCTTTTTGAAAGGATACAAAGGCTAAAACTTTCATTAAAAAGTGATTTTCTCTTAAATGTTTTGTATCAAATCTAATCGAAAGAGCATTTTTGGTGGTGATTGAGTCCTTGACCTGGCCTAAAGTATGTGCGTGCTTAAGCATATTTGTTGGATTCTTGATGATGATGTTTTGTGTCTAGTTCTTTGACACATGTTTTATTTGGAAAACAATACTACACGTGGTGTAACAACACATAAAAACTTTATCAAAGTAAGACATAAAGTCAATCATCCGCGAAGCAAAAATTCAATTCAATCATACACAACGTTGTTGGTAAATGTTGTGGCACATTCGACATCACATGTAAAATTTTCTCCATGTCAAGTTTGTTTTGCACACATCCTACAATTCATTTGCTTGACTTCAAGCATATATCTACATCAATAGTTTATTGACTCATTAAGTCAAAATTGATAAGATTGTATGGTTGAATAGGCAACCTATTGTAAAAGCAGACTTGCCTAAAATTTGAACAAGTATCTCATCGTTAATCAAACTCAAAATAGTTGTAATCACACTATGGGGTGGATGATCAATAGTATCTGACACCCTAAAGTTGGAAATAAGAGCAAGCAAGTGTGACAAGTGCAAAGAAAGCAATGGGTAAAGGAGGAAAGTGGTTGCAAAATGCAAATCAAGGAATTAAAGAAATACAGGATGACTCAGAAGAATTAGAGAATAGGGTTAATATTCACAACCCAATTTAGATGAAGGATCAAGTGATTGTATTTCTTCAACTATAGTTAATTGAAAAGGAAAAGATTGATGCAACTTGTGACACCAGTGACCTAATTAAAGTGATTGATACAACTTGTGACACAAATGATCTAATGCAAAAGGTTGATGCTACTAGTGATACAAATGACCTAGTACAACTATGTGATACAAATACTATGATTAATGATTCCTTAACTAGTCATGAGAAGGAATCAATCAGAAACAATGAATTGATGAATATGAATTTAGAAGATGAGTCACAATAAGAAGCACAAAGTGATAGGAACAACAATGAATGTGAATTTGAAGTTTCAAAATAAAACTATTATGAAGAACATCAAGAAGAAGAAAATGATTTTTCCAAGATGATTGTTAGACCTTGGGAAGAATTACAATGCAACAGAATTGATATGGATTAGGAAATGAAAAATACAACATTTTTCATATTGTAGATTACTCCAATCCAATTTAGTTTGTGAGTGTATCATTTCTTGATGAAAATTTGAAGGCTCCAAAATTTAATGAAGAAGTTATTCAAGTAGTTGATGATAAACAAATTGAGAAAATTCATAATGAATGCCAACATTGCCATAGAGTTTTCCATTTGGAGACATAATGTTTTGGTATCCATCCTTGTCTTCATCGTGGGAAGAAAAATCATCTCTCAAGCAAATGTCAAAAGCATAAGAAGGTTCATAAATGTACACTTCACTATGGATGGATAAGTTCTTTGCGATGGAATAAAAAAGTCAAGAAGTTTCAAAAGTCTCACCATTTAGTTTAAACAAGGGTAAAGACACATTTGAATGGTGAAATTAAAAAAGAAATCACATTTCAATAAGTTATTCCATATGATAATTTTGGGCATGACTATGGCCCGTTCTAAATTGGTTCTCCTTTGTGCCTTAAGGTGGGGAAATACAAAAATGAAAGAATAAACAAAATCAAGTGAAAAGGTTAGTGGTCAACCCAAACCACCGCATCCATTGATGAAATTGGTTAGTGGTCATCCAAAATCACCATTGGCATCAAAATTCAATAGTTGAAGATGAATACAAAAGATCAAGCTTGGATCCCTTCCACATTCTTCTCACCTTACATCTGACAGGGGGATTTCAATCAATGATGATTGTTAGGATTCAAGATTCGAAGTCTAATCATTCAAATCAAATCAAATCAACAAAGAATCTACATCAAATCAACTATTTCAAAGAGCACTTGGTGATCCTATGTGTTCATTGATAGTAGAATGATGATCCTATTTGTTCACCAAATTAGCAGAAGACACCAACTTCTAGAAAAATTAGGGAATGTTCAGACATGGTAGTTGTTCACTTCCAAAATTTCATCTCTCATTCGAATGAAACATTCAATATCCAAATTGGTGTTTTTTTAGAAATATCTTCATCGAAGCTCAGTTTAGAAGTTTCATATTGAAGATTATACTAGTTATTGTTACTTTATTGGTATAATTATCCAAAATTGTGATCGATGGGGGAAACGTTAGACTATAAGTCCCTATACAATCACAAAGTCCTAGATCACCTCTCATATGAGTAGTTATTCTAATCACTTTATGAGTTGACATACTTATCCACTAATGAGTTGTCAATGAGATATAGATCTAGAGGTGATTATGATCCTTGTACTATATAATACCATCATTGATACGAAGATAAATGTTGAAGATGGATAAATCATTTTTCACCAATTTTTGGCTTGTGCTTTCTTGTTCTATTTCTTAATAGTTTTATTGTTTACATTTTCATGATTGCTTGCATTGTCTAATTCCATGTTGTCCATTTCTTGACCCACCACTTCTTCCACTCTAAGATTTCCTGGTGTAGAACCTAATGAAGGTCTAGGATTGTGGGTTGTTTGAGTGTGCTCCTATGCTCAAATTTAAAACCATGTTCGTAAGCATACTTGTTTTTGCTTCTAGAATTTGAATTTTCCTTTGAATTATAGCTATGATTTTTGCATTATTGGAAGGCATCAATTGGATGTTAGGGCCAATGTTCTTGGGATAGAGGTACTAGATTTGCAAATTGAAGGAGAAATTTGTCTTGAGGAGGGCCTTTTCGCTCTTATTTGAATTAGTAGAAAAGGGAGTAGGGAGGATAAAAATCCCCAGGTCCAAGCCTAAGCCAAAATTATAATGAACCAATCCTAAGATGGAGCAAATGGAAAAGGGAGGGGAGGCCAAATATACTTGGCTCAATCCAAAGACAATCCCAAACCATAAATTGTAGAGACTAGCAAAGGAAATCCTATAGGAAAAACTAAGAAATTCATATAAATAGAAGCACACCTAAAGAGTTTTGAGGTTGAGACCTTGTTCGTTGGAGAGATGAGCTGCACAAAGATGCAATGTGTTTTCCTTGTTATGTATCCCACATTGCAGATTGGGGGAGTTCGCCATCTTTTCATAAAAATGGTAGTGGAGTGAATGAGGCATGTGAGGATTCATGTAGGGGTTCATCTCATTGAGAAATGGAGGGTCGTTGGTACTAAGAGATGTACTAATTCATTTACTTTACACATTGCTTGTAAATTACATGCAAGAGTGATTATGGGACATGGAAAATGTTAAGACCCTCATTTGTTTGAGTTCCCCAATCTTGAGCTTGGTGACATTGTTTTCTACTTGTCTACTTCATAATTGTTGCTCCTTAGGATGCATAGGAATTTAATCTAAGAAAACAATTTTTCCTCTTGCTTGATCTTGTTGACAAGTCTCGCAAGATTGGTATATTTTGGGGTTTTAAAGTTAATGCATTAGTCTAATGATTGGCGTAGAGTATCTAATTTCTATGAGGTTGTTAATACGCAAAGAGGATGCTTGTATTAGTCCCCAGAGGAGTGTGAATGATTCAAATTGGTTATTAGTATCTATTCCAAGGCCCCACTCATAGAATTGTTTCCATTTTCCATCGAGGTTGAAAATGAACCCCGCCTCCCGCACCTACCACCCCTAACGGTTTCCTAATCTTAAGAGGCAAGTGAACTTTTCTTTTTGTTGGATTATCATAGTACAATGGTTTATTTTGTAACATTTTATTTCAATTGTCCGTGTTTAGTTATTCTACACTAAAATTTATAGTTTCTTGCATCATAAATATTTGTATATCCTTTTGTGTTCTACGTTTATGGATTAAAGAACACTATAAGTGGTATTGGAGCACTTTCCTGAGCCTACATGCCTCCATATTTTTTGTACTTTTTAAAGGCTAGAGACATGTTTCAATGTCATTAAATAACATGGATATTTGTTGTTTGGTGGGTAAAGTTGTGGTCCAAAAAGACTAAAAATAGGAAATACAAGAGGTTTCACTTGGTTGGACACCCTTGTAACCGCTATTGGTAGCTCTTCGAGTAGTGCTACATTTTTCAATGAAGTTCAAGGCTCTTACTCTCTCTTTCTAGAGACCCAACCTCCTCCCTTTTAGGATAACAATTCTTGGCACCGTTTTCTGAAGGTAGGCATGTGCAAATTTAATGACTCAAATCCCTTGGGTTGGGTGACCCAAATGGAAAATTACTTTTCTCTCCACGATCTCCAAAATTTAAAAGCGGGGTCTTGTATTTAGATGCATAATGTTGGAAATGGTGGCAATGGTACACAGAAATCTAATTGTCACTACGTCCCTTGGACCCAATTTGTGCAAATACTTCATGATCATTTTGAACATGTGTAATGTCCCCATCTTGACCATGTCACATTAAAATTGTAAATGATGTAATCTTGTTATATAATCGTGGTGAGGAGCTCAAGGCCAAGGCCCCGCCATCGATTTATTGATGCATATGGTTCTTGTGTTGGGCATGCACAATGTAAATTAATACATCATGTAAATACGAATTTTAATGAAATACCCACAACCAGCTATGCAATGCAACAAAGAGATGGGGGCATGATTTTACAAGGAATAGGGAGGGAAATTATTCAAACCCTTGAGCCAATGGTGATAAGTCAAATGTCAATGAATGAACCCCAACTACCCATTTTGACTTATGCACCCAATCATTTATTTCTTCCAAGAGTGGTTGAGGCAGTTAATGCCTTGGGAATGAAGAGGTATGGCAGCCAATTTCGTGCATGGGCAAGCCATCAACCTGGAAAATCGTATTTTTGTCTCCTTGGGCAAGAAAACACCCACGAAATTGTGCCCAAATCCATTCTGAACCCATAGACTTGGCTCTCTCACGCAATCTGAGCTAGCTGGGTCTTTCCCTGCACGTTTTTCATCCTTTTTCTGCATTTTTCCATGCCTGGGAACTCGTTTTTGGTTAGCACAGTGGCTGGGAGAAGAGAACCACGAATTGGGGGGTTTGATGGAGGTCATTTTTGCTCCTGGGTTGTCCATAAATGTTTTCTGAAAACAAGTTTTGCCTTTCCAGGGTTTATTCCCCATTTTCCATTTCGTTTATGCTTACCCACATTTTTATGAAGCTCAAGTAAACCCCACCTTTGGGCATCTCATTGTATAAACGTTTCTTCATGCCCAACACTTATACTTTTGCTGTTATGTGCATCCCTGTTTTGGTTTGAACCTGTGAGCAAGAAATTTGGAGTGGTAGTGGACAGAATTGGCTTGATAAACCTAGTGGGGAAAATAACCTCTCAAGAAGATCAAGAGGGCTTTGGCTACTTTTCTATGCACACCCTGAGAGCACTAGAAAGGAAGGTATGGCTTGAGGGACTGTGTAGCAGTGAAGAGAATACTTCCTTGTGTTGGGTGTGTAGGTATTGTGGGTGCCAAGTTAGATAGATCTTGTAGAGGTATCCATGGCTCTGTGCTTGAGCTCACTAGCTTAGTAATTCTTCCTTTTTCCATCTCCTAGCAGCCTGATAAACCCAACTACTGATTGACTTGGCTGATTTTGGTGTATTTTGGCTATGTGTGAGTCTGTTGTTCCCTTGTTCCTTGTAGAAATCATGCCTAGCTCGGGGGAGGCAGTTGTATCAATAGATTGATAAGCACAGCTGGCCTATGGTTGGGTGGAACGTTGCAGTTGCATAGCTGGTTGTTTGGGACTACTTTGTTGAAGATAAGTACTCTCATGTGTTTAAATTCTATATTGTTTTAATTGATGAGTGACATGAATATCTTGAATGTATGATGGATGTGTAATAGAATTTAATTCTGCTGTGTTTTCAAATACTTGTGCATTTGCATATGCCCATCTTCATTTTATATGAATCTTTATCTACTAAGTATGGGGCTAGATGTCCCGGAATCAGAGTCATGTTCTCTCCCATGTTGGTATGATGGGTGGGTTTGTGACAGAATGGTATCAGAGCCCATGGTTACAACACTGAGGCTGTTAGGCCGACATCCACACAACAGATTAGGAAAATATGATTTTGTGTGTTGTGCATGGGGCATGTTGTTGTGTGTTGGTTGTTGTTTGTTGCTAATTGCTATGCATATGAGATAACACATCATGTGCTTGAGGCCTTGATTAATTATGACTCCTTGTCCCTTGGATGTCCATGATGCTTTGAATGCATGAAATTGAATGTTGGGCATGGCTGGTATGAGTTTTTGTGTGTTAATTTCATGATTGAAAGCCTGAACAGTTGGTTGTTACAGCCCCATATCTTAATGATGTTGTTAATTACAATGAACCAACATTTATGTGGCCGATTGATGGTTTTTGGAAGCGAGGAAAGCTTGCGAATTATGCCCTTATGCTCATGAGTTTTCCTTGCCCATGCTTGTTGGGTGCTTGAAGATTGATTGTGAATCCATTGGTTGGATTGTTGAATTTGAAATGAAAAGAAAATCCCTTTTCAAGTTGAATGCTTACTTACACTGTTTCTAGTGTAGTAGCATTTTGTTTTTGTATTTGTTGACTGTCCCATGAAGGAGAGAAGGAGGCGCAACCTCTTGTTATCCTTATACATTTTGTTGTTTTATTTTGACATAGCAGAGGTGCAAGTTCTTGGCATTCTTTTACTGTTTTTATGCAAGTTTGATTTGTAGTAACTCACCTCTGTAAAGAAACGAAGGGCACATTTCCAGAAGAAAAAAAAAATTCTAACTGTCTGTGAAAATTTGCAAATTTTTCTAAGTAATTATGAGTTCTACTAAAGGCTCTGTCGACGATTTTAGCGTTAAGTTCTGTGCACGCAGCGGCATAATTAACGCTAATTTTTGTGACACGGTCGGCGGGAAAGCTGTTAAATTCGACGCCGAAAGATAGAAAAATTTCCAAAATTTTGCCTAAGGGCTGTGGTGGCGGAGAAAAATAAGTTAACTTTGCGCGATGCGGTGGCGAAAGTTAAGCTAACTTTCTGCGCGTGCTTGTGATCACAGCGGGGAAAATATCACTAGGACCTGCGCCCAAGAGATGCGCCAATGGCAAGGTTTTCTCAAAGAGTGTGAAGTTGGTGGGAGTCTTAAGGTTTGGTTCTGCGTGACGGGCAAAGGAGATATTGTTAAGTCTTGCGCCCAAAAGATGCGCCAACGACCAAGTGAATGGGATCGTGAATGCAACGGCGATTTTTATTTTTTTTTGCTATGTCCTACGCGCGTAGCGGTAGTCTTAGTGTTAAATTCTGCGCCAAGAATGGACTTCGAGGAAAGACGAGGCGCGGCTATGGAAGCAGGAGCTATATGGATAATCCTTGCGCCTTTGGCACAAGTTTTAGTCACAAAATGTGCGCTAACGAGAACTACGCCAACGAGCCATAAAGAAAAGACTCAAGAGATTTTTTGTGTCGGTGATCTTAAGGTCCAATCCTGTGCAAATGGCGGTCGAGATATGGTTACTAATTGCGCTAAGCAGCATAAGCTAACAGCGACATATTTATGTTTATCAGTTGCACTAAAGGGCGGCCGATTTATGTTTATACTTTGTCGGTTGGCACAAAATTTATGATTAGCAATTGCGCTAAAGGGCGGCCTTCATATGCTCAACATTAGCACCAAGCGGTAGAGTTGAGGCTAAAAAATGCGCCGAAGAGTCCAAGGTGACTTTGCCGTAGAGAAAATAATTGAGAAAACTTTTGGGAAGCAAGTGTTGAAATTTTTCCAAGTTGGAGAGAAAAAAAAACAACAGTCGGAAAGACAAGGAAAACACTTATTACAAAACGTGTAGAAGGAGGGGCCCCAAATATCTTCAAAATTTTGGGGAAGGATGTTGCAGCAACAACAAAATATTATGTAAATGTTGTGGATGTGCATGCATATGTGCGGGTGCACATGTTGAGATGCGTTGTGTGAATGCATGGTTGTGATATATATATATATATATATATATATATATATATATATATTTCAATGCAATTAGATGATAGATGAAATGGTGAACTATTGTTAGTACTGAGACCATTCCATGAGCTGCTGTGAATGCAGGAGAATGATTGCATGAAGAAGGTAGACATGTGATGGGATACCAGAGTACTCTGTTGGAAGGACAAAATTGCATGGAATGTGAAGTAATGAGTATTTACGGTTTATTTAAATTGCATGGATAATGTGACTGTGTCTTGCAATTTTATTGTGATAATGATGCATATATAGATATATATATACATTTCATTACATCATTTCATTACATTTCAAATATTAATAGCTGAAAGTGTTTGAATTATTGAGTGTTATAATTATGAGATCACGTCAGTGACTGTTGGAACAATGAAAGAATTATATGTATAGATACTCACAACGTGTTTGGCTGAAGTTCAGATTTCAGGTAGGCAAGTCTTGTGTATGGCAATGAGGATAAGTCCATAGTAAAGACCAGGATCTACCATGTGCAGGAGCCAAAGGTTATGAGAGGGTTCTCATGGTTGTGAATTATGCATGAAACAAATCTGAAAATTTTATGGTTTAAGTTTATAAGAATAATCTCATGGTTGTAAATCTAATTTTTGTAGGAAAACATATTTACAAATTTCAGATTTCAGATTTTGCTAATAATTGCTAATGACTGTTTGGCTTATATAAAATTGTGTCAGGAGGACATGTTGTAGGTGGATGTTCATGTATGGTAGCAAGGGTGAAACCATAATGGACAGAGTGATACCACTTACGAGAGCCAAACAATATGAGGATCGTCTCATTGCTGAGCAAATCAATTTCTGTAGTAAACAGAATTGCAAATTCATATTGAATTTAATTATTAATGCTATTGATTGGTTATGGAACAATCATATTTGAAGTTTATTGTTAAATGTTGCTGACTGTTTGGCTATTTGATAAGTGTGCCAGGATGACACATTGCAGGAAGACCATGTATGATGGCCTGCAGAAGCCAAACTAGATGGGAATGATCCCATGCTTTGGAAATGGGTTTCGGTCGAAACACCATTGTAAATTTTGGTAACACCTAAGCTGCACTGCAAGTGAGTGAAATAGTAAAACTATGCCAAGAAGGCATGTGTGGGTTATGGAACGTGGAAAAGATTGGGGTGGAAAACCGAAAGACTGTTGACTTAGAGAAGGGAGCCCCCATTCTTCGCAAATGAAGAAAGGATACATTTGATAAATGAATGAGTATTCTGTGACCCTAACTAAGAATATACATGTCTGGTTATTAGATTTAAAATGCATAGCATGATTTATTATTATTCCAGACTGCTTGAGTATGATTAGGGCCTACATGACTCACATCAAAAAGGGATGCATACCTTTCGAGTGCTGGGTTTTGTTGAGGTTGTCAATATTGACCACACCCTAAGGGAATGGATGCATTCTTGGTGTTTCAATACTTGATAGTGAATGTTATGAAATATGATTACAATTTTTTAGCAGTAATACTGATGAGCCTGCTTATCCTTCTTGTGTTGTCAGCTTATACAAATGCAATTTGGTTTTGCACGTTAAGGGGCAATGTGAAGATAAAGTACTCAAGAGGATTGTATGGGTAATGGTAACCTTTCTACGCTCACACTAAAGGACACTAGAAGAGATGGATAGGCCCGAGGAGCTGTGTAGCAGAAAAGGGGTATCATCCTTGTGTAGTGTGAGTGGGTATTGTGGGGGCCATGCTAGCCTGCAATCAAGTGAGTCACCTATGGATTTCCTGGAGGGAACCACTGGTTTCATAAGAGAAGGAGCCACGTAATCATATTATGTTGTCCTTATTGCCTGATAAACCCAATCGGTGTACTGGCTTGGCATTGGATATGTGGATGTTGTGGTGAATGGTTGTTGGATGCCTGACAAACCCAGTCGGTGTACTAGCTTGGCATTGGTTATTTGCATGTTGTGGAGGTATTGGTGAAGGGTGTTATTTCTTAACAAACCCAGTTGGAGAACTGGCTTGGAAATGGTCGTTGTATGCTTGATAAACCCAGTCGGCATACTGGCTTAGCATACTGATTTTTGAAATGCTTGATAAACCCAGTCGGCGTACTGGCTTAGCATACTGATTTTTGGGATGCCTGATAAACCCAGTCGGTGTACTGGCTTGGCATTGCCTATTCAGAGGATTTTGTGGAGCAGCATGTCTACTGGCCAAGCATCCACCCCATAGGTGATCCAAGGCTTGTAAAGCAGAGAAGGAAACCTGTGGAGTAGCAAGGAAATGCACAATACAGATAAGTATTCAATTTCATTTATTTATTGCTTGTAATAATGAAGATTTCAGGTATAAGCTTTCTAACAGCTAGGCTAATACACTATTAGAAACCTTGGTCATTGCAGGAAGCACGGAACTTGAAAGAACTATAAATTCTTGGTAAACCAAAGAGTAATTGGTTGTGCACTATAAATTCTTGGTAAATCCAAAGAGTAACTAGTTGTGCACTATAAATTCTTGGAAAATCCGGAGAGTAATTGATGCTCGATAAATTTAGAGAATAGTTGGTGGGGGAATTAACCCCTTGATGTTGTGGAGCTGTCGGCGTGCTGGCCAAACATTCTTTAATTAATTAATAAAACCAGTCGGAGCACTGGCCTAGCATATTGCTAAATGAGATGATTGATGAAACCCAGTCGGCGTACTGGCTGGGCATTGCCTATTCGAATGGTTATGGAGTAGCCTGCGTGTTGGCCCAACATTCATTATTGCATCCACAGGAAATCCAAGGCTTATAAAGCGAAGAAGGAGCCTGTGGAATAAAGGGAATACATCCAATGCAGGTATTGCTAGAAACAAGGACTATGAAAGCATCTGGAGGATGCATGTGGACATGTGACTGTCCTAAAGAGCTTAGTATGAGTAGTAATAAAAGATGGTGCTAGTGGACATGTGTGGGTCCTAGCAGCCAAAGGTCCTGTAGGAAACAATGGAAAGGACTCCCATGTTGAAAATCCTTAAACAGACCTTAGACACTAAGTGTCATAGCCAAGAACGGGAAAGTCAAGCATTCACATTGAAGTGAAAGAGGCTAAGGAGCATGAAACCACAGTGATGGTGTGGCTCCAAATTGGAACAAGACTAAGAGGGGGAAACTCTTACTCTTCTCTTTCCTTTTGACTAATGCATCTTAGAAACAAAATATTGTTGAGTGCATGTCATAGATGAAGTTGATTGTGTTTATTGCTTGAAATGAATTGTGAATGCTGAAATAGTTATTTCCCTGTGAAAGGATGAACATGAACGAGTTCATGTGTATGTTGGGAAAGCATGAAATGTGTGGAAGTCTCATGGGTAAAGCATGGACGTTCCAAGTCAATTGGGAAAATAATTGACTAATTTTAATATTGTGTTATGCTTGTCCTAACAGGAATTGCCATGATGAGTCTCACAGGTGAGACATTGAAAGCCATCGAGTGCAACTAGTACTAGCCAAGTGTTGCTAGTGAGAAAAGCGAGAGCCAGTTGTGCACATTGATCATGGAAGCAGGCCAAAAGCTATTTGATTTGGTTGAAAATCTTCCTCAAATAGTTGAAAGGGACAACAAGGAAGATGGCAGCCATGAGGTTCCAGACTTGTAAATCAGTTGAAAGGTGAATAAAAGGAAGGGATTGTTGTGGAGCGATGCCCGCCTGCAGAGCTGGAAGATCAAAGCTAGCAAGAGCAGCTTGTGGAAGCCAAAGTACTTGTTCCTGAAAGTTCAAGTAAAGAGATGAAACCCAGGATAGACCTGCATCCAGTTGTGAATTTTGAGGCATGTGTAAAGTGGGTATATATATTCCGAAGTGTTGGAACACCGAGGACGGTGTTATTCCAAGGGGAGGGGAATGTAACGTCCCCATCTTGACCCTATCACATTAAAATTATAAATGATGTAATCTTGTTATATAATCGTGGTGAGGAGCTCAAGGCCAAGGCCTCACCATCGATTTATTGATGCATATGGTTCTTGTGCTGGGCATGCACAATGTAAATTAATACATCATGTAAATACGAATTTTAATGAAATACCCACAACCAGCTATGTAATGCAACAAAGAGATGGGGGCATGATTTTACAAGGAATAGGGAGGGAAATTATTCAAACCCTTGAGCCAATGGTGATAAGCCAAATTTCAATGAATGAACCCCAACTACCCATTTTGACTTATGCACCCAATCATTTAGTTCTCCCAAGAGTGGTTGAGGCAGTTAATGCCTTGGGAATGAAGAGGTATGGCAGCCAATTTCGTGCATGGGCAAGCCATAAACCTGGAAAATCGTATTTTTGTCTCCTTGGGCAAGAAAACACCAACGAAATTGTGCCCAAATCCATTTTGAACCCATAGACTTGGCTCTCTCACGCAGTCTGAGCTAGCTGGGTCTTTCCCGGCATGTTTTTCATCCTTTTTCTGCATTTTTCCATGCCCGGGAACTCGTTTTTGGTTAGCACAGTGGTTGGGAGAAGAGAACCACAAATTGGGGGTTTGATGGAGGTCGTTTTTGCTCCTGGGTTGTCCATAAACGTTTTCTGAAAACGAATTTTTCCTTTCCAGGTTTTATTCCCCATTTTCCATTTTGTTTATGCTTACCCACGTTTTTTTTAAGCTCAGGGAAACCCCACCTTTGGGCATCTCACTGTATAAACGTTTCTTCATGACCAACACTTATACTTTTGTTGTTATGTGCATCCCTGTTTTGGTTTGAACCTATGAGCAAGAAATTTGGAGTGGTAGTGGACAGAATTGGCTTGATAAACCTAGTGGGGAAAATAACCTCTCAAGAAGATCAAGAGGTCTTTGGCTACTTTTCTATGCACACCTTGAGAGCACTAGAAAGGAAGGTATGGCTTGAGGGACTATGTAGCAGTGAAGAGAATACTTCCTTGTGTTGGGTGTGTAGGTATTGTGGGTGCCAAGTTAGATAGATCTTGTAGAGGTATCCATGGCTCTGTGCTTGAGCTCACTAGCTTAGTAATTCTTCCTTTTCCATCTCCTAGCAGTCTGATAAACCCAACTGATGATTAGCTTGGCTGATTTTGGTGTATTTTGGCAATGTGTGAGTCTGATGTTCCCTTGTTCCTTGTAGAAATCATGCCCATCTCGGGGGTGGCGGTTGTATCAATAGATTGATAAGCACAGCTGGCCTATGGTTGGGTGGAACGTTGCAGTTGCATAGCTGGTTGCTTGGGACTACTTCGTTGAAGATAAGTACTCTCATGTGTTTAAATTTTGTATTGTTTTAATTGATGAATGACATGAATATCTCGAATGTATGATGGATGTGTAATAGAATTTAATTCTGTTGTGTTTTCAAATACTTGTGCATTTGCATATGCCCATCTTCATTTTATATGAATCTTTATCTACTAAGTATGGGGCTAGATGTCCCGGAATCAGAGTCATGCTCTCTCCCATGTTGGTATGATGGGTGGGTTTGTGACAACATGACACTCACTACTTGGGGATGATTGAAAAAATTATGCCAAAGCAACACAAGTATGGACTATATTACAACCTTTGAGCAATTGGAAATCTGCATAGATGGCCTCTTTAATTATTTTTTATGGAATGCCATGTCATAATGCAAGCACTAAAAAACATGGTTGCTTGTGATAGAGCTCAAGAAGCCAAGATGGTGATCAATTCCCAAATAAAAAGGACTTCATGTTCTATTGTTACGATCCTCCCTAATCATAAGTAAACCTACTCGCACCATGATCCCCATGGAATGTATTCCAAACGACCCCAACTAGCCGCCATTAAGAATCCAAAAGTTGTCTATAGAAGTGATGATAGAATGTCAACGCCTCAAACTTTGCTATAACTTTGATTAATGGTATTCCAAAGAGAAGAAATTAAAAGAACATAAGTTATTTCAAATTGATGTATCACAACAAGACCACCCAAAAAGCATAACAATTAAAGGCACTCAAGAACCAGAAGTGGAGGATATTACTCCACCTATGTAAGATGAAACCACTTTGCATTCTATGGTTGAGGAGCCCAAAATTTCTCTCCATACCTTATCATGTTTCTCCACACCCAAAAAATTGAAGCTAATTGGCTACATCAAGAACCATAAAGTAATTGTATTAATTGATAGTGGCAGCACACACATTTTTATTCACAGGACAGTGGTAGAAGAAACCCATTGCTATGTCAAGCCTATTCCAAATTTTGATCGCAAATGGTGGTATGATGAAATGTGGGGGTTGATGATAAATTGTGAAACTACAAATGGGTGACTACCATCTCAAAATGTGCATGCTCACTATTGAAATGGGTAGTTGTGATGTGGTTTTGGGGGTAGAATGGCTATGGAATTTGGGACAAGTCACCATGGATTTAAAGGACCTATATATCAGATTTACTAAGGAAGGGAATAAACATCATATCGAGAGGTTCACTTCAATTTATGTGGAAATTATCACCTCCCAATGTATGGAGAATTTATTGAAGAAAGGTCACTCAGTTATTATTGCACAATTCAATTCCACGCAAGGAGTGGACACACCCCCATAGGACATTCTCCCTGAATTGCAACTAGTTCTATCTAAACATCAATGGGTTTTTGAAACACCCAAGGGTTTACCACTACCTCATGGGGAGCATATAAATGGTATTCCACCAATTCCTTGGACTCAACCCCTAAATGCACACCCTTATCAACATCCTCTTTCACAAAAGAATGAAATAGAAAATATCTTTTAGGACTTGTTAGAAGCTAGTGTCATTTGTCCTAGTACAAGCTTTAATACTCACTGGTGGATATGGTATTGAAAGAAGGCACTTGGGCACATTTTTCCTAATTTTCAAGCTCTCAATAAGTTGGCTATTAAGGATAAATTTCCTATCCCAATCATTGATGATCTCTTGGATGAGTTTCATGGATCCAAGTTCTCCACTAAAATAGATCTTCATTCATTATACCACCAAAAAAGGATGAAATAAGAAGACACACCTAAAACAAATTTTGCACCCATGAGGGTCATTATGAGTTTTTAGTGATGCATTTTGGCCTTTACAATGCTCCATCCACCTTTCATCCACAATTTTTTGTTGGTATCCTTTGATGATATCTTGATCTACAACACAACATGAGAATTCCACCTAGAGCATGTGGATCATTCCTTGCAATCACCAAGTGACCGCCAATTATTTGTGAAGGGTTCCAAATGTGATTTTGGGGTTGTCGAGTTTCAATAATTGGGTCACCTTGTGAGTTTGGATGGAGTATGAGTGGACCCAAAGAAAGTGGAAGCTATGCAAGACTAGTCATGCCCCAACACCCTCAAGAGCTTGCATGGGTTCCTAAGATACTATAATAAATTTGTGAAAAATTATTGAAACATTGTATCTCCCTTAACATTCTTGCTAAAAAACAATGCCTTTGTCTGGAATGAATATTATGAACATTCCTTCTCATCCTTAAAGGATTCCATGTGCACTATTCCAATATTAGCAATGCTTGATTTTACTAAGAATTTTGTCTTAGCATGTGATGCTTCAGGAATATGTCTAGGAGTAGTATTGATGCAAGAAAGACACCCTTTGGCCTTCACCAGTAAGGCGTTATGTGATGGAATTTAGGAAAATATATATATATATGAAAAAGAGATCATGGCCATCCTTCATGCAGTTAAGACATGGTACCCATATCTCATAGGGAGGTGTTTCTAGATAAAAAATGACTATCATAGTTTAAAATATTTCCTTGGACAAAGGTTCTCATCATCAGAGCACCATAAGTGGGTTATTAATATCTTGGGGTATGATTATGATATTATATGTAATAAGGGTAGAGATAATGTGGTGGCTAATGCATTGTTAAACAATTAGAGGAGGAGGGATCATTACCCTTACTAGTTCCAGGTTGGATTGAGGAAGCATGTTAAGAATGGATGTAAAATGAATCAATAGTGAAACTCATCCAAAGGATTCAGGAAGACCCAAACCTTCCTACTGGGCATACATGGAACTGATCAGATACATTGTGATGTAAAGAACACATTTTTTTGGCATCGAATTCTTCCTTAAAACAACAAATATTAGAGGATTTACATTCATCACCCACATTAGCTTACTTAGGATTTGATAAAAACCTATGAAATGACTAAGTACTCATTCTTTTGAGAAGGCATGGAAATAAATATCAAAAAAAAAATTGCGGCTTGCGACATTTTCCAATTCCACAAGGGAGAGATAGTGAAGTCATTAGGGGCCTTGTAGGCACTTCCAATCTTGACCCATATATCGATCGGTATCTCTATGGATTTTATAGTGGGGATTCCTAGAGATGGTAATAAATCAGCCATCATTGTGGTCATTGATCGTCTTTTGAAATATGCTCACTTTTGTGCCTTTTCACACCCTTTTTTACCATCATTATTTTCCCAAGTCTTCATGGATAATTTTTTTTAAGTTACATGGAATTCCAACATCCATTGTCTTTGATAGGAACTCTACATTCATGAATGATTTTTTATAGGATAAATTTAAACTTCAGGGTACCCAATTGAAACTCGACATAAATTATCACCCCAAAATATATTGTCAAACATAAGTAATCAATAATGACAGGCCTATGAAACTCCAAGATAGAATGATTTAGTATTAACGAGAATCATATATATATATATATATATATATATATATATATATATATATATATATATATATATAGTGAATTATGACGTTTGGTTTTCATCTTCCAAAAGATAAGGTGACTTCAATTTATTGTTTAGTAATTGAATATATGCAGAACTAATGTAATATTTAAAATATACCTCAATACTTGCAAATTAGTTATGTAGCATCCCCCCCCCTTAATCTGAAGGTGTGTTTGTGAGTCCAAGCATCTTTCTGAACTTTTCAAGCTTTTCTATGCCAAGCGAATTGGTGAAGATGTTTGCGATTTGCTCACTTGTGGAACAATGTCTCAAATGAATATTATTGGACTCTACATGATATCGAATCAGATGGTACTTTGTGTTGATATGCTTATTTATATCATGGAATCTGGTATTCTTTTCCAACTTGATTGCAGAAGTATTGTCAACCAGAAGAGGAGTATAATTCACTTGTTTTTCTACAAATATTCAAGTATCTTCCTGATCCAAACAATCTCTTTTGTTGCAACCACATATTCTTCCTATGTTGTGGAATCTATTATAATAAACTGTTTATGTGATATCCAGTAGAAAACCATTGATCCAAAACTCACAAGGAAGCCTAAAGTAGACACTCCATTCTCTTTGTCGCATCAAAATTTGGATCAAAATATCCAATCAATTTGAAGTCATCCACCTTAGAGATTTTAGTCCAAATTCTTGAGTCCCCTAAAAGTACAATAGAACTCTTCTTGCAACATAGCAATATCCTTCACATTTTTTTTCCATGAACCTCAAAAGGATCCCAACAACAAATGAAATATCTAGTTTGGTGGTGGTAAGCTAGATAAGACTCCCCACAAGTTGCCTATACTTGGTTGCATCATCATATTCATTCCCTTCTTTTGATGTGAGCTTCAAGGTCTATTCCATTGGATTAGAGAGAGGTTTACACTCTGTCATGCCAAACCTATCCAAAACTATACAATGTAATTCTTCTAGGAGATGAATATGTAATTTGGATTATCAGTCACTTCAACTCCCTAAGTAGTAGTGAAGATGTCCCAAATATATCATGTCAAAACATTTATTCAATTCTTTCTTTATGGATGATAAAATGTAGATTTCATTTTCCATGTCATCAACATGTCATCTACATACACTACGCGATATACATCAAATCTTCCAATTTTCTTTACAAACAATGTTGCATCATCAAGGTTAGAGTATTTGAAATTTAATTTTAGAAGATGCTTGATTATATTTTTGTACCATGCATGAGGTGATTGTTTCAAGCCATACAAAGACTTGATGAGCTTGCATACCTTTTGTTCTTGTCCCTCCACAACAAAACCTTCTGACTAAGACATGAATACATTCTTTTTCAACTCTCCATTCAATAAAGTAGTATTCACATCCATTTGATGAAATTTACACCCATTTTTTGCATCCAAATCCAATAAAGTGTGGATGGTGGCCCATTTTTCCATGGGGATAAAATATCCTCATAGTCAATGAATTATTTATGTGCAAAATTGTTTGTCACAAGCCTCACCTTATGCTTTCTAATTGAGCCATTTGATTTGTACTTGTTCTTGTAGACCACCTTGCAACCAATTGGTTTCGTTCCAAATGGAGGCTCCACCAACTTACATGTCTCATTATTGATGAGAGAATCATATTCATTATGCATGGATTCTTTCCACTCATCATGAGAAGCAACTACTTCAAAGTAAGTTGGTTCAAGGTAGATAAATTCAATTCACATTCATATGAAACATCCATATCATCTACATCACTTGAATTTGAATTATCTACATTTCCTCCATCTTCTTGTCTTGTCAAATTTTGGTACATGTTTTTCTGATTTCATTAGGATGTACAATTTCAAGTGTTTTCATGACCCACTTTGGAAATTTTTTTGAGGGTTAAGTTTGCTCAGCTGGTGGTGCTTCATTCTCTTCAATATTAAATCTTTTGATCATTTCGATCACATAATAGAATTGAACCTCTTGTTTTGGTGAAGTGGAAAGAAATTATTTATGAGGGGGAGATGGTGCTGCAAAATTAGATTCCAAAGATTGATCCAAGATAGGGATCCCCTCTTCAAGATGTGGAATCTCATTGGCAAATTCATGAAATGTATTTATATGGGTAAATTTATCCAAACGATCAAGCTCCCTCTCAATAGTCTTGCAATTTTTATTCATTTCAAGAAAAATAACATCTATGGAAAGTATACGATTTTTTATTTACCTTATTGTAAAGACCCTTGGTGGTGTTTTAGTACCCCAATAAGATGCACTTTCAACTCCTTGCACCAAGCTTGTTGCTTTGTTCCTTTGGAATTAAGGCATAATAGGTGGAACCAAAGACCCTAAGATGTTTCAATGAAGGAATGCAACCAAACCACATTTCATATGGAGTCTTATTAGCAAAATCATCATATGGACTTATGTTTCTCAAATAAATTGCACATAGAACCGCATCACCCCAAAATATCAATTTCATACTCTTAAAAAATAGCAAAGAGCATACTATATTCAATAGTTTCCTATTCATTCTTTCCGCTACACCATTCTATTGAGGATTCTATGGAACAATGGTTTGATGCATAATCCTATGTTGTTGAAGATAGTTTTCAAATTCAATAGAAGTGTATTATTTTCCATTATCACTATGAAGCGTTCCGATATACCAATTTGTGATTCATTTTCAAACCACAAATGAAAAAATTTAAATGTTTCCAACGATTCAGATTTGTGCTTCAATAAATAAACCCAACACATCCGGATGTAATAATAAATAAAAGTCATGAGATATTTATTACCATTTGAAGAAGAAATGAACATGGATCCACACAAGTCAGAGTGTATCAACTCTAATTTTCTACATGCTTTGGAATGTGAATCATGGAAGTGTTACTTACTATTTTTTTGAAGAATATAAGCATTGCAATATTTCAACTTCTTTGGAATGGTGGGAAATCTGAGACACCATTCTTATTATACAAAAAAAGACTATTATAATTGATATTCTCATATATACCATACCACAAAAGACTGGAAGAAAATGTACCCTCGTCATGGGAGAAATGTGCATAAAATTATATGCCCTTACAAATGTACCATTAAGCTTGAACAATCTCTTATATTCCCATCCAGTCATGATGAATTGGTTGTCAGAGGATCTCTTTATCTCAACTTTCCCACTGAATATGTGAATCGAATGGCCTTACTATCGAATCTATACAAGACACAACAAGTTACTCTATAAATCTAGAAGATAGAGAACATTATGCAATAGGAAGTCATGGAATCCAGTAAATTTGAACCCGATGGTTCCAATTCCCTTAGGTTTGAGACTGTTTTTATCTACAAAATATGCCACACCATCTACATTGTTATTCAATTCTTCAAAGAAGCCTTTTCTAAATGTCATGTGGGAGTTTGCACCAATGTCAAACAACTAGGTATCTCTCCAAGATTCAAATGACATATTAAACATAACTTCATTATGCCAAAAGTATACTGTACAATAATGAAATGAGCAGATTCAGAAGCTCTACCAAACTCATACGCTTTTCCTATGTTTTATTTCTTATATTTATTATCTATGATCATATCCCTTATAATTTTGCATGTATTTGCTTCATGTCCTTCTTGCCACAATAATATTGTAGATTAGAGCTCTTAGCATGGTTGTGTCTACTCCCCACCTTTGGAGTTCTTTCTTTCACATCTTATTTTTATTCCATTTACTTTAGAAGAATCATGTGGTTGATTCTTCCCTTTATAAGTGAGGCACACAGTCTCTCTAATAGGGTGAAATAGCTTCGTTCCAAAGGCTTTCTCTCATTCTACAATCTTCTCCACCAAAGTGTCAAATTTAAGGCCTTTCAATTTGTCACTAGCTTGAAGTGACGCAAGATAGTGTGAATATGTGAGGTAAATTACCTCGATGAAGGAAGTGAGAGAAAGTTCTACCTTCACACTAGTAGTCATAATGGCATGCATAATGGATTTGATCTCATATGCTACAACCATGAGATCATTATCCTTCAACTCTAGGTTGAATATCTTCAACGACTGAATTAGCTCCAATTCTAAGTGTGCTTCATACAAATATTTCAACTTCTTCAAAGCATCATTAGAGTTATTAGTAGATGAAATATTTCAACTCACCTCTTCACTTTCTGTAGCAACGGTCAATGCATATGCCTTCCTATCTTTGCTCTTTTGTATGGAAATATCTTTTTCTATTGGAGGTTCTTCAGGTGGAACATCACCTTCTCCTTCACAAATGTCATCCCAGAAATCGTTGAAGACGAGTGCATTCTTGATCTTACTTGACCATTCTGGTTAGTTTTCTTTTCCACTGAGCACAACTCCGACAATGGAAACTAGGGAATGCATCTTTAACAAGATGATAATACAATCAATCTATAATAATATACTTTCTACAACAAACTCTGCAATACAACAAGTTTTGCAATAGGAAGTTACAAAGCAACCTTCGTAACAATTTACATTATACTACGATCAATTAGAATTCAATTTATGAAATACTATGTAGTCTTCTACAATCTCTGTTCTATATGCTTTAGAGGATATCAATGAAAAACATTACAAATCTTTTCCAAAACAATGCTCTAAATATCCTATAGGAGGACTTTCAAATGAGAAGAAATGAGATTTGTGGTTGTATTTATGCACAAACTTCAATTTGGCTCACAACTTCTCCCTTTCATGCTCAAATATATGTATATATCCATGCAACAAATCCCGATGAAGATATTTTTTATTTATTTATTTTTCCAATCTTTTCGAGGACTTCTACTTAACCCAATGATTTGAAATACTATCTTAACCCATTGATTTGAAATACTATCCTAAAACTTGAATACAATTTGAGGATAATAACTAGTGTGTAACTAGTACACAAAATTTTTATTCACATGCTCCATTATTACAGTTCAAAACCAACTCCTACAATGCCTTCATTATTTCTACAATTGTTTATTGGCATTGTATTTTGGCAATACTATATGGATATGTCACTTAACCATGCCTAGCCTTACCAATCCATTGAACCCTTTTTTTATGTGGAGATCAAGAATAAAGGTTGTTGACTGGATTACATCTCTAATGTTAGAACTATATCCCTCCAACGACATCTTCAGGTGATCATACTACAAATTTTCTAAGCAAGAGTAATCTCAAATTTTAGACACAACAATGGTATCACATGGTTAGGTTCTTCTTGGACTTGTTGAAGGTACTTGAGGTGAGTCTTTTTACTGAAGTTGTAGCATTCTAGAGGAAGGTCATGTGGGGATCATCTTTAATGGTCACATACTAAGGTTACAGAACTACATACTTCTTTGATGGTTGTAGAGAGGAGTGTAGTCACAAGGACATAACACACATATAACCTAGACAAAATACCATAGATCGATTTGATCCTAGATGAAATGTTGAATATTGATCCAAAAGTTGTCATCCAAAAGGGTATATCTTCAACCCAAAGACAAATTGAATCATGCCAACAAAATATAACCAGATCTAGAGGCCCGCAAAACCCTAAATATGGTTCAAAATGACACAAAATTAATAAAAGCGGAGAAGGAAAAATCCAATTCGGAAACAGACTCATAAGTTGTTGTAGTTGTGGCTTCATCAAGCATCAACATACATACTTGTTTCAACCCAATGGACAAAGATGATAACCTATGTGCAGATGTATAGTATACCAAGTCTCACACAGATTTGTGGAGTGGAAAGGCATACAAAGAGGTAGGTCAAATGCTAGAGGAGGAGACTATGCATACCAAAGGAGGGTACACACTGCTCTCACATAGGAATGAATATGGATGATAGGTAATTCCACCAATAATCTCACACATATGGCTCATGTAGACAATGTTAGGATTTGTAGGTCTGATGCAGAGGAGTAACACTGATACTAAGGAGGAAGTGTCAGGGAGAAGACTGGGTAGAGGGAATATGCAAGAGCAAAGAGACTAGGGCATTTTAAAATTAGACCAGGGATACGATACCATGATAGGCCTAGGAAACTCCAAGATAGAATTAGTTTGTATTAACAAGAATTGGATATATATAGAGTGAATTATGACCTTTGGTTTTCATCTTCTAAAAGATCCAGTGACTCTTTGGTTTATAACTTAGTAACTAAAAATATGCATGGCTAATCTAATATTTACATTGCACATTATTCCCTATGGATTATGTATCTAACAAATAAGTTCTTAGAAATATATTTGAGATGCTTCACTTTAGAAAATCTACACCAATGAGCACAATGGATTTCTCTTGCAAAATGGTGGTATAATAACACTTATCATGGAGCTACCAAAATTACCCCATATGAAGCAGTATATGGCCAAAATCCCTTACCTATGGTTTCCTATTTACCATGCACTTCCAAGGTCCATGTAGTGGATAACACACTTTGCAACAGAGAAGCTATTCTCTACAGACCTAAATACAATTTGGTTATGGCTAAAACACAAATGAAATAACATCCGGATCAACATTGCTTTGAGAATTCGTTTTCAAAATGGGATCAAGTGTTTATTCAACTTCAACCTTATAAAAAAATATCACTAAAAAATAACCTCCAAAAGAAACTAGCACCAAATTTTTATGGACCCTAAAAGATCATACAATGCATTGGGTAGGTGGCCTACAAGCTAGCTCTGCTAAATCACTCCAAGATTCATTTGGTCTTTCATGTGTCTTTCCTCAAAAAGGTTTCGGGATCCAATTGCAAATTGAAAACCATGTTACTAGAACTTGATGAGGAAGGCTCCATTTGGATCCAACTAAAAGCAATATTGAATACTAAGGAGCATCAACTTCCTAGGTCCAGGATCAAAGAAGTCTTGATCCAGTGGAAAGATATGCAACAAGAAGATGGTGAATGGGAACCAATGGGGATTCTACATCAATTTACTCATCTTTAGCCTTAAGTACAACACTACTGTAATACCCCCATTTTTTATTTGGAATGTATTAAATCAAAATTATGTAAATGATGTAAATATGCTAGTATGGATTCCTAGTGCCGAGCTCAAGGCCAAGTCCCGACTAGTGAATGGTTAGGAAAGTACAATATAAATATTTCTATATGGACCATGTGGTTGTATTATCATGCTAACTCAAAAAAATGTAAATATTATGTTGGAAAAATAATAAAATGGTCCAAGATGGTTGTAAAGAGAACTAGAGGGGCTATGATTCCACTAGAAGGGAAGATGAAAGGGGGCGTATGGAATATTAAATCTTTTATTTCCAAGTGTCAACCTTATAGTTCATCCAATTGTTTCCATGTGCATTAAATGAGCCAATTACTTCCTTTTGACTATTAAATCCAATCATTGAATGCATGTGTGAGGTTGGTGGGGAAAGTCTTCTCATGTAGTTATGGAAGCATGGGATGAATATACTTCTATGATAGTTGTAAGGGTCCTTTATTCTATGGTTAGAATTTATGTTAATTGTATTTTCACCATCCTCTCATCTCCTTTGGAGTCTACCCACTCATTCTCATGTTGATTGTTACACTAGGTAGATTTTTCACATGCTATTTTCTCCATTGCCATTACCATTACTAGATTGAAAAATAACCAGAAATTCAAATTGTGAAGGAGAATTGCATATTTTAGAGAAAAGAGAATGGTTGTGTGTGAGCATAGAGGCTAAAAAAGTTAGGAACCTTTACCCATTGATTTTTTCTACTTCTGCATGATTGATAAGCCATGAATTAAGGTTACCAAAGGATCTCCAACAACATACAACATATTGGACTCTTACTGCACACACTAGTAAGCACGTCAAGGGTTGGATCTCCCGAGGGAATCATGGATTAGTGAAGTAAAATTCCTTCCTTATGTTGTGTGTGGAAATTGGAAGGAGTTCCATAGTTGTGATGGCTGAGTGGGATTCCTGTAGAATCTCTAGATGAGATTTTGGATAAGCATTGAGATCAAATGGGTTGTGGGATGAGAGAAAGAAGCATGTATGTGTTTCCTTCACTCGCGTGGCCTCATAGCCTAGCTTGGGGGTGGTATTTGAAGTTGATACCTACGGTTGGGTGGAAAATTGCTCTTACATAACCAGTTGCTTGGATCTACTTGATTAAAAATAAGTATTCTCTTTGTATTTGAATGTGGAATGATTTGATTTTATTCATGTAATGAATATGCTTGTTTATGCACGTTATATTTGTGAATAGAGTTTTAATTCCACTATGTTTTGTACTATGCAATTGCACATACATTTCCTATTTACAAATTTGTATTATGGACATGGGGACAAATTTAGAAACTTGTAATTTGTAAATATGCCCTCCTTTAGTTGGATTTATGGATGGGGACATGACATGACATATTGGTTTCAGATATCTTGGTTGTAGCACCGAGGTTGTATGGTATGGAATCCACATTTACAGGCAGAAATCAGAGTTTGAATGAGAGGTGTTTGACAAAATGTTATTATGAAAATATGTGTATTTAGTTCTCATATGGTATTTCTATTAGAGCCACAAATTAGATTTTATGGCCACCAGTAGCAATGGTAGATCAATGTGAAAAAAATGGTAAAATAATTTTAGAATTGTAGAGTTATCAATGGAAATTTTTTAATATGTTATGTGACAAAGAAATTTCCAGAATGGAGGGGGAAAGGACATAATTAATTTTGTAATAATCCGCTTATTGCCAAATTAAAATTTCACATAATTTTGAAACTTCAAAATTTGTTGAAATTTAAGATGGGTCCCACTCGTGCCACGTGGACAAAAGTGTGACATGGAGGAGCCACGTAGGTAGGGGGTGTGATGTGCACCAACCACATTAGGCAAGATGCACATGTGGCATGGTCAAGGTTTTGGTGGGCGTCCAACAAATCCCCCCTTTATTTTCCAAAAAATAAGCGGGTTCCCATGTAAATTTTGTAAATACTTACCCTTTTTGGTTTGATTTTATCATCCTTATTTTGGTAGGTGATTCTATGGCTTTCTCTTTTGGTCTTTCAATATTTGTGCTTTTTGCATTTTGATTTTCATCACATGATATTTTGGTGGTTTGACTCTCTCGGCTTTTTGATTTCTCAATCCTGCTTGGATGCCCTTATTTTAACCCTATTTGAGTTAACCACATGCTTTGGTTTGGCTTGGTTGAAGTGTCTTGATATTTCGACAATATTGCCTATTCTTTGGTCTTCAATGCTTAAGTAAAGATCTTTGAACATTTGAAGGATCTAAATAATTTTCTTGAATGCTCAATTTTATAATTTGCATTTATATATAATCATTTTTTAATCACTTTTAACCTTTTAATTTTTCTTTTAACTTTGATGAAGTTATTATCTTTACCAATGTTATATGATTAGAACTTCATTAAAGTTTGTAATGTCCCCTCCCGTGGACCCAATTCGAGGAAGAAAACATGATACCAAAGTCTGGGGCTTTTCATAAAACTCGGCCCGATTCATTATATTTATAAAAACGAATGTGCGCAGATGCAAATCAAGCAAACATGCACCGCGGAATAAAACCTCATCCACACACATTTCATATGCATACATCATATCAATACAATCATCAAATTAAAACATTTCATAATTAAATACACATAAGAATATACTCATCTTCATTGTGCAATTGTCCCAAGCAACTAGCTATGTCGCTACAACATTCCACCCAACCATAGGTCTCTGCCTAACCTGTATTATTTCAGCACTCAGAGACCACCCCCGAGCTGGGCATGATTTCTATAAGGAAAATGGGACATTCAAGCTCATACACAACCAAACAATCATTTCATCTAAGCCAAGCCAATCCACCACTGGGTTTATCAGGCTAAATCTGAATCCTCTTCATTTATGGATGCTTGCACTCAAGCTCAAGCAAAAGCAATGGATACCTATAACCCATACCCCAACATACTCTCTTCTCACACATCAAGCACAATCATTGGGCATGGATACACATTTTTAACAATGGGATTTACAAACAAGATGGCCATGGGTTTTCCCCAAATCGTTTCCAGCCAAAAACAGAATGTGGGATGGGGAAAAACATTCACAGGGAGGAAAACGATTTCTCCCCCAACTATATAAGTATTCAACAGCCAAAACGGTCTCTATGGAACCCCAATTCGTTTCCCCTTCTTCCCCACTGGTATACAACACAAAAACGCCCTTCTCCCAGCTGAGAAATGAAGGAAAACACGAAATTTTGATGGAGAAAAATGCCCAGCCAGCTCCCAACTCGTGAGAGAGCCAAACTGGTTGATGGATAATGGCATGGGGAGAAATTCATGGCTTCTTTCTTGCCCAAGAATCCAAACACGATTTTCTATGAAGGGTGGCTTTCCCATACCTGAATTTGACCAGCCATACCTCTCCATTCTCCAAGGCATTAACTACCTCAACCAACTCTTGGAAGAAATGAATGATTGGGTACAAAAGTCAACATGGGTAGTTGAGGGTTTTATGGGTTCTCTCATTGACACTTGGCTTGACTTGATTGGTTCAAGGGTTTGAATGTTTCCCTCCCAATTCCTTGTAAAATAATGCCCCCATCTCTTGTTGCATTGCATAGCTAGTTGTGGGTATTTTATTAAAATACATATTTACATGATATTCGAAATTTCATTGTGCCTGGCTAGCACGTAAATCATATGCATCAATAAATCGATGGCGGGGCCTTGGCCTTGAGCTCCTCACCATGATTTTATAACAATATTGCATCCTTTACATTTTTAATGCAATAGGGTTAATATCAGGACATTACAAAGTTATTAAAATAATATGATTGTGAATAAAAGTGATTTTAAAATATAGAATGCAAATTATATCAAAATGTGCCTTCACCTCATTTTCATTTTGCATTAAAAGTCATCTTTTAGTGTGATAATTCGGGAAACTAATGAAAATGGATTTGATTCATGATGAAATGGTGTTATTACAAGCCAACTAAATTTGATAGTAATGCTTGTTGGGCAACAAATTTTAAGACCAATTTCCTAGATCAAAATCATTATTTAGTAACCCTTTCTTTACTATATTGATTCTTTTAAAAAAGAAATTACATTTTTATATAAGCATCATACATTTATTTGGTTACGTGTCTCCTTAAGATATAGTCTATATATTTTATAACTAAGGAGCATGTTCATGACTTTATGTGTGTTATACATAAAAAGCCACTTGATCACTAAAACTTTTCATTATTTTATTTTGCTTGGTCTAAGATATTAAATTTGAGTGCTTAAAGAATAAATGAAAATCTATCATATTAACACATTTTTCTAAAAGGGTTACAAGGACTTCCATTTTTTATGTTATAACTTTTAAATTTTCCTTAGATAACTTATGAAAAGAATTAAATGAGAATGTACCTTGTAATTGTTTTAACACTTACCAATTGTGATCATGAATTATGAAGCTTGGTATCAAGTGATCATGCTCTTTGTTATCTTGTATGGTTTGCATTAAAATATCGAATTACCTTCTGTAAGGATAACATGCTAGTGAGACATATTTGACCATCATGTCAATTGATTACCCGCTGGATTTTTGACAAAACAATAAATGTCGCGTAGTATAAGAAAAGGTTGGTTTCCACAATATGAGGAGTTCAACGCACAAAGAGAAGCATTCCATCACTTTACTAGATCATATTTCATTTAAGAGTTATTTACTAAACCATCTGATCACAAATATGCCATAAAACAATCGTATAATTATACGATTGTTCATTCCATTATAAAACTCATGGATAAACAAAGGATCCACGACATATAAACAATTATACCAAGAATAGTTTGCAACAAATATCAAGAGACATGGATTCCGATGTGTACATTGTGCCACATCAGCTCACCCGTTCAACATTCAACTCCAAGTCAGTAGTCAAACTGTCTGTTGATAATTTTCGTCCGTCATCACTCCAGGAGGCTAATTTCGGGCTCCATTTTCTATCAAACCGTAAAGAATCCGATAAAATCATTGAAAACCCACTTTCCAAATAAATCGGTTAGCTAAAATTATTCTTTTACACGTCAAAAATTTAAATCATGCTCCCATGGGATAGATCTAATAGATATAATTAACATTTAAATTATTTTTACAGTTTTGTTTCATACTGGAAAGCTATAGGTTAGCAGCTGCTAAAATTCATATCACTAGATTGTGAGACTCTCTTGTTGAGAGCAAACCCATATAGGAAGCGGGCCTTTGTTCCTGTGAGAGATAGCTACTTCAAACACACCGAGGGCTGCTTTAATCACTTTGTGTGGGCTATTTCTCCCTCGTTGGCGAACATTTCAGTTTTAACCAACAACAGGTTTCTTGTTGGCACCTATTTGGATACATGCAGATTGAGGTCCTATTGCAAATCGCCAGGATTGATTGTGCAAATCCCCTTCACACAATCTTGACCATTCACACATATGAATATGATCGTACCTTATACCAAGGGGCGTTGCCACAAATGACTAGGATTAAATTGTGCATGTCATAGTTTTCAATCCTAATCGTTTGTGCGTTAAAATGTAATCATACCTTGTATAGGGGTACATGCGCATGGATGGCTCAGATTCATCGAGCATGTCATAGGCGGTGTGATCGTGATCGATCATGCGTGAGAATATGCACGTACCTTAATGGGAGGTACATGCGTGCAAATGGCCGAGATTACATCGTGCTTGTTCCATCGTGCAATCGTGAAAATTCACACTAAGGAAGATGAACGTACCTTATACAAGGGGGTATTCATGCAAACGACTGAGATTAAATCGAGCATGTTCCTTCATGTGATCTTGACCATTTGCGCAAGTTAATGTGATCGAGGTTTACCATAGGTGGAATTGCTACAAACAACCCATATTTAATCGAGCAAATGGGATATATGTATTATATCTCATTGTTAGAAAAGGGTAATATAATGCCGCAAAGGGACATGATAGATCAGAAAAATAAATGCATTGGTTTCAATGCTTAGTTTCTAGATACTGGAAATGGGGAAATGTCATTGATCTTATACACCAAATTGCACAAAATTGAAATATTCACTTTTAAAAAAAACAAGGTGATGCCATAGACCGACCCGACAATAAGGCTAAGGAGCCACAAGGGGGAAATCCCCCTTGACCCTCGTCATCCCCACCCCCCTAAGACATCAAGAATTTCAATAAATTTCTAATGGTGATAATAGAAATGTTGCATTGTGTTATAAGTTCAGGAATAAGTGAGTTATAGAAACTGCTGAAAAATTCCAAGTTTGGAGAAAATGAAAAAAGTTAAAATTAGTCACTATCCATAAATTTATAGAAATTGATTGAAGCATTAGATCAGAGATCTGAATGTTAATGAGTAATTCGTGTCATGAGCATTATCAGCACACAATAGAAGAAAAAAAATAGGGTTGATGTATTTGTAACTTCGGAAGATATTCACTTGTATATTGTATGTATTACATTTGTACTTTATTGTATCCCCAACGGAGATGTATTATTCCTCCGATTGGAAGTGTCGTCATTTGTACTTGCAAGTGTCGCAATTTATATTGTAAGTGTCGTAACTTATATTTGATGGGTTATTAGACCACCTTGGTGGGGTCGGCCCTGTATGAGTCATGTGGGTTAAAGGGTTATTAGACCACCATAGTGAGGTCGGCCCAGTGTCAAGTGGTAGTAGACTCTCCTAAGGGAGGTCGGCTCAGAGTCAGTTGTGATGGGGTGTTTAAGTCCCCTAGTGGGGTCGGCCCAGTTAGCATTATGTTAAGTGGTTAAGTTGGGCCGACCTAGTTAGAGTTAAAATTCAAGTGAAGTAAAGTATAAATAGAGAGTGCGACTCTCTCATTTATTCATTCACACACTCACTCACTTCACATTAGTGAGAGAGAGGAGGAGTGCGCACAAGTGGAGGAGGAGATGTTGCTAGGAGACTATCTCTTGTTTTAGGGTTTCATCTTGGTGATCTTTGTATTGGTGCTTATTCTATCTCTGAGGAAGTTGCGGGGTTTTTCACCTTCTTGGTTTTCCCCGGTGAAATGATTTGTGTCGCTTGTCTCTTGTGTTTGATATGTTGTACATGTTGTTCTCTCAGTTAATATCATAGATCAGATTGAATTAAATGCTAAAAACCTAACAAAGCAAGGATAAGTATTGTTATGATCAAAACAAAGGTAAACCAAAATTCCATAAAGCATGAAAGGAAAAGAAAAAGGATAATTTTGACTAGAGAAATATGGGATTCAAGCCTCCTCATTTCATAAATCTAGGAGATGGGAGATAATCCAAGAGGGCCGCTTCAATGTTGGGGATGTGGAGATGAACAATTGATTAGAAATTGTCCACATTGAAATGGGCATTCCAAGCATGTTCACAACATCCAAGAGGTTGAAACTGTGGGTGAGGTAGCAGGGACTGTCCCTAGAATCTATGATGCACTAGAGGACCTCCAAGCAGAGCATCAACACACTATGGTTGAGGTTGAAGGTAATATTGCTAAGAAAACTATTTCTATTTTGATTGACCCTTGATCTAATCACAATTATATCACTCCTAAAATTGTTGATATTTGTGCTTTTAAGAAAATAAAGCATAGTAAATTATGGTTGGTCCAACTCGACATTGGAACCAAGAGGAAATTTAGTGAAATGGTGTAGAAACGTTGATTAGAAATGGTTGGACTCTTCACATGGGAAAATATAAATATTTTTCCACTTGGTTCTTATGATGTTCTCATTGGAATGGATTGGTTGTAAGTACACAAAGTTAAACTTGATTGCTACAACAAGACCTTTGAATGCATTGATGAAGAAGGAAACCCAAGGATAGTAAAAGGAAAATTCCAAAGGTGGTTTATATTAAACAAATTCCATCCTTCAAGCTGAAAAAGTTCTTTAGAAAGGGTTGTCAATTATATGCATCTCGTTTATTGAATAGGATTGAAAATAAAATTACCAAGTTGGAGGACTGTCATGTGTTGCAAGAATTCAGGGATGTGTTTCTCGATGAAGTGCCAGGACTTCCTCCAAAGAGAGATATTGATTTCATCATTGATCTTGTGCCAAGAGTTGTACTAGTGTCTAAGACACCTTACTTAATGAGTACACCATAATTACTAGAGATAAAAATGCAATTAAAAGATTTGGTTGAAAAGAAGTACATTCAGCCAAGTGTGTCTCCATGGGGAGCACCCATGCTACTTGTGAAAAAGAAAGATGGAACACTCAGATTATGAATTGATTATAAGCAATTGAATAAAGTTACAATAAAGAATAAGTACCCTTTACCTCAAATTGAATATCTCTTTGATCAAATGAGAGAGGAAAAGGTATTCTCAAAGATTGATTTGAGGTCCGGTTACCATCAAGTCAGAATAAGGGAAGAAGACATCCACGTGACAACCTTTTAAGAACAAGGTATGGACATTATGAGCTCATGGTGGTTCCGTTTGGTCTCACTAATGCACCAACTTCATTTATGTGTCTCATGAACAGTGTTTTCAACAAGTATTTGGACAAGTTTGTTCCAGTTTTTCTAGATGACATTCTTATTTATTCTAAGAATGAAGAAGACCAAGAAGAATAATTGAGAATGACTTTTTAAGTGCTAAGAGAGCATAATTTATATAAAAACCTAAGCATTTAATATGTTTTCTATCAAAATAAAAATCATTATTTGGGTCACATTATTTCAGAGGAAGGAATATCAGTGGATCTAGAAAATATTGAGGATGAATTGGCCAAGCTTCTAACTGTTGAAGAAGCTTCTTACAAGTGCTCCAATTTTAAAAATTACAAACCTCGAAAATGATTTTGTGGTGTGTACTTATGCATGTAAACATGGAATTGGAGTTCTTATGCAAGACAATCATGTGGTATGTTATGGGTCCAAAAAACTAAAAGAAGATTAAAAAAATTATGCTACCCATGATTTAGAGCTTGCTTTCATAGTCCACACTATGAAAATTTAGAAGAACAATTTGATGGGAAGGAAATTTGAGCTTAGGATAGACCACTGTGGTTTGAAATATTTGTTTGAACAACCAACATTAAATGCAAGACAAGCTAGACGGCTGGAATTTTTATGTGAATTTGATTTTGAGATGAAACACATAAAGGGGAAAGAAAATAAAGTGGTTGATGCACTCAACAGAGAAATGCATGCAATGCATGTGACATCCATTAGCATTTGTCAATCAGAATTGAAGCAAAATATCGTTGAATCTTTTGCTGAAGATGAGCAGTATATGCAAATAAAAATACAAATTACAGCAACACAATTTGGAAAAGAGGTATGAAGGTTATCATTTGGAGGATGATGGAATTCTTACTTATAAAAATAGAACGTATATTCCTAATGTGGCAGATTTGAGGAGAATTATTATGGATGAAATCCATAAAATGCCATATTCCAATCACTTAGGATACCATAAAACAATTGCTACATCAACGAAGCAATATGTTTGGCCAGGAATGAAGAAAATCATTGCTAAGTATATTTCTAAATGTATGAAATGCGAGAAAGTGAAGGTTGAACATCAACACCCAGTATGTTTATTGCATCCTTTTCCAATTCCAGAATGGAAATGGGAAGTGGTAACTATGGATTTTTTTATTGTATTTACAACTACGTCAAGGAAGCATGATTCCATCATGGTTGTGGTGGATAAATTGTCTAAGAAAACACATTTTATTCCAGTTAAATATACTTACAAGGTTGACGAGATAGCAAGAATATTCATAAGATAAATATTCAAATTACATGAGTTACCAAAAGCAATTGTATCCGACTGTGATACCAAATTTACTTTGGAAAAGTATTTTTGCATATTTGGGTATACAGTTGAACTTTAGTAGTGCCTAGCATCCATGAACAAATGGGAAAAAAAAGAAAAAAGTAAATAAGTCAAATGAATACATGCTTCTCATGTATATGATGGACAAACCATCCAAGTGGGAAGATTATATACACTTTGTAGAGTTTGCATATAACAATGGGTAACAAGCATTGTTGGGAATGAGTCCATTTAAAGCTTTGTATGGAAGAAGGTGCAAGACACTAGTGAGTTTGGATAATCTAGTGAAAAAAATTGTGCTTGGGCCATAAATTCTTAAATAAATGGAATAAGAGGTTGCAAAAATTAGGCAAAATTGAAAGGAACCCCAAGATAGACAAAAAAATCTATACAAACAAGAATTGAGTGCATAGGGAATTCAATGTTTGGGATCATGTTTACATTCAAGTGACGCCAACGAAGAGTTCCTTGAAGCTTGGAAGTTGTGCGAAGCTATCACCAATATATTGTGGGTCAATTGAAGTGCTTGGGAGGATAGGTCCAATTGCATATAGAACTACACTGCCTGCTAACACTAAAGCTCATAATTTGTTTCATGTTTCTTTGCTTAAGAAATATGTACATGATCTTAACCATGTGAATGATTTGGATGTGATTCGGGTGGAACTCGAGGGATAATTCCAAACAAAGAAACTATGCATCCTTGAAAAGAAGATAACATTGCTTTGGATCTGAGCCATAGGACAGGTAAAGGTGCAATGGAATCACATTGGTCCCGATGAGGCTACATGGGAGATGAAGGATGCCATGAGAGAGACATACCCATTTTTATTCTAATTTTGAACAAACACTGAGGATGGTGTTATTCCAAGGGGGAGGGGGTTGTAATACCCCCATTTTTTACTTGGAATGTATTAAATCAAAATTATGTAAATGATGTTAATATGTATTCCTAGTGTGGAGATCAAGGCCAAGGGTCGACTAGTGAATGGTTAAGCATGTACAATGTAAATATTTCTTTAACGACCATGTGGTTGGCTTGTCATGCTAACTCAAAAAAATGTAAATATTATGTTGGAAAGAAAATAATAAAATGGTCCAAGATGGTTGTTTAAAGAGCACTAGAGGAGATATGATTCCACTAGAGGGAAACAGGAAAGGGGTCATATGGGAGATTAAATCATCCATTGCCAAGTGTCAACCTTAGAAGTCATCCAATTGATTCCATGTGTCTTAAATGAACCAATTACTTCCTTTTGATTATTAAATCCAATCATTGAATGCATGTTTGAGGTTGGTGGGGAAAGTCTTCTCATGTAGTTAAGGAAGCATGGGATGAATATTCTTCTATGACACTTGTAAGGGTCCTTTACTCTATGGTCAAAATTTATGTCAATTTTATTTTCACCATCCTCTCATATCCTTTGGGGTCTACCTACTAATTCTCATGCATATTGTTACACTAGGTAGAGTTTTCACTTGCTATTCTCTCCATTGCCATTGCCATTGCCATTGCCATTACCAAACTGAATATTAACCAGAAATTCGAATTGTGAAGGAGAATTGCATATTTTAGAGAAAAGAGAATGATTATATGTGAGCATGGAGGTTGGAAAAGTCAACATCCTCTATCCATTGTTTTTTTCTACTTCTGCATGCTTGAGAAGCCATGAATTAAGGTTACAAGTGCATCTCCAACATCATACAGCATAGTGGACTCTTATTGCACGCACTAATAAGCATTTTAAGGGTTGGATTTCTTGAGGGAACTATGTATCATTGAAGGGAAATGCCCTCCTTGTGTTGTGTGAGGCAGTTGGAAGGAGTGCCATGGATGTGATGGTTGAGTGAGATTCATGTAGAAGCATTGGATGTGAACTTGGCTAAGCCTTGAGATAAAATGGGTTGGTGGGATGAGAGAGAGAATCATGTAGAGTGTTTCATTTTCCATGATGGCCTCATAGCTCAACATGGGGGTGGTATTTGAAGTTGATACCTATGGTTGGGTGGAAAATATCTCTTACACAACTAGTTGCTTGGATCTACTTGATTAAAGATAAGTATTCTCTTTGTATTTGAATGTGGAGTGATTTGATTTTCTTCCTATAATGAATATGCTTGTTTATTCATGATGTATGCATGAATAGAGTTTTAATTATGTTGTGTATTGTATTTTGTAATTGCACATACATTTCTTATTTACAAATTTGTATTATGGGGGGGAATTTAGAAACTTGTAATTTGTAAATATCCCCTTCCTTTAGTTGATTTACGGATGGAGATGTGACAACTCATATTGATGGGGGGGGGGGGGGCATGTTAGGGTCCTGTTAGTGCAAAAATATACCATGTCAAAAAATTTGAACCTTTGTCAAAATTGTGCAAATTTTGACTAGCTTCATGTCATCTTAATCTCAATTTGGTGTATGTTGTGGAATACTTTCATGATTCAATAGTGAAATTTGAATATTTCTAAAATAACTTGTTACAAAATGTTTGAAGTCCCAGTAGCAAGTTTCATTCAGTACAACATCGATTTGCTACAAGAATTCTGACTTCCGCATGGAACCTGTCAATGCCATGTTATCTAATCGCCAAAGAAATTAGCTCAAGGTTACTGATATGTATCGATATGCCAACAAACATCATAGACTGAGTACTTCAGCCACCAAGTGTTGAATGTGCCAAGGAAAATTCACAAGTTGACATAAGTGTACAATGTATCAAAAATTTCCAATGTCCCATTGTTTATAAACACATGGAAAGTTTCTATCCTCGTACACATGGATATATACTATATCCCACAACTGTAAACCAGATGCACCACCAAGCATCAATGCAATGACAAAGTACAAAGTGACGGGATTGTCAATTTTTTAGAATGCTAGCTCATTTGTAGCATCGAACCCCTGTTTGATTATTCAAGGGTGAAGATCTCACATTAGCTGTCTTCTTTGTGAACATTTAATTAGCCATTTGCATATTTATATGTTTCTAATGTTTCTAATGTTTCTAATAGTTTTTGTAGGAATGCACTTTGAGAACAAGGTCTAGGTGACAAAGAAATGTGGTCACATGGCTAGCAAAGTTTTGGTTTCTATTGCAGAGTATATCAATAGGCTATTAGCTACCCAGTTGCAATTTGATATCATGGGAATTTGAAGCAGCTAATACCTAGTGGAATTTTATCAGAGCATTTGTATGTAAGAAGTCTTGCTCGGTTTGCAACAAACCTTGAAACAGTTGCCTGGAAGATTGCAGCTTTGAAGATAAAAAGAGTTAACTCTTGTTTTGGTTGGAAATATTTTTACTACAATTTATAATGAGAGCCTTGGATTCATCTCTTGATCAACAAAAGGTCAAAATTATATTTGTAACTTGAAATGACCAATGAAGAATTCATCCTTAGATCGATGATTTTAGTCATTATTAAAGAAAGAATTGCATTTGTTTTTGACATAGTGGAAGATGCCATTTTTTTGAAACAAATAGGAAATCCATAATTATTTTAAGCACATATGAGAGCATGTCTTGTGGATATTTGGAGGTCAAGGTGTTCCAAAACCTTTCATTGTTGTATTGTGAAGTTACTTAGATTGGAAGGATCAGAATGGCTATGTCTCTCATGGATAGCAGACCAGATCTATGGGGAAAATATACATATGTTTTGAGCCACCTTTAAGAAATACTCTTAAGGGATTATACCCTTATGTAGCTCATATGGTTGTGTTGATGTATTTGCATGATTCTTAGATTGGACTATCCCCTTCTGACATCAATTTCATGCGTTGGTTCGACTGCATTTAGAATAAAGTGAACTTCAACCTGATTTTTGAGAAGCTCAAATTTGGAAAAAAACAATTCAGGGAATCGAGTAGTAAAAGGTGAAGATAGTGACAAGAATCACTATGTTGGGAATGTTATTAAAAACAAGGAGGATTTGAATTTGTTTTTCTCTTGTAACTAATGATGATATCATTCTATCTCTCGGTCTGAAATGTTTGATCGAGTCCCTAGTTAATGGAGGATGTGGATGTGCAAGTTTATGTTTGAGTTTGTGAGCCAACAGACAGCTTAGATCTTGATCAATTTCTGTCCTTTGATGGCTTGGTAATATTGGATGCACATTGTCTTTATCATATCCAAAGGCAATATACAATCATTAATGAAGCTCAACAAATCGAAACTCCTATGCAAAACAATCTCTTGAGCTTTCGGATTTATTACATTTTTTGTATGCCTCTGTTTTTTGGTGAAATCAAGGATTTCAAGTAAATTGTAATAATAACAAAGGTATCTTTCTCCAATTAGAGTCAACGCCAGCTTAGTATATTTTCTAGCAATTAAGGGATTCTAGAGATTGATGACAAGTGGCAGAATATTTGGATGGCAGAACACCTGGCAACAAAGATCCATATTTTTTAGGATAACGATTGGCTATCATTTGAGCAATCATTTCCATAATTTCAAGCAAAAAATCATACTATGGAGATTAGCAGTTGAAATACCTGGTCTAATTCCAATCCTCTAGGGTATTTCCAGTTTTGTGGGCATTCAATTCATTCAATTCTAACAATTATTGATTTTGTATAATATATTATATCTTTATCTTATTTTTAGTTTAGTGGTAAGATCTTATTCCAAAAAGTTGGTAACAAATTATAGATGTAATTTACTATAAATACTATTTTTTGTAATGTAATTGGGATCTTCTTCCTTTTAGAAGGAAGCAAGGGGGTTCGAGTGGGAAGAGTTTGGAGTGTTGAAGTGAAGTATTGGGAATTGCATTAAATAATTCATACTACCTACAACATAGCATGCTCAGAGATCGATCACTTTGATGGCTAGGTTTCTCTCTTACTGTAATTTTCTTCTTACTTCCTCTCATTTGAATACAAAGACGATTTTTGCATTGCACCAACTATCATATGAGTTCAGATCTAATAGAAGTAAAGCTTTTATTGTTTTATTTAGTGTAATTTGTGATTTGTATTCCGATACTAGATTCTGATTTAAAACATTGTTTTGAATCTAAATATCTTCCTGATGGATATATGAGATGATCATATTGTAAGTCTATATATTCATATTTGTGTTCTATGTTTCTTCTACTTCATACAATTAATCAAGTGTCCAGCCTTTAAGGTGCGTTCCTTTGACCTATGAAGTGTTCCTAATTAAATACAAGCTTGTAATTCCATCCAAGCTACTCAAGATATGAATATATAGACTTACAATATGATCATCTCATATATCCATCAGGAAGATATTTGTATTCTATGTTTCTTCTACTTCATACAATTAATCAAGTGTCTAGCCTTAAAGGTATGTTCCTTTGACCTATGAAGTGTTCCTAATTAAATACAAGCTTGTAATTCCATCCAAGCTACTCAATTTTCTTGACCTACTTCATAAATCTAAACCATTGCAACAATTGAGGTTCTGTAGATTTGTGCCATAATAGTTTGGTGCAGACTTTAGGGATAACAGGTCCTAAACTAACACACCTTGCTTTAGTCTACATAGGAGTTAGTTAAGTAATGTATGCATCCATCTCCTTTGAATAAGGTTGACTAGATAGTAGTGGAAAATTAATTATTATAAAATTGGTCTCTCTATTGATTAAAACCCACTAGTTAGTTGGTATTCATTAATTATGGGACCAGAAGTAGTTAGGGATTTGGCTATTAGAATCCTATTTAAAGAGATAGGAGGTTATGGATTGTTTTATTGAGTATTGTTGTATTTGGATCTTGGCTCAAGTTAAAGGTCACCCAACCTTAAGAGGCAAGTGAACATTGTTTTTTGTTGGATTATCATAATACAAGGGGTATATCTTGGGTATATCCCATATTGAGTTTTCTAGGGTATATCTTGTATTCATTGTGTAGATGGGTTGGTAGTTATTTTATCTTATTAAATTTCCAATCTCAATGGATTTCATTATTTTGTGATAAGCTAGTAATATTAGATCTGAACCTTAAGTAAAAAACTACATAGCGAAGAGTTTGCAAAAACTTGTAAGAGAAGTGTAACGAATCGTTCCTATGGAACATCCATAATAGTTTACCGAGCATTAGATGAAAAAAAAAATTAGAGGTAAAATTTGAAGGTGTGTATCAACCAAAGGAGGTGCAACTTTTAGGTGTTGACCGACCACAAGAAGGGAATTACGTGGGTGTAGATGAGACTCGACATGTTATCAAAAGTGGTAGATGCTTGGTTTTTTAAATTTGATACTTTGATAGCTAGGTATATAAATCAACATATTTTAAACATTGAAATCAACTTCTACATCTATAATAGGTACATTACAAATTTCAATCAACATCAAGTCTAACTTGGCTATAAAATCAATGATTAAACAAGTGGATGACTTGCTCAACTTTAACCATGTTATTTACATGTTATGCAATCACATTACTTTAGAATTGGAGATAGATTCATGATATTATTTTTAGAGTAAATTTGAGAGGTGTTCTATATACATCTTTGATGTGTTTGGTTCAAATAAGTTTGTATTGCACGATCAACATTTCATTTCCATATGACCATTAAGGGAGGATATTATAATTATATTATTATTGTCATATGTTAAATATACTTTAAGTATATTATTTCCAATATGCAACATAGGGGTTGGGTGGGACCTAACCAATGCACTCTTTGTAAGGTTGAATGTGAATCAGTTAACCATATTTTTGTTTATTGTCCTTACAATATGCACCTTTGGAAATCTATCTGTGATAACTTAAATATATCACGGGGCTATAAGATTAAAACTGTTGAAGAAAATTTCTTGCTTTGGTATAAAAACAGTCATGAACGTAAGGTTCTTCCAACTTTCATCTTCTGGGATATATGGAAAACTAGGAATTATGCTATATCGAAGGTAAACCTATGAACCTATTTGCTAGTTGTTTGAGGATTGTCGGCCTTTACGAGGACTACACTACAGTGGAGATAAAAATTAGGAGACCGAAACAGATCTATAATATCCCTGCTTCCCTTGTTGTTAATTTTGATGGTGTTGCACAGGATGGAAGATGTGGGGATGACATATCTCGATTTTAAAAAGTGAACATTATTTTAATTTGAATTTAAACTGTAGAATGGTAAAAAATACAAAGGCTGAACTGTTGGCATTATGGTGCCTTGCAAAATTTGTAGCTTCCTTTGGTATTGATACTTTGAAAATATTTGGGGATTCCTTGGTTATAGTAAGCTGGGCCAAGAAACTATGCTCTATTCAGATTATTGCACTTCATCAATGGTGTAGGAGGACTGAGTTTTTTTGTCATCCTTTTATGACTTGAGTATTGAACATATTTTTCGAGAGCTGAAAACCATTGCGGATTCTCTATCTAAGAAGGCACTTATGGAAGATGAAGGTCTCCTTCTTTGGGAGGAATACATAGATGGTGTGCTTGAGAACATGGGCTATCTATACTATATGTCTGGTTACTTATGATGTTATTTTCTTCATGTATGATGCTGGGATTTTTTGACGGGTTGTATTGTGTCTTTTTTGCTTCAAGTGGAGGTATGTTATATATAGCCTTTGGTGTCATGTTTATTTTGGTAGGTTGTTTACTAATGATGATGATTATACTATCTACTCCACTGGTCGGCTTGCTTGTGTTTTTTGCAAGTTCGAGGGATTGTATATGTGTCATATTTATGAACTGATCAATTTCACGACATGTAGTTTTTTATTTATATGAATATCAGAAGTATAGGTTTTTTTTTGCTTGAAAAAAATACTTTAAGCTATACTACTCTAGGTTAATAAAGTGACTTATGCTAATAAGGTCACATGTTATAATTAGCTTATCTTAGACATTTAATTAGTCTCTAAATATGGGAATGTGAAAATCACTCACTTAATGTATCCACATAAAATATGTGTTTTGGAATGTGAAGTGTACAATTTGAACAATGTCTCTTTCGGTTGTTGCAGTGCCCCTCTAACCAGAAGGCCACTGAAATTCTAGATTTTGAAATCAAGTTTTGTAACCAGCTCCTAGCAGTTGTTTTTCCTTCTTTTTATCAAAAATAATAAATAAGTATCATTATTCTTTCGTTATGCTAATTTTCTGCATAATTTTAGTGATTAGAAGAATGTCTAGCAGCATACAGTGCACCTACATATCGTAATTTTAACAACATACATATAATTGTAATTTCTTGCATAATACTCAGTATTTTTGAAATATAAATCATTTTTCTAACTACCATTAGAATACCTGGACCGATGTAGATTGTAGATTGCCCCTATCCACTTCGTAGCTCCTTTGGTCCAAGCCTTAGTAACCAAAAATAGATGATCCACCCTGCCGACCAGCTCTTATCATGCTGGACCTAGGAAACCGACGGGTTTCCTAGCCCCCGAGCCCACAAACCAATAATCCCGACAACATCCTTCCTTAGTACCTTTCCATAGTTCAAGAGTTAACCCCACCTCGTTCTTTTGAGTTTCCCACCTCCTCAAAGCTTCGAGTTATCCCCCTCCTCGGCATTCCTCCTTTTCATCAAAATACTAAGTTTTCTTCTCCCAAAAACCAACCCCCTTCATCTTCGTGAACCATTGCTTTATAGATCCATTTTCCTCCTCCAAACTTCATTCTCACTCCACCGCCTTAGCCCTCCAGGTTTTTTTTGGGATTCTTAAACCATTAATACCATCACACTCATCAAGGATAAAATAATATTTAAATATGATTGTCAGATTTCTTGTTTCTCTCGAGCAGTGGAATAATTCAATTCTAAGGATAAAATAATATTTAAATATGCTTGTCAGATTTCTTGTTTTTCTCGAGCAGTGGAATAATTCAATTCTAATTAAGGTTGTCCTTTTGTGTAGATTTCCTATTGTTCAAAAAAAATAATTAAATAAATAAGCATGACTTGCCTTATCTAAACATATGGGACAAGTTAAATTGTATCGAATTTACCCCACCGCTTGATCTTTAAATGCAGATAGGATAATATAATAAATGCAAACTTGAATTTACACATGGAGGACATTCATGTCTTTATTACTCAACTAAATCTTGATTCGAAATGTTGTTTGATTTATAATTAAAGTTTAAATAACAATATAATATGGAATATAATAATATGACTCACTTTCAATTGTTTTTAATAATTTTGGTTCCTTTTTATTATTCACATAAAACAATCGTGATAAATTCACCCATTTATGCAAAACATTAAGCTATGTTTATTTGACAACAATTATAATAACAAATAAGATTATGCATGTTAATAACAACATTAATAATACTAATAACAATAATAATATTAATATTAAAATATTTAATGATAATTATTTTATAACACTATGACCTTAAAGGTTATAAACATAACATTGAATTACTTCTAACCAACATAATTTGACTGTTCAAAGAGAATTACAATTATGCTAGAACAAACAACGCTAATTGTGTAAGCTAAACAGGGACTATGTTAAATACAACACTATCCGCAACGCATCATAAATGATGTTAAGCACAACACTATTTCCAACAATTAGTTACTAATGCATGTAATTAACAACTAACAGACTAATCCATTTATGCATTTTTACATTATTAACAACCATTATTTGGACTTCACTAATTTACGACTGAGTCTTATCTAGAATTCAATCACAACCAATAGTTATCACATTAATACTAGTGTACATGTACAAGGTGTGCATCCGTGGCCAGCGTATGCATAGATTGTACTCGTACTATAAGAAAACATCATTTCCCCTATGCATATATATTAACTTCAGCAAAACAATGATTTGTACTGACATAACAATCATACATACAAACAATCACAAATACTTAACCCAGTCAACATGCATAAATCATAATCATTTCAGCATCATTAGGCATTGATAATTATCCAATTAAGTTGTAACATTTATGTTTTCCAGATTCACCATAATTAATCAATCAATTATTTTTAAGGAAGAGGCACCTACTACCACTAAATCAGGATCAAGGGATACCCAACCCTCAACACTACTAACTAACATATCCTCCCATCCTAACCTGCGTCCGCATCCTCCCTATCCTTCCTCTGCTAGTACAAAAGTGGATGTCAGCTATACTGACCTAGCCACATAGAACGTGAGAGCGGTAGCGTCGGCTAACTAGCGGACCTAACCTCTCCTAGCAGGCATCCGACCATCGTCATCACAACAACTTGGGGAGCGTGTCTCAGCACGACCCTCCCACGACCTCGGGTATCATAGAAACATAGGGTGGGAAATACATCCATCCCTCTCAACATACTGGGTCTACGCCCTTATCAACTCATACTTTGTTGCTCTCGAGATTATTGGTTTGTGTCATCGTATCATCAACTTTGGTAACCAAGGCTCTCTGCAAAATAGGTACTATACCATACTTCGTATCAGGTATCCGACTATTACATAGCCCCGGTGTCCTGCAGATTAGTACTTTGCAGCCATAGATTTATAACAATATTTCCATTCTATCATCGTCTGATCCATATTGTCAACATCATTTATTTTGTCACATAAAATCATTAAATCGATCACAGCATAAATACCACATTATATATATCACATTTCATCCAGGATGATTATTAAACATATACTGTCATTATGAAATAAAAGAATCTCGTGATAACTACAACATAGTAACCACATAAACCAAATAACGTCATGAGGATGGTAACATCATAACATCATAACCATAGTATCAGCATGGGCACAGTAACATCCTAAACATAATAGCAACATATCATCATGTCTAACATGCTGAGAATATAGTTCACTCTGTCTAGCTAAGTCGAACAGATAATAAGCAAAGAAAGTGAAAGGTGTCTAACTCACAAACACGCCTAGTCAAAATATGGGGCGTTACATACACCCACCCTTCAGGAAACTTCGTCCCGAAGTTATGGTCAAAATAGTGAGGGAAAAATCTCGATGCATAATCTATGTGTCCTCCCAGGTAGCAGATCGTGGCTATACTTGTCCCACTGGACCTAAAATTGACTCAACACATTGATGGCACCTTACAGTTTTACTTCTTTTATCCCATGATATGTATTCTAATAATTGAAAAAAAACATTTAGATTAATCTTTCTGTAGAATATCAATATTATATCTAGAAAGCCTAAAGGTTATAATCAGGTGCTATCCTCCTTGGCTTTGTTCTCCTTACCCCCCCTTTTTTTTTTTTTATATACCATCAAGTGAGGTTTACTCGTCACACTACCAAGTTTTCATCATACGCATGTATTTAGCATGAAGTAATCATTAAGGTTATCATATCTCTTGCAGGGAAAGAATATCCACATTAACAAATCCTAATGCCATACATTATTATTACCCTAGCGGAAATAAGCAATTTGTATCTATGATAACCAAAAGTAATATAACATTAATTAATTTAGGATAACTATCATTGTTTACAAGGTTTTTGTGACAATATCTTATCAGAATGAAAATGTTACCAAGTTTGTTTAGTGTTCTCTTCTTTTATATGTGATATAATTGGAAGGGGAACAATTACTTCCAATAAATTTATAGCTAATTTGTTCTCGAAATCTAAGTTTCCTATACATACGCTTATTAATCTACATGGATCTTATGGATCCATTATGCACTATGACTTCTTCATATGCTACTAATGTGAATTTAACCTATTTATGTGGCATCAAGCTTGTTCCCATTTTGCGAGATGTTGATGTCAACAGAGACATATTTTCCTTTCTTCATAATGTTATAATTCTTACTTTGTTAACTCTCTATAAAGAAATATTATTATTATTATTATTATTTTATTTATTTATTTATTTTATATATATATATATATATTTATATGTATATATTTTTCTTTTCTTTGAGGTGACAATCGATTTCCTCCATCCTATAATAGGGGTTTAAACATCATAACTTTATTCATTGTGATGCACATCGGTTACTATTTTGCCTCCATCATTATTCCATTTATCATCATTACTTCTCTTACCCTCGTATATGCTTACTGAGGCTAATCTTACTAGTTCCCCACCAATCTCCATTCTTTTATTTTGTATCGCTTGTTAGCTTTGTAATTATTAAATCCTAGTTGTTTCCCAATAATATTTTCCTTCAAAACATGCCAATTTTGCATAAGCAAGACTAGCGACATATAGCCTCTACCCCTTCGCACACCTACTTAGTTCCTTCAATCTCTTTCTACTTACCACAATGAGGTAAAAACCTAACCTATTCCAAATGCCAACTATGGAAGGATCAACACTATGCCATTACTGGAAGAATCGTGGCGATGTCGATGATGACAACGGAGGTGGAGGTGAAGGTGGTTGACCTAGACCTTAACCTCGATGTGTTATTACAATGATTGACTCTATGTTCATGATCAAAACATCAAATCATTAATCTATCGAAAAAAAATTTAGAAATGCCTATATTAATACTTATGTGCGAGGAACAATTTGTTAGGATCAATGTGTTGAAATCTATGGTCGTTACCATTCATGATTTTGTCATGTAGTGAAATTAGCATCCTAGCATTCAGCTCGCCATGCTCGTTTCAGCGGTTCCTTGTTTTCAGATTATATGTTTGTTTCGTCTCTTCGACTATACGTTGAAGTCTCGGCAATGGATTTTCTAAGTTTTAAATAAATTAATTAATGTTTGGCTTTTCTAAGTAAATAAATAAATTAATGTTTGATTAGTCTATACATTAAACCCATGCATTAATCTTAATGGTTAAGCATAATAAAATAATTTATTTAACTTAATTCAACCACTAATACTCCACTATTACTATTTCATGTTCTAGTTCGATTAAACCTAAATTTTTAAATTTAAATACACATAATTCATCATTAATTAAAATCTGATATATAATTAATTTAGACATTAATCAAAACATTTAATCATCAATTATCATTTTAATTTTAATTTTAAATTTTATTTTATTTTATTATTATTATTATTATTTTAATTATTATATATATTTTTCAAAATCTCCCGTTGATTGTGAGACTTAATGGAAACTAAAATTCTGAATTTTTAAACATTTTATAATAATAATTTTAAACATTTGTTTTTTTTTGTTTTTTTTTTTTTTTTTTCTATTTTATTTTGTAAAATATTGACCTAACCCTAGCCTAATCCCTAGCTAGCAGCTCTCTCTCTCCACAGGGCACGCAGCCCTTATTTCCCACGTGTCGCTGACTTGCCGCCTGATCCCCATCCCTTCACCTCCAGAGCAGCCTATGGTTCAAGGGCGCCCAGGTGAGGGTCTCCTGCATGCTTGCCACGCGCCAGTGTGCATGCTACTAGGTGGACTCCGGTGGGGTGCCCCAGCTGAAGGCGATCTTCTTTATATCGAGTCTCCACCTACCTCGCGCGCGGGTGAACTCTTTTTTTTTTCCAAGGCTCTGCAACTATGCAACGAGAGTGCTAGCTGCGAAGGCTGTGTAATAGGGACGAAAGAGTTTTCATGAGGCCAGAGTGTCTGGTTTTTATTTGTTTTCTCTCCGGATGAGCTCTGCAACTAGGTGCAGCAGCTATCGTGTAATCCGCCTGAACTCAGAGCATGTATTCTACAAAGGTGTTCTTACTCGCCCTCCTGGACTAGGTATGGAAACGTAGTTCTCTTTAGCATTATATATTCGTGATGTTGGTTTTCCCTACTGGTTTATCTAGGGTTCCTCTTGTTCGCAAGGGCAGCTCTGCCTCCTTCTCACATGTGCTGCTACATGCAGTGATTGGTATCTTAGGAGCTATTGGGCAATTGCTACAGGAAGCTCGAGAATAGCATCGCCCTCTCCGTAGGAAGCTGGGTTTTTTTTTTTTTTTTTAAATCGATTCAGTAGGGATCAGGCTTTGGAAACGCATGTGTAATGGACGCCAGGAAAGTAGATCGCGAGAGCAGCCCTGCCATTCTTCAGAACCTATCTCGGAAGTTTTTTTTTTTTTTCAAGGATTACCTTGAAAAGCTTGGCGCCAAATTACCGGCATCTGCATACGGGAAGGGTGAATCTGCAAGGAAGCCAGACGTGGTATGTTCTCTGATCAAAGTTATTTATTTTTAGTATTAAGGGTGAGCGGGTATTATTTTGTAGGGAGCTATGAATCCCAACTTTGCATTTATTATGGCAAACCCGTTTAACCTAGAGGCTGTCGGCGTCAACCAACTCATAACATCATTAGAGTTCCCTTCCCTTTGGGGTTTGAGCATGTTTCATTCCGTAATATCCCCTCTGTCGACCACATCAACCCGACTAGACTGTTAGACCGTATCAGCCCGGCTAGTCTGTTAGACAACAAGTCACCCTGTAACATTTAAGTACAAAGAAATTTGTGCCTAAAATTTTTTTTGTATTAACTCTTTGTTTTCAACACTCAGCATGACTTTATTTGAAGTTAAATTTCAGTCCTTATCCGGCATAGGCTTTACACAGCCAACTACTAACAGTACGCGTAAGGCAGCACCTGCTCCCTGGCCACTCACCCAAGGAACAGCCGTTCAGTTACTTCGACAGTACGCTTTCAATACGACCTGCCCAACCCGACCTGATGACCTAACCACCAACCCCATCTGACGACGCAGTGATTCCGATTACTGATCTATGAGCCATGGATTAATCCTTTTGTTACGAGAAGTCGTTATCTGGTGGTTTCGGCAGCGCACTGGATCACGCGCTAAATCCTGAGTTGTTATCTTTCCATGGTGGAAGTCTTGTGTGGTTTTTCTGGTTCCGCAGTTCTATGGAGGACTGTGGCGGGGATAGTAAGGTCTGTGTGGTTTTTTTTATGTTGACTACAGAGATCTAGAGGGATTACACCATTTCACTTATTAGAAGTTATTTGATTATGAAGATTAGTAAGAATAACACCCCTCCATTGTTTGATTTCTGGACATATCATCTTATAAAAAAAAATGGATCAATTTTTAATTCAGATAAGGGTTAGAGCAATTGTTTACGTAAGTTTTTGGGTCGGATTTGGGGTTTGGTCTGCTTTATTTTATTATTTTTTTTTGTCTTTCTTCGCAGAGCTTATGGGGAAGCTAAAAGATCGTCCATTGGTGTATTTTCATTTGTTTGCTCAAGGTTTGTGTTACTGTTTTAGCTTTCAACTTCAATAACAGAGTGCAGTTGGCGAATGCTCGTGGCAATGTTTACTATCTGATTGTGTTTGTGTTGGACACACACACATATATTCTGTCGTTGGACTACAATTTGTGTTATCTTTAAGCCCATAAGCAAGAATGAGATTGCTGACACCTTATGGAGGGCGGCGACCGAATATGAACTTTAAATGTTTACAAAATCAATTTTGAAATGAGTCTCGTGGATTGTGTGGACGGTTGTCCAGGGTTCGATCCTCCAAGGCACCATAACCTTTATTACAATGGTAATGCTCTTGTGTGAGCTTAACGCTAGAATGTTTGATGGCATGCGTGGCTGCCCCCGTTACGACCTGGCATTTGGTCGCTAGCAATTTCGACAGACTCAGGGTGTTGAGCTTGGGCTGGTTCCGCTATCCTTTTATTACAATGCTCCTATCGATAGATTATTGGGTGTTTTATGACTTTCAATTTAGTAGTATTTTGGTATAAACAATTTAGGATTCCCTTTTCTGGAATTGTTCCTGAAATTGACACAGGCATAAATTCATTCCTAGCTTTAATATACAGTAATTTTGGAACCTAAAACCCTTTTTTTTTTTTTCTCAAACTATCCTACTAGTTTCTGATCATTGTTTAGTTGGTTTTGTTTTCTGTATCGTCCATCGCAAATGCAATTGCATAGCCTTCAATTAGGGTTTATCACCAATCTATAATCAAATTAATGTATTTAGGTTGTCAAATCCTCCTTTTTTTTTGTTTTTTTTTTTTTTGGTAAGCCAAGAAGACCTGTAAATGCAATCAATAAAATAATGCTAATCAAAGGATTATTTAACAACAAGCCCTAATCAAATGGGTCTGCGTTTGTAAAAGATACCTATATTTTTTTTTCCTACAAGATCATCTACTTAGATAACTCACAAAACAAGTATTTAAAGGCCTCTAATCAAACACAGTCATCGACTTAGTGACCCTTAGCTAGGCATACACGGCTGGAAACGCTTCGATTCGATACATCAGACTTTAGGAGTTATATGGGTTTCCATTTCTTTTCAACTTCAAAAACAAATAACTTTACCTAGTTGACCAACGAGTACTTTTACCATGGCTTATAACTATCGCGACAAAGCCATTATACAGACATCTTATATACAGTTTACACATCTTTAAAAGGCTGAAATATTAACATTAATCGTAGCAGCAAAGCGTTTAAGCAAAAATACAGTCAATCGGCATAACTACATCCTATAAGGGAATCATTACAGTTTGCATTGAACCAAATAGGTATCTTCGGCCGGTGCAGACCTAAAATACAGTCAACCGGTGGCGAGGTGCTTCGGCCATTTCCAAGTTATGAGGCCGAGGAAAGTCCCCGTGCCAATTAAAGCAGAGAAGGGTTTGTTACAATAATTTTCCTAATACTTGATTCGCTGTCAAAGCTCGGACCATCATTTTGAAACTACACACTTATACCACAGAACACCTAGATATCTCCTTTAACTTTGTAATTTGTATAATTTGTGATTGGAATATGACATCTTACAGATTAATTAAAGGGTATTTGACGTGACCTGGAGTCTGGAGCTTGACTTTGGATAGTGATCAACGCTAAAAAACAAAACTCTATGCTTTTGATCAATAGGCATTGAAACTTTTAAAGACAGATTTCTAGATAAATTTAACGCTTAGAAATAACAACCAGACAATCTGGGGAAGAAATCACTGAAAGTTGTAAACAGTGTAAATTTGATTGTGTCATATTTAGGCTATTTGAAGTTGGGAATCAGTACGGCCAGTCGATCTGTGGAAAACAACAGTCTAGTCCATACAGTCTATGCTCCTTTTTCAGTGTAATATTTTTACAGGTATCTGGTGATTCTTTTTCAATTTTTATATTGAGTAAAACACCTCCCCTTTTTCTTTTTTTTTATTTCAAGATTATGGTTATATATATAATGGTTTAATCTCCAATTTCATGTTTTAAAATTTATGGGATCTTCCTCTACTTCCCTTGCATAATTTTTTTTTGTTTTATCTTTGTTCTGCTAAGTTTAAAGCTAAATCATGTAGCATGAAATATACTAATATACTTCTATATCATTGACTCTTCTAATCAGAGTTGTATTTTGTTCTCATTGCAGGTAAAGAAAACTAGTTTACACACAAAAGAAAATAAAATGGGTATGCTGCTAATTCTTCTGTAAGGGCTACTACCTTCTAGTTGGATGCCTTTTAGTAGCCTTTTGAAAAGTGTCTCTCAAGCTCTCTGCTCATTTACGAGTTGTAATAATTTATATATATATTTTTTTTGTATTCAAGATAGCCATTAGCCTCTTTACAGGCTTGTATTTCCCAAGTTTTATTTTCAAGAAAATTGTAATCTTAGAACTATTTTCTAATTGACTTGAATAAAACAAGTTTTTGTTTAAACTCTATTATGCTTTATTTAATTTGTCTTTTATAGTTAGCAGTGATTGGCCATTAAGGTCCTAGTTTTCAATCCTAACGCTCTGATACCAAATGCAGTGCCCCTCTAACCAGAAGGCCACTGAAGTTCTAGATTTTGAAATCAAGTTTTGTAACCAGCTCCTAGCAGTTGTTTTTCCTTCTTTTTATCAAAAATAATAAATAAGTATCATTATTCTTTCGTTATGCTAATTTTCTGCATAATTTTAGTGATTAGAAGAATGTCTAGCAGCATACAGTGCACCTACATATCGTAATTTTAACAACATACATATAATTGTAATTTCTTGCATAATACTCAGTATTTTTGAAATATAAATCATTTTTCTAACTACCAGTAGAATACCTGGACCGATGTAGGTTGTAGATTGCCCCTATCCACTTCGTAGCTCCTTTGGTCCAAGCCTTAGTAACCAAAAATAGATGATCCACCCTGCCGACCAGCTCTTATCATGCTGGCCCTAGGAAACCGACGGGTTTCCTAGCCCCCGAGCCCACAAACCAATAATCCCGACAGCATCCTTCCTTAGTACCTTTCCATAGTTCAAGAGTTAACCCCACCTCGTTCTTTTGAGTTTCCCACCTCCTCAAAGCTTCGAGTTATCCCCCTCCTCGGCATTCCTCCTTTTCATCAAAATACTAAGTTTTCTTCTCCCAAAAACCAACCCCCTTCATCTTCGTGAACCATTGCTTTATAGATCCATTTTCCTCCTCCAAACTTCATTCTCACTCCACCGCCTTAGCCCTCCAGGTTTTTTTTGGGATTCTTAAACCATTAATACCATCACACTCATCAAGGATAAAATAATATTTAAATATGATTGTCAGATTTCTTGTTTCTCTCGAGCAGTGGAATAATTCAATTCTAAGGATAAAATAATATTTAAATATGCTTGTCAGATTTCTTGTTTTTCTCGAGCAGTGGAATAATTCAATTCTAATTAAGGTTGTCCTTTTGTGTAGATTTCCTATTGTTCAAAAAAAATAATTAAATAAATAAGCATGACTTGCCTTATCTAAACATATGGGACAAGTTAAATTGTATCGAATTTACCCCACCGCTTGATCTTTAAATGCAGATAGGATAATATAATAAATGCAAACTTGAATTTACACATGGAGGACATTCATGTCTTTATTACTCAACTAAATCTTGATTCGAAATGTTGTTTGATTTATAATTAAAGTTTAAATAACAATATAATATGGAATATAATAATATGACTCACTTTCAATTGTTTTTAATAATTTTGGTTCCTTTTTATTATTCACATAAAACAATCGTGATAAATTCACCCATTTATGCAAAACATTAAGCTATGTTTATTTGACAACGATTATAATAACAAATAAGATTATGCATGTTAATAACAACATTAATAATACTAATAACAATAATAATATTAATATTAAAATATTTAATGATAATTATTTTATAACACTATGACCTTAAAGGTTATAAACATAACATTGAATTACTTCTAACCAACATAATTTGACTGTTCAAAGAGAAGTACAATTATGCTAGAACAAACAACGCTAATTGTGTAAGCTAAACAGGGACTATGTTAAATACAACACTATCCCCAACGCATCATAAATGATGTTAAGCACAACACTATTTCCAACAATTAGTTACTAATGCATGTAATTAACAACTAACAGACTAATCCATTTATGCATTTTTACATTATTAACAACCATTATTTGGACTTCACTAATTTACGACTGAGTCTTATCTAGAATTCAATCACAACCAATAGTTATCACATTAATACTAGTGTACATGTACAAGGTGTGCATCCGTGGCCAGCGTATGCATAGATTGTACTCGTACTATAAGAAAACATCATTTCCCCTATGCATATATATTAACTTCAGCAAAACAATGATTTGTACTGACATAACAATCATACATACAAACAATCACAAATACTTAACCCAGTCAACATGCATAAATCATAATCATTTCAGCATCATTAGGCATTGATAATTATCCAATTAAGTTGTAACATTTATGTTTTTCAGATTCACCATAATTAATCAATCAATTATTTTTAAGGAAGAGGCACCTACTACCACTAAATCAGGATCAAGGGATACCCAACCCTCAACACTACTAACTAACATATCCTCCCATCCTAACCTGCGTCCGCATCCTCCCTATCCTTCCTCTGCTAGTACAAAAGTGGATGTCAGCTATACTGACCTAGCCACATAGAACGTGAGAGCGGTAGCGTCGGCTAACTAGCGGACCTAACCTCTCCTAGCAGGCATCCGACCATCGTCATCACAACAACTTGGGGAGCGTGTCTCAGCACGACCCTCCCACGACCTCGGGTATCATAGAAACATAGGGTGGGAAATACATCCATCCCTCTCAACATACTGGGTCTACGCCCTTATCAACTCATACTTTGTTGCTCTCGAGATTATTGGTTTGTGTCATCGTATCATCAACTTTGGTAACCAAGGCTCTCTGCAAAATAGGTACTATACCATACTTCGTATCAGGTATCCAACTATTACATAGCCCCGGTGTCCTGCAGATTAGTACTTTGCAGCCATAGATTTATAACAATATTTCCATTCTATCATCGTCTGATCCATATTGTCAACATCATTTATTTTGTCACATAAAATCATTAAATCGATCACAGCATAAATACCACATTATATATATCACATTTCATCCAGGATGATTATTAAACATATACTGTCATTATGAAATAAAAGAATCTCGTGATAACTACAACATAGTAACCACATAAACCAAATAACGTCATGAGGATGGTAACATCATAACATCATAACCATAGTATCAGCATGGGCACAGTAACATCCTAAACATAATAGCAACATATCATCATGTCTAACATGCTGAGAATATAGTTCACTCTGTCTAGCTAAGTCGAACAGATAATAAGCAAAGAAAGTGAAAGGTGTCTAACTCACAAACACGCCTAGTCAAAATATGGGGCGTTACAGTTGTTGTTGTAAATTCTCTACTATGGTTGTATGCAAATTATCAAAAAATATTGCTAATCCCATTTAGAAGTGGAATATAATCTTCAAGAACCACATGCCAAACCACTCTAATTATATAAAGTAATTAAAATTGTCATCCAACTATCACATTGTGTTGTTGGCATGATATGATTACAATTTCTTTGTATATGTCATTCCATGTGCCTAGGATCATGTATAGAAGAAAACCAATTTCCACATGAATCTAAAGCACCACTTTATTTTCCAATAGTGTCTCAAGCACCTTCCAAATTGAAAACTCAACACCTTTCCTCACTGGCCAGTATATTTTGACCTTCATAAGCAACATACCATTCTAAGCAATTAAGACCATATTTTAGTGCTTTTAATGTAAGGAAGCCATTAGATGTGTTTTATTCTCATCATGATTAAAGGGATCACTTCCTCAACTACATTTTGGAAGTCATTACCACATACACACTAGACCATCATGTTCTCTCTTTTGATCCCAATATATTCCCTAGTCTTGACAAAAGGTCAAGGAGGGCCACCTCTCCTTTCTTCATTAGAGTCTAGATTGGTCGTTTACTATCAAGATTCTTTTAGTTGACCAATTATGTCCAACAATCCTATACATGCACTATGACTATCATATGGAACCCACCAATTTGGTATGCCATTTCTTTATTAAAATCTTACCATCCCTCTTAGCAAGGTATCTATCCTTGTTCCCCTAGTTGGATGCAATTTTACTTATTAATTGGTAGTCATGGAGGAAAAACTAAGTTACGATCTCCTTATTGGTCTCCCATCGCTTGATGCCATATGTGTGATGGTGTCTCACCTGTTTGGAGCACTCTAATTCTTTTTTTTACAATATCCTCATAACGCAATGGGAATGTGTGGCTTTATAATGGTATACACATTTTGGATTTCAACACTCAATTAGGATTCCTTTGGATAAGATGTCATGAGTGGGGGTATCTATTATGCCAAAATTTTGCTTGGACCCAACAACATGAAATGGACCACTTTCACAGGGAAATGAACCCACCATGGGGGAAACATCTATCTTGGGGATTTGAACTATGGTGAGAGGTGTTTCCTCACAAACCCTCACCTCTAGAGATAAAATCCTAAAATTTCAAGTGATACCTTGAAGGAACCAAGAGGGAGGCCATTGTCACCTCACCAAACCTATTCTATACTTTAGGCCAACTCTCCTTTGGCTCAAGGGGGGATTTTGCATAATAGGATTGCTGAAATTTTAAGCCATAAAATGCTAGGTGAAATGAAGAGTTAATTCTAGCAAAATGATTTTATGAGTTTAAGAAATGGAAGTTGATGAGTGGACCTAATATTAGTGTGCTATCATTGGTCAAATGGGTTCAATTCAAGGATTCAATGGGAGACTATCTTAATGAGCAAGAATAGTCATTGTTGCTAAAGAGAACAAGCTACAATAAACCATCCCATTGTTGTCCCAAATTCTAGAAATGTACCGAAGGAGATTACTAGAATGGATAAAGTTCAATACACATGAAGCTTATCATTACCTCGAATGAAATGTATGTGCATTTAACCAAACATAAAGATATAATGCATCAATAAACTACATTCCACAGATAACATAAAGGAAAGACGAAGAAGTTTACCAATTTCACACTCCATAATGTATTTTCCAATATTATTTTAGATACTCCAATCACATCCAATAGATAGTTGACAAGTCAAATCGATTTCATGATAAAATGAGCAAGACAAACTTCCGAGATAGAGTGCATCACTAAAAATAAGCTTGTTGACAAGTAAAAAAGATAAGATGTCCACATCTAGTGCGTTGTCCAAGATACATGAAATAAGATAATAAAATACTCAACTAACTCCTCAAAATAGTAATGAGGTCCACAAGGTGCATGAACAAGTGTGCAAAGGGATAAAGAAGACTCCATAACCACCTCAAAATATAATTGCCTAGTCAACAAGGTGAGTAATCCCTTTAATAATGCCAAGTGTAAATGAAGAAATAATCCTCTTTGATTATGAACTTGTGTAGGAGCATTAATGAGAGGTGCGCTCTATAAGTCTAAAATAATCACCAACTCTAGCACTTGAAATAGTTGACAAGCAATACTATAACCTTTTTTCACAAGTGAACCCTAGATAAATGTGTAAATATGGTTAATTTTTGACACCGTTACTTTTCTTCAAACCTTAAGTCCAAAAACTGTCAAATGATTTGCAAAACCATATGTTGATTCCAAAAATCATGTGCACAAGATAAGGGTGACCTAGAGAAGTGTGCCAACATCCTCATACTATGGTTAACCAAGAAGATGAGTATATAGTAAATAGTAAATTCCCTCCATTAATTAAATACCATGGGTTGGAAGGAAATACCATGGTCCAATACCACCGCAACTCAAAACCAATCCATGACATCCAAGGAGAACACGTCTAACCACTCCCATGTGTGGGATATGAGAATATAATTCCACTCATACATTGTGTGTATAAAGAAAAAACCATGGGAGAAAAAACAAAATCAAGGGTTGAAAACCACCCTTTATCTCCAAAATGCCTTGAAATATGTGCCAATAGGATGAGTACTCCACTTAATTCCATGTTTCATCTCATTGCGAATCTATATTGTACAATTTTTTAATATTATTTTTTTAAACCAATATGTGTTAGAAGTAGTCTAAAACCACAAGGTTTTGCCCCTTTTCTGGTGACTTTTTTCGGCAGAGTTCATCTATAAATCCTGTGAAATTCCAGGTGGGGGTAGAGTTCCAAGGGTGTGATGGTAGAGTTCCACTATGGAACTTTTCCCCTGGGTTCTTGGCCCATTTTAAACTGACCCATATGCTCGAAAAATCGAGTAGAGTTCTGGATCGATGGGAACTCTGCCAAAATTGAGTTGTTGGATTCCGACCACCTATGTGCAAAACGTTGCATTTTTAGACAACGCCTATGTGTTATAGGCATGTAATTAAAAAGATATATGTATTAAATTTTACAAAGATAAATACAAGTACCAAATAATCCACATTAAATTTTACAAAGATAAATACAAGTACCAAATAATCCACATTAAATTTTACATTAAAGTAGTAATAATAATAATCATCCAAAATAATAATGTTTGAATCAAATTGACACTTTTCTTTGTTGTAGCATTTCAAATAGAGTAATTAGGTGCATTTACAATCATATGTCCAAGAGAATAATTTAGGTGCATCTATAGTCATATGTTATAGGTGTAATGTTAATAAATTAAATTGAAAAAAAAGTAACCTCATTAAAAATAAAAAACTTAAAACTTAAAAATGACATCGCAATGATAACACTAGCATAGATCCATCTGAACTTCGGGTCTAGAAAGCCCCACAAAGGATCAAATCACTTGAGTTGCAAACCTTTCCTCAATTTTTGCACTATAAAATCGCATATTCTGAAAATTCTACAATTTGAGCCAGAATAGATGAATTTTCTGGGCACGATTTTGAAAAAATTCCGGCCGTAATTTTTCAAAATCCAGGTTACAGCTGTCAAATTTATAGAATTTTTGGTGCCCCTAAGGTTTTTGAGGGTGCTTAACCCATCTCTACCATGAAAAGATCCCAATAAAACACAACTAATTTTTTTTTTTGCAAAATAAATTAAAAAACGCTGGATTCTGGCCAAAAATGGTCGTCCGATCCAAATCGTCGAATTTTTAGACAACTTCCTATAAAAAGGTTTGCACCTAAAGGGATTTGATCCTTTTTTATGCTTGTTAGATCTATAGTTAAGATGGATCTATGTTGGTAATACACCCATCCAAGTGTGAACACAACTCATACGAGCTAGGTTAATATCACAAAAAAACAATCTTACGGACCTTAGAAAACCATAGAAAAACAACTTTTAATCAAATCAATGCACCAAGGAGCAATTATTGACACTTAGATTTTAGGGAGACCCTAGGTTAATGGGTTCCCACTTCATTAAATGCATCAAGGGTCAAACAAATGGAAACACCCTTCATAAAATTCCAAACATGTCAACTATGTCAAAGAAAAGTAGGTACTGCACCAAAGACATCAATCACTAGGAACATGCCAACCCATTAATGGGAGCATCTCATCAAACACCTACTAGACAAATCATATCACCATCTCTAATATGATTACATGTACCCTTTATCCATCAAATGATCCAACTATGTTACCCTGCAAGCTTGATCCTTATGATAAAAACCATATAATATGATGGGTAACATGAAGAATATCACCACCCCCTCTTAACCATCAAACCAAGACCCCATTCACTAAACTTTAATTATTCCATAAGGGGAAGGTTACCTTAATGAAATCATAACCAAATATTTTTGTTTTCAACTAATGACTCGCGCCAGAACATACTAGTGGCCAATTAAGGAGTCCCTTATTATCAGTCTTATGTCACATTGTTGGTTTGGAAACCTCCACATATATGTTTACTTTATTGCATATCTTTTATGAAGGGATAAATCCATTGCCGCTTTATACACATGTTTGTTGTATGAAGTCTCCCCCTCTCTAAGCAAGGGTATCTACCACTTGTTTATCATCATTTAGAAATCCTTCTTGTGTTGTGACATCTTGTATATTCCACCTGCTTTGCTCAACGCCCATCTTAAAAAAATTAAAATTTGTTTGTTCGTTTGTTCACTTTATCTACATGTATTTCCCTTGGAATGGATATCATTGTCGTAGTTATGCACTACATACAGTGATTTCTAGAAAATTCTTGTGTTCTTGGGAATAAATGAGCACTCTAGTACATTTTAATAACACAAAAGAAAGAAAGAAAGAAAGAAAGAAAGAATTTGTTTCCAATTCATATTGCAATTATTTCCCCGATTGGTTCATATGCATTTTACATATCAACATGTACCATTTATTGCATTTTTTCTTTCATTATTTCCCAGTACATGTATGTTTGCATCATACTTTCCATATATGTTTCATCTCATATCAAATATCAAATGATGAAAGATAAAAATTTGCATTTTGAACCTATCATATAGATAATACACACCACTTTTTTTCATTTCATGCATGTGGCTTTGCCCTCTCTTCTCTACCTAACAATCACACAATCTCTATCTAGGTAGCCTATATAGTACGAGGCCACTTACACCTTAATCTCTCATTCCAATTAACAAGAGGAAAAAATACATGAGTCTTCCATCCAACACCCACAACCCATCTAGGATTCTTTATGTCAACGGGAACCATACCTCACAAGTGATGTCACTTGGATACAACAAAATATGGCATGCATTTATCATCTACTTAGTTCCATGCGTGTCCAAAACCTTTACCATTAGAATTTTCCTCATGTTTAGGATATAATTCCCAACAATGTTGTAGGTTATCTTCGATAGGATTTATATACATGAAGGATAATCTAGAATATAATCGACCATGTACATCAGGGCATTTTCCTCCTATCCTATCAATCCTCTACTTCTTGAACTTCTTAGGAAGGTACTTGTCATCATTATGTCAGGGTATGTTAGAGAAGGGATGCTATGATATACGATATTACAATGAATCTATGAATATTTGATCATACTAGCCCTACCCCATGTGCCAGGACAAATGAGCGGGCTCACTCAACCTAGCCCATTTCATAGCTTTAGGTTGGTCATCCTCTAGGTCCATAGGCCCAACCATGAGGGGAAACCATTGTAGATGTTAAAAATGTGTCATGCATGAGGTATCCACCACCATTGTACCATACTTTTTCATCTTGTGCAGATGATGGACACACACAACTCAATTCCATCTCACTCCCCTTGTGGAATTCCACACTACATGCCACACTTGTTATGAATAATATTGTTGATTTTATTTATTAGAAGCATGAGCATAATCATATTGATGAATGTACTAGATCATACCAACTCATCGCATGTCTTGATAGAAATCGGTATTGCTCCTTTCTCCCAAAAACCTTGTCTAACCTCACTACTTAACAAATAATTAGTCACTTCCCTCATACCTACAATATCATGTGGCATTCCCAAACCATACTCCACATGTGACCAATACCATAAATTTCTCACATTCTCAACATGAATGGAACCCACTTACCAAACTATAGGAAACTAGGTTAGGATCCCGTTATCATAGATTGTCGCACATGATCCATGTTTAACGCCAAAAATTCCTAATCATAGCATCCATTTCTAGGCCACAATACCTCAATGATTGTCAATCCTTATGTCATACTTTCCTAGGTCATTACCCCAACAAACTTCAATCCTCGTTGGGCATGAGCACACTTTACCACAACTATTTCAAGGACAACCTGTCTCACTCTTCCTCTAGAAATGTATAAACATTGTGATAACCTTGATTAGTCTCCCGTGGAGTAAATATCACCAAAACTTCCAATATTTTTCACAAAAAGGGATTCTTGTCATAGTTTCCTCATTGGATCATGTATTCAACCTATGGGTCCCTCAAAATTGGAACTTCACATAAACTTGTATAAAAATTGAAGGACATTAAAAAATAAACAAAATTACCATAAATTTTATTCTTATCGGCTGAGAAATTGAACAAAACTATGAATTTTGATTTTAACCACATAGTTTCACAAGCAATACAATTTTCATATACAAAATGTAACATCGATGACTTATAAAGCTTACATGTGCCATGGTACATCTATGCTTGTAAGAAAATGTAGATGTGTATCCAATCAATGACTTATAGAGATTACATGTGGCGTGGTACATCCACTATTGTCAGTAATGTAGATGATTGTCCAACCAATAGTTCACCTAAGTTTTCTCTAGCCTTATCACAAAAATAAGTTTGAAAATAAAATTGAATGTTATATATTTAATTTTGATTTTAACCTTTCCACTTATCATTTCCATTTTTTCACTCAAATCTTATGGCCATTTACACTTCTATGTTTCATGTTGTTTTACTACCCATCAATGCAAACAAGCAATCACCCTCATCATTTTTCTATTCTTTGCACTCACCCTCATCATTTTTCTATTCTCATGAATCCATTGGCACTCTTTTTTTATTATTCCAAAATGCTTCTAGGTTTTAAAACTCCTATTACCTACATGTACAATGTGTAGCAACTTTGGTGGCATTCCATTACATGGTTTAACACATTTTATATCCTTCACTTAATTTGCCACTTTTTCCATCACATTTTATATCCTTCACTTAATTTGCCACTTTTTCCATCGTATATGTAATAACTTCCCCTTAACCATGTATTTACCATGGTCATCATGTGAAGCCTTGCTTGTGTCCTTCATTTCCATACCTTGTTCGGTATTTGGGGCACAGTCTCGAGCATTTGGTGGTTAGGAGTATTATCGTTTGTCTTTCACTTAATCAATATTTTTTTAACCAGTGTCTGTCTTTCAATTAAACAATACTTAATAAAATTGCTTAGTGGCATGCTATCGGATTGTGGTCTCTTGGTGAGTTCGTGCCTATCATTTTATGGTCTTCAAAAAGTGGAAGTGGCATATTCTTAAAATTAACCTAAATATCTTCACACCATCTAATGATTGAGGACCCTACTAATGCATTAGTTGATGGTCAAATCCATCCTTACCTTTTATGGAAAGATGGCAACGTGTCATGACTATGCAAGAGAATCAAGTGACAATGATTTTGTTCTTAACTCGACATAGTAGTGGAGCATTATGTCATCCATCTAAATTATCTTAATTAATTGACATTTACGTTCATGTTTAGATAATACACGTATAGATAATGTGCATATATCAACTCCCCTATGACATCAATTTGAAACAATATTTTCCTTACCCTATGGAGCAATGGAGCAATGCCCATGAACATGTATCTACTTTAGACCAATCGATCAAAGGTGTAAGCACATCCTCCTGCTCCATTAAACTAAAACTTAATCAAATCTCACACCTTCCACACCTTAATTCATGGCAAAGGTGAAATTTGCTTCTTCATACCATCAAGTCAACCTAAGTCATGGCAGGGCATGTAATTCCCTTAGTAACTTCTTTTCCCTTCCTACTTGTCCTAATAAGATCCTCATGATAACACTGGGAGTGGAAAGATCTTGTCATTGGTAAGTTCATGGATAGTTTTTACTATCTCTTTGTATTCCAATACATGCATCTTATTTGATTGATCGCTTGCATCAAATGATTGATAAACACTTTCAAAAATTTGCAACACCGTCTTTTATATTTGTTGCTTGTGTTGAGGGGAAACGTAAGAACAAATCCTAAACTTTGTCGCAATTTATTTTTTCCATAAGGATCAACAAACAAATGTGTATCATATACTGGTTATATGCACAAAATACTTTGGAAGAGTTAAATACCATATAATTGGAGTCTAATTATGTTCCATTAAGGTGCAATGGCTTTCCTTGTAGCCCCTTGTTGTTCCTCCTTGGTTATTATAGAAACTTTTAATCCCCACATTTTCCTTAGTTGCCTCTTTTTATAGTGTTTTTGGGAATCTTTTATGCAATCAAACCACAATTAAACTTGATCACTAGTTGGTCTAGGATTCCCTTGATTTACGACCTCTCAAATTATGCATGCTCTTTCCCTCGCCATTCTTTTGTACTGCAAATGAAGGCTAGTATCTTAATTGTGCATTCCTCTATGAGATAAAAGTGCTTCTTTCCTTGAGTATAAAGAAACAACCTCTACAACTCATTTTAGCAATGAAATGACAAAAAAATCACACCCGAGACATCAATTTTCTCCTAGTATAGGTGCAGATAAGCCCATAAAGGTTTTGTCTTTGCTTTGTGGAGTTATTCCCTCTTTCTTCATGTTGTAGGCATCATTTTGGAGAAAATATTTGTTGGATCAACAATTTGAGGTCAAGCTTCAGTTCCACGATGACACATGCATATTATTTGTTGCAAGGAAATTGAATATACTTCCCCACTCATCGATGGTCATGTTATTCTCCTATAAGTCAAGGAACAATCCTCCAAAATATGTTGCACCAATCACACTAAGGGCTTGAATAATTGAGATATCACTGAATACTCAAATGTGTCCATTCTTATATATGTTGGTTTGTATTGTTTCACATATTCATATTTTAGAATATTTAGTCATAAATAGATCATATATCACTTATATAGTCTATTTATAATGAATATTTTGTTTTTTTGGTTGACTTAAGTAGGGTTTGCTTTCCTTTTCTTATGTCGTTTTTTTCATACAAAAAAAAAAAAAACTTATATTAATAAAAAGTTGTATCAAAAAGTACAAAAAGATAATGAGGGAGAACTTCCCACACTTATGCTCTTCTCTAGAAAAACAAGGTGGTCTTACAAAATCTCCAATATAGAAAGAGTCATCCAAGACTGTGCTTGAGAAATCACTAAGCTACATCCAACCACAACAAAGATACAATCGCAATATCAGTTTACAAAGGAAATGGAGGTCGTATTGAAAGAGGAGCCACTTCTAAACTCTTCCACGTACATGACTCCATCCAGATCACCCAAAGCTCTTTTGGAAAGAAGATCAACATCCATGTTGTGTTCTCTGTAGATATGCAAAAAGGAAATGGAGGCAAAAGAAGAAATAATATTTTGTGTCCTCTTAATCCAACTACTTAGCTCTACAGAGTGTAAACATTCTCTTCCATCCGCCCAATTGATCGCACATTGTGAATCTCCCAGGATAGAGAGAGTATGGATGCCCAATCCCAAGGAAAACCAAAGTAAACCCCACAAGGCTAAGAGTTTCGCTCGAGTGTTTGAACCATTCCCAACTCCAAAATACAGATGGTACACATGATTCTGCGATAGTTTCAAAATCGATCCAGCTCCACAGATTCCAGCCTAGGATGCTCCATCAAAATATCCCATAGGGAAACGGATATCCAATTCCGAAAATGGTTTAGAGAGATGAATATTCCTGCTGGGGATCATGTTGCTGACAGAGAAGGAGTCCACAATCCTAGCAACAAGTAAAAAGGGGGGTGTTTTCTTATGTCTAACATTGCACCAATTCCTTGATCTCTCTATTTAATTCCTTCAAGCTAATGGCCATAGTAACACCCTAGTAACTTCCTTTGGATGATATTGTTCCAAATTTCCCATGTGTGTTGAAACCCTAAGTGATCCCTTTTCTACCATACACATTATTCCAAATTTGTAGAGCAATTTTAAGTCAACAAGACCCTTGTTATTTTATTGATGCACTTATCTTGGCCCATAATGGAACTACACGCTTAAGTATGTATTATCATACATTTCTTGCAACATGACTAATCTTGTTAATCTCAAACCGAGGTTATACACTTCCTTTACCCCCACCTTATTAACCTTGGGACTCTGTGAACATGAAGTTCCTCATAAATTAACATCATAATTATTGCATCTTTTGTTGTTGACGATCACTTTTCATATATGATTGTATGATTCCTTGTAATAAGTTCACCTATACCCATCAAATAATCCATCTCTATTTTTTTCATGTCATATCTCATTTTGGGCTCCATTGTGACTAACCATGATTCTCACTTTGTTAAACACTTTTGGAAATCCCTATGGACTATGTTGGATGTCCAACTTGATAGGTATGCAATGTTTTATCTATTTAATGGACAAAATTTTGTCCATTTTTTTTGTGTGTATAACCATGCCCATCAATGTACTAACATTGGCAATATTCCCTACATTCAGTGTGCCTATAACATAACTATCCATAATATTGCAGGCCTTGGTATTTTTTAATATTGTCTTGGAAATCCCTATGGACTATGTTGGATGTCCAACTTGATAGGTATGCAATTTTTTATCTATTTAATGGTCAAAATTTTGTCCATGTTTTTTATGTGTATAACCATGCCCATCAATGTTCTAACATTGGCAATGTTCCCTACATTCAATGTGCCTATAACATAACTATCCACAATATTGCAGGCCTTGGTATTTTTCAATCGTGTCTTGGTTTTCAATGTCTTACTCTTTTAGTGCCATCTACCATGTGACTCTTTAGCATGCATGCAATTGGTAAAGCTTAGTAGTTTATCCAATGAATCCGAAAAAGTTCATAAGCAAGTCAAGTATGTCGTCACTAAGCAACATAACAAGTAGCAATGTGATGTACACTATGCCTCAAAAGCAATTCAAGGGCCTTCATCTTAAAATCAAGCCTCTTTGGTACAACACATACACTATGATCATCAAGGTGGAGCAAGTAATAACACCTTTGTCCTTGACATTTCGGCCTACCTTTGAAATCATCATTTTTTAATGTTGAACTTATGTGGTCAAGAGTCTTTTGTTTTTGCAACTCCCTCACTTGGATTTAGAGAATGGAGCACCTTTTTATCAACTCCATTGACATACAAGGTAAGTAGGCATGGTGTTCTGTCATCCCTTTCTTTTGGATCATTTGAGTTAATAGTGTTGCATCACTATAAGTGGTACATCTTATATTAAGTTAGCATGCAATTTTCCAATTATATTGGCAAACAACTAAGGGCCCTTTCTCTTCAAGGATGAATGAATAATCACATCCTTGATGCTACTTCACAAGCTTTTACATGTCTCAACCATTCTACCTTTTGATGATTATAATTCCAACTTTCACAACCATGAACTTCCCTACAAGCATGACTTGCACCGCAACCTTCCTTAGCACAACACCCAAAAGCCTATGTGGGTCTCACTATGCACAACTCTCTTCACAATGAGTCGACATAATTAGAAACCATTGTAGCTTTCAAATGTAAATTGCCACCCACCCACGAGCCTCTATTGCAAACTCTAAACAATTGTAGGTCAACTTAGAATGCAAATTGACATGGAAAAATGGCCATTGATCTTAGCATCCACTATCGTAACTAAACCACCTTGAATAATTGACTTTCTAACTATTGGTTTCCAATTATTATTCTTTCTCCTTATTATTATCATATAACATTGTACTTTTTATTAACATATATATCTTGTATCATGCTTTAAAGCATGTTGTCAATTTTATGTGTTTGTGTTGTTACCCCTCATGTTGTATGATGACTCACTTACATCATGATCTAGTCACATTTGGATGCCAGCTTCTGATATCTTAGATGCTCTAGTATACAGTTGTAGATGGGGACATTTTATGGACATATGGTACATTCCTAGCATTACCCTCGTGAATTTTCCATACTATGTGTTGAGGGGGTGATGTCGAGAGGATGGAGGTTAGGGAAAAGTCATAGGTTCATGCCCCACAACCGAACATGATTCTATTGTATGATAGATTCAAAGTACTAAAATTACTTTGACATCATCTGGTATCATGATGACATGTTGGAGATGGGACATTGTCTATGTGTTGAGGATGCACCAATTACAATGTAGATTATTTCTTCGACATATTTGTATCATTCAACATGAGGTTGGCACAATTACATAGTCTCTTGCACGTATGGATGGAGTGCCTAACACCATTGATCGTTCTAGCATGATTTTGATGACTATCTCGTGCGAGACATTTGTCCTTGACTGATCGTTGCCGAGGAGATATTATTTTTATTCGCCTTGCTCTTAATTCTCTTGTCACTACTTTCACTAGGTTATTGCATAGTAGGTTCATACCTTTATCCTAGTTGTTTATGTCCTCATGGGGGAGTGTGCTCCTAGAAATACCCCTTTATCATACTTACATTTCATCAATTTTCCATCATTTTTCCTAGGTATCATCCATTATTTCATCGCATTTAACTTTATCCCTAGACGTAATATAGATTGCATCCATGATTCATCATGTTCCTTTTCCTAAAGGGTGTGTGGATCATTTCACCCATATCTATATAATTTCCCCTTTACAATTAACCTTTCATTTGCCACATTTCCTCTTTTAATTGTCTCCATGAGTGAACATGTTACAGTGGTTTGGGATATTTGTTGCTAATTAGTTAAGCCCAAAACCTATAGTTGAGTGCTTCCTTATTGGCCTATTTTAATCATGGATTAAAAACCTTAATTGATTCCTCGTTCCCTAAATTGTAATTTTAGAGAGAGAGAGAGAGTAGAGAAGGTAACCTATGACTATGTAGTACACCACTGTAGCACTCCATATCATAAATTCGTTGGGATATCTTAACCTCTTTCTTGTTCACACATGCCACCTCATTTGACTAGACTTTGGTCAATCTCTTGGCACACTTCTTTGGAGTTGACTGAGCTTGCATATGGTTTGAAGGTTAGTCATGCGTGTGCCCTTACCCTCACTTATCCATTCACACCCATTCTATCTTTATCCCATTGGCACATGTCATGTCCCAAAAATTTGCATTAGGTCACAATGGCCTAAGCCCCTTGGCCATAGTCATGATAATTTGTCAAATTGATGCTAAGAGTCAAATAATTGCCAAGCATGATGTCCAAGTTGGTAATAATGCAAAATTAGATCCAAATGGACAAGGTGGGTCACATCAAGAGAAAAATCCGAAGTATTGGTTTGTAATATTTCCCATCCAAATGACCTATCATGGAGGAAAATTACTTGTTCCCTAGGTTGGGGGTGTAAGCATTAAAAGTTGGAGTAAAGGAGCTACAAGACCCAAAATGACCTTAGACTTACAAATTCACATTAAATGGGTCAATTAAATAATAATACAAAGAAAATAAGGTGGCATTGGATCATGAGAGCACATAAGAGGTTGTGAGACCCACATGTGGCAAGATTCCTCACTACACTTGGCATGATTCTCTCACCAATTCAAGTTCAATATGAAGGGTAGCATACTTGGGGGAGTATAAGAGGTATTATTCATGGCATGAGTCATGTAAGGTTGAATTGGAGTGGAAGAATAACTCCCATGGAAGAGGAAGAGGCATCTTAGAAGAATTGTGACACTTGGAGCTAGATTCTCTAACTCCTATGACAATAATGATGAAGATTCTATGACACCTATGACAAAGTTCAGACCTGATTGCTGACATATGACATGTCAGGGCTAAAAATAGCCTCCAAGAGGGCGCACAAGGAAGTTATGGAATCCAAGAAGCTTCTCCATTCGAATTGAGGGAAGATGGAGACTAAGAATTGTTGGACAAGTGGCACACATTGGAATCTCTTCCCAAATTGAGTTGGCATGAGGCTTTTGGAAGGAATTCGACCCATGGAGGACTTGAGAGGTTTATAAAAGAGAAGAACAAAGAAGAAAATGAGCTTTTGATCATTTTTTATTTGCATCTTTTCAATTTGGAGAGCTAAGTTCTAGCTTGTCCATGCTAGTGGAGTGTTTACTCTACTTGCCTTAGTACCAATTTCAAAGGTGAAAGATTCCCATCCTAACTGGAAATTGGAGAGGCCATTCAGACCTTTCATTTGGAGCTACAGTGGTGTTATTTTTTGCAGGTTGAAGCTACAGGGAAGCTCGTGATTCTTTCTTCTTCAACTTGTTCTCATCTCTATCTCACATTTCTCTACATATTTTGGCTCTCGGAGGAAGGGCGCACTTGGTGAGATGTTGATCTCTTTGTGAGAGTCCAAGATGCTCCATTTATTTGTAATATGGTATATATACTCTATATTTAATGCTCAGAAGACTCTCAAGTCGAAATACCAAGTGAAACTATGTAAAAATACCAAACAATGCATAAATGGTACCATTTTCCCTATATCTTGTTGTGAGAGCTTGAAGTTGCTTTGGTTCGATTTCTACCAGTTCATATCTGTGATTTTTATGATGTATGGAGAGTCATTAATGTCCTGAAGAAGTTTCATATACATTACATAAGCCTTTGAAACATAAATCTCGAATTTCATAGCAAGTGGTGAAGTTTCCTACATTTCCCCCTATGTGAAGACATGTCCACAAACCTCTAATTTATGGGAGTTGCAACAGCCCTTAGAAACTTATTAATGATGTATTTGGGTGCCCATTGAAGTCCTTTAACTAATCCATGTCTCTGTTCTGAAATTTGGGAGGGTCGTACTGCATTTGGGAAGCCATTAGTGACCTCTACCCTCGAGGGTTTGAACCTCGAATTTACTAGTAAATTTCCCTATTTTCTCCTGAAGTTAAATAAATGTTGCAAAAGTCTTTTGAGAGTTCCCAAGGATACATAAGCTTCATTTTTATGTCTCAATACCCTTCAAACACTCTCAGTCCCAATTCAAAATCCTTAGGAGTCTTTTGGAGCCTTCTACCCTTGGGGGTTTCAACATCGATTTTCCTAGTAATTCTGCCTTTCATTCTCTAATTGTAAATGCAAGTTGCTGAAGTATTTGAAAAGTGTTCAAGCATATAATAGTTGCTTTAATGTGTCCAAATACATCTCAATCCACTCTATACACCATTCGAAAAGATTTGGGATCATTTGGGACAGTTTGGGGTTTTACTAGTCCAAGTTTTGAAAATTGACTAAATTGGAAAAAATTTCAAATTGGGGACATTACTGCACACTCTTTTAGGTGGTGCGCTCCACTAGGATGGTACACTAATAGTTGTTGAATTATTTGGAAAGTGTCCAAGCATATAATAGTTGCTTTAATGTGTCCAAATACATCTCAATCCACTCCATACACCATTCGAAAAGATTTGGGATCATTTGGGACAGTTTGGGGTTTTACTAGTCCAAGTTTCGAAAATTGACTAAATTGGGAAAATTTTCAAATTGGGGACATTACAGCACACTCTTTTAAGTGGTTCGCTCCACTAGGATGGTCAACTTGCATCTTTGATTGGCATTGCTCACATTGTGTTTCTACTTGGTTGAAAGTGAAATGGCCAATAACTAACTCACCCTAGTCTAGGAGTTGTTTGCGCATTCTCCTAGGGCACACATCTCTTTTGAGATAATTTTAATGTCAACTCACTTGGTCAATGTGGACATGATGCACATCTTCCTATACATTGCTATTTTGAGACAACGGTTGAGCCTAGGAGACCATAACTTGCACCATATCAATTATTCTTGGAGGGCACACTCTTCATGGATATTATTTTATTGTTTGATTGAGGAGGTTCATAACCACTTTGACCATCTCCACTGGGGTACCCTTCTTATGCATGTATATTTTAATATTTTTTTAATGAGAACCTCTTGGAATGCACCCTAGCCTTCTAGATCCATCGTATGGAAATTTGTACATGTGGCTAAGCCACTATTTTAGTGTTTGACGGACTTATCCCTTCAAATTAGTTGAGGGATAACTATTTTATTGTTTTCCTATAATAGATCTAGTAGAGATATTAGAGAGGTTGTTAAACCAAGAACTCATAAATGCAAAGCTCCTTTGCATGAATGTTTCTCTACAACTAGTTTATGCATTTGTAATTCATAATTGGTAAACATGATCTCATAAGCATCAGGTTTCTCCTCTTTGATAAATTCGTAGTGGTGGATTTCGAAAGTGTGGGACAATAAAATACAGTCAACAACATTTACACTTTGCATCTTTGCTTTTGCATGTATTATCATTAGGACAACCTTACATATATGCTCTTTTAACCCCATATGGCCAATATAAGATGACACTAATATTACCCTTAAACCACCATAAATTTATGAAGTATTTGGAAAGTGTCCAAGCATATAATAGTTGCTTTAATGTGTCCAAATACATCTCAATCCACTCCATACACCATTCGAAAAGATTTGGGATCATTTGGGACAGTTTGGTGTTTTACTAGTCCAAGTTTCGAAAATTGACTAAATTGAGAAGAATTTCAAATTGGGGACATTACAGCACACTCTTTTAGGTGGTGCGCTCCACTAGGATGGTCAACTTGCATCTTTCACTGGTATTGCTCACATCGTGTTTCTACTTGGTTGAAAGTGAAATGGCCAATAACTAACTCACCCTACTCTAGGAGTTGTTTGCACATTCTCCTAGGGCACACATCTCTTTTGAGATAATTTTAATGTCAACTCACTTGGTCAATGTGGACATGATGCACATCTTCCTATACATTGCTATTTTGAGACAACAGTTGAGCCTAGGAGACCATAACTTGCACCATATCAATTATTCTTGGAGGGCACACTCTTCATGGATATTATTTTATTGTTTGATTGAGGAGGTTCATAACCACTTTGACCATCTCCACTGGGGTACCCTTCTTATGCATGTATATTTTAATATTTTTTTAATGAGAACCTCTTGGAATGCACCCTAGCCTTCTAGATCCATCGTATGGAAATTTGTACATGTGGCTAAGCCACTATTTTAGTGTTTGACGGACTTATCTCTTCAAATTAGTTGAGGGATAACTATTTTATTGTTTTCCTATAATAGATCTAGTAGAGATATTATAGATATTATTATTTTATTAGAGAGGTTGTTAAACCAAGAACTCATAAATGCAAAGCTCCTTTGCATGAATGTTTCTCTACAACTAGTTTATGCATTTGTAATTCATAATTGGTAAACATGATCTCATAAGCATCAGGTTTCTCCTCTTTGATAAATTCGTAGTGGTGGATTTCGAAAGTGTGGGACAATAAAATACAGTCAACAACATTTACACTTTGCATCTTTGTTTTTGCCTATATTATCATTAGGACAACCTTCCATGTATGCTCTTCAACCCCATATGCCCAATATAAGATGACACTAATATTACCTTTAAACCACCATAAATTTATGAAGTATTTGGAAAGTGTCCAAGCATATAATAGTTGCTTTAATGTGTCCAAATACATCTCAATCCACTCCATACACCATTCGAAAAGATTTGGGATCATTTGGGACAGTTTGGGGTTTTACTAGTCCAAGTTTCGAAAATTGACTAAATTGAGAAGAATTTCAAATTGGGGACATTACAGCACACTCTTTTAGGTGGTGCGCTCCACTAGGATGGTCAACTTGCATCTTTCACTGGTATTGCTCACATCGTGTTTCTACTTGGTTGAAAGTGAAATGGCCAATAACTAACTCACCCTACTCTAGGAGTTGTTTGCACATTCTCCTAGGGTGCACATCTCTTTTGAGATAATTTTAATGTCAACTCACTTGGTCAATGTGGACATGATGCACATCTTCCTATATATTGCTATTTTGAGACAACGGTTGAGCCTAGGTGACCACAACTTGCACCATATCAATTATTCTTGGAGGGCACACTCTTCATGGATATTATTTTATTGTTTGATTGAGGAGGTTCAAAACCACTTTGACCATCTCCACTAGGGCACCCTTCTTATGCCTGTATATTTTAATATTTTTTTAATGAGAACCTCTTGGAATGCACCCTAGCCTTCTAGATCCATCATATGGAAATTTGTACATGTGGCTATGCCACTAATATTTTAGTGTTTGATGGACTTATCCCTTCAAATTAGTTGAGGGATAACTATTTTATTGTTTTCCTATAATAGATCTAGTAGAGATATTATAGATATTATTATTTTATTATAGAGGTTGTTAAACCAAGAACTCATATATGCAAAGCTCCTTCGCATGAATGTTTCTCTACAACTAGTTTATGCATTTGTAATTCATAATTGGTAAACATGATCTCATAAGCATCAGGTTTCTCCTCTTTGATAAATTCGTAGTGGTGGATTTCTAAAGTGTGGGACAATAAAATACAGACAACAACATTTACACTTTGCAGCTTTGTTTTTGCCTATATTATCATTAGGACAACCTTCCATGTATGCTCTTCAACCCCATATGCCCAATATAAGATGACACTAATATTACCTTTAAACCACCATAAATTTATGCATTTCCCCTTATAATTTTGTTCAAAACAAATTTGAAATTAGTAGTTGCATATCATTACTTCGGACTTGTTTGAATTCAATTAAAAGAGTCATAAAAACTACATCTTAACTTAGACTAGAGATTTTGATAATTAAATATGTATATTTGACCATTTAAAATATCATTAAAACATATTTACTTAGAGTCATAAAACATCTTTTGATTACATAAAAAAAAAAGTTGAAAGTACAATTCACATTACTCAATGAACACCTTCACTTTAAATGATCAATTATTTCCCATAAATCTACAATTCATAACAAGAAAATTACCTTTAAAATACAAATTGATAAATCAGTCCATCAAAAAAATGTTGAAAGTACAATTCACATTACTCAATGAATACCTTCAATTTAAATGATCAATTATTTCCCATAAATCTACAATTCATTACAAGAAAATTACCTTTAAAATAAATCTACAATTCATAACAAGAAAATTACCTTTAAAATACAAATTTATAAATCAGTCGATAAACTCTTTCACATGTATCTTATACTCTTGGACTTAGTGAGATAGGGAAGGCCCCTAGTGTTCGACTTACTCTTGGACTTAGTGAGATAAGGAAGCCCCCTAGTGTTGGTAACTTGTCAGCCTAAATCGAGGAAAGAGATACTAAGGTGACAATGCTAACTCTTTTGAGTTCCACTTGAATTTTCACTTAAAATGATAACTCTTTTGAGTTCCACTTGAATTTTCACTGGGTGAAGACTTTTCACATTAAGTGGTAACCACATGTGCTACTCCTTGGCCATGTTTGCAATGTTGAACAAGCACACATACTTACCCCAAACCAATCAATCATTAGGTTAATAACCTAATAAAACTCAAAAGGCACCATTCCATTGTAGATACACCCATTGACATAATCATCATGATATACACCCATTGACATAATCATCATGATATATTGGGATTGATGTGTTAAAACTCCTTCACTATCGGGTTCTTCATTTCACTATCGTGTTCTTCATTCCACACATGGACCTGCCCAACTCCTACACACTCGATTATGATGAATTTTTCATAGTATGTATGTCAGAAAGGTCCCTTGACATCTCACAATGCACCATCAACATACTTACCCCAAACCAATCAATCATTAGGTTAATAAAACTCAAGACTCAAGAGGCACCATTCCATTGTAGATACACCCATTGACATAATCATCATGATATATTGGGATAGATGTGTTAAAACTCTTCACTATCGGGTTCTTCATTTCACTATCGGGTTCTTCATTTCACTATCGTGTTTCATTCCACACATGGACCTGCCCAACTCCTACACACTCTTATGATGAATTTCCATGGACGTATGTCAAAAAGGTCCCTTGACATCTCTCAATGCACCAAAATAACTAGTAATAATGAGTAATGTGGACCCATTCAAGTGATAAGTAGAACTAAACTTTGATCGTTGTTTTAATCCTTCGCCCACATTGTTAATGCAACACTAGTTCCTAATGGTCCATTCTTATGCGTAGTTAAGCAACAACATAAAAAACAAAATATGTAGAAGTTAGGCCAACGTATGATCCCAGAAAATAACCTGGCACTAGGTCTACGCCGAAAAACATCCATTCCTGTTATTCATTGCAAGGTACAAAATCCAACGATAACAACTTCTACCTTGTTTTCATAGATAACAATGCAACCTTCTTTCCATAATAAACTATAATCTACCTACTAAAAGCACCATACCAAAACAAGTGTAAACTATATTCTACCTGCTAATAGCACCATACCAGACTAATTGTAGAAACATGACAAAAAACATAATGCCTTATTCTAAGCATATCTAATAGCACCATACCAAAATAACTGTAGAACACTGAGAAAACATTATGCCTTATACTGTGCATATCAATCACAATTACAATATGAGAAAGTCGCATAGGCTACAAAATCTATTCAAATATATAATAAAAGCAATAAACCTTGCATATTCAAAGCCAAACAGAAAATAGCATGTATCAAATCCACAAAGTTTGCACGTCTCTCCCCGAAAATATGCCATTTGGAAAGAAACATAAGGTTCTTATTACACATGGTCAAAATAACTAACTCCTACTAAAAGCACCATACCAAAACAAGTGTAAACTATATTCTACCTACTAATAGCACCATACCAGCCTAAGTGTAGAAACATGATAGAAAACATAATGCCTTATAGTAAGCATATCTAATAGCACCATACCAAAATAGCTGTAGAACACAGAGAAAACATTATGCCTTATACTATGCATATCAATCACAATTACAATAAGAGAAAGATCGCATAGCCTACAAAATCTACTAAAAAATATAATAAAAGCAAAAAACCTTGCATATTCAAAGCCAAATAGAAAGTAACATGTATCAAATCCACAAAGCTTACATGTCTCTCCCCGAAAATATGCCATTTGGAAAGAAACATAAGGTTCTTATTACACATGGTCAAAATAACTAACTCCTATTGGAGGCACCTCCAGGGACCGTGATGATCCCTTACTCATCTCTGGGCTCCTTCCTGCTGCTGCTGTTAATGGAGTCTAGTTATTTGGGCGCCATGGGCCTCTTTATGTCGTTCCTGGTTAGATACTTTATAAACCATTTTAGCATAGTGATTGTTTTGGTATAATACTAGCCCAGTTTTGAGATTTAGTTTTTGTGCCATCTGCATTGGCGCCCCACTTATTATTGAATAAAATGCTTATGTACATCTATAGTTTATAATAATAGTCAAAAGAAACATTTTATCAAAACGAAAAACACTCCTTATCAAATCCTTTCTCCTTGCTTAAGCATAACACTTTCATGAAATACCAAACCTTTAAGCTGGCATCTCTAATGCCAGATGCATAACATCACGAGTCAAAACCACTCGAATTGAAAATCACCATAAATAATTCAAAATTTCAAACATGGTGCTGAAATTCTTGAGGTGAGAGCCAGTAATGATTAATGTTGCACCTTCTAAATGTTATAAGAGACATATTATCACAACAATTGGTTTGTCAAACACCCTCTGAAACACAATAATGAGATCAAATTCTGTATTTGGGAGATTTAAATGTTTGCCTACAAATACGGTGTGAAAATTGAGGGAATATCTTACCGGACAGAAGAGTAACTTTGCAACAAGCTTTTTCAGAAATATGTCATAATCTAGTTTTTTTTTATAAAAGAAAAACACTGATATCTGAACCGCATGGCATTATAAGTGGTACAACTTAGAAAAACACAACTAGTGTGAACTGTAAGCCCTAAACAGAACTGGAATTGGTTTCCACAGATGCTATATCAGCCAGAAAGATAAAGATTACTCAAAACTGTTGTCTCGTTTACAAATCAAAAGCCTGGCAGAACTTAAAGCTTTCAAAAGGATAGACATACAGTTCTGCAGCGGCATCATATAGAACTAAAAACATTTAACCCTGTAGACTGAGAATCGCTTTCAAAGCAACAATAAAATCTAGTAAACTTCACCGCATGCCTCCTACAACAATCTCTAATCTGCATTATCAACATGTATTATTTTGCAGTTTATAGCGTTTCGCTAACCTTTACATTTTGAAGGTTCAAAAAATAATACCTCAAGTACAAATAAAGCTCAATTTACCTTCAGTGACCCACAATTATCATCATCAATAAAATATAAAGTACAGATGGCACATTAACTGCCATGCTTCTTCACAAAGTCTGCCAAATAAAACTAGAAAGCTTGCAAATAGTTACTACAAAAGCCAATTGATTTATTCAGTGCACCATTCGTGAACGCTTCCTCAAAATTGTGCAGGAAAGGTTTTCTTGATTCCTAATAACGAGGGTATTGTGTACCCTGGAAATAAACTTCCACATTTTTCAAATGAAACCAGTTTAGAACATCCCTACAAAAGAAACAAAAAATCTTACCAGGGGAATTCAGCATACAGGTAACGGCAGTGTAGTGAGGCCCACCTAAAGATCAACTCGTACAGCTGCAATACAGTAAAAGAGTATTTCTCACCAAAATTCTGTCAGCAAAGAAATATGAAAGAAACTAAAAATCACATTGGCACTCATAAAAAGAACATAGCATTGTTAAACCACAAAGATGGCAGATGCATAATAGCCCAAGTCAAGACCAGACTACTTAAATTGAAAATCACCATAAATAATCCAAACATGCACTGACGCCAACTATACCGAAGAGTGACACTGTCAAGGAGAGAGACATTATTCGCTAAACTTATAAGACTCATAATATGACAACAAATATTTTGTCAAACACACTACGAAACACAAAGTAATGAGGTCAAATTCGAATAACAATTGGGAGATATAAAGGCTTGCCAACAATTGGGAGTAATAAATGGGGGGCTTATATGACATGACAAAGAACAGTATCAGAGAAACAAATCTTTCACATATATGGTATAATCCAGTTCTTGCTTTATAAAAGAAAGGCACTGATATCGGAACTGAAAGAAATCATAATAGTGGTACAACTTAAACAAACGCAAATAGCAAGTATGAATGTAAACCCTAAAGAGTATTTCTGACATTAGTTTCAACAGATGGTAGATCAGCTAGAAAGATAAAGATTAACTTCAAAATGTGATCTTATTTATAAATAAAAAGCCTAAGTAGGACTTGGATCTTTAAAGAGAATAGACATGCAATTCTGAGGTGGAATCAAAGTGCTAAATGCATTTAACCCTGTAGACTGATAATCGCTTTATATACAAAACAACAATAAAATCTAGTAACTTAGGCAAGTGCTACCTACAACAATCTACGATAAATTCTGCATTGAAGATGTATTATTTGCAGTTTGTAATGTTTCACTCAGCATTACATTTGAAAGGATAGACAAAAAATATAGATTGATTTGAAGTGGTTCAATATAAAATTTTAGAGAGAATTGAATATAAAGCTCAATTAACCTTCAGTGACCGACAATCATCATTACCAATTGAAAAATAACTACAGATGGCACATCAATTGCCATGTGCTTCTTCACAAAGTTTGCCGAATTAAACTATAATGCTTGCAAATAGTTGCTACAAAAGCCAACTGATTTATTTAGTGTCCTTAGTATTATTTAGTTTGTAATGTTTCACTCAGCATTACATTTGAAAGGATAGACAAAAACTATAGCTTGATTTGAAGTGATTCAATATAAAATTTTAGAGAGAATTGAATATAAAGCTCAATTAAGCTTCAGTGACCGACAATCATCATTACCAATTGAAAAATAACTACAGATGGCACATCAATTGCCATGTGCTTCTTCACAAAGTTTGCTGAATTAAACTAAAATGCTTGCAAATAGTTGCTACAAAAGCCAACTGATTTATTTAGTGTCCCATTCAAAAATGGCTTCCTCAAAATGTTGCAGGCACAGTTTTCCTGCTTCCTAATAAGGAGGGTATACTGTACCCCGAAAATAATTTTCACATTTTTCAAAAGAAAGCAATTTAGAACATTCTGAGTCCTGACTAAAGACACGAATTCTTACCACAAGAAATTCAGCAAACAGGTAAAGGCAGTGTAGTGCCCAGCTCGAGAACAACTCGTATAGCTGCAGTACAATAAAAGTGTATTTCTCACCAAAATTCTGTCAGCAAATAAATATGAAAGATACAAAAAATCACGTCCTGGCACCCACAAAGATGCTAGAAAAAACTAGAACATATTGCCAACTGAAATGGAGAACATACCAAGGCAATATATATATGCAACATATGAACTGTTTTAGATGCAAGAATACCCATATATGACGATTATGAGACATATCAATGAATATAACCGGATGCCAGAAAAAATGTCTTTGATGTGAATAAATTTTGTACAAACAATGTAACTTTAGTTTAGATAAATGGAAGATATCCCACAATCTGAGATTGCAATGAAACACAATATCACTAACCACAAACTCAAGTCTGACATTTTCAACTGATTGGGAAGCTTCATATTACTACTTTTCTGGATATGGCTACTTAACCACATTAAGAATGTGCTGTTTGTCACTCAAAGTCTGTTTCCCAAGGCAGTTCTCAGCATTGAAAATACATACAACTGTACCACCCTAGATCCCAAGTGGGGCACATAATCCCCATCAATGATTTGGTTTCTACAATCAGCTCAAGCCTTATGTGCAAAAACATCCACATCATGTTGCTCTGCAATGCTCATTAAAAAAAGGGCGGCAAGAAAAATTTCAAGAATTACAACAGTGGCAGGACAACCCCAAAAGTGATTGTTTTCACATCCAACAATGCAACCTCCTTCTTTCCCTAAGTGTGGGAGTTGACTGAAATTCCCTTCTATTGGCTCAACTGTCACAACGTATCCATAATTTGTGTGGATTTATGGAACCTTTTCAAGGTGATTTACAGTTTTGACTTCCTTGAAGAGAAATCTAGCATTTCCACACTCTGCATGTAACTTGCTCAGAAGATTGAATCCGCATTTGAAAAGAAATACCTAACTTTCATGATTCAACTGAAGAGACAGAGCAAATATCTTCAAAATAATTAATGTAAAAAAGAGTTCAAAATTTTCTCTTTTCCTTGACATTTCAAATAAAATGCATTAGCTGCTTTCACAACGACCTGAAAGGTGGCAGAGCTTTGGGAAGACATGCTTCAAGCAGCAAACAAGGAAATGATAATAGAAAAGCTGTAACCTTTCATTCTTCAGATACATGTGAATTAATTTTCTCTAACTGCAATGGCCAATCTTCCCCAAGCTGCTGAGGGTTCAATTCCATTGCCACCTTAAATTCTAGCAAGGAGAGTGGGGAACGACTCCTTGCTTTCAGTGGAGCTTCCATCAACGTGCTTGCGCTTTGCAACTGCATAGAATGGGGAGGCCAAAACCCATTCACAACTGGTCCTAACTTGCATAGATTCTGCTTAGGTGGTCCTAGCTTGCCCTGTTCATGACACAGTCTTGCACCCCTTAAGTTGATGCCAGACTCGATTAACTTCTTCAAGAAGCTGTCCAATCCATTGTTTAACAATTTAGCACAATCCATGGATACACCTTGCAAGCCTTCAGCTGCTGCTATACGCTCCATCTGCCTGTGTAATGTTTCGGTATCGGGCAACAATTCAGAATTATCAAAACCCTCATCTTGGTTACTCAATGTAGTTGTAAGATAACTTACTGAGCCATTGTGGGGGGCTCTCCGAGCTGCACCAACACTTCCTGGGCAAAATGGAACTCCCAAAGGAGCTTGCAATGGGCTATCAAACCAGATAGTAGACTTATCATCTACTTGCTCAGCTTCTGCCCCATCTTCCACAGTTACTGCCTCAGTGACAGCTTTGCTATCAGCAGATATTTGCTCCTGAGGAGTTGTAATCTTAAGTCGTTGTCGCTTTAAAGGAGGCAGAATACTATCAGTCTCGGCCTCAGGTTGCTCGGCCGTACTTGGAGGACAGTGCAGCGGCCGCTGCAGATCACAAGAGATCAAGTCTCCATTTTCTGAACATTTAAATGCAACTTCGTCACCGACAACTCCCTGTGGTGCACTATGATCTGCCCTTCCATGGGGACCGAGAGGGCTCGGTCTATCCCTAGCTTTGCGATCCCTGCCAGACCTCCGATTGCGAGGGGATGAAGGAAATGCATCCCCATTGGCCCAAACTGTTGCAACTGGAGGATGAGTTGGAGATGGAGAATTTTGAGGAGAACCATCCTCGTTCCCAACACATGGAGAAATAGGTTTCCGACGAACACCTCTTACAGGCTTAGCAGTATCTTGAACAGCAGGCTGTGGAGGAGGTGTACCCTGGTATGCATTCAACAAAATACCTCTAAATAATTTGTTGTGCAAACCAATGTTCTCGACGCCAATCGACAAGCAGAGAAGCTTGTCAAATTCAATCTTTCCTAGTCTCCCGCTAAAAAGCCTATTGAGGTAGTCAAAATACTTCAGGGCTCGCTCTGAGCCAACTCTCTTCACAATCTGAGCCTTCAACTCCAAAGTATTTATACGGGTAGGTTGCTCTCGGGGTGGCATTTCAATTCGTCAATGCCATACAAGTACCTCAATTTACAAGTTACTCCCCTCCACACTCACCCCACAGTCTCACCGATACTATTAAGCCACTTCAAACCCTCAATACTCCCAATCAAACTGCCGCATGCACTGTAATTAGGGCAAGTACTACTTCTAACCCCAATCAACCTCTTAGCCCCAAAATTAAAACCCACATCCAGAAAAATTCCCTGTACACCGAAGCCACTCCAGAACACAAATTCATCTGCTTTAAAAAAGCAGCCACAAATAAACCACTTCTTTAAAATTTCCCACTCTCCATATACCCACGAAAATTCTGTTTGAAGACTTTGGATCTATTACTTCAAAAAAAAATAAAACGCGAAATTGAATGCTAGAATCTTTCCAGCAAACCCATTTTGAGTACTAATTCCATTGCATTCACTGATTATCTGCACTAAACTAAGCTCTGCAAAAGCCCTCGATTTTCTTTTCCTGAAAATCGCACCTGTGGTGAGCTTCTCAGAAAAATTCGTAAAACCATAATCTTTCACATTTATCAACATAAAAGCTCACGCAGATCCAGGGTTTGTTTTGGGCACTAAACCCTACCCAATTGCAGTCAAATTGTAATCAAAATTATGGGGTTAAAATGCACCAAAAATTAAAAAACCTTAGAAAACTTTCTTGTTTGGCCCGACCTTTATGGGATTTCCGACAGTCGCCCGAAGGAACTGCTGCTTTCAATTTTCATTCACCCGCTCGATCGCTCCCTCCTCCGATCGCACCCTCGTTGCAGATACTTCTACTGCATATACACCCTTTCTTCCTTGGCACCCCGAAAATTTACCCTTACCTTCATAATATTTCCCCCTTTTTTTCTAAGCCTTCGCCTTTGTGTATTGCAATTAAATACCTCGTGAACATGAAATTTATTGAACATGAAATTTATTAATAATGTTTTCGGCTCCTATACCCGCTTTGTCTTTTAAATTTTTGTTTCACACGTAAGGCTGTCTAATTATCTTAGATATATGAAAAATATTAGAAATAATATCTAAGATGTTCATTAAACTTATTTCAAAGTGATTAAGGGAGCTTTATGTACTTATATCTCTAGGTACTTGTTTTCTTTTTAGATGAGTCCATATAATACAGAAACACTTGGCTAATGAAGTGTCATTACAAGGTTTCTCTAGGTTTTTGGTCTTAGATACTTGGTTTTCTTGAACACTTGGAGGGACTTGCTTGGTTTTTGGTCTTAGATACTTGGTTTTCTTCAACACTTGGAAGGACTTGCTTGGAACATATGTTATGTACTTTCCCAAACCTTGGTTATTTATCAACATAGTAGTCATTGCAACTTAAATTGAATTATATGTTGTATTCTTCTAAGATTATCACTCAAGGTTTAATGAATAATTGTGTTATTAGAAAAATGTTATGTGATATTATATAAGTAAAAAAAATTATAAAAACTATTTCATATATATATTTAAAATAAATTAAATAAATAATTGAAAAACCATTGTGAAATATGTTATCTTATTATGTAAGTGTTTTTTGAGTTGCATTTTGTTGGAGTCTATAAAAGTCTAAATGTTTTGAGTAAACACCTCACCCATCATCAAGTAGTTTCGTGATGATGGTATAGTGTTCACTCTAAACATTGGGTTGTTTTTAGATTCCAATGGGTGTAACTCCAAAAACTCTTACATAATGACAACTCATTGTGAAAACCTCCGTGGTCAAATGTTCTATATTAATTAACTAAAACAATAGTACTTGCAATCCACCACCAAAAGCACTCAAAAGTTTTCTCAATAGTAAATCAAATCTATAGTGTGGCATTTTTCTCTCTCACGCATATATGCATGTGAAAGAATCTCAAGACCTTGTATAACAAGTATAAGACCCTCTTTCTACTGAGGATTGAGAAGTAGTCAATTTTGACTTTGTAACTTTTTTTGTGATTTTTGTACTTGATTTAATCAGGGATGGAATTTGATGGACAAATTGTCCACCATGAGGTTATTTGCCCATCAACTATAGTGATGGACACATTATGGACAAATTGTCCACCATGAGGTTATTTGCCAATCAACTTTAGTGATGGACACATTGTTCACCATCGGGCGATTTACCCATGAAATATAGTGAGAACTAAAATATAGTCATCACAAATGTTCATTAAAGAGTTAAAAACATCTAAGAAATTGTTCAAACCAAAAAATGTATTTGCATTTCAAAATCAAATATGCTTGTGATCTTCGCCCACTATACATAATCTCAATCGAACATTTTCCACTAAACTTATTTGTTTCATGCTTCCTCAAATTTACTAAAATTTTGGGATTCATGCTTGCATTTACAAAGATAAATTGGATTTTTTTTAATTATTTAATTTATGTTTATTACTTCCTCATTTAAAATGTTTTATCAATCTTAGCCAATAATAATAAAGTTGTTAATCGAATTTAATTTTTCATCGTTTTATTGAAGTTAATGTATCATAATCTCAAGTTATATTGTAACATTGCTTCTCTCAATTACAATAAATATCACATTCTCAACATTTGTATGTGATGGAGTAAGCTAATTTTGCAACAAATCAATCATCTTTCTTGCCTCGGATCCAATAAGAATCCAACATAAATTTTAGGCATGTGCAAAATTCTACCATGTTCCAATAACTATGTATGGTGGAACAATACCCTTGGGATTTTTCCTAATTATGAATCAACCTATATTGTCAAAAAATCAATCATTGTTCTCAATTGATCAGAACTCTGACTTTCTATATTGTTGGATTCCAAAAACTAAAGAGAAGTTTGCTACAAGATTATATGATTCCATATGTAATTAGTCCATTAAATTGTGGTTGACTAGGAAGCAAAGTGTAATTATTGTTGGAACAAAATGCTATACGAGGTCATTACACCTTTAGATCTTCTCGAGATAGACAGTCAACAATCGATAGTGGACTAGAAGAGTTGGTGGATGACTTAACTAGGTTCTTGACTATTTGGATCGATTGATCGATGGAGGAGTTGACTAGCCGACTGATTGATCAGGTATTTGGAATAGAACGATGACTATGGCACAAACATGGTAGAATACAAAGAGGTTGTTATGTGCTATGACCCAAGTATGTGGACACATTTTTCCTCAGTTCAAGGGAGTTCATTACATCTTTGAGCTATAAAAGAATAATCATAGGGATCGAATATATGAATGAACAAGTGTGTGAACATGGTGAACAATGCATTTTGATGTATTGTCGATTGTGATATGTTGTCCTTAAGTGTTGAGATGGGTGTTTATCGATACCACTTCTTCTTGGAATAATTAGCTTTTTTATTTCTGATCTTTTTATTTCCCTAGTTTCTCCAACATGGCATTAGAGTTATTAGTTTGAATCATAGCATGTTTTCGACAAGTCTTTTGAGGTGTATATTGGACACACTCTATTGAGTCAAATCTATTTGTGATTGATTATGCTTTCAACTTGTAGATTGTATCAAGGTTTAGATTTCCAAATCAATGTTATGGCTTCCAAGTAAGAACCCGCGATCTTGAATGGTCACAACTATGGTATATAGGCACAAGATATGGAGGCCTTGCTAAAAAGTGAGGCCCTTTAGCAATTGACCAATATTATGATCCTAGATCTTAAGGATGATGAATATAAGTGTTACACCAAAATCTCATCATCATGAGTCATGTGTCAACTCCGTGCCTTAATCCCTGAAGTTTCCCTGGCTAAAACATCAGGAGCAAGTTGTTGTATTTCCATTTCCACAATGTGTAGTTGCATTGGTGCATCCTACTTTCCACCAAGAGGCACCATACTAAGGGTGGCGCATGATGTATACCGACAGAGTGCGTCAGTGGCTCTTGTTGCCCTTATGCAAGAGGCGTTGATCCCTGCCTAGCGCAAGTTTCCTCCATGCAAGGTGCACCAGAGTTGGTTAATGTGGATAAATGGAAGCTTCGAGCGACTTCTCGAAGCTTGGTGACATGGAGGTCTATCCCTAGTTGATAGGAAGGTTGGTATTCGGTCCCCTAACCTAATGGGAAGATCCCTTAGACCTCTCCCCTTAATCTTCAACCTACTCTGTCCATTTAGCCTTATAAATATTGAACCTCTCTCCATTGGGAAAGAAGGAAGGATTATAGCACTTTCATGCTGGTGGATTTTCTCTAGGTGATCCCTACTCATCCTTTGGGAGGCAAACATCATCCTTTGGGAGCTTGGCTTGGATTGTTGGATGGAAGTTGCAAGATTGAGTCTTAGGTTGTGACATTCTTTCTCTATGTATTTCCCATTATTGCATTAATACAAACTCTTTCCATAAGTATTGTTGTGTTGATAATGCTCAGAACTTTCTTCCTCAACTGTTAGTTTAAATCAATTCATAGTTAGATATGCTTTTACTGTTTGCTTGTTTCCACTTGCTTGACAAGGTTTTGCAACTCGAGATCTAAAGGCCCTGGAGCTTGGAGCAACAAAGAGGAAAGGATTTGCAGATTTGAGGTAAGTTATCTACTTGTTCACCCTGCACTTCTATTGATCTATGAAAGTAGATTGTGTTTTGTACTTATTTGTTCTAGATCCACTTGGACTAGGGAGATCTTGCTTGAGTCCGCTTGAGTAGATTGTCCACAAACAAATCTGGCGACCATACTGGGGATAGATCATAGCTTTGATTTCAGTTTAGTTTTATTTCATTGATTTATTCTAATCCATTTTTTAGCCTCCTAAGCCCCTCCCATCTTTGGATTTTGTTATTAAAGAGTCTGTTGGCTTGCCCTGACTCTGTTTGGGATCGATATTGGACCTCTTACCTTACTGTTATTGGAGATCTTTTTATTTTGTTACTTGTTATTCGCCCGACACACCTAGGTTGTATACGCCCTACGCCATTGTGCTTCTAGTGCATATATCCAGTAAGCAACCTTCGTCTCTGGCGCCATTTGCTTGACTGCAGCCTGCGCCACTAGTGCCATTCACCTGTGTACAGAGTGCGCCTGGCGCTTTGGTGCATAATAGCAGAGTGCGCCAACCTTTATTTCCTGGTGTCCAGTACAAAATTTTCTCCATTCTGGTTATTGGTCTGATTGATAGAGCTCTGTGTGCTAGCATATTACAGTCACAGAACCCCTAGGCCCAACTTGTTTGTGTTTGGATTTGATTTTGTTGAATTTTGGTTCTAAATTAGTCAAGTGAGTGCGACTTGGTAATGGCGGGAAATTTCAATACCCCATATATCCACTCGATCGTGTAATCCCCGATCACATTACCAGATCTATTCAGCTCGTTAGATCTTATTTCCAAACCCTTCCTACACTTAATCATTGAGTTTTGGTTGCGTTTGATTGATTTTGAGTGATTTTTTAGTGTCTTTGAGTTCGTTGGGTGCTCATCATTTTTCCTTTAAGAATTTATGATTGATTAGAGTGTTGTAGTTATTCTCTTATTTTCTGTTATTAGATCTGAAAAGCATCATAGTTATCGGAATTAAAATGATACATGCATTGGAAAACCAAAGTGCTTCATTATTCTATTTTCGAGTTCATTGCTTGGAAATCATTGTAGAATTTCTCATACTTTGGAAGTTGTCATTTATAAGTCTTTGAAAAGTTTGGAAAGACAATCGTTTGATTCTATTTTCTTAGTTGCGAAAGACAAAGTCAATCATTTCTTCGAAAATCCAAGTGGATTCAAACTTTTACGAAGTATTCCAAAGATTGAAGGATTCTTTGCATCTTTGATTTCGTTGTGCTTTTTACCTCACTATTGTGGAAAGTTAGGGTTATTGCATTCTAGGAAGGAATTCTTTCTTTTCACTATTGCTCAGATTCACTCTAGATTGAAAAGATAAAGAAAAAGAAAAAAAATGGATTTGGTGGTTGTTGTTGCAACCTGATCCCCATAATTCACAAAAAATTATTGGGGCCCCTCCTTTATTTTTTAGAATTTATAGTCTCTCGAAAGTCTGGTTTCTAACCCTTAAGTTTTTCTTAGAAAATCTTCAAGAAAAGTTGGCTTTTTGGCTAAGGCAAAACTTCAAGTCTTTTTCACCAAACTGGTCACACAGTTTTGTTTATTTTTGGCCGACGGTGTTGGAACTTTTTAGTTTTATTTTCGCCGAAACAATCGCATTTGTTTGTAAAGTGCTCACATCCTTTTCGACCATTTTTCGTCGACCAGTCGCTTATTTTAGATTATTTTTTGTCGACCATTGCGTCGTCTGTAAGCTTATTTTCGCCGACCATTGCGTTGTCTTTTAGCTCACTTTTTGTCAACCACTGCGTTGTTTTGTGGCTTATTGTTTGTTGACTAGTCGCAGTTCCTTGGCTTATTTTGGTTGACCATTGTGTTGATTTGTGGCTTATTGTTCGTCGACCGGTTGCAGTCATATGGTTTAAAGTCAACCGACCATTACACCATTTTTTGTTTTTCCTTTTGTCGAGCCTCGTCGTGGCATTTCGGTCGCAGCTTTTAACGCTTGTTTTTCTGACCGTGTTGCTGACTTGGAGTTTATCTCGTCATTGCCTAGCTCCACCAAGCTATGTCGCCGTCATCTAGCTTAAATTTTGTCGACTGTTGCACAAACGTTGAGCTTATCTCGACCGATTGCTTTGCGCCGACCAGACCATTTCGTCGTCATTTGGCTTAAAATTCGTCGAATGTTTCACAAAAGTTATGGCAAAATCGTCGAAGTTGTCGACACAATTGTTTTGGGGAAGCGCGAAAGTAGACGAGTGGGGACATTAAATGAACACCTACAGCACTTACATTCTGTTTAAATCACGCTCATTGATTATGGATGATAAGATTATGTATAAATGTTTTTCCTCATTGTTTTCAACCTTAATAAGCAGTCTTGGAAAAGGAAATTAACACTTGTATCATCTCAAGTTTTGTTCTGCTTATTTAGGTACTGTACTGTTCATTAGGATTCCTTATTTGTTCTTTCGGTGTCGTCACAGGTTTGATATCCACAGGCGGTCTTCCAGAAGTAAAGCTAAGCTAGCCAAGTCAAACTCAGACGTAGAAATCCTTTTGGACACCTCACTCGAAACAATGTTCGGAGACACAAAAGCTATGACAGGAGCTGCCCCAAAGTTTCAATGGGGTGAATTATATAGGGATATAAGAGACCAAACTTCCCTGAAGCATCCATAGAAGATTTCCCTATCAGAGACCAGCGCCTGTTAGAACTGCAGAGCGAACTCAGCACAGAGTTAGACTACATACGGAAGATAGATGTCCTAACAATAGAAGATATCCATCGGTTCATTGGGCAAGCTTCCATCCATGCCTACTTTCTAGAGGACATCTCCCAGGCAACAACAACAGGAGTAAAATTTATTGAAGCAGAGTTTCCTAAGCATGATACCTCTAAAGATGATGACCCTTGTGCAAAGCAACATTATTGTAAGAGAAACTGGCATGTGGACCAGTTACATCGCTAAGGTGGAGAAGACAACTGAGGTAGAAAAGACAGTTGAGGCAGAAAATATAGTTGGAAGCTGATTTTGTCTTTCTATTGTATAAACATTAAAAATCACCTGGAAACTATTTTTGTATTATATGAGCACTAGAAGACAAAATTTTGAGATTCCCTAAGGTTAGGGTATGTGAAGAGGCACTAGAGCCAATTTTGTAAAGTTATAAATAAGAGAAGAGAATAGAAGGAAAGGACTTTTGGCAGGTGAAAGGACTAGACTGTTTTGTATGAGAACTACTTTTCTGCATTAATAAAGAAGGATCTATTTTTCCTGGGAAAACCTAGCACAACGATTTTGCTTGGGATATGTGGAATGTTTGCGGAATTACTTCTTCACCATTCATATGCATACTGTGAGATTGTTCCTAAACCGTTTTGAATTAATTCTTGGTTGTGAATGCCCTTATTTCCTGTGCAAACATTTATGTGTTAAATGAGTAATTGAATGTTTTAAGTACATCAGAGCTATCTTTGATATCTTTTATGTTCTGCTGTAAATGTGCTTATAATATTGAAATAGTTACCTGTGAGATTATTAGGTACATTTCCAATGTGTTACTCATATTTCAGATTTGCTCCCTGCAGGGATAGATTAGATAGTTAGATAGATCAGTTAGATTAAAATAGATTACATGCATTTAGATAGAGCACTTGCATCTCATCTTTAAAATATAAAATACATAAACGGTGGATCGGGCCGCAATTGGTGAAAGCAAATATTGAAATCAAATACGGTATTCGGGTCGTTAACCGAACAGATTCCCCACACCAAATGGTGAGCGATCTAATTGGGCTTGCTTACCGGGGAGAATCCCTAACTGTCAGTGCTGCGAATTTCGAGGCATCAACACTCACTATTGTGGAAAGTTAGGGTTATTGCATTCTAGAAAGGAATTCTTTCTTTTCACTATTGCTTAGATTCATTCTAGTTTGAAAAGATAAAGAAAAAGAAAAAAAATTGATTTGGTGTGTTGATTTTGTTTTGTTGAAAAAATGAAAAGAGTACTTCTTTTATCTCTTGGTAGATTTTGAACTATAAGGGTGTTAGTTTCATTACTCTCAGAACCAAGAAAATTTCTCCTTACCTTAGATAGATTTCATCGAAACGAAAAGAAAATGTGCATCTTCATGTAGTTAAGATTGCATTATTTTTAAATTCTCGTCTACACCTCATGCATTCACCTAACCACTCAGATAAAATTTATCGGTAGCATTAGGTTAAAAATTTATAGTAACCTATGTGATAGGTTAGTGACGTGTTCCAGCGTCTTTAAACGTGGAAGCTGTCGTTATCTTCCTACACTGCATTCCAGGGGCCTAAAGTTCTTCCACGTACCAACTGGTATATAGAACAGCCTTTCACCTACCCTTGGGTATATAGAAAGGTACTTCACGTACTCGATAGTATACCAGAAGGCTCTTGTCATACGGTTGCGCATTAGACAACACGACTACGAATTTGATCTCCCATGTACCTTGCGTATATCAGGAGACCCTTCTAGGATTCCTATACCAACTGAGTTAACCTATTGGCCGTCTTAGTGTGGTAATACACATAGAACAACAGTCGGGGAGCTACTACGCACGTACTTATAGGTAGTCAGGTTATACGGTCAGGGGTACGGTCCTAATCCTCCCTGTTTAGTGCTCTGAAAGATTGGGTTGAGTATAACTGTTGGACCCTGTGGTATATTGCGAGTTGCACTGCCTTTATAATCCTGTGAGGTCCCAGAATTTTGAATCCCCACCTATCACATAAGATTGCTTGCGGCTTTAGCCTGTGTAGATTTTGGATTGTGTTCTTTTGTTTTTGTATAGAAAGCACTTAGGAGAAATTTCACCTAAGTCACTCTGGCTGAGAGACCTTTGAGACAATCCCGTCAGATCTTAAACTTGCCACCTGAATATCCCCTTAATCTGGAGGAGAAATCAGGTACAAATATGGATCAACCTATTGTATCGATGTCATATGAGGAAGAGAACTCCACCATGGGGTCGGGAACGAAATATTCGCCTCCCATGTGATCATCAGCCACTGACCCTCCCAAATCAGTGGCCATGGAACCATCTACCTCATCTGACAATACCTTCCATCATTCAATGGAAGGTCACCCGAGGGCTGAAGATTGGATTTTCAGCCAACCCTAGGACGATCTTGTATCTACAATCTTTGGTCCAACTGCATCCTTTTGGGACACCTCTCTAGGTCGTCATGTTTATGACTTTGGGTCACTCCCGATATTTGACTACGCACATCGTCGTTAGATTCCCAACGACGTGATCCTCGCTCCATTCTACGAGCAGATCCACCATTTGTGGCAGGCTGGCGAAGAACTTAGACGCATGAGTCTCTCCCACGGAAGAGACACTTCGAAAGTTCTCATATTTCGACATACTCATATTCGTTCTTTATCTTTTGCTTCACCAGAAACACCTATAACCAACATGACCACTTATGAACCAGGTCAACCCTCGTTTCCTACGAGTACACCTTATATTCAGGTGATTGGTTCTACACCCCTTTTGACTCCAACAACCGGAGGACATCCTTCAACCACTACTAATTCTACTCTTGGAACGCTTCCACCACCTCCCCCACCTCAAAATTTGAGGGGAGGATACAGTTTACCTGTTAACTACATTATGAGCAGTGCTCCTCCTATAGTTAGTAATTACCAATCAAATTCGAGTCAACCATCAGTTATTGGCCAACCCATAGTTACTGGGCACATTCTTGTATGCGAGCACATCCCTGTAAGTGGGCAATTATCGACTGGGGGGGAACCCCTAACTAGTGGCCACAATATAAGTGGAGGACATCCAACTTATCATACAGTTGGCATCTCTTTATCATCCATGGGACAAACCATGGGAACACATCATGTTGGGGGACCGTCTATTTTGACCCAATCACCATGGAGTTACATGTATCTAGGTAATATTAACCTTGTTCTAGGACAAAACTATCCAGGGAACCTTTTCCCCAACGTACCTTATCCCGGAAACACAAACACTCCATGGGGACACCACAATGTTCCGTCGATTGGAACTCCAACTGGTGGACCTCCCCCACCCTATATCCCACCACCTCCATCACCATCTAGCCCACCACCACCTCTCTTTGGTGGAGGAGGTCCCCACCTTATTCTAGGGGGGTGTTCCTCCACCATATGGTGGAGGCCCACCCCATTCCGACGGAGGGAGGACCACCCCATTCCCGCGGAGGAGGACCCCCACCTTCCAGTGGAGGCCCACCTTATTTCGAAGGAGGAGGACCACCTTTCGGTGGAGGCCCACCCCATTCTAGAGGCGGAGGAGGCACACCCCATTCCGGAGGTGGAGGACCCCCACCTTCAGGCGGAGGACCACCTCATTCCGGTAGCGGAGGCCCCCCTCCACCGGAGGCCCACCCTATTATGGAGGGGGACCTCCATCAAGTCCACCCCCTACTGCAGGTGGCCCACCCCCACATGGTCAATTTCCTATAGGAGGAGCATACGATCAATCTGTCCATGGTCCTACTGGTATGTCGATGTAACATCCCCCTCACCCAATCCGACCATCGGGAGGGTACATTGGTCAAATTTGGGCTCTCAGATTTTGCCCCAGATCCATAATACGGATTTCAACAAACAGAATGTGTGTAGAATGCAAATAAACATGCACAACGGAATTCAAAACTATCCACACACATCTAATATGCAAATACAAGCATAAACATTACATGCATCAAATAAAACATTTCAGATTCAAATACATGAGAATACATATCTTTAAGAAATGTAGATCCAAGCAACTGGTTGTGTAAGAGCGCTTTTCCACCCAACCATAGGCTCTCTGTCCAACATATACTATTTTTGTTGCTGAGAGGCCACCTCCAAGCTGGGCTATGAGGCCACCAGGGCGAAGGAAACACCTATAGGATTCTATCTCTCATCCCACAACCCATTATACTCTTTGTGCTTAGACAAATGCTCATACAAAGTTCTACAAGGATCTCACTCAACCCTCACAGCCTTGGCTTCCACAATACCTTCCCCAAACAACACCCTTCTTACTCAGGCATCCCCTCCCACTGATCCACGGTTCTCTTGGGTGATCCATCTTGCTGGGTGCTTCCAGTGTGTGCATAAAATAATTCCAACCTGGTATTGGATGCTATAGAACCTCCTACAACCTCAATATGTGGCTTACCAAGAACCTATGAGCAGCAGAACTCAAGGATAAGGGTTCCTAGCTTGCCGAACCTCTCTGCTCTCCTACAGCCACAATAACCACTTCCAAATCTGCAACATGATCTCCAAATTCGAATTTCTAGGTTCAAAACAACATGGTAAGTTCATGGACAACAATGGAGAGCTCTGCAACCTCTAAACCTGCATGAAAGAATGAGACAAATGAGGGTTGACTCTACGGGATATGGTAAAATGGTGAAAAGAAAACTGACATGACTTCTGGAAATAGGAGAAAGGACTCCTGGCAGCTGCAGACTAACTTCTGTCATGATAGAACTGTCACAAAAGTGCAGCCAGTCCCATGCATCAATAACTAAATGAGGTGACTTTTCCCACCAACCACACACATGCATTAATGATTGGAAAATGGTCAAAAAAGGAGATATTTGGCTTATTCAAGGCACATGACAGATTTTAGGTGTGAGTTCTAAGGTTGACACTTGGCATCAAGGATTTAGTCACCCGTGGACCCCCTTTCCTCTTCCCCTTGGTGGAATCATAACCCCTTTAGTGCTCTTTACACAACCATTGTTGGACCATTTTATTATTTATGCACATAATATTTACATATATTATAAATCAACATAAAAGCCAACTAAACAGTCCAAATGAAAATAAACACCATACATGCCTAAAAATTCACTAGTCGGTCCTTGGCCTTGAGCTCCACACTAGGAATTCGCACTAGCATATTTACATCATTTACATAATTTGGATAAATACATTCCAAGTCAAAACTAGGGGTATTACAATCCCTTCCCCCTTGGAATAACATTGTCCTTGGTGTTTGCTCAAAATTGGAACAAAAATGGATATACCTCCCTCATGGCATCCTCCAACTCCCATGTAGCCTCATCGGGACCGAAGTGCTTCCATTGCACCTTTACCTATCCGATAGATCGGTTCCGGAGCAATGTCTCTTTCCTGTCTAGGATGCATAGTGGCTCAGTTTGGAACTCTCCCTCGGGTTCCACCTGAATCACATCCCAATCAATCACATGGTTAGGATCATGTACATATTTCTTAAGCAAAGAAACATGAAAAACATTATGAGCTCTAGTGTTAGTAGGCAATGCAATTCTATATGCAACTAGCCCTATTCTCTCAAGCACTTCAAATGGCCCACAATATCTAGGTGATAGCTTGGCACAACTTCCAAGCTTCAAGGAACTCTTCCTTGGCCTCACTCTAAGGTAAACATGATCCCCAACATGAAACTCTCAATGCACTAGGTTCTTATCTGCATAGATTTTCTGTCTATATTGGGCTGCCTTTAAATTTTTCCTAATCTTTGCAACCTCTTGCTCCATTTCCTTAAGCAATTCTAGCCCAAGTACAATTTTGTTCATTGGATTATCCCATGTAACTGGCATTATGCACCTTCTGCCATACAAAACTTCAAATGGACTCATGCCCAATGATGTTTGTTTCCCATTGTTATACGCAAACTCTACCAAGTGTAGATAATCCTCCCACTTGGTTGGTTTGTCCATCACGTACATGCGTAGCATGTATTCAAGCACCTAATTTACCCTTTTTGTTTGCCCATATGTTTGTGGATGGTAGGCAGTACTAAAGTTCAGCTGTGTACCCAAATCAACAAAAAGAGTTTTCCATAAATTTGAAGTAAACTTTGTATCCCTGTCTGAAATTATTGCTTTAGGAAAACAGTGTAACCTGAAAATTTCCTTCATAATTATTTTTGCAATTGCATCAGTTTTATACGTGGATTTAACCGGTATAAAGTGTGTTGCCTTAGATAATTTATCCACCACAACCATGATGGAATCATGCTGCCTCACCGTCATTGGCAAACCTGTAATAAAAGCCATGGAAATTACATCCCATTTCCATTATGGAATTGGAAAGGGCTGCAACAAACCTGCTGGGTGTTGATGTTCAACCTTTACTTGCTGACATTTCATACACTTAGAAATATACTCAGCAATGTCATTTTTCATTCCCGACCAAAAATATTGCTTTCTTGTTGTAGCAATTGTTTTATGGTATCCTGGGTGACCGAAATATGGCATTTTGTGAATTTCATCCATGACAATTCTTCTCAAATTTGCCACATTAGGAATATAAATTATGTTTTTATAAACAAGAATTTCGTAACCTTCCAAATGATAACCTTCATAACTCTTTTCCAATTTTTGTTGCTGCAATTTGTCCTTTATTTGCACATACAATTCATCTTCAGCAGTACATTTAGTAATCTATTGCCTCAAATCTGAGTGGCAGGTACTAATGGATGCCTGTTGGCTTGGTTTTGCAACCAAGCTTAGTGCTATGGGCACCTGCTAACTAGTAGCAGCAGTCTCAATATTAAGCAAAAACAATAAACTAAATCTAAACTAAAACTAAACTAGCATGTGCATTTTTTGAATTAAAAAACAAGAACAAGAAAGATAAAAAATAATTTTTGTATTGAAAATGGGGGCAAGCAAGTGCTTGCAATAAGAATACCTCCGATTGATGAAGATAGTTGAGAAGCTCCAAGGGTGAGCAACGCCCAACTCCAATGGGTCATTTCTCCAAAGTTGCTACAATGGCCAAAAACTCAAGGGAGATTTTGGCAGCATGAGGATAGGAAGATGGATGGATGTGAAATGAGGAGCCCCTACCACCTTTTTATAGGTTTTGGTGGTGGGGAATACCATTTGTGGTTTTGTGGAAACCAATGGTATTGACCAACATGGTTTAGGTACTTTTCCCTCCTTTTTCTTTTTTTGAATAAAATTAATATTTTTATTCCCTTTTTAATATTTTTGGGAATTTTGGACCCTTTTTGAGGGTTTTTTTATGCTTTTTAGGAAAAATAATCTTTTTTAAGTGGGAAAAGGGGTGTACTAAGGTCTTTTGGTGACCTTTTGTTGGCTTGAGAGGCTCAGATGGTGGAAAAAGTGGACAAATGGGTCATGTGAATAAGGGAATGAGCTAGTGAGCACTTTTTAGGTGTTAACAGATTGCCCCCTGATGTGTGAGGGTAGGAGCTCATGGTATGGACGATACACATCATAGTTCTTTTGTCTTTTTTCTGGGGTTTGGGGAGGAGAAGAGACCGATTGGAGACTGGATCCATGGCCCTTGGAAGCTGCAAAAAATAAACAATATTACATGGCCTCAATATGAATGAGGAATAATCTCTGATAATGGACGAGGCGGGTATACCCATGCTCGTATCAAGGCATATACATAACAATTAGTCCCAAGAAGGGGGATCTAATACATAAAAAAATTTACTGGTATATCATAATGGTCCAGAGGGTACATTGTTTTGGGATGTACTCATGATCATGACATGACTGGTCTCAATATCTGATACACTGGAATAACTGATGAACTGTTGTAACTGAAGGTGTCCAACATCTGTAGGGACGTAATGACTGTGAGCCATCTCTGGGAAGTGTATGTAACTGTATACTCGAGGGAGTATAAAACTGGGGTACATCTAAATACTGTCGCCATGCGCAACCCGAATATCTATAGAAAAATTGTAATTGGTTGTTTCCATAAGTAGACTCTCGAATGTGAAAGAGTCAGGTGGTATCCGGGGTCTTCGACTGATAACTGAACAAACCAATGCCCTGTGCGAGTCTCAATGATGCGATCAAGGTGTTGATGTCGAGCATGTGAGAAACAACCATTTGGAGAGGCACTAAGGACTCTTCTCGAAATGATTCGTAGGCACTCATCATAAATGGTGATGAGTCCAAGACACAGGGACTTCTAGGTCTATCCTCTGGAATAAATTTGGTTGTCGTCGACAGAGGGAGACCAACAACTAACAAGGCAATGATGTTTACTTGATAGGAGTGCGGGGTGTAGAACTGAAGTGTGGTAGTACTGATGGTAGGACTGACATACTTGTGGGGATGGGAAGTAACTGGGGTCATATAATGGGTAGACTCAAACTTCCTTTGTTCAGAGCATGATGACATGGTTGACCTGGCAGCATAGGGAACTGACTTGTAGGTGTGGATATCATTGCTTTTAAGGACTGAAGGGTATGTATTGACTCTGGGGGGGAAACAAGCTGATGGGTGCTATCGAGGGATTCTCAGGGTGACATTCTGCAGAATACTCTGAACAAAGGCGACCAAAATGGGGAAGCTGCAATATGAGTAGACGTGATCTGTCGTGGCACCGAGAAGCACCGTTGGTTCCTTCTTCGTAGTTTTAATGAGCTCCAAGAAGGTATAAACATGTGCTCTGAAATGGTACTGTCTTGTGGATTTTGTGAGCCCAGGACTATTCGTGCTCATTGGTGCTTTCATTTTTAAGGAGTCTGAAAACGATAAGAAGACTCTGTAGTGGTTATGATTACTGTCCTGTTGGTTTTACGAGCCCAGGATGGTGATTGCTTGTGGTCGCTTTCATTTTTAGAGAGTCTGAAAGCGGTAAGTGGACTCCATTGGTGTTCTTTTTCGTGAGTTAGTCTCCAAGGCCCGAAAAAGCATAAAATGATGCAAATGGAGAACTCTTCTAGCTGATGTGACTAGAGTATTCCTTTTTCGTAATTAGTCTACAAGGTCCGGAAAAGGGGTAAACTTATACCAGGTAGACGCCCTTTCAGATATGTTTAGCGAGCATGAAAGGAAGAAAGGTTGCTTGACGATCTTTTCATTGTTTTAGGAGTCAGAAAAGAGCTTAACAAAAACTCCCTAAGTGCCTTTTTCGTAAAAGGGATTGCTCGGCCCGAAAAAGGGATAAAATTATACTGAACAAAGAGGGATTGATGGGAGCGAGAAAAAGGTCTCAAGCGTCATCATGTGTGCGGGATACTGGATCCGGTGACATAAAGATTGTTAAAAGGGGGCTGCGGCCATTGTGGCACGCAAATCGAGGCAATGAGAGGGCATTTTGAAAAAATGGCCAAAAAGTATGGGCGTGAGAGCGAGAAATGATCTCAAGCATCATCACAAGCGCGGGAAACTGAATCCGACGATATAAAGATGGTTAACCACGGAGAACGACGGATGTGGCACGCAAACCGAGGTGACGAGGGGGCATGGAAAAAATGCCCAAAAAATCTAGAGGTGAGAGCGAGAAATGATCTCAAGCGTCATCACGAGTGCGGAAAACTGAATCTGACGATATAAGACTCGCTAAAAACAGACGACGGTCGATGTGGCACGCAAACCGAGGTGACGAGCGGGCATGGAAAAATGCCCTAAAAATCTGGGCGTGAGAGCGAGAAATGATCTCAAGCATCATCACGAGCACGGAAAACTGAATCCGGCGATATAAGGGTTGTCAAAAATGGACGCGATCGATGTGGCACGCAAACCGAGGCGATGAGGGGGCATGGAAAAAATGCCCTAAAACTCTGGATGTGAGAGCGAGAAATGATCTCAAGCATCATCATGAGCGCGGGAAACTGAATCCGGTGATATAAGACTCGTCAAAAACGGACGACGGCCGATGTGGCATGCAAACCGAGGTGACGAGGGCGTGAAAAAATGGTCAGAAAATGGACCTAGTGAAAACAGGAAAATGAAAGAACTGTTATGAAGTTTTCGTTGTTCTGATTCCAATGCTACCAACGGTTTGAGAAACGGACGTCGTATGACACCGGAATGGTTGTTTGAAAATTGGTGGAATCTCTATAAATAGGGCGTGGGGCCCATATGACGTGTCATTGTTACGTGAGAGTTTGGCAGAGCAGTCAGAGCTCTTTCTTGATTTCCGAGAGATTTCACCGTTGGTTTTCGATTCCGCGAGTTTCAGGTAACTCTATTTGCCTTAGCCTTTTTAATTATGTCATTTTTGGTTAGCGACGGGCCCCTGAAGGCTGCGAAATTCCACGTTGACCTTCCAACGTGGAATATCACGGGTTTCAGGTCTCTTCCCGCGATGAACCTCATGGGTTTTAGGCTGACAGTCGCGATGTTCATCGCGACTGTGAGGTTGGAAATCACCCTCACAGACGTATATTTTCTCACTGGGTTGCCTCGTTTAGGGGAGGTGGGAGATCTTTTGCCGAGGATCCCGCCAGGTGTTGATATGGAGGATTTGTTGCAGACCTTTTGTGTTGATGGGGCCATTTTGTAGAACAACGCGTTGAGTCTGCGATCACTACGGGAGTGGGACATGAGGGTTGTTGGGGCATGTGTTCTGTGAGTATTGGGTGCTGCAGCTCCACATCGTTTGTCAGGGGGACAAACGATGATGGTGGACTCTGTGCTTCGGGGGACCTATTATGCCTGGGCTCAAATGTTTCTAGTTGGTGTCTGGAGCGATCTGGACAAGTGTTGTCGAGAGGGAGGAGAGTTCTGTTATGCCTCCTTTCTATGCTGCTTTTTCTTCGAGCGGGTGCCGACCTTGCGACCACGGGTGCCCATTCGTGATGGGCTGGTGAGCAAGCCGCGCATGGTGCGGTGGGGGCATATGATGCCTCGTGGTGGTGGTGGTGTCCTCGGGTTTTTTACGGAGGAGATATATGAGCAGTGGGAGCAGATGCCCCTAGTGATTGAGGATTACCCATATGTTGGCATGGACTACCGAGGCGACCCAGAGATGCCTCGAGCCCAGGGACATGCCTAGGGTTTAGACGGTATGTTTTGTGGTTTGCTTGCTACTATATCATGTGATTTGTTTATGATGATAGCTAGATATGTATATGATGGTTTACTTGCATTGTGCAGATGTTGGGCCTGTACCACCGGTCGACTACGTGGCTCATCGGGGGCGGGCGATGGTGGTTGCTCAACCTCCTGCAGCAGTACCACCTCCACGTGGTGGAGGATTTGCGGCTCGTGGGTGAGGGGTTGGCCATCGAGATGATGCCATAGAGGGTGTCAGACAGACATTTGACATGATTCTAGCTGGATTCCCCGAGGATGGCTGGAGAGACTTGGACCGGGACATCGTGGAGCGTTGCTTCAGTGCGCCGCGTGAGTGGCGGTCGCTCTTGTTGAGGACAACGGTTTTTGTGGCAGAGCACAGGGATGGTGCTTGGGATGACCCGGCAGGGCCGGCTGAGAGGAGGATCCGTCTACGGGATGATCCAGCGGGGCCAGCAGAGCGGAGAGTTTGGGCTCACCATGATCCGGCAGGGCCCGTGGAGGAGGCGCTAGAGGAGCCCAGGGACCCTGATGACTAGATGATATGTATTTGCCCCCAAATGCTGATGAGCATATGGGGGAGCACCTTTTTGTATGGCTGATGTATTTTTTGTATATTGGGTGCTGAGGGCACCTATGACATGTTTTGACTATACGATGATGTATATATATATATATATGATGTTGGTTTATAGTCGTGTATGCACATGGATGCACTTGTTGTCTTTATGTTCGCCCGTGGAGGCATGTTTGATTTTCTGTATCCGTGGAGGCACAAGGTATGCATGTGGATGCACATTTTGTTTTTGGTATATGCCCGTGGAGGCACATGGTATGCACGTGGATGCACATTTTGTTTTTTGGTATATGCCCGTGGAGGCACATGGTATGCACGTGGATGCACATTTTGTTTTTTGGTATATGCCCGTGGAGGCACATGGTATGCACGTGGATGCACATTTTGTTTTTTGGTATATGCCCGTGGAGGCACATGTTATGCACATGGATGCATATTTTGTTTTGGTATGATGTGATTAGTGTGTCAGTCTAGAATGTTGTTGGCCATATGGTCTGCGACACTATTGAGGTTTCTTGGGACATGTGTGAATGAAATGGATTCAAACTGTCGAATCATTTGTTTAGTGCGCAAAAATTTTCTGAACAGACAGGGATCGCGTACCTGGTAATCATTGTTGAGTTGGGAAACAAGGAGTTGTGAGTCCAGGAAAACGTTAAGGTGACGTATGCTCATTTGGAGAGCTGTGGCCAAGAGACCGGTCACGGCATCATATTCAGCCTGGTTGTTGGTAGCGGCACCCAAACACACTCCGTCGATGTGGATCAAATCATGTGAAGGGGAATATATTACCCAAGCTGCGGAGGCCAGATTGGGGGACCAACGGCTTGCACCATCAGCGAAACTGACGTAGCAGAATGGATCATGTGTGCGAACGGGATCAATGGAAGGGGCTGACCGGACAAAGGGGTATCCAGTGGAGATCGTATAAATGGCGGGGTCTAGGCCAAGCATTTCGGTATAGGACCAGGCAAAGACATCACAGAATTCTTGAAAAAGCTTTTTATACGCCTGAGTTTCCGCTTGAGTGCAAGATGCGCCCAGCGAGATGAGCTCAGGTTTTCCAGGTGTGGTGGAAATATCAATTTGTATAATGGGGGAAATGTTTGACATGTTCCCTTCTTCGAAGGCATCCGGTGCTGGGATGGGGTCCTTGAGCCAATCAACCTTAGTGGGTATGAAATCTTTCGATTCGACCGATAGCTGATTAGATGTTGTGGCTGTAGACTCCTCTGGAAGGAAGTATGAGCGATGATGCATATCGTCCCATGGGTAGTCGGGTGCCGTGAGTGTTTCCAAAACTTACTCATCAGTATGGAAGTAGTCAGACCATAAATCAAGGGGTTCTGGTTTGAAAGTGGTAGTCGAAGAGATCATATAGATGGTGTTAATCTCTCCGGATGAGGATGATGCGAGAGGGTAGATCTCCTCGATAGTAGGGGGTGCCATCTCAAGGTCCAGATTATTAATCTCGTAGAGAGTTGCTCTGTAATCTGGGATGTCAGGACAGTGATGTGAGTAGTGGCCGTAAATACCGCATATCGCACATGGGTGGTTGGTACGCAGTGATTTGTCACGAGGCATGGGGTTTGAGTCGATTTTGATAACCGGGATGTTGGGGTCGTCATCAAGCATTTGCATGTGTTCCTGTAATGCAGGTAACTGTGGACACTAATGGGTTGGATGGCCTAACTCATCACACAACGAGCATTTGGGAGGAGCATGAAACACGGGGGGAGGTTTAACTGCCTTGGGTGGGGGTACCACAGTGTATGGTTGTGGGCCTCTGCCCCCAGTGGGCCTGATGAGTGGAGGGGGATTCGTCGATGACGAAGGAGTAGTGATACCGGGAGGTGGTTGAGTAGAAGTAACAATGGGTTGCACCGGTTGTAGGATGACATTTGGTGTCGACGGCGGAACGGGAGGCAAAATTTACCACACGGGTAATCCCAATGTTAACCCGGGGAGACTAAGGGTAGCCATAACCGGAGCGCTTACTACACCTGAGGGAGGAAATAGAAAGGGGATTGTGTGGATGGGTGTAACACCGATGTGACTAGGGACCAATGGTGGTTTAGGGAACAAAGGTGGTTGATTACCGGGTGTTTGTGTATTCTGTGAAAGAGTACAGAGGTCAGCGACGTGGGTCTCCGGTGACGGTGGTGGAATAGATTGGAATGTAGAAGTCATCGATGCCTCGGAGTAAAGTCCAGGTCCTACTGAGGAAACGAACGAGGTATTTGCACCACAAACAGGTTGTTCAACCATGGGGAGAACATTTTCAGGTGTGGCTGGGGCCTTAGGATCGTAGTAGGTGAGTTGGTCGACCTTGACCACGCGTCCCTCATGGGGGAACTGCATGGTATGAAAAATGGATGAGGCAACATGCTGCATGGTATACATGTAGCTGCGGCCAAGTAAAAGGTTATAGTCGAGTTGGGCATTGATGACCTCAATGTAAATGAGCACGGTTTTCCCCGCCAGTTGGACGGGGACATTAGCTAAGAGACCTTGGGGTTGTGCCGAACGACCGTCGTAGGCTCGCAACGCAGTGGTGGACTGCTGGAGAGTAGGGGATCCCAACTTCTGCCAAATGAATGTAGACATGACGCATGTAGAGGCCCCTTCATCAATAATGCACCGATGGATGACAAGATTCCGAACGGAAACGGAAACTTGGAACGCTAAAGTAGAAGGTAAGCGTGGTTCGGATTGGTCCGAATCGAATGTCATCAGTTGTGAATCATTGGGGTCAATGGCACCAATGGCAGAGAGCAAAGTCTTGCGCTGTGAAGGACAGTTTTTCAAGACTTCTAAAGTAGACATGGCTGCAGGAGACTGGGCTAAGTCGTCTACGATGTTGTAATTCGACGCAACCCGAGCATTGGGATTATTGTTGATGCGACGAAGTGGGAAGCGAGGCGCTTTAGAAGCGCCATTGAGTGGAGCCGGAGGTATACGTAATGTCTGATCTGTGGGATGAACGTTAGTGTTGTTGTCGGCGGGAGGGGCTTCAGAGGTGGAGCCATATTTGTCACATACCCCAATTTTGCAAAAATAATGTAATTATTTTATTAATATTCCTGAGACATTATGTTAAATTTAATGCTAAGTAGGAATGGATGACTCAGCAGAGTCACCAGAAATGGAATGTAAATTCTGAATAATTATTATTAATAAATATATTATGGAGACAACAGCATGGGAGAGCTGTTAAAAGAGGTTACTGGTCTAACTGGTGGATGGAACTAGGTGGAAAGACAAAAGACAAGTGGCAGCATCCTCAAACACTTCCTGAGTTGCAGGTGGCAACCTCCCTATATTTTGGGGTCATGATTCCCCAAGAAAGTGGAATCTGAGCAGGTGGCTCATTAATGACAGTTAACCCAACTAAGACCTAGGCAATCTTTTAAATAGTACTCAATGAACTGAGCTGGGGGTTCAACATTGTTCTAGAGGGAGAATACATTCAGGTGAATGCTATTCAGGAGTCCCATTGAGGAAGTGGGAAAAATAGTAAGGAAGTGTTTTGAGTCAGGAAGTTGCAGTAACTTGGTTCCAGTGTAGCTGTTTTGGCTGAGGGAATTGTTGGCTGTACCTAGTTCCAGCCAGTTAGACCAGAGCAAGCTCGGGGGTCTTGAGAAGTGCTGTCTGGGCACTCTCCAGGAATTGGTAGGGAGGAACAGCCTCCCACTGCTGTTATTGTCTACCATTGACACAGGTTCTGCCACTTTTCCTGTTGTTTATTGCTTAAATTTAAATGTAGAATAGACTATCTCATCTGTGTTTGAACATGATTTATTTCAGTAAAGTTAGCCTCTCTGTATTGTCATTTGATAGAATTTGCAGAACTAATATGTCTTAGAATTTCCCTATTTATCACACAGATTGAGTAATTATTTTATGCAGGATATGTTTGTGATTATTACAGTAATAAAATATTATGGTGACTTTATATAGATTTATTATTAATAGTTAAATAATAAATATAGAATATTTATACAGTAGTTATTCCTGTAGATACACTTATTAAAAACAATTATAGGAATAGGCACATAAACAAAATTTAGAATTTCAGTGAAATACTTCCATGGAGAAATTAACAGGTATAAATTCTAGCTGAGCAAATATATCAGTTTATATTTGTCTCATGTTTAAGTTAAACCAGAATACAGGTTATTCTCTATATCAAGCTATAGGTGAACAAAATTTATATAAGTAAATTTATCTATATTCAGAACATATCTGACTGTTATCGATTCCCCATAAGTTGAGAATTGCAATGAGATCTCATTTTTAAACTTTCCCATACAATCCTATTCGATAAAATCTTAGTCAATACAAACACGTAAACTGTAAATAAAGAATCGTGGCGAAAGTTGTTTTATTTAAAACCTATCTCTATAGTTATTATAGCCAAGATGCTTACAACAGAGTTGACAGAGCTATTTAAAAGACAAACACATCGACTAGCTCAAAGCCGAGTCTTACAACATAGAAATTTCATTGTTTTCTTTTAAAAATCTTTCCATTATAACAATCATAGGTTACCGCTCATTATCGAGCTCATTTTACATGCAATACACAGCATTGTTAGGGTGTTTTCATAACAATAGTCAAACGTCATAACACATGCAGAGAAGTTATCATCGAACTCAGCCATTGATGGCTTTTACAAACCCTACTATTAATTATTGACAAGGAGACATGTGTCACCATATGTAAACATAAAACCAAATATTTACAACTCGTTCCCAGCCACAACAGAACTTAAACACTTTTCATATTTTTTTTTATATATTTTAACTTGGGAGCGAACCCCAACTTGCCAGGGTTAACAACATTTTATTTATCTATCACAGTAAGGGTAGTGAACCCCACACTATCATTAACACCCAAAACCAAAGAAAACGCAGAGAAACTAATACATTGTTATCACCTACATACCGAGTTATCATTCTCTGAAAGCATCTGAGAAAACTTAAAACAATCCTATAACTAAACAGTGTGTTCATTAAGAAAAACGCAGATAATACACGGCCACTTGACAGGCCCAACATTTAAGTATCTATTAACTTCTACAGGGTTGGGTAAAACCCCTTTACATTAAAAAATACAATGATAAATAAAAGAACCCAAGGCCGTCATAACAGACCGAGCCTTAGCTATTTCTCGAAACCATGACAGGGTGTACAAACCCTAGCTACTGCTAGCAATCCAAAGATTACATATTACCACAATCATGTCCACAAATACGACAACAACCAGATACAAAGGAGGTCTTTCCAGACACAACCCTAGCAAAACAAAACTATCAAAGGGAGACACAGCCATGGTATAACCAGGCTTACCCGGAGGAGCCAGCGCTAGAGATGAAGCCTCGTGCACCGTCAGGAGGGGATTAAGCCTGCACATTGCAAGATGACGAAGTAGTGTCAATATTTAAATTAAATATAAACAATCTATTGCAAAACAGAAATCTACGAAACCATTGATAATTCTTACCTGAGCTATCAGAGGAAGCAAACCCAGTGGACAACCTGGTAGCCTTGAGTTGATCCAGGTAGAAAAACCTCATCATATTCGTCAGAAGGATGAGCAAGGAAAACTTCAAAGTTTCCTCTCTATTGATAGCCGTGACAGGTAACATACTGAACAAACCCTTAAGCTGTGAATGAACCAGTTTGGGGAGCACGATTTAAAACCCATTACACGACCACCTCATGGATAAAGACAACAAGAAAACCCTGACTCTAACTCACACCAGCAACAGTGTAAGACTGTAAGTAGCATGCGACTTAAACACAGTGACAGCAAACGATTCCAAGATGCCCAATGAATTGTAGCAGACGCCTGTAGCAGTGTCCTCAGACTTTTAAAACCACCCGAGAAGCATACAGACTTTTAAACCACCAGAGGATAAAACTACGTGACCATAGCTATAAGAGAATTGCAATTTTCAGTGCCCTACTGAACGAACTCAGACATGAAGGGTTTCTCTCTTACAACCCGAGCCCAAAGGAAGAGAAAATGACCAGGTAAGGGTTTCAAGACAGGCTTATATATCACCAAATGCAAGGATGAGAGCCATCCACGTAGCCCTTTAAATTATCAACTTCCCATGGGTCGACTTCCTATAGTCCAGCTGCAGCTCGAATCATTGCTCATCAATTTTATATCATTGCATGGATAAAAGTTTTATTCATAGTATGGATAATCACTATGATTGATACACAATCATCGCTTAGTGTATGTCATGAAGACAAGCCATCGATAGTTTCGAAGGTACATTATATATATCCCCTACAATCATTTAAAAGAGATGTAGTCAACTTCAAACTAGAGTTTCTCATAGTTTTAACATTTTAAATATTACCTTGGCAATATAATTGGATACATCGTTGTTATATAAGATCTTATTACCATAATTCTTCCATCACCATTGTTAATAATCAAAGATGAGATTAATAACCTATAGTCTTGTGATGTATGGATATAAAACCATCTATAATTCCATACTTTGAACGTAGATTAAAAACAAGGAACAAAGATTTTGGCATGAGTTAAACTTGGTGAAATCATAAAAAAATTACTAAGTAGACAATGGATCATAAATTATAAATGAATATATTAGAACATCGTTAGAGTTATCACAACTCCAAACTCATACAATTAATAAGTGGTCACAGCCATAGTCACGATTGATAGCTGGCAGATCGTCACACAATGCTAACGCTACATCATGCATACGATGGAAATATTTCAAACAATTTGCTCCAGTGACAGTATACAGCAGTAACAAGGAGTCATTGTCATAACGCAATGAATATGTCTGAGAGATTATAATTCATCGAAACGCCTACTGATACTATCCAGAATAAGAGAAATCATGTCGTACAGACTATCAACTATATATCTAGCATAAATTTCATGGAGATTATAGAAAAAGAACTCTACCGTCTTATATCGACAACCAGTAAAAATAGTTAAATCTTCTCTGAGTTTTACAGTGCAGGGAAAAGAACTTGATGCTTACAAAAAAAAAAAATTTAACTTACAATGATCCATACTTTACCTGTGTACCTGTGAACAAAAGACGAATTATGCATTAGCTCGTAAGCTAAGTAAGCCAGTCAGCTATGGCTAGTTCTCCCTTTGAAGTTAAGAACAAAAACAATCAATAACAAAAATCAAAACTCACATTAGTATCATAACAGATCCTTTTAAACAAAATCACGATCAGTTAATTAAAATAAACAGGACCAGGAATGCAAATTAATTAACATTTATTGTTATAATAAAAATTTTAAATTTTTCAAAATTTTCGGGTCATGACAATATTGGTTCTGACGGGTTAGGAGGTTGGCATCGATGGTTGACATCATCAACAAGTGGTGAGTACCTGAATCGAACATGGGTTGATCAGGGGCTGCATAAGTGATCTGTTGTGGTGGCACGTTGCCATAAGGGGGAGCTAACGGCTGAGTGTTCACTATACCTTGGTTTGGAAAGGGGTTTTACAGCACCAAAGGTTGATGTTGAGGTGGTGGAGGGTTGGGTGGCGGCTGAGGAGCCACTTGCCCTTGACGATGGGCATCGTCGGTCCAGAGTTGCCGAGCTCGCTCCAAATGTGGGCAAGAATGTGTGTAATGACCATAGACCCCGCATATAGAACAAGGGTGGTTTGTTCTGAGGTTATTATTTTTAGTTTGCTTGGGATTCCGATCCGGATTGCGGTTGGGAGGAGCAGCATTGTTATTTTGCGGAGGATTGGGAGGTGGAGGACCTTGCTGATGTTGTTGGTTATTACCGCGGTTACATCCTCTTCCGTGGTTCTGTTGCACACCTTGGTTGTGCTGGTTGTTTTGGTGTTGGGGCTGGTTGTGCTATGTGTACACTTTCCCTTGAGCAGTGGGAGGATTTTGGTTCGCCGCAGGTGCGGGAGCAGGTTATGGTGGATAATAAGCCGGTGGGGCTGGAGGTGGACCAGTTGCCTGTTGGGGTTGTTGGTAACCCTGAGCTATTGGAGGTGTTGGATTAGCTGTCGCAGCTTGCTGCGGGTAATACATTGGTTGAGGTGTGGTTGGGGGGGCGTATGCAGATGGTGCATGACCAAAGCACTGAGGTGGACATGAAGGTCCATGGGTATGGTGGTTATGTGCCATGGGAGCATATGAATTGGTTGCTCCAGATTGAGATGTAGCCCGCGAAAGGTCGGGACCATGGCTAGGATATGCAATGGAAAAGGGTTGGGGATGCGAGGCCATACGACCAATGATGCCATCAGCGGCATGGGATGCCCCCGACGCATCATGTTGGGATGACTCGCCCTGAGGGGCGTCTGGTATAATGGTATACAGATAATCCGACTGGGCGTAAATGAGGTCAAAATGTTGGGCTTTGAGGATGGCCTCTTCTTCAGACTGGGGTCGTTCGGATGCCACATCCTTCGCAATGAGAGGGAAGAGGGATTTGAGAAACCAACCTAAGAAGATACGTTCGTCTAACTTGATTTTGCAGAGGCTTCGGCGTCGACGCCACTCATGAATGTGGTCAGTGATGTGGGTGGCCGTGTTCTGTTTGCAAGACAGTAGGATCTCAACTCCCGCATCATAGCGGACAGGTAACTGAAAGAATTGCAGGAAGGTCGAGGCAAGGGAGGTAAAGGTGGCATGCGTCCCATGGGGCTGCTCAATATACCACTTAGCTGCAGAGCCAGTGAAGGTGCGTTGTAATAGGCGGAGGTGGACAGAGTCATCCACTATGGAGTTGGAGGAACACCATAGATGGAAGGACATGATATGGTTCTGGGGGTCCTCACCTGCCTTGCCCTCAAACTTAGGGATGTCAGAGGGGAGTTTGGTGGGAATGTGAGGCCACGCAGGATCGTGTCTGATAGGATCATTGGTGAGCCTGGCTAAGTCTGGTAAGTTCAGACTTGCCATGTATGGTAAGCTAGCAGATGTAGTGACTGGGACTGGGACATGACTAGTCATGGTGGTATGATGTAGGGGTCCAGTAGTGCCTAAAGGTATGGTAGGTATTGAAGGTATGTGTCCTCCAATAGCTGTGGTCTGGTATGGACCAGTGTTTCCAAGTGCAACGTGGGTTACACCGGGGTTAGGAATAGTAGTGGTGATTCCTGGAATCTGGGTTGTGGAACTAAGAGGGGGTGTGACCTCTATGTTCGGCATACCCATAACAGGTGGTGGCCCTGTGTTGGGAATTCCTATAACAGGGGGTGGCCCTGTGTTGGGAATTCCTAAGGGTGGAGTGTTGCCCATATTAGGCATACCCAGGGGGGTGGTTGTTGCCATGGATGGCACCGCAGTAGAAGGGTCTGTGGATGTTGCACCTATGGTGCTGGTAAAAAGTGGGTCAAATGGTGTTCCAGCCATAAGGTTGGTTAGGAATAACGCAGTGGGGTTTTAGGATTCTGCCTCAGAATCAGATGTGAAGTGAGGCGTGTCAGAATCGGATGACTGTTTGTTTGACCGACGATGTGTCGAGTCAAGGGATAAGGCTCAGCGTCGGTGACGTGGCGAGCCAAGTAGACTGAACTCTGGGAGTTCACCCTGAAGACGACGAGAGCATCTAAAATTATCAATGGTGAGAAATAAGTTTTTGTGAAAAAATCTTATGTGTCAAACTGTTGGCTTGGTTTTGCAACCAAGCTTAGTGCTATGGGAACCTGCTAACTAGTAGCAGCAGTCTCAATATTAAGCAAAAACAATAAACTAAATCTAAACTAAAACTAAACTAGCATGTGCATTTTTTGAATTAAAAAACAAGAACAAGAAAGATAAAAAATAATTTTTGTATTGAAAATGGGGGCAAGCAAGTGCTTGCAATAAGAATACCTCCGATTGATGAAGATAGTTGAGAAGCTCCAAGGGTGAGCAGCTCCAAACTCCAATGGGTCCTTTCTCCAAGGTTGCTACAATGGCCAAAAACTCAAGGGAGATTTTGGCAGCATGAGGATAGGAAGATGGATGGATGTGAAATGAGGAGCCCCTACCACCTTTTTATAGGTTTTGGTGGTGGGGAATACCATTTGTGGTTTTGTGGAAACCAATGGTATTGACCAACATGGTTTAGGTACTTTTCCCTCCTTTTTTCTTTTTTGAATAAAATTAATATTTTTATTCCCTTTTTAATATTTTTGGGAATTTTGGACCCTTTTTGAGGGTTTTTTTTATGCTTTTTAGGAAAAATAATCTTTTTTAAGTGGGAAAAGGGGTGTACTAAGGTCTTTTGGTGACCGTTTGTTGGCTTAAGAGGCTCAGATGGTGGAAAAAGTGGACAAATGGGTCATGTGAATAAGGGAATGAGCTAGTGAGCACTTCTTAGGTGTTAACAATGCCACATGCATTTCATGTACTTTTCTGCTAAGTGCATCAACCACCTTATTTTCTTTGCCTTTTATGTGTTTGATTTCAAAATCAAACTCACATAAAAATTCCAACCATCTAAATTACCTGGCATTTAATGTTGGTTGCTCAAACAAATATTTCAGACCATGATGGTTTGTCCTTAATTCAATTTTTCTTCCCATTAAATAGTGCCTCCACATTTTCAAAGCATGCACTATGGCTGCAAGCTCCAATTCATGAGTAGCATAGTTCTTCTCATGCTCTTTCAATTTCCTTGACTCGTAACATACTACATACTACATAGTTATCTTGCATAAGAACTCCTCCAAGTCCATCTTTACATGCATTCAGGCATACCACAAAATCTTTTTCCGGATCTGCAATCTTTAGAATTGGGGCACTTGTGAGAAGCTTCTTCAAAAGCTGGAAGCTTTCTTCACATCTCGGTGTCCACTCAAACTTTATCCCCTTCTTTTGCAACGAAGTGATTGGGTGTGCAACCTTGGAGAATCCTTTAATAAACCTCCTGTAGTAACCATCAAGACCCATAAAAGATCTTACATCTGTCACATTTCTTGGAGTTAGCCAATTCATGATGGCTTCAATCTTCTCAGGATCCACCGATATTCCCTCCTCGGAAATAATGTGACCCAAATAATGAATTTTATTTTTATAAAGTCACATTTGCTTAGATTTGCATACAACTTATGCTCCCTTATCAATTCCAAGGTCATTCTCAAGTGTTCTTCGTCCTCTTCTTCATTCTTGGAATAAATAAGAATGTCATCTAGAAATACAAGAACAAACTTGTCCAAATACTTGTTGAAAACACTATTCATGAGACACATGAATGTAGCTGGTGCATTGGTGAGACCAAATGGCACCACCATAAACTCATAGTTCCCATACCTTGTTCTAAAGGTCGTCTTGTGAATGTATTCTTCTTTGATTCTCACTTGATGATAACTAGATCTCAAATCAATATTTGAGAACACCTTTGTCCCTCTCATTTAATAAAAAAGATCATCAATTCGAGGCAAGGGGTACTTGTTCTTCACTGTAACCTTTTTAAGTTTCCTGTAATCAATACACAACCTAAGCGTTCCCTCTTTCTTCTTCACAAAAAGTACGGGTGCTCCCCATGGAGACACACTTGGCCTTATGTACTTCTTTTCCAACAACTCTTGTAGTTGCATTTTCAGCTCTAATAATTCTGGTGTACTCATCCTGTAAGGAGTTTTGGAAACTGGAGTATCTCCTGGAACAAGATCAATTGTAAAATCAATGTCCCTCTTTGGAGGAAGTCTTGGAACTTCGTCGGGAAACAAATCCTTGAATTCTTGCAAAACATAATGGTCTTCCAACCTGGAAATTTCATTTTTTGTTTTCTCCAAAATATGGGTTGCATACAATTGGAAACCTTTCCTATAGAATTTCTTCAACTGCATGGCTGAAATCTTCCTAACAGAAACTAGCTTTGGAATGCCCTTTACAACCCTTGGGTTTCCTTCTTCATTAATACACTCAAAAGTCTTACTGTAGCAATCAAGTTTAACTCTATGAGCTTCCAACCAATCCATTCCAATGAGGATATCATAGGAACCAAGTAGCAAAACATTCATATTTGCAAAAGTGGATAGTCCACCCATTTCCAATGGACAATTATCCACGATTTTGCTAACTTTCCTCTCAGTTCTAGCGGCTAGTTGGACTAACCATGACTTACTATGCTTTGATTTCTTAAAAGCACAAATCTCAATAACTTTAGGACTGATATAACTATGAGTAGATCCAGGGTCAATCAAAATAGAAATAGATTGCTTAGAAATCTTACCTTCAACTTCAACCACAGTTGATTGATGATCTGCTCGGTAGTCCTCTAGTGCTGCATAAATTCTAGGGACAAGCCTTGCCACTTGACCCATTGTTTCAACTCCTTGGATGTTGTGAACTTGCTTTTCACTCCCATTCTGATGTGGGAGGTTTCTAAGCATTTGATTTCCTCCACATCCCCAACATTGAATAGGCTCTCTTGGTTCTCTTGGCTTGTCTCCCATCATCCTAGCTGGCTTAGTCACACCCTGTGGTGGCTGCCTTGGCTGATTTCGGAATTGAGGAGGATTGAACCCCTTCTTCCTTTGGTCAAAATTTTCATTTTTCTTGTCCTTCCATGCCTTATGGAATCCTGGTTTTCTTTTGTTTTGATCATAACAATACTTGGTCTTTTTTATGGCCTCCTCAAGAGTTCAAGGATCATCAAACTCAATTCTATCTTTATATGACTGGGGCAGTCCACTTAGAAAACGCTGAATTTTGACCTTATCATCCTTGATATATTTGACATACCTTAGCAGCTCCAAGGATCTGTTTTCATATTCTTCCATTGTCATTTGTCCCAATTTCAGCTCATGGAACTCTTTGATCTTGTCATCATAGTACCTGTCAGAAAGGTACTTTTCCTGGAAGTATTCTTGAACTGCTTCTAAACAATATTCCTTTCATTGATCCTCTTTACTTGCCTAAGGTGTTCCCACCATATAGACGCTCTTCCATTCAGATTGAAGATAGCCACTCTTGCCTTCATATTTCCTAGATAGTCTTGGACTTGGAAATACTTCCTCATCCCAAGAAGCCAAGCCTCAACCTCTTGACCAGATTTAACCTCACCATCAAAGCTAGGAGGTTTGGCCTTCTTAAACTCTCCATGAGAGTTGTTCTTGGAAGACCTCTTCCTCTTGTTTCTATGAGATGAAGAGCTTGAAACTTCAATGGAGTCTTTAGAGTTCGATGACTCACTAGGAAATATTTATAGAGTATATGTCCTATCTCTAGAAATCCTTCTTGAACTATGGGATGTCTTGTGGGAATGCCTCCTTGAGCTACCCCCACTCCTTTCCTGATTTTCTGAATCTTTCCCTTGGTTTATCTTCCTTTGAATGTCAGTCAAGCTTTGAATCATAGCTGCATTCAACTGATCTGATCCTCTTGGGCTCTAATTAGCCTTTCATGTTTGCTCTGCAACTTTGGAGTTCCACCCTTAAGCTCCTCATGGTTTCAGCAATGTCTGGGGGAGTTGCTTGGTTTCTTCTACCATTAGATTTTGTCTCTGCATTTTCAACATGCACATTCTCTCCCATTGCATATGCCTCAATCTCATAAGGATCTTGTGCATGCTCCATGATGATACTCTTCTTATTGGTACAACCAAGATCCAAAAACTTCCCAACTGCACTAGACTGAAATACTGACCCTTAACTTCCACTGATAGGGTTCTGAATTTTCAAAAGTGTTTATAAACACGTTTGTTAGATTTATTACAGTCTTAGAAAATTATAACATTAATCTTCATGCAACCTGAGAACAACCCATATTGACAATTTCTGTCAAATTACAAAAATTCTCACACTCAACGACATATGAGGGGGACGATGGTGGTCAAGGGGGATTCCCCCCTTGTGTCTTCCTTTGATTTCACGGAATCTGGTGCATAAGATCGACTTCAATTTTTTATTTCGGGCACCCTAAAATCAACTATGAAAAAACCTTCTTTTTCTATGATCTACACTCTGTAAATGACCCCTACATTACCTTACCACTGTCAGGCATAAGCGGTTTCAAGGTCCCAAAAGAGAGGTCCCCTAAAACTGCTTTTACATGCCTGAATGCATGAGAGAGCGACACATGAATGGGGCGGTTTCCTTCCAAGGCTGCAAAAATAAATTAAACTTCGTTCACTTTCATGGGCCTGAGTCAATCCTAGCCGTCGATCATATCTACGCGATCCTCACAGACTGACATGATCGCCGCGGGTCCCATCAGCCCTGAAAACTCTACACATCATGTTTGGACCCAATGTAACATCACTGCTTGTTGGCTGAAACTGGTTTCAGGGTCCGCAAAGGACAGTTTCCTGGACCCGCCTTTGCGAGCCTGAATGCACGAGAGAGCGACACATCATCGAGCGGTTTACCGCTTCATGTTCGTGTAGCTTTGATTAACCTTCGTGCATGTTTAGGTCCCTGAGACACTGTGAGCCGTTGATCTTGATCTACATGATCTCCGACAACTGACATGATTGATGAGGGTCCCATCCCTTCTGACATTTTTGCCTATCACATCTCCCCACATCACATCAGTTCCCTGTTGGACCCAAAAGGTGGTTTCAGGCTCCAGAAGAAGCAGTTTCCCGATGTCACTTTTACGTGCCTAAATGCACCAGAGAACGACACGTGGATGGGGCGGTTTTTATTTAGGGCCACGAAAACAAATTAAATTTTGTGCACTTTCGCGGGCCTGAACCATTCTCAACCATGGATCTGCCTTGTTTCTCAATGACCAAATATTATCCGCCTTCACACTCCATCCTTTACTATCACCTGTGCACACAAATCTGATGTGGCCAGTCCACATCACACCCTCTGCCCACGCAGCTCCTCCACGTCACCCTGCCACCTGACACTCATGGGGCTCAACTAAATTTTCCCAATTTTCAAAATTTCCGATTTAGCTAGGTTTTGATTGGGCAATAAGGGGAAAGTTTCGAAATTGATTTCAACTTACTCCAAACCCTCAACTATCATTTAACTGCCATTTTACAGAAACAGATCTCCTACTGAACTAGTTCTGATTTTTGCTTGTAAATCGTGATTTATGGCCCATACAGCTCCGACATTGCAACCAGAAGCTTTGATACCATTCCGTAACATCCCTCTCACCCAATCCAACCAACGGGAGGGGACATTGATCAAATTTGGGCTCTCAGATTTCGCCCCTGATCCATAGTACGGATTTCAACAAACACAATGTGTGCAGAATGCAAATAAACATTCACAATTGAATTCAAAACTATACACACACATCTAATATGCAAATACAACCATAAACATTACATGCATCAAATAAAACATTTCAGATTCAAATACATGAGAATACTTATCTTTAAGAAATGCAGATCCAAGCAACTAGCTGTGTAAGAGCGCTTTTCCACCCAACCATAGGCACTTTGTCCAACATATACTATTTCTGTTGCTAAGAGGCCATCCCCAAGCTGGGCTATGAGGCTACTAGGGCAAAGGAAACACCTATAGGCTTCTATCTCTCATCCCACAACCCATTATACTCTCTATGCTTAGCCAAATTCTCATACAGAGCTCTACAGGGATCTCAATCATCCCTCACAACCTTGTCTTCCACAATACTTGCCCCACACAACACCCTTCTTTCTCAGGCATCCCCTCCACCGATCCACGATTCTCTTGGGCGATCCATCTTACTGGGTGCTTCCAGTGAGTGCATAGAAGAAGTCCAACCTGGTATTGGATGCTATAGAACCTCCTGCAGACTCAATCTGTGGCTTCCCAAGCACCTATGAGCAGCAGAACTCTAGGGTAAGGGTTCCTAGCTTGCCCAACCTCTCTGCTCACCTACAACCACAATACCCACTTCCAAATATGCAACATGGTCTCCAAATTCAAATTTCTAGGTTCAAAACAACATGGTAAGTTCATGGACAACAATGGAGAGCTCTTCAACCTCTAAACCTGCATGAAAGAATGAGACAAATGAGGGTTGAGTCTAAGGGATATGGGAAAATGGTGAAAATACAACTAACATGACTTCTGGCAGTAGGAGAAAGGACTCCTGGCAGCTGCAGACTGACTTCTGTCATGATAGAACTGTCACAAAAGTGCAACCACTCCCATGCTTCAATAACTACATGACTTTTCTCACCAACCACACACATGCATTAATGATTGGAAAATGGTCAAAAAATGAGATATTTCGCTTATTCAAGGGACATGACAGAATTTAGGTGTGAGTTCCAAGGTTGACACTTGGCAACAAGGATTTAGTCACCCATGGACCCCCTTTCCTCTTCCCCTTGGTGGAATCATAGCCCCTTTGGTGCTCTTTACACACGCATTGTTGGACCATTTTATTAGTTATGCACATAATATTTACATATATTATAAATCAACATAAAATCCAACTAAACAATCCAAATGGAATATAAACATCATACATGCCTAAACATTCACTAGTCGGGCCTTGGCCTTGAGCTCCGTACTAGGAATTTGCACTAACATCTTTACATCATTTACATAATTTGGATAAATCCATTACAAGTCAAAACTAGGGGTATTATAGCCGATGCCTTATCAGTACTACCAATATCCGCAGCCGAACCAGCAGCTGCCATTTCTGGCTACATTGGATCTGCCAAACCTGTCTCGTTTGAAAAACGATCCTATCAGGCGTGGTTATAACTGGCCCGCTATTATGGTGAAGTTACCATCCAATATTCCGAAGTTCGAAGGTAAACCGGTGAAGACTCGAAGAACCACGTGATGACATACCATTTATGGTGTTCATCCAATTCCTTAATGGATGATTCTATCCATTTGAGGTCATTCTAGAGGACCCTCACTGGCACAACCGTCAAGTGGTACATCGAATTACCACCCCACTCATTTTCCGATTTTTGTTCTTTAGTTATGTCATTTTTTACTCATTTCCAGCTACCAATTTGCTACGAAACTAGTACGGATCTACTGACTTCTCTCTACCAAACCACCGCCACTCACATTTATGATCACATACATGAGTGGCGTAGGAGACGACATCTCATTAAAGATCCCATTCCATACCAACTCTTGGATGACTAGTTTACGAAGTCTCTTTTGCCCATCGTAGCTAAAGACGTAGCCATGGGTGGGGTCGTCACCGAAGAACAAGCTATAGTTGGTGCCCAATACTTATATCTTGCCAATGCTCAATCTGGCACATTATATGATATTGTTCCCGACGCCCCCCACCCTACCTGCGACCCCACAAAACAACGGGCCCACAAGACCTCATGCCGATGGAATTATTGGTTCCCTTCACTCCTAGCCTTCTGCTCAAACTGGTGGATCGTCTAACCACCATGGTTCCTCTTCACCCTCATCACAGGCTGGAAGCAGCACCACCAACTCAGCTCCTCCTGCGGCCACTGACAAAGTGAATTCAGTGCAATCTGCTTCACCTCAGAAAGCTAGTGGTAAAAAGAAGACCAAAGGTAAATCCAAAAAGTCTTCCAATTAGCAAGAACCCAAGAACCCTCCCGAGGACACTAAACATAAGTAGAAGGTCAAGTATCCTTGTTTACTGTGTTGCGGTGACCACTTCACCAAAGAGTTCCCACATAGAGACGAAGTGCAGAAGTTTCTTAAGGGGAAATCCACACCTGCAGTTCCCAATGATCCCTTCCCCACCCAAAACCAACAAATGATCTCCCAACCCCCTCCTTCTCAAGGAGAACCATCCTCTACCGTGCATGTTCTCATGATGTGTAGTGAAAAGGTTAAACTAAATACTCTATCATGATCCTACAACTCAGTCCCTAATAAGGAATTCACTGGAAGTAATACCAAAAAAGCTTCCACATCTACACTGGATATCCCTACGCCTCAAGGTCCTCACATCATTGAGAAACCTTCATTAGATTCAGTGTTGCGTCCACCTAAGAGCACGATTCAGAAAGCGGTTTTCAATCCTAATGCTCGGGTTTCCTAGAACTACAATATTGTAGAGGACTTGGCACAGGCCCCTTGTGCCATGTCGACGCTGGAAGTATTATAGAACTGCCCCAATCAACGTAAGGCTCTCCTTGCTGCAATCAGCGATGTAGACCCAGATTCCTCAAATACAATCATGTTTAAACTTGAGTATTTTAAACCGAGGCTTTCCCACCAGCTGGAATTCCAAATTTCCACCAATGTTGCAGGGAAGACAATCCATTGTACTGTGTTAGACAAAGGAGCCTCCACCTCGGTCATGTCGTTATCCTCTTGGTGAGCCATCAACTCTCCTAAATCAAACCATTCCCCTACCACCTTGAAAGCATTCGATGATCGTGGATTCCAACCCCACGGAATTTTACAAGCCTTGGTAGTAGAGCTGTGGGGCAAGACTGTGACCATTAATGTGGAAGTAGTTGCCGTCCCATTGGATTATAACCTCTTGCTTGGTCGTAACTGGTTTTATGCCATGACTACGGTCGCATCATCTGTCTTCCACATTGTGCAATTCCCTCATCAAGGACGAATTGTCACCGTCAACCAACTTGACTTCTGTACGTCGGACACCACTACTCATCCCGCGGACAATGTCCCTTTACTCGGACACTCTTCACCGTTATATGAGAGCGTGGGAGTCGGACTCCTTAAGGATTCATTTCTTATGGGATTCCAACCTAGGATCCCCCTTCCCATGTTGCCACGGTAAACATGATCTCCTCCATGATTCCATCATCATCCAACCCTACTGACCAATGGATCGTGCCCGATCCCGCTACAATGCACTTGATTGGAGATACCATGCCTCTATCATCAGTCGAAGCTACTTACGAGGCCATCCAATCAGCCCCCGATGACCACTTTTCAGTGGCATCTTCATCTTGTTCTATACAACATACTTCATCCATGCCAGATCCTATGCTCTGGACTTTTCATGCCGATGAGTCCATTATGGATATTATGAGCGCAGATGAACCTCCGTGGGAAGACCTCCACCATCGATCGTCTTTCCTACCACCCCTGGATTCCGTGGAGAACGACATTACAACCCTTTTGTCACCGGATGTCTTTCTTTTCCCCCAATATTTGATTCTTACTTGTGATACAGTCATAGAGGGAAACCTGGCAAATATCACGCCCACTATCCCGATCGACATCTCGGTCATGCCTGGCATCATGGAACATATCCGCATTGGCCAAAACTGTTCTCCTGAAGAGATCACCATATATACGACCTTGTTCAAGCAATTCGCGATGTCTTCACATGGACCTACAAGGAAATGGCCATGATTGATCCTGCCATTGTTGTGCATGAGATCCAAACATATCTCGAAGCCAAACTTGTCCGACAAAAGTTACGACCTGTGCACCCTCGAAAAACTGCGGCTATTAAGGCTGAGATTGAAAAGCTGTTGAAGGTTGGCTTCATCTATCCTATTTCTTTTAACATATTGGGTCTCTAATGTCGTCCCCGTTACTAAAAAGCAGGGTACCATTAGGGTTTGTGTCGATTACAGGGATCTGAACAAGGATTTCCCTAAGGCCAACTACCCTACCCCGTTCATCAACCAAATCATCGAAAATTGCATCGGAAGAGTCATCTTCTCGTTTATGGATGGATTTTCCGGTTATAATCAAATTAAGATCCACCCGGGAAACCAACATAAAATTGCTTTTATCTGCCCATGGGGTATGTTTGCTTATCGCAAACTCCCCTTTGGCCTAAAAAATGTTGGTGCTACATTCCAACATGCCATGTCGTATGCTTTTCATGATGTGAAGGACTTTGTGGAGCCCTATCTCGACGATCTCCCTACTCATTCAAATCGTCGTGAATTCCACATCGATCATCTAACGGTCGCATTCCTCAGATGCATAAGGTATAACATTCATCTAAACCCTGACAAGTGCACATTCTGCATCGAATCTGGACGCCTCCTAGGTTACATTGTTTCTAAAGATGGGATCCGCATTGATCCCCTTAAGGTGGAAGCCATTGTCGCTCTCCCACCTCCCACTAATATCACAAAACTTCAAAGTTTGCAAGGGAAGGAAAACTACCTCCGACATTTTGTATGTAATTTCGTCGAGAAGACAGAGGGATACCTGCAGTTGTTGAAGAAGGATGTCCCCTTCATTTGGGATGATTATGCCCAACAATCCTTTGAAAAATTAAAGCATGCCATCACAGCTCATGCCCCTGTCCTCCAACTGCCCACTTACACTAAGGATTACATCCTTTATCTCACTGCTTCCTTTACCACGATCACCATGGTCTTAGTCCAGGAAGAAAACAACGCCCAGGAACATGTGATATACTACCTCAGTAAAGGTCTTCTTGATCCCGAAACTCGTTACTAACATGTCGAGAAACTCACTCTCGCAGCAATCATTGCTGTCCAAAAGTTCTGCTATTATATATTGCTCCACACTACTACTATCATAGCCGACTCTAACCCTATGTACCATGTCCTTACACGTCAGGTGCTCGGGGGAAAATATTCATGTTGGATCGTAATCCTTCAGGAATTCGATCTCTAGTTCGAGAAGGCCAAATCAAAGAAAAATTTGGTTTTTGTGGAGCTCATTTGTGATCTTCCCTACATTGATAAGGGAACTGATCCCATCAACTCCATCCCCGACGAGTCATTGTTTCTTATCAATACGTCTCACCCATGGTATGGAGACATCACGTTATATATCCAAACGCAACGGTTCAACCCTCAACTGTCTCGTGAGGACCGTTGTCGTATGCACCACCACGCTAAGTACTACTTGATCATTGGTGATACCTTGTATCATCGGGGTGTTGATTCCATTCTCCGACATTCTAAATGAATATCACTCTGGGGCATGTGGTGGTCATCTTTCTGGGATGGCTACAACCAAGAAAATACTATGTGCTGGATACTACTAGCCTTCCATATTTAAAGATTGTATAGCGGTCGTCAAGAAGTGTCCTCCCTTCCAGCTTTTTCAACACAAAAAGCGCTCTCACCCAGTCCCTTTACATCCTATTATTGTCGTCGGTCCCTTTTCTAAGTGGGGCATCGATTTCATGCACTATAAGCGTACCTTGACCCGAGGGCATGGTTACGTCATCGTGGCCGTTGACTATTTTACCAAGTGGGCCAAGGCTATGCCTATGTACAATGAAGACGACAAAACCGCCACACTCTTTATGCTTAACCATGTCATTGCGAGATTCATAGTCCCTCAAGCCATCATCACCGATCATGGATCACACTTCTAAAACAAGATGGTGGACGAATTGAGCGCCAGATTGGGTTTTCGCCATGGGAACTCAACCCCATATTACCCGCAGTCTAATGGACAAGTAGAGTCCATCTATAAGGTCTTGAAAACCATGATTCAACGCATGGTGGGTACACACAGGTCTAACTGGAATAACATGCTCTTTTCTTCCTTATTGGAATATAGGACCTCCGTAAAAAATGCCACTGGATTCACACCTTTCCAATTGGTCTATAGATTGGAGGCAGTCTTACCTATTGAGTGCGAGATTCCATCATTGAAACTTGCTGTCAAACTTCTCCCAAACACTACCGCCAAGGAAAAATGTTTTCTACACTTAGAAAAACTCGATGAGACCCGCCGCAATGCTGCTCTTGCTAACAAAGCACATAAGAAACGCATCAAAGCCCGGTACAATAAATCGATCAAACCCCACGTCTTCAATGAGGGAGACCTGGTCCTTACCTACGACCAAAAACATGATAAGCTGGGGAAGGCAAGTTTGAATCCATGTGACACGGACCATATGTCGTTAAATGTGTCTTGGAGAAGGGAGCATATGAACTCGAAGATTATGATGGGATATATTTGGGAGAGCCTTGCAATGGGCTCTACCTAAAGCGGTACTATGGCTAAGTCTTTTATGCATTAGTACTTTGTATATACTATACATGGTGTGTGTTTTGTGTGGTGTGACACTTTGTTTTTAGGGTGATAGGATCTTGTATCTACACTTATACCATGTTCTTCCTGGATGTGCAGATGGCAACCTGTTTCGGATTTGCGGATGACGCCAGCCGACATACCCTTAACCTCGCTTCGACAGCTTGGGTACTTTATTCCCCTACTGGCGAGCTCATTAGTTCAGGAGGGAGTTGTCTAGGGTATGCAACCAATAATGCCGTCGAGTATCATGCGGTGATTGGAGTCTTAAGTGACGCTCTTTCATTGGGTATGGACCATGTTGTCATCCATCTCGACTCACTATTAGTGGTCTCCCATATTAATCGTGTTTACGCTATTCGCGACCCCACGCTACTTCGTTTATTCCGATGAGTACGTCTCTTGGAAATATCCTTTGAATCCATTCAATACCTACATATTTCGAGAGACATGAACACTGTTTCCGACTCCATGGCCAATTTCATATTAGATTGGTATATAGCACATTCATAAAACATTTTATTAAAAATATGTAAAAGCAGACACAACATGTAAATCATCCATAATGTATAAGCAAAACATGTACAATATCCCATAATCATCAATAGAACACAGTATATAGAGACACAAATAGATTTTTGTATATATATCATGTCAGTATAATAAAAAAATGTGGTACTGGTACAAAATATGAAGCACATGAGCTTTCAGTAAAAATATCCTCTACAAAATTCGGAAGCCCGTGGCTTTCAATATATACATATATATATGAGCCTAGTCCCTAGGATGCTCATGGTAACAAACAATGGCCATAGCTACTTTCCAAAGTAACGAACCAAAGCGCGTATACACCCCCACATTTTTCCATTGATAGCGACGAGGTAGATCGTGTACAACTGGATACGGGATATACAGGGGCAACCTATGGAGGTTCTCCTCCAAATCATCTAACTCCTCCATCCCATCTCGATCTGCAGCCTCCATCTCTCACACTGCTCCTCTCCGCGCAATCGGAGAAGCACTAGCTAGACGAGACAGGCCAACATATGCACCAAACATGTATCAATCATCAGTACTAATCCAAAAACATATAAAAACCATAAAATGAAAAACACAATAGAGTTTTCATTCTTACCTAGGTATCCCCACTGCATGCCCTCAGGAAGAACCAAGTCCAGGTCCCCCATGAAATCGGTACCCTCATAGGGGTAGTCCTCCACCATGAGGAGTTGTCCCCTCAACCACCTGAAAAAAGGAGGACCATAGCTAATGATAGGACCCCCACCGCCGCAGCGGGCCATCACCTTGGACCATCGAACCATGTGTGGATCCCTCAGATCCAAATAATCTATCTCTACCTATGGACATAGATGTGGAACCCGCTCTAGGAAGAATGAGACCACGACCAATCTATAACCAAACTGTTTCAGCTCACCACGTCGACACTTTGTGAGCTGATCCCTGGGTTCACGAGGAGTCCCTCCCACTAGTTGAAAACTGTAGGAGCCATACACTCCTTTGCATACAACATGTGGGCCTTGTTGGCCAGGTGAGGAGCCCTACTCCATGCCACCCTCTCAATTGTAAACAAGACCATGCGTAATGGACGGTCCCTCACATCCTTGATGGGGATTTTCCCACCAACCATCTGCGTACCAAGAGTGCACCACTGGGCCACTAACTCCTCAGTAGTTCGGTCGCTCCCTTGTGACCCCGACAAAGACATTGGAGCTCCCCATCGAGACAACCCTGTCAGAAAATAGATATCCTCTATGTCTATGGTCAGTGTATGTACACCAACCCGGAAGTATTACTGCTCTGGATCCCATCATCTGATCAAGTACTCTAGCAGCGGTACTTGGGCCCTCATGCCCTGGATATGAAAGTACTTTAGTATCCCATAGTTACGCGGTTCATTTATACATTGGGGATTGTTGGACGCTTGGGCATCATCCATTTCATGCTCCCTCTCTCTCCCTCTCTCTCCACTTTCCAAGAATTTGTGTTTCACTGTAATTACGGCAGTACATAGTCACTCTTGAACATGACAGTCATCTGCATATGCATTTAGTACTTAGGTAATCCGTTTGTCGTCGAGTCACTGGTCCCACGATTCTTCCCACTCCTTTGGAACATCCAAAGAATGCTTCCAACATCAGTTGCATTAGGGGGTCGGTATCATCCTCGTCATGTCAATACTGCCAAGTCATGCCATGCCCATGTTCAAGAGACATTTGTTATTCACTATCTGCAGTTAGTATACCTTCCATCATATTGGTCTACCCTGAGTTAGTCTCACACTCCACTGCCTTATTCACTCCAAACATCTGTGATCGTGTTTCGCGTCGATGATGGGGGATTCATCATGTCCCTCCTTCGACGAATTCATCGTTGTCGACTTCAACACATCATCTGAGGATTGAATCTAGAAACCAATCAAGTACCTTGGGCCTACATGTGATCTGAATTTTAGGGGGCATATGGTCTAAATTTAGATGTATAAGCCATAAAAGCATTAAATGGAGAGGCCACCCTCTCCCATTTATCATAAAAGCATTAAATGAAGAGTCCACCCTCTCATATCCATGGTATTTGGTAGCACATGGTTTTGGCCCATGGTATGGCCTCAAGAGACATTGTAATAATGCTATATAAAGGCCTAGCAAGCATTCTCATGATAACAAGTTACTCATTTGGTTTCTCTCCTATTTTCTATTGTTCATTGTGAGACTAATTAGATCTGAGTGACTTATTGGTAATTAGTTTCAGAGGTGGGGCTCCTCTTTGAGCCTCACCTCCCATTCACTTCATATGTTTTTTTTCATGCTTATTCTCATGCAAGATTAATGTTTTTCATGTGAATTTTATGACAGATTTGCATGCTTAACCTCCTCCTCTCCCGGCATTCAAGCCTTCCGGTTCTCAACTCCCAAGATCGGAGCTGAGAACCGGAAGGATTGAATGCCGAGAGAGGAGGAGGATAAGCATGCAAATCTGTCATAAAATTCACATGAAAAACACTAATCTTGCATGAGAATAAGCATGAACAAAAACATATGAAGTGAATGGGAGGTGAGGCTCAAAGAGGAGCCCCACCTCTGAAACTAATTACCAATAAGTCACTCATATCTAATTAGTCTCACAATGAACAATAGAAAATAGGAGAGAAACCAAATGAGTAACTTGTTATCATGAGAAGGCTTGCTAGGTCTTTATATAACATTATTATAATGTGTCTTGAGGCCATACCATGGGCCAAAACCATGTGCTACCAAATACCATGGATATGAGAGGGTGGCCTCTTCATTTAATGCTTTTATGATAAATGGGAGAGGGTGGCCTCTCCATTTAATACCTTTATGGCTTATACATCCGAATTTAGACCATATGCCCCCTAAAATTTGGATCATTCCTCCCCCCTTAGAAAATGATGGTCCCCATCATTTCATGCTAAAAAGAGACCCATGATTACAATGTGCTAGTTACCAATGAAGATAAGGGTTTTGTGTGGTTGACCCATAACCATGGGTTTTGCGAGGTTGACCCATAACCATGGGTTTTGCAAGGATGACCCATAACTATGATGGTAATGGAAAGCTTGATTCCAATGAAGAGAAGAGTTTTGTGTGGTTGACTCAGAACCATGGGTTTTGTGTGGTTGACCCATAACCGTGGGTTTTATGTGGTTGACCTATAACCATGGTGGCAATGACAAGCTTGTTTCCACTGAAGAGAAGGGTTTTGTGGTTAACCCATAACTGTGGGTTTTGTGTGGTTGACCCACAACCATGATTACAATATATCACTGTGGGTTTTGTGTGATTGACCCATAACCATGGGTTTTTTGTGGTTAAACAATAACCATGGGTTTTGTGTGGTTGACCCATAACCGTGATTACAATACATAAATGTGGGTTTTGTGTGATTTCCCCCATAACCATGGGTTTTGTGTGGTTGACTCAGAACCATAGGGTTTGTGTGGTTAACCATAACCATGATTACATTAAGATTTAAAAAAATTGAAAATTCATGATCTTTGGTGCAATGATGTCTTGCTGCAAATCCATTCATAGATTTTGATGCATGTACTAGAATTGAATTCCATTGAAGACCCATTTGAGATCTCGAAGAGACCTTTCCATCCATATAATATACTTCCTCTGAGGTGGCCCAGAGATTTAGAAATGTTTGTTGAATTTTAAGAGACGCATACACACTATTTTGCAAACATATGTTGCTTCAATCGATGATATCTCTCAAACCAAAAAGCTAAATGGAAAATCACGAAATACCCATTTTAGCTGACGGAAATAGATTTCCAATGAGCTATGGTAGAGCCTTTGAGACATTTTTTGGAGTCTATATCACTTGTTTAAAGTTGTTGTACGTCCAGTCGCATTGTGTACAAACATGTACTACTTCAAACAAACATATCTCACAAACCGGAAAACGAAATGAAATTCTGTGAAATACCCATTTTAGGTGACAGAAAGAGATTTCCAATGAGCTATGGTAGAGCCTCTAAGAAATTATGTGGATTCTGTAGCACTTGTTTAAAGTTTTTGTACGTCCATTCGCATTATGCACAAACATGTGCTACTTCAAACAAGCATATCTCACAAACCGAGAAAAGAAATGAAATTCCGTGAAATACCCATTTGAGCTAACAGAAATAAATTGTCGATGAACTATGGTAGAGCCTATGAAACATCTTTTGTAGTCCATGGAACCTATTCAAAGTTTGTTGAATGTGAGAGTGTTGAGTATAGAGATGCCAAGGGTTTGTAGAGAAGCATGGGTTGTTGTAGAGGTTGTGGAACCTTCGTTGAACCCGCATCATGCTTCAAAATCTTGTCCCGATGGAGAGCATACCCGCTTTGATACCACTGATCCGGATCTTCGGAGCTGAGAACCGAAAGGATTTAATGCTGAGAGAGGAGGAGGTTAAGCATGCAATTATGTCATAAAATTCACATGAAAAACACTAATCTTGCATGAGAATAAGCATGAACAAAAACATATGAAGTGAATGAGAGGTGAGGCTCAAAGAGGAGCCCCACCTTTGAAACTAATTACCAATAAGTCACTCAGATCTAATTAGTCTCACAATGAACAATATAAAATATGAGAGAAACCAAATGAGTAACTTGTTATCATGAGAAGGCTTTCTAGGCCTTTATATAGCATTATTACAATGTGTCTTGAGGCCATACCATGGGACAAAACCATGTGCTACCAAATACCATGGATATGAAAGGGTGGCCTCTTCATTTAATGCTTTTATGATAAATGGGAGAGGGTGGCTTCTCCATTTAATACTTTTATGGCTTATACATCCGAATTTATACCATATGCCCCCTAAAATTCGGATCAACATGACTCAATGGCATGTTACTTAGGTTTTCAACATGAGTTTCCATCATTGACTCTTGATTGAAAAATTCCACCGAATGCTCGACCTCAACTCATTGATTCACATTCGATGGTATGTACTATGATACCTTGGGAATCATCGACATCAATGGTGATTTCCCTCGCACTTGTTAAAGGTATACATCAATGACTGGTAGTCAAGTGGTTTCTATCATGTTCGACTCCAAGATATTGTAATCACATGATTAGAATCATATCATTGCGGCTTCATCTTGAAGAACTCAGGGAAATCATATCTTACCCAGGTTGCAATGGAGATTGTTTGAGTCATGTCACATGGATCCACTATTGTATTGGTCGTGTCCGTGTTATCATCTCATCATGGATCTATGATTGTGTCCAATAGCCATGATTGTGTTCAGTCGCTCTATCATTGCGGCTTCATCTTGAAGAACCCGGGGAAATCATATCTTACCCAGGTTGCAATGGAGATTGTTTGAGTCATGTCACATGGATCCACTATTGTATTGGTCGTGTCCGTGTTATCATCTCATCATGGATCTACGATTGTGTCCAATAGCCATGATTGTGTTCAGTCGCTCTCTACTATCATGGATCTGCAATGTATTGGTTCGCAGCTAGGTTACGAGCCATGTGAAATATGTATCTCATAATCAGTTGTACTGCAGCAGCTTCTTCCAACCAACAAGTCCTTGCCATCGATCCTTCACATTAAAAATCATTTCACCTGTCTTATTTTACCATCTTCATGCTTTGGTGGGCATTCTATAACACCAAAATCTCATCATCATGATTCATGTGTCAACTCCATGCCTTGATCCCTGAAGTTTCCCTGGATAAAACATCAGGAGCAAGTTGTTGTATTTCCATTTCCACAATGTGTAGTTGCACTGGCACATCCTGCTTTCCAACAAGAGGCACTAGACTAAGGGTGGTGCATGATGTATACCGATAGAGTGCTCCAGTGGCTCTTATTTCCCTTATGCAAGAGGCGTTCATCCCTACCTGGCGCAAGTTGCCTTCATGCAAGGTGCGCCATAGTTGGTTAATGTGGATAAATGGAAGCTTCGAGCAAATTCTCGAAGCTTGGTGACATGGAGGTATATCCCTAGTTGATAGGAAGTCTGGTATTTGGTCCCCTAACCTAATGGGAAGATCCCTTAGACCTATCCCCTTAATCTTCAACCTACTCTATTCATTTAGCCTTATAAATATTGAACCTCTCTCCATTGGGAAAGGAGGAAGGATTATAACACTTTCATGCTAGTGGATTTTCTCTAGGTGATCCCTACTCATCCTTTGGGAGGAAAACATCATCCTTTGGAGGCTTGGCTTGGATTATTGGATGGAAGTTGCAACGTTGAGGCTTAGGTTGTGACATTCTTTTTCTATGTATTTCCCATTATTACATTAATACAAACTATTTCCATAAGTATTGTTGTGTTGATAATGCTTAGAACTTTCTTCCTTAACTGTTAGTTTGGATCAATTCATATTTAGATATGCTTTTACTGTTTGTTTGTTTCCACTTGCTTGACAAGGTTTTGCAGCTCGAGATCTGAAGGGCCTGGAGCATGGAGCAACAAAGAGGAAAGGATTTGCAGATCTGAGGTAATTTATCTACCCATTCACCCTGCACTTCTATTGATCTATGAAAGTAGATTGTGTTTTGTACTTATTTGTTCTAGATCCACTTGGACTAGGGAGATCTTGCTTGAGTCCGCTTGAGTAGATTGTCCACAAACAATAAGTTCATCCTCAACAGGAAGAAGGATGAGGTTCTAGGTGTGATTAAATCCCACATTTTGAGGGAGATTCACTTTAATACAAGTGAGATCAATTGTCCTCTTTGGGTTTGGAAGAAACTAAAGAAACTATTTGAGAAAGTTGACAAAAGTCAGGTTATGTAGATTGAGAAAGAGTTGATCTCTCTACATCCTCCCTCCTTATTGAATTTAGGTGAATGTGGCAAGGACTTCCCAAACAAATACACTCATCTCATTGAACTAATCCTCATGAATCTAAAGACACCCTATGATGTATTATGTTTGACATTCGATGTTATTAGGGCATCTAGAAAAGAAGATGGTGAGTATACCTTTGACTCTTTCTATGGATTGTTGATTAGGGCATAGATGAAATTGCTTAATGAAGGTAAAATAGGTGTCAAGCAACATGCCCATCTATTGAAAGACAAAGGTTGATAGAACTATAGAGAAAGAAGTCGATAGGGTGACCTAAAGAAAGTTGGGAGTGCATTGACCAGAAGGAAAAGAATAAGTGTGATAGACCAACTAAGAATGACATGAAGAAGAAGACTGGTCATTATTGTAGGAAATTCAGACATATGGAGAAGGCTTCTTGGAAGAAGACCAATGATATGGAATAGAAGGTCAAGAAACTTGAAGTAGACATGTCGAGTGGACAATCAACCAATGATTAGCATCGACTTCCAGAAGGTATGGAAGATAATTATACATTTTATCTTAGTGCTTCTTAGACCCTACAACCCACACTACTCATGAGTGGATAGTTGGTTATGGTTGTACTTGTCGTATGGCTAATGATGATTCACTCTTTTCTTCCTTAAGTGAAGCTATAAAAAAGAGTTTCTTTTTTGTAGCATATTATTATGCACTTATTGTTCCTAGTTGTGGCAATATTGAATGTCAAAATGGTGTGATTACAAATGTGTATCATGTACCCAACCTAAGTGCGAACTTGTAGTTGGTACCCCAACTTACCTAAAATAGTAAAAGGGTTGAATTATGGCTAGATTGGTTTATTGTGAAGGATGTAAACAATTGGGAAATTGTAGTTGAAGGGTTTCTTGATCCCAAAGAGGGACTCTATAAGTTTCATGATGTTCCCAAGAGAAATATAGGACCCACTGCACTCATATCTCAGATTAACAACCATAGAACAAGTTGGACATTCAAATTTTGGAAGCTTGAAACTGATGGTGAAAAATTACATGGTCGTTGGACTACCTAAAATCGTTCCCCCTAATGGATTATGTGAAGGGTGTGTGCTTGGAAAGCATCACTAGACCCCCTTTGAGACCATAAAAGGCATGGAGAGCAAAGACCCAGTTGGAACTTGTGCATAGTGACCACAAAGAAACCATCACTAGCAAGTGTAGGGTATATTTTAACCTTCACTAATGATTTTTCCAGGTATACTTGGATATATTTCTTGAAGAATACGAGTCATGTTTTTTAAAATTTCAATGAATTTAGGGCATTAGATGAAAAACAATGTGGTCAAACTATGAAATGTTTAAGATTAGTCAATGGTGGAGGATAATTAGGCAGAGTTTTTGAAAACAATCTATCACAAAATGGAACCTCTTGGGAAAGATTTGTACCTCACACACCTCAACAAAGTAAAAAGGAAAAATTGGATTTTGGTTGAAATGGAATTTTGTTTGCTTTATGCTAAAGGATCGTTGACTAGCTTTTGGGCATAAGTTGTCTATTATTCAAACTATATGTTGAATCTTATTCTGACTAGATTTGTCCTTAATATGACTCATGTTGAGAAATGGAGTGGAAGGAAAACATCAATCAATCACCTGAGAACATTTGAATGTATTGCATGGGAACACAATATTGGTGACTAAAGGAAGTAATTGGATGCAAAGAGTCAGTCTTGCATCATGATGGGATACTTTGTAGAGTCAAAAGCCTACAAATTGTTTGATCCAGTCAAAAAATAGATCATCATTCAAAGGCATGTTGTCTTTTATGATAAGACCTCAATGATTAAATTGTTGAATTCCTCTTTTGGTTTTATGAGTAGTTGTCCTTTTGAAATTATGATAGAAACAAGATGGAGTAAACCCTACTTTGGATTTTTACTTGGATAGTTGAATCATATACCTACTTTGATGTCTAATTAGTCAGTGGCTATAGAATCAACTACCAACTTTGGGACCCCTGGTCAATCCTATTGTGCATTTGATGATACAGGAAATCCTTCATCTCAGAATCTGTGTCTAGCCCATTGGGTAGTTTAGACAATTGAAGTTGTTGGAGCTAATGCAAGATATATTATTGATTCAATGAGGAATAGAAGTAAAAAAGCATTGTGGTAGTGTCACTCTAATGTAATGTGTTTCATAGACATGCAATCCTAATACATATGTAGATGCACATGGTTGACCTGAATGGGAGAATGCTATGGGTAAAGAATACCATTCCTTTTTAAAAATAAAACATGAGATTTTGTTCCTCGATTGCAAGGAAAGAACAAAGTGAAATGTCGACGAGTGTACAAGACCAAATTCACCTCTCATAGTGTTGTTGAAAGACATAAGGCTCGTTTTTTTGCAAAGGGTTTCTCTTAGTAAGAAGGCATCAACCACCTTGAAACTTTTTCGCTTGTTGTAAATATGAACTCGGTTCGATTGATTCTTTCACTTGTTGCTTGAGTTGGATGGGAAGTATGTCAAATGGATGTCAAAAGTGCCTTTCTTCATGGAGATTTAAATGAACACATCTATATGGAGCAATCCCTTGGTTTTGAGAAGGATTCCAGTCTTATTGTCAATTGTAGAAATCCTTTTATGGTTTAAAATAGGCCACTAGGGCTTGGTATGAGAAGAATGACCATTTATTTATTATTAATCTTGGTTTGAAGCATTGTGAATCAAATAATGGCATTTATGTTTTACATGTAAATGGAGAAACCTTAATAGTTTCATTATGTGTAGATGATTTAGTCATTACTAGTGCGAATGCAAATCTAATATTGGGTTTGAAGAAACAATTGGATATTACCTTTGTAATGATTGATCTTGGACTCTTACAATTTATTTGGGGCATTCGAGTTTTATAGATGGACGACAGTGTCTTTATTTCTCAACCTAAGTATGTAATGGATCTTTTGCAAAGATTCACGATGAATGACTATAAATATTGTGCTACACATTTTCAGTAAAGAGTACTCAATTTGAAAAAGGATTGTGACACACTATCAATCAATGCAACTCTTTATCGATAGTTGGTTGGTAGTCTAATTTATTTAACTCACTATCAACTTGATATTTCGTTTGTTGTTAGTATGGTTTCTCAATTTATGTAGGATTCTTGAGAAACTCATTGGAGGGTCACAAAGATAATTGTTTGTTATACCAACATAGATCCATTTTAAACCCCGATCTATCAAGCACCGAGAGGGATCCAATTTCTTGAGGTGTAAATTTTTTTTTATCTTAATTTTTTCACACATTAAGAAAAAAATTACACCTCAAGATATTTGATCCCATGCTTGATGTAAGTTTAAGATGAAATCAATATAATTTATTATATTTTTGTTTAAGCCGACATCATTTCTATTTTTTTTTTATAGGAACGACATGTTACATAACGTTACACAACGTTGTGTGTTACAACATCTCCCATTTTTTTTTGTTTAAGCTAACATCATTTGAAATTGTTTTATAAGTTTTTATAGGAATGCCATGTTACATAACATTACACAACATTACATGTTACAACATATCCCTTTTTTGTTTAAGCCGACATCATTTGGATTATTTATTTATTTATTTTTTATAGGAATGGCATGTTACATAACATTATACAACGTTACGTGTTATAACATATCCCCTTTTTGGATTTTTTTATAGGAACGACATGTTACATAACGTTGCATGTTACAACATCTCCCATTTTTTTTGTTTAAGCCGACATCATTTGGATTTTTTTGGACGTGTTCTGTTGGAATTGATTTAATATTGAGAGGGGGGGGTGAATCAGTATTAGCACAGTTATTAATATATTTTACCTTCTTTAACAGATTAGCCTTCATTTAATCTTTATACTCTATTGTGCTTCAGTAAATAAACATTCACACATATATGCACCACATCATCAACACATAACACACATAATTTTTATGTGGAAACCCATGTGGGAGAAAACCACATAATGCTTCTTTATAGTGAGAAAGAATACATTCAAGGAAGCACCAAATTCCTGTGTTTACCAGCACCAACTGGAAGGAGGCACCAACCCCCTATGTTTTCTCCGGCACCAACTGTAAGGAGGAACCGACCCCTTGTTGCTTTGTTTTACATACAACCTGAAGGAAGCTCCAACTCCCTAACTCGTTGTTGTTTTACAAGCACCAACCTGAATGAAGCTTCAAATCCCTGTCTCCTTGCCCCATCTGACCGCCCTAATGTCCAATATATTTTATTTCCTTGCTGATATTCAACTCTATTCACTTCTTTGAGTCTTCTGATGATGATTATGTTGTGCGCTTCCTTTGCATGCAAATTGTACTATGTCATTGCGCTGCATACATCACTTGACTTCACATTCCGCTCAACTCACACTTATGCTGATGACTTACTTCATGTAGTGTGTGCTCTGCTGATTCTGCAGTCTGTTTTTCTAGATCAACAATATGTTCTTCGTTGACTGCAATGACCAACTAATATTTTGCTTTCAATTGATTTGTTGTTCATAAATGAAGCACTAGTAAACAGAAGGAACTACGTACTTCCTGATGTGTCCGTTCTATTTAAGTGTTGCAGTATCTCAAATAATATGTGACGTACTATGTATCAAATAATTGGTCCGCTCAGTTTAACACACTTGTCTCAGATCATTTATATCGCGATGCTCCTATCGAGTTATGCTGTTGTTATGTTATTGCACATCAGATGGAGTCTTCAACTTCGCACACTTTCACTTCATATGCATCAGCTAGAAATCAATACAATATCTGATAAACTTCGGTTCTATCTCTGCACTTTTGTCTCTTCAACTTTTGTGACTATCGACATGTTGAGTGTGATATTGTCCTTTGAGATATCCAACACTTGTGCATTCTTCAGTATCTATTTCTTTCATTGTTTGTGTAATTGTCATAGGTCTATAGCATCTTTCTACACACCATCAAAACTTCGTTATGTTTCATGTGCGCATTCTGCGCCTCTTCGCTAGATCATTTTGTTCTATCCATGATCCCCTTGATGCATCGAAAAACAAACTGAAACTTTCACACAAAAACACTTATGTTCTTGCTATCAAGCTTACATCAAATCTTCAACTTGCATATCTATATATACATGTCCTGCAAGGATTGTATCTTCACAAGTTGGTCGTGGCATCCCTTCTTCCATACTTCACAAATTGTGCATATGCCACATGTCATCATCTTCTCTATTGATGTGTCATCTCTAATGTATCAAGCGCCCTCAAGGTTCACAACTTATTGGTACTTTACACCTTGGTGGTGTAACATTGCGCTCTTGATGTACCATTGTCCTACGGTATGTGTCCAATCTTCCACTTCATATTGATCTGTCCATGACCTTTTATGTACCATCCTTTGTGGGTAATGCGCCCTTGTGATATCAATACTATGCATAATCTACGTGTACTCTAAATTTTACTTAGTGGGAATTTGACTTCTTCCTTGTCATCACTTATGGGACTTGCACACTTACTGTTCGTCAGTTGTGGAATTTGCTCATATATGATCTTCAACCCTTATACCATTCTAAGATTTCCTGCGCATTCCACTTACTGAAAGCATATTCTTATTGGCTTTGCTTGCGTGCTTTCAGGATTGTCCAACCACCTGTTGTTCCTTTCTTCCTGCACACTCCCAACCATCAACCAAGTAATGCTTATGCTTGATTGCTTACTTGTCCCATTTGTTCAACCAACTTCTTGGAAATCTGAGCACTTGTACCATTGTCCAACCAATTCCTTCAATTTGCTGGCATGAGAGAGTATGACTTGGTGGACTTGATTTCTGTGCAAGAGCCACATGATGTAGGATCCATTACTTGTGTTTCTTCTTGAAATGGATCTTCACGAAGTATCTTCTAGATTTGCATGATGTATCATCTTATGTACTTCTTCAAAATTCACCTGCAATATGTATCCTTGATGCACTATTAGATATACTCCAAAGTTGCTTGAGTGTTGTATCCTTGATATACATCTTCAGAAAAAATGCACTCTTAGATTTACTCCAAAGTTGCATACATATCTATCACCTTCACCATTTGTGCATGTACTTATGGTGTTCATGTTTTCTTTATCATGCGCATAGACTACCTCAAAGTGGTTTCTTCATACTTATATTGGAATGATGTATCCACTTTGAATTAGGCTGATATCAATGTCTCATATTGAATTAGTTGACATCCTCTTTGACATTGGATGACAGTCAAACACTTGACATCCTCTTCAGTTGACATCATTGACAACCAATGCTCAACAATATCCCCACATTGGAATGATGACATTCAAACACTTGACATCCTCTTCAATCAAACACTTGACATCAATGACAACTAATTCTCAACAATCTCCCCCTTGGGCATTGATGTCAAAACCTTATGAAGTTGTACCTGATCTTCTTGAGTTGTATGCTTCATCTGTGTTTGGTCCCAGTGCTCCCCGTGTATATGTGCTCCCTTGATTTCTTTGGGCATTTAGATACCGCGCTCTCTGTTTGTAATTTTTCCATCTACTGCTTCCTTTGTATCTACGCAGACCATGTATTGAAGTGTTCTTCTTCACACTCTTTCACGTCTGTTGTCGTTTCATGTTGATCCTTTGATGTCTGCAATTCTTTCCCTTTCATGTTGTCTTGCTGAATTCATTCATATTTCATTCCTTAGCTTCACGTGTTTCTCCGCTTCGACTGCCTTTGATATCTTTAGGTTCATGCATCTATCCCCCTTTGACATCAATGGAAAAGAGGTCCATTGCATAATGTGGATTCTTTCCTTTATGTTTTGCGCCTGAACTCGTCTTGACTGTTTCCTAGGATAACTCCCCCTGTCTTCATACCTCATTATATTTGATTGCTTTTCTAATATAGATTTTATAACGCTCTTTCATCTTGGTCTCTTGTTCTCAACTCTTCTTGTGCAGTGATTCTTGCTATCATCCTTACATCCACTATGCAATTGCCGATCCCTTTTGGATTTATGCTTCTTTGATTAGGTTCTCACTATGTTGAGGATTGAGAACCACATCCAATTTTTCTTTGAGATATTCAAAGCATAAGAGGTTTTGTAAATATATCTGCAATTTGTTCCTTAGTATCAGCATATTCTAATTTGACCACATTTTCGGCTACTTGCTCTCTCACAAAATGATACTTGATGGGAATGTGCGTAGTTTTGCAGTGCATAACCAGATTTTTGGAGATATTGGAAGCACTTGTTTTATTGCATAGAATTTGTATTGGATGACCTATGTTTACTTGAAGATCCTTCAGAGCCTGTTTCATCCATAATACTTGTGAACAACAAGCAACTGCAACAATGTACTCTTCTTATGCTGTAGATAATGCCACAGATAGTTTTTTTTTGTCGATCCATGACACAAGATAGTTTCCTAAGAAAAACGCTGCACCACTAGTGCTTCTCCTATCATCAATACTTCTATCCCAATCTGCATCAGTGTATGCGACTAAGTCGAGATTTTTTCTCTGTGGGTACCATGGACCAAGATACATAGTCCCTTTCAAATACCTGAAAATTATTTTAATTGCTTGAACATGTGTTTCCTTGGGTGCTTCCTGAAACCTTGCGACAAGTCCAATAGCTTGCATGATGTCTGGTCTAGAAGCAATTACATATAATAGACTTCCAATCATCGATGTGTAAAGCCTCTGATCTACTTCTCTAGCCTCATCCTCTTTACTCAACTTGCATCATGTAATCATGGGTGTATAGATGGGTTTGCAATCTTCCATGTTAAATCTTTTTAACATCTACTTTATATACTTAGATTGGGAGATGAAGATGCTATCATTCAATTGTGAAATTTTCAACGCAAGGAAAAATCCTTGTTGCTTGAGAGAGAGAACCCATCTGATTGTTCAATGTATACCTCTTCTTCAAGATCTCTGTTTAGAAAAGCTGATTTTACATCCATTTGATATACCTTGACATATTCTGTGCATGCATAAGCCAGGAAAAGTCTGATAGCTTCCATTCATGCCACGAGGGAAAATTTTTCCTCAAAATCTATTCCATCGATTTGTGCATATCCTTTGCATATGAGTCTTGCTTTGTTTCTGGCAACTTGTCCATCTTCATTTATTTTGTTTCTGAATAGCCACTTCATTCCTATAACATTCTTGTTTTTGGGTCTTGGAACGAGTTCCCAAGTCTCATTCTTTTTTATTTGATATAATTCTTCATTCATAGCCTTCATCCATACTTCATATAATTTGGCTTGCTCAACCCCTTCTGGTTCTATTTGTGATAGCAATGAAAAATGAACTTCTTCATTTGGATTGTTCTGACTTCTTATGGTTCCGATGCCAACATCTTTGTCTCCAATGATTAAATATTCTGAGTGGATTTTCTAAAAAGAATTGGAGGGGGCATTTGTATCTGGTCTTCCATCCTCTAATCCGCATTGATATGCTTCTTCCGGTGGCATTTATGTTTCTTGATGTTCTTCAGATGGTTGTTCTTGCGATGGTAAGTCATCATATTCTTCAATTCTTCTGTGAGTTAATACTTCATTAAACTTAACTTCGGGACTTTCTACTATTTTCTTGAGTCACAAATTGTAGCACTTATAAGCTTTTCTTTTGCAGGAGTAGCCGAGAAAAATTCCTTCATCTGATCTGGAATCAAATTTTCCAAGAATGTCATTTTTTCTTTATATGTAGCATTTTCTTCCAAATATTATGAAATGCTTAACTGTAGCTGGTCTTCTTTTCCAAACTTCGTAGGGTGTCGAGCAACTGTTTGTTTTGATCAAGCATATGTTAAGTATGTGATCAATTGTATGAATAACGTGTGTCTAGAATCTATCTAACAATTTTTATTCGTTTAGCATGGTCTTGAACATTTCTTGAACAATCCTATTTTATCTTTCTGCCACCCCCATTTTGTTGTGGAGTTCTAGCTGTTGAAAATTGTCTTGTAATTCCATGTTTATCACAATAGTTATCAAACTTGTTTGAGGTGTATTCTCCTCCATTGTCAATCCTTAAGCACTTTATTCTTAAATCAGTTTCGTTCTCAACCACCTGCTTAAAAGTCTTGAAGCATTAGAATATTTTTGATTTTGCATTAAGGAAGAATAATCATGTCATTCGAGTGTAATCATCAATGAAAAAAAGAAAGTATTCTTCACCATTAATTCCTCTAGTTCGCATTGGACCACAAAGATCTGAATGAACTAGTTCCAAAGGTCTTGAGGTAGTATATTCTTTTGTTGGGTCCTTGATTCTGGTTTGTTTCCCATGAAGGCAGTGTTTGTAGAAAGCATTCGATGGCTTCGTAATCCTTGGAATGTCTCCCACAACATGTTTTCTATTGGTTCTGACCAAATTGTCAAAGTTGATATGTCCCAATATATATGCCAGAGCCAACTTTCATAAGTTTGTCCTATGTAGCATTTTTCTTCTTTTCCTTCATCGAGAATGTACACATTGTTAGGAGTTTTGGAGGTTTTGGCTACGATTATGGTTGTATCCCTGTTTTTTATTTTGCATTTCTCAGAGTCAAAAGTGAGCGTGTGTCCCTAGTCGCACATCTAGCTGACACTTAAAAGATTATGTTTCATGTTCTCAACTAGCATAACATTATCTTCCTTGGTTATTTTATTTCCTAACCTTGCTAGTCCTTTTCCCAAAATCTTAGCTGAGCCATTGTCCCCAAAATAAACATTGCCTCCCTTGTCTTCTTTGAACTTCAGAAAGATGTTTTTATCTCTAGTCATATGCTTGGAGCATCCACTATCTATATACCATTGCCCCTTTCTACTTTGTGCATGTAAAGCTAGGCTTCATGCTTCCTGATGGTCTTTATTTTTTCGATCTTCAGCTATCTTAGTAGATTGCATAGATTGTTGTTGGTTTTCGCAGTAATGAGTATCATGATCTGATGTGTCGCAATATTCATCTTCTGAACTTAAAATGCTAAAATGATTGGAATTTTCAAACACGACTTCATATGGTTTTCTGAATATTTTTCGTTTAGGATTCGTCTAATTTCCCAATCCATTCTTTTTGGTATGCTAATGCACAAGCTCTACAATTTATTGCTTTATGACCAAAATTATGATAGTAGAAGCAATTTCCAAAGAAAATATTCTGGTACCTGATAGGGTATAAATTCCGAAATTGCGCAGACTTACTTTCCAACTGATTTGATATTTGATGTTCTCCTTGACATGTTCGTGATTGCGGGGTTTTGAGAGCATATGCATAGCTTATGGCTGGGTATGTTTCTCTGTTAAAGTTGTTTCTTCCTCTTATGGATGGGTATGTTTCTCTATTAAAGTTGTTTGGATTTCTCTGTCCACCTGCCTTAGGATTTTTGTTGGGATGATTTTCTTCCATCTCGATCCTACTAAGTTTATTTGAGAGACCTCTGAGTAATCTTGATATCTCCTCCATTTTTTAATATTGAGATTCTTTATCTTTACCAGAGGTTCTAACCTCCTCTTTAGGCTTCTTCCTGTCAGGATCTTGCCTATAATTTAACTTGCTTGATGCTGTCATGTTTCCCTCCACATCTACTACATCATCTTGCATATTTAACAAGGCTGTAGATATTGTTTCTCTTAATATCATAGAAAACTCATGCTCAAAAGAACCAACATAGATTATGTTAATACCTAAATCTCGCACACATGCAACATTTCAACGATTCTTGCATTAAGGCATCATCAACATAAAGAATGTAGTTCACCAAAGGCATCCTCAAAAAACCCAAAAGGAAACATGATTCCAAAAGTTCCTAAGAACAGTCAAAAGGAGAGGTCAGGTGGCTGAACCATTGTTAACCTGCGTTATTGCACATGTTATCAGTTTAGTGCCCGCACGATACTCGCATGACTTTTCCTTCGATAGCCACGGTATTGTCAAAATGGCAGGACCACCTACTTCCCGAGGTGTATTGAAGGATCCATCACCTCCAACAATCTAAATTTGGCTCCTCACACACTTGGTGGCATTAAATATACCCCTTGGTGTACCTTGGAACTAATTCATGGAGTGTATGGGTTCACATTTGGAGCTAGTTGTTTCTTGACCACCTGTTGGCCTATGAAAGGAATCCATTGACATGCATTTGGTAGAAAGAAAAGAAGATCAAGGTTATGCTGCTGGATTATGTTGGAGCTTCCTCATAGCCCACCTCTTCCTACCTTTGTAAGCATTCCCAAGCTCCCTTGCCACCTTCCTCCAAGGGGCAAGAGTTTCTCTCTGATTGTTCTACAACCCACTTAGCATATAGTTTGGAAAAGAAGGACCTCCCTAAGGGATACTGTTGAATTCCCTTGAACCCCACACCTCCTAGGTGTTGTACAACTTGACCATTGGGAAATACAAAGTGGTTTTGCATACATTTGGTTGTTGTTGGAGTTTTCATTCTCCCCCCATTTCCTTTTGTTACATTTTGTTTAATTTTTTTTTTATGTGAATTCCACTAACAATCTATTGCAGGATCATTTGGAGTACAACCAATCACCACATAGGGGCTCCAAGGACCGAGGCCTTGCTGCATCCTATAAGGCCCAACCCCTTACCAAGTGGAGGGATGGCCACTTGTGCAATTTTTTCCACAAGAGGTTACTTTGGAATATACCTGTGAAGGTTTAATATCTTGAGAGATATTATTATAATTTTTGTTAAATATTTTGTTGAATTTCCCAGTTGTCTCTCCATTTTTTTTTTTATCTTGAATGCGACAAAATCCATGAGGTAAGAAAGATGATCTCTCTTATCACCTTATTGTCTCATAAATGATGTTTCAAGGACATGCCAAGAATTGATGGAAGCTGCAGGAAGGTATCTGAACCATTTTCTGACATCTCCTTCCAAAGTTTGAAAAAAAGTCTCATGAACACATCATCATGTTCAATATAAATATTTTCAGTGAAGTACTAAAACATGGCCATATGTTCCTCGGTTGTAGTTGCTTTTTCACCATCATATTTTGGTAATATATTCAAATAACTTTTAGGTAGGCCATAAAAATTATTTGGAAGAGCTAAAGGACCATACCTAGAATCTACCCAGGGATTTACAGGTGGTGGTGGTCCACGTCCTCTTCCTGCCATATTTAAATATTGCAAGATTCTATTCCCGTTTTGAGGAGTAATTGGAGTCCTTTATGGTCTTATATAAGGTTTTAAAGAGCTAGAAGTACTTGTAGAAGGAGATAAGGGATAATTTTGAGGCTCAAGTATAGGATTTACAAGAGTCTTAGGTTTTTCTTGATTATTTAAATTCGATTTCTTGATTTTTGAAAATAAGGGAAATTAAAGGAAAATTTATTTGAGGAATAGCTTTCTCCCAAGTGCTTTTCTCAGTTCCAAGTTTTCTCTAGTGGTTTCTTGAATCAGGGAGACTCAAGAATTCATCAAAATTTGGATTTCCTCTAGTGTTCCTCTTCTCAGAAGCCATATTCATAATAGTGGAGTTGCTAGGTGCTAAATTCAATCAGGCTATCTGATCCTTCTGCACCAATCTGAACTAGAAATCAATAATTTCATACCCGAGGAAAATTAGCCTTCAATTCCATTCTTGACAATGACACCATTTCTCATGTTAGTCCCTAAGAAATACTAGATTGAAAATAACACTTGCCATGGCATGAAAAAACTCATTTTTATAGATTTTTGAGATGAATCTCTGTGGAGCTTTAAGTAAAATCTATCTTTCTTGTAAATAAGTATTTATGAACAGGTATGACAGTGTAAACAAAATTTAGAGGAAATTTGCATAGTGCAACAGTACTTTGAATAATAATGGAGGTGAATTTATTAGATGGAAACAAAAAATAAGAGTAAGAGGTGCCTGCAGGATGAATATCTTAAACCCAACAACAACGTAAACATATTGAAATTTGATTTAAAGAATTCAGTAGTTTGTAAACAAAATGCATGTAATCATGAGTTCATTTATGTATTTTGAAGCAACAAGACATTTATGGAAACAATAGTAAAAGAAGGATTCAAATAATGTTGTATCTCATAAGCTTTGAAACTGGACCATAGGTCAAAAGGTTTGAAATATCTGCAATCAATTGCAACATTCATCAATATACCATATAACTGACACAATATTGAGGTGAATTTGTTACTCTGAAGCTTGATTGACATCTCATGAAAGTGTACATGGGCATAGAATATTATGATAACAAAGAATATCTACAAAATACAGAGGGAAAAAATATATGTAGCACTCTATAAGCTTAATCTTAGATAAAAATATACAATGATAAAGTGGTTCATCCGCTCAAACAAATAATAGAGTCCCTCTAAAAATTGTCAGCGTTTTACAATGATTTCGATGATGTTTTTATAGTCTTTTACAATGTAATTGAATTTTGTTTTCTCTAACAACCTTTAACCATCTTCTAGCTCTGTCTTTTTCACATTAATTTTCACATTTGATTTAACAACCCTTTTCACTTTAAATTTTCTTATTTGAGGTCTTCTTTTTTCCTCTTATTGATGTAGTTTGACCCCTCATATAAACATTTGGATGATTAATTGGATGTACACCTAGATGAGTTCATGTATGACTTACTTGAGGTATACCTTACTGGTTCATTTGATGCATCATTTCGATGTTAACTTGTACTCTAGGTGGCATAAAATATAGGGGAACAGGTTGATTGGAAAATTGACCAGGAATTTGTGCTGAAGGTTGTCTTCATATTTAACTTGAAGGTTGAATTGTTGAATTCCCTGATGATTGTCCTATTGCTGGTACTTTGGGTAGCAATACTATCTTAGGATACTAGACCACTGATTGCCACTCTTTCCCTATAGGGAATCTATGTGCCTTTAAATCCTCAAGTGATATCTCAACATTGGTGGATTTTTCATAGGAAATTGGACCCAACTTCTTGGAAACACCCTTTCAATAATAACAACGCTTGAAAACCATTCTTGAGCCTTCCCACAACTCGCTCTCCAGTGACTTCTCCTTCTATAGCCTCTTGATTTATTTCATCTCTCTTTTGAGACAAATAGCTTTTAAAATATTCCTTGGGATAAACATCTCCATTACCATCCCAGGGAGAGGGTAATCAAAGGTTCATCACTTCTTTGAAAAGTCCCTTGAAAGCACTGATATCCTCTATCAACTGCTTGATATTATCTTTCATCCTCAGCAAATAAGTTTGCTTCCTGATCATTAGCGTAACTGTTTTTATAATCTGAGTTATATTATCAATTCCAATATCAACCAACTGCTTCTTGGTCTCGTTGTTAATATAGTAAATGACCTGGCCTACATGCTTGGGTGTTTATCCTAATTGTTTTTCAATATATTTGTCCTCCTCTCGGGCTGATGTGACCATGTCTAACTCATCTTGGATAAATTCAAAGTAATCCCAGTTCTTTATAAACCATTGAGCTATCTTGTACCACAATGTTTGAGAGGTTCTCCTCAAAAGTTGCTCTCCTTCAATAGCTAATTGTAGCTTTGTTACTTGAATATTTAACTCCGCAACTTTAGTCTCCAAATTGGCTATGTCATCCTCTTGCTTGCTGACCTATCCTTCCAATTCCACAACTCTTTCATCTTTCTGATTTAGCTCGATCTCCAACTCCTTGATATTTTTATATTTATCATCTTCTTCTAGAATTGGTTGTGAATTTGACTCCTGAACTGTATTGTATTCATCCATTAAATCAATTTTTTCAGGGATTGTGGATGGCCTCTCAAGATCCTTCTCAACTTCTTCTATTTTTTCCTCTGGTTGATTTTCTGTTGGCACTACAGGTGATTATGCTTGAGGAGTCTTTTCAATTGATAATTTTGTATTTTGTAGTTTCAAAGAGGCAATATTCCACTAAAGTTCATCTATTTTGCATTATTTAGTTAGAGAGAAAGATAATCTCTCGCATCTTGGAGTGATCAACACTATAGGTACATCTAGCAAACCCTTAGTGGCACAAAAAAAGGATAATGAAAAGCATTCAAAGAAGCATTAACCTTGCAACCATAAATAAAACAAGGGTCACAAAACCTCTCAACAAGTTCCTACTCCTAATGGTGATATAGACACTAAACCAAAAGGTAAGATGAATGAGTGACATTGAAAATTTTGTGGGCGAGATGCTCACATGGAAAGTGTTTCAAGAAAATGGAAGCTTTAGAAGAAGCAATGAAGAAGTACAACATCGATATTGATTCTTCTTCCAACTCTTTTTCTCATGGACACACTTTTTTCTTTTGGGTTTTCCTTAAATGCATCATTTACTTCTTCCTCTAATGAGTGGCTCATTGATTCTAGAGAATATTATCATATGTTTAAGTATAAATCCATTTTTTTGCTTTTAATGAATGCAACTCCAAACAAATTATTGTTGGTGATGATAAATCTCTCAACGTTTTAGGGTCTGGAACAATTTAAAATATCCTAAGAATGTCATAGAAACTAGAATTGTTGATGATATTACTAGGTTGTATTGATTTGACAACTTCAAGTCATCATATTTTCCATTAGTTTTTATTTCTCATAGTGAATACTTGAGAAAACATTGTCATGAACGATTTGTTCATCCAAACTATCGCTCATTAATGCAACAACTATGTAATTATAAAATGGTGATTGGTCTTCCTCTCGTTTTTTGTAGAGATGGTTTTTGTTCTAGGTGTGTGGCAAACATCATTAGGACAATTTTGACAAATGTTCTTCTTAGCATACCTTGAGCCCCTTGTATCTTGTTCACAGTGATGTGTGTAGTCCACTTCATTTTTCTTATTTCTATATGTTTAAATAATTCTTAACTTCATTGATGAATTCTCTAGATGCACTTGGGTTTATTTCTTAAAACTTAAGAGTGAAGTTTTTGACATCTTTTTGGCCTACAAGGTCCTTCTAGAAAAACAATTTGGACATCACTTGTATAAGTTAATAATAGCTAATGTAGGTGAATATGTAAACAAAAAATTTACAAACTATTGCATTGCATAGGGAATTCATATGCAACTTACTATTCCATATTCACCACAACAAAATAATGTTGCCGAGAGAAAGAATCACACATTTTGAAAAACTGTATGATCTAATATAAGGGATTGAGTTCTCATTTTTGGGTGGAAGCCATTAATTCTGCTAATTACGTAGCTAATTTCACTTCCATAAAGGGTTTTAAATATATAACACTAGAAGAACCATGGAGTAAAATCAAACTAGATGTAAGCCACTTTCATGTGTTTGGTAGTGAAGCATGGGTTAACATTCCTCATGAGAAAAGGAAAACATTACAACCTTAGAGCGAGAAGTACATTTTTGTTGGATAATATGAAGATGTAAAGGGTTATAGTGATCCACATCGTAGTTGGAATTTGTTGTCAGATACCAACTTCGACATATCCTCGACCAGTCATCGCTGTTGATACAACTTCGACAAGTTTTGACGTGACATGACTTCGACAACTTCAACACTTCGACAGGTTTTCGATTTTGACACAACTCCGACGAGTCTCAACTTCAATATACTACGACATGTTCCTCACCTTTGACATGTTCCACAATCTTGCAGTTCGCAACATCGACAAGCAACGTCGACATGCGACTGTCGAACTTCGATAGACTGTCTCTCTGTCTTCCAGTCGATTGTAACGGTTGAACAGTTGAACCATTCTAACTTCTTCTTTGTAACTGAACGTAACGGGCAGGCACCCAAGCGTCTCAGAATTCTATATAAGCATGTATAACATTGCAACATAGACCAATTTTGATATGTTTTGAAAGTAATAGAAAATCAGTCCGCATTCCCGCATATTTTCTGTGCGCATTTGTGTTTATTTGTATTGCGTAATCCTGCTTTTTCTCATTCTGTTTATTAAGCTTCCACCATAACAAAGCCAACTCATTCATTCGAACTGTTGTCCCCCTCGTGCTTCCTAGACACGACTCGGATCATTGGTATTAGAGCACACTTCGTTTTTCGTGCTTAAGTTATGCGTATACACTTCTCTTGAAGTTACCTGACTTATGCCGGTTCAAACTCGCTCGCAATCTCAACAATCCAAGCAGACGCAATCTACAGAAATGACAGAAGAAACAGACGATAGACATGCAACCGACGAGACAACACAGCTTATTGAGCAAGCTATGGCTCGACAACGGACTGAAATGTTCACCCAGTTCAACGAGATTCTCATACGATTCGCTTCGACATCCAGAGGATCCTCGACGAGAACTCACTCCGATAAAATCAACCCCTTCAAAGTGCAAATGAATCTGGACATACCGAATCTTGAAGGTAAGATTGACGTGGAATCCGTCGAAAATTGGGTACAGTAATTAGAATCCTATTACATTGTAAATCAACTCTGCGAAGCTGAAAAGATCACCATTGCATCCTCAAAGATGTCTACCTTCGTGCACTACTGGTGGGAGAACCTCTCGACAAAAATGGAGAAAAGCGAAGAACCCATTGAAACATGGAATAAATTTGTCGAACACATCCGAAAGGAATTTTACCCGCCGAAATACCTAGAGAAGACCAATGGAAAGAACAATCAGTACAGAGTTACACCGACGAGTTCTATTGACTTATGACAAGACTTGGCGTCCAAGAAGAAGAGAAATTCCTTGTTCTGAAGTACGTTAGCAGATTGTCCCAGTACATCCAGCAGGAGATGGAATTTCTGACTGTCAATACGCTTGCGGATGCTTTCCACTATGACAGTAAACTGGAAACCAAGCAGAAAGGAAAAGCACAATTCATGACAAACTGACATCAGGATGACCACTCGACAAGAAGGCCCTAGACGACTTTGACAAGTCTAAATCTTCTCAGCTGACACTGCCAAAGCTTTATAGCGGTAAGAAGCCTTTTCAAAAAAGGGAACGTAGCAAACAACCGCCGACCAGAAAATGGTGCAATTACCATCACTCATCTTGGAATGATACGTCTGAATGCAAAGCTCAGAAGACATTTCTGACAAAAGTGTCGACCTCCGACGCGTTCGACAAGACGGTGGAAGAATCGGATCCAGACGCAACGACCCTTTTGACCTTGACCACTCGAGCAGCCTCGACTATCGTCGAAAAGGAGGAATGAGAGCGCCTGTTCCATACACGGATATGGGTGTAGAGCAACCCATTGCATATGATTGTGGACAATGGAAGCCAAAAGAACTTCGTTTCAGAAGATCTCATGAAGAAACTAGGTCTTGTTACCACTCCGCATCCTCAGACTTACAACATCGGTTGGATGAAGGATGGACAAGAACTACATATCACTCGACAATGCAAGCTCTCCTACTTCATAAAACCTTTTGAAGATGAAGTACTCTGTGATGTGGCACCACTCTCCATAGCCGATGCCCTGTTTGGGAAACCTTACCTATGGGATAGACATGGAAGTTATCAGTCATGGCCTCAGAAGGTGATTGTCAAAATCTGAAATCGATGGTTCAGCATACCAGAGCGTCAACCTACACTGACGGTTGCATTGATATCTGTCAAATATACAAAGAAGCTCATCAATCATGCTCAAAATTTCGCATTAATCATGATCAAGCCGCAACATTCTAAGAAGACTGTAGCAACAAGTTGAGTCACCAACAAATGTAGTTCTTGAAAAAAGCAGCAAGTCGATCATATGCTCGATGAGTACTAGAACCTCCTGCAAGCTACAGACGGAGTACCTCAACATTGCCAGGTAAAACACTCCATTGAACTTGTTCATGGTTCTTCTTTGCCTAACGCATCTGTTTACAGAAGATCCATTCTTGAAAATGAAGAGATTCGCAGACAAATCCAAGAATTAATCGACAAAGGTCACATCCGACCCAGCTCCTCTCCTTGTGGAAGTCCAGTCGTCTTAGTTCTGAAGAAATACGGTACTTGGTGAATGTGGATCGACTACAAAGCTCTCAACAAAATATCAGTGAAGAATCGGTACCCTCTACCGCGGATATATGAGCTTATTGACTATTTGAAAGGTGCTAAATTCTTTACTAAGCTCGACCTCAAGTCGGGATACCATCAGATTCCAATCGAACCTTCATATGTGTGGAAAACTACTTTCAAGACCAAGGAAGGATTGTTCGAATGGATAACCTTCTCCGACCTTTCATCGAAAAATGGTTTATTGCCTATCTCGACGATATATTAATTTATAGTCGATCATGGGAAGAACATGTCGGACATCTTCGACAAGTCCTTGACACTCTCCAGCAACATCGGCTCTATCTGAACATGGACAAGTGCTCTTTTGAGATGACCAACATCAAATATTTGGGGTATGTAATTGACTTTGCAGGCATTCACATCTATCCATAAAAAGTACAGATCCTCAAAGATTGGCCCATTCCTAGAAGCATTTAAGAACTAAGAAGTTTTCTTGGTTTGGCGAATTTCTATCGATGATTCATACTCGGCATCAGTCACATAACCTAGCCCTTGAATCAGTCGATGAAGGGAAAAAAGAAAACTGTCTTCCAATGGACAGAAACACATCAAGCAGCTTTTGAACAACTCAAACACAGACTCTTCTCTGCACCAGTACCCGTGTTACCTGATTTGCATCAGCCCTTTGAGATTGAGACAGATGCATTGGACTATGCCTTGGGCGCAGTGATCACTCATTTTGGTCACCCAGTCGCTTTTCATTCCGAGACTTTTAACAACACCGTTAGAAGATACTCGATGTATGAAAAAGAAATGTATGCCATTGTGCAAGCTCTCAAGCAATGGAGGCATTACATCCTTGGCAAGGAAACGGTCATCCTCATTGATCACAAGCCTCTACAGTTTGCTCCGACACAATCAAAGTTGCAGAAAAATCGACAACTCAAGTGGATTAATTACCTACAACAATTCCAGTTGGTGATTAAGTATTAGAAAATTAAAGCTAATGTCGCTGCAGATTTCCTCAGTCGACCACCCATTACTCTCCATTTGATAGTGATGAGTATGCAGGGATACGACACGACCACTTGGCAATATTTGTACGAGGACGACAACGACTTCTTAGCAGTCTATCAATAGTTACAGACTAACAAGTTGTCGACCTCAAACTCCGACTACTTCCTGAAAGACACCTTGCTATACAAGCTATTGAGATATTGTAACTTCAAAGAATATTATATTTGTACTTTATTATTCCGGAGATGTTTCATTCCTCCGTGAAGATCTTATTGTATATCCGGAGATGGTTATTCCTCCGTCGGAATATGGTAACTCGGGTTATTAGACTTCCCTAGTGGGGGGTCGGCCCTGTATGTGTTATGTGGGTCAAAGGGTTATTAGACCACCCTATAGGGGTCGGCCCAGTCAGTTGTAGTGGGGTATTTAACCCATTGGTTAAATACGAGCCTACGTGTACTTGTGTAAAAGATATGTCAGAGTAGTGTATAAATAGAGGAGGTGTGTTCCTCATTTGACACACTCACTCACTTGTGAGAGGCGCACTTGTGGAGAATAGGTCTGCTATGGTGGAGGAGGAGATCATGTATTTGTTTTGAATCTTTGTATATTGCTGGTCATCTATATTGAGGAAGCTTTGCTGGGTTTTCTACCCCATGAGGGTTTCCCAGGATAAATCTCTGTCTCTTGTGTTTATGCTATGCTTGTTGTTTCTTCAGTGATCCTGTATATGCTATTATTGTGAAATGGAATGTAATGCTGCTATTTTATGTCTTAGCATATTGATTTTTAACATGGTATCAGAGCTAACCTGAAGGAAGACAAGGTATGGCACTTACGACACTTGCTTTACTTACGACAATTTGAAGGTTAGGGTTTTATATAGCAAAAACCAGTCATCGTGAAACTTTTTCTATAAATCCATTTTGGCGAAGGTTCAGGATCTGAAACCTTTACAGGTCGTAGATAACATCTCCAGGTATCTTGTGTCCAAAGGGGACCCTCAGATTCGTTGTACTTTGTAATCTATGATCAGTACAAGTTAGAGTTTCTGCCTCTTCCAAATCTCAGTCAAAATCAGGTGACCTAGGAAAAAAGGTCATAACTTGGGCTAGGAAGCTCCAAATGAAATTTCGTAAAAAGTGATAGGTAGTACACAGACTGTACTATCTCAAGAAACATTTTCAGATGCCGAAGCTGAACCAGTGACACGTGGCATGCCGTACAAGTTCGCTCTCCTGTTTTATCCCATAAACAGGTCACATTGCCACATTTGGCATAACTCTCTCTCAGAAAATCCAATTGAGGTCAGACCTGTCAGGATGGAAAGATGACAGGTCAGGCTACTGCAAAAAAATTTTTCATACCTTGTGGAGCAAAAATTTCAGAGTTATAGCGGAAACAATCAGGTACATATTTATGTCAAAACAGAATTATTTTTGGAGCACCTTTATTCATGGCTTCCGGAATTTAGGGTTTCGGAGAAAGTTATAATTTTTGGAATCGGAATCCACGGATGAATGCTACTCAGGAAAATCAAAATTTAGAGACCAAGATCGAATTTTTTGGTTGGGTAGAAGACCGAGCTTGATTAAACCCTAGCTCGGGATTTTGATAAGAAAGATGGAAAATTAGGGCTTCAGCAAAAGTTGGAATTTTTGAAGTCTGTAACCACGGCTGGAAGCTCCTTAGAAAAATAAGAGTTTAGATCCTTGGATTGAACCTTTTGATTGGACAGAAAGGTGGGCTTCATCAAACCCTAGTTCGGGTTCCTGTCTAGAAGATCCAGAAGTTTCGAAGGCAATTTTGAGGGGTCAAATTTTGGAGATTTCAAAATTGAAGTATGCTAGTTTGATCAGCTTAGCAAGACACATCCTTCCATCCATTCAGAAGTGTGAAAGTCAAAGATTGAATTTTTAGGGTTTTTCTAGCAAACCCTAAATCAAGCTCCAGATCAAGTTTTAGGGGGAGTTGAGGCTAAGGCCTTACATAAGAAGACTACAAGAAGTCTCGACAGGTATGACTCAAGGAGGTTCAGGTATGTCTTGAAATCTGATTCCTGATTAAATTCATAATGTGTTTGTCTTCATATTATTTGTTAGTACAATCTTAATTAATGTTAGACTTATCTTATCACCCTAGTAACAGTATGAATGCATGTGAATGATTGAAGACATTCATTGATTAGGGCTATATGATTGTACTAATGCATTATGGTGTTGTGTGAGGTTGATGTTGTCTGCTAACAAGATTCAGGTACATCACGAAAGACAAATCAAGTTCCACATGAAGACAAAGACTCCCATAATCTTTGTTCTACTTACGGGGTATGTATGACTTTGATATATTATGCTTAACCTATGAGACATGCAAGTTCTATCTCAGGATCTCTAAATCATTGAAGAGATTGTTTAGGTATGTTGTACATAACTAAGCAGGTATACTAATCCAGGTATGTTTTCCTATGTCAAGTTAGAATCTTACCTTTTGTTAGGATCCCCTATATAAGTATACTTGGTATGATTGGTTATGCTTATTAAAGGGTTTATGCACATTATATCTCTTATCTTGATTAACTAACCAGAAGAGTACTATGATCAAACAAGAATATGCATGAGTAAAAGAAGACTTCCTTGAAACCCTAAATACTAATGATCATGACTATACATATTCAAGATTATTTAGAATTAGAATGTTTTGAGAATATACTAATGAATGTATGTTTGTGTATGAGATCATGAGGATGACACTAGTGCACACTTGAGCATGCACAGTGGTACAGAATGAATAGAAGTTCAAAAGACATACAGAAGATCAAGCGGGAGGCAACCACACAAACATAAAAGATAAGTATTTGAGTTGTTATTTGAAATAGTAAATGATATTGCCTGTAATAGGTTGTATGCATAGAATATATGATGCTGAGTGTAAACATTCATAGAGCATTGAACAATATACTACTAATATGCATATGATTGGTAAGTTGGACAAACATTCCATTGTTGCTTGTCTAGAATGAAACCTCTTTGCTGACATGCTGAGAGCTGTGCACACTCTCGATAGTATGTTCTGGTAGAGATGGAAGGCATCTAGATAGCCACTGTATGCATACAGGATATGGGAAAGTGTTGTGCCAAAGTACTGGTCAAGATAGTTGCATAACTATGTAAATGATATCTGTATGCATAATAGGTTATCATGTCAACATGATTCCATGATTATGAAGTATTACTAATCATGTACTTAATTTTTGTTTTGTAGGAAAGATCATGAAGAATAATGAACACTGAACAAGTCATGGATGTTCAACAAGAAGATTTACAAATCAAACAAAATATAGAAAGCTCATGGATAGAAGATTCTCTTAGAAAGAGGAAGAGAATCATAACAAGATGTTTGCTCCAAGTGGATAGATAAGACCATTCTCTTAATGGTGTAATTAAAGAAGAAGTGTGAATCAGGTTCTGTATGGGTACCCAGGATCGATAATCAATTGATGAGATTAATGGGTGATCTCAACCTTTGCTACAAGATTGAATATGGCTTCTATGCACAAATGACATGGATACAAGAAGGAACTCACCTCAGAGTTCGAATGATGTTGAGGTTCATATCAGTAGACACATCTAACGGGAGATGGCGCAGATAGATGGCTGCATAAAAGAAAATGAAAGATCTCAGATTAATGTATTACTTCCTAGGTCTGGAAGTATGGCAAGGCTCAGAAGGAATCTTTCTCAACCAGGGAAAGCATGCTGAAAAATATTAAAAGGACTTGATGTGTTGGAATGGCCACTCTTGAAGTTGTTATCAGATGACTCATCAGAGTTAGTGGATAGAACTCTATACAGACAAAATATTGAGTCATTGATGTGTCTAACAAATACTAGGTCAGATATATGCTTTGCTGTGAACACCTTGTGTCAGTATCTAGTGGAAAACTAGATGTGTTCACCTGTTAGTTGCAAAACATGTGTTGAAATACCTAAAGGATACGATAGATTTTGATCTATGTTATCTTAGAGATCATGACTTCAGATGGCTACACAAATGTTGATTGGGCAGAAAGTGTATCATACAGGAAGAGCACATTGAGAGGATGTTATTGTCTGGGATCAGCCATGATCTCGTGGTTGAGCAGGAAACAATCTAATGTGGCTCTTAGCACAAGCAGAATATATGGCTACTTGCTCTGCTAATTGTGAAGCGGTATGGCTTCAAGATTGTTTGACTTAGAGATAGACCCAACTATGATCCTATGTGACAAACATAGTTGTATCAAGATGGCAGAGAATCTAGTGTTCCAAGATAAGGTGCAGAAAGGAACTAAAAATTTGGATTTGTAACAAGTTACCAATATACTAACCAAACTTATACCGATCCGATGTACTAACCAAATCTCTACCTCAAGTAAAGTTTTCTGAGACAAACTTAATATAGTTCAGAAGGACCCTCCTCGAAAGGGGGAGTGATGTGATAACTCATGATGAGATTGCCTGCATCGACACTGAGGTCGATGATGAGGATACCTATATTAGTGATGCCGACAGAGAGATTGGTGGATGGTCCTTAGACAGGGTCTAAGGTGACAAGGGGATTGCATCATCCTTGAACACATGTTCTAAAGAGAGCCGTAGATGTATGTCTTCGAGAATGAAGTCCTTGGTGGACATGATAGGATTGCATCATCCTAAAGAGAGCCGTAGACATGATGTCTCCGAGAATGAAGTCCTTGGTGGACATGATAGGATTGCATCATCCTGAAGAGAGCCGTAGACATGATGTCTCCGAGAATGAATTCCTTGGTGGACATGATAGGATTGCATCATCCTGAAGAGAGCCGTAGACGTGAGGTATCCGAGAAAAAAGTCCTTGGTGGACAGATGAGGATTGGATCATCCTTGAACTCAAGTTCTAAAGTGAGCCGTAGACGTAAGGTCTCCGAGAATATAGTCCTTGGTGGACAGATGAGGATTGGATCATCCTTGAACTCAAGTTCTAAAGTGAGCCGTAGACGTAAGGTCTCCGAGAATATAGTCCTTGGTGGACAGATGAGGATTGGATCATCCTCGAACTCAAGTTCTAAAGTGAGCCGTAGACAGGTGTCTCCGAGAATAGAGGATAGGACTGCATCGTCCTTGGACCTTGGTTCAAAAAGCACATGATTGGATTAATCATCCTTAGACAGTAAATCCAGTAATTCCGAAAGGAAGGATAGTATTAAATGTGATTGTGGTTGGACTAATCATCCTTAGACAATAAATCCAGTAATTCTGAAAGGAAGGATAGTCTTAAATGTGATTGTGGTTGGACTAATCATCCTTAGACAGTAAATCCAGTAATTCCGAAAGGAAGGATAGTCTTAAATGTGATTGTGATTGGACTAATCATCCTTAGACAATAAATCCAGTAATTCCGAAAGGAAGGATAGTCTTAAATGTGATTGTGTTTGGGCTAATCATCCTTAGACAGTAAATCCAGTAATTCTGAAAGGAAGGATAGTCTTAAATGTGATTGTGTTTGGACTAATCATCCTTAGACAGTAAATCCAGTAATTCCGAAAGGAAGGATAGTCTTAAATGTGATTGTTATTGGACTAATCATCCTTATACAGTAAATCCAGATTTCGAAAGGAAGGATAGTCTTAAATGCTGATTGTGATAAGGACTAATCATCCTGTAAGTAGATTGGGATTTCCTCGTCCCTAGACATGGTGAGATGTCTTAAAGTGATAAGGACTAATCATCCTGTAAATAGATTGGGATTTCCTCATCCCTAGACATGGTGAGATGTCTTAAAGCGATAAGGACTAATCATCCTGTAAATAGATTGGGATTGCCTCGTCCCTAGACATGGTGAGATGTCTTAAAGTGATAGGGACTAATCATCTTGTAAACAGATTGGGATTACATCGTCCCTAGACATGGTGAGATGTCTTAAAGTGAGAGGGACTGATCATCCCGTAAGTGGATTAGGATTGTATCATCCTTGGACCTATGTCCTCAAGTGAGAGGGATTGATCATCCCGTAATTGGATCATGTGTATTGCAGGGTATGCTGCTGTTGTGTATGCTTGTAACGGTGTGGATACTTGTATTGATAGATGTATTAGTGAGAATACATGCTTTTGATGATAGATGTATTAGTGAGAATACATGCTTTTGATGATGGATGTATTAGTGAGAATACATGTTTTTGATGATAGATGTATTAGTAAGAATACATGTTTTGATGATAGATGTATTGGTAAGAATGCATACTTTTGATGATACATGTATTGATTAATGTACTTGTATGGTTGAGTATACTGATGCTGTAGATCGAGATGATCTAGATGTTGTAGATCCAGATGATCCAGATATGCTGTAGATCAAGATGATCCAGATGCTGATGTTGTAGATCGTGATGATCCAGATACTGTAGATCGAGATGATCCAGATGCTGATGCTGTAGATCGTGATGATCCAGATGCTGTAGATCGAGATGATCCAGATCCTGTAGATCGAGATGATCTAGATGCTGTAGATCGAGATGATCCCGATGCTAATGATCGTGTGATGATGATAGTGATGATCGTGTGATGACGATGCTGATGATCATGTGATGACAATGCTGATGATCGTGTGATGATGATGCTGATGATCATGTGATGACGATACTGATGATCGTGTGATGACGATGCTAATGATCGTGTGATGACAATGCTGATGATTGTGTGATGATGATGCTGATGATCATGTGATGACGATGCTGATGATCGTGTGATGACGATGTTGATGATCGTGTGATGGCGATGTTGATGATTGTGTGATGACGATGCTGATGATGCTGATGATCGTGTGATGACGATGCCGATGATCGTGTGATGATGATGCTGATGATCGTGAGATGACGATACTGATGATCGTGAGGATCCAGATGTTGATGTTGTTGTAGCTGTTTGAGTGCCGCAGAAGATAAAGACTCAGTACTGAAGATGTTGATGTTCCAGTATTGAAGATGTTCCAGTAACTGCTTGAGTTACTGATGATGTTGAGAAAGCTTCTAATGATTTATAGATGTATCATGTATGATGTTGATGACTCCTTGCTCGTGCAGATGCTGTTATAATATCCTTCTCGTTAAGGGGGAGTGTTGAGATATTGTAACTTCAAAGAATATTATATTTGTACTTTATTATTCCGGAGATGTTTCATTCCTCCGTGAAGATCTTATTGTATATCCAGAGATGGTTATTCCTCCGTCGGAATATGGTAACTCGGGTTATTAGACTTCCCTAGTGGGGGGTCGGCCCTGTATGTGTTATGTGGGTCAAAGGGTTATTAGACCACCCTAGAGTGGTCGGCCCAATTAGTTGTAGTGGGGTATTTAACCCATTGGTTAAATACGAGCCTACGTGTACTTGTGTAAAAGATATGTCAGAGTAGTGTATAAATAGAGGAGGTGTGTTCCTCATTTGACACACTCACTCACTTGTGAGAGGCGCACTTGTGGAGAAGAGGTCTGCTATGGTGGAGGAGGAGATCATGTCTTTGGTTTGCATCTTTGTATATTGCTGGTCATCTATATTGAGGAAGCTTTGCTGGGTTTTTTACCCCATGAGGGTTTCCCAGGATAAATATCTGTCTTTTGTGTTTATGCTATGCTTGTTGTTTCTTCAGTGATCCTGTATATGCTATTATTGTGAAATGGAATGTAATGCTGCTATTTTCTGTCTTAGCATATTGATTTTTAACACAAGCTTGGACAGCTTTGTGTACTGACTGATGAGCAACGATAGCAGCTTATTTGGGATGTGCACTACAACAAGACTGCAGGACATTTTGGAGTAGCAAAGACACTTGCTATTATGCAGAAGTATTTCTTCTGGCCTACACTTAAATCTGACGTCGACAAGTACATTCGATCATACGTGGTTTGTGCCATTGCTAAGCCACCTAATCAACGACATGGATTGTACACACCTCTGCCAGTTCCTAGGAAACCATGGGAATCTATTTCTATGGACTACTTGACAGGTTATGCTACTACTAGACATCAGCATGACGCGATATTAGTAGTAGTCGACTGATTTTCAAAGATGGACATTCTCATACCATGTAAGAAGACCACGATAGCATAGCAGACCGCTCAACTCTTCTTTACACATGTTTGGAAACACTTTGGTTTACCCACAACCATCATTTCCGACCGAGATGCCAAATTCGTCAGCATCTTTTGGAAGACCCTTTGGAAACAGCTGGACACATGACTCTCATTGTCGACAGCTTTCCATCCTCAGATAGACATATAGATGGAAGTTATGAATCGCTTGGTAGTACAACTGCTTCACATGTACAATCACCAGCATCGACGCACATGGGATGAAAGTCTTCCATACATACATCACAACTACAATTGTGCTCAGCACAACTCTACGGGAAAGAGTCCACAACTCTACGGGAAAGATTCCATTAGAAGTTTGTTACGGATTTCAATTCTCAGCGCCTATCGACTTGATCAGCTCCTCGACATAGCTGAACTCCAACGCAGATCGCAGCCAGCGAGAAGTTGACAAAGCAGTCAAGTTTTGAGAATAGATTTGTGACATTCACTGACAAGCACAGGATATGTTGCACAGAGCAAACGAGAAAGCTAAGGCCCGACACGATAAGCATCGTATTCCTCATACATTTTGAATCGGGTGTTGATGTATTAGTAACTTCGGAAGATATTATTCTATGTATTACATTTGTACTTTATTGTATATCCATTAGAGATGTTACATTCCTCTATTTGGAAGTGTCGTCATTTGTATTTGTAAGTGTCATCATGTGCATCGACAAGTGTCTTCATTTGTATTGATGGGTTATTGGACCACTAGTGTGGGGTCATCCCTAGTTAGCACATGTGGTTGGGTTATTAGTCTTGATTAGCAAGTCGGCCCTAGTGGATTATTGGCAGGTCAAGTCAGTGTATAAATAGAGAGGTTGTGTCTCTCATTTATCTCATTCACTCACTTCTAAAGCTCACATAGCTAAGAGAAAAAGTGGCGCACTTGTGGAGGAGGAGGAGCATCTGCTAGAGACATCTCTTTGGGTTTGATCCTTGTGATCTTGTACTTGGGTTTATTCTATCTCTGAGGAAGTTGCAGGGTTTTTCACCTTCTTGGTTTTTCCTGGTGAAACTTTGTGTCTCTTGTGTGCTTGCAAGATTGTGTTTATGATTGATATGCTGTACATGTTATTATCTTAGTGATCCTGAATGATAATAGAATGAAATTATCGAAAAATTAACATTGTATCAGAGCTTACCTAAGAAGAAGGCACTGTGCAGCTGCGGAAGCTAGGGCTTCTAATATTTGGGTTTCTCTCCATAGTTCATCAAAGGAAGAAGGCTAGACTGACTCTCCTTGGAAGGGTGCATCTTTATGTCGAGACATAATTCAATTATGAGCTTTTTCAGTTTTGGCCCTAAAAATTAGGGTTTCCACAAAAATAGGAATTTCTGAAATATGAGGACATAGCTAGAAGCGCCTTGGAAAAATCGAAGTTTAGAGCTTTGGATCGAACTTTTTGGTTGGGTGAAGCTCTGGGAAACTCAAACCCTAATTCAGGGTCCTTCCTAGTGAATCCGAGAGATTGAAAGGAATTTATGAGGGGTGAAACTTTGCAGTTTTCAAATTCCGAGTATACCAGGATGATCAGCTCATCAAGGCACATCTTTCTATCCTTTCAAAATTTTGAAATTCATATTTTGAATTTTTAGGGTTTCTCTGACAAACCCTAATCCAGCTCCAAATCCAGTTTTCAGCAAATCAAGTGGTAAGACCTAAATATTTGCTATTTCCATTTGAAGTACTCTTTAAAGATGTCTCACCACACCAAGCTTGAAGATAAGCTTGATGGAGCTGATAACTTCCGAGCATGGAAGTATAGGATTGGGTTAATCCTAGAAGAAAATGATTTGGACACTTACATAAGTGAAGAGGTCCCTGTCCCAGAGGGAGATGAGGCTAAGACCTTACACAAGAAGAACCTGGTCAAGGCTAAGAGAATCATTGATGATTCTATCAAAGACCATCTCATACCTCATGTGTCTTCCCTAAATACACCTAAGCAAATGTTTGACTCCTTGAACCAAGTTGTTTGAAGGAAAGAACATAAATCAGAAGATGACTCCGCGGAACCAATTGAAAGCGGTAAAGCTTCAGAATGGAGAGACCATTCAATCCTACTTTTCCAAGGTCTCTCAAATAAAGGAACAACTTGAAGCTGTGGATGAAGTAGTGGAAAATGCTGAAATTGTAATGACCACATTAAATGGCCTACTTAGGTCATGGGATTCCTTCATCCAAGGAATCTGTGCAAGAAAGAAATTGATCTCTTTCAGTAGACTGTGGGAAGAATGTTCACAAGAAAAAGCTAGGCTTGTGGCTTGAGAAGAAAAGATGGGAAATGAAGACCAAGCTCTCACAGCACACACCAAGAAAGGTAAGTCCAAAAGAGAGCAATCTTATCACAAGAAAGCTCCTCACCACCATCAAAGAGATAATAAAGACATGAGGTGCTTTACTTGTAATGAGAAGGGACACTTTGCTTCAGAATGTCCCAAGAACAAAAGGAACAAAAACAACAACAACTTCAACAAGAAGAGGAAGAACAACAAGAAGAGACATCATGCTCATGCTGCTGAGGATGATGAACCTCCCAAGAAGAAGGCTAGAGCAGAAAGTGATGACTCATCAAGTGAAGATGAATATGTTCTAATCTTTGCTCTCACAGGTACTATTTCTCATGGTTGTAATGATTGGCTTATTGATAGTGGGGCTTCTAAACACATGACTGGGTTTAAAGAATCATTCATGGACCTGTCTGAACATGAGTCACCCCATAAGGTGAAACTTGGGGATGATTATCAATATCCCATAAAAGGAAGCGGTGAAGCCTCCTACAAACTAGACTCTGGGAAGTCTATAAAGATGCAAGATGTTTTATATGTACCTAGACTTAAGAAGAATATCCTCTCCATATAATATTTGGATGCAAAAGGAATGAGAGTTGCATTTATAGATGGCCAAGTACTCATGTGGCCAAAGGGTAAGACACTAGATGATGCAGTGGTGATTGGAGAGCGAGAGGGAGGATTATACAAGTTAAAGGGGCAACCTGAACATTCCATGGTACATGATTCCATGGAGCCAAATGAACTTTGGCATAGAAGGCTTGCTCATGTGCACTATAGAGCACTTCCAATAGCAAGCAAAGCAGTAGAGGGTCTTTCTGAAATCCAGTCAAAGCATGAAGGTGTTTGCAAAGGATGTGCAAAAGGAAAGAACACAAAGAAGGCATTTCCAAGCAGTGAAAGCAAAACAAAAGGAATCTTGGATATTATCCACTCTGATGTATGCAGTCCAATGTCATCTAGTTCTTTGAGTGGGTATGTATACTATGTTTCTTTCATTGATGATTTCTCTAGGAAGACTTGGGTTTATTTCTTGAAAAATAAAGATGAAGTGTTTGATAAGTTCAAGGAATTCAAAGCCTTGATAGAAAATCAAACAGATAAGAAGATCAAGACCTTCAGATCTGATAATGGCGGAGAATTCACTTCAGGGGATTTCAAGAAACTATGCAGTGATTCAGGGAATAAGAGGGAGTCGACTGCTCCCTACAATCGACAACAAAATGGAGTTATAGAAAGGAAGAATAGAACTATCATGGAAGCAGCACGGGAAATGCTTCATGACCAAGATATACCTATGCATTTATGGGTAGAAGCAGCTAGGACAACTGTATATGTGCAGAAAAAAACACCTCACAAGACACTTGACAACAAGACACCAGAAGAAGTTTTCTCTGGTAAGAAACCAGAAGTTAGCCATCTTAGAATATTTGGCTGTCCAGTATATACACACATTCCAAAGGAAAAGAGGACAAAGCTAGATCCTTCAAGAAAGAAGGGCATCTTTGTGGGTTACAGTGAAATCTCGAAGGCTTACAGAATATACTTTTCAGGCTTCAAGAAGATTGACATGAGCAGAGATGTAACATTTGATGAAAATTCAACATACATCAAATCAAGGAAGACACCTGTTGATGACAATGAAGAACCAAAGGTAACCAAATTTCTAGACACTACCATGAATGAATCAATTCCAAAAGCAGTTCGTGAAATTGAAGATCCACAAGAACCTATAGATCCACCCTGTGAGAAGAACTCTCACAAGACGAAACCTGCATGGGCTAGAGAGCTCGTTCAAGATGTAGAAAGGTATGGCATCGTAGAAGAAGAACACAGAGAAAGGAAGAGGACTAGATCACACACTAGTTATGTTGCCTTAATTTGTGACATTATGAACAAAGAACCTTCCAGTTATGAAGAAGCGGCGGAAAAGAAAGAATGGAAGGATGCCATGGTCGAGGAGTACCAATCGATCATGAAGAATGATGTTTGGGATGTTGTCCCAAGACCTGAGGGGAAGTCTGTTGTGACTTCCAAGTGGATCTAGAAGATCAAGCATGTTGCAGATGGTAGCATAGAGAAATACAAGGCAAGGTTTGTAGCTCGTGGATTCTCTCAGAAAGAGGGAATAGACTATGAAGAGACTTTTTCTCCTGTAGCCAGATTCACTTCCATCAGAACAGTACTTGCTCTGGCTGCAGTGATGAAATGGAAGATACACCAGATGGATGTCAAGACAACTTTCCTGAATGGTGTAGTCGAAGAGGAAGTGTATGTGGAGCATCCACTTGGTTTTGAAACACATGACAGGGAGTCATATGTGCGCAGGTTGAAGAAAGCATTGTATGGCTTGAAGCAAGCTCCTAGGACTTGGTATGGTAGGATGGACAGTTTTCTATCCAGTTTGGGCTTTACCAAAAGTAAAGCAGATTCCAACCTTTACTACAAGGTTGAGGAAGGCAATCCAATGATACTACTTTTATATGTGGATGACTTGTTTATTATAGGTGAGGATAGTTTGATTACTGATACCAAGAGGAAGCTTGATGTTGAGTTCGAGATGAAGGAATTGGGGATGATGCACTATTTTCTAGGCATGGAGGTGTGACAGAGTGCAGATGGGATCTTCCTTGGACAAGGGAAGTATGCAGTAGAGATCCTGAAGAGATTCGGGATGATGGACTGCAAGGCCATGGCCGCACCTATGGCATCGAACCTTAAGCTTTTGTGTGATGCTTCATCTGATACGGTTGATATCACGATGTATCGTCAGATGATTGGGTCCTTGATGTACCTGACGAATACGAGACTGGATATTTGCTTTGCGGTGAACACATTGATCCAGTTCCTGACGGATCCGAGAGGTGTTCACCTAGTTGTTGTAAAGCATATTCTGAGGTACCTGAAGGGTACAGTTGATTATGGGCTCAAGTATGATGCGAATCAAAATTTTAACCTAGAGGGTTATGTTGATTCAGATTGGGCAGGCAGTGCTGCAGATAGAAAGAGCACTTCTGGGTGCTATTTCAGTATGGGATTAGGTGTGATCTCTTGGTTTAGCAGGAAGCAGTCCTGCGTAGCATTGATACAGTCGAAGCAGAGTATGTTGCAGCTTGTTTGGCTAGTTGTGAGGTAGTATGGCTTAGGAAGATACCATTTGAGTTATATGATCTCCCGTTGGATGCTACTGGTATATTTTGTGACAACCAGAGTTGTGTGAAGCTGTCTGAGAACCCGGTGTTCCACGACAGGTCGAAGCACATAGAGATCAAATATCACTATATCAGGGATATGGTGCATAGAGGAGCAGTGAAGCTCCTGTATGTTGCGACAGATGAGCAAGTTGCAGATGTGTTGACAAAACCACTAGCCAGAGTGAAGTTTGAATACTTCAGAGAGAGGCTTGGTGTACTTCGGATTGATGACACTTCAAGGAAAAAGTGATGGACACATTTGCAGGAGCCATTCCAAGCATGGCGAGAGGAGTATCCTTCCCATGGCTATGGATGTAAGCACTGGTTAATGAGCATCAGGACGATGCTCCAGTTATTGGTCTGTATATGCATCATGTTGGATGCTGGATATGATCAGTTAGATCATGTATATGTATATGCATCATGTTGGATGCAAGATATGATCAGTTGGATCATGTATATGTATATGCATCATGTTGGATGCTTGATATGATCAGGTGGATCATGTATTTGTGTATGTATCAGGTGGATACATTGTATGATCAGGATGATCATGGATGATGAGCTTCAGGATGTTGCTCCAGTTGACATGCATCAGGACGATGATCAGGATGATCATGTGTGATGAGTATTAGGACGATGCTTTGGATGATATGCATCAGGACGATGCAGTGACGATGATCAAGATGATGATGTGTGATGAGTATCGGGACGATGCTGTGATGATGATTAGGATGATGTATGGTGAGTATCAGGTTGATACTCTGTGGTCATGGACAGGTTGTGCAGATGAGCATGTAATCTTGCCCTGGGAGATCTTGCCGATCGTGCTGCAACACATAAAGGATCCTGGGATACTCTTTCGAGGTTTTGCTCTGGGATGACATGTAATATTGCCTCGGGAGATCTTGTCGGTCGTGCTTCAGGACATAAAGCATCCTGGGATACTATTTCGAGGTTTTGTCCTATGGCATATAATATTGCCCTGGGAGATCCAATAGGTTGAGCTGTGTGCTCGTAATCAGTCCTGGGATTCTCTTTTGAGTTTTTGCCATGACCACATGTAATATTTACCTGGGAGATCTTGTCGGTTGTGCTTCGGCACATAAAGGATCTTGGGATACTCTTTTGAGGTTTTGTGGTGACCACATGTAATCAGTCCTGGAGATCTTGCCGGTCATGCTTAGGCACATAAATGTTCCTAGGATGCTCTTTAGAGTTCTTGTCGATCGTTCTATGCACATAAACATTCCTGGGACACTCTTTTAAGGTTTTGTGGTGGGGTCAACATATAATATTTCACTGGGACATCTTTCCGGTCGTGCTTCGGCACATAAAGGATCATGGGATACTCTTTCGAGGTTTTGTTGACACACGTAATAAGTCCTGAGGATTCCATAGTATGGACAGTGATGATGAAGACCTATAGGTGGTGGGCCTACATCCAACATGAAAAAGGGCTGGCTCTGTAGAACTTCCTATGACGAGCAGAATTCAGAGATAGCCCAGAAATCGAGATGTCGAGTACAACAACAGTGATGATGTTTATGCTCCGTGATCCAGTGATGATGATCTAGCTCCAGAATTGAAAGACTTGCGCCAATATGTATTGATGACTTGTGTCCAGAATACCTTCATAGTTAAGAGGGAGTGTTGATGTATTTGTAACTTCGGAAGACATTCTTCTATGTATTACATTTGTACTTTATTGTATATCCATTAGATATGTTACATTCCTCTATTTGGAAGTGTCGTCATGTGCATCGACAAGTGTCGTCATTTGTATTGTTGGGTTATTAGACCACCAGTGTGGGGTTGGCCTTGGTTAGCACATATGGTTGGGTTATTAGGCTTGATTAGCAAGTCGGCCTCGGTGGATTATTGGCAGGTCAATTCAATGTATAAATAGAGAGTTTGTGTCTCTCATTTATCTCATTCACTCACTTCTAAAGCTCGCATAGCTAAGAGAGAAAGTGGCGCACTTGTGGAGGAGGAGGAGCATATTCTAGAGACATCTCTTTGGGTTTGATCCTTGTGATCTTGTACTTGGTTTTATTCTATCTCTGAGGAAGTTACGGGGTTTTTCACCTTGGTTTTCCCCGGTGAAACTTTGTGTCTCTTGTGTGCTTGCATGATTGTGTTTATGATTGATATGCTGTTGATATGTTGTACATGTTATTCTCTTAGTGATCTTGAATTAAATTATCGAAAAATTAACATAGGGGATAAGGTCTGGCTACATCTTAAGAAGGAGCGCTTCACTGGTACTTTCAAGAAGCTTATGCCTTTGCGATATGGTCCGTATAGTATTCTTCGACATGTTGCTGAAAATGATTTCCAGCTTGACATTCCTGCTTGCCTGGGTCTGCATCCAATTTTCAATGTGGATCTGCTTTAACCATACCATGCAGCTTTGTTGGAACATAATGGCTTCTCCACAGCAGCACCCAAAGACATCCATATAGATGTTTAGGATCCTCTTCCTTGTGACACCATTGTGGGACGACGAGTACGCCTTACAAGGACGAACACAATTCCCTTGTTTCAGGTTTCCAAAGATGTCCAAATCCCATCTCAAGGAAAGTGGTACTCTGTTACTGAAGTGACTGACAAGTTTCCTCACCTTCACGAGCAAACAATGGGGTCCATTGTTTCTTAAGGAAGGAGGTTTGATCCATATCATAGTTGGTATTTATTGTCGGATACCAACTTCAACATATCCTCGACCAGTCATCGCTATTGATACAACTTCGACAAGTTTCGACGCGACATGAGTTCGACAACTTCAACACTTCGATAGGTTTTCGATTTTGACACAACTCCGACAAGTCTTGACTTCGACATACTACGCCATGTTCCACAATCTTGCAATTCACGACATCGATAAGCAGCATCAACATGCGACCAGCGACTGTTGAACTTCGATAGACTGTCTCTCTATCTTCCAATCAATTGTAACGGTTGAATAGTTGAACCGTTCGAAGTTCTTCTTTGTAACTGAACGTAACGGGTAGGCACCCAAGTGTCTCAGAATTCTATATAAGCATGTATACCATTGTAACATACATCAATTTTGATATGTTTTGCAAGTAATAGAAGAACAGTCTACATTCCTACATATTGTCTGTGCGCATTTGTGTTTATTTGTATTGCGTAATCCTGCTTTTGCTCATTCTGTTTATTAAGCTTCCACCATAACAGAGCCGACTCATTCAGTCGAACTGTTGTCCCCCTTGTGCTTCTTGGACACGACCCGAATCATATAGAGTTCTTCAACCCGATTCCAATGAAATTATAATTAGGATATATGTTGAATTTGATGAAAATCTCTCAGTATGAGCCTAATTTGGCATTTGTACCATCCTCAACCTGTGAGTCATATCCAGTGATTGTGTCATATTACATTCCCAACCTTTTTGCTAGTGATATTATTCTAGTTTCTTCTTTAGATGATGATAGTGGGGATGAAAATACACCTCCATCTACTCACTATCCTTGAGTTAGGTCCATTGAACACAAACCTGCACCAGGGTATTTTTTAAGGATTATAAAATTTTGCTCAAGTGTAGTATTCTAAGCGATTATTTTGATTGAAAAAAAAAATATAGATTGATAGGTGAATGTAAAATATGAAATATACAATTTACCACTGAAAATTGTAAATTTTGGCGAATATTATGATAAAAAACATATTTTATGTAAATATAGGCGATATTAGAGACTAAAAATGATCAAATAACGAATTTATTTTTTGAAAAAAGGGCCAAAAAATAGCCAATTAGCGAAATTTCGCCCCTAAAAATTTCCCTGACCCGCACCAACACAACTACTTCCTACATGGGTTTGTACAACATGTGATCTAACATACCCAACCACCCCATTAACATTGTTGAGGTGAATGGGTACACCAATTTTCTTATAAACCCTTAATCTTTGATGCATTATTCAAATTCCATTGAATTATTATGAAATTATTTCACATGTAAGTAAATATACATCACTCATTCCTCTAGAGCACTCATTATATAGTATGCATGCATTCCTATCATGAATTCATACATATAATGCCCATTAATTCCATGCACATATACATTTTAATAAACAACAATTAAATAAATCCATGCTAGTAATATAAACCATGGAATTTAAAGAATATTTAACACTTATCTTTATGATAAATGGTCCTCCAACTAGCTACAAGTGAAATACATTCCTCCCAGTCATAGGCACTTTGTCACACTTATTCCTTATATGAAAAATGCCAACCCTAAGCTAGGGCTATCAATCCACAAGGAGTGAAGTACCAAGATCTTCTACCAAACTCATTTCATGCAAAAATCTAGTGCAAAAACACCCTCCACAACTGTCCTAATCCGCTAGCACTCATTTCCCATTAGCCTACATGACACAAGGAATGGGACCCCCTTCTCTGCATTGTGGTCCCTTGGGATGTCCCCATTCCCTTCTAGTTCTCCAACATAGTCCAGCCAAGGAGTCTCTATTCTGGGACTCTAGGGATCTCAACTGAAGGATAGGTTCCTTTCACAAGGGCACTATGCCCATTAGCAACAATTTTTTAGGATAATCGACATGGATAAGTATGAACTATGGTTTCCCTTTCTTAGGTAATGTAATATCCAACATCTCTCCCTATGAATGTCTAGAAGAGGAATGAATGAATGAAATAATGAGTGAGCGAATCCATTGAATGATTGAATCTCTCACATTATATATGCATGGATTTCACTTTCCATGTGGATTCCCTAGAGGAGGCCACTTCCCCCCTTTTAATACCACATTAAGCTAATTGAGTAATGATCAATCAAATCACCACCATAACATGGTTTAGGGATCTTGGGTTAAATTCGTAACCAAGGTTAAAAAATACGACTAAGGACTTGGGTTAATACCAACAAGGTTCATCTCACCCTTAGCCCCCTTTCACTTCCTCCACTTATGGACTCATAGCCCCCCACCTCTTCTTCATCCTTCTTCATTGCAATTGTTAAGGATTTTCTTAAAATATATTAAAGTATACATATTTACAATATATTTGGTCATCCCAGACCATTCATATCTAGATTCTAGCCATTTCATTATTACATATATAAGTACATTCAGGGGTAAAAATGGGGTGTTACATTTCCCTTTAATTTATGCACTGTCCTTGGTGCATCATCAACACTGTATATACAATGAAAAAAATTAACCATGTCTTTAAACATACACACGATGCCTCCAGATGGCATCCTTTAGCTCCCAAGTAGCTTCTTCAACAACATTTTCCACAACATTCTTGATCTTGGCAACCTTGCATAATTGTTTCCTATCCCACAAACAATGCACCAACATTGATTATTCACTACCCTGGTTGCATTCCAAGGCCTGACATATCATCATGTAACTATCAATAATCAAGAATAAATGTGCATGTTACAATGATTCTCATGCAAAAATTATTATTTCCATAGGAATTCGCAATATCACAAAGCAAGCATGAATATTCATATCACCAAATAAGTACAACATTTTGTCCAATACTTATCTATATGAAAATTTATTTACTTTCACATGGATGCCAATAAAAAATTCATTTGACTACTCTTCCTAACACACCCTCCACAACTGTCCCAATCCACTAGCACTCTGTTAACACCCAAAAAGTGCTCACTACCTCATCTACCCCATTACATGACTCATTTGTCCATTTTCCTACCATATTTCCCTTAAAAACCCTGAAAATCCCACTAAAAAGCCTCCAAAAGGCCTAAAATGCGTCCAAAAGGCCACAAAACCATCAAAAAAGCCTTAAAAGGCTAAAAAACCCCTTTTCCCTCCAAAAATATCCAAAATTCCTCCAAAATAGCAAAAACCCTATAAAAAAATATAAAAAATACCAAAAAAGAGGACAAAAGGAGAAAAAAACCCTATACAGCTGACCTAAACCATATGGTTCCCAAAACCATGGGCCAGCACTCCACCACCAAAAAACTATAAATAGGTGATGGAGACCCCTCATTTCATATCCATAATCATAAGCACCCTTACTCTGCCAAAATAGCTCTTGAAACCCTAGCTCACCCTTGAGCTACTTTCACCTTGAGAGCCCCTTTTGGCCCATTCCCATAATTTGGAGAAAGAGAAGGAGCAAATTGGAGCTTGGAGCAACCCTCTTGGGCCATTGCAAGAGCTTCACCAACCTTCACATTGGAGGTAAAATTAATACAAAAACCATTCTTTATATCTTGTCTTTTCTGTTTCATGCATATGTTTAGAGTAATTTACATTTATGTTTTAGCACTTTAATTTACAATTTATTGAACTGCTACTAAGGAGTCCCTTCTCCTTAGTAGGTGCTCATTTGCACAAGCTAGGGGTAAAACCCTAGCTACAGTTTTGGCGACTCCCCTAGGTTTGAATTTCTGGTTACAATTTTTAAATATTTTTTTTCTGTTCGGCTGTCCCTTTCGGCCGCTGTAAACTGTATCTTTTCCCCCGGTAGTCACGTTCTGACCGCGTCTTTCAGGAACTTACTTGCAATCCGACCGCGGCTCTCAGATTGTTTTCGGCGACCCGCTGACCGTTTTCAGTCTATTACCTGCGATCCGACCACGGCTATTAGCCTATTTGGGACGGTCTGACTGCGGCTATTAGCCTGTTTTCTGCGTCCCGCCTACTGCTTTCGGCCATTTTCCCGCGACCCGCCGACGCCTTTCGGTGTCTTTCCTGCGTCCCACCTGCGGCTTTCGGCCAGTTTCTCGCAACCCATCGGCGCCTTTAGGCGTTTTTCTTGCGTCCCGCCTGCGGCTTTCGACCAGTTTTCCGCAACCTGCCAGCGCCTTTCGACGTTTTTCCTGCGTCCCGCCTGTGGCTTTCGGCCATTTTCCCGTGACCCACCTGCGACTTTCGGCGTTTTTCCTGCGTCCCGCCTGCGGCTTTCGACCATTTTCCCGCGACCCGCTGGCGCCTTTCGGCGTCTTTCCTGCATCCCGCCTGCGGCTTTCGGCCAGTTTCCCGCAACCCGCCGGCGCCTTTCGGCGTTTTTCCTGCGTCCCGCCTGCGGCTTTTGGCCATTTTCCCGCGACCCGCCTGCGACTTTCGGCGTTTTTCCTGTGTCCCGACTGCATTTTTCAGCCCAAAACCCGCAACCCGCCTGCTACTGTTCAGCTGTTTCCGCAGTCCGACCGCTCAGATTTGCCAAAAACCTGCGGTCTGTTTTCTGCATTTTTCTCTATTTTGAACCCAACACTTTGCTACACTATTTTCTGCCCCAGCACAGCCATCTGTCCTACCTGCAGGCACCCTTCCTTACAACCTTTTCTGTAGTTTTATTTCTGTTTCCTTTAACAGAATCGTTTTACATTTTCAGCATTTTAAATTGAAAAAAGAAAATTGTGCGTTTTAAACGTTAATTTATGTCTTGTTATTGCTAGTTAGAAAGTTGCCCTTGTCACATCCCCTCCCATCATTCCAGCTAGATGGAGAGGAACGTGAGGTTAAACTGGGCATCTAGCCCCCATAAACTTCAAACAATCATTCAAATTTTATAATAGAGATATGAAGATGCATAATTATCAGAAAACACAGCGGAATTTATTTATGAATTACACAATCTTCACACATTCAAAATATTCATCAAAGGAACAATTGCAAAGTTACAAACACAGGAGAATACTTATCTTATACGAAAGTAGTCCCACACAACTGGCTATGCAACGACAACGTTCCACCCAACCATAGGCCAGTGTGCTCCTCAATCTCTCAGCACCACTGCCACCCCCGAGATGGGCATGATCTCTACAAGGAACCAGGGAACAGCAGATTCACACATAGCCAAGCATACACCAAGATGAGCCAAGCCAATCTGCAATTGGGTTTATCAGGCTGCTAGGAGATGGAAAGGAAGAGTTGCTAAGCTAGTGAGCTCCAGCACAGAGCCAGGGATAACCTTGCAAGATCTATCTAGCTTGGCACCCACAATACCTACACACCCAGCACAAGGAAGTATTCTTTTCACTACTATACAGTCCCTCAAGCCATACCTTCCCTATCTAGTGCTCTCAGGGTATGTATAGAAGAGTAACCAAAGCCCTCTTGATCTTCTTGAGAGGTTGTCTCCCCCACTAGGTTTATCAAGCCACTTCTGTCCACTACCACTCCCCAAACTTCAGCTCATAGGTTCAAACCAAAAACGAGGATGCACATAGCAGCAGAACACAATTATGGGCATGATGAAAATCGTTTGTACAATGATAGGCATGAAAATGATCCCCTAGGCTTCAGAAAAACGTGGGAAGGTTAAAAATGAGCAATGGAGGTTTGGAGAAAACCCCAGGTAGCAGAAAACATTTTTAGGAAAAACGCCCATGGAAAATCGGGGACAAAATGAACTCCCTACAGTCCCAAATCGCAGCCCCTCCTTCCCAGCTACTATCCAAAACCAAAAACGGGTTTTTGGGCAGGGAGAACCCTGCGTTTTTGCTCCAAAAACGTGACTGTAACTCCCAGCCTTCTCTATTTGCGTGAATGAATGAAGACTGACTGTTCAGAATGGATTTGGGCACCATTTCGTGGGTGTTTTCTTGCCCAACAAGCAAAAACACGAATTTCCAGGTTGATGGCTTGCCCATGCATGAAATTGGCTGCCATACTCCCTCATTCCCAAGGCATTAACTGCCTTAACCAATTTCTTGGAAGAATTAAATGATTGGGTGCATGAGACAAAATGGGTAGTTGGTGGTTTATGGGTTTCCCCATTGACACATGGATTAATACCATTGGCTGAAGGGTTTGAATAATTTCCCTCCTTATTCCTTGTAGAATCATGCCCCATCTCTTTGTTGCATTGCATAGCTAGTTGTGGGTATTTTTTCATTAAAATTCATATTTACATGATGTCTCATTTACATTGTGCCCATCTAGCACAAGAGTCATAAGCATCTAGTTTAATTGCCGATACATAAATGCTAAATCAATGGTGGGGCCTTGGCCTTGAGCTCCTCACCATGATTAAATATCAGTATTTACATCGTTTACAAAGGGGGTCAAAATGGGGACGTGAAAACCCTCCCTAGTGGCACTTTTTACTTGGGTTCACCATCATCTCACACGCACACACTCTGTCACCTAATTCAAGTGAGCCTTAAAAAGTACCTAACACAACCAACATTCTAACCCCACTTGGGGAACACATAAGAATTTTTGTAGTTAGGTAGGATCGGGGGGATAGGCTTCCAATAACACCCCTCGGTTACTCACACTTGAGACATAGCTGTTGACCAATTAGGGAACCAAAGTCCCCTAGTATTTTTTGGCACGGTTACAACCAGTTTATCAAAGGGCCTCTCCCCTAGGAGGGTTGAAGTCGCTAGACTGGTTCCGGAGGCCTGAGTGGAATACTGCAATCCATTCAGTAACCGAAGGCTACCTTTCACAGTTCTCGGGGTATCCTTGTATGGGGGTACTGCGGTAAAAGGACCAAACGACAGATTCACCTTTTCTGGACGTGTCATGAATGGGGTATCTTAGTTGCCTTTCTTCTAGGATTGACTACTCGGTGTCCCTCCCGGTAGGGGGATATCTTAGCCACTTGGCTCTCCTATCCATATTGTCTGACTTGGATTTCATCACCTTGCAGAGGATATGTCTAGTTGAGTCAGAATACTATCTAGTTAGGTGTTTGCTTGCTCCCTTACCTCCTTTTGGTCTAGTGAGTCCACCATTTTTTATTTTTAGGAAACATGCTGCTTGTTGGTATTCTGACCATTTCTGTTGATACTCCACCTATTGTAGCACAACTGTTACAGTGGGTGTTTTGAGTTGGTTGTTGGCCTGAGTGCCTTATTTTTTGAGCTCTCCTTCTGCACACTCAGTTGCATTAGGGTTTTTGATCTATTTTTTACTCACTTCAACCCCCAGAGATTTGACACCATCTGTCACCATTGAGTCCCCGAGACATTCTCGGCGCCTCAGGGGTGAGCCCCCACAGCACGGTTCACTTGACACCACCCGTCATAGACACAGATCTTCATCACTTGATACCACTCATCATAGATCTCGAGCCTTGTCACTTGACTCCACTCGTTAATGGCACAGGACTCCGTCACCAGATATTGACGTCCCTTACTTTACCTTCGATTCTGAGGAAGAGTCTGAGAACCCCATTTACACTGCCCCTACTAGCCCCATGGCTGGCACGACTTCCACTCCTTTTGTTGTAGGGACCATTGGTGGCACGTCCACCACTACACCAGTTACCACACCTGTTTTGGGTATGCCCTCGATGGGGGCCACATCCACCATTTCGGTCACCGTGCCCATTCCCGTAGCTGGCATACCTATCACCGCTCCACCAGTGACTCACACTACCTTTGGTGGTGATGGGCCATCCTATACCACTTTCGTTCCCCCCCTTGGGGGAAACATCCCGAACCCTGCCCCTCCACTTGGGGGCATTAGCCCCAACTTGGTCACACCCGCTAGTATGTCACATCCTTCTTCTAGTTTGCCATTCATGGCTAGCCTCAACCTACCTGACCTAGCCAGATTGACTAACGATCCCATTAGACACGACCCTGCGTGGCCTCACATTCCCACCAAAGTCCCCTCTGACATCCCTAAGTTTGAGGGAAAGGCAGGTGAGGACCCCTAGAACCACATTATGTCCTTCCATCTATGGTGTTCCTCCAACTCCATAGTGGACGACTCTGTCCACCTCCGTCTGTTACAGCACACCTTCACTGGCTCTGCAGCTAAGTGGTATATCGAGCAACCCCATGGGACTCATGCCACCTTTACCTCCCTTGCCTCGACCTTCCTTTAGTTCTTTCAGTTACCTGTCCGCTATGATGCAGGAGTTGAGATCTTACTGTCTTGCAGACAGAACACGGCCACCCACATCACTGACCACATTCATGAGTGGCGTCGACGCCGCAGCCTCTGCAAGATCAAGTTAGATGACCGTATATTCCTAGATTGGTTCATGAAATCCCTCCTTCCTGGCATTGCCAAGGATGTGGCATCCGAACGACCCCAGTCTGAAGAAGAGGCCATCCTCAAAGCCCAGCAATTTGACCTCATATATGCCCAGTAGGGTTACCTCTATACCATTATACCTGACGCCCCTCGTGGCGAGTCCTCCCAGCACGATGCGCCGAGGGCATCCCACGCCACAGACGACATCATTGGCCGTGTCACCTCGCATCACCAACCCTTTCCTATAACACGTCCTAGCCATGGCCCCGACCTTTCGTGAGCTACATCACAGTCCGGAGCTACCAATTCGTATGCTGCCATGGCACATCACCACCATTCCCATGGACCCTCATGTCCACCTCAGTGTTTTGGGAATGCATCCCCCGCCTATGCTCCCCCGGCCGCACCTCAGGCGTATTACCATCCACAGGATGCACCAGCTCTTGTGTCTTCTCAAGCCCAACCTGCTTATTACCCGCCACAGGCAGCCCCTGCGGCAAACCCACAACCCGCTCCGCAGACATATCAGCAACCCCCATAAGGTTCAGCACCTGTGCAGCCTCCACCTACATATTATCCTCCGTAGCCTGCCCCAGCACCTGCGCAACCCCAGAACCCACCTGCTGCCCAAGGGCAAGTATACGCCTAACAAAATCAGCAGCAAAACCAGAACAACCAGCGCCAACAGGGCCAACAAAACCACGGTAAGGGCCGTAATCGTGGAAACAACCCTCCTCCTGACCAAGGTGGTCAACCTCCTAATCCCCCAGACAACAATAATGCAGCTCCTGCCAACCAAAACCCTGATCGGCCACCCAAGCAGGCCAAAAACCCTAACTTGCGAACCAACCATCCTTGTTCTATTTGCGGGGTCTATGGCCACTACACACATGCTTGCCCACATTTGGAGCGAGCTCAACAACTCTAGGTTGATGATGCCCATCGCCAAGGGCATGCATCTCCTCAAGCGCCGCCCAACCCCCCACCCCCTCAGCAGCCACCCTTGGTGCTGCAAAACCCCTTACCCAACCAAGGCATAGTGAACACTCAGCCATTGGCTCCCCCTCAAGCCAATGCGCCACCCCAACAATAGATCACTTACACCGCTCCTGATCAACCCATGTTTGACTCAGGTACCCACCACCTGTTGATGATGTCATTCGCTGATGTCAACCTCCAGACTCGTCGGAACCAATATGGCTCCACCTCTAAATCCCCTCCCACTGATAAAACCACTAACGCTCATCCCACTGCTCAGGCGTTACGTATACCTCTGCCTCCAATAGATGGCGCTTCCAAAGCACTTCGTTTCCCACTTTGTCGTATCAACAATAACCCCAATGCGCGCGCTGTGTCAAAGTATAGCATTGTAGACGACTTAGCCCAATCCCCCGTAGCCATGTCTACGTTAGAAGTCTTGAAAAACTTCCCTTCCCAGCGCAAGACTTTACTCTCAACCATTGGGGCTATTGACCCAAATGATTCGAATTTGATGGTTTTTCATTTGGACCAGTCCGAACCCTGCCTACCTTCCACTTTAGCATTCCAAGTTTCTGTTTCCGTTCGGAATCTTGTCATCCATCGGTGCATCATCGATGAAGGTGCCTCCACATGCGTTATGTCCACATTCGTATGGCAGAAGTTGGGATCCCCTACTCTTCAGCAGTCCACCACTGCATTACACGCCTACGACGGTCGTTCGGCTCAGCCCCAAGGTCTCGTAGCCAATGTCCCCATCCAGTTAGGTGGTAAAACCGTACTCGTTGACATAGAGGTCATCAACGCCTAGCTTGATTAGAACCTCTTACTTGGCCGTAGCTACATGTATGCCATGAAGGTGGTTGCCTCCTCCGTTTTTTGTACCATGATGTTCCCCCATGACGGACCCGTGGTTAAGGTTGACCAACTTACTTACTACGATCCAAATGCCCCCGCTGCACCCGAAAATGTTCTCCCCATGGTTGAAAAACCGGTTAGTGGTGCCACTACTTCGTTTGTTTCCTCCTTGGGACCTAGAGTTTACTCAGATTCGCCGATGACATCCACCTTCCAATCCATTCCTCCCCCGTCATCCACGCCCGATGTATCTGACCTATGTACCCTTTCCCACGATACACAAACACCTAACAATCAACCACCCTTGTTTCCTAAACCACCGTTGGTACCTAGCCACATTGGTGTTACACCTATCCACACAATCCCCTTCCTAGTCCCTCCCTCGGGAGTAGTAAGCGCCCCGGTCATGGCTACCCTTAGCCTCCCTGGGTTAACCTTGGGATTACCTGTGTGGTATCTTTTGCCTCCTGTTCCCCTGCCGACACCCAACGTCGTCCTACAACCGGTGCAACCCATGGCTACTACTAGTCAACCACCTCCCGGTGTCAATACCCCTTCGTCCTCTATGAATCCCCTCCTCTTATCAAGCACACTGGGGGCAGAGGCCCACAACCATACACTGCTGTGCCTCCGCCCAAAACGGTTAAACCAACCCCCGTGTTTCGTGCTCCTCCGAAATGCTCATTGTGTGATGAGTTAGGCCATGCGACTCACCAATGTCCACAGTTGTCGGCCTTACAGGAACACATGCAGATGCTTGACGACAACCCCAATATCCCGGTTGTCAAACTAGATCCAACCCCTAAGCCTCACGATAAATCATTACGCACTAACCACCCTTGTGCCATATGCGGTGTTTACAGCCATTATTCACATCACTGTCCTGATCTCCCCGATTACAGGGCAGCTCTCTATGAGATGAATAATGTGGATCTTGAGACAGCACCTCCCACCATTGAGGAGATTCACCCCTCGATCTCACCCCCATCCGGCGAGATCAACACCATTTATATGATCTCTTCAACTACCATTCCCTCGTCAACCAATTTGACGGCCCATAATTTACGTACTGATGAGGAGATCCTAGAGGCTCTGACTGCCCTGGATTATCCCTGGGACGACATGCACCATCGCTCATATTTCCTTCCAGAAGACTCCTCCTCCACCACAGCTACTCAATTTGCGGTTGAGTCCAAAGATTTCATTCCCACAAAAGTCGACTGGTTTAAGTATCCTATTCCTGCTCCTGAGGCTTTTGAGGAAGGTAACATGGCCAACATCTCACCCGTCATCCACATAGATATCTCTGACCCACCTGGCGTCCTTGAATGCATTACCTTAGGGGCCTCCTGCAATGAACCAGAGATTGAAGAGTACAAAAAACTCTTCCAAGAATTCCGTGATGTCTTTTCCTGGTCCTATACCGAGATGCCTGGTCTCGACCTCGCCATTATAGAGCAATACATTGACACATGGCCTGATGTACCCCCCGTTCGTCAGAAACAACGTCCCATTCATCCTTCCAAGCTACCCGCTGTTAAAGCTGAGGTTGAGAAACTTCGCAAAGCAGGATTCATTTATCCTATTGCTTATACCACCTGGGTTTCAAACCCCGTTCCAGTTAACAAAAAACAAGGCACCATTAGAGTATGCACTGACTTCCGTGATTTAAACCGAGCTTGTCCCAAGGACAATTTCCCCACACCATTTATTGACCAACTCATCGATGCGTGTGCGGGGCATGAAGTCCTCTCGTTCATGGACGATTTTTCCGGATACAACCAGATTCAGATCCGAAAGAAGGATCAATACAAAACTGCCTTTACTACCCCATGGGGCACCTTTGCCTATCGCGTCATGTCTTTCGGCCTCAAAAATGCTGGTGCCACCTTCCAGTGGGCCATGACCTATTGCTTTCACGACTTGGTCCATATCCTGCTAGTCTATCTTGATGACCTTACAGCTCGTTCTTGGAAATGATCAGACCACCTTAAAGACCTCCGGCAAGTTTTCCTGCATTGTCGCAAATATAAAATCCGCTTGAACCCACACAAGTGTGTCTTTTGCGTTCCGGCAGGCCAGTTGTTAGGTTTCATTGTTTCCCAGAAAGGAATTGCTGTCGACCCCCTGAAGGTTCAAGCCATTTTAGACCTTCCTTCTCCTCGCACGCTTCGGCAGCTCCAGAGTCTGCAGGGGCGATCCAATTTCCTTCGATGCTTCGTTCCTGATTACGCCACCAAAGTTCATGGATTCTTACGCCTGCTTCGTACCCACATACCCTTTGTTTGGGATGAGCAAGCAGAATTTGCGATCGAAGCCCTCAAGAAATCTCTCACACAAGCCCCTTTGATTTCCCCTACGGATTTCTCTCAGGACTTCATCCTTTACGTCTCGGCATCCGAACATGCCGTGTCCGGCGTCTTGGTTCAAGAATATGTTTCTCACCAAGAGCATGTCATTTATTACATTAGCCAGACCTTGTCTGGCCCACCTCTACGTTACCCATATGAAGAAAGGTTAGCCCTAGCTGTGGTCTTCTCCGTCCAAAAATTGCAACACTACATTTTACTTAGTCATGCCACAGTCGTCGCCGACTCCAACCCCATGGTATATCTCCTAAACCGGCGGCTACTGCAAGGTCGTGTTGCTAAATGGGTCATTATCCTCCAGGAATATGACCTTACTTTCAAAACCCCTAAGAGCACCAAAGCCCTCGCGCTTGCCCAGCTCATCACTGATCTCCCATCCCTTCTGCCACCCCCCCAAATCTCCGACGAGTTACCCGACAACCACTTGTTCACCATCTCGTCTGATGACCCTTGGTACGGTGACATTTTGTTATACCTTTGCACCCAAAAGTTTAGATCCAACGTTACTCGAGTAGGACGCCGTCATATCCGCCACCAGGCCTCTCGATATCTCCTCTTAGGCGATGTCCTTTACCGGTGAGGGGTCGACACGATTCTTCGTCGTTGCCTTACACACGAGGAAGCTGAACATGTCCTCAATGACTGTCATAGCGGCGCCTACGGCGGTCATTTCTATGGGATGGCCACTGCCCAAAAGGTCGTTCGCGCCGGATACTTCTGGCCCACACTTTTCACCAACTGCATCACTGCAGTCAAGGACTACCATAGTTGCCAACTTTTCGCCCCCAAGCCCCGGACACCACCTGCTCCGTTACACCCAGTCGTCACCGTTGGTCCATTTTGTAAGTGGGCCATTGACTTCATGGAGTGTCGACCCACTGACATCGCTGCCCGTTTCTTCAATTACCATGCCTACCTTCAATTGTACCGCTGAAATCGCTGCCTGTTTCTTTTTTAACGACGTTATCACTAGATTCGGTGTTCCTCAACAGTTGGTCTCCGACCATGGTTCACACTTCAAAGATTCCATTTGGCGCGAGTTATCCACCCTCCTCAAATTCGAACATTAGTTCTCCTCTGCTTACTACCCTCAAGGGAACGACCAAGTAGAGGCCATTAACAAAATTCTCAAAACCATCCTTCAACGCACCGTTGACCGACATAAGTCCAATTGGCACCACATGTTGTTCCCTGCCTTATGGGCTTACCGTACCTCTACAAAGACTGCCACTGGTTTTACCCCATTTCATTTAGTTCACGGTGTCAAGTCTGTCCTCCCTATCGAGTGTCAGATACCTGCCTTACACATCGCCGTCGAGCTTCTCCCCGACACCTCCCCACTTGAGCAATGTCTGCTATCCCTCGAACAAGCTGATGAAGACCGCCGTGCCACTCTCCAGACCATTGAAGCCGCCAAGAACCACTCCAAGGATGGGTATGACAAACATGTACACCCTCGAACTTTCCATGAAGGGGACCTCGTCCTCGCCTATGACCAAGCCCACGGCAAAACTGGAAAAGGAAAGTTTGAATCCATGTGGCAAGGCCCTTACATCGTGCAGACCTGCCTCGGCAAGGGGGCATACATTTTAAATGACTCAGAAGGTCACCCTTTGCGCAACCCCCGTAATGGGTTGTATCTTAAGCGTTTCTATCCCTATAATAACTCGCAGCCCCATTGGTCCGCATTGTACAGTTTGCTCTTTTTTTGTTTTTCACCTTTTTTACCGCGATCTTACATTCATCATTTTTGCATGATCATAGATGGACCCTCTTCCACCTCATTACATTGGCTTCGCTGATAGAGCAAGCCGCTGGTCTCCAAACCTGGCCTCTGCAGCATGGGTCTTATATTCCCCTTCACACGACTTGCTTCATGTTGACAGAATCTGTATAGGCGCTGCTACCAATAACCAGGCAGAGTATGATGCTGTGACCGGTCTCCTAATTGCTTCCCTCTAGATGGGCATTCGTCACCTTCATGTGTTCCTTGACTCCCAGTTACTTGTCTTCCAGCTCAACAACTGCTACCAGGTACGTGATCCCTGTCTCTTTAGAAAATTCCTGCGCACAAAACAACTCAGCCGACAGTTTGAATCCATAACATTCACCCATGTCCCAAGAGCTCAAAATAGTGTCGCAGATCAAATGGCCAACAACATCCTAGATTGGCACATCAATCACACCATGTAAAACCTTCATCATGCATCATCATCCCATAACATCTCATAAAAAATCTATAAAAACCCAAAAAGATTGCAAGGGGCATCCACGTGCCTATCGTCACATCAACATTTGCATCCATGTGCAATAACAATAAAAACACATAACATACACAAGGGGTATCCATGTGCCCATCACCCTATGCTACTTGCATCCACGTGCAGTGCAAACATACAACAAACCATAAGCGCATCCATGTGCGTACAATTAAAACATCATCGTAACACGGTGCATCCACGTGCAAATATATATATCAAAAAATACATGTTCATCAGCTATACATGTCCTGAGTACCCCGTACTCATCTATACACAAAAAATATCTATACATCTCATAAGATACATGCCGGAGCTACAAAACTCGGGGGGAGTCCCCTGCACTCCCTAATGAGAGTCATACCCTGCATCACTGCCTGAATCAACCACCTCCGAGTCCTCCCCTCGCTCCTCCTCTGGTAGCTCCTCATCCCCTGCGGGATCCTGTGCCCGAGCCCTGTCCGCTAGGATCGCCACCCGGATCACAATCGACCGGAACTCCCGGGGCGCCCTCATACAATCCTGAACTACATCGGGATCCACATCCCGCCATCCCTCGTCGATCACTCCAACTAGTAACCGATCCAGCAACACTCGTACAGACTCCAAAGTCCCCTCTGCGTCCCGCCAACACACCTCCCCTCAGACTGGTAAGGATGGTACCGCCACATGTCCCCTACGTACAATGTGTCCTGGCAGTGGTCTCGGACCCACATCTGTAGATCACACATCAGTCAGTAACAGTATATATCATAACACACATCATACATAAATATTGACATACTATAACATGCAAGTAAATCAATACGTACCGTCTGGTCCCCATGCCTGGCTTGGCGCCCGTGGCGCTTCTAAATCCCCCGTATAGTCCATGTCCTTGTATGGATAGTCATCCAGTGTAAGTGGCATCTGTAGCCACTGCAGGTATAACTCCTGCGTAAAGTATCTACCAACCTCGTTGCCACCACGGTGACGCATCATCTCTCCCCACCGCACCATCCGCGGCTCCCTCAAACCTCCTGCCCTGATCGGTACCCGCGGCCGCAGGGTGGGTACCCTCTCCATGAAGAACACACATAGGAAGGAACCATAGCAAAACCCCTTGCCAGATTCCTTCGCCGCTGTCAGCTGCCGCTGAATACAGGTGAGGAATATCTGGCCCCACACAAAGTAGACCCCGTCCAGTACACGCTCCACGAGCTGAATCTGGCCCCCAGACACCTTCTTCGGTGACTGGGACCCCAACACACGAACCACACATGCTGCAATGGCCTGCACTGCAGGATCCTGTAGGTCTATCACCCGGAGTGCATTCCTATGCACCCTAGCCTCTGGAGCACAGTACCGCTCCAGGATGTCCTCCATATCCACATCTGCGGATACTCGCGGCTGCGTATCCGTCACCCTACCCAGACAGGGAAACCCCGTTAGGAAATATACATCTGTCAGGGTGAGGTCCACCCTCTCACCCTGCACCCTGAATGCCTGAATGTATGGCTCCCAGAAACTCACTAGCCTGTTCAGCAGCAACCCTACCGAACACATCATAGGTACCTGCGCGAACTTCAACAGTCCGCACAATCCCAACACCGCTCGCACATGACGATCATCTCGTATAAAAGCCACTATCTCATCTGGGATCTCTCGCTCTCTCCATAGTACCAGCAACATCCTGTCAAACACGCAAGGCAAACTCATCAGACTCATGTCAATGAAATAAACCCCCCCGGGGAAGTCCTAACAGCTCGCTCCACAACGCGGCTTTAGGCCCCCTTGCCGCGGTTTCCGACTGCGGCTTTTTGGCCCACAGTCGTGGTCCAAAACAACGACTGTCAGTCCCGAACATGCGGTACCAAACCGCGTGTTGAGCCTCGGAACACGCGGTCCCAGACCGTGTGTTCCGCATCGAACCCCGCGGTCTCCACGCGCGTCATCCGCTGTGGAACCCGCGGTCTCCGACCGCGGCTCCCTCCTAAAAACCCGCGGTCCACCCCACATGGACCGTACAAATACCCCCTGGGACCCACTACCCACCCCCCAAACCCAAAAAACGTGCAGGTATGAGTTTGACGGAATACCTGTATCTCCCGGATCTGAAATCGGCCGGTCGGATCGTCCAGAAACGCCACCTCACCTCTGGTCCACTCTGATCACTAGTCAAAGTCAAATAGTACAAATGACACTTGTTATATTGGACCCACTCACTATTTATAATCCATTGACTTTTTCTTGTTTTGGCCATTCTGAACCCATACAGAGTCCATTTTTCGAACCGTTTCCACCACTGGAATCAGCACGACGAGACCGTCATGATGGTCAAATCGTTGCGTTATTTTTTTTTCCACGTCATTTTTTGCACATTTTTAGACGCCACTAAGTCGCCACAGTTTGCGCGCCACTTGGGATGCTCTCCGTTTTTCACATATTTTATATCATTAGATTATTTTTTCCGAGCCGGTGATGATGCTTGAGATCATTTCTCGCTCTCACCCCCATATTTTTCGGGTATTTTTTCCAAAACGCCCACCGTCACCTCGATTTTCATGCCACATTGGCCGTTATCCATTTTTTGACACTCTTTATATCGTCGGATTCATTTTTTCGGGCTCGTGATGATGCTTGAGATCATTTCTCGCTCTCACTTGGTACAGTTTTGACATTGTGTCCCGACACCTTGTTGCCTTGGTTTGTGTGCCACATCGGCCGCCATGGGATTGTTCCACATTTTTACATGAGCCATTCACTCCTGTCATACTGCAAATATTTCGTTATTTTGCCACAATTCATTAACCCACAAGGAGGGCCACCAATGTTCCCCCCCACCCTCGTTCTTGGTCATCATAAATGTTCCTTGATTGAGCACTTCCTCCTTGCCTGGCCATTCCTTTTGTTCGGTATAATTTTATCCATTTTTCGGGCCGGACAAGTCCTTTACGAAAAAGACACTTAGGGAGTTTCTGTTAAGCTCTTTTCTGACTCCTAAAACAATGAAAAGATCGCCGAGCAATCTTGCTTCCTTTCATGCTCGTTAAAGTACCTGAAAGGGCGTCTATCTGGTATAAGTTTACCCCTTTTCCGGACCTGGTAGACTAATTACGAAAAAGGAATACTCTAGTCACACCGACTAGAAGAGTTCTTCATTGCATCCTTTTATGCTTCTTTGGGCCTTGGAGACTAACACATGAAAAAGCAACCCCCTGGAGTCTTCTTATCGCTTTCAGACTCTCTAAAATTGAAAGCAACCACGAGCATGAACTGTCCTGGGCTCGTAAAATCCACACGACAGTACCATTCCATCATTTCAGAGTCTTCTTATCGCTTTTAGACTCCTTAAAATTGAAAGCAATCACGAGCATGAACTGTCCTGGGCTCGTATAAATCCACAAGACAGTACCATTTTACACTCACTTCTTCTAGTTCCTTAACCCATGAAGAAGTCCCCCCGTGCCTCCTGGCACTATGAACGATCATCTCAGCAGCACCCCCAATCAGGTCGCCTTTGTTCAGAGTAGTCTGCAGTCTCCTGCCATTTTACACTAGCTTGAGTCTCCCTCATCCCAGTCAATATCCTTGATCCATTACAGCTATGATCCCTTTCCCCTCAGTCAGTTTCATATGCTGCCCGATCATCCCCGCCATCATACTCTGAACAAAGGAAGTTTGATTCCACCCACTCTACTTTCCCAGTTATCCCCCATAGTTTGTCAGTCCTACCATCAGTACTCTCACACTTCGGTTCTCCACCTCGCGCTCCTGTCAAGGAAACATCATTGCCTTGATAGTTGCAGGTCTCCCTCTGTCGACGACAACCCCTCTATTCCAGAGGATAGACCAAGAGGTCCCTGCGCCTTGGACCCATCACCATCTGTGGTGACTGCCTACGGATCATTTTGAGAGGAGTCATCATTGCCTCTCCGAATGGTTGTTTTTCACATGCTCGACTTCAACACCTTGATCGCATTGTTGAGAATCGTGCAGGGTTTATATCCCTTCAGTTATTGGTCGAAGACCCCGGATTTCCCCTGACTCTAGCACATTGGTGAGTCACTTCGGAACGCCCAGTTATATGTTCCCGTGGATGTCCGGGTTGCGTTGGCGATTGTATTCGGAAGCCATCCAGTTATATGCTTCCTTGAGTACCCAGTTCAGTCCCAGTTCCGTCCCATTTCAGTGTACCATTGAGAGTATGACCCCTTGTCACTCTGATCCAGCAGCTCATCAGTTACTTTGGTACCACACTCAGTAGCACTATTGTCATTCCAGTGTATCAGTACTTCAGCTCAGACATGGTCAGCCCAACAGTATGTCCTAGATTTGGTGTCCCCTCTGGACTCTTATGATGTACACAGTGGTTCTCTATGTATATTTCAGGTCCCCATTTTCGGGCCTCCCAGTTATTTTTTATGTATCTTGATACGAGCATGGGTATGCCCGCCTCGTCCATATATTGAGCTTCTTCCTCATTCAGTATTTGAGGTCATGTATATGTTAGGTCCCCCTCTTTTGGACCACATTGTTATTATTGTTTTATATGTTGATACGAGCATGGGAATGCCCGCCTCGTCCATATGATCAGATTATTCCTCATCCATTATTGAGGCTATGTACTTTTAGTTTTTGCAGTTGTTCGGGATCGTTGTTCTGGGCTCCAGTTTGTTTCTTCTCTTCTCCACACCCCAGGAAAACCATTTAAAGACTTATGATGTCTATCGGCCATACGATGAGCTCCTGCCCTCACACATCAGGGGGCAATCTGTTAACACCCAAAAAGTGCTCACTACCTCATCTACCCCATTACATGACTCATTTGTCCATTTTCCTACCATATTTCCCTTAAAAACCCTGAAAATCCCACTAAAAAGCCTCCAAAAGGCCTAAAATGTCTCCAAAAGGCCACAAAACCATAAAAAAAGCCTTAAAAAGGCTAAAAAACCCCTTTTCCCTCCAAAAATATCCAAAATTCCTCCAAAATAGCAAAAACCCTATAAAAAATACCAAAAAAGAGGAAAAAATGAGAAAAAAACCCTATACAGCTGACCTAAACCATATGGTTCCCAAAACCATGGGCTAGCATGTTGATGTATATGTAACTTCGGAATGTATTTCACATATATGTATATTATATTCCTATAGAGATGTTATTATTCCTCTATACGGAAGTGTCGTAACTTATACTTAATGGGTTATTAGACCACCTTGTTTGGGGTCGGCCCTGTATAAGTCATGTGGGTCAAAGGGTTATTAGACCACCCTATTGGGGGTCGGCCATGTGGGTCAAAGGGTTATTAGACCACCCTATTGGGGGTCGGCCCAGTCAGCATTATGTTATGTGGTTAAGTTCGAGCCTACATGAGTTAGGTAAAAAGGCAAGTCAAGTCAAGTATAAATAGAGTGCGGGAGGCACTCTATTTACTCACTCACTTCTCACTCATGCACTTAAGGAGGAGTGGCGCACTTATGGAGGAGGAGGATCTGCTGCTAGTTTGTGTCTATCTCTTATGGTTGGTTGTATCATTGCTCTATCTATCTCTGAGGAAGTTATTGGGGTTTTTCACCTTTATGGTTTTCCCCAAGTAAATCTTTGTGTCTCTTGTGTGCTTGTATCATTGTCTCCATGATTGATATGCTGTAGATATGCTGTACATGTTGTTCTCTCAGTTAAGATCCTAGATCAGATTGAAGTAAATTCTGAAAATTTAACATGGTATCAGAGCTAGCCTGAAAGAAGGCATGATATGGCATGTATGACACTTGTTGCACTTACGATGCTAGGGCTTGATATAGCAAAAACCAGTCATCGTAGCACTTTCGCTATAAATCCGTTTTGGCGAAGTTTTCGGATCTGAAATTGTTACAGGACGAAGATTAAATCTCCAGGTACCTTGTGTCCAAAGGAAAACCTCTAATTCGTTGTACTTTGTGATTTATGATCTGTGCAATATAGGGTTTCTGCCTCTTCCAGATCTGAGTCAAAATCAGGTGACCTTGGGAAAAAGGTCATAACTTGGGCTAGGAAGCTCCAAATGAAATTTTGTAAAACATGAAAGGTAGTACACATACTGTACTATCTCAGGAAACTTTTTCAAAGGCCGAAGGTGAACCAGTGACACGTGGCACGCCGTACACGTTTGCTCTCCTGTATTATCCCAAAACAGGTCACGTTGTGACATTTGGCATAACTCTCTCTCAGAAAATCTAATTGAGGTCAAACCTGTCAGGATGGAAAACTAACAGGTCAGGCTATCTCAAAAAACTTTTTCAGACCCTGTGGATCAAAAATTTCGGAGTTACACCAGAAACAATCAGGTACATATTTCTATCAAAACAGAATTATTTTTTGGTACCTTCATTCATGGCTTCCGGAATTTAGGGCTTTGGAGAAAGTTGAAATTTCTGTAATCGGAGACCACGGCTGAATGATACTCATCAAAATAAAAATTTAGAGACCAAGATCAGAATTTTTGGTTGGGCAGAAGGCCGGGCTTGATCAGACCCTAGTTCGGGACTTTGATCAGGAAAGTGGAAAATTAGGGTTTCTGTAAAAATGAGAATTTTTGAAATCTGTGACCATGGATGGAAGCTCCTCAGAAAAATAGAAGCTTAGAGCTTTGGATCAAACCTTTTGATTGGGTAGAAGAGTGGGCTTCATCAAACCCCAGTTCAGGGTCACGTCCAGTGAATCCGGAAGTTTCAAAGGCAAAATTGAGGAGTAAAACTTTGCAGTTTTCAAATTCTGAATATACCAGTTTGATCAGCTCATCAAGGCGCATATTTCTATCCTTTCAGAAGTTTGAAATTCAAATTTTTAATTTTTGGGGTTTCTCTGACAAACCCATATCTAGCTCCAGGTCCAGTTCTTGCAAATCAAGTGGTGGTTTAATCCTAGAAGAAGATGGATTGGTCACCTGCATAAGTGAAGAAATTCCTGTTTCAAAGGGAGATGAGGATAAGGCATTACATAAGAAGATTACAAGCGATCTCGATAGGTATGACTCATCGAGGTATGTTTTGAGATTTGTTCATCACCTTAATAAAATTATGAATGCATGATAGAAAATATTCATTGATTAGGGTATTGACACTTATGATTGTACTAATGCATTATGGTGTTGTATGAGGTTTATGTTGTCTACTAACATAAAAGGTACACCAAGAAAGACAAATCATGTTCTACTTCAAGAACCTATGATCATGGTGACATGAAGACAAGGATTCATCCATTGTCATGGATTACATAGAAGATCTACTTTCGAGGTATGTATAACTTGTTTCTACAATGGTTAACTTATGAGACATGCAGGTTACTAGCACAAGTCACTGAAGAGAACTAGAAGACATTATGCGGGTATGTTAGACATAAATAGCTAACATGCTAATCCAGGTATGTTTTTCCTATATCAAGCTAGGATCCTACCTTGTGTTAGGATCTTATACTAATGTGTTGTTGATAATGATTATTCACGAAGAGTCATAGGTTTGAATAATCATGGTTGTATGCATATTATGTTTCTTACCATAATTGATGATATGACTAACTAGAAGAATCATGAAGGTATAGCTTTGAATAATCACAGGTTTTATGCATATTATATCTCTTATCTTGATTGATGATTCAACTAACCCGAAGAGTCATAGGTTTGAGTAATTACAGGTTTAGACATGTTATATTTCTTATGATTTGACTAACCATAAGAATCCTACATAAACCTTGAATGATAATGCTTATTATTTTCTGTTTGAAATGATCATGATTATACATGCTTGAGATTATTGTGTTTTAATAGTATACTAATGAATGTATGAGTTTATATGAGATCACAAGGATAACTCAATCATGATACTAATAAGCATGCATAGGGACCAATGATTAATATGAGTTCAAGAACAGGTAATGCAAGAAAGAAAAGGGAGTACACTCCAGTGGTTTATGCAAGGATGCAGATATTCAGAGGGAGTTGACCATCTCTCTCTACATTCCACAACAGAAAGGTGTAGAAGAAGCTACTTCAGATTAGGACTCCAGCAGCTCCTGCAAGGAAGCAAAGACTCATAAGGAGTCCACTCAACGAACAAACAAAGATAAGTATTTTAATTATCATTTCTTGCATATATGTTTGTTTAAATAAAATTGTTCAATGATGTATATGCTCATGTTACTAGACTTAGAATATGTATTGTGCATATTAGAATAGTTGCATTGATGAACAGTATACTACTAATATACATGGGTAAGTGGCCTATGGCACTGTACAACATTCCATTGCTACTTATCTAGAATGAAACCTCTTTGCTGACATGTTGGGAGTTGTGCACACTCTTAACAATGTTCTGGTAGAGATTGGAAGGCATCTAGAAATTTACGGGATATGGATAAATGTTGTATTGAAGCATTGGCTAAGATAATTGCATGACTGTATGACATATTTCTTTATGTGTAAGAATTTGTTCTAAAAATTATGAGATGTTTCTAATCATGCAATTTAACCTGTTTTGTAGGAAAGACCGTATATCTTCACCTACAAAAGGACTACACCATTTGTTCCAGCAACAAAGATATCTATTGAAGATATTGAAGTTCCCAGGATCTGGGATGAAGAAATGGAATGCCATGATCCGTCGATCATGAAGAATGATGTTTGGGATGTAGTCCCAAGACCTGAAGGGAAGTTTGTTATGACTTCCATATGGAACTTTCAGATCAAGCATGTTGCAGATGGCAACATAGAGAAATATAAAAGTGATGAAATAAAAGATACACCAGATGGATTCAAGACAACTTTCTTGAATGGTGTAGTTGAAGAAGAAGCAGCCACTTGGTTCTGAGACACATGATAGGAAATCATATATGTGCAGAACTTGGTATGGTGAAGATAGATTGATTGCCGACACGCAGCGGAAGCTTACTACCGAGTTCGAGATGAAGAACTTGGGGATGATGCACTATTTGTTTTTGGTATGGAGGTGTGGCAGAGTGATGGAATCTTCTTTGGACAAGGGAAGTATGCAGTAGAGATCCTGAAGAGGTTCGGGATGATGGATTGCAAGGCCATGGCCACACCTATGACATCGAATCTGAAGCTTCTTTGTGATGCTTCATCTGAGCCGGTTGATGTCTCTTCAGATGATTGGGTCCTTGATGTACCTGACGAACACGAGACCAGACATTTGCTTTGCTGTGAACACATTGAGCCAGTTCCTGACGGATCCGAGGAGTGTTCACCTAGTTGCTGTAAAGCATGTTCTGAGGTACCTGAAGGGTACAGTGGATTATGGGCTCAGGTATGAGGCGAATCAAAAGTTTAACCTGCAGGGTTATGTTGATTCAGATTGGGCTGGCAGTGCTGCAGATAGGAAGAGCACATCTGGGTGTTGCTTCAGTATGGGATCAGGTGTGATCTCTTGGTTTAGCAGGAAGCAGTCCTGCGTAGCACTGAGTACAGCTGAGGCAGAGTATGTTGCAGCCTGCTCAGCTAGTTGTGAGGCAGTATGGCTACAGAAGCTACTGTCTGAGTTATTTGATCTCCCGTTGGAGGCTACTGGTATCTTCTGTGATAACCAGAGTTGTGTGAAGTTGTCCGAGAACCCAGTGTTTCATGACAGATAGAAACACATAGAGATCAAATATCACTATATCAGGGATATGGTGCAGAGAGGAGCTGTGAAGCTTCTGTATGTTGCGACAGACGAGCAGATTGCAGATGTGCTGACGAAGCCACTAGCCAGAGTGAAGTTCGAGTACTTCAGAGAGAGGCTTGGCGTTCTTCAGATCGAGGACACTTCGAGGAAGAAGTGATAGACACATTTGCTGAAGCCATTCCAAGCATGTTGGAAGGAGGATCCTTCACATGGCTGTGGATGTAAGTGCTGGATAATGGGCATCAGGATGATGTTCTGGTTTCTGCTGGATATGATCAGTTGGATCATTTTTATGTATGTATGCATGCATCATGCTGGATGCTGGATATGATCAGTTGGATCATTTATGTATGTATGCATCATGTTGGATGCTGGATATGATCAGGTGGATCATTTATGTATGTATGTGCATCATGTTGGATGCTTGGACCATGTATCTGTATATGTATCAGGTGGATACATTGTATGATCAGGTGGATCATGTATGGTGATATGTATCATGTATCAGGTAGATACTTGGTATGCATCAGGTGGATGCATTGATGATCAGGTGGATCATGTATGATGATATGTATCAGGTAGATACTTGGTATGCATCAGGTGGATGCATTGATGAGCTTCAGGATGTTGCTCCAGATGACATGCAGCAGGATGTTGCAGTGATGATCAGGATGATCATGGATGATGAGCTTCAGGATGTTGCTCCAGATGACATGCAACAGGACGTTGCAGTGATGATGATCAGGACGATCATGAGTACATCAGGATGATGTATGGTGAGTATCAGGTTGATACTCTGTGGCCATGGATCAGGTTGTGCAGATGAGCATGTCTGGGAGATCCTATAGGTCGGAGTTGTGTACCCGTAACAGCCTGGGATGCTCTTTCGAGACATTGCTCTGGGAGGACATGTAATAGCACCCTGGGAGATCTCAGGTTGGAGTTGTGTACCCGTAACATCCTGAGATGCTCTTGCGAGGTTTTGGTCCCTGGGAGATTTCAGGTCGGAGTTGTGTACCCGTAACATCCTGAGATGATCTTGCGAGGTTTTTCCATGACCACATGTAATTTGTGCCCTGAGAGATTTAAGGTCGGATTTGTGTACCCGTAACATCCTGAGATGCTCTTGCTAGGTTTTGTGGTGGACCACATGTAATTTGTGCCCTGGGAGATTTCAGGACGGAGTTGTGTACCCGTAACATCCTGAGATGATCTTTCGAGGTTTTGTGGTGGGATCACATGTAATAGCGCCCTGGGAGATCCTACAGGTCGGAGTTGTGTACCCGTAACATCCTGAGATGCTCTTGCGAGGTTTTGTCCTATGGCATGTAATTTGTGCCCTGGGAGATTTCAGGTCGGAGTTGTGTACCCGTAACATCCTGAGATGCTCTTTCGAGGTTTTTCGATGACCACATGTAATTTGTGCCCTGGGATATTTCAGGTCGGAGTTGTGTACCCGTAACATCCTGAGATGCTCTTGCTAGGTTTCGTGGTGACCACATGTAATTTGTGCCCTGGGATATCCTTCAGGTTGGAGTTGTGTACCCGTAACATCCTGGGATGCTCTTTCGAGGTTTTGTGGTGGGGTCACATGTAATAGCGCCCTGGGAGATCCTACAGGTCGGAGTTGTGTACCCGTAATATCCTGGGATGCTCTTTCAAGGTTTTGTGACGCACATAATAAGTCCTGAGGATTCCACAGTATGGCCAGTGATGACGAAGACCTGCAGGTGGTGGGCCTACATCCAGTATGAAAAAGGACTGGCTCTGTAGAACTTCCTATGACGAGTAGATTCAGAGATTGATTGAGATAGTAGCAGCAGTGACGATGATGATGACTTGATGACGATTATCCAGTGACGATGATCCAGAGAAGTTGACTTGTGCTAGAAGAACTGTGCTGAGAAATACCTTCCTAGTTAAGAGGGAGTGTTGATGTATATGTAACTTCGGAATGTATTTCACATATATGTATATTGTATTCCTATAGAGATGTTATTATTCCTCTATACGGAAGTGTCGTAAGTGTCGTAACTTATACTTGATGGGTTATTAGACCACCTTGTTTGGGGTCGGCCCTGTATAAGTCATGTGGGTCAAAGGGTTATTAGACCACCCTGTTGGGGGTCAGCCATGTGGGTCGAAGGGTTATTAGACCACCCTATTGGGGGTCGGCCCAGTCAGCATTATGTTATGTGGTTAAGTTCGAGCCTACATGAGTTAGGTAAAAAGGCAAGTCAAGTCAAGTATAAATAGAGTGCGGGAGGCACTCTATTTACTCACTCACTTCTCACTCATGCACTTAAGGAGGAGTGGCGCACTTATGGAGGAGGAGGATCTGCTGCTAGTTTGTGTCTATCTCTTATGTTTGGTTGCATCATTGCTCTATCTATCTCTGAGGAAGTTATTGGGGTTTTTCACCTTTATGATTTTCCCCAAGTAAATCTTTGTGTCTCTTGTGTGCTTGTATCATTGTCTCCATGATTGATATGCTGTAGATATGCTGTACATGTTGTTCTCTTAGTTAAGATCCTAGATCAGATTGAAGTAAATTCTGAAAATTTAACACAACACTCCACCACCAAAAAACTATAAATAGGTGATGGAGACCCCTCATTTCATATCCATAATCATAAGCACCCTTACTCTGCCAAAATAGCTCTTGAAACCCTAGCTCACCCTTGAGCTACTTTCACCTTGAGAGCCCCTTTTGGCCCATTCCCATCATTTGGAGAAAGAGAAGGAGCAAGTTGGAGCTTGGAGCAACCCTCTTGGGCCATTGCAAGAGCTTCACCAACCTTCACATTGGAGGTAAAATTAATACAAAAACCATTCTTTATATCTTGTCTTTTCTGTTTCATGCATATGTTTAGAGTAATTTACATTTCTGTTTTAGCACTTTAATTTACAATTTATTGAACTGCTGCTAAGGAGTCCCTTCTCCTTAGTAGGTGCTCATTTGCACAAGCTAGGGGTAAAACCCTAGCTACACACTCCCCCCATCAAGTAAAACAACACAATGAATGGGATCCCCTTCTCTGTATGTAGCCCCCCAGGCTATATCAATTCCTATCTAGTTCTCTAACACAAGCTAGCCAGGGAATCTCCATGCTGGGACTCCAAAAAATTGTACATGAATCTCTTAAAGAATATTTATCTGTGTTTCCTCTTCCTTGATGCACTCACCCTTCTAGGATCAAGCATCCTCTTCTCTGCTAAATATTCCCTTAGGCGATCTATCTTACCAATGATTTCAAGTGCACGAATAGCGTCAACTTACAGAGTATTAATTCAAAGCATCCCACATGTAACCTCTACTCAATCAATGACCTGTGGCAATCATAGGGTTCCAGTGTCATTGCAATGGCATTTTTCTTGGGCTTTTGAAATCACTATAGCCATCCATTTCAGTTACTAGGTATATTCGTTATAGGTCAAATCTGCACTTCTCCGTCCGTGATCACATTGCTTTGTCGATCACACAAAAGGACACTATGGATGGAAGAGCTAGGTTGATCTAGATGAATTATTGGTGGTAGTACACTCTTCCGCTGAGAATTTGACTGTTTCTCCTGATTTCACCACATGTGCACTACTCTTGCTATAGTAAACCAATGCACACCTTGAAAAATGTTGCAAACGCTTGTTGCAAAGTATAAGAGTTGCACACTGTGTGCCACTCTGGTTGTATGAAACCCACGCACATCTTAAGATGAAGTCAAAAAATATATTAAGATTACAAATTGGGATTAGTTGAAGTTGGTTCTGCAACTTCCCCAACCTCCCAATTCAACCACCTCTTGAATTCAACTGCCTACCTTGTCCCATAAATATAAGGAGGATCCATGAGAGAGGGACCTAGAAGGAATGCTTTAAGTGCTGTTACGCTGGAGGAATTCCCAATTCATTGTGAAGAGCAGGAGCTCAGGACTCCATTGCAGAATCATCTTGACCGATTAGGTATATTTGTACTGATTCATGTTTCTTTGACAATAAAAAGGTGGAAATACCCTTCCCGTCCCAAATCGAATGTCTATTGGATTATATGTTCATTTTTTTTAATATATGATTGTAGTTGATGTTTAATTTCTTTCAATTTCATCATATTTATTGCAGCCAAGATATGTTGAGAAAGGTTTACTTTGTGTTGCAGGTTCATCATAGCGGAAGATCAAGCGAAAGCTAGGACCAACTGTCGGTAAAAAGGTACATCTTTCGATATCTCGATCTCTTTCCATTTGTAAGAACTAAATGCGATACAATGAATGTATTTACCTATCACCCCACCCAAGTTGGTAGTGTCTTCTCCTCACTATAAGGTATTAATCCTGCACAAGAGACTGGCGACTCCGCTGGGGAGTAACCGGTTGTTTTTTCTGCTCTAGGAGACCTTGTTAGGTTTTTCTTCCAGCCTATTTCAGTCTATTTGTTTTCTGAGAGGTCTTATAGGTCATTGTTGCTTGTTCTTTCTATCTGTATTCATCTTAGTACACTGCTGCAAAGCCTTTTTGTTTGCTTCTAAGCCTTGTGCGTTGGTTTACCCTACTTACAGTAGCGCATTTTAGCTGTTGAGCGTTGCTTTGCCTTCTACACAGTAGCACATCTTTCCTACAGTAGTGCATTTTCTTGTAAATTTGAGTTCTCTGTTAGGGTTTGGTTTCCAGTTGTTTGGGTTCACTTCCAACCTTTTGCTTTGCTTCCCTGACTGACCCCTGAGACTTGTATGTCTCTTTTGATTCTTGTTTGCCTCTCTGAAGTCCTTTGGTTTGTCTTTACTTGCTTGAGTACTTGTTTAAGGTGTCTTTACTGTTTTTAACTCTTTTAAAGGCTGTGCACTACTCTTTGTTAGACATAGCTGCACATTTCTTTCCCTAGATGCTTGTTGCAGTCATACAGACCTGCATTCTTAACGTTTGTTGTCTGTGGAAACACTAGCATGCTTTTACTGTGTCTTGTCCTTTTGATTAAGGTTTGACCCCAAGTTTGAGTCCTTAGGGTGGCTTTGAAAGTTTTTTTGGTTTAGATGCTTTCTGATTATATTTTCAGTTCAGTCCAAGTGAGTTAGAGCTTTCTAGTTAGCTTTCTTTTGAGTCCGTGTGTTGGTAGGGTCACTTTTTGGTTTTCTTACCTACTCCTTTGTTTGGCGAGTGTTTTCTTAGGGTTTTGGTGCTTTGGAGCAGCCTTTTAGGCCTGCCTTTCCGTTACGAGCATCTCTTTTCCTTGCTTCTTTTACATTTTGTTCCAAGCTTAGAGTTTTTTCCTTCGGAAACAACTCGGTAGGTGGAGTCTTTCTCAATTCTTTTCGATTTGATTTGTTTTGAGACATTTAAGTGTTTTTGTCTTACTCACACTTTGCGTTAGGTTTTACTTGCTCCTTTCCAAGTTCTTTTTCTTTTACAATTATCATAAAAGACAAAAAGTGAATTCGGTAGCTTAGTAGTAAAATCTATCATCATTTTGAAGTAGCATAGTTTGCTTTGCTTTGAAATTTTAAAAGAAAATACAAAAGGAAATTTGATTTAGGATTGCCTAGTTTTAGTTTTTTGAAAGAATATAAACGAAAAGAAAAGAGTCTTTTTTGAATTTGAAAGCATTATTTCTTTACGCACTTTGCTTTCTGTCGAAACCATTCCACACACTGCATTGCCCTTATTGAGTAACAAGTAGCCCTTAAAAAAAAATCTTAGTAAAATTAACTAGCAACATTTTTCTTTTTAGGTATACACATCATCAACTAGCTTAGGTTAGGGTTTCAGATTTAAATCACCTTAAACTATTCGAAACTGGCTTTATTACTCAACAATCGTAGTATGACTATCTATTAGGTAAATCCACCTCTATCAAATTGTCCTGGGATGCTCTACTCAAACCAGAGTTAAGCACGAGGCCGTGGGCGATTGGAATTGTTGAGGATATCCCCTCACTTTCCTCTCAACCATAAACCAGAGTTGAGTTGCATACGGGGGTCCACTAGTACTTTTTAAAGTGCTTTTCAATTTCAGTATTTGCTACCCGCCCATGCGTTTTGACTAGGATGACGACTGTCGCCCCAGGTTCTTTCGTATTGGTGGTAGCCTTAGTATCATAACCTTTAGGTCTCTACATAGGTAGAGTGGGAGAATATTCCCACTTCACCTCGGACAGACGTGGAAGGTAACCCTTTGGCAGTAATCTCGAGAGGGCGGTTTGTCGATTCAAATGCTTGCACCCAAAGGACCTCCATTGGATGCCACGTAACTGACCGTCAGTACTCTATTAGTCTGCCCTGGGCCCTAATCATCCCAGACTTACTTCTAAGAGTATTTTCCATTATTTGCCTGGTTTGATCATTTAGGAAATTTTTTAGTGGTATGTTGTTTGCTCCTTAGTTTTAGTGGCCACTAGGTTTTTACTTAGTTTATTTTTTATAGTTGTGAAGGACCAACATCTTTGTAGGTATCGGAGGTTGCAAAACCTTCCACCACTCATTGTGGAGCCTCCACCGCCACCGCGACGCAGGGGGATAGATTCCCATGGTTCTTTTGAATTTACGGGCGAAACAGAGGTTCTTGGAGAACCACAACCCAGAACCCCAGATCGACAAGTCTTTGATACTATCGAGGTTGAAGACCTAACTTCTAGAGAGTTTAGTACTCCTTTCAACCCTCCTCTTACTAGAGCTGACGATCCACTTCTGGTACCTGTAGGATTTCAACAACCTGAGTATAGTGCGTACTTGTTTACACCTGGTTACACCATGACTAACCCAGGAGATGAGCAGGGATTTTCTAAAACTCCCACAACTTCTATGGATACAAGTATTATTAATCCTTCTTTCACAAACACTGCCACACCGATTTTGTGGCAGACTGCTTCTGCTTCAGCTCTGTCCTTTAGTTTTAATGCTGGTACTCTAGGCATGCCGAGCTCATTAGCTTCAACATTTGCCTCAGTTTCCACCCCTAATTTTGGACCTAATAATGTCCCTTTGACAGGGATACCTACAGTGAATCTTACTCATCCTTCTGCTACACAATAGTTCCAGGGTGTAACTCAAACTATTGCTTCCACTTCCGTTGTAGGATCAATCCCTTCTGCATCGATACCTGTTATGGGTACGATGACGACACCGTCTGTTACTACTACGCCTGGATTTAACCCCTATGTAGGTTACAATGTTAATCCAACAAATATACTTGCAGGGAGTATCCATTTCTCTTTGTTTGCTGTAGGAGGGGGTAATATTATTAATCCACAACATGGTGGGGTTAACACCCAGCCGCAATGGACTACTGCCACGGGAGTGAATCCGCTTTCTTTTGGGTGGAGCAATTTTAATGCATTCACTTCACAAACGATGGCTGGGGGCAACCCTAACCAGCAATACACGAACCAGGTGATGGGTGGTCCCCAATACCAGGTCCATATCTATCAAATTCCATTGGCAAGACCGTGTTTACCATTTATGGCAACTTTAAAATTGCCAGATCTTTCGAAACTCACAAACGACCTCGTGCATCATGATCTTGCATGGACACCTATTCCCACTAAGTTTCCCTCAGACATCCTGAAGTTTGAAGGTAATACTGGTGAGGACCCCGGTGACCATGTCACGACATTTCATCTTTGGTGCTCCTCGAATTCGCTGAACAATGACTCCATCAGGTTGAGGCTCTTTCAAAGAACCTTGACAAGTGTCACAGCCAAATGGTATATTGAACTTCCTACAGCTACCTATGGAACCTTTTGGGATCTAGCTACTATTTTTCTGAACCACTTCCAACTTCCTATCTGGTATGATGCTGGCACAGACCTTCTGTCGACCTTTCGACAAAACAAAGCCACTCATCTATTTGATCACATTCAGGAGTGGCGAAGAAGGAAGAGGCTCATTAAAGCTGACATCCCTCCTACTTTTTTATTAGAGTGGTATCTTAAATCACTCCTTCCTTATATCTCTAAGGAAGTTGCAACTTCAGGGGTGTCCTCCAAAGAGGAATCCATTTTGAGAACCCAGCAACTTGACTTGGTATATGCTCAGTCTGGGCTCTTATACGAAATTATTCCTGATGTGCCGAGGTCTAACATAGACTTAGGTAAACCTAAACCTAGACCAGATGCTGATGGCATTGTGGGTTCAGTCGACTCTGCAGCATTTGATGCTTTAACAAAGCAAGTTCACGCCTTGACAATCAAATAGTCTACTGCAGAAGCAACTTCGGTTGCATCCTCCCCTTCAACAACATAATTTTTAGAACAGGTGCAGACAAACCAAAAGGGCTCTCGACATCCCAACAACAAAAGAAAGGGAAAGAAAGGGGAGGGAAACCAACAAAAGCCCAAAAACATGCAAAATTCTGAGGAGGGTAAAAAGGAAAAAAGGAAGGTTAAGTTCCCTTGCAAACTGTGCCAAGAGGACCACCTTACCCATTAATGCCCTATAATGGAAGAATCCCAAAAGCTGACCTGTTAAAAGAAACCAGCTGTCTTAAAAGACCCTTTCCCTCACGGACAGAGTTCAGCTTCTGGAAGCTCCAACGCTGGGGGCACCACTCGTGCCACCTTTGCTGATCAGTCTTTCATTAATATGGTTAACTCAGATGCTCTTCTGCAAACGCGAGCTCATAATTATATCCCGGATCCATAGTAGAAGGATGTTCCTAAATATTCCACTCCTCTCCACATATCGGTGGATTCGTTTCCCAAGATCCCGAAAGGTGTCTTGAAACGGGCTACGCACAATCCTTATGCATGGGATGTTTCCAACTACAATGTTGTCGAAGATATAGCCCAAATCCCCTGTCCCATGTCCACTCTGGAAGTCTTGCAAAGTTGTCCATTACAACGTAATGCACTTATAGAAGCGATTGGAAGTATGGAATCATCCAATTTGACTGCTCGATTTGATATGAATGATATTAAATACCGGTTTCCGTATCACACCGCTCTCTAGATAGAAGTCATCCATGGTCCCACAACCATTATATGAGCTGTTGTAGACGAGGGTGCATCTATGTGCGTAATGTCCATTTCCTGCTGGAATGCTTTGGGTGAACCCGAGTTAGCTCCCTCGAACACGATACTTACCGCTTTTGATGGAAGATCTTTCCGTCCACACAGAGTCTTACCATCATTTGATGTCGAACTTGCGGGCAAACTAGTATTTGTAGAGGTCAAAGTTCTGGACGCTCCTCTTGACTACAATTTGCTATTGGGTAGGAGTTGGACATATGCCATGCAGGAAGTGTCGTCGGCTGTCTTCTGGATCATAATGTTCTCTCACAAAGGAAAGATCGTCATAGTCGATCAACTTTCATTTACCCAGAAGAACAACCAGACTTCTTCAGATTCATCTATTCCATTGATTGATCAGTCCCGCCCAGTTACTGAGAGTTTGGGAGCAGGTCTCTATCAGGGTCATAAATAGGCACTTTTGACCTACCTTCTCCTATCCATTTTATTGGTTCTGATGAATGTTCTTCATCTGAGATTTTCACGGTCAGTCCAACGACAGATCCATGGATTCTCCCAACTGAATCAGAACCAGTTGTGCCTTTATCTGTTGCAGAGGTGGCAGAGGTTCTGACGAATGTTCTTCATCTGAGATTTTCATGGTCAGTCCAACGACAGATCCATGGATTCTCCCAACTGAATCAGAACCAGTTGTGCCTTTATCTGTTGCAGAGGTGGCTTACTTAGATTCACAAAATGCTGTAACAGAACATATCATGGCTCCGTTGGTCTCTACTGAGTCAAATATGGACTATGCTCCTACATGGTCAGTAGGCTCTATCCACTCTTTTGATTGTCTAGACACTGTTTTACCCTCGGATGAAGCGATATTGGCTATGATAGGACTGGACCACCCTTGGGAACACATGCACCACAAGTCCCATTTTCTTCCCGAACTAGACAAGATAGAGAGAGGTGAGTTTTCTATGAGACCTGGTGGAAGTATTTATTTGTCCACTATTCCTTGTACTTCGAAAGCTGTTTATGCCAAAGGGAATATGGAAAATATATCGAAGACCATTCCGATCAACATTTCCATCAAACCTGGGGTCGTGGAAAATATTTTCATTGGAGCAGACTATTCTCCTGAGGATATCATTTTGTATACCAATCTCTTTAAAGAATTCCGCAATGTCTTTTCCTAGTCATACGAGGAGATGCCAGGAATTAACCCTGCCATTGTTGAGCATGTCATCACAACGTACCCCAACGCTAAACCTGTCAGATAGAAGCTCCGTCCAGTTAACCCTCAAAAAGCTGCTGCCATTAAGGCGGAGGTAGAAAAGTTGCTCAAAGCTGGATTTATCTATCCGATAGCTATGACGGAATGGGTTTCAAATCCTGTTACCATAGACAAGAAGCAAGGTACCATTAGAGTCTGCACTGACTTCCGGGACCTAAATAAATCTTCTCCGAAAGATAATTACCCCACACCATTCATAGATCAGATCATTGATGCGTGTGCGGGCCATGAAATGTTCTCCTCCATGGACGGGTTTTCAGGATAAAATCAGATACAGATCAAACCTGAAGACCAACACAAGACAACCTTTATTTGTCCTTGGGGCACCTTGCCTATTGGAAGATGCCGTTTGGTTTAAAGAATGTTGGAGCTACTTTCCAGCGAGCAATGAATTTTTCTTTTCATGACATCAAACACGTAGTCGAACCTTACCTGGATGACCTCCTAGCGCGATCTCGCAAGAGAAGAGAGCAGCCTGACCATTTAAGACTTGTGTTTGAAAGGTGCAGATACTACAAGATTCGATTGAATCCCAACAAATGTGTATTCTGCGTTTAATCTGAATGACTACTTGGTTTCATAGTATCCAGTTGTGGCATAATGGTGGACCCTTTGAAAGTTGAAGCGATTGTAAATCTGCCTCCTCCTCGAACCCTGAGACAATTGCAAAGCCTGCAGGGCATGTCCAACTTCTTGATACGCTTTATCATTAACTATGCCAAAATCACAAAATGTTTCATGAGACTGCTTAAACAATACACCTACTTTTTGTGGGATGAGGCTACTCAAGCATCATTTGAGGCCTTGAAAAAGGCATTATTTCAGCCCCCTTGTTAAGCCCGCCAGATTACACGGAGGATTTCCTCTTGTATCTGGCTGCATCAGTATACACGATAGGCATAGTAATGGTTCAAGAGGATGGCATGCTCGAAGAACATGTCATTTATTATATGTCATGCGCCCTGATAGCTCCTGAGATCAAGTATTATCATGTAGAGAAGTTGGCATTAGCTGCTATCTATGCGGTTCAGAGGCTACATCACTACATATTATTGCATACCACCACTATGGTTGCAGAGGTCAATCCTTTCCAATATGTTCTCACTCAATGAATAATCAGTGGAAAATTTAGCAAATGGATTGTCATTTTGCAAGGATTTGACTTGGGTTTTCAATCCGCTAAGTCAAAGAAATCACTGGTGTTCGCTGAACCGATTTCAGAATTTCCTAGTGACATAGTACAAGTTGAGGAAGAATCATCATTCCTGGATGAACATATCTTCCTCATTGCTTCCTCTGACCCATGGTATGGAGATATCCTAGTACATCTCCAAACTTTGAGATGTCCGACCACTTTCTCTAAGGATGAACGACGCAAGCTTAAGAGTCATGCGAAGAATTACCTCATCATTTCTGACACTTTGTACAGACGTGGGGTAGATTCCATCTTACGCTATTGTTTAACCCTGGAGGAAGCAAAATCAGTATTGAATGATGCCCATAGTGGAGCTTGTGGGGGTCATCTTTCTGGGTTGGCAACAACCCAGAAAATACTGCGTGTAGGTTATTTTTGGCCCACAATCTTCAAAGATTGTGTGGAAGCTGTGAAACGCTGCCAGAGATGTCAGTTTTTCACCAGGAAGATGCGAGCACACCCAACTCCTCTCCATCTTGTAATAAAAGCAAGCCCCTTCACCAAATGGGGGGTCGATTTTATGAATTGTAATCCAATTTCGACTGGAGGCCATCATCATATAATTGTTGCCGTTGACTACTTCACCAAGTGGGCCGAGGCAATGCCTACTATTAAGGAAAATGGAGAAATGACCGCTTATTTCGATTTCAACCAGATCATTGCAAGATTTGGAATACCCAAAGAGATAGTGACTAATCACGGTCGTCATTTTCAGAACATCATGATGATCGATCTATACACTATGTTAGGTTTTCAACAGGAGCATTAGTCTTCGTTTTACCTGTAGGCGAATGGTCAGGTTGAAGCAGTCAATAAAAATTTGAAGACTATCTTACAAAGGACTGTTAATGCCAGTAGAACTAACTGGCACATTATGCTGTATCCTACTCTTTGGTCCTACCGAGCCAATGTAAAGACTGCTACCGGGTTCTCTCCCTTCCAACTGGTACATGGGATAGAGGTGGTCATCCGGTTGAGTGCGAGATTCCTTCATTGAAGTTGGCTATCCAACTTTTACCTGATACTTCAGCCTTGGAAGAACGTTTGCTGCATTTAGAACATCTAGATGAGTAGTGCCGTGATGCGCTCACAACAAATAAAGCACATAAGAACCGAGTCAAGGGACAGTACAATAAGTCTGTCAAACCTAGGGTGTTTCTCGAAGGAGACCTTGTTCTGCTATGGGATCAGGACAATGAACCTTTAGGGTCTGGAAAGTTTAAGTCCATGTGGCTTGGTCCCTACATAGTTTCTAAGGTACTGAAGAAAGGTGCATACGAGTTAACATACTATGAAGGTAATAAGTTGTTGGAGCCTAGAAATGGGCTCTACCTGAAGAAGTACTATGCTTAGGCTGCTGTGTTTTTTCATGTATTATAGCTGTACATTTTTGTAAAGTTAGCTTTGTTTATGGTTGTAGTTACATCTTATGCATCTATTGCTTTGTGTTTTAGATGTCGACTGAACACTTTATGGGGTTTGCTAATGGTGCTAGTCGCCACACCCGTTAGTTGGCCGCAGCTGCTTGGGTTATTTACTCACCAATTGGCCAACTGGTTTCTTCGGGAGGGGCTTGTTTAGGTCCCACAACGAACAATGTGGTTGAATACAATGCAGTCATAGATCTACTCCAAGATGCTCTATTCCATGGCATTTCACATTTGGAGGTACGACTCGACTCACAGTTAGTTGTTTTTCAGTTAATGGGTGTTTATCAGGTTAGAGATCCTACTTTGCTACGTTAGTTTTTGCGCTTTAAGTTACTTAAGAGACAGTTTGATTATATCACATATCAACATATTCCAAGGAACTTGAATGCATTAGCTGATTAATTTGCAAACTACCTTTTAGATTGGAATTTGCATCATTCACACACATAATAATTCATGCATAAAACAAAATAGCACACATGTAAATAACCGATACTGTATATATATCTGTATCAAAAAATAGTATGAGTTTGGATCATAAGTCTGTCACAGAGTCATATCATAGATACAAAATTGGGCTCGATGGCCTCAAAAATATACATAGAATATACTTCTCCTATGGAGAAGGAGGGGCCTCATCTGCCTCTGCTGCCTCTCGATAGAAAATGACCGGCCTAGCTACTTTCCTCAGTAACCAAATCTAGGATGGGGGCACACCAACTACATTCTCCTGCATGTCGAGCGATATCCGCTCGATCCTGTAAGTCGGAATGTCATGAGTAAACCGACTCATCTTCCCCTCTATTCTCCCCAGCAAGGCATCAACTACACCCACTATCACTGGTCTCACGAAAGTACGGGGGTGTCCCTCAGGACATACTGGTCCAACATCTGCATATGACACTTTGTTTCAGTACTTCAAGCTCATCATAAAAATCATATATATAAAATATAAAAATTAAATAATTTTTCAAAAGCATAAACATACCCATATCTCCCCAGGCTGCTCCTGGAGGAAGTATCAACTCAGTATCGTGATGGAAGTCTAGGCCTGCATACAGAAAATGCTCAAGAGATGGCACTTGTCGTTCCCACCAACCCCAGAAATCATCCTCATGGTAATAGAAGTTGCTCTCGCCACCACCCTGGAGGAGGAAGATCTCACCCCAACGAGACAACATTGGCTGACGGGGGTTGATTGGTGGCAAAGGCATGCCCAAACTGATAGTAGGTACCCTCTCAAAGAAGAAGGTGCAAAGTATGCTTCCATACCCGAAATTATTCATCCTCCAGGTCTTACATCCCGAGAGTTGAAGCTTCATGTTCGCCAAAAGACTTGAACACCAATCATATACTTTGCCTTGCAAGCATTTAGTGCCTATATGCATGTAGTGTCTCAAAGCAAGATGTTGCGTAGCACTCCCTCCCATCCGGTTAAGAATACTCATGATGACTTTGAGGGGGAAGCTTGCAATGGTCGAGATAAGAATCTGACTACCAGACTTCTCAGTTCCCGGTACACAGTAGGCATTGACATACTCTTGCATGGAAAAGGCACCCACATTGCGAGAGGACCCTTTCAAGTTCACAAAGTCTCCCCTCTGAGAGAGACCCATGATAAAATAGATGTCATATATGGCGAGTTCCAGTATTTCTCCTTGGATATCAAACACCAGTGCAGTGGAATCCCAATATTGGAAAAGCCTCTCAAGCAAGCGGATTTGTGCCCGCATATTGATTGTTCTATAAAATTTCAACAGTCCACATCTTCGAAGTGCATGGAGAGTCAATGGATCTTGTAATGCTTCTCGGTCCATGTCCTCATGCTCCCTTTCACGCCATACAAGAACCATCCTACCAAGCAAGAAGTCAATTTTTAGTCTTTTTCACCTTTTTACCCTACTTTCAGGGGTGTGCACTACTATGTGCACTAGACAGTCATGCTTGAACGCTGCTTTTCTTGAGCTAAACCAATGCACTTGGATAGTATGCGCTATTGTTGCTCACACACAGCAGCGCACACGCAGAAACACGCTTTGAACATTGCCATAAAATGATTTTGACCATAAAAATTGACAAAAAATGCATGAAATTGCAAGTATTGGAGGAATGAACTTACTTGGTGGAAGCGGAAGATCGATCGGTGGTCCGGTTTGGTCGCAATCAATGGAGGAAGATCAAGGTTTTGCTCCAATTTGCCCTAAAAATTTCAATTGTGATATTTGATTTTTCAATTTGAAACTATTTATATAAAATTGACTTTGATTTTTACCCACTTTTTTCAAAAGTGTATAGTTTCAAGTTGACCCTAAAATGTTCTATTTAATCACTAAAACCTACAAATTTTGGTGAGTTAGATTTAACCTATGTATTTCAAATTTTCAGTAGAAATTCAAAGTATCAAGCCGGATATGACTTAGTTTCTTTATTGACATATCAATATAGGTACCATATTGTGTTATTATTATGTCATTTAGAAAATTTGTTGACCGTTACTAACTTGGCTGTTGAGATCCTATTCTTTGGCAAGCCATGAACCTACGATCCTAGAAGCTGTCTTTTATGTCGTTTTAAGCCCTTGTTTTGACTATTTGGAAAACTAAACAAGATTGCCGAGCAAACTTGTTGTCTTCAATCTCGTTAAAGGAATTGAAGGTCCATCCACTTAAGTATAAGTTTAACCCTTTTCCAGAATTTTGCGGATTACTTACGAAAAAGGAATACTATAGTCATACGTGGCTATAAGATTTCTTCTCTCATTGTTTTAGACTTTTTCGAGGGAGGAGACTAACTGTATGAAAAAGGACTTTTGGAGCTTTCTTTAGGGTTTTCAGGCTCTCGAAACATGAAAACACCAAGCGAGCACTCACCTACTCGGGCTCGATGTGAAATCCACAAGAGGGTATATAGAGGATTGTTTAAGTTTTTCAGACTCTATAAACAGGAAAACACCGGCAAGCATTTACTAACCCGGGCTCGATACTAAAATCCACGAGTAGGTGTATGGAGTTATTGTTTAAGTATTTCAGACTCCTTAAAATTGAAAACATCGACACGCAAGAAAAGATCTCGGCTCGATATTAAAATCCAGAGATCAGTACTATAGAGTATTCTTCTATCTCATCTTCAAACTCTGTAAACAATGAAGAAGGTACTGAGTCTTCCTCCCATGGACTCGTTAAATTTTTACATGGTTGGGATTATTGAGTTTTCTTTCTTTCTTGGACTCATTAAAACAACAAGAAGGACATTCTTTTACCAAAAAGAATAAGGGATGAGAAGGGTATATCACATCTTTTCAATTTCAAAGGAATTTAAATTAGTCATATCATTGAACACAGTACCTATTTGAGTCTATCATTTCAGTTGGGTTTTTAGTTTTTGACTTTCGGGTGAACTTGATCTCCGAGTTGTCACTCCCCCAGTTGGTTATTCTTCCAACCGTATGGAGGGTCTGTTAATGTCTCCTACATTGCAGGATTATATCACTTCCCCTTCATGTTAAAAGCTGCCTAAGACACTTTATGTTGTGCTCACTGTTCAAGGATACAAACTGTGTCGATGATTCTGTAGTTTACCTTGAATTCATGTGTCAGCCATCTTGGTGTCAGTTTGTTTCATCTTGTTACTTGTCCTACTCCACATTATCTCATAACTTTTGAGTGTTCCTCGTGTTGGATGATGGAGGATGCATTAAGGCCTCCCTTCCAATGGACTTCTTCCCATCGAATTCAACTCATTATGCTCTGGGAATAAATTTTAGAGTTTTCGGTTAGTACCTTGGTGATTGCAGTCATCAGTGGAAGTTTCCCTCGCCGTTGAATAATGGGAATACATCAATGTCTCTTATTCGATAGGTTCCTCAAGTGTTCGACTTCAAGTCCACCTATTCACACTTGTTGGAACGTACTAGGTACCTTGGACCCCATTATCATTATCACTGGAACTCCTCGCGTTTGTTAACAGTATACATCAATGACTGGTAATCAAACGATACCCCCCATGTTTGACTCCAACTCATTTATTCACATGGTTAGGGTTTGTACCTTAGGTTGTTTGGATGAAGACCTTGGGACTCTGATAGCATCACCTTATTTATGTTATCACCCAAGCTGTGCAAGACTGAGCCTCAGTCATTTTGGCTCTTCATGGGACATAGATCCAGTTTGTTGTTATGGCTATGATCTCCTATTTTGACGTGGATACACACTTGTATTTTAGTGGCCATGCTATATATACATCTCCTAGTTCTGTATCATAGATCATGTTGTATCATACTACACATCTATATGATGTCAAGATTGTAATTGCTTGTTGACCTTGATCATTGTTTCAGGTACTTTTGTGACTTGGTTTTACGGTTTCTTGCTCCTCCTCTGACTTGGAAATATAATGTATTTCATCCATCGTTTCCCTCTGACCTCACACATTAGGGGGAATCTGTTATAGGTCAAATCTGTACTTTTCCATCTGTGATCACATTGCTCTGTCGATCACACAAAATGACACTATGAATGGAAGAGTTAGGTTGACCTAGATGACTTATTGGTGGTAGTACACTCTTCAGCTGAGAATATGACTGTTTCTCCTGATTTCACCACATGTACGCTACTATTTCTATAGTAAACCAGCTCACACCTCAAAATATGTGCTGCTTTGCTCAAGGACAACCAACGCACACCTTGAAAAATGTTGCAAATGCTTGTTGCAAAGTACAAGAGTTGCGCATTATGCGCCACTCTAGTTGTATGAAACCCGCATACATATTAATATGAAGTCAAAAAATATATTAAGATTACGAATTGGGATTAGTTGAAGTTGGTTTTGCAACTTCCCCAACCTATCAATTCAACCACCTCTCGAATTCAACTGCCTACCTTGTCCCATAAATACAAGGAGGATCCATGAGAGAGGGACCTAGAAGGAATGCTTTAAGTGCTGTTACGCTGGAGGAATTCCCAAGTCATTGTGAGCAGGAGGCCAGGACTCGGTTGCAGAAGCATCTTGAACGATCAAGTATATCTGTACTAATTCATGTTTCTTTGACAATAAAAAGGTGGAAATACCCTTCCCGTCCCAAATTGAATGTCTATTGGATTGTATGTTCATTTGGTTTAATATATGATTGTAGTTGATGTTTAATTGATTTCAATTTCATCATATTGATTGCAGTCAAGATATGCTGTGGAAGGTTTACTTTGTGTTGCAGGTTCATCATAGCAGAAGATCAAGCGGAAGCTAGGACCAGCCGTCTGTAAAAAGGTACATCTTTCGATATCTCGATCTCTTTCCATTTGTAAGAACTAAATGCGATACAATGAATGTATTTACCTGTCACCCCACCCAAGTTGGTAGTGTCTTCTCCTCACTATAAGGTATTAATCCTGCACAACACACCATTCACATGTGCCATAAACATAATTACACGGTATCATGGGTAATATTTTTATCTATTATCCACTCTTGGAAATAATTTTTACAACAATTGATTCCAAATAATACAACATGTTTGACATAATACTTAGCTTTGAATTGCGCATGCAATAGTCCTTGTATTCATTATGACTTACTTTCATTGCAATATCCAAGACATCTTTTTACGACACTATTTTCTCCCAATAGAGCATTCTTGGATTCCATAATAACATGGCTTCGTTTTCATATGATTCTATTGCTACATCACAACAACTCGTAAAATGATCTTAGAACTATAAATTACTAATAACTCCATCATTTCAGCTATTAACATATCAAATGCAATGAATATGGCACACACATGGGGTTAGCATTAACTCCATGTGTTCAAACATACGTTCCCACTTATATGTAACATACCCGATACCCTCATTTATCTAGTTGGGATATGGGGTATAAATTTTTTCCTTTTAGTCTAAACGAGATGCAATATCATTCCACATAACTTAGTTCTCAAATTTAGGAACATCACAATTGTTAATTAAGCAAAGGCTTTAGTCTCCTTTGTAGTACTTTAGTCATTAGAGTACATGTATCAACTGATAATGTGTCTATATAGAACTATGCAAAGGTTGCGACAATATTTATGATGTCTAATCGAACATAGAAGAATCACTCTTATCTTAAAGAGCTAAGTCTCAGAGGTATAATCAAATACACGAGAGTCTATTTATATCCCATTAAGATTTATTCTCTTACATGCATTATGATCTTACTAAACCAAGGAATTCTGGCTTAACTACACTTGATTGTATTTTGTATAAACAAATCATCTACAACAACTGTTAACTTAAGAGTTCATGAGTACATGATCATTTGTAAGCATATATGTAATAAAATAAGGCTTCAATGGCATAATCACTATTAATCCCAACATAATTTCTTCAACTAAGTCCTTCATTAAAATATGGAATTAACCACTCATGCTATCTTGGGGAAAGCAATCTCGTCTTATCACAAGTGTACAAGGGTTATTAAATGTCATGATTCCTTTCAACATATATTAATGCACATAATAATTTAACAATCATTCTTTCTATGTGTAACATTCATTATGCATTGTATTCTTTTTATTCGCAACTAATGTAACAGGACAATTGTACGTATCTCGTGTGATCGCATTATCATCGTAAACTTGTCAGTATACAAAAAAGTGATCAAATATCATTAACACCATATATTATACATCCCAACTGAATCAAGTATCTTTAAATAGCAAAACATAACTTACCAATAATACTTAACTTGAATACTTCATCTAGCGACTACAACTTTCCACCCAACTCTATCCAACCTATACTCTTTCACTTGAGAGGCCACCCCTGAGATGAGAAAGGTATCCTCTAGGGTGGAGGATTAACATAATATTTAATCGAGATTCCTCGACATGGTTTGAAATCATAAACTTTCAGCCATGACTAAACAATAAGACTTGTGTTTCAACCATAAGTTTGGTTTCATCATCATGATTAGGCTCAGTTTTATAAGCGATAAATTTAGTTTCATAAATATAAAATTAATCTTGGTTTCACAACTAAGTGTATGCATTATAGGTATGGTTACTAATTGGGTGAAGATCGGTTATTGTTTCAATTATTTAAAGTTCTCGATCAAGATCATTCTTAGAACTTCTGTTCGTTCTTGGTAGTGAGGGTAATAAAGTTCAACTACCAAACAATTGGATTTAACCTTCAACAACACAATACACCATTTGAATCTTAATTAATATACAACAAGTATATCACATTCCTGAATGTTTCAAATATATTATTGAATATATATTTCAATCAAATGGAGAGGAGGGGGGGGTTCAGTCATCTTAGGGGGGGTCGCTCTGTTATCTATAATTAATCTACTAGATAGAAGATGAAGTCGGCTCTCCACCTAAGGTCGCTCCTCTTCTTTCAATTCAAATTTGACTCTTTTACAAACAAAATAAAGGGGGACCAATCCTCTACCTGAGAGGCCTTCTCCTCTCATCACATCATAAAGGATAATTCATATCATCTTCGAGTTGAAGGAGAGATTGCATTCAAAGTTGTTCCAACAACATAGATGGCAACCATAATGAATTTGTATAGAAAAATATATGAATTCTATGGACTTTGGTGCTAAGGAAAACACATTCACTCTACTTGCCTGATGTTTAGTTAGGGGAACAATTGTAGTATCACTAAAACCAACTCACTGATGTAATCATATTGATATTTATTGGAATATAAGGCATGTGCTTGTTCACTAATGTAACAATATTGATCATTATTGAATGATATGATAAATACGTTACCTAATACTTACCTACAACAACCTTCCCACAAGATATACCAATTATGGAGTGAGTGATATTGGTGAAGAAAGCGGTATCTATCCAGTAGTTTGTCTATACTCTATATTATATTGGAGAAGACTACATAGTGTAGTGACACATTCTAGAGGAGACTCATACAACTCTCAAGGAGGCACAATATTTTTTATCACATGCGAGTAGACTCGACATCACAAAAAATAAAAAAATAAAATTATATATATATATGAAATTAAAAAAGGGAGAACGGTCTTCTATTTTTTTAAATGATGGTTCATAGTTTGTTAGAGGGATACATCCATCAAGAGAAATGTCAACACCTGCTATTCTAGAGAATCAAGGTATGGTCAGGATTACAATCATTATGGCCGTCCCTTCTCATCAAGCACAAACTTTAAGAATGTTCATTACAATCCTACATCAACAATGTTGGTCATGAGAACAATGAAAAGCATAGTCCTTCCTATCCAACTATTGGGAATTTCCCTTCCCATGTGAAAATAACATTAACTTGTATATATTATGAAATATGTATGTGCCCCCTCTAGTTTCTGTATAGAATGCACCCCTAGTGAAACCATCATTTACTTCTCATACAAAGTTATCCTCCCAGTCAAGGTGTTCATCCAAGATTGAGGAAATTTGTCTCCTTTCCCTAAGAGACCGATCTTCTCAACGTAAAGTCACATCCCAAAAATGATTCTCTCAACACAAGATGAACCCATAAAATGAGAGGGAAGTTAAGGCACCAAAACCCTATTTGCTCCTTTTCGTTCCTTTTAATATTCATTAACTTGTTCAGAGCACCTGAGTGAGCCTAATGGTTAAGAACATGTGTTATCTCCGTGGAGGTCATAGGTTCAAAACATGCAGGGGGTAGGGTTGCTCATTGGCTTGTTGTGACAAGGCTTGAAGGGTGGGAGACCCCTGGGATAGAGGCTCACCCCGGTGGGTTTCGGGACGTCTTGGCCCCTGTTGAGTCACAAGTTACTGGTATATCTAGCTTGCGGGTTGTTGGATATACCCTTGGGAGGTTGTTGTTCCCATGGTTAAAAAAACTTGTTCATTTTTTTATGTGTGAGATTTGATTTTCATTGACTCTTTCGTATTCCATTGTGATTATGAATAATAGCAACGAGCCTTTATCTATAGATATATAGTATGACAGTTTTCCCCTTTGTATTAGTATAAAATTAATATACTATTATATTTTTTTCAGTCTCTATACATATATATGTTAATAGCATGTTTATTATATATTACATTTGCATATCTATTTTTACTATATACTAGTATGATAATAATGTCATACTTAGCACTTTCTAGGGTATGAGTATTTTTACATAAAATCTTCTTTAATATATGGAAGAATTTCCATATAAACATATATATTTATATACATATATATAAAGATATTTTTCCATGTCTAAAACTTATAAAATTATTTCTCTACCCTATAAGGTGATTTCAATGCAATAGTAACTACAATTTAATAATAAAATATTTCTTTAAAATGGAAAAAGCTTGGCTTCTCTCCATTAGGAGCTTTAGGGATAACTCTCTATAAAATTTAGGGATAGCTCTTTATCACCCCTTGGTCTACTTGAGATAATTATGTATTCGAAGTAATAATATTTAGTCTCTTGCATTAATAATCATTTAATCTCATTTTAGGCTTATTTTAGAGGTTGGTTTACACCCATAGGCTAATAATACTCCATATGCTTCTTTTTGCTCCCGAAGGTACCATGATGATACTAATCCATCACTAAGATTCTCAACGACTTCACTAGACTTCAACTCCCCCCGCTAGTGGGTATCGTTGCCCCTCTTTTTAGTTGCATTGCACATTCAACCTCATAGATCTATTTTTCATTATTTAGTTACTGCAATTTACATCATCATATCACCATGCTTTACCCAATGCATGGTTTTAATTATGAAATCATAAAAATGCTATCTAATGCTAAAACATTCACTGGTGGGGCCTTTTCCTTGAGCTCCTCACCGGGAACTAGTTCACAATCACATTTACATCCTTGTATTTAAATTACAACATTAGGGGTCAAGGATGAGGGATATTACAATATATGTGTGCATAATCATAACATTTCACAATCTATTTATGCACATTCACTCAACGAACCCTTGCATTGATTCATGAATACCGTATTCTCATTCCATGCATTCCACCATGATGATTGGAAGGTATATCCAATTCCTTGACACATCATCCAACCACCTCCCCAATACTTGTATGACCATTTGGACACCTTCCATTTTGCTCAATACACACATTGGGAATATGCCCTTTCTTTACAAAATAGTCCTTCAGGCATACTAGAAGGCATGATAATAATTGTTAGAATCCAAAGGAAATGAGAGGATGTTGAAAAAGATAGATGACATAACTTTTGACCATAAACGAGGGGACTCTTACAACTGTCATAGAAGTATATTCATCCCATGCTTCCATAACTACATGATAATATTTTCCCCACAAACCTCACACATGCATTCAATGATTGTATGTAATAGTCAAAAGGAAGTGATTGTCTTATTAAAGGCACATGGAAACAATTGGATGAGTTCTAAGATTGACACTTGGTAATAGATGATTTAATCTCCCATAGGCTCCATTTCCTCTTCCTCTTTAGTGCTCTTTACACAACCATCTTAGACCATTTTATTATTTTTTGAATATAATATTTAGATACCTTTAAAGTTAGCATGACAATCCAACCACATGGTCCATATAGAAATATTTACATTATACATGCCTGGCCATTCACTAGTCGGGCCTTGGCTTTGAGCTCTGCACTAGGAATCCATACCAGCATATTTACATCATTTACATAATTTGATTTGATACATTCCAAGTCAAAATTGGGGGTATTACAATATCCTTTCCATATCCAGCAACACTATGGTCTCAACCATGGAAATCTCACATGGCCTTCACTTCCATATTAGGATCATAAGTCCCAATTTTCTTTGGTTATTTACTCATAACCAACACACATGACATGCTATTTATTTTCATATGAATGCATTCTATATTTTAGTAGTCATATAGATATGATATTTTCTACCTTCACCATGCCATACCATATTGCAACATACTACACCATACTATGTGGGGTTTGATTCAATTAAATGTATTCAAATAACATTGACATACCGATTTATGATGCTAAAATATGGATGAAGGGATTCTTACCCCTTACCCTTTCTAGCACTTTTGTTATTAGCATAACTGGATCCATACTTACATGGATACCATCACTTATATGATATTATTTGATCAATTAATGTTTAAGAAGGCTCACACAATCCCTTCACCAACACTGGACCAATATCATATGCCCAATGTTTTAATTGTTAGAGGATAGATTTCTATATGCCCACATATTTAATTCCGATTTTAGGTGTATATGGGTGTTCTAAATCTAGTTGGGTAGATACAAATCATGAGGATAGCAAATGAATCTTACAGTCGCTAAATTCATCCTTACCACTTGGATAACAATTGTAACTATGTTTTCTTAAGGTCAGATGTTTAAATGGATATGGATATTGTCATGGCTCAATAAAAATGGTTGCTTGCTCATATTAGCAATTTGTTTTAACACCCTGATATCTATCACAAATTTAGTCATTCCTCTTTAATAATTTGTTAAATATTTGATGTATAAAGAGATTGATGGAGGAATCGATCAATACCTTTGGGAAAATAAGCTTGAGATTGTAAAAAAATATTCATCAATGCAAAGAGAACATTCTTTCTCATTTCTTTTTGTGGATGTTGTAGAATAGGAGATTTGATCCCATAATAATGTAGGTTGTAGATCAACACTCTGTTCTATAGAGGTAGGTACCACTCCAATAGATCAAAGTGTTGTATAGTTAGGTGGTATTTATTTTTGTTTTGTGATTTTATTTATTCTCGCAAGCATGTTTCTATAATTTAGCAAGGTACATAACCTCTGGTTAACTCTTTAATATAACATATAACTAAGCTTTGATTTCTGGTTGATTTGCTTCTTTTTGCAACGTGTGATTTATTTCCTCACAATGTGTGATGTGTTTTCATTTCCACAATGTTATTACAATTGATATATTAGTTTTTATCAATGCTTTCCGACAACGAGAGTGATGATATATGAGGAAATTCCTAAATATTTTCAACAAACAACCTGGTGATAGTAGGGTCCTAGTAGCTTGATCGGTGTTCCATTACATGATCATTGCAAAGAGTTATTGAGGTAGATTTGATTTATGAAGTGTGGTGTGATTCCTTTCTATGATTTACATTTCTTAGAAGCATATTAAATAAACCATTACCAAGAAAAGAATTTGTAGCTTGCAATTGCATTTACATTGCATGACATCTCGCAAGCATATAGACCCGAGGTTGACAATTAATTAATGAACTAATTAATAATTACAACAATTAATTAGCCCATGATTTTGGTGCTGTTACTAGGGAGATGTCAAAGGCACACTAATATTTCTTGTATTGGTTTTAGTTGGCACATAGTATTGGGATTTGTACAAGGTAATTGTTGAATTGAATCCTAATATGCATCCCATACATAGTGTTTGCATTTTTTAAATTAGAATCATGAATAGAGGTGCTTTGAGCATGGGGAAACAAGACCAGTAGGATGAGAGGTAAAAACCCGTGCATTCACTATGAATATTTCGTAGTGATTTCCTACTCCATTGTAATCAAATCATGTAGTTTGAATGATTTAAATTAGAATATTTTTGTGGTGCAGTAAGAGCTACCCATACTAGTAACCTCTCTTTTTGTAGGAAGTTGGCAAGAGGAAGAAGGCATTGGTGAATGGAGATTCCACTAAAGAAGGAACAAGAAGATAAAAAATATTTCAAGATTGCATATGGATTGATTATCTTTTTTTTTTTTTTTTTGTAACTAGGGGAATCGACAACTAGGATGGGGCTGGTACTCGCGTGACATGGGGTCCAGGGATCCAATCCCGTCCGCTACCACTATACCCCTAGGTGCACCCACATAGCCTGCAAGCATGGGGCACGGGTAAGCCAGGGTGATTTGAAATCGTGACCTCTGTTTGTGCTAGAAATTGTTACTAAGGCTAGGGTAACAAGCCAACACAATCTCAAGAGTAAAATTCAAATCAAACTAGGGTTTAGGGTTTTGTTTTATATGTTTTTGGTCATAAACTTCAAGAGCATACAGGGAATACATTCAGCAGATAAGAAACAACTAAATCATACACATATATCGATAAAGATGCATATATATCACAAAAATCCAACAAAAGACTGTACTGAAGTTCACACATAAAGGACAAGCACCACTAGAAAATACACATCAACCAGCAATGAATTTGTCATTCATGAAACTAAATAAGTTCAAACATGAAGCCAACACAGATCAAATGAAGGGGAAAGAGTCATATATTCATAGTTTCATCAGTAAATGCATATAAGAGTTACAATACCTATCTCTGAATAAGTCTGAAAGTACAAGCAGCTAGCAGACCTCCTGATGCTCCCAAAAAATCAGAACCCTTACAATGTTTTTCTTCCCTTTCTAAATAGTTTTCTTCCCAAAAAACAGTTAGGTCTTTCCTCCTAACTCTCCATCGAATCACTAAGTTAGGTAACGTAAAAATTACACTTTTTACAAAATTACAAGTCTGCTAAAAATAGCAAATTCTTTAACTAAAACAAAATGCTTATCTTAAATAAGCCCTAACTAATAACTGCCTCATATCTCCTTCGCTGCCTCCACAAGAAGAGATATACCATATGGACTTGAGGACCTTTTCTTTATTCTTTTATGCTTCTTCTCCAGATCAGCTATCTTTTTATGAAGGTGTTCATTTTCCTGTTGTAAAGTTTCAACTGTCTTTTCCAGCTCTGAACAGTGCCTATCAGCAGCCCTTTTCCTTCTAAGTGCTTCCTTTGCATCAACCACTAATTCCTGAAAATTGTCATGAACATCCTGGAGATCTTCTCTTAATCTTCTATTGGCCATCATCAAACCATCGTTGACCTCCTGCATATAATTCATTTGGTGCTTATATTGTTTGACAGTCTTCTGTAAATTTTCCCTGTCAGAATTAGCCATTTTCTCTATTTTAGAATCTTGCTCTTCATTAGGTTTCCAAGGGATGTCAAACTTCTTAAAGATTTCTGCTTCTTCTGTCAATAGTTTCTCAGAAGTGTCTTCAATAATGATCTTTGGGTTTTTTTCATCTGCTGCTTTCACTGAATTAATCTCCTCTTCTTTACATGCCTGCAATTTATCTATCTTTGATTTATCATCCTCCATGGATTCTTCGTCTAAGATAGTCACTTTATCTGAGTTCAATTTAGGGTTTAACAACTTTTTCATGTTTAACCTCAGCTTATTTTTCGACCTAGTTTTAGGTCTCCAGAATGTAGCTGCCTCTCCCATCATCTTCAGTTCTTTCCCTTTGTACTGAACAGAAGCTAATTCCACTACTTCCAGCTTATTTATTTTCTTGTTAGGCCTCATGGTTTTGCCATCTAAAACTTGAGCTTCTTCAATTTCAGTTTTGACTTTAATCTCAGAAATAGGTTGTTCTTCTTCTAACATGTATCTTTCATCATCCGAAAGGATTGTGATGGGGCTTCTTGGCTGAATGTGGATCTCTTCTTTAGCTACAGGAACCATTTTAATGTCAACTTTCCTTTCCTCCTGAGGATCTGCTACAGGTGATGGATTCTTTTCAAGCAGTTCCTTTTTGTCTTCAAATAGTGTGAACTTGTTTTTAGTGTAATCTGGAATTACTTGGAGCTGACTGTCATCTTGTCTCTCTTCTGCTACCTGTTTTGTCACCTTCTTAGCTTTAATATCATGTTTACTTGTAGCTTTGACTGAGTGGCCTAACTTTTTCATCATTACCTTCCCCTTGTCAGTCTGTCTTTTTGGTTGTTGGTCTTCTTTTTTAGGATGAACACCTGACGAGAACAAAAATAAATCCCAAGTCCTTCCCTCATGTTGCAACACTGTAGTGATGATCAGTTTAATGAGACCATGGTGAAAAAGTGGCTGAGAAGTGTGATCATCATGTTGTTTTATCTTGCTTGACATTTTTTGCAGGCTTTTGAAGAAAAAGAAGGGCAGATTCATCTTAGAAATTCCTGCCATGTGTTGAAGGAACCTGAGATGATATTTAAATACCAATGAATATCTTCCTTCATAGGTCACATAACTTTGAAGTATCCTTATGGGATCAATCCACTCCTTCCTGAAATTTTGAATGAAGATACCCTTGTTCCAGTCATGAATCACATTAGGCAACAAGTACCTTTGGGGTTCAAACTCGAAAGGTGATTTTTTAAACCAGTGCTCTCCCTCATTGCTAATCTCAGTAGCTTCTGCTATTAATTCCACAGACAACTTGAATTTCAAAATATCCATCATAATCATATCATTTTTAAGTCCCTTAGCAAACTTGCAGGAGACCTGAGTATTGAAGCCATCAATCTTTTTGAAAAACTTTAACCAACCTGCCTGCTGAAAAAGTTCTGCACAGTCAGGAAGCTTCTGAATCCAGGTTAGGTCTGTGGGCTCAGCCCTGTTGACCTTACCACTTTTTCCACTTTTCCCCATATTCTTCTTTTCAGTAAACAGGAACAATCTGACTTTAGGCTTCAAAAAATGTTTTGTAAGCTGGTTTCTTATGCTTTGGGCTCCTTTGAAATTTTCTACACACTCTTGGACAGACCTTCAAGTTCAACGTTCTCTTCTCTCAACCATACAACTAAGTCTGTATAAGAAAGTTGATATGTTCTCTAAGCAAGTGACTTCACGAGTCATAACAATTTTCAACAATGTTTAAACCATTTAAATAAACCAACAAAACGCCTTCTGTGTAAGAAATGAGCATAACAGATAAATCTGTGAGTCCTCTCAATGCTATTTCCTGTATATTCTGATTTTTAATAGCATTAGGTCATGAGAAAAACCCATTCAATTAGTTCATTATAACCAATCTGCATCACTACCAGAGTTTTGAACGTATAGGAGAGCAAATGATAAACAATCTTCGTTCAAACTGTCATTAGAATTTCCCAGGCTGAATACTTTAAGTTTAAGATTATTTTGCTGCTCTGTTCATGCACATTCCTCATACTAGCTTCAGATAGCTATTTCTGTGGTGAAATGTTTATTTTATGATCTATTCTATCATCTCCAGCAACCAATTTCTCCAGATAATCGTGCAGCGAAAAAGACCCAAATTTTCCAGCTATAAGGGTTTGTATCGGAATACCTGTCAATTACTCATCTGTCGTGGCTTACAGCTTCGTTTTGGGGTATCAGTGGTCTCCTCTTATGAGAATAGGTGTCTTCATATCGTTTCTTTGACTGCTGGTAAATGAATTCGGAAGCCCTAATTCTCGCTGGCGTTAAAACACACTTGTCTTCTCTCCACAGCAACACAATCCATCTTTTTAGCAATTAACTCTCCTTAACGAACACTCCTCTCCTATAATAATGCGTGTAGCAAGAGAAATTTGACAGCTTAGACCGGGATTTGCTGGTTTTTTGTGCAACTGATTCCGCATACCATGCAATGATGAGCTTGTTCTGCTTCGTGACTAATAACCAACTAAAATCATGCTTAAATTGCAGCAAACACGTGTTAAAACACTCACACAAGGCGATTAGACACTCCCATACTGCATCATGATTGAAATCAGTTCAAAAATTGAAAAAACACAGGCCGCGATATTCCTGTAGCGCGCCCTTTGTTAAAATTTTGTCTAGCACTACAAGAATAGCTACCATGCCAAAATTTAGCAGTTTTTCAACTTTCTGCTAATTTGTCGGAGGTTCTAACAGTTACTTGATTTAAGAAATAAGTTTATCTGCTCTCGAAACACATTAATGAATCAACCTTTGAAAATATGAATTTCTTTAAACCCCTTTAAAATATAAAAGATCACCAAAATCAAATAAAATCTAAAAGGAATGGGCTCAAAACTTATTCAATCACCCACAGAGTTTCTAAGGAGACTAAAACTAAAACTTAAAACCAAAAATTTAACTAAGGTAGATTGAAAAACAAACCAAAACTGGAGAAAATAAATCAAAAAATGGAGAAAAATTTATTGACTTAACAACCTCCATTTACAACATTTCCTTCATATCAAGCGAATCGCCGGTTGAACTACACCCTTGCGGGCAGGATTGATTATCAAGATATGTGGTTAATTTCCATTTTTTTTAATATCATGGGTTGATCATATTTCAATAGATATATCATTTTTGGGATTCACAACGGTTGCTATGACATGTTGTGTAAGTCAATATAAGCATTGGATGTTTGAAAGTTTTGGTATGTGGATGTATTACATTGAAAATTATATGTCTACAAAAATTCACACCTATGGGTGATTCCATGAAGATGGGTAACTATTTTTTGCCAAATATGGCGATGAAAAATGGAAATTTTACCCATATATTAAATTGAAGCCCTCAAAACTCATATTTTCCATATGAATTTCGACATGCGGTTAAAAAACAAAATGTAGAGAATTATGTTGGCTTTCCAATGATATTTTTTAAAAAATATACTAATGTCATTTATCATGTCAAATTTTCATTTAATGAAACGTGTGTCCTTAAAAATTTGAAGAGCAAATAACAAGTGGCTCTTATGTGTGCAAAATAATTTAATGTTAAAGTAATAATTAAAAAAAATGAAATATGTAAACATGATCTAGAAAGAATGCACTAGCGCGTACATATTTTTCTTTTAATTTTCCTCAAAAAATTATAATTATTATTATTTTTTGAAACTGAACAATGAATATTTCAGTCGCATTTTGCACACATGTGCGTGTGCACTTAAAATATTTTGATTGTTTACATAATTTCCAAAACTAAAAATACTATTTTGAAGACGACGCACTGATGTAGTGCTTGTATATTTTTTCAAATTTTTTGGATTTGTATTTTGAATGTTGTTGATTTATCTTTGAGCTCATTCGAAGTTGTCGACAGGGTTTTTTAGGGTAAGCTTTAGCAAAAATTTAAAAAAAAATGACATACAAAGATAAACAATTATATGTATATGGATAGAGGATTCATTGACGAATCCAACAGTATCAAGTCTTCCCATTAATGTGCATTTAATGACATAGTTTAAGCTTGTGAAAGGAAGGCCAATTTTTTTTTTTTTTGCAGTGAAAAGGGCTTTCGGCCTGCTTTTAGGCCCTCGATCGAGATATTTGCTCGATTGAGGTTTTTAAAAAAACCTCTGTAATACACCAGGATTTGATAATTATTATTAAATACATTTATGAATATTTTAATTTATTTTATTCTCATATTTTTGACAAGAAGTAAAAAATAAAACAATGTAATGGATTATTTTATTATTAATAAAAATATTGAAGGGGGACAGAAATGAAATAGCTGTTGCATGAGTGATTTCTGACCCACAAGAGGAAAATCCAAGTGTCTGAAGCTGCACAAGGTGCGGGAGGCATCTTCCCCAAAATTAGGGCACCACTCCTAGTTGAGTGCTAAAGAGCAGGAGGCTCATAAATGACCAAGACCTAGGCAAAATACTATATAACAATATATCCATAAGCAACAAGAGTCTAGCATTGGATGGGGATTGAATCTTATAATGCAAGAGATGGTGCATTAGGGATTTTTTCTCTTTTGGTTCAACGATCATGCTCAGGGGTTCTGGAGCAAGTGAGACTTGGCTGCTCTAGGAGTTGGTTGGGATGAACGGTTGTTTCATTTCTGTTTTCCCAACAGTAGTGCCAAGTTCCTTGTTCTGTTTTCCTATTGTTATATTTATTACAGTAGGAATGTTATTACTGTTTCACCTCTAACCCTCAGAATTTTTTTAATATGCATCTAAAATAGTCTATGGATTTGTTTATATGCTGTACAAATATAATTTCTATTATGATTTAAAATTCTATGTGCTACCATTTAAACTTTCAAGGTCAAAGGATAAATAGCTAGTGTATAAATGAAAAAATTCACTATGTTTTCTATCTAATGTTTCTGTTATAAAATATTTTAGATTTGAAATAAATCATCGTTAGCTATTAAATTCGTTTTCAAACAAAGCTCTGTATGTTGGATATACGTAGATGCAAAACAAAGTCAATTATAGAAATATCTATAATGTAATTATCGCTTATTTTTTTTTATATACTAGGCACTGTAATCGTTTCTGTCCTATAAGTATTCCTATATATATATATATATCCAATTAAAATCCAAGCCTTGATTATAAAAATAAGCATCTCTGTCGAAATTGGGATTTACACTTTTTTTTTTCATTTATTACTATCAATTCTATCTCTTGTTTCGTAATTCAAATCTTAGTAAAATATCCTGTAAACTCTCAGTTTTTTCTTTCAGCATAGTATATTATATCTTAGTAAGAGATGGAGGATAATTCATAGTTTAAAACCTCAGAATAAAACGACCTAAAATCGTCAAAATAAGTCTTTCTTTTCCAACTGTAGAATATCCCGATGTAAATTTTATTTCTTCATCCAAACTTATCACAGATCGAATATGGATAGATCTGGGATCAAAGTAAACTAATAATCAAATTTCATAATATGGTTTATATCTACAACTATGTACATTTACTACCGATACTTTTGGGTATTCACATTATAAACCTAAATTTATAATTTGCAATTATGTTAACTAATAGTCAAACAAATAGAATCAAGTCGATAGGATTGTAGATCCATTGTAGACCCCAGTTCGAATCAAATAGATGATCATAATTAAGAAAGTAAAAAAATGTCCATTTTTTTCACAACAATGAATAAACATTGTTTTAAAAATAAGAAGTCGACCAAATCGCATTACAACTACATTATCAAGTTGGAAACATATCACCAAACTAGCCATGACCTTGTGGGTCACTTAAGGTTTTAAAAAATTATAAACACAGTCAGAAGAAGAACGCGATTTTGCAATCCTGTGGCTGTAAGCCCATTCCAATGGAATCCACTAGAGCTTGTTTTTACAACCTAATTACTAAAATGAAGTTACAAGGGAAATAACCATCCATGATGGCATTTATATTAACTTCCAGCCCAGAAACAAAAACGAACAAACCATAAAACACGACTAAGTTTGAATAGAAAGCTGGAACATAGCGTTAAGCCTCTATCCGATAAGACTTAAACCCTAGGGTAGACCAGTTAAAGGGTCAACTTATCTCTTGAAGGAATAAGGGCTGGAAACTCCTTGCGCCTTGCCCCAAACCCTGTCAAGGGTTACCTGCATAAAAGGACAATGAATGCCTTTAATAATAAAACATTTACATATGTATTTTATACAATACTTGATCTAAAATTTTAAAGTTGCAGCTGGCATTCTTTTCTTTACCTGGGCATCTGAAGATGCGGGCTTGGGAGGAGGTGACCTTGTTACCATCCTCGCCGACGCCCCCATCTGTAACCAACAACCATGGACAAACTCAAACACTGTAAATTGCAAATGAAGGACCGAGTGTTAAATAAAAAGAAGATAAACGTTCTTACCTATTTGTATTTGCTGTCCATGCCAGGGGCTGGCTCCTCCTGGCACCCTTATCACTCCCAACCACCTACATGAAGAATTTATACATTAATTCCCTAAGGAAAATGAAGAAGGAACATAATAAAAAAAATAAATTAAGGATGTGAGTTTGGGTATTACCTTGTTAATGGCATCTCAAGGAAACCATAAGTTTGTGCTTCAGTCGCAGCTATAGAAAGAGGTATGTTGGAAGTCTCCAACTTATATTTTAACCTCGAGAAACAACCAAAGCAAAAAAAATGAAAAAAAAAAACACCATCACCATTTTCGCAGTATAGTCCCCAAAATTTCTACAATGCACCTTAACTAACACAGAGCCTCTTTACACAGAGCTCGCCGACCATAAACATACATTAATCAAGGTTAAGATAGCTTGCAGGGAATTAAACCCTTTTCGAAACCCTTCTCCATCCGCCTATCCAAGTGGACGCTGGAGATTGTTTCCCAGCTTGGGTCGTAAAGCCTGGATGCGGTGTCAACGCGCAGCCAGGGTGGCGAATTTAATGTTCCATCCAACATATTAAATAACCATCCACCATGGATACTAAGTTAACACATATTTCAAACCATACTATCATTCTAGATCAAAGGTTATACTGTGGAAAATACCTTAATCTCTTTCAAACTTGGGTATGCATTTTTGTATGGCCAACCTGCCAAGGTTAGAATAGGTTTCTAACACCATACTATTGTTTTGGGGAATTAAGACCTAGTCATAGTCCCCCAAAAGAAAGGGCATTGGGCAAGTAAATGTCCACAAAAGAAATCCAAGCCTAAGCTTGCAGCATTTTTCGCCCAAATAGATCCATCCTGGTGGGATCTCTGCTCCTGTACATCCGACCAATATCCTTCGGGTGAAATTATGTTTCTCCCTAAGGAGAATTATTTTGATTCAGATTCTTTCATCCAATTAAATAAATTTTCTCCCTCCAGTTCGGATTCTTCCTCCTCCGACTCCGATTGTGCTTCGGAAGCAAATTTAGGGGGGTGTGAAGGACCTTCAGATTTTGATTTTTCTTGTTTTATGTTTTCAGCTTCAGCTAAACCATCTCCTCAACACAAATAGCTTCAATTGATCGACAACTCTCAGAAATTCCTGTTTTTGAATATATTCTCAGAGGAGAATTAAGAGAAGAAAAGCAAAGATTATTGTCATTACTAAAAGAAAGAAAAAATCAATCAGAAGAGAATAACCCTGCATTCTACAATCCTGCAGATTTATACAAACACTATCCGATAGAACATGAGGATAAACAACAGTTTAGACAAGACAAAGAAAATCTGATCAGATTACAAATCAAGGAAAAACAGAGTTCCCTTCGAAAGCTTGTAAGGGAAATCGAAGACTTAAAAGGACTACTTGAGGGAACACTTCGGGAAAAATATCAGTCTTATGATGATGAAATGAGCAGGAAGTATGAAGAAGCTTTAAAAATACCAATGTATAATGAGGATTCCCCTAAAAAGGATTCCCATAATAGTCTCACTATGTTTCCAGAACCATCCTTAGGACTTTTCACAGGTCCTAAAATGTATATTCAAGTTTTGTTTTGTCCTCTAGAGTTCAAATCTTATAAGATGGATTGCATGATTGATTCAGGATGTTAGATGAATCTATCAAAAGGTGGTGCAATCCCCTCATTTTATTGGGAAAAGGATTCAGATCATGGAGTTTCTATAGAAGGAACTCCTGTACAGCTTTTGGGTAGAGTAGCAGATTTCCCCATTCAAGTAGGTAGCTGTCTAGATGCTTTATCTTTGAATAGATTAGATAGCATAAAAGATGACTGTATTATAGGTTCAAAGTTTATGAATAGAGTCAGCACTATCACTGTGGATACAAATAAAATGTTGTTTACTTGCACCATAAATGGAAATTCGATCTCCTGTCCCCTATCCTTTGAAGCTCAATCGAAATGCAAGAACCCTGCTAAGAAAACAGACCTTAAGCAAAACATTGTAGAACTGTTCAAAATGGAAAGATGCATTGCTTAAGCAGAAATGCATAAGGAAAAATCCTTGGCTGAGATCTCTGCTAAATTAGAAAAGGATTGTACTTCAGAAAGCCATAATGCTTTCTGGACCAGAGAGAAATATTTTGTTTCCCTTCCCTTTGATCCTCTGGTAAAACACAAAGCCATGAAAGCCTCTACTAGATTGATGTCTCCCTCTGAAAGGGAATTCTGTGCCAATGAAATAAAAGAAATGCTTTCAAAAGGATTGATTGAGCCCTCTAAGAGTCCTTGGGCCCGTAGAGCCTTTGTTGTCAATAAAATTCAGATATAAAAAGAGGAAAACCCAAATTGGTTGTAAACTATAAACCTCTCAACGCAATACTCCAAAAAGTCAGGTATCCTTTGCCTGATAAAGCTAGCCTTCTGCAGAGAATTGCTGGATGTTCTATATTCAGTAAGTTCGATCTAAAATATGGATTTTATCATATTGGAATTGATGCTAAAGATAGATTTAAAACTGTCTTTGTTGTTCCTCATGGACAATATCAGTGGAAAGTCTTACCCTTTGGGATAAACAATGCTCCCTCTGAATTTCAAAAGAGGATGGAAGATATTTTCAGAGAAAAGGGATGGGAATTAGTCTTCATTGATGATATACTGATATGCTCCAAGAATTTGTAGGAACATTTAAATCATTTGCAAGAATTTTATCATTTGGTCTATAAACATGGTCTTGTTCTCTCAAAGAGAAAGATGGAGATTGGAAAAATTGAAATTGAGTTTCTCGGTTTCAAGATTAATAAAGGACAGGTAATTCTTCAAGACCATGTCTTGAAAGTCTTCTCCCACTTCCCAGATCAGATTTTAGAAAAAGTCTAGCTTTAGAGATTCCTAGGAAGTCTAAATTATATCAGACCATTTTATAAAGGAAAAGCCGAGGATATCCATATCCTTCAGAAAAGATTGAAAAAAAATACTCCGAAATGGTCTCAAGAAATGACTGCAGCAGTCCAGAAGATAAAGACTAAAGTACATCAGCTCCTTGCTTTGTCTCTCCCTCAAGGAACTGGTCACCTGATCATCGAAACCGATGCTTCGACTAATTCATGGGGTGGGATTCTTATTGAATTACAGGATGGAAAAGAAGAAATTTGTGGCTACGCTTCAAGATCATTCAAATATGCAGAACTTAATTATCCTTCTAGTCATAAAGAAATTCTGGCTATTAAAAAGAAAGCCAATCAGTTTCGTTTATTTTTAAAACCTGTAAAGTTTTTGATTAGGACTGATTTGAAAATAATGCCTGGCACATTTAAAAATGAAAATTTGATGGCCAAAAATAGTTCTAGGATTTTAAAATGGTTTTTGTGGTTACAAAATTTTGACTTTGATATTGTATATAAACCTGGTTATTTTAATTGTGTCACTGACATGTTAACCAAAGAAGAAACACATACTCCAGTTTTGCCCCATCTAAATATGTTCCATACAGGAGCCTCCAGCTCCCAGCAGCAGGATAAAGGCAAATGGCCTACAAGATAGTTTCCTTCCCCTCTCAACCATTCTCACGCAGGGTTGTTCTTGAAGCCCTGGGATGAATCGGCGACACCTGAAGAACGCAAGCTATCTTTGGAATATGCAAGCAGAATAGAAGTTGAAAATTTCCTCTCTTTGACGCTTATCAGACAAATCCAATAATCCCCGCTTAAACTCCAAATTTTGGAGAAATGGGAGAAATACGCCTTTCTTGGCTTAGAAAAGGCACAAGATAAACTAATTGGTTGTCGAGAAGTATGGCTGGATTGTAATGAAGAAGAAGGAAGAGATGTTTGGCATGTTGACATTCGACATGGTGATCTTACCTGGACAACATACAACCTTATTCTTCAATTTTTTAGAGAAGAAAGAGTGATTGTTATCTGTGCAGATCCATCTAATCTGCTCAACAATACGTGGTCAGGATGGACAGAAATCCTTTTGGATAAATTTTGCCCAAGGAAAGATTGGATCCAAAGGAGAGCTAACTTTATTCTTCACCTCCAGGATGATATGCAGGTTGCTGATATGAACCATATGTGGTTCAAATTCAAGTTACAAAACCTTAGGGTCCTTTATTCGCCACTTGAACACACTGTGTACACAATTTAGAAGTTTATCAAAAGGGACCAAGCCAAAAATAGGATTGATTCTAAAGTTCACACTAGACGGATTCCTCTGAATTTTAGAGTTGAATTGATTTTTCAAGGCGAATTCATGTGTGAACATAACAAAGTTATGAGCAATGCTTTGATTATAATCTATATCCATATGCCTTACCCAATGAACCTGAGGATTCTGGTGGGGATCCGGATTCTGGCGGGGATCCATTTAATTGCCCATGTGGTAGCGTCGATCTTGGCGATGGATGAGAAATTTGTATTTGTCTTAAAGGGTGGGACCCTTATGATTGAAAGGCATGGCGGGCCGCCTTTATAGGTTCCACATTGTTTAAGTTTGTTGGATATTTATCCTTTTGTCAGTATGCCAAAGTCTGTCGGAAGTATTTTATTCGGGTCCCCACATGTCTGCTAGACCATTCAAGGGATGAGATAACGGTAGTGGTGGTCCCCACTCACCGCCCTGAATATTTGCTTTTGACTGTGTGTTGTCAGTCAGAGGTCACCGAGTGACCGGTTCAAATTTGTATAAATAAATCCCTTCGGGTCTCTTTTGAGACATTCGAAAGTGTGCAAGTCAAGAGATCTGCAAGTTTTAGAGTCAAGGTCTGTGTATCCTCTATGCCCGCGTCTAGTGTGAACTGGCATATGAAAAACATTTATCTCAAGTGTAAAGAGTCTGTAAGAGATCAATAGCGTATGCTCTCCCTCTGCACTTTGTGCAACTAGCTGGGATCAAAAGCTGTCTAGTTTTCTATGTGTCATCAGCGATGATCTTCGCAGTCCGAAGACGAGCTAATAGTCTGTAAATTATTTTGTATTGCGTGTGAAATATTAATGCAAAGAAAAGGGACGATTACCACAAGAAGAGTATGAATACGTTTGTAAAATCGATCTTGGTGTACCCCTGTGTATAAAAATTGCTTATTTAAATACGTTTAAGCTTAGGATTGAGACACCCAACTTAGCCATAGGGCCAAGTAAAATTAAAATAAAAATGAGAATAAAAATAGGAACAATTTAAGTATCACCTGCATTTTCTCGGGTGATATGCCTCTTTTGGCGAAGCATCCTCCATGTTTGCAACCTGACCAAGCAACTATTGTTCCATTAACAAACTTTACCACTTTGATAACTTTAGTGAATAAACGTTACTCGCTAAGAATATTGGTTTGTATCATAGTATATCAAAGTAAGATTGATTATGTGACAACTTACATGAATAATTAAATTTTTTATTATTATTGAATTTTTGAGGTGCGTGACAATATGGTATCAGATCATGGTTACAACACATGGCCTGAATTGACCCAATAATTAAAACATATGATAAAATGAAAACATGAAACTAATGTTGTTTATTTTATTTTCTGGTTTGATTCTCTTACTAAACAGGAAGAAGAAGAAAACTGTATTTTGCAGGAAAATTATGGCATAGTTTGGAATTCCTGAAGGAGAGGAATCACCCCCTCGAGTACCGGTAAATACTGAAGGAGGTAAAATATGGGTAAATTTAAATGAAATTAGAAATGACAACCTGTCAAAATTACAACAGACTGTGAAAGAATTAAGGTCAGAATTAAAAAGAGTTAGGGATGAAAACGAACGAATAATGGAAGCACAAGAAGAACTAAACAATATTTTGCTGGCTAAAATACACAGTAATGAAAAAGATAAAAACAAAAAAACTAAGGAAATTAAACCAAAAACTACACCTTACAAACGCAAAGGAAAAAAAACTGCAATTTTCCAGCCATGGGGATGAAACTTCCAGCGAGGAATCATCTAAATAAGAACATCAGGATTCTAGCGAAAGTAGTGACAGTCATAAAGATAAAAATAAGTACAGACCCTATGAAGAAATTTCAAGAGAATTAAAAAAAATTAAACCTCCAATGTTTGACGGTGAAATTGAGAAAGGATAAGAGGAAGAGGCCTTGTTGTCTGGAATGAAAAAATATTTCCATATTTACAATTATTCAGATGAACTAAAGGAAAAAATGGCCATCTATAACTTAAGCGGAAAAGAAGATATCTGGTGGAAAAATATCAAGAAAGTAAAAGGTATAAAAGAACAACAAGTAACCTGGAAAACCTTTAATAATCTGTTTAAATAAAAGTATCTTTCGGAACAGTACTATGAAGGGAAAGCAAAAGAGTTCTACGAATTAAGGTTGGGTGCTTTGACCATGAAAGAAATTTGCAGTAAATTCCTAAGTTTGCTTCATTATGTACCTTATAGAATTGATGAAAAACAAAAATACAACGTTTTCTTAGTTGCTTACCTACTCCATTTAAAGAGCGTATTGAATATGACAACCCAAAGACACTGGAAGAGGAAATGAGGAAAGCGAACTACTGTTACGAACAGAATAAAAATAAAAGAGAAAACATGCCTAAATGGAACACAAAGAGGCGGGATAATTTTAAGAAAAAAAGTAACAATAGATTTCACAAAAATTCAGGGAATAATATTTACAGAGGGTATCAGGGTAGCAACTACAGAAATTTTAAACCACAACACCCTGCAGCAAGAGAACGAGAACCCTCCAATAATTTTAATAAAAACATTGCTTAGAAAGAACCCCTAAAATGTTGGGAATGTGGTGAACCACATTATTTCAGAGACTGTCCTAAAAGAAATAAATTTTTTAATAAATCCCACTCCATTCAAGAAGCTGTTACAGTTGGAGATGTGGCGAGGGGTATGCCCAAAATTAATGTTGCACTGGAGAATCTACATGAATACCATCAAGCTTCAATGGTCAAAATCGAAGGTATGATAAAAGGGTAACCTATTTCCATACTAATTGATCCAGGTGCAAGTTTAAGCTATGTATCACCTAGGATTGTTGAATTATGTAAATTAGTACCAACAAAATTTGAAAAGTCTTGGATGGTACAGTTAGGCACAGGTACTAAACGTAAGGTCACTAGTTATGTGAAAAATTGTGAAGTATTGATGAATGAATTTAATACGCATGTTGATCTGAATATTTTACCGTTAGGTTCTTATGATTTGCTGATTGGAATGGATTGGTTGGAGAAACATAAGGTTAAGCTGAATTGTTTTGAAAAAACTCTTACATGCATAGATAACACTGGAAATACAATTAAAGTAACATGAATTCCTAGAAACACAACCATCAGGGAAATCTCAGCCCTACAAATGAAAATATAGGTACGTAAGGGGTGTAAAGTTTTTGCTCTTTATGTAATAGATAATAAGGAGCAAGATAACAAACTTAAAGTAGATGATATACCTATCTTAAAATATTTTAAAGATATCTTTCCGAAAGAAGTCGCTCGACTACCTCCGAAAAGAGACATAGACTTTACAATCGATTTAATACCGGGAGCAGTGCTAGCATCAAAAGCTCTGTATCGAATGAATGTAATAGAATTCATAAAACTTAAATCGCAATTACAAAAATTAATTGACAAGAAGTACATTCGACCTAGTGTTTCCCCTTGGGGAGTGCACTGGTCTTATTTGTAAAAAAGAAAGATGGAACATTAAGGTTATATATAGATTATCGACAACTAAATAAAATGACTATATTAAAAATCGATACCCTTTACCCTGGATAGACATCCATTCGATCAGTTCCAAGGGGCAACAATCTTTTCTAAAATAGATTTAAGGTCCATCTACCATCAAGTACGGATCAAGGATGAAGACATTTTTAAAACTGCTTTTAGAACTCGTTATGGACATTACAAGTTTGTCGTAATGCCATTTGGTTTAACTAATGCACCTGAAGCTTTTATGTGTTTAATGAATAATATTTTTAGTAACTACTTAGATAAATTCGTAGTTGTATTCATCGACAATATACTGATTTATTCAAAGAACGAACAAGAACATGAAGAACACTTACAAATAGTTCTGCAAATTTTAAGAGAACAACATCTGTTTGCTAAGTTTAGCAAGTGCGGATTCTATAAAGACAAAATTCAATATCTAGGACATGTAGTATCTAAGGATGGAATACCTGTCGACCCCGATAAGTTTAAGGCTACCACTGAATGGCCAGACCCTAAAAATGTAATGGATATAATATCATTCATGGGGATTACAGGTTACGATCGGAAATTTATTGAAGGATTTTCTAAGAGAGCTTACCCCGTAACTTCAATACAAAAGAATGGTAAAAGTTTTGACTGGAATGAAAAGTGTATGGAAATCTTTAATAAACTAAAACATCTGTTAACCACCGCCCCCATTCTAAAAATTGTTGATCCTTTTAAAGATTTCGTCGCATGCACCGACGCATGTAATGAAGGATTAGGTGGAGTACTAATTCAAGAAAACCATGTCGTGGCTTATGAATCCAGAAAATTAAAAGAACATGAAAAAAATTACGCCACGCATGATCTAGAACTTGTTGCAATTATACATGCATTAAAGATGTGGCGACACTACCTCATCGGAAGAAATTTTTGCTAATGTCAAACAACATAAGCCTAAAATACTTGTTTGATCAGCAGAACTTAAATGCTAAACAAGCAAGGTGGCTGTCCTTTTTAAGTGAATATGAATTCGGGATAAAACATACAAAGGGTAAAGAGAACAAAGTTGCAGACACCTTAAGTCATCATGCAAGTTTGTTATTTTCAATCAACAGTTACGAATCTGATTTGAAAATCAGATTTTTAATGCAGAAAATTTTGATAAAGAATACCAAAATTTAAAGAAGAAAACTGCTGAAAACGAAAATAATCAGGTAAAAATAGATTTCCATCTAAATGAAAAAGGATTATTTCTGTATAAAAACAGAGTGTACATACCTAACTTTGCAGAAATCAAGTTAAATATTATGAATGAATTACACAAGCGACCCTATTCAGGACACCCAGGGTACCAAAAGATGGTTACCATGATGAGAAAGGATTTATTTTGGCCCAACATGAAGAAAGAAGTGGTAGAATACTTAGCTCGCTGCATAGAGTTCCATCAAGTTAAGGCTGAACACCAGCACCCAGCCGGGTTATTACAACTACTACCCATTCCAGAATGGAAATGGGAAACGATTAGTATGGATTTTATAACTGGCCTATCGAAAAATTTCAAACAACATGATTCAATCATGGTCATAGTTGATAAGTTAACTAAAGCTGCTCATTTTATTCCTGTGAAACCTACCTATAAGGCTATTAACATTGCAGATATTTTCATGAAGGATATTTTTAGGTCACATGGTGTACCAAATGTAATAGTCTTAGATAGAGATGCAAAATTTACAGGTAATTTCTGGAAGGCCTTGTTTAAAGGGTTAGGTACACAGTTAAATTTCAGTACTGCGTATCACCCACAAATGGATGGGCAGACCGAGAGAGTAAACCAAATCCTATAGGACATTCTAAGAGTGTATGTCATGTACAAACTAGGTAAGTGGGAGGACTACTTACACTTAGTATAATTTGCTTATAATAATAATTTTCAAGTTTCTGTAGGTATGAGTCCTTTTGAAATCTTATATGGATGCAAATGTAATACTCCCATTTCATGGAGCAGTCCAGTAGACCGATTAATGTTAGGACCATAATTATTAAAGGATATGGAACTAACCATGAAACATGTACAACAAAATTTGAAGGCTGCCCAAGACAGGAAGAAAAGTTATGCTGACTTAAAAAGAACTCATGGATAGTTCCAGGTAGGTGAGCATGTGTATATAAAGGTAAGATCCAAGAAAAGTTCCTTAAGGATGGGCATGTATTCAAAATTAGCACCCAAGTATTGTGGGCCATTTGAAATTTTGGCTAAAGTAAGACCGGTAGCATACCAATTGGCCCTACCACCTACTATTAAAGTACATGACGTTTTTCATGTTTCTATTTTAAAGAAGTATGTTCATGACACTACTCATGTGATTGATTGGGATGTTATACAGGTGGAACCCGAGGGAGAGTTCTAGGTGGGACCGAAGAGTATCCTTGAAAAAAGAGGATTATCACTCCGGAACCGTACCATCTGACAAGTCAAGGTGCAATGGAAGCACCTTAGTCCGGAAGAGTCTACATGGGAATTATAAAGTGATATGCGGGAGGCATATCCAATTCTGTTCCAGGACGAATAAATGGAAGAATAAATACGTAAAAATAATAACACCGAGGATGGTGTTATCCTTTAAGAGGAGGTGTATGTAAAACACCAGGATTTGATAATTATTATTAAATACTTTTCTGAATATTTTGATTTATATTATTTTCATATTTTTGACAAGAAGTAAAAAATAAAACAATGTTATGGATTATTTTATTATTAATAAAAATGCTAAAGGGGGGTAGAAATGAAATAGCTGTTGCATGAGTGATTGCTGACCCACAAGAGGGAAATCCAAGTTGCTGAAGCTGCATAAGGTGCGGGAGGCATCTTCCCCAAAATCAGGTCACCACTCCTAGTTGAGTGCTAAAGAGCTCTTAAATATTTTAGATATTTTAGATTTGAAATAAATCACCGTTAGCTCTTAAATTCGTTTTCAAAGAAAGCTCTGTATTCTGGATATATGTAGATACAAAACAAAGTCAATTATAGAGATATCTATAATGTAATTATCACTTGATTTTTTTTTATATACTAGGCAGTGTAATCGTTTTTGTCCTATAAGTATTCCTATATATATATATATATATATATATATATATATATATATATATATCCAATTAAACTCCAAGCCTTTATTATAAAAATAAGCACCTCTGTCGAAATTAGGATTTACACTTTTTTTTTCATTTATTTGATTGGAAATAGCCATCCACGGTGGCATCTATATTAAATTCCATCCCAGAAACAAAAACGAACAAACCATAAAACATGACTAAGTTTGAATATAAATCTATAATAGAGCGTTAAGCCTCTATCCAGCAGGACTTAAACACTAGGGTAGACCAGTTAAAGGGTCAACTTATCTCTTGAAGGAACAAGGGCTGGAAACTCCTTCTTCCTTGCCCCAAACCATGTCAAGGGTTACCTGCGTAAAAGGAAAACGAATGCCTTTAATAATAAATTATTTACATACATATTTTATACAGTGCTTGATCTAAAATTTTAAAGTTACAACTAGCATTATTTTCTTTACCTGGGAGTCTGAAGACGCGGGCTCAGGAGGAGGTGACCCTATCGCCATCCTCGCCGATGCCCCCACCTGTAACCAACAACCCTGGACAAAATCAAACCCTGTAAATGTCAAATGAAGGATCGAGTGTTAAATAAAAAGAAGATAAACGTTATTAACTATTTGTATTTTCTGTCCATGCCAGGGGTCAGCTCCTCTTGGCACCCTTATCACTCCTAGCCACCTGCATGAATAATTTTTACATTAATTCCCGAAGGAAAATGAAGAAGGAACATAATAATAATAAAAAGAAATTAAGGATGTGAGTTTGGGTATTACCTTGTTAATGGCGTCTCAAGGCAACTGGAAGTTTGTGCTTCAATCAGAGCTACAGGAAGATGTATGGTGGCAACCTCCATCTTATATTTTAACCTCGAGAAACAACCGAAGCAACATAAATGAAAAAAAACACCATCACCATTTCCGTAGTATAGTCCCCAAAATTTCTACAATGCACCTTGACTAACAAAAAGCCTCTTTACACAGAGCTCGTCGACCATTAAAATACATTAATGAAGGTTAAGACAACTTGAAGGGAATTAAACCCTTTTCGAAACCCTTCTTCATCTGCGTGTCCAAGTGGACCCTGGAGATCGTTTCCCAGCTTGGGCTGTAAAGCCTAGCTGCGCTGTCAACTCGCAGCCAGGGTGGGGAATTTAATGTTCCATCCAACATATTAAATAACCAACAATCGTGGATATTAAGTTAACACATATTTCAAACCATACTACCGTTCTAGATCAAAGGTTATACTGTGGCGGATACCTTAATCTCTTTTATACTCGAGTATGCATTTTTGTATGGTTAACCTGCCAAGGTTATTATAGGTTTCTAACACCATACTATTGTTTTTGGGAATTAAGACCTAGTCACAGTCCCCATACACACGTCGTGGTGCATAAAAATTGCTTATTTAAATATGTTTAAGATTAGGATTGAGACGCCCAACTTAGGCATAGGACCAAGTAAAATAAAAATAAAAATGAGAATAAAAATCTAAGCAATTTAAGAATCACCTGCATTTTCTTGGGCGACATGCCTCTTCTGGCGAAGCATCCTCCATGTTTGCAACTTGACCAAGTGACTATTGTTCCATTAACAAACTTTACCACCTTGATAACTTTATTCAATCAACGTTACTCGCTAAGAATATTGGTTTGTATCATAGTATATCAAAGTAAGATTGATGTTGTGACAAGTTACATGCATAATTAATTTTTTTTATTATTATTGAATTTTTGAGGTGTGTGACAACCTTGATTGAGGGCTAAAATGAACCTCGATCAAGGGTTTTAGAGAGACCTCGATTGAGGTCTCGTAAAGCCCTCGATCGAGGTTTTGAAAAAAGGCCTCGTTCGAGGATTTGTGTGTGTAAATAAAACATAAAAAGGAACCTGAGAAAGGAGTTGGAAAATTAATGTTGTCAACTACCATTCCCACTTAACAAGAAACCTCTGTATAATCACTTAACAATTGCCAAACAACACTTATGTAATTCATTGTTAATTTACTTTCAAGTAGAGCTACGTGAATTTGATGTTGTTCAATTAGAGTTCATTAGACATGTAAGAAGTATTATTGTTGTTCAATTAGAATTCATTAGACATGTAAGAAGTATTATTGTTGTTCAATTTCATATTACATATTGTTGTTTGTTATAACAATTTGAAAAATTCTTTTTTTTTTCATTGTAGTTTTATGGGGAGCAAAAGAAAACGACAAAGGAAGCATGCTTGTCAACAAAACTGACGAGCATGAAGAGCGTGAGAAGAATAGGGAAAGAATGAGACAACAAAGAGCAAGATTGAGAGAAGAAGAAGATGCACCTTTGGTGTAACAAATTCCAATGGAGGATAACCAAGGTAAATTTTTGAATTATATGCTACCTAATTTAAATTTCATATATCTTTCTCTAATAATTTGTTATATATATATATACTAACTATTTTTTTTCATTTTAGCCTTACTATATTTTGTTTGTGATAAGATTTTTATCAATTTGTTATTTAGACTAGAAAATTAGTAACAATTAAAAAAAAATGAACTATTTCACAATCTAATTTATTTAATATATTTGTTTGTAATGAGATTCTTATTTATTTAATAACTTTGTTATTTGTCTTTCAAAATTTGTAACAATTTTCATGTTAAATAATAATTTTTCAAGTGACTAACAATTTTCAATGTTATTGGAACAATTTTGAAATTAAATGTACACTTGGACACTATTTTCAAGTTAAAATGTACATATTTAACTAATTGCAATTTTCTAAGTTACTAACAATTTCAAGTTAAATGTAATTTCAATTTTTGTTTTGTTATTTGTTAAAAATAAATAAATGTATAGCCTCATGTGAGCTCCAAGTCTCAACATTTATTGATTGAAATAACTAATAATGTCTAATTTTAACTTACCCTCATTTTATTTGAAATGAACATTATGATAGTTATGTATTAGTTAGAAAATTCAATTTGAAAACAAATGAAATGAATATTTTGATAGTTGTGTTATAGATGCAAAATTCAATGACAACAAATAAAATGAACATTGTGATAATTATGTAGTAGTTGAAAAATTCAATTATGTTATTCTTAATGTATTTTCAATTCATGTACCAATTTTTTATATGCATGAATGTAGGGATAAGTTAATTTTTTTCTTCCTATAGTAAGTATATATGTTATTTATATTTCAAAATTTGTAACAATTTTCAAGTTAAATGGATAATTTTCAAGTTAATGATAGTTATGTATTAGTTGAAATATTCAATTCACACGCTCAATTTTCAATTTGTCAATTTCCACATCAAATTTCAAGTTATTAGCAATTTTACAGTTCAATGCACAACTATCAAGTTATTAATAATTATCAAGTTAAATATATATACTTGAATTTCAAATTTTACTAGCAATTGTTACATACATATTTAGTTATTTTGAAATTAAGTTACAAACACTTTTTTTGTTTTTAATGTAAGTTTTCAATACTTGTACCGAATGTTTCTCAAGTCACTAGCAATTTTCAATTTCTTAATTTACATGTAACAAATTTCAAGTTACTAGCAATTTTAAAGTTAAATGTACAAGTTACTAGTAATTTCAAGTTACAAGCAATTTCACACTTTACTTAGAACAATTTTCTCAAGTAATTACTAGCAATTTCAAGTTAAAAGCAATTACAAACTTTAGTAGCAATTTCAAATTTTACTTAGAACAATTCTCAAGCTAAATGTATTAGTTGGAAAAATTTTCTCAAGTCACTAGCAATTTTCAATTTGTTAATTTACATGTAACAAATTTCAAGTTAGTAGCAATTTTAAAGTTAAATGTACAAGTTACTAGCAATTCATACTTTACTTAGAACTATTATCAAGTAATTATTAGCAATTTCAAGTTACAAGCAATTTCAAACTTTACCAGCAATTTCAAATTTCAAGTTACTAGCAATTTCAAACTTTACTTACAACAATTATCAAGCTAAATGTACAACTTCAAGTTAAATGTGTAGATAGTTAGTTATTTTGAATTCAAGTTACAAACAATTTTCTTGTTTTAAAAGTATTTTCAATTCGTGTACCAATGCATTTCAAAACACTTCAATTTGGTACTTTAAAATTAACCTCCTTGTACAGTGCATTTCTGATTGAAATTCTCTTCATATGAATTTTGATTATGTAGGGAGAGATTATGATCAACCATCACATCATGGTGATCAAGAATCACATGACCCTGTGCCCCCTCATGATCTTGATCAACCATCACATGACACCTTGCCCTCTCACATTTCAAGTATAATTGGGAGTTGCAGTGGGGTTGGAAGGGGTGGAAATTGTCTAGAGGATTGTGCAGTTGTTTCTGCACGAGAAGAGCTTGGGAACTCGATCCATAGTCGGACAGTTACAGAGCATGTTAGTAACATAATTAAGTCATATTTTGAACAACATTCAACGATGGCACAAGCTCAAATCCTACATGGGTTGATAAAACACAAAAAATTGAAACGTGCCAAAAAGTTGTTGGGTTTTCAAGATGCTAAAACAAAAAAGACATGCGAGAATGCAATAGAAAATGTAAGAACTGCATTATATTCTTTTTTGAAAATCAAGAAATAATGATATCCGAGCTTCTTGTAGGGAAATTACAATGGCTGTTGTGGCACAAAGCACCTCAAGAAATCGAATGGTATCAACGATGGAATCATTTCTCAAAGTTTCGAAAAGAACATTCTTCAAATATACTAAATTCAGGGTCCAGATAGATGAAAATGATGAAGCTGCTTGTTGGGCTCTTATTTGTAGGAAACCCTATCGAGGCAGGATGGAATTAGGCATGAGAGAGAAGGTGACAGAGTTTTGGGATAGCCATTCTCGTGCTATTCCAGATTGAAAGCATGTCCTGCGACAATGTTTATCCAGAGGCATTTATCAGGAGCACTGTAAGCATGTGATGGAGATGACGGGAGTTGCACTTTACGAGGAATTCCAACAAACCAATCCTGGTGTTCAAATATCATTTAGCATGTTCAACAAATTGAAACCATGGTATATTAGGCTGAATACGATTCGCGACACTTGTTGCTGTCGGTACCACGTTGAATTTCAACTATACTATGACAAATTTTTGGATTTTTGCAAAAGGCATTGGAACGGTGAAATAGCTCCTCACACAGTGCGAGATTTTATTTGTATGATACTATGCAACATGAATCCTGAACAAGTGTTTTTCAATAAGAGGCGTGTAGGTGGGAGAATATTCCCTGAATACGGTGATTTGACATTGTTCCATAGGAAATTTTCTATCTATCCAACACACCTTGGATTGACAGATATCACAGTTATGTGGAAGAGGTACGAGTATGTCTCCATGAATCCATCATCTTCTTCATTTGTTCCATCTAAGAGGATCGACTTGCTCGAGGATGAGATTCCTGTTTCAGATTTCATGGAGAAGTTTCAAAGTCAGATTTATAAATACATAAAGCACTCCCATAGGTCTAGGTGGCAAGCTTCAGAATTCAAACATTCTCGTGAGGTATTGAGCTGGGAACAATCTTATCAGTGGTAGAATTTGATGAGAAATACACATTTTCTCCTCAGAGAGATATACAAAGTGAGTACTATCACTCCAACCAGGTGTCTGTCTTCGCACATGTATTGTACATACATGCTCAGGAAATCATTGATGGTAGGGACAACACTCCTCAGTCACATGAAGTGATCGAGGAGTACCATTTTTATGTCAGTGATGATCGTGAGCATGACACATTGTTCGTTCAACACTTCTTTGGGTTGATTTATGATTCATTCAGGCAGAGAGGAATATCATTTACTGAACATTGGATCTGGTCAAATGGGTGTGCAGGGCAATTCAAATCGACACAGTCTTTTCATTGGTTGAGTCACATTCATAAAGAGACAGGAGTCCGACACACCTGGACCTTTTTTGAAACAGGGCATGGAAAGGGTGAACATGATGGCGCAGGTGCATGTGTGAAATGAGCACTTCGAAGGTACCTGATGAGTCATGGTGCAACCTGACTCAAATGCTCCATGGAATTAGTTGATTGGTGCACACGTCATTTGGGACATCAAGGTCACCAACAAGCAAGGAATGTGTGCAAGTAATAAAATCCAAAGTCAATTAATAAGATAATAACATTCAATATCATAATTTCCAAAAGAACACCTACTTAGTAGGAATTTATATATGACAAATTGAATTCCATGCAGATTCTTTTGGGATGTTTCCCTTGGTGATGTGAATAGATCTATGCCATGGTATTGTGAGACCATACTTGTTATGAGGGAATTACATTATGTTCGAAGTAAAGACATGGGTAACATATTTTCCATTGAAACGAGGAAGTATGCTTGTTTTGGTGATTTTTGCATTGATGCAAATGGATGCGGGCTTCATCACTGTGAAAATGATGTATATGTGAAACCATGGAAATATGCCCCTCTTAATCCAAACGGCCCACATCCAATTCCAACATGGCAAGGGATGCACACTGACGAGGCAATGGTCTCACTTGATCATGATCGAGTTTCTGATGTGGTTAGGGAAGGTGCAATTCTTCATTAATTAGTTCACTATATATTAGTTCAATATATATAGTTAATTAGTTCACTATATATTACACATATACATTTGAATAATATTTGTAATTTATCTCACAGGTGATGTATTCGTTGTTATTGTACCCTCCCACAATCAAGAAAATGTGGCATATTATTTGATGCGATGCACACAAATTAAAAGCAGGTTGGTGCAACCCTATCAGGATGGAGAGTTCACATACCAAATTGGAGACCTGGTTCTAATGGGACACGTTTTTGAAAGAGTGAAAAAACAGGGTGCTTGTATTATTTGCAGAGATTTTATGCCTGAATATATATCATGCCAATACAGTCATTTGGTGGTGGCAGCTCAGATACATCTAACAGAAATCAAGGTGAAGAGAGGTGAACCAAAAAGATGGAAGATGACAGAAGTTGACCATGATCATATTATGGAGACTTGCATTCCTATAACCCATTGGCCGGATGAATGATTTACATGTATGCCATTTGCATCATTGACATATATGTCAAGTTGTCTTGTTGAAGATTTTGTTGGAGATTTTTGTGAAGGTTGTTTTTTCCTCGTTTATATAGGGTTTGTTTTGCAAGGTGACCAATTTAGTTTTATAATCATGTATTTTTTTAGATGCTTTAATGCCAAGATTAAAAATACTAGATGGGAGGTTTTTTTTCTAAATTGGGTCATGGTGCTCCAATGTGACAAGCACATTGATACTTTGAGTACACTTGAATGTATGGTCAGTGCTCCATGAACTTCCTCAATATCTAAGATAAATATGTGTTAAATAGTCATAATCTCTAAAAACCAAGAATTATTATTTAATACAATTCCACCTAATCTTATAAAACGGGTAAATTTTATTTGATTGTAGTTCTAGGAAACAATTTTTTTTATTTAAGTTTATGTGGATGGATAGAAACTAAATCATCCAAGAAAGATCCCACAATGTAATTTTAAATTGTAAATTGTAATTCAATTGGAATGTGTAAATTGTAATTGAATTGTAATGCGTAGACACCATAATGTAATTGTAATTTCAATTTTAAATTGTAATGTACAATCGAATTCTAAATTTTGAATTTGCAATTACAATTTGTAGTCGAAATTGAACTTTTAAATTGTAACTACACATCAGATTTTCAATTGAAATTACACATTAAATTTCAAATTTTAATTTTAGATTTTAAATTGTAATTGAATTGGAATGTGTAAATTACAATTGAATTGTAGTGCGTAGACAACATAATCTAATTGTAATTTCAATTTTAAATTGTAATGTACAATTGAATTCTAAATTTTGAATTTGCAATTGTAATTTGTAGTCGAAATTGAACTTTTAAATTGTAACTACACATCGATTTTTCAATTGAAATTACACATTAAATTTGAAATTTTAATTTTAGATTTTAAATTGTATTTGAATTGGAATGTGTAAATTGTAATTGAATTGTAATGCGTAGACAACATAATGTAATTGTAATTTCAATTTTAAATTGTAATGTACAATTGAATTCTAACTTTTGAATTTGCAATTGTAATTTGTAGTTGAAATTGAACTTTTAAATTGTAACTACACATCGAATTTTCAATTGAAATTACACATCAAATTTGAAATTTTAAATTGTACTATAGTTGAAATTGAACTTTTAAATTGTAACTACACATCGAATTTTCAATTGAAATTACACATTTATGTAAAATTGTAATTTCAATTTTAAATTGTAATGTACACAATTTAATTTTAAATTTTGAATTTGCAATTGTAATGTAATTGAGATTGAACTGTTATATTGTAATCACGATACATTAAATTTGCAATTGAAACGACAAAACATAAATGTAACTATAATAACTATATCTAGATGTAAAATAAAAGACAATCAACTTCATTTAATCAAGATACAAAATACACATGAAGACATCAATATGATGAAATATATGTAAAATATATAGCAAAATATATGGAAAATTCCATATACAAAACATGTTCAAATATCTAAAATATGAAAATATCCAAAACATGTTCAAATATCTAAAATATGAAAATATCCAAAACATGGAAATTTATACATCATCAACTCATTGGCCGCTACCCCCACGAGGCCCTTGATCGGCCCTGTGACCGCCTTCACCTGTAGTAGGCCCATCCTGGCCTTGAGACGGTAAACTATGAAAGAAGGCCTCGATTTCAACATACTGTAAAATTTAAAATTGTGAAATTTGTAAGTTATTTATATTTTGACCAATGCATAATATTCAACAAGAAGTGAAATTTTTAATGGATGAATGCGAAAATCACCTGAGCCGAGTCAATGGTGATATCCGGCATCTAGGTCAGAATATGGGTAGATGGCCCCTCATCAAGACCATGTGGTCGAGCTGTATCCCAATCATATGAGAAAGTGATTGTAGCATCGACACCCACCTGTAGTGATGCTTGTGTAAGATGCCATTACATTACAAATAAGTTAGATTTATTAAAAATTATTTAACTAAAACATAAAGATTATAATTCAAGAATTAAAATATAAAGTATAAAATGAAATTACTAAATGTGAAATGAATTGGAGCATAAATTAAAACTCACCTCTATGTCTAGGCCTAGCTGGTCAGGACCTTCGCAGTCCTCATGTGTATCATCTTGAGGAACAACCTTGCCTTTTCCCTGTACAATTTGAAACTCAAAGTTAGGCTCTAAAACATAATGTCTCAAATTAAGAACTAAAACATAAATTATTTAAACTGAGATTAATAAACACAAATTCAATTTGGAACATAAATTATAACTTACCTCGACTATTGTGTCCCGCCGGTGGGGACGAGCGGATGGACCAACCGATGGCTCACTACGAAAGAGCTCATCCATGTATGTGGTCCCCTGCATGGAGCAATAAAATACACCCCTTAAGTATTATTGAGCATTCAATTTACGACATATAATATGATGTAACATGAAAGCATATATACATAATTGTACAAAAATATACCTGTCTCGAAGCACAATGAGTACGATACAGCCGAAAGTATGCATCTCGGGCTGACCTAGCATATGAATGTATGCCATGATCATCTAATAAATTGAGCAAGTCATTGTTGACTGACTCTATCTCTAGATGTACAGGTTTAGGGGGTGGTCTAGATGCCTCTCCCTGAACAACAACAACAGCACTGCCCATGGTAGTGAACAACGAGTCTGATATCCCCTGCCTAGCCTCTGTAGAAAGCTGGGATGACTGTGTCACGTCCCTTTCCCTGATGACCATCCTCTTTGGAATAGGTACCAACCTCGGAGGGGGTGGCACGAAAGCGGGGTCTCTATGAGATCTAGGATGTTGGTAGGAATGTCCCCTACTAGCACCAAAGAACTCAGATCCCATGCTGGAGTAGTCCGGGTTCATGTCTAGAACAAAATATACATATATGTGTTTTTCAAAGTACAAAGGGACCTGGTCATGGTGGGGGAACATGCCCCATGCTCCGATGAATCTATCATATACATATGGTGCAGCGGCCTCAAGCTTAAGATACTTGAGTCTAAGCGATTGACTGATAGGGTGGTCATGAGGGATGTCGAACAAAGTACCCTTTATTTCATGCCCTCTTGGGGCACCTTTGACATCTTCCCATTTATGGGGGCCCATGACATCCTTTCTTCTCCTCCGAAATGTAAAACGCCAAATGTCACTAAGAGGTCCCACTCTCCTGTGGAGGTCCAACTTATCATCAACTGCCGATAGCATCATGAATAATGAGCATCTAGTGAGATTATCCTCCCTAAGTGTGCACATGCACGATTGCACCCACTCTCGCTGGGTGGTAATATCAGCAAGAGTTATGCGTGCAACCTCATCATCATATGAGCCCCCCGATGCACCTGCGATCCAAACCAAAACAAAAATGTTAGTGAAAATATATATTATAACTTGCAAGTAAAATTCAATACATTCTATATTGAAAATTTACTGAAAGCGTATCTAACAAAAAATATGCACATGATGTACCTTTGTCTTGGTGCACCTCCTCCTCCTCAGGATCAATATGTACATTGTCGGGATGAACCGACGCACTATCTCTCTTGCTGCTGCCTTCAACAACAGCTAACCCCGGTGTGGCCTCGCTCCTCGGTGAACGAGAGCGCTGCCGATGGCCACCCTGTTGGGCAACATCGGATCCTCTCGTGCTCCGCCGAGCACGAAGCAATCAGTTCTCTCTTGAGAACTCTCTGCATCACATTTCAATTTCAATTTCAGTTTTCTATTTCAAATTCAATACAAATTCAAATTCAAATCCAATTTCAATTTCAAATTCAATTGCAATTTCAAATTTCAAATTTCAATTTAAAATTCAAAATTCAAAATTCAAAAATTAAAAATTAAAATTAAAAATTTCAATTTCAATTTCAAAGTTCAATTTCAAATTCAATTCCAAATTCAGTTTCAATTTCAATTTCAAATTCCAAATTCCAAAATCAAATTTCAATTTCAATTTCAAATTTATGTTTCAATTTCAAATTTCATCTTCAAATTCACATAAACTTCCAATGTCAATTTTAATTTCAATTTCATCTTCAGTTTTCGATTTGAAATTTCAAGTTTCAATTTGAAATTCAAATTCTATTTCTATTTCAATTTCCAAATCCAATTCCAATTCTAATTCTAATTCCAATTCCATTTCTCAAATTCAATTTCAATTTTCAATTCTCAATTTCAATTTCCAATTTCAATTTCAAATTCAAATTCAATTTCAATTTCAATTTCAATTTGGTTTTCATTTTTATTTTCAATTTTGAAATTTCAAATTGTAATTGTGATCAGTGAACACCGATAAGTCACAAGGCAAATTTCAAATTGCAATTTTCAAGTTTTAAATTTCCACTTCCAATTTCAATTTCTATTCCATTTACATTTCCATTTCCAGTTTCCAATACCAATTTCAATTTCGAATGTCAATTTTCAAATTCAAATTCAATTTCAATATCAAAATCAAATTTCAAATTGAAATTGCAATTGCAAATCCAATTGAAATTTTAATTGCAATTTGCAATTTCATCAAATTGAAAATGAAATTGCAAATTACAATTCAAATTGAAATTGCAATTAAAATTTCAATTTCAATTTCAAAGGTTTTCAAATTTCGACTTCAATTTCAATTTCCAATTCTAATTCCATTTCCAATTCTTAATTTTCATTTTCATTTCCATTTCAATTTTCAATTTTTAATTTCAACTTCATTTCAAATTTCAAATTTCATTTCAATATCAATTTCCAATATCAATATCAATTTCATTTTCATTTTCAATTTCAATTTCGAATTTCGAATTTCAATTTAAATTTCCAATTCCAATTGCAATTTCAATTACAAATTTCAATTGCAATTGAAATCTGTAATTAACGTTTCAATTTCAATTTTTAATTTAAAATTTCAATTTTAATTTGAAATTTCAATTTTAATTTAAAAAATCAATTTCAATTTCAAACATTTTTAAATGTTTTTTTTTATAATAATGGTTTTTTTTACATGGTTATATGACTGTATATTGGGAAAAAAACGAGAACGTTTAACCGGCAACGTTTATGTTGCCCGTTCTATTTTGAAATATGTATATATATTTTTTCAATCCTCCTGGCATTCTCAGAGGATTGAAAAAAAACGGGCATCATTTTTGCTTGCCAATACACATTTTAAAATAAAACCGGTAGCATTAACGCTACCAGGAACATTTAACTGGCAACGTTTATGTTGCCGGTTTTATTTTGAAATATGTATATGTTTTTTTCAATCCTCCTAGCATTCTCAGAGGATTGAAAAAAAATGGGCAGCATTTATGCTTGCCAATACATATTTTAAAATAAAACTCGTAGCATAAACGCTACTGATTGATATAAACAAAAATATTAATAATTTGAAAAAATAAATACAACCTAAATTTAAAATTTAAAACATAAATTTAAAATTGCTACACATGCTTTCAATGAGTTTTCAAATTTATTGAAAAAAAACCCACAACCGACAACATTTATTAAATGTTGCCGGTTTTATTTCCAAATGTGTAATTCAACAACATTTCTGCTTGCCAAAACACATTTAGAAATAAAACTGGCGGTTGATACAAATTTATACAAACAAAAAACAAAAAAAAATTAATTTAATTTTAAAAATAAATTGGGGGTTTATGGTCCACTTACCTGGTGGAGTGGATGACATCATGGCGTGGCGTAGCATGTTGGTCTCACGGCCTTGGTCGAGATAGTTTGATGGGTCGTTGTCGTTGGAACAGTGTCGGTTGGCTGGCCGTGGCCGATTTTTATTTTTTTCACTGTCTCACCATCTCGATTGAGCGATTGCTCGATCGAGCGTTTAAATAATCCCTCGATCGAGGTTTCAATAGCTCAATCAAGGGATTTAAAATAGCTCGATCGAGGGCTTTAAAATACATCGATCGAGGAATCGCGATGCAATTTTTTCCCACTCCGCTTGCCAAAAATCGTGAACCACCTTCATGGATTGACCCCTATCTGGATCATCATGTGGGAGAAATTTCTTTTTGATCATTGTTGTGGGAAAATACTCACAACAGTGAGTATCCTTCCCACTTGGGATCCTTGTAGGTTGCAACAAGGAAATAGTTAGTCCATATGGTTAGTGTTGCATTTATCAAATGGAAAAGCAAGACTCAAATAAGAAAAATAAAAACATAATGGGCAAGTGCTAAGCAAAATGAAAGAGAAAGAGCGTGCTAAACCAAATGATGATTTCCCAATGGTAAAGCTTATTACAATGGTGTTACCTAGGGGGTGAAGGATTCAAAGGGAAGCCAACAATATCCCTTAGGGAGGGTCCTTTTTGACCACACAAATACTTGATAACAAACTTAGAATAATGGAGAAGACTCTTTCTTCTTAGAGGAAGAAAGAAATGAGCTTTGCATGCCAACTAGTGATGAGAAATGGGTTGAAAGTTAAACTCTCGACAAACCAATTCTTGCACCATAAATTTGTTCTCAAATATTCTCTTTTGAATGCGTGCCTATGGATTCGTTTTATAAGCCAAATGGGGCCAAGAAACATCTAGATCCCAATGTGAACACCCTTACTTGTGAATTTGTTCTCCAAGTACATGAAGGGGGATATTGAATGCTCCCAAGCATGTGAAGAGTCCAATTCAAATTTTGGTGCCAAGGGAGTTGTTATGATCCTTGAATGAACCATGGGAAGTAGGTGGTCGCATCACTGGTAAATCAACATGAATTTCAAAGTAAAAGTCATGCAAATTACCATGGAATTTTATGTAGAGAGTCGCACTATCAGCACAGGTCTCTGAAGTAACCGCAACATTTTTTGTCAAGAATGAGTGATTTTATTATTCAAAGGCTCAATTTCTCTTATGGATCTAATAAGGATGTCGTTGATGACTTGCATGATGTATGTTGATGATGCATTCCTATAATTTTAGTTGAAATATTGCATGTGTGTGAAATTTAAGTGTTAACAAACACCCCCTGATGTATGATGTTTGGAAGGTACTATATGGCCGAAATACATAATCGTTTCTCTCTCTCTTGTTCTAGTAAGTTATCAAGTATTGTGGGTAAACATACCCACCCATGGGGAGTTTGTTGGTGATGATTGTTGAAGCTGTAAAGAAAGAATGATGTATTTATATAAATGAGACAAGCATCCCTATTCTCTTGAAAATGTTTCAAACTAAATTACAATAAGAGGAGACCGAGGGGTCACCTCTCAAAATTGATGATACAAGGATGAAGGTGGCTTTGATCATTGTATGAGTAAATGAGTTTTGGAAGGTTGGTGATGTTACTAATTACAAAGAAGCAGAACTACTGATGATGACAAACGTCCAATAGGGGTGGGGACCTGAATAATGATGAAGTTGTTAGATGGGGAACTTCGTTATCTCAGATGAGTTACTACCATGAATCATAAATGTGATCACTGCTACCATCTGAATGCATTACTCCCCGTGATGAGATAGACTTGTTGACATCGAGCATAAGGGAGACCAATGAGTTAGGGAGTACTGATGACTCTCCCTATTGAGTACAAGGTGATCCCTTATTTGGATGAGAAGGGACCCCAAGGTACAATCATAACTACTTCAGCTCTTAGAATGAGGTGATATGAAATTGATGAGAGATGAAGTAAGTGATAGTGACAAGGGTCATATCTCAAGAACCGAGATATTTTTTTAACCAACTAGGACGCTGACATAACTAACACAAGACTGGTTGATAAGTGTGGGGCTCATGACTTCCCTTGATCAATGTGAACTAGATAAGTGTTTGATGGAAACATTCTTCAAGTGATGACGCAAGGTGTAATGGAGAGAAACGTATTGCAGATGAAGCTTTTATCATAGGTGTAATATTGATGGGGTAAGGTATATGGATGACAAAGCTGAAAATGCTAGGGTTATGTGGACTCAAGTACATCGATCAAGGCTGACCAAGAGATGATGAAAAAATTATAACATGATGGGGTTCCCATGGGTGAACTGGGAAACCACTTGTACAAAAATAATATGGATGAGGTTCCCATAGTTTTGAGTAGGTTGGGGAACCATTTTTTACAAAAAGAATGATATGCATGGAAATCCAATGATTTTGAGTAAGTTGGGAATCATTTTTACCATGATTTGTAGTGGTCTTCTATAGATATCAAATGATTGCATATGAAAGGAAAGAAAAAATAAATGCTATGGAACAAAACTATACCTTCTCTCTTACTTCCTAATGATTCGATATTTCACCTTCACCTTGTATTAGGATGACTGTAGAAGTTCAGACATTTTCAGAAATGTTGGCATCTTAGTAATTCAATAGATGCATTAATCACATTGACTCAAAAGTTCGAGAGTCACGACATAATGACAAATGACATAACATTTCTTTTCAACACGTAATGTTCAGTTTTCTAATTTTATTGCTTTTTGTAGGATCTCTCTAGTTATAGTTCGTTGAGCCACTCCTTGGTTTCCTACATGTTCATTTCAATGTCCCCCATTATTTTATCATATGGCGTGAGCTTATCTCGATGTATGAGCTTCCCGGTGGCCCTACTTCACCCAGGCTACTGCTTGGCTCCTACAAGTTGTCTCTATTAGCGATGCTTGTAGTTATCATACTCTCACGGTTTTTATTGTTTCATGAAAATGTGATTTATCAAATGTATGAGGGTCCAAAATCTTGTCATATGAATTCCCATGGTGGTCACCCATGACCACTTCATTTTGAAAGGAACATTGTTGCCATGCTCTCAATATATTGATTGATAACGGAAGTCATCCACCTGTTATTTCCACAAAATGCTTTTGCTCCAATTATGCAATGGTAATGGATAAATATGTAAAATATAATTCTTATTAGCCTTTCCTCATTAGCTTTTGTAGTGTTTGAATGATGGGGATTAAGAATATGATGTTATTTTTGTTTTGAAATCAGACATTAACCAAAGATGACAAGACTAGGCCTTCCATCCATGCTCGAAAATCACACAGTTAGGGTTTGAATGATTGTAGATCTCTCAACATGCATTCCCTTGTTATGTAGTATTCACAATTTAATCACAAATTTGAATAGAACTTGTAAGATCTGAGGCAAGAAAAAATGTGCAGAAGGTCTATTCATTGAATTTTCTTGTCACCTAAAAAACTTTTTTGGACTAGGTCAAATATTTGAGTTGACTTGATGGAGGCCTTTATATACAAAGAAGATAAGGAAGGGGAAGTTATAATATGGGAATATCCATGGTTACTAATCATAGATAAAAAGGACAAATGAATGTTTATCGAAATCCACTTGACTAAATAGAATTTGCATGATTCGTTGAACACAAGGAACTTGGCTTGACCAGATAAAATGTTCCAAGAGTGACACAAGAGGGAAAGGATGTCGCACCTTGTGAAATTGGTAGTAGGCATAAGGTGGACTTTTGGCATGACCCCATGGTTGAGGATTATATCCCGATGACGAATTGGAGAGTGCTTGACATCGACATCATGTTGCGAAACTTTGCAACCATGTTGATGTTGGAAATCAACAATTTCATCATGATAGTGGTGGATAAATTACAAAGGCTTCCCGCTTCATTCAAATCAAGTCAATGCATAAGGAAGCTAACATAGAAGATATTTATATGAAAGAAATTGTGAGGTTACATGGGATACCAAAGTCCATTGTATCAAACAAAGATCCAAAGTTTACTTCAAACTTTTGGAAGGGTTTATTTGAAGGATTTGGAACAAATCTAAATTTGATTGCATCATATCATTCCCATACCAACGGGAAAATTAAGAGAGTTAACTAGGTTATCAAGGATATGTTGAGGATGTATGTGATGGATCAACCAGGCTAAATGGTTTGATTGCTTTTACTTGATGGAGTTTGCATACAACAATGCCTATCATGCTTCTTTAAAGATGAGTCTATTTGAAGCCTTATATAGAAGAAGGTGCAATACTCTAATCAGTTGGGACAATCGAGTAGACAAAATAGTAATTAGGCAAGAATTTATTAAGGAAATGGAAGAGAAAATTGTGAAGATGAGGAAAAATTTAAAGATGACACAAGATAGATAAAAAAGTATGCAAAAAAAGGTAGATTGGAAAGAGAATTTAGAGTTGGTGATCATGTGTACCTGAAAGTCAGGCCAAAAAAGATTTCATTGAAACTCAAAACTTGTCCTATGCTAGTGCCAAAATATTGTGGGCCATTTGAAATATTAGATAGGATAGGACTTGTTGAATATGAGCTTGCTTTCTCTACTTGCTTAAAAATGTATAGTGTTTTTTATGTGTCATTATTGAAAAATATATATACTTGATCCTAGCCACATTATTGATTGGGTTGTGATTCAAGTGGAACTAGAAGGAGATATTCCAATGCATCCAATGCAAATCCTCAACAAGAATATTACTTTTCTCAGGAATAGAGCCATAGGGTAAGTAAAGGTCCAATGAACCCATTATAGCTCTGAAGAATCAACATGAGAATTGGAGGATGTGATGCAGGAGGCATACCTACAATTGTTTTGAAAATTTTGTTGTAATGTTCTTGTACATGTACATAGTGCTAATATGCACTTAGGACAATGCATAATTAAAGGGGGGGGGGGTATAGCACCTCATTTTGACCCCAAGATGTAAATATGATGTAATTACGTAAATGCTAGATGCCGGATATGAATGGTCTAGGATGACGAAATATATTGTAGATATGTACATTCTCCTTTTAATATAAAAGTCCTTAATAAGTTTAAGTGAAGAAGGATAAAGAAGAGATGGGGGATATGAATCCACAAATGGGGGAAGTGAGAGGGGCTAAGGGGTGATGACACTAGTAGAATTTAACTATGCATTAGCTTTCATTAACCCTTTTAAACCAAAGTCCCTTAAGCATAGTTATGAGGGTCACTTTAATTAATCATGGGTTAATTATCTTAATTGAGTATTAAGAGGGAAAAAGTGGCATCTTCTGGGGAATCAATGTGTCAATACAAAACCATGCATATTTAATGTTAGAAACTCACTTCAGTTAGAATCCATTCATTCCATCATCTAGGGAGGAAGAGCTTCCATGCCACGGTAGATTAGGTTGGTAAACCAAAGGAATTGATTAGTTTTCTAGAAGATACACTCAAGTCCACCCTAATAAACAATAGCCTAGCTACCCTGATAAATTAGTGCCCAAGATTAGGGAACCTAGCCTGCAATGTGACATCCCTGGAGCCTTGTCATGGAGACTTATTGGTAGGCTTGTACAGGAGTGCAAAAATGGGAAGGGGACAACCCAAGGGACTATGGTTCCTAGAAGAGGGTACTTTTCCTAGCATTGTGTAGGTTGATGGGGAATGAGTGAGGGGTTGGGGTTAGATGTGGATGGGATTATCTGCACCACTTGGGTAGAGGATAGGTTCCCTAGGGTGAGGAGTTCTATTTGAGGAGTATGGATGTAAATTGAAGAGGAAGAAGTTGGAATCTTCCTCTTGTAAAGTGATATCCCTAGCTTGGCGGTGGCATCTGTCAAAGAAAGAGAAGGCTTGATAGGGTGCCTATGACTGAGAGGAAAATTCTTGTCTTGCATTTGGTTGGAGGAGATTCCTAATATAAGTGCCAAATTGTGTATGTTTTGATGGTTTATAAATTATAATATATGTGTATATGCTCAAATTACTATTATTTAATTGTTTATATGTATGAATTATTAGGGCATGGTTTGGATGCATTTATGGTTTGAATAATCCAATAAAATTGTTAGGAACCCATGTCAACCCTTCTATTTACTTTGTTAGTATATTGTTGTTGGATGCATATGCTTTGTAAGTCGTCCTGTAGCATTTGTTGATCCATAGTTTGTATTATTGTTGTTGGACGCATATGATTTGTAAGTCGTCTCGTAGTAATTGTTGATCCATAGTTTGTATTGGCCCATGGTTTGTATTGACACATGGTATTGGCGCCTAGACTTAGTATATAAGTTTGTGTTGAGACCAATGAAGTTACCATGAAGTTATTTGTATTGATCTTGATCAAAGGAGGTTGCCCCCTCGAAGTGGCTTGCGATCAATAAAAGCGATTCTGAGTTCTGTTATTTCTGCTATCTCGTGTATTTTCATTAATTAATTATTGCAGGTTCTTCACAAAAATTGAATGTGTATTTTAAATAATCTATAGTTATAAATATAAGTATGCTTCCACTATAAAATTCATGAAATATATGTGAATGGAAGGGAAATTCAATTTTTGCATCAAAGAGCAGAATTTATGGACATATTTGAGTGCCTCGTGGTCTCAACAGTGTAAAGAGGATATTGGGTACGTAACATGTATGATCTAAATACTTTTTTATTGTAATAAATTTATAAATATTTCATGATTTCTCATTAATAATGATCACTAAGTGCATTTGAAATACTTAACTTAAATTAATTTTTTAATTATTGGTTTAAATTATTTATATTTTAGTTTTTATCCCTTTCATGTCTTTAAATACACATTTAAACACTAGTTTTTAATAGTTTTAGATTATACATTGTTTGTTGTTGTAATTTTTAAAATTAATAATACCCCGTAAATAAAAAATGAAATTCTTTCCATAATATATAATGATCTTATAATATAAAAAAATAATGATAAAAATACAAACCATTTTTTTTTTGTAAATAAAAACTATATTACTGCTTAAAACATGAAATACAAAGCGTTTCTTACATAGTCCTCAGAGTCATAGCATTCCCAGCCATACACGACCAAAAAATGAAATAAAAAATAATGATAAAAATACAAACCATTTTTTTTTTGTAAATAAAAACTATATTACTGCTTAAAACATGAAATACAAAGCGTTTCTTACATAGTCCTCAGAGTCATAGCATTCCCAGCCATACACGACCAAACAGGAAGCAATTCAGAAACTGTCTATTCAAAATGACTACCACATAAACCACGATACAGATTTCCCCCAAATTACCAGCAATTATACAAATATTGATAGCTAAACAGATCAAACACTCGAGATCGGGCATGAGACAAAAAACCTGCTAACCCTAACTTAGAAAGGGTTCTTGGAACCGGTTCCTCTGCTGGAGCCATCCATATTCTTCTTCTCCCCTTTGTCAACGGTCTGTTCTTTCTCAGCTTCTGGCACATTTTCCATGGGTGTCTTCTTGCTCCTACGACTGGTCCCGATGAGTTCTACCTCCTCCATACTCGGATAGTAAGAGGATACTCCCAGATTGGATGCAATTGCATCAATTTTCATATGCATTAACTTGTAGTCCGCATTATGCTCCTTCCAGGAGCGCATAGGTTCCTCGTCACCTTGGTTCTTATTGAAAATGTCCATAGTGACATGAGCCAATAGTTTTTTCATGACCCAATAATGCATGAACATACACTCGTATGCGGACGCTCTACCCACCGTGGTACCGAGGTCAACCACCTAGTCCTCCACCTCGCTACGAAGGTCCTCCATAGGGATAGACTTCACCATATCCCACATCTTCTACTCCACAGAGTCCATATCATCGCGAATTATTGGAGGGATGCGCTCGCGAAAGAACAGAGCTTCCTTCAGGGTCTGAGATTCAGTCTTCGCCCTAGAAGCCCGAACTTGACTATCAACCGGATTTTCAGTCGCCTCTCCTTTCCCCTTTTGCTCGTCAACGTCAGGACCTTGCAAATATTCATAGCTGACCCAGCGTTTAGGGGCCATTACTTTCACCTGAACACTATTCGGAGGACAAACAAAAGAAAACCAGATGTAATGCAGCACCCAGGTAGACTTACCACTCACAGAGAGAAGGAAGACACCCAGATGGTGAAAAATGCGAATGAAATAACATAGAGCACCGCCGACAAATAAATTACATATTTTCATTATGGGGGTTACATAAGTGCTATGATCCCCCATCACTTGGTAATAGACTGCATTCATGACGCAAAGCCTCCCACTTAGCAAAATTAATATGATTATGATGGATGGAAATGGATGCCAGTACGGATCCTACCCTTCGCTCCTCACATACCTTGGCATGTACCTTATTCTAATAATTTCTGGGATCAAAGTGGGAACAAACATCATTCTTGGCATGATTGCACGTGGTGACGCAACTCCTCAGTAACTACCTCCAACTGCCTCCTGTCACCATCATGCATTGGCTGAGAACCAACTGCCATTTGTCTTCTTTTTTCCATGTCAAGGTCTGCCAGGTGATGACAATTCATGATCCAGTTCTCATTACAAAAATCCTCCGTGGTTCCCACAGTGAGAGCCCCACCCCCTTCAAAGCCCTGGTTAGAAATAAGATCTGCCACCTTATTTGCTTCTAGTTTGACGTGGGAAAAAGATATGGCATTGTGATTGGTAATAAGGGTTCTGAGGCGTTCCAACCTGTCCAAAAGACGCCATCTAGAAGAAATCTTCTCCGGGGATTGGACGCTTGATAGCTTCTTTTCCATTTGAATAATGATTGGGAGTCTCCTTCCAGCACAACTGGGAACCAAGCTTCTATGATCACTAGACGAATACCCTGAATTAAACCTTCTAGTTCGGCAGAATTATTAGAATTGAAGCCAATGGAGCCAAAAAAAAATTTGAGGATGGTACCAGAAGCATTACTGCAGGAACCACCAAAACTAGCAGCATCCGGATTACCACGAGAAGCTCCATCAAAGTTAATTTTAAAACTCGATTGGTGAGGAGGTGACCAAAAAATTGGGCTTCCTGGATGACATACTCTATCTTTCCTCCGGAGGCCATCCAAATCAGCTCTTGCAAGACCCCATCCTGCTGCGATGCGAAGTTCCCCCTCCGATAAATCTCTGTCTGCATCCATCCATTGGGAACTTCTTATCATTTCTTGCATATTTTTGATGAGCTTCATGTTGATGTATTTGTAACTTTGGAATGTATTTCATTTGTATCTTTCATATTGTATTCATATGACATTGTACTTCCAATGGAGAGGTTTCATTCCTCTGATCGGGAATGTCATCATTGTATATGATAGGGTTATTAGACTCCCCTAGTGGGTTCGGCCCAGAGTTAAGTTATAGTGGGTTATTAGACTCTCCTAGGTGAGGTCGGCCCAGTTAGGGTAAAAGGAAAGTGGAAGACAAGTATAAATAGAGAGTAGCACCTCTCTATTTATTCATTCATTCACTCACTCATTCTCTCAAGTGATTAGTGCACACAAGTGGAGGAGGAGAGGCTGCTAGGAGACTATCTCTTGTTATTGGGGTTTTGTATCATTGCTCATTCTATCTCTGAGGAAGTTGCGTGGTTTTCTCCTTTATGGTTTCTGCGGTGAAATGCTTTGTGTCTATTGTCTCTTGTGATTGATTGATATGTTGTACATGTTGTTCTCTTAGATAAGATCCTAGATCACATTGAATTAATGTTGAAAAACTAACATGGTATCAGAGCTGACTTGAGAAGAAGACATTGTGCAGTTGCAGAAGCTAGGGCTTTTTAATGTTTGGGTTTCTCTCCACAGATCTTCAACAAAAGGAGGCTAGGCTAAAGAATGGCTTTGCATAGAAAAACCTAGTCATTGTGGCACTTTCGCTATAAATCCATTTTTGTGAAGGTTCAGGATCTGAAATTTTGACAGGACGAAGATAACATATCCCTGTACCTTGTGTCCGAATTTTAGCATCTAATTCGTTGCACTTTATGATTTATGATCCGTACAAGTTAGGGTTTCTTCCTCTTCCAGAATGCAATCCTAAATAGGTGGCCTAGGGAAAAAGGTCACATCTCGGGATAGGAAGCTCCAAATGAAATTATGTAAAAAGTGTCAGTAAGGGAACAGACTGTAGTTTCATAGGTCCGAATTTTAGAGGCCAAAGTTGAAACAATGACATGTGGCACTCCGTACAAGTTCACTATACTGTTTCATCCCATAAAAAGGTCATGTTGCGACACTTGGCATATCTCTCTCATAGAGAGTCCAATAAATCTCAAATATGTGGGGTTGGAAAGATAACAGGACAGGCTACCACAGGCCAAAGTTTCAAACTCTGAGGATACGAAATTTATGAGATACCCCAAAAACAATAAGGTCATTTTTGAAGGGTTAAATTTCTGGAATTTCCACACCAACTTGCTCATCCAATTTTCAGCATTCAAGTGGTAAGACCTGAAAATCTTCTATTTTTCATTTTGAAGTACTATTTAAAAATGTCTCACCACACCAAGCTTGAGGATAAGCTTGAAGGGTATGATAACTTCTGATCATGGAAGTATTGGATTGGGTTAATCCTATAAGAGAATGAATTGGACACCTACATAAGTGAAGAGGTTCCAGTTCCAGAGAGAGATGAGGCTAAGGCCTTACATAAGAAGAACCTAGTCAAGGCCAAGAGAATTATTGCAGATTCTATCAAGGACAATCTCATACCACATGTGTCATATCTAAAGACACCCAAGGAGATGTTTGATTCCTTGACCAAGCCGTTTGAAGGAAATAACATAAATCAGAAGATGACTCTGAGGAACCAATTGAAGAATGCCAAGATACAAAATGCGGAGACTACGCAGTCTTATTTTTTGAGGGTCTCTCAGATAAAAGAACAACTTGAAGCTGTGGGAGAAGATATAGAAAATGAAGAAGTTGTGATGACTATATTGAATGGTCTCCCTGGTTCATGGGACTCCTTCATTCAAGGAATTTGTGCTAGAAAGAAGCTCATCACATTCAGTAGGATGCGGGAGGAGTGCTCACAGGAAGAAGCTCGAATTGTAGTTCGAGAAGAAAAGATGAGTAATGAAGATCAATCTCTCTCAGCACATACCAAGAAGACCAAATTTAAAAGGGAGAATCCTCATCACAAGAAGGGAAAACACCACCACCAAAACCGAAGGAAGAACTCTGGAGAATCTATGAAACATCTCTCTCACATTTGATACTATACCTGTGATGAGAGGGGACACTATTCTAGTGATTGTCCTAGAAATAATAAAGGTGGCTCTCATAATAAGAAGAGCAACAAAAGAAGTCATCATGCTCACACTACAGAGGATGATGAACCTCCCAGGAAGACAACCAGAGAAGAAAGTGAAGATTCTTCAAGTGATGAAGAGTATGTTTTAATTTCTGCCCTCACAGGTACTATTACTCATGGACGCAATGATTGGATTATAGATAATGGGGCTTCCAAGCATATGACTAGATTCAAGGGATCCTTTGTGAACTTATCTGAACATGAATCATGCCACAAGGTGAAACTTGAGGATGACTACCAGTATCCCATAAAAGGAAGTGGTGAAGCCTCCTATAAGCTAAACTCTGGAAAGTCTATGAAGATGAAATATGTATTATATGTTCCAGGTCTCAAGAAGAACCTTCTCTCCATATCCACATTGGATGCAAAAGGTATGAGGGTTGCATTTGTAGATGGAAAAGTTCTTATGTGGCCAAAAGGAAAAACTATAGATGATGCAGTAGTGATTGGAGAGCAAGAAGGAGGATTATACAAACTAAAGGGCCAACCAAAACAAGCTTTGGTTCATGACTCAGTGGATCCAAGCGAACTTTGGCATAGAAGGCTTGCACATGTGCACTATAGGGCGCTATCTCTTGCAAGAAAAGCCGTTGAAGGTCTTCCAAATATTTAGGCAAAGCATGAAGGCATTTGCAAAGGATGTGCAAAAGGAAAGAACACAAAGAAGACATTTCCAAGTAGCGAGAGAAAGGAAAAAGGAATATTGGAAATCATCGACTCCGATGTATGCGGTCTGATGTCATCCAGTTCTTTGAGTGGGTATGTATATTATGTTTCTTTCATTGATGATTTTTCTAGAAAGACTTGGATATATTTCTTGAAAGGAAAAGATGAAGTACTCAGTAAGTTCAAGGAATTCAAAGCCTTGATTGAGAACCAAACATAAAATAAAATCAAGACTTTCCGGTCAGACAATGGCGGAGAGTTCACATAAGAATACTTCAAGAAATTATGCAAAGATTCAGGGATTAAGAGGGAGTTGACCACTCCATATAATCCACAACAAAATGGGGTTGCATAAAGGAAGAATAGAACAATTATGGAAGCAGCAAGGGCGATGCTTTATGACCAGGATCTTCCTATGCATCTATGGGAAGAAGCTGCAAGGACAACTGTATATGTACAAAATCGTACTCCACATAGAGTACTTGACAACAAAACACCAGAAGAATATTTCCACGGAAAGAAACTAGAGGCTAGCCATCTCAGAATATTTGGTTGTCCTGTGTACATACACATTCCGAAAGAGAAGAGGAAGGAGCTAGATCCTTCAGGAAAGATGGGTATATTTGTGGGATATAGTGAAATCTCGAAGGCTTACAGAATATATTTCCCCGGGTTCAAAAAGATCGACATCAGCAGAGATGTAACATTCGATGAAGACTCAACATACCAAAAATCCAGGAAGATACCTATTGAAGACAGTGAAGAACAAGAAGCTCCCAGGATCCGAGATACAAATATGAATGAAGTAAATCTAGAAGATGATCGTGAGATGGAATATCCACATGAACTTTTAGATCCACCATATGAGAAGAATTCTTACAAGAGGAATACAACATGGCTACGAGAAGTAATTCAAGAAGAAGAAAGGTATGGTGCTTCAGAAGGAATTCACAAAGAAAGTAAGAGGCCAAATCCATACAACAAATCTACCACCATGTGAAAAATGGCTCAGCAATTACATCACTATAATGGGAGAAAACATCTACAACCATGTCGGAAAAGCTCGGAAATTACATCACAACTATGGGAGAACACATCTACAACCATGTCATAAAATCCCATGTGCATCTACGTCTTCTGGACTCATCACTTCCCCTTGGAAGTAACCTCAATTTGAAGTACACCAAGCCTATTTATGAAGTACTCGAACTTCACTTTGGCTAGTGGTTTGGTCAACACATCTGCAATCTGCTCATCCTTCGCAACATACAGGAGCTTCACTGCTCCTATCTGCACCATATCCCTAATATAGTGATATTTGATCTCGATATGCTTCGACTTGTCATGAAACACCGGGTTCTCTAATAACTTCACACAACTTTGGTTGTCACAATAGATACAAGTAGCATCCAACTGGAGATCAAATAAATCAGACAGTAGCTTCCTTAGCCACAATTCCTCACAACTAGCCAAACAAGCTGTGACATACTCTGCTTCGGCTGTACTCAGTGCTACGCAGGATTGCTTCTTGCTAAACCAAGAGATCACACCTGATCCTATACTGAAGCAACACCCCAAAGTGCTCTTCCTATCTGCAGCACTGCCTGTCCAATCTGAATCAACATAACCCTCTAGGTTAAACTTTTGATTCGCATCATAGTTGAGCCCATAATCAATTGTACCCTTCAGGTACCTCAAAATATGCTTTACAACATCAAGTAAACATGTCTAGGATCTATCAGAAATTGGCTGAAGGTGTTCACCGCAAAGCAAATATCTGGTCTCGTGTTCGTCAGGTACATCAAGGACCCAATCATCTGACAATACATCATGGCATCAACCGACTCTAATGAAGCATCACTCAATAGCATTAGGTTCGATGCCATAGGTGTGGCCATGGCCTTGCAGTCCATCATCCCGAACCACTTCAGGATCTCTACTGCATACTTCCCTTGTCCAAGGAAGATTCCATATGCACTCTGCCACACCTCCATACCTAGAAAGTAATGCATCATACCCAAGTCCTTCATCTCGAACTCAGTAGCAAGCTTCATCTTCATGTCGGCAATCAATATATCCTCACCTGTCACAAACAGGTCATCCACATACAATATGAGTATCACTGGATTTCCTTCCTCAACCTTGTAGTAAAGGTTGGAATTCGATTTACTCTTGGTAAAAGCCCAAACTGGATAGGAAGCTATCTATCCTGCTGTACCATGTCCTGGGTGCTTGCTTCAAGCCATACACAGATTTCTTCAATTTGCACACATGTGACTCCCTGTCATGTGTCTCAAATCTGAGTGGCTGCTCCACTTCCTCTTCGACTACATCATTCAAGAAAGCTGTCTTGACATCCATCTGGTGTATCTTCCACTTCATCATTTGCCTTGTATTTCTCTATGCTACTATCTGCAGCATGCTTGATCTTGTCTATATACTTGGAAGTCACAACAGACTTCCCTTTTGGTCTTGGGACCACATCCCAAACATCATTCTTCATGATCAATTGGTATTCCTCGATCATGGCATCCTTCCATTACTGCATCTTGGATCCTAGGAACTTCAGATTCTTCAATATCTTCAATAGATAGTGAACTTCGTTGCTGGAACAAATGTTGTTGTCCTTCTTTTGTAGGTGATTGTACATGTTCTTTCCTACAAGTCAAATTCAATTGCATGATTAGAAACTTCTCATAGTTATTCAAAACAAATTCTTATGCATAAAGACATATGTTATACAGTCATGCAATTATCTTAGCCAATGCTTCAATAGAACATTTATCCATATCATGTATTCACACGGTAACTTTCTAGATGCCTTCCATCTCTACCAGAACATTTGTTAAGAGTGTGCACAACTCCCAACATGTTAGCAAAGAGGTTTCATTCTAGATAAGTAGCAATGGAATGTTGTACATTACCATAGGCCACTTACCCATTACTTGCATATTAGTAGTATCTTGTTCATTAATGTAACTTTTCTAATATGCATAATATACATCCTAAATCTAGGAACATAAGTATGTACATGACTGGACAACATTATTTAAGTAATCATATGACAATTCAAATACTTATCTTTGTTTAGTTGTGGGTGGACTCCCTCTCAATATTTGCTTCCTTGCAGGAAGTACTGGAGTGTGCTCCCTCTTGATCTTTGCTTCCTGGATTATTTGTCCTTGAACTTATATCCATCCTGGACCACCATGCATGCTTAAGTGTGCACTAATGTAATCATTGTGTCATCCTCAAGATCTCATACATAGTCATACATCCATTAGTATAATCTCAATACTATCAAAACCTTATGATTCAAAATAATATTAAACATGTATGGTCATGATCATTTCATACACAGGTAATTTATCACAAGCGTTAGTATTCAAGAGTTTCAAGGAGTACTTCTTTTACTCATGCATATTCTTATTTGACCATAGGACTCTTCTGGTTTGCCATATCATCAATCAAAGTAAGAAGTATAATATGCATAAACCCATGATTACTCAAACTTATAACTTCATGAATAATCATTATCAATCATACAAAATTATACTTATCTAAGATCCTAGCACAAAGTAGGATTCTAACTCGATATAGGAAAACATACCTGGATTATCATGTTTGTCTAACCTACCCAAACAATGTCTTCTTTCTTCTCTTAGAGACCTTGTGCTAGCAACCTGCATATCTCATAAGTTAATAATTGTAGAACCAAGTTATACATACCTCTTAAGTAGAGCTTCTATGTGATCCATGCCTATGGATGAGTCTTTGTATTCATGTCACCATGGCCATATGTTCTTGATCTAGAGATTGATTTGTCTTTCTTGATGTACCCTTCATGTTAGTAGACAACATCATCCTCATACAACAACATAATGTATTAGTACAATCATAAGTGGCATACCCCTAATCAATGAATGTATTCACATTCATTCATACTTTTACTAGTGTGATAAGACAAGTCTAAAATTAATCAAGATTGTACTAACCTCAAATGAAGACAAACATATCATAAAATTAATCATGAACAGATTTCAAAACATACCTGTATCTCTTCAAGTCATACCTGTCGGGATTTCTTGTAATCTTCTTATGTAATGCCTTAGCCTCATCTCCCTCTGAAACTGGAACTTCTTCACTTATGTAGGTGTCCAATTCATTCTTCTAGAATTAACCCAATCCACTTTGATTTGTTGAAACTAGATCTGGAGTTGGATTAGGGATTGTCAGAGAAACCCTAAAAATTTAAACTTTGAATTTCAAACTTCTGATTGGATGGAAAGATGTGCCTTGCTGAGTTGATCAAGATGGTATACTTCAATTTTGAAATCTCCAAAATTTGACCCCTCAAAATTTTCTTTGAAACTTTCGGATCTTCTGGTCAAAATCCTGAACTAGGGTTAGATAATGCCCGGGGTTTTTCCTAGACAAAAGGTTTGATCTTGTGCTCTAAACTTTGATTTTTCTGAGGAGCATTCAGCCGTGGTCACAGATTCCAAAATTTCAACTTTTGTAGAAACCCTAATTTTCCACCTTTTCGAGAAAGATCCCAAACTAGGGTTTGATAATGCCTGAGGTTCTACCCAACCAAAAAATTTGAACTTGGTCTCTAAATTTCGATTTTGCTGAGGAGAGTAATCCTATGCTAATATCACTCCAAAATTCCACTTTTGTCAAAAGCCTTAATTTCCCGCAGCAGTGACAAGCCAAAAATGAGAATGCTAAGAATCCAATTATATTTCATAGAAATATGTTCCTTATTGTTTCTGGTGCATATCTGAAATTTCGGATTGACAGGGTCTGAAAATTAGGCATGTGGTAGCCTAACCTGTCATATTTCCAACCCCATAGTTCTGACCTCAAATGGATTCTCTGAGAGAGAGATATGCCAAGTGTCGCAACGTGACCTGTTTATGGGATGAAACAGAGTAACAAACTTGTACGATGTTCCACGTGTCACTGTTTCAACTTCGGCCTTTGAAACCAGTACCTCTGAAACTAAATTCCCTTCCCTAACTGTCACTTTTTACAGAATTCCATTTGGAGCTTCCTAGCCCGATATATGACCTTTTTTCCTAGGTCACCTGTTTAGTACTGCATTCTAGAAGAGGCAGAAACCCTAACTTGTACAGATCATATCTCACAAAGTACAATGAATCTGAGGATTTCCTTAGGCCACAAGGTACATGGACATTTCATCTTCGAACTGTAGAAGTTTCAGATCCTGAACCTTTACCAAAACTGAGTTATAGCGAAATTTCCACGATGACTAGTTTTTACTATACCAAGCCCTAGCTTCTAATTTGTCGTAAGTGCAACAAGTGTCATAAATGCCATACCATGCCTTCCTTCAAGCTAGCTTTGATACCATGTTATTTTTTCAACATTTAATTCAATATGATCTAGGATCTTAACTGAAAGAACAACATGTACAACATATCAACAAGCATAAGAGACAAGAGACACAAAACATTTCATCGGGGAAAACTAAGAAGGTGAAAAACCCCCAACTTCCTCAGAGATAGAATAAGCACCAATACAAAGATTACAAAGATCAAACCCCAAGATATAGATGACTGTAGCAGCTACTCCTCCTCCACTTATGCTCACACCTCCTCTCTCTCACTAATGCGAAGTGAGTGAATGAGAGAATGTGTCAAATGAGAGAGTCGCACTCTCTATTTATACTTTTACTTTCACTTGACCTTTACTCAACTAGGTCGGCCCTAACTTAACCACTTAACATAATGTTGACTAGGTCGACCCCACTAGGGTGGTCTAATAACCTGTTGATGCCTCAGATATCGTAGCATCAATCAGAAAGGGATTCTCCCCGAGATATGGTCCCAATTAGACTATCTCCCGTTTGGTGTAGGGAATCCGTCCGGTTAGCGGTTCCGGCAACCGTGGGTTTGGACTTTGAATCCGATTCTACCAGTTATGGCCCGATCCACCTTTCTTTTGGGTTTTATGTGTTTTGAATGAAATGCAAGTGCCTAGTCTATGTTTGTTCTAAATGCAAAAACTGAAACAGATTTAAATCTAATAAAGAGTAAAGCAAACCTACCTATCCTCGCAGGAACGTAGTTAAAGTGTGAGAAATGAACTATGGGAGTTATCTTTCAAGAAAGAACAGGAAGCCATTGGATCTTAAAGAGAAACACCACAGCAAAAGATCTTAGAAGGTAGCTTCCGATTATAAATGATACATTTCATTACTCACCAAAGAAAGAAGTAAACTTATCTAACCTATGTAGACGGAAATAAAGAAACGGAACTATGTTTACCAGAAACTGGAGTAAATCTAAAGATCCCTGCGAAGAGCAAATTTAAAGGGTGAACAACGAGCAGTAGGGATGATCTTGAAGAAAGAACAGTTAGCCATTTGATCTACAAGAGAATTCTACAGCAAAGATGAAGAAATCAGCAGATAGCTCCCGATTTAACATGAAACACATTCATTGTTCACAAAGATAGAGAAAATCGTATGCACAGGGATAAGAAAAATCATTAATACACATAAATAGTTCAGATGATAAGAATGATCTCACATTACAGAACAACAGTCATTAGAATAGTCCAACATACAACCGTCCAACATCCCATGCAAAACGTCCATCCTCTGTGGCTTCTATTAGAAAATTCAATTTTACAGGCCCGATACAAGATAGCTCGTATTGGTTTCCAAAATTTCCTTCCCTGCCAAAAGTCGTTTCTAATCTTTCCTAGCTTCTATTTATATCTACACATTTGCCCTTTGGGATGACACCTAGCATCCTCCACCTGTCATTTACAGGAATTTCCTCTCTAATTGACTACCAAAATGATTATTCTCTTACAAAACTGTTCTGACAGAAATAGGGACAGCTGTCCCATGGCTTACGCCTTACATATTAAAAATGTACATAACAGAAAAATGGCTAATACTAAAGCTTTCCCTGCCGGGCACGCGTTTGGCTGAAGAGAGTGGTTCAACTGAATTCAGTTTGCCTCATTCCTGTGCGTGATCTTCTGCTGGCAGAGGGTCGCCCAAGTTAATTGTCACTGATGCTGCCTGGGGAGAGGCCCTCGAATCCCCTGCTGATGCTGCTCCTAATTGGGAAGGGGGAATTGAACTGGCCAGACTTTCTGCCATTGCTGGGGAAGAGGCTGCTGGGAGAGAGGCTGCCGGATCTACTGATGCTCCTGCTGCTGCTGCAGCTTTCCTGTCCTCCTCTGCTATGTAGCTGTACCACACACCTGTGTCCCTTATGATTATGTTTGCTGCAGCAGGAAACAAGATTTTCTGAGAAGTCACATTCTTCCCGAGCTCTGTTTTAATGCTCTGGACTTCTGCTTCAGCAGCTTGATGCGCTTCCTTCAGCAGATGGCTGTGAAGTGATGATGAACCAATATAATGCTGGAGATCATCCATGGCCAGGACATCAATCCTTTTCACATACTCCATCTGGATGCCTAGCTCTTCTTTTAGCTGAGACAACCGCTGCTCCTTTTTCGAGAAGTCTTCTAGGGTCTGAGGGAAACTCAATGTGCAGTTATCATGGACTCCTTTGAGCTTTTGGTATAGGCTGTTAATTCTATCTGTTGTTCTCTGCACACTGGTTATCAGCTTATTAGCACAGTTCCTACCAAACTCCAGCAAGGCTATATCTTCATTAAAATCGTCCACAGCCTTAAAAGGAAGATGCGGGGGGAAACCTCCTTTCCCTTCTCTCCATGCCATCTGACTTATGACATTTGCCTTGACACAGGTATTCTTAGCTTTGAGCCTGTGGGCCTCCGCATTAATTTCTTTTAATATGACTATCATAGCCTTGAGTTTGCAAACCTCGTCAGTGATTAGCTCCTGCGTGTCATTTATTTGCTTCAGAATGCTGCAGGACAGCTCATGGAAGGGAGCCAAGTCCATCGTTTTTCTCTCAGGCTGCTCTAACCGCTCGGCTAATGTTTGCTTGTCTGCTTCTAGCTGAGAAGCCTTTTCTTCCACTCCATTCTTCTCCGCTTCTACAATCATCATTTGGAGTGTTAGCTGGTCCTTTTCCTCCTCCAGCTGGCTGTACTTGTTTGACAGTTCCTTATGTTCAGCGTACAAGCAATTATACTTGTTCATTTCCAGATCTCTTTGGGCTCGCTCATTAGCCACAGTTTGTTGTAGCGTGCGAGCTTTCTTCCTTGTCAATTCACTGTCTCTTACCATCACGCCTACATTGGCCAGGGATGCTTTTGCTGTTGCTACAGCTGCGGTCGCCATGGCAAAGGGATCTTGGTCCGTATTCTGCATTATAGTGACCTCCCGGTGGGTAACGATGTCCTCATGAAAGGGACTTTTGATCCTCTCTTCTGATTTGAGGACCATTGTTTTTCTTTTCTTGTCATAGACAAACTCATTCCACTTGGACACCGTACGCTTTCCCGATGGAGTGTACGGGACAATTGGTCGGTTTATGATGTCTATGTCTTCCTCTGTAGGTGGGGTCTGGACTTCCTGAGCAGGGTCTACTCCTTCCTTTTGGGTATCAGAGCCACCTGCTTGAGAGGTGTCTATCTCCATGTCTTGGACACCGGACCCACCTGCTTGGGATTCCTCCTCCACTTTCTGCTCCTCTTCTGCCTTCCTTTCTGCTTCAGCTTGTTCAGCTTCTGCCTCTTTCTGCTTCTGGGCTTCCTCAGTTTCTTTCCGTCGGCTTTCCTTTTCTGCTTCTTCATGCATCCTTGCCACTTCAGCTTCCTGCTGTACTCTTGCTGCTTCTGCTTCTTGTTTCCACCTGGCTTCTTCCCTTAATCTGAGCTCCTCCTGAGCTCGGGCATCTTCGGCTTCTTTCTCCTGCTGCTGACTGGTCTTCTGGATCTTGGCTGAACTAGAGCTTGCTCCAGTGCCTTGGCGACAGATTCGCAGTTCAGACATATTGCTAATGCCTCTGAATGCCTCTTCCTCGGCATCAGGATAGTGAGAGTATTCGAAGTGGGCGTAGATATCCTTGCAATGCTCGGCCACTTTACCCTTTCTGTCGTTCCTGTGGAAGATTACTTCACCGAAGTGGAAGGCTTTCAGCTCTTGAACAAATTCGTTGGCCGAGGCAACCCCTGAAAACTTGTAAGCGCCGATGCAGAAAGGTAGAGGGGGAAAGGAAGCCTTGTGTTGCTTGTGGAGCAATGCTCCAATCCCATCCAAGAAGAGTTGTCTTATTGCTTCTTTGAGCACCACATAGTCTGTGGCATACTGCGGCAATATGTATGGGGGCTTAGTCCCTCCAAACATTCTCAGGTAGGTACCGTGCTCTGAAAAGTAAAAGTCCCCATAATCCTCAAGGACTTCCAAAGCATTCTCTGATAGGCAGTTAGGTTCTTCTTTGAACATCTTCTCGTATAGGGGCATGATGAACCCCTCACAGATTAGTTTGTAGCTGGGCTTGTAATTCTGAGCCCACAACATCTTGAATGCGATATAAACCGGGGTGGTGGCCCTATCCCATGTACAACCCAGTTTGGGGAACTCTATCTTGGCCAAAATACAATCTATCAGATATGAAGACATGAAGAATTCAGCCTTCTTCAAGGCTAGTCCTGGCTTAGCAGCAACTATCATCGAGGCCAGACTATCTGACAGGATAGTGGCCCAGTCAAACACAGTTCCATTGAATGCCACGTAATGGATGATAGGGATCCACTGGATTTTTTATACTGTACCATCGGGCATGTCGAAGATTCTGCACAGCATCAGGGCAATCAATCTAAAAGGAGCTCTCAGGTTCTGCACGTCATATTCATCACTTCCTTTCTTTCTCAAATGCTTCCCTGCCATCAGCAGCTTCTTAGCCATCTCGATGTTGTTCATCTGGCTTAACCATTCATCAGTCAGAGCTTGTTGTACACGGGGAAATCTGTAGGCTGCCACAAGATATGCGGGTTGAAATGAGGTGATAGCCACTTTCCCGCTATCATTTATCACTCTTCCTTCAGCATCGGCATGTTGGAGAATCCATCCGATCACTTCAGCACAAGGGAACAGCTCAGGGCGGGTAGCGGCTCTAGTTATGCCTGAGGCTCTGATATTGAGATAGATTGGTGCTTCCTCTAGCAACATATCTGGGATTTCTTGGTCCCGGATCATTCTATAGATGTAATCCCATCTGATTTCTGGAGGGACACCAGTGGTGCACCTAGTGTCTTGGAGTGAAGTTTCAGTTTTAAGAGGGGCAGGTTTCTTTTCTGTCATCTTCGCCTTCTTCTTACCGGTTTTCGGCATCTTGACTTATCCCTGACAACACCCATATACAAGTCATTTTGAGCAACATACTGTGAGGTTTTAGCAAAGAGCAACATCGTTTTAATATCAATGAGATAAGTCAATGAAGCTGTATATTTAGGAAGAAAAATACTATTTCAACATAAGACACAAATTGAAAAATTTGAATCTCTTAAAAGATGAGTCTGGAATGCTCCTGAGGGGATAGGCTATGTCGCGGACACATTTTGTTCTCGGCTCGATAGGCGAATTGCGGAAGCCGTTGGTTTTGGGTTTCACCCTGGGGACGAAGGTGTCTTTCGTCATTATTGCGGTTGGAAAGGCTGAAGGCGGGGAGACTCGGGTTGGAGGGACTTTGTGACGACAAGGGAGCTCCTTTCGCACTTTCGACTCGGTGAGGGCTTCGAATGCTATTGTCGCACACGACACTCGCCGAGGTGCCCTATGAGAAGTCCTAATCCGAGCGGGGGTGACGGCGCCGGCGACGTATTGACGGTAAAGGTTAGGGTGGCCACGGTTTCAGCTCGCACAACTTGAATGCTCACGGAATTTTGAACAGGGCAATGGCGCCGGAGACAAGGTTTTGTCCGGGTAGAGGGCGTGTTGGGACTGAGGCTTACGGAAGGGCTCGGGGTTTTACGTCCTGAGTTTTCGGTCGGGGACATGAAAAGCCTATAGGGCTTCGACAAATTTTCCCAAAACGAGGGGCGCGGCCTGGGGTTTAAAATGGGACAAGATTAACCGCCTGCACCCACCATCACTGCTCGAAATAAAATGTTAATGTTTTAACCAATGCCTACGATGATTTTGTATGACGAAAAATCCATTCAACTGTACCTGACGGGCAAAACATAGCCCTTGACGGGTGTTTTGCCCGTCAAAATCCCACTAAAACCCATTGTTTTCCCACAAAAGACAACCCAATAGCGAAATTCAAGGTTAAAATCCTACCTGGCACCGTGGGGATCGCTTGAACGAGGTGGCCGCGAGCGCGGATGAGCGAGGTGAGCTGGAGCGATTTGTACGGCGTTCCACGTCGTTTGCCAATCGAAAACAATGGTGCATTGGATCGAGCCCCCACCGTCAATTTATAAAAGACCGGCACGTGCGAGCATTTAGTTTGGTGGGTGGCGCGGTTTAAGTGCTACTACGGCGGCGATCATGTCAAAATATCTCGATTTCCGTGCGACCGCCATCCGCGGGACCGCCTTGCGAGTCACACTCGTTGTTACGGAAGGATGGAGGGGAAGTTTTCGCTGTTTCGGCCCGCGTAGCGGAAGGGAAACTCCAAACCTTCCACCGTTTCGGGGGCTATTTTGTGGAGAGAAAATCGAAACCTTCCGCAAAAGAGACCCGCGTTGCGGACGTATAACGCCACGGCTTCCGCCATTTCGGGAACTTTTTGCAAAGGGCTTCCGCTAATCCAAAATTTTTTAAGTCTCGCGGGGTTTCGGGACGGTATGGCGAATGCTCCCGGTATTTTCGGAAAGCTTATGTGAACGGCTTCCGACGCTTCGGGCCACTTCGCTGAATTTTTTTTTTTTTTTGCCGTTTCGGAGGATCTTCCACAAATTTTCAATGAAAGCTTCTAAGTTCTTTTCCGAGTTTCGGAAGGGTTTCACGAACCGTTCCCGCCGTTTCGGAATGAAAACTCCAATCTTCTCCGCAAACGGTCAAAACATGTTCTAAGTCTGTTTCGGGAGAGTTATGTAAAAGACTTCCGTCGTTTCGGAAGAACAACCGGAATCCTTCCGCGGCATAGTCTCCTCGAGTGTAGGAGTCCTCCGTTTCGGAAGGGTTTTCCCAATCCCTTCCGCAGCTTTCCAATCGAAAAATTCTAAGTCTTTTTCGGGAGAGTAAGGCGAATGAGTCCCGCCATTTCGGGAGGCATACCGGAACCTTTCCGCGGTTGCGGAAGGCTTGGGTGAAGTGTTCCGCCGTTTCGGGAGCAGAGTCGTTTCGGAAGGATTTCATCAACTGTTCCGCAGAAACAAACGATCGAAAAATTTCCAAGTTTTTTACTTCGGAAGGCTTAAACGGGCGGTTTATGAGATAGGCCTCGATCATTTCGGAAGGCTAGCCCGAGATCTCCCGCGGTTTGTTCGGCGAGATTTTCTAAGTTCTTTTGCGGGCGTTTTAAGCGAGAGGGTTCCGCTACTACGAGGTTTTAGCAAATTTCTCCTTGATTTCGAGAAAAGAAAAAATTCATTTGAAAGCTCTTCTATTTGAGGGTTAAAAACTTTCGGCAGCATTGGGGTTTCTCATGGCGAGACTCTCAGGTTAAAAGCAAAGATAAAAGCTGGGACAAAAAAACGTTTAAGGCAGCCTTTAAAAATTATAAAGGAGGGGCCCTATATGTGCAAAAAATTTTGGGGGGGGGTGTTGCTGCAACAACAATGGCGAGTCGCTGGCGAACACAGATCTCTGAAAAATTTCCCCTCATGGTCAAAAAACTCATCAAAAAACATCCATCTTGGCCGCACTACTCGGCTGAGCACTTTAAAGTCATGTGGGGGAAGGAGGCACTTTACCTGCTAGCCGTTGGGGAAAGGGGAGCTTTGACCGAGACATCTTCACCACTCTGAGAGGGCCAACATATGAGATTCATTTTAGGAGGGTCATCTCTCGAATGGCCATTACTGCCAGACTCCACAGGATTTGCAATACTTTCTCATGGACATTATTGCTCTTGTTCCTCATTCCCATGCTGCTGGCATCCTTTGGGATGCTCGTACTTTGGACAGCTTAGCTGTTTGAGCCTTCCAGGGATATTTTCTTTTGGACATGATCTTTGATTTAGGCTCCTCAATCCATAATGTCCTTTTGTGTGAGTTAGAAATTTTATTGATTTGATCAAACTTCACGGACGGAGAGGAGCCCATTTTGAGCTGGGCCTTCTGGACAGCCTTCTTGATTTTACATGTCTTTTGCTTTTGTCTTAGCCATGCTTTAATTGAGGCGAGAATCCCTGGAAAACAGACTCTTGAATGTAGGCCATTTTGGCTGTTAAATCTGCAGCATGGAGTCATTTCAATACCCTATGTCCTCGAGAGGTGCCACTTTCCATGGGTCCAACTTAGGTAACCTTCTTGAGATGCCTTTAAAGTGTGAGAGTGGGTGGAGCCCAACGATAGTAGTGAAGATGGTCATAGGTCTCTGCCATTAAATAGGATTAGTGTGACTAGCAGGGTAGGCTTTCCCCCTTTTTAACATTTCAGCGAGAGCACAACAGACCGGATTTACTGAGCAGAGTTCCAGACTCATGGGTCACAAGTTTTCTTTGAGAGAGCTATCTTCAACGGGGAACTCAACCAAAAGGGCATTCAGAAAAAAAAACTTGTCGTAAAAGTTCAAATAACAAAGAGAGAAACAACATGGCCGAAAAATAAAACAGCTAAAAGCGAAAGCAAAAGAAAACTTTATTTATGTACAGGAAGTCTCGAGGAGACTATGCGAAGTATTGCTTCAGAGCGATGCCATTGAGAGGAAGGGCTACTTCTTCTCCCTCGAGATTTGTCAATTTATAAGTGGATGGGCCTAATTTTGCAGAAATTTGGTACGGGCCTACCCATAGATGTTGAAATTTCGTATGCATTCCTTTGCCTTCACGATTATGGTCCCATTTCAGGACTAAATCCCCAACTTCAAGATCCCTCTTGTCGGATTTCCTCTTATCGAACCATCTCTTAACTATGTCCTGGTGTTGATGGAATCGATATTTAGCTTTGTGTCGGGCTTCTTCCAGTTGAAGCAGGGTGTTGATCCTGGATTGTAAGGCTTGGCTACCAGAACCCCGAGAGGCTTGGGACAATTGCAAGGATGGCAGTAAGATGTTTGGGGGAAGTATGGCTTCCTTGCCATAGACAAGAGTGAAAGGGGAGACACCTAAAGCATTCTTCGGGGTTACCCTATCTGCCCATAAGGCGTTTGGGAGAGCCACATGCCAACTTCTCTGGTTTTCTATCACAGTTTTCTTAAGAATTCGAATCAGATTCTTGTTTGAGGATTCAGCTAATCCGTTTCCCTGAGGGTAGTAATTGGCTGAATAATGCAACTTAATTCCCCATTCATAAACAAATTCATTTATCTTGCAAGATGAAAAATAAGTAGCATTATCAAAAACAAGGGAAATTGGAACCCCAAACCTGGTTATGATGTTTTCTTTCAAGAAGCTGATGACTGCATCTTCATTGATCTTGCGCAATGGGGTGGCCTCCGTCCACTTAGTGAAGTAGTCGGTAGCCGTCAGGATGTATCGGTGTTGCAATGAAGAGTTTGGATTTATTTCTCTGATAACATCTATGCCCCATTGCTCAAAAGGTTCAGAGATGATGACCGGCTGCAATGGGCCTGCGGCCTTAGGTAACTTCCCAGCGCTTCTTTGACATGCATCACAATTTCGTGCGTACGTGTGGGCATCTCGGAACAAAGTGGGCCAATAATAACCAGCTCTCAGTATCTTGTGTGCTGTCGTCTCTCCTGAATAATGACCACCTGCGGGGCCATCATGCAATTCTTTGACAACTTTGTTTGCATCTTCCTTCTCCAAACATCTAAGAAGGACTCCATCGTAATTCTTTCTGAAAAGGATCCCATCAATGATCTGATAGGGTGCCGATTTCAAGCGGAGTGCCCTTCTTTGCTTAGAGTTCCAGTGTTCGGGTAGATATCCCTGCTGCAAATAGTGCACCAGATCCCTATACCATGACTGGGGAGTTGTGAAGGTAGGACATACTTCAACCGAATTGAGCTCAGCTTCATTCTTCCAATGTTGCTCTTCATCAGTCGAGTTTCCCACCAGTAACTTGCACAGACCTTGTCCTTTGATGATTGTAGCCGGTTTAAATTCCAAATCATACTCTTACAGGGCTGTGACCCAGTTCCCTCTCCTCTCTCCCAATTCCTTTTGAACGAAAAGGGATCTAACAGCTGGATGGGGAACTATGACTTTAGTTCTGTTCTTCAAAATGTAGGGCCTAAACTGCTTGACTGCTTTGAAGACCGCATAGGCATGCTTGTCCACCATGGGATAGTTCAGCTCGGCCCCCTGCAGACCAGTGCTCATAAACGAAATTGGGTATTCGTCCCCCAACTCCACCTTTTGTGTTAGTACAGCTGCGAGAGAGTTATCCGAGGCAAAGGTATACAATATGAAATCTTTATCGAAATCTGGGCCCCTTAAGGAAGGAGCTTTAGCTACAGCTGCCTTGATATCTCTAAATGCGTCCTTCTCCAAATCTGTCCACTTGAATTGTATGCTTTGTTTAACCATCTGCTGTAATGGCTTAACAATTTGTGCAAAATCCGGAACAAATCTACAGACAAAATTGATGGTGCCCATAAAAGACTGCATAGATTTTTTGTTGTGAGGCATTGGAATCTTATTAATAGCTTGGACTCTTTCTTGGTCGATTGACACTCCCCCTTTGGAGATGATATGACCCAAGAGCTTACCTTCGGGTACAACAAACACGCTCTTCTTGGGGTTCAAGGAAATACCATACTTCCGGCAACGATCAAAGATGTGCCTCAGATGAACAACATGATCTTCCCTTTTCTTCGAAAAGACTGTCACATCATCTAAGTAAACAACAACACATTGCCCACCCAATCCTCGGAAGGCAATATCCATCGCCCTTTGGAATGTAGCACCTGCATTTATCAGACCAAATGGCATCCTTCTGTAGGAAAAAGTTCCCCACTTAGTTCTGAAAGTGGTCTTGAGACGATCTTCTTCGGCTACTAACACTTGATTATAGCCTGAGAAACCATCGAGGAGGGAAAACAATTCGGATCCCGACACCATTTGTAGGATTTGCTCCATTGAAGGTACGGGGTAGTTGTTTTTATCCGAGGCTTTGTTTAAATTTCTGAAGTCTACACATAGCCTAATCTCCCCCGACTTCTTCCTTACGGGAACCAAGTTTGCAACCCATTCAGAATGCCGAACCTTGAAAATTATCTTGGCGTCCAGGAGCTTCTTTAATTCCTTTTGGATCAGCGGTTCAAGAGTGGGATGCATCCTTCTTAACTGCTGCTGAAATGGCTTGACACCTGCTTTCATTGGTATAACATGCTGAATGATGCGGACGTCATACGTTTTCAGATCTTCATAGGTCCATGCAAAAACATCCTTGTACTGTTTAAACAATCTAATGAACCTGTCTCTTTCTCCTGGTGAACAACATTTGCCAAGGTTGACAAATTTTGGTTCTGCCCCGGTACCCAAATTAACCAACTCATGTTGCATTGATGAGCTGTTAGTTTTGGTATTAGCTGGTCTTTTGAACTTATTTTGAAGATCGAACAGCATTTCGAGGGACCTTACCCCTTTTGGCATGAAATTTCCTTTCTCCTCATCTTTCTTCATGAAATCAACATCGTGTTCTTCCTCATCTATTGCAGCTCCTTGAAAGCTATCTTCGTTTGTTAGGAAACTGATAATTTGCTCATCATCATCGAAGACTTTGAAGTTCGTGATGTTATCGGGAATGGAAGGCCTGAAAATCAATTCAATTGAGCATTTATTATTTGACGGCACCAATCTAGAAGCAGATGTTGCTAACAAATCAGCAGCAGAATTTTGCAATCTAGGAATTGATTTTATATTGAAAGCGTCGAAATGCATGATTAAATTCCATACCTCAGCCTGGTAACCTTTCAAGTGAGGTGAGAGACAATGAATGGTGTCCCTTACCTGTCTTACAACTATCTCGGAGTCACCAAAAACCTTCAGGTACTTAACATTTAAGCCAATGGCCTTCTTTAAACCATGTACCAAAGCTTCATATTCAGCGGTATTATTAGTACAATCGAATTCTAATCTACAAGACAAAAAATACTTGTTTCTTTTCGGATCCATTAGAACACAATCGGCTCCGGATCCTTCCAGAGTTTTAGAACCATCAAAGTATAATGTCCAAAAGGTATCTTTAGATTCAGCTAAGTTAGTTTCTTTGTGGTCTATGTTAGCAACTAAATTGACTATGTTACAATCAACATCATCAGTCCGGGAGAAATGAAGGAGATCGGACTGTTTATCTGATTCATGGCAAAAGGTTTCAGACTGATAGTTACCCGGATCCATTTCCAAGAAATAATTCCCCAGGACCGAAGACGAGAAAGTTACGGCTTCATTCTTTTCCTCCAGCTGAGTTACGTTTTGTTTCATATGAGGTTCCCTAAGAACTTTAATCTGATTCTGCCTGTTCTGATAAGGCAGCCATATATGAGACCAATCAGTAGCAAAGTAGCCACTCAGCTTGGTGGACCAATCCCTACTCAAAATCAGCCCATAGGCTTCAGGAATATCGACCACCATTATGTCAATGAATTGACAGACTCTAGGATCGGCTGACAGTCTAATTAGAACGTCTTTCATCTCCCCAATAACCTTGACAGCAGTCCTGTCTAATTGGATAATTTGAGCTGGGGATAGTACGGGCTGCCCATTAATTTTCTTACAGATTGACAGTGGCATGACGTTTGAGGATGCTCCAGAATCTACCAAACAGTTGTGAACATTATGGTTGAAAATTTCAAATGTCAACAAGAATGGCAATGTTTGGGATTTGGATTTCCCACCGATGCTAGCCTCGTTAATTTCCGGATTTTCCTGAGAATCCGTTAATGTAGTGCTGGGTTTTGGTTGTAAAACATGCAGCAGTTTGTCTCATTGATGGGGCAAGCTACACATGTCAAATATTGATACGTTTGCTTTGACCTTCTTGATATCTTCGATAATATCATACCCTATATCGGATTCATTCCCAATTCGAATTGGCTGATCTGTTTTGCTCGTTGTGACCTTAGGTGGCTGAACTATGTTGTTAGCACTTGGCTGTTTGGCAGCTGTTTGGCTTACTTTGGGCTGTGGTGGGATGATCGGTATATGCCTCCTAGGTGGATCTTTCGGAATTTTAGGCTTATGGGGAAAGGTGACTGGGACAGGATCCGCAATTGAGCCCTTGCTGCGAGTGGCAACATTTATGGTAGAGGGAGAGCTATCTATGTGATCTTCTTCTACTAATTCGGTCATAGGTACCCAATCCCACAACACCATGGTAGTGTTCGGGGTTGGTTCCTCTAACTCAGGGCTCGACTCTTCTGGAGGATCATCCTGATCTGGGATCTGAGAATCTAACATTTGGTTCATGACTAAGCTCATGGAGTTGATCCATTGCGGGCATCTCTTTTCCGAATGTGGTTCTTGGTGAAAAGTACAGAAATTTTCCATCCCTATCTCATTCAAGTTTAAAACAGGGGCAGCGTTCATTGGTGGATGAGTCTGTTCCCCGTCTTCCCTTCTTTTATAAAATGGCTTGAAAGGTTTCCTAGAGGTGCTAGCAGCCTTGTCTTTCTTGAGATCTACGATTTTGTTAGATAATTTCTGCATCATCTTGACTACATTTTCCATGTTCGTAGATGGCTCGTCTTTACTTCTAGTGAGCAGCAAAGGTTTTTTGCTAGCTGCTGGTTTTGGTTCTACATCCAAGGCATGTTTAGCAATGCTATCAGCCTCTTCTTCTACCTTTCTAGCTTCCTCAAAGTTCTCTATTAGGGTAGTTTTCTTGGACCTTTTTACGAACATTGCTATGGGTCCGTCAAGAGCGGTTGTATAGTATTCAATTAGAGATTCCTCGGCTGGTTTATTAGCTTGACTGAAGTTATTCAACAGCGTGGTGAATCTTTGATTGAAATCTTGAACCTTTTCTTTCTTTTCCATCCTCATGGATAAGATTTCTTTCATAAGTGTGGCCACAGTCTTTTGGTTTCCGTATTTCTTTAGAAAACATTTTTCGAATTCCTCCCAACTAGAGATTGAGCTGGGTTGTAGGCTAAAGTACCATGATGATACTTTTTGCTCGAATGTATATGGAAACAACCTGCAGACGACGTCTTCATGTTGTACGTTTAAAAGGTTCAGAGCTAAGTAAAAACTCTTGAGGTGATCCTCTGCCGAAATGGCTTTCCCTGGATCGTACTTAGGCAGGACCTTTTCTGGGTTTTTAGGGAGATTATGGAATGGTCCAGCTAGGTTCAGCGCTCCCCTTTCCCTCCAAGCAGGTACAGCCATGTTTGGGTTCGGGTGTGGAGACCCTGGTGGAGAGTTGTAGGGTGAATCCTGTGGAGTACTCTTGGGAGTTGTAATTTCTTCAAGATTTTCTTGGTCTGTCTTGTTAAGGGTGTCTGAAATTTCTTCCAAAGTCAGATTTACCAGTTCTTCAAAACTCTGAACGAGAATTGAATCACGGGTGTACTGTGGCTCCTTTCTAGGTGTAATTTTCTTGGGGAGGAAGTTGACAGCGTTTAAACCGCCTAGCTGTCTAACGTAGGATCTGGTATGTCTCCTCAAATCCTCTATTTCTGTAAAAGGAACAGCGTACAAAGCTTCTTGAGGCTCAGGGTCAGAAATGAGGCATTCTTGGTCTGTTAATCCAAGATCTGGGCTATTTGAAATACTTTCTTTAAGCGGGTTTTCAGTGTTATCTATGACCGCGGAAGATTTTCCTCTATCAGCCATGCACTTTCGGCCCTCCTTCTAGCGCCAAAAACTGTTGATGCCTCGGATATCGTAGCATCAATCAGAAAGGGATTCTCCCCGAGAGATGGTCCCAATTAGACTATCTCCCGTTTGGTGTAGGGAATCCGTCCGGTTAGCGGTTCCGGCAACCGTGGGTTTGGACTTTGAATCCGATTCTACCGGTTATGGCCCGATCCACCTTTCTTTTGGGTTTTATGTGTTTTGAATGAAATGCAAGTGCTTAGTCTATGTTTGTTCTAAATGCAAAAACTGAAACAGATTTAAATCTAATAAAGAGTAAAGCAAACCTACCTACCCTCGCAGGAACGTAGTTAAAGTGTGAGAAATGAACTATGGGAGTTATCTTTCAAGAAAGAACAGGCAGCCATTGGATCTTAAAGAGAAACACCACAGCAAAAGATCTCAGAAGGTAGCTTCTGATTATAAATGATACATTTCATTACTCACCAAAGAAAGAAGTAAACTTATCTAACCTATGTAGACGGAAATAAAGAAACGGAACTATGTTTACCAGAAACTGGAGTAAATCTAAAGATCCCTGCGAAGAGCAAATTTAAAGGGTGAACAACAAGCAGTAGGGATGATCTTGAAGAAAGAACAGTTAGCCATTTGATCTACAAGAGAATTCTACAGCAAAGATGAAGAAATCAGCAGATAGCTCCCGATTTAACATGAAACACATTCATTGTTCACAAAGATAGAGAAAATCGTATGCACAGGGATAAGCAAAATCATTAATACACAGAAATAGTTCAGATGATAAGAATGATCTCACATTACAGAACAACAGTCATTAGAATAGTCCAACATACAACCGTCCAACATCCCATGCAAAACGTCCATCCTCTGTGGCTTCTATTAGAAAATTCAATTTTACAGGCCCGATACAAGATAGCTCGTATTGGTTTCCAAAATTTCCTTCCCTGCCAAAAGTCCTTTCTAATCTTTCCTAGCTTCTATTTATATCTACACATTTGCCCTTTGGGCTGACACCTAGCATCCTACACCTGTCATTTACAGGAATTTCCTCTCTAATCGACTACCAAAATGATTATTCTCTTACAAAATTGTTCTGACAGAAATAGGGACAGCTGTCCCATGGCTTACGCCTTACATATTAAAAATGTACATAACAGAAAAATGGCTAATACTAAAGCTTTCCCTGCCGGGCACGCGTTTGGCTGAAGAGAGTGGTTCAACTGAATTCAGTTTGCCTCATTCCTGTGCGTGATCTTCTGCTGGCAGAGTGTCGCCCAAGTTAATTGTCACTGATGCTGCCTGGGGAGAGGCCCTCGAATCCCCTGCTGATGCTGCTCCTAATTGGGAAGGGGGAATTGAACTGGCCAGACTTTCTGCCATTGCTGGGGAAGAGGCTACTGGGAGAGAGGATGCCGGATCTACTGATGCTCCTGCTGCTGCTGCAGCTTTCCTGTCCTCCTCTGCTATGTAGCTGTACCACACACCTGTGTCCCTTATGATTATGTTTGCTGCAGCAGGAAACAAGATTTTCTGAGAAGTCACATTCTTCCCGAGCTCTGTTTTAATGCTCTGGACTTCTGCTTCAGCAGCTTGATGCGCTTCCTTCAGCAGATGGCTGTGAAGTGATGATGAACCAATATAATGCTGGAGATCATCCATGGCCAGGACATCAATCCTTTTCACATACTCCATCTGGACGCCTAGCTCTTCTTTTAGCTGAGACAACCGATGCTCCTTTTCCGGGAAGTCTTCTAGGGTCTGAGGGAAACTCAATGTGCAGTTATCATGGACTCCTTTGAGCTTTTGGTATAGGCTGTTAATTCTATCTGTTGTTCTCTACACACTGGTTATCAGCTTATTAGCACAGTTCCTACCAAACTCCATCAAGGCTATATCTTCATTAAAATCGTCCACAGCCTTAAAAGGAAGATGCGGGGGGAAACCTCCTTTCCCTTCTCTCCATGCCATCTGACTTATGACATTTGCCTTGACACGGGTATTCTTAGCTTTGAGCCTGTGGGCCTCCGCATTAATTTCTTTTAATCTGACTATCATGGCCTTGAGTTTGCAAACCTCGTCAGTGATTAGCTCCTGTGTGTCATTTATTTGCTTCAGAATGCTGCAGGACAGCTCATGGAAGGGAGCCAAGTCCATCGTTTTGCTCTCAGCCTGCTCTAACCGCTCGGCTAATGTTTGCTTGTCTACTTCTAGCCGAGAAGCCTTTTCTTCCACTCCATTCTTCTCCGCTTCTACAATCATCATTTGGAGTGTTAGCTGGTCCTTTTCCTCCTCCAGCTGGCTGTACTTGTTTGACAGTTCCTTATGTTCAGCGTACAAGCAATTATACTTGTTCACTGCCAGATCTCTTTGGGCTTGCTCATTAGCCACAGTTTGTTGTAGCGTGCGAGCTTTCTTCCTTGTCAATTCACTGTCTCTTACCATCACGCCTACATTGGCCAGGGATGCTTTTGCTGTTGCTACAGCTGCGGTCGCCATGGCAAAGGGATCTTGGTCCGTATTCTGCATTATAGTGACCTCCCGGTGGGTAACGATGTCCTCATGAAAGGGACTTTTGATCCTCTCTTCTGATTTGAGGACCATTGTTTTTCTTTTCTTGTCATAGACAAACTCATTCCACTTGGACACCGTACGCTTTCCCGATGGAGTGTACGGGACAATTGGTCGGTTTATGATGTCTATGTCTTCCTCTGTAGGTGGGGTCCGGACTTCCTGAACAGGGTCTACTCCTTCCTTTTGGGTATCAGAGCCACCTGCTTGAGAGGTGTCTATCTCCATGTCTTGGACACCGGACCCACCTGCTTGGGCTTCCTCCTCCACTTTCTGCTCCTCTTCTGCCTTCCTTTCTGCTTCAGCTTGTTCAGCTTCTGCCTCTTTCTGCTTCTGGGCTTCCTCAGTTTCTTTCCGTCGGCTTTCCTTTTCTGCTTCTTCATGCATCCTTGCCACTTCAGCTTCCTGCTGTACTCTTGCTGCTTCTGCTTCTTGTTTCCACCTAGCTTCTTCCCTTAATCTGAGCTCCTCCTGAGCTCGGGCATCTTCGGCTTCTTTCTCCTGCTGCTGACTGGTCTTCTGGATCTTGGCTGAACTAGAGCTTGCTCCAGTGCCTTGGCGACAGATTCGCAGTTCAGACATATTGCTAATTCCTCTGAATGCCTCTTCCTCGGCATCAGGATAGTGAGAGTATTCGAAGTGGGCGTAGATATCCTTGCAATGCTCGGCCACTTTACCCTTTCTGTCGTTCCTGTGGAAGATTACTTCACCGAAGTGGAAGGATTTCAGCTCTTGAACAAATTCGTTGGCCGAGGCAACCCCTGAAAACTTGTAAGCGCCGATGCAGAAAGGTAGAGGGGGAAAGGAAGCCTTGTGTTGCTTGTGGAGCAATGCTCCAATCCCATCCAAGAAGAGTTGTCTTACTGCTTCTTTGAGCACCACATAGTCTGTGGCATACTGCGGCAATATGTATGTGGGCTTAGTCCCTCCAAACATTCTCAGGTAGGTACCGTGCTCTGAAAAGTAAAAGTCCCCATAATCCTCAAGGACTTCCAAAGCATTCTCTGATAGGCAGTTAGGTTCTTCTTTGAACATCTTCTCGTATAGGGGCATGATGAACCCCTCACAGATTAGTTTGTAGCTGGGCTTGTAATTCTGAGCCCACAACATCTTGAATGCGATATAAACCGGGGTGGTGGCCCTATCCCATGTACAACCCAGTTTGGGGAACTCTATCTTGGCCAAAATACAATCTATCAGATATGAAGACATGAAGAATTCAGCTTTCTTCAAGGCTAGTCCTGGCTTAGCAGCAACTATCATCGAGGCCAGACTATCTGACAGGATAGTGGCCCAGTCAAACACAGTTCCATTGAATGCCACGTAATGGATGATAGGGATCCACTGGATTTTGTATACTGTACCATCGGGCATGTCGAATATTCTGCACATCATCAGGGCAATCAATCTAAAAGGAGCTCTCAGGTTCTGCACGTCATATTCATCACTTCCTTTCTTTCTCAAATGCTTCCCTGCCATCAGCAGCTTCTTAGCCATCTCGATGTTGTTCATCTGGCTTAACCATTCATCAGTTAGAGCTTGTTGTACACGGGGAAATCTGTAGGCTGCCGCAAGATATGCGGGTTGAAATGAGGCGATAGCCACTTTCCCGCTATCATTTATCACTCTTCCTTCAGCATCGGCATGTTGGAGAATCCATCCGATCACTTCAGCACAGGGGAACAGCTCAGGGCAGGTAGCGGCTCTAGTTATGCCTGAGGCTCTGATATTGAGATAGATTGGTGCTTCCTCTAGCAACATATCTGGGATTTCTTGGTCCCGGATCATTCTATAGATGTCATCCCATCTGATTTCTGGAGGGACACCAGTGGTGCACCTAGTGTCTTGGAGTGAAGTTTCAGTTTTAAGAGGGGCAGGTTTCTTTTCTGTCATCTTCGCCTTCTTCTTATCGGTTTTCGCGGACACATTTTGTTCTCGGCTCGATAGGCGAATTGCGGAAGCCGTTGGTTTTCGGTTCCGCCATGGGGACGAAGGTGTCTTTCGTCATTATTGTGGTTGGAAAGGCTGAAGGCGGGGAGACTCGGGTTGGAGGGACTTTGTGACGACAAGGGAGCTCCTTTCGCACTTTCGACTCGGTGAGGGCTTCGAATGCTATTGTCGCACACGGCACTCGCCGAGGTGCCCTATGAGAAGTCCTAATCCGAGCGGGGTGACGGCGCCGGCGACGTATTGACGGTAAAGGTTAGGATGGCCACGGTTTCAGCTTGCGCAACTTGAATGCTCACAGAATTTTGAACAGGGCAATGGCACCGGAGACAAGGTTTTTCCCGGGTAGAGGGCGTGTTGGGACTGAGGCTTACGGAAGGGCTCGGGGTTTTACGTCCTGAGTTTTCGGCCGGGGACATGAAAATCCTATAGGGCTTCGACAAATTTTCCCAAAACAAGGGGCGCGGCCTGGGGTTTAAAATGGGACAAGATTAACCGCCCGCACCCACGATCACTGCTCGAAATAAAATTTTAATGTTTTAACCAATGCCTACGATGATTTTGTATGACGAAAACTCCATTCAACTGTACCTGACGGGCAAAACATAGCCCTTGACGGGTGTTTTGCCCGTCAAAATCCCACTAAAACCCATTGTTTTCCCACAAAAGACAACCCAATAGCGAAATTCAAGGTTAAAATCCTACCTGGCACCATGGGGATCGCTTGAACGAGGTGGCCGCGAGCGCGGATGAGCGAGGTGAGCTGGAGCGATTTGCACGGCGTTCCATGTCGTTTGCCAATCGAAAACAATGGTGCATTGGATCGAGCCCCCACCGTCAATTTATAAAAGACCGGCACGTGCGAGCATTTAGTTTGGTGGGTGGCGCGGTTTAAGTGCTACTACGGCGGCGATCATGTCAAAATATCTCGATTTCCGTGCGACCGCCATCCGCGGGACCGCCTTCCGAGTCACACCTGCCGTTGCGGAAGGATGGAGGGGAAGTTTTCGCTGTTTCGGCCCGCGTAGCGGAAGGGAAACTCCAAACCTTCCGCCGTTTCGGGGGCTATTTTGCGGAGAGAAACTCGAAACCTTCCGCAAAAGAGACCCGCGTTGCGGACGTATAACGCCACGGCTTCCGCCATTTCGGGAACTTCTTGCGAAGGGCTTCCGCTAATCCAAAAAATTTTAAGTCTCGCGGGGTTTCGGGACGGTATGGCGAATGCTCCCGGTATTTTCGGAAAGCTTATGTGAACGGCTTCCGACGCTTCGGGCCACTTCGCTGAATTTTTTTTTTTTTTTGCCGTTTCGGAGGATCTTCCGCAAATTTTCAATGAAAGCTTCTAAGTTCTTTTCCGAGTTTCGGAAGGGTTTCACGAACCGTTCCCGCCGTTTCGGAATGAAAACTCCAATCTTCTCCGCGAACGGTCAAAACATGTTCTAAGTCTGTTTCGGGAGAGTTATGTAAAAGACTTCCGTCGTTTCGGAAGAACAACCGGAATCCTTCCGCGGCATAGTCTCCTCGAGCGAAGGAGTCCGCCATTTCGGAAGGGTTTTCCCAATCCCTTCCGCAGCTTTCCAATCGAAAAATTCTAAGTCTTTTTCGGGAGAGTAAGGCGAATGAGTCCCGCCATTTCGGGAGGCATACCGGAACCTTTCCACGGTTGCGGAAGGCTTGGGTGAAGGGTTCCGCCGTTTCGGGAGCAGAGTCGTTTCGGAAGGATTTCATCAACTGTTCCGCAGAAACAAACGATCGAAAAATTTCCAAGTTTTTTACTTCGGAAGGCTTAGACGGGCAGTTTATGAGATAGGCCTCGGTCATTTCGGAAGGCTAGCCCGAGATCTCCCGCGGTTTGTTCGGCGAGATTTTCTAAGTTCTTTTGCGGGCGTTTTAAGAGATAGGGTTCCGCTACTACGAGGTTTTAGCAAATTGCTCCGTGATTTCGAGAAAAGAAAAAATTCATTTGAAAGTTCTTCTATTTGAGGGTTAAAAACTTCCGGCAGCATTGGGGTTTCTCATGGCGAGACTCTCAGGTTAAAAGCAAAGATAAAAGCTGGGACAAAAAAACGTCTAAGGCAGCCTTTAAAAATTATAAAGGAGGGGCCCCATATGTGCAAAATATTTTGGGGGGGGGTGTTGCTACAACAACATAACCCTTTAACCCACATGACTCATACAGGGCCGACCCCATCAAGGTGGTCTAATAACCCATCAAGTATAAGTTACGACACTTACAATATAACTTGCGACACTTGCAAGTACAACTGACGACACTTCCAATCAGAGGAATAATACATCTCCGTTGGGATACAATAAAGTACAAATACAATATACAAGTGAATATCTTCCAAAGTTACAAACACATCAACAATTGATCCTCTACCTGGGAGGCCTTCTCCTCTCATCACATCATAAGGATAGGTTTGGCTATTCAACAATAGAATTTTATTATATTGCTAACATAGATCACCCTTCTTCGAAAGACAAGGTGTATGGTAGTGTTTCATGATAATTCATATCATCTTCTAGTTGAAGGAGTGATTGCATTCAAAGTTGTTCCAACAACATAGATGAAAACCATAATGAATTTGTATAGAAAAATATATCCATTCTATGGATTGGTGCTAAGGCAAACACATTCACTCTACTTGCACGATGTTCAGTCAGGAGAACAATTGTAGTATCACTAAAAACAACTCACTGATGTAATCATAATGGTCTTTATTAGAATGTAAGACACATGCTTTTTCATTGATGTAACAATATTGATCATTATTGAATGATAAGATGAATACATTACTGAATACTTACCTACAACAACCTTCCCACAAGAGATACCAATTATGGAGTGACTGAGATTGGTGAAGAAAGCGGTATATATTCAGTAGTTTGACTGTACTCTATATTATATCAAAGAAGACTACGCAGTGTAGTGACACATTCTAGAGGTTTTCTAAATGATGGTTCACCATTTGTTAGAGGGATACATTCATCAAGAGAAATGTCAACACCTGCTATTCTAGAAAATCAAGATATAGTCAAAATTACAATCATTATGGTCGTCCATTCTCATCATACGCAGACTTTATATATATATATATATATATATATATTCATTGCAGTCCTACCTCAACAATGTCATGAAAACAATGAAAAAAAGAGTCCTTCCTATCCAACTATTGGGCATTGCCCTTCCCACATGAAAATAACATTAACTTGTATATATTATGAAATATGTATGTGCCCCCTCTAGTTTGTGTATAGAATGCGCCCCTAGTGAAACCATCATTTACTTCTCAAACAAAGTTATCCTCCCAATCGAGGTGTTCATCCAAGAATGAGGAAATTTGTCTCCTTCAAAGACCGATCTTCTCAACGCAAAGTCACATCCCAAAAACGATTCTCTCAACACAAGATGAACCCGTAAAAGGAGAGGGCAGTTGGAGCACCAAAACCCTAATTGCTCCTTTTCGTTTCTTTTAATAATCATTAACTTGTTCATTTGTTTATGTGTGAGATTTGATTTTCATTGACTCTTTCGTATTCCATTGCGATTATGAATAATAGCAATGAGCCTTTATATATATAATGACAGTTTTCCCTTCGTATTAGTATAAAATTAATATACTATTATATTTTTTTTCATTCTCTATACATATATATATGTTAATAGCATGTTTATTATATAATACATTTGTATATCTATTTTTACTATATACTAGTATGATAATAATGTCATACTTAACACTTTATAGGGTATGCGTATTTTTACATAACATTTTCTTTAATATATGGAAGAATTTCCACATTAACATATACATTTATATACATACTTATAAAGATTTTTTTCCATGTCTAAAACTTATAAAATTATTTCTCTCACCTATAAGGTGATTTCAATGCAATAGTAATTACAATTTACTAATAAAATATTTCTTTAAAATGGAAAAAGCTTGGCTTCTCTCCATTAGGAGCTTTAGGGATAACTCTCTATCACTCCTTGTTTTAGCTGAGATAGTTATATATCCGAAGTAATAATATTTAGGCTCTTGCATTAATAATCATTTAATCTCTTTTTAGGCTTATGTTAGAGGCTCGTTTACGTCCATAGGCTAATAATACTCCATAGGCCTCTTTTCTGCTCCCGAAGGTACCATGATGATACAGAGTCATCACTAAGATTCTCAACGACTTCATTGATCTTCAACTCCCCCCCTAATGGGTATCGTTGACCCTCTTTTTAGCTGCATTGCACATTCAACCTCATAGATCTATTTTTCATTATTTAGTTACTGCAATTTACATCATGATATCACCATGCTTTACCCAATGCATGGTTTTAATTATGAAATCATAAAAGTGCTATCTAATGCTAAAACAATCATTGGTGGGGCCTTTGCCTTGAGCTCCTCACTAGGAACTAGTTCACAATCACATTTACATCCTTGTATTTCAATTACAACATTAGGGGTCAAGGATGAGGGATATTACAATATATGTGTGCATAATCCTAACATTTCACAATCTATTTATGCACATTCACTCAATGCACCCTCACATTGATTCATGAATATTGTATTCTCATGCCATTCATTCCACCATGATTATTGGAAGGTATAGCCAATGCCGTGACACATCATCCAACCACCTCCCCAATACTTGTATGACCATTTGGACACCTTCCATTCTGCTAAATACACACACCAGGAATATGCCCTTTCTTTACAAAATAGTCCTTCAAGCATACTAGAAGGCATGAGAATAATTGTTAGACTCCAAAGGAAATGAGAGGATGTTGAAAAAGATAGATGACATAAATTCTGACCATAAAAGAGGGGACTCTTACAACTGTCATAGAAGTATATTCATCCCATGCTTCCATAACTACATGATAATATTTTCCCCACAAACCTCACACACGCATTCAATGATTGTATGCAATAGTAAAAAGGAAGTGATTGGCTCATTTAAGGAACATGGAAACAATTGGATGAGTTCTAAGATTGACACTTGGTAATAGATGATTTAATCTCCCATAGGCTCCATTTCCTCTTCCTCTTTAGTGCTCTTTACACAACCATCTTGGACCATTTTATTATTTTTGGAATATAATATTTAGATACCTTTCAAGTTAGCATGACAATCCAACCACATGGTCCATATAGAAATATTTACATTATACATGCCTGGCCATTCACTAGTCGGGTCTTGGCCTTGAGCTCTGCACTAGGAATCCATACTAGCATATTTACATCATTTACATAATTTGATTTTATACATTCCAAGTCAAAATTGGGGGTATTACAATATCCTTTCCATATCCAACAACACTATGGTTTCAACCATGGAAATCTCACATGGCCTTCACTTCCATATTAGGATCATAAGTCCCTATTTTCTTTGGTTATTTACTCATAACCAACACACATAACATGCTATTTATTTTCATATGAATGCATTATATATTTTAGTAGTCATATAGATATGAGATTTTCTACCTTCACCATGCCATACCATACCATACTGCACCATACTACACCATACTACATGGGGTATGATTCAATTAAATGCATTCAAATAACATTGGCATACCAATTTATGATGTTAAAATATGGATGAAGGGATTCGTACCCATTACCCTTTCTAGCACTTCTACTATTATCATAACTGGATCCATACTTACATGGATACCATCACTTATATGATATTATTTGATCAATTAATGTTTTAAGAAGGCTCACACAATCCCTTGGTGTTTTAAGAAGGCTCACACAATCCCTTCACCAACACTGGACCAATATTATATGCCCAATGTTTTAATTGTTAGAGGGCGGATTTCTATATGCCCACATATTTAATTCCGATTTTAGGTGTATATGGGTGTTCTAAATCGAGTTGGGTAGCTACAACTCATGAGGATAACAAATGATTCTTACAGTTGCTAAATTAATCCTTACCACTTGGATAACAATTGTAACCATGTTTTCTTAAGGTTGGACATTTAAAATGGATATGGCTATCGTCATGGCTCAATAACAACGATTGCTTGCTCATATTAGCAATTTGTTTTAACAGCCTGATATCTATCACAAATTTATTCATTCCTCTTTAATAATTTCTTAAACATTTGATGTATAAAGAGATTGATGGAGGAATCGATCAATACCTTTGGGAAAATAAGCTTGAGATTGTAAAAAATTATTCATCAATGCAAAGAGAACATTCTTTCACATTTCTTTTTGTGGATGTTGTAGAATAGGGAGAGTTGATCCCATTGAAGTTGTAAAGAATGAATGATGTATTTATATAAATGAGACAAGCATCCCTATTCTCATGAAAATGTTTCAAACTAGATTACAATAAGAGGAGACTGAGGGGTCACCTCTCAAAATTGATGATACAAAGATGAAGGCGGCTTTGATCATTGTATGAGTAAATGAGTTTTGGCATGTTGGCGATGCTACTGATTCCAAAGAAGTGGAACTACTGATGATGACAAACATCCAATAGGGGTGGGGACTTGAATAATGATGAAGTTGTTAGATGGGGAACTTCGTTATCTCAAATGAGTTACCACCATGAATCATAAATGTGAACACTGCTACCATATGAACGCACAACTCCCCCTGATGAGATAGACTTGTTTACATCGAGCATAAGGGAAACCAGTGAGTTAGGGAGGACTGATGACTCTCCCTACTAAGTACAAGGTGATCCCTTATTTGGATGAGAAGTGACCCCAAGGTGCAATCATAACTACTTCAACTCTTAGAATGAGGTGATATGAAATTGATGAGAGATGGCCAGTAAGTGATAATAAGAGGCTCATATCACAAGAACCAAGAAATTTTTTAACCAACTAGGATGCTGCCATAACTAACAAAAGACTGGTTGATAAGTGTGGGGCTCATGACTTCCCTTGATCAATGTGAACTAGATAAGTGGTTGATGGAAACATTCTTCAAGTGATGACGCAAGGTGTAATGGAGAGAAACGTATTGCAGATGAAGGTTTTATCATAGGTGTAATACTGATGGGGTAAGGTATATAGATGACAAAGCTGAAAATGCTAGGGTTATGAGGACTCAAGTACATCGATCAAGGCTGACCAAGAGCTGATGACAAAATTATAATATGATGGGGTTCCCATGGGTGAACTGGGGAACCACTTGTAGAAAAATAATATGGATGAGGTTCCCACAGTTTTGAGTAGGTTGGGGAACCAATTTTTACAAAAAGAATGATATGCATGAAAATCCAATGGTTTGGAGTAAGTTGGGAATCATTTGTACCATGATTTGTAGTGGTCTTTTATAGATATCAAATGATTGCATATGAAAGGAAAGAAAAAATAAATACTATGGAACAAAACTATACCTTCTCTCTTACCTCATGATGATTTTCTTGAGCTTATCTCAATTGTTGATTCCCTCCATCCAACGAGCATGGAGCAAAGTCAAAGGTAAACGAGCATGGAGCAAAGTCAACTCGATGCTCGTTGGATGGTGAGAATCAACAATCAAGATAAGGATCGCTTAATGATTTGATATTTCACCTTCACCTTGTATTAGGCTGCGAGTAGAAGTTCAAACATTTTGAGAAATGTTGGCATCTTAAGTAGTAATTCAATAGATGCATTAATCGCATTGACTCAAAAGTTCGAGAGTCACGACATAATGACAAATGACATAACATTTCTTTTCAACACGTAATGTTCAGTTTTCTAATTTGATTGCTTTTTGTACTATCTCTCCAGTTATAGTTCGTTGAGCCACTCATTGTTGCCTACATGTTCATTTCAATGTCCCCCATTATTTTATGATATATGGCATTGTGAAGCTATTGTTGGTTCTCCTATGCTTTGTAGCATGGTTAGTTGTGTTTGGCATGAACCAATTTTTTGAGGGAATCCATAATCCTCCAACTGCAGATAACACATCATATCCAGATTTGTTTCAATATGGTGACCATGCCAAATGCTATCGGTGCTGTGCAATGGATCTTCCTACATCTTGGCATCCACTTTTTTTCTGTACTTGGTTGTGACCGATATGGAGCTTCCTGGTGGCCCTGCTTCACCCAGGCTGCTGCTGCTTGGCACCTCGAAGTTGTCTCTATTAGCGATGCTTGTAGTTATCATACTCTCACAGTTTTTATTGTTTCATGAAAAGGAGATTTATCTCATGTACGAGGGTCCAAAATCTTGTCATATGAATGCCCATGGTGGTCACCCATGACCACTTCATTTTGAAAGGAACATTGTTGCCATGCTCTCAATATATTGATTGATAATAGAAGTCATCCACCTGTTCTTTCGACAAAATGCTTTTGCTGCAATTATGCATTGGTAATGGATAATATAAAATATACTTTTTATTAGCCTTTTCTCATTAGATTTTGTAGTGTTTGAATGATGGGGATTAAGAAAATGATGTTATTTTTGTTTTAAAATCAGACATTAACCAGAGATGACAAGAACTAGGCCTTTCATCCATGCTCGAAAATCACACAATTAGGGTTTGAACTAGGCCTTCCATCCATGTTCGAAAATCACACAGTTAGGGCTTGAATGATTGTAGATCTCTCAACATGCATTCCCTTGTTATGTAGTCTTCACAATTTAATCACAAATTTGAATAGAACTTGTAAAATCTGAGGCAAGAAAAAATGTGCAGAAGGTCTATTAATTGAATTTTCTTGTCACCTAAAAAACTTTTATGGACTAGGTCAAATACTTGAGCTGAGTTGATGTAGGCCATTATATACAAAGAAGATAAGGAAGCGGAAGTTCTAATATGGGACTATCCATGGTTACAATGATAGATAAAAAAGACAAATGAATGTTTATCGAAAGCCACTTGACTAAGTAGACTTTGCATGATTCGTTGAACACAAGGAACTTGGCTTGACCAAATAAAATGTTCCAAGAGTGACACAAGAGGGAAAGGATGCCGCACCTTGTGAGATTGGTAGTATAAATAAGGTGGACTTTTGGCATGACCCCATGGTTGAGGGATAATAGCTCGATGACAAATTGGAGAGTGCTTGACATCGACATCATGTTGCGAAACTTTACAACCATGTCGATGTTGGAAATCAACAATTCCATCATGATAGTGGTGGATAAATTAACAAAGGCTTCCCACTTCCTTCGAATCAAGTCAATGCATAAGGAAGCTAACATAAAAGATATTTATATGAAGGAAATTGTGAGGTTACATGGGATACCAAAGTCCATTGTATCAAACAAAGATCCAAAGTTTACTTCAAACCTTTGGAAGGGTTTAATCGTCGAATTTGGAACAAATCTAAATTTGATTGCATCATATCATTCCCATATCGATGAGAAAATTAAGAGAGTTAGCTAGGTTATCGAGGATATGTTGAGGATGTAGGTGATGGATCAACCAGGCTAAATGGTTCGACTGCTTTTACTTGATGGAGTTTGCATACAACAATGGCTATTGTGCTTCTTTAAAGATGAGTCTATTTGAAGCCTTATATAGAAGAAGGTGCAATACTCTAATCAATTGGGGCAATCAAGTAGACAAAATAGTAATTAGGCAAGAATTGCTTAAGGAAATGGAAGAGAAAATTGTGAAGATGAGGAAAAATTTAAAGATGACACAAGATAGATAGAAAAGTATGCAAAAAAAGGTAGACTGGCAAGATAATTCAGAGTTGGTGATCATGTGTACTTGAAAGTCAGGCCAAAAAAAATTTCATTGAAAATTAGAATTTGCCCTATGCTAGTGCCCAAATATTGTGGGCTATTTGAAATATTAGATAGGATATGACCTGTTGAATATGAGCTTGCTTTCTCTACTTGCTTAAAAATGCATAGTGTTTTTCATGTGTCATTATTGAAAAATATATATACTTCATCCTAGCCACATTATTGATTGGGTTGTGATTCAAGTGGAACTATAAGGAGATATTCCAATGCAAATCCTCAACAAGAATATTACTTTGCTAAGGAATAGAACCATAGGGTAAGTAAAGGTCCAATGGACCCATTACAACCCTGAAGAATCAACGCAGGAATTGGAGGATGCGATGCAGGAAGCATACCTACAATTGTTTTGAAAATTTTGTTGTAATGTTCTTGTACATGTACATAGTGCTAATATGCACCAAGGACAATGCATAAATTATGGGGGGGGGATGTAACACCTCATTTTGACCCCAAGATGCTAATATGATGTAATTATGTAAAGGCTAGAATCCAGATATGAATGGTCTAGGATGACCAAATATATTGTAGATATGTACATTCTCCTTTTAATATAAAAGTCCTTGTTAAGTTTAAGTGAAGAAGGATATTAAAGAAGAGATGGGGGGTATGAATCCACACATGGGGGAAGTGAGAGGGGCTATGGGGGTGATGACACTAGTGGAATTTAACTATGCATTAGCTTTCACTAACCCTTTTAAACCAAAGTCCCTTAAACATAGTTATGAGGGTCACTTTAATTAATCATGGGTTAATTATCTTAATTGAGTATTAAGAGGGAAAAGTGGCATCTTCTGGGGAATCAATGTGTCAATACAAAACCATGCATATTTAATGTTAGAAACTCACTTCATTTAGAATCCATTCATTCCATCATCTAGGGGAAGAGCTTCCATGCCACGGTAGATTAGGTTGGTAAACCAAAGGAATTGATTAGTTTTCTAGAAGCTACACTCAAGTCTACCCTGATAAACGATAGCCTAGCTACCCTAATAAATTAGTGCCCAAGATTAGGGAACCTAGCCTGCAATGTGACATCCTTGGAGCCTTTTCATGGAGACTTCTTGGTAGGCTTGTACAAGAGCGCCAAAATGGGAAGGGGACAACCTGAGGGACTATGGTTCCTAGAAGGGGGTAATTTCCCTGGCATTGTGTAGGTTGATGGGGAATGAGTGAGGGGTTTGGGTTATATGTGGATGGGGTTATCTGCACCACTTGGGTAGAGGTTAGGTTCCCTAGGGTGAGGAGTTCTATGTGAGGAGTATGGTTGTAAATTGAAGAGGAAGAAGTTGAAATCTTCCTCTTGTAAAGTGATATCCCTAGCTCATTGGTGGCATCTGTCAAAGAAAGAGAAGTCTTGACAGGGTGCCTATGATTGAGCGGAAAATTCTTAGCTTGCAGTTGGTTGTAGGAAATTCCTAAGATAAGTGCCAAATTGTGTATGTTTTCATGGTTTATAAATTATAATATATGCGTATATGCTTAAATTACTATTATTTAATTGTTTATATGCATGAATTATTAGGGCATGGTTTGGATGCATTTATGGTTTGAATAATCCAATAAAATTGAATGTGTATTTTAAATAATCTATAATTATAAATTTAAGTATGCTTCCACTATAAAATTCATGAAATACATGTGAATGGAAGGGAAATTCCATTTTTGCATCAAAGAGCAGAATTTATGGACAGATTTGAGTGCCATGTGGTCTCAATATTGTAAAGAGGCTATTGGGTATGTGACATGTATGATCTAAATAATTTTTTATTGTAATAAATTTATAAATATTTCATGATTTCTCATTAATAATGATTACTAAGTGCATTTGAAATACTTAATTTAAATGATTTGTTTTAATTATTGATTTAAATGATTTATATTTTAATTTTTATCCTTTTCATGTTTTTGCACCGAGAGAAGCGAGGTGCTCTATAGCCTAGTATGGGGGAGATGTTGTAACGTTTGTTCCTAACAAAATAATTAAAAAATAATTAATTTTTTTTATGTCGGCTCATAAAATAAAAAAATTATGGAAAGTATTTAAAACAATCCATATTGGCTCATATAATAAAATATTATGAAAAGTAATTTATAAAATAAAAACTTAAAGCTTAAACCTAAATCTATCAATCAAGAGAGATCAAATTTCTTGAGTTTAAATTTTAAAAAATAAATACACTTCAAGAAATTGGATCCCTCTCACTACTTGATAGATTCAAGTTTAAGATAGATCTTTAAATACACATTTAAACATTAGTTTTTAAATATTTTCAATAATTTTAGATTATACATTGTTTATTGTTGTAATTTTTTAAAAGTAATAATACCTACAAATAAAAAAAAATGAAACTCTTACCATAGCATATAATAATCTTATAATATAAAAAAAAATGATGAAAATACAAACCATGGCAGCTAAGAGAAGGTATCATAACAATCCCCGACCCAACACACTAAGCAATTTCTCTAAGTGATATAAGGATAACATGTCTAGCTCTAGAGGTGAAAATATATATATATGAAGAAACCATGTAATACATAAGAAATCACAAATTCTTACATAATTCAATATCTATTTAATTTATGTCTTATGCAATTTCCTTTTTTTTCCAAAACTCATAGGATTATAAAAACAAATACATAAGTGTGTGTACTGAGCACAAGTGACACTCTTTGATTTTTTGAAGTGGAGGTCTAAGTCATGGTAAATCACAATTGTTTGGCTATCTTTAAAAACATTGTCTAGTAAAGTCATAATCATTATGTTCTCTTCCCCTCATCATTTTATGTTTTTTTTTAAATACATTTTAAAAAGGATTTTCCTCATGCTTAAAGTAAAGTAGGGATATTTTATTGTAAACTATTATTAAAAATAATACATTCTTTTAGAATGTCTATTTTTATTATTTAGTCGATTTAAAAAATATTTTTTTATTATAATAAAATAAAGTTATTTTATTATTATTATTAAGTTTAATAAATAAAAATAACTGAAGATGAATCTAAAGAAAAAGACTCAATAACCCAACAACTTTTTGAAGTACTCTAATGAAATATTAAAATAATGGTGTGTAACAATCATATTTAAACCTCAAATAGAAGATATCATTTAAATTAGAATGTCACATAAAAATTTATCACCCCGAAAGGTAAAATGTCAAATTTTAACCATGATTACAACTAATTGATTATAATTTTATGCCATTTAAATTATCATTATAATTTAAATTTAAAATTTCTTTATATTTGAATATGCTTATTTTTCATTGATTTTGAGTTAATACATTAAATTGATACTTAGTTGATTATGTAGAATATTTAATTTATTATTATATTTAAATTATATTTCTTAATAGATATTGTAATTTAAATGGTATATTTTTTCTTATTTTAAAGGTCACCTCACTTTTAATAATCGTATTTTTTCATGAAAAGAGAATCACAACTTTATTCACTTAAAACATAAGTTACATTTTTCCAAATGCCTCTTAGGCATATCATAAGTGTTCTAGCTATAAGAGAGCTGAAAAAAGAAATCCATATCTTGCATAAACATTATAACTTTGGTGGTAGCAAATAACCAACTCATTTCCCTATGTGGGATAATAACATTCAAAATTGTGTTCTTTTCTATATTATGTCCATTGTTTTGTTGTAAAATACATGTGAAAAGAAAATTTCTTTGCAAAATCGTACTATAAGTTTTTTGAGTAAACTTTGTGTCCTCACATTATATGTCCACTTTGGAAACGAGGGTGATAGTATTCTAAGGTGAGCCTTGTATTCTTTTCAATTATGTACTAGGACTTGAAAGACATGTTGATCCCAATTTTTGATAGTTCATCTGCTTTTATGTTTCTTTTCCTATAGATGTGCGGGAAGGTAACATGGCCTAAGTGAGTTTCCATCCTGCTAAACTCATTCAAGAGAGGAATTAAAGTAATATATGTGCACCAAAATCTCCATTTATCCACTTAATTACTAACAGTGACTCACAATTGATTTGAAGTTTATCAATTTATTTCTCTATTGCCAACCAAAGGAGGAGTATGAGAGCACTCAATTCAACACAATTATTTATCCATGACCTAATCCTACTCAAAACTTGAAAATGTGATCATCATTTAAATTCAAAACATTGCTAGTGCCTCCAAGCAGTGTTTCCTTGCACAAAGTTGCTCCATCAAAATATGCCAAGGGGATTTTTTGGTTTATAAGGTCTACCAGCACTTGCCTACTCACAACCGACTTCTTTTTTTAGGGAAGTGCTTTAATATAATTAACCATTGAATCATATAGTGTAGAGGGGGAGCATACTTATTGAATCATATAGTGTAGAGGGGGAGCATACTTATTGAATCATATAGTGTAGAGGGGGAGCATACTTATCTTTGAAAAGAATAGCATTCCTTACTATCCAGATTCCCCAACAAATAATTAATGGCAATGCTCTATATTTACTTAACACATTGTTTGCACAATAGCCTTGAAAATATTCTTCCACTATTGAGATATTCACATAGTCATCAAACCTATCAAGGAGTCAATTTTATTCCACACATTCTTTGAGTAGGGAAACTCCACTACCAATTATATTTTACTTCTCTATGAACTTGCATAGACTATACCTACTTGGACTTGACCTATTATTTATTTGGAAAACATTCCATGTTAAATATTTTTATGTAACAAGAACCACGTGAAATTTCTTGTTTTGGTAGGAAATTTGAATATCTAGGTAGCTTGCAACCACCACACAAGCTCGTCTTGCCCCGCCTCAGATATCAGAGCAATATAACCAGATTTTGGTCTGTATACTCCTATAGATGAATTTACCCAAGCTAGAGTGTCTGATTTATCCTCGATATGGACATGTCCGATTTTAATTTTTTATAGATAAACACTCCAAACCTATGCATCCTCTCCTCTAAGACCCAACTAATATGATCTAATATAACCTTCACCCCATATAGAAGTTGTTGTAGGGTTCGATATATGGGATATGGTGCAATAACCTTGATTCCTTAAATATGGTACCATGTGTGCCAAGAATGTATGAGAAGATGCACTTCCCACCCAAATATCCTATTGTAAGCGGATTTGGGAACCATGCCCTACCCTCCAGTCTATACCATTACCAATCAAATCAAAAGAAAAAATTGTAGCTTTCCAAACTACATATACATTTTGACAATATTTTTGCATCCTTTCTATCCAATTAACCACCATTTCAGGTGCTAAATATTATTGATGCACTGCCTACACCCATAGACCTATTCCACATATTAATCTCCAATTTTTTGTCGCTGAAGCCTTGGAAAAGGATAAAAAATATTGATACCCCATACTCTCATCCATTTTGGGACTTCCAGAGTGTTCCAATTAATCCAGAAGAGGCCCTTCTTATCCATACTTCCCAACCAGAAAAAAATAAATCTAATTATTTGGATATTTTTGAGAGATCCTTTGATAATCTAGGAAAGTGACATCTAGAACACCAAAATAGACACCGACATCGCTTTTACCAAAATCAACACCTTTCCCTTTGAAATCCACGACAAAAACCGTCTAAGATTTTCTCCTCTTAGATTCCAAATCTACAACCTCATCCTTAAAATGCTTAGAGATAAACACAAATCCTTCTGAGTCATACCTTTCATAAAAATTTTGTTAGATAATCTAGAGGTTTCTTTCTTATTTTATCTTCCTTGCATGTTCCCATCCTATAGCTACTTTTTTTACTCACTTTAAATATGCAACAAACTACATAGGTGAAGAGACCCTCGAGTCAAAATCAAATGGAACCTAAGTCTCTTTCACTAATTGCATATAATATGCTTCCAACGGCCAACTAAGATTGAATTAGAGTCCCATCCCCATGAATCCTCAAGTATATTAGAGTCATTATCCTATTTGAAATGGAAAATGACCCAACCCCTCATAAGAATAAAGGAAAGAGGAAAATATCCTAGAGAATCATCCCAAGTGTTAGCCACCCATCTCCGCAAACTAGATTCTCCTACTCTTTCACTAACAAAATGACCCACTAGAGTCATGTTTCTTATCTCCATAGAGTCATTAATGTTATATCCTCTCACGGAACTAGAATCATTGATCCTCTCTTCCTTTGCATGAATTATTTTTTGCATTTTGAGGTAGAACTAGAGCCTATATTAATGGTTAAATATTTTCCTACCTGTGTCGGTAGATCACCCTTAGTGGAAGAGGGTAAAAATACACTTCCAAATGACTCCATAGAACACTCACTTAATTCAGATAGAGAGACTCCCTTTCTAATGAAATCTTCCCCATTTCATCTAGACTCCTTTTTGGACTTGCATAGTTGTGCATTAAGTAAACTCCTTTTTGGACTTGCATAGTTGTGCATTAAGTAAACTAAGTGATGGCACTTCCATTTATAATCATGCTATTACCATGGGAGATGATTCTGACACATACTCCAACCCTTCATCTTCTAGATGGCTTTGAAATCCTACATCTACCATACCTGTCTCTTTTACTAACTTCCTTTCAAGGTTTGTCTTGTAGAGATGTTACACGTAATTTTCATCATCATCATGATTATGGTTAATGTACCTTTACCCTTGCCATAATCCCTGAAGAACATGCAAAATCCTGCTAGGAAGATGAGAGTTATGAGGAAATTCCCTTTGAAACCCTAGTTTAAGGTATTGCCAGAGCTTGCTCTTTGACAACCTGAGACAATCTATGTTGTTGTAGGTTGCATCATTACAGAGTGCGACAATGTCTCATGTTTCCTTTGTCCAAGGTGCGACACTGCTTGTGCGAAGGGAAAAATGGAAAGTTCAAGAAGATTCTAGAAAAAAGCCTTCATGGATGGTTATCCCTTCCTATCTAGGTGGATCTCAGCCAAACTCCAATGTCTTTGGGATCCTTTCCTATCCTTCTCCCCTTATCCTCTCATCTCCCTATTATCGATTTGAGCTTATAAATACAAGCCCAGTCCCATGAGGAGGGGGGGGGGAATCTCTTTTGATAGCCAAATGATGGAGAAATTTTGTTTGTTCTACAGTTTCATGTCAAACCTTTGATATTCATACTCTTGGAACAAGGCAATTTGTTGAGGCAAAGGACCATTTGGAATAAGCCTACAACAATAAGGAAATTGGTTGTATCTCTTTCCTTTTATCATTTAATAATACAACAAATCCATTTCTTTCCCATAATAACTTGTTAATAGTTTTGTAGCAGTCTTCCTTGGTTTTCCGCAAAAGTCCTTTTGATTACATTTATCTCTTTTACTCCTTTCCTTTTGTAGGTGTTCTACAAATATCATACGTGGAACAAGTAAGTGGATTTTGAAGAGAGGACAACTTTCATATTATATAGGTTAGGCTCCTTCTTAATTGCATTCCTAGTGTAAGGACTTAGAGAAAGAAGTCCTTTTTTGTCTATTTTGTTCTAGTTTAAGATGGTCAAACTAGGGAGGTTAGTTCATGTCTGCACTTATAGACTTATCTGTTAACAAAATTGGCGACTCCAATGGGGAGAACTTAGGATTTGTTTGTATTTTTAATTTTTTTCCTCTTAGACCTCATTAATTTTTCCTTATTTCTATTTGAATTTGACTGTTGGAGTCATTGGGCGATCTGGATTGACTCTCAGACCCTAATTCTTCTGATTTTTTTGAGCTGTGTGGAAATCCTTTCTTTTTTGGAACTCTTGATTCACATGTCACACTTTCTGTTCATGTATGGTGCAACATTGTCGCAACTATTTTTTTTTCTACCTGCGACACTCAAGGTTGTCGCACTAGTGTTTGCTTGAAACCTGTGACATTGTGTGAAATTTGAGTTTTTTGTTTGGTTTTCTTCTCATAGCTCTCACCGGTTTGGTTCTTGGGTTTGCTACTGCTTGTTACAGTTGTTTTTCACTCTGTAACTAGTTTTTGGCTATTGATCTCACTTGTTTTTTAAATTGTCTTGATCCTTGTTCAAGTTCAGAAATATTATTACCCTTTGTTGGATTCTTTTTACCATTGATTTGAATTTGGGTTCATTAGTAGAGGTTTCAAGAAGATTGATTTGTTTGGGTTGCTTTGGTAGGATTTAAATTTTTTGGGTCATCCTTATATTTTTTAGTTTCATTTTCCCGAGTGTTTATTTGTTTCCTTTACCTCTTTACTTATTGATTGATTGGAGAAGTAGATTGATCTCTTTACTTCCATATTGATTCAAAGGAAAGCCTTCTCTTTAGTCTCTTTGCTAGATTGAAAAGACTTGAAAACAATATATATATATATATATATATATTTGTGTTAGTTTGATCTAAGTCATATTTGGGTTTAATATTCATACAAAGGAAAGTTTTATATGCATTTGAGTCACAAAAGGATCGTTGAGTGCTTTGTTTTTGTCTTGCATTTTCTTTGAAGCATCATCAGAGTCTTTCTCTTCGAAATCTTGGAGGTGTCTTTTCCAAATTTGAAAAGATAGGAAACAAGTTAGAAGTTCTTGCATCTTGGTGTAAAAATTTAAAGGATCTATTTTTTCACTTTAGAATTAGCTTGGTGGATGGTTTGAAAAGTTTGTCTTTTTCATCATTTATCAAAAGGAAAAGTAGAAAGATTACATTGCATTTTGAAAAGGAATTTTTTTTCTCTCTAGCATAGTTAGAGATTCATTGAAAGAAGAGACTTGCATACTTAGTCATTATTGCATGGTTTTGATTCGAGACTATATTCCATCAGTTTCACTACCATTTACCTTGTGAGTAACAACAAGCCCCTAAAATTAATGCTTAACTAAACACACATTAACCTCACTTGAGGAAATAAAAAGAATTGTGTAGTTAGGTAGGACATTGGCGTTAGGTATCGAAATAACTCCCCCTTGTCACATTACACTTTAAACATAGAATTTGTACTAATAGGGAACCAAAATCCTCTAGTACTTTTTAGCACAGTTGAGACCGATTTGGAGGGGGGGGGCTCTCCTTTGGAGGGAAAGTGGCAAGACTGGTTTTGGAATTCTGAGTGGAATACTGCCCTCAAATATTTACTAAAGGACACCTACTCATTTTCCTCATTGTTACTTACTGACCTCCATACTGGTAATGCAATAGTATAAGGACTGAAGTTGCGGGACGCCTTTCCAGACGCGCCATGAACGAGGTGGCTTAGTTTCCATTCTTCTAGGGATATTTTACTTTGGATCCCTTTTGGTATAGGTATCCCATTTTGATCTCTCATTTCGTATCTGACTGCAGATTTCATCACCCCGTAGAGGATACAATTTGTTGAGGTTTCCAACTCTTAATTAGGTGACTTCCTGCTCTTATACCTCATAGTTTAGAGGGTAATTTTTATTTGGTTAGTTAGTGTTGTTTGTTGGATTTTTGGCCCTTTTATTGTAGCTCACTTTTTGCGACACATGGTCGTAGTAGGTTTTTTTAGATTGATTTTTGGCTTGTGCGCCTCTTTTGACAACTCTCCTTCTCCACGCCTGATTGCATTAGGATTTTTTAGCTCTTTTAGAGAAGTATACTTATTCCATTGACATCCTGGCGCATTGTGGTTTGAGAAGATCACGTATAATGCAAGGTTTGGGACCCAAGGATAATGAACAACCATGATTGGGCCCATCGAACCTTTCCAGTGAGGGAAACATACACGAAGAAGTTCTTTCGGATCATAGAAGTGTTACTCCTGAACGAAGCCAACCCAAGGGGATGGTTAAAACCATAGACGAGTCAGGATTCCTTCCATCCACAAGTCATCACTTGAAAGAAAGTTTTTACTGAATGATTGTTTAGTTACTGTCTACAACCTTTATAGACGTCACTCCCTCCCATCATCACTTGACAGAAGGTTTTTACGGATCGATTTTTCATTTACTGTCTACAACCTTTATAGACGTCACTCCCTCCCATCGACCATAACCATCTTATAGGAGAACCTTAGGAATGGATTTCCTTGGACCCTCACATGAATTCCAAGGAGTTTCGTTTTCATCCACTTCTTCCATCATAGATCACTCCATACTTTCAATGTTCAATTTTCCTCTGGAAAGCACACTCACGACTCAGCCACTTTTTCCTCCCCGACCACCTTCGAGTGTCGCTGCTAGGATAGCAGCTGGATTTTTTACCGCAAGGAATATTTGGTCATCCATTAATCCCCTCGTCTAACCAAATGGTGAACAAGCCGACTACTTTAGGATTTATGTCTAGTGGTTTTTTCAACCTAAATCTCACTCAAATGGGTAGCATGGGTGCATCTTTGATGCCAAATATTTCTTTACCCTTTGGTGGAGGTCAAGTTTCGACTAGGGGGGAAACCTCAAATTCTATGCAAGTACCCATTTGGATAGTTTATCCATCTTGGATACCATTTGTTTACCAACTCATCCCTATGGCTAGTCCCACACCTTTCCGTACCAGTTTTCCCTACCCCGGGGCTATGAATGCTCCTTGGGTTCAACCTAATTCAATGGGTCTACCTACATAAGGATTCCCATTCAATAAACAAATTAACCTCAGGACATCCCAACCCCCTCAGCATCAATACATGGCTATGACACCCCAACCCCCCGAACCCCAGTTAATGGGAGGAACAACTTAAGGTCCTACTAGAGTACCAATGCCTCATCAGTATTACCAATATCCCTAACCAAACCGACAGTTACCATTTGTGGCTACCTTATATCTACTAGATCTGTCACGTTTGAATAACAACTCCATTCAACAAAACCCACTTTGGCCCTCCATTCCTGCCAAACTGCCATATGATATTCCCAAGTTTAACGACAAACCTAGTAAGGATCCGAACAACCACATAATGACTTATCATTTGTGGTGTTCCTTAAACTCCCTTATGGATGATTCCATCTGTTTGAGGTATTTCAAGGGACCCTTATTGTCACTACCGTAGAGTGGTATATTGAACTACCACATCATTCCTTTAAAGATTTCAATTCCCTTGTGATGCTCTTCTCGACTCATTTTCAATAACCAATTTGTTATGAGATCGAAACATAAATTTTAACTTCGCTAAGAAAATCCACCTTTACTCAAATTTGTGATCACATCCATGAGTGGAGGAAGAGGCACATATTAATAAAATCCACTATCCTAGATCGGTTATTGGTTGGTTGGTTCACGAATTCCTTATTTTCTCCCATCAATAGGGATGTTTCCGTGGGAGGAGATGTTACTGAGGAACAAGCCATTAGCCATGCCCAATACTTAGATTTGGTTTATTCCCAATCGGTAACTCTTTATGAATTGATTCCTAATGCTCCTCGTCCTACTAATGATCCTTCCAGACCTTCTACGGAACCTCTTGTGGATGGTATAGTTGGTTATGTGAAGACTCATCCTGCACCTAAATCTGTTGGACAATGAGGTCATTCAACCTCTACTCCTACTCAAAATCAAGCTGTTGACAACACCAAGGCTTCTCCTTATCCGACCCAATCTTCTGAGGTGAATACGGTCCAATCCTCTTCATCTCAAGGTAAGAAGAAAAATAAAGGAATGTCTAAAAAATATTCTAACTAGTAGGAGAACCCAAAACCTCAAGATACCAATGTTGATACCAAGCCTAAGAGAAAGGATAAGTTTCCTTGCTTGGTATGTGAAGGTGACCACTTTACCAAAGACTATCCTCATCGTGATGAAGTTAACAATTTTTTAAGAGGTCCCTCCCATCCTATGGTATTAACTAACCCTTTCCTAACACAAAAGAAAGAAATGATTATGCTGAAACTCAACCCCCGACAAGGGGGAAATGGAAGTCATTCCCATCATGTGGAATCATCCTCTACTTCCTAATTCCTCATGTGCAATGAGATGGTTGAACTTACCACTAGGTTAAACACATATGATTCTATTCCAAATCAGAAATCTAATGAATTTCTAAGGAGAAAGATTCAATTGAAGATACCTCCACCACCCCTCCTCCTTTTGGACCTCTTCAAATAGAGAAGCCTATTCCTGAAACAGTATTGCGCCCTCCCAAATGCACAATTCGAAAGGAGACATATAATCCAAGTGCTCATGCTGCTCAAAACTATAATATAGTGGAGGATTTAGCTCAAGCACTTTGTTCCATGTCTACTCTCTCTCAAAGTTATACAACACTGTCCTAATTAGGGTAGAACTCTATTGTCAACCCTTGGATCTGTGGACCTATAAACTTCCAACACTATCATGTTCAATGTTGTAACATCCCCATTTTAACCCTTAGGGTTTATTGGCTTCAATGTAAATATTGTATACATGCAATGTGTGTTTTCCCTAGTGTGGAGCTCAAGTCCAATGCTCCACTAGAGGATGCTCAGGTTTTATTTAAAAGGAAAGTATTTGACATTCTGATTATCCATGTGCTATTAATCCATGAAGTATTGTAAATGATGTAATATTAAATATTGCAATAAAATACCAAGAAAACTACCTATGGAGGCAACTAATAAGAGGGGGCCATGTGTATCCACTAGGGAGAGGTGAGGGGGGTTGTGGGATTGAAACCCATGCTGCCACATGTCAATTTGTGAACCAATTTGACTCCCCATGTTGACATTTAATTATGTCGTAAGGAGATGGTTGAGAAGGTCTGTTCATGAGGTCGATGGAATATGGAGTAGCCCTGCAATCAGTATGGAAGGGTATGGATTTGTTTTGCTTGTCTCTTAATACACTCTACCTCTTGGGAATTCGGTCACCCTGATCCCTATCCCATGGTTGACCAACTAACCTCAGTTGTCATGCATTACAGAGGGGAGTAGTGAAGCAGAAAGGGGAAAAATTGTGATTCTGTGTAAGCATGAATTTGTAGAGCCGAAAGCACATAGAAACCCTACGTAGGAAGTAAATCAATTGGGATATCCATGGATCAGACCCTAGTGATAAATTACAGAGCGTGAGAAGGTTAGAAAACCCGTGATAACACCTGGATCTTATAGCAGAATATTGAGTTGCGGGACAGAGCTTTGGCCGCAACCCTGAGAATATTTCAGCTAGAATAACAGAGAAGAGGATTAGACAGAGGATGGATTTGCTTAATAAACCCAGTGAAGGATAAAGTCTCATGAAAGCAGCAGTTGGAACTTTCTATGCCCAGCATGAAGAGCACTAGAGGGAAGGGGCCCTGAGGGACTATGTAGTAGAGAAGGGGGCCTTCCTTGTGTTGGGTGAGGTAGGTATTGTGGGTGCCATGTTTGATGAGTAGTTTTAGATTCTTGTAGCTTTGTGGTTGAGCTCACTAGTTTAGCATCATCCTCCCCGTTCCCTTACATGCTTGATAAACCCAACTGTATGTTGGATTAGCAATGGGGTGGAGCCTTGACTGTGAGAGAGCCTATTTATCCCCCCTTATTGGATACACAACCCAACTTGGGGGGTGGGCAGGGTCTCTCAGCTGAAAGATTAAAGGATGGACATAGACCTATGGTTGGGTGGAACGTTGCTCTCACTTAGACAGTTGCTTGGACAGTTCCATTTAAACATAAGTGCTTTCTGTGGTGTTAAATGATGCTAGTTTTCCTATATTATGTATACTTGTTATGTTCAAGTTATTTGAATGAATGATTGCATGAAATTGACTAGTATGAAGACCATGTATATGCCTGAGTATAAAGCTGAGTTCATGTTTGAACACTTCACCATTTGCTTGAGCTTAATATGCTGCTAACCTTGTAGGTTGTAGATGCATTGATTAGTGTTAGTTTCATTAGGTGTGTTGTTATGCATTGCATACATTATTAGATGGACTGCATGGTATCACCTGGACATGAGGAAGGAATCAGATAGCCTTGTTGTGTTTCATGACCCCTCTGTGGGTCAGGTGAAAGGGGAAGTCATGGTAGAAGGAAGGTAGAACTCCTTGCAGAAGGGTAAAGGGGCATTGATAGATTTTAGGCAAGACTTCAGTTGGAAATATGGCCAAGTCAGAGTCCTCAGGTGTGGAAAAGGTCCACACCATTGCATAGAGATCTCCAAGAGATTTCCAATGATACCAGGTTTACTTAAATTGGCATAAGGATAAAGAATTTATCTAGCCGGGAAGTAGGCAGAACAGGGGTATGGCCAACTCCCAACTTTTCACATCCACGGTGCGGGATGTGGAAGTCAAGGCCACATTTTCTCCAACGTCGAGAACTTTGGCGTTCCGACCTCCTGAATTTCGCACTACGGAATGCAGAAATCGGGGACGCATTATCCTCGAAACGGTGGAGTTGGCGTTTCAACTTTCTGAATACTGCATCACAGATGCAGAGTGCAGAAGTTATAGGTGCATTTTTTGTTGAAATAATGGATTGGCGTTCCGACTTTCCAACTCCCGCATCGTGGATTGCGGAGTGCAGAAGTCAGAAGGGGAGATATGAGAAGTTGGACTATTGGCCATCCGACTTTCCGAGTCCTACATCACGGATTGCGGAATTGCAGAAGTTGGAGAGGTGTTTTCAACATTGTGTATTTTGGAGATCCGATTTCCGAGTTCTGACTTGCGGCTGCAGATTGTCACTTGTGGATTGCATATTTTCAGACCAAATATAATTGCAGTTGCATGTAAAAGTAGAGAGAATTGTTGAAAAAAAAATGTATCAAGTTGTCTCCCATCGCCTCTGAAGGGAACCAAGGCAACCGGGGACATGACAAATGGTATCAGAGCCCAAGTTACAACACTGGGGCTGCTTGGGACGAAGCATGAATGCGTTTAAAGGAAGAATAATGCTTATGGAGCGGCTTTGATAAACATTAATTAGTATTGTTGTTGTCTGAATCTGAATGAGTAGTTTACAGATTTGTATGGAGATTTTATGTTTCATATGCATTCTTATGATGTCTGATAAATGTGTTTGTAATGCACGTTGTTGGAAGCTGTTAATAGTTGAATCGTACAACAGAGGCAACATACAGGGAAAGCAAGGAAATTGTGACCATAAAATTTTCCCAGGATCCTTATGAGAAGGAGGAAGATGTTCTGGGAGAGAAGGTACAATAAGCACATACTAAAATACAATCCAATGGGAGAAGGGAGCAAATAACTCCCCTGAACTTAGTTGAAACCATGGTGAGCTTCAATGAGAGATTGATGAAGGCTCAGGAAGAGCAGCACCAACTCAATGTTTCCATTTTGTAGAGCCTCTCTGATACGCATCATAGGATAAATCTTGGGTCTAACCCAAGCAATGTGGGAAGAGAAGGAAGAGATGCAGGTAGTCGCTCTAGAGGTGGTTTTAGGAAGAGGACTCCAAGCCCTAGAAGGATTTATGTGAGCAAAAATCACTGAACACCCTCTCCAAGATCTCTTTCAAGTAGGTCATGTGACTCCAGAGACCCTCGAAGAATTCTGAGGCATACTTCCAGTAGGTTTGAAAGAATAAAGAGATCCATAGGAATGCCACAGGGAGAATTTAGGAAGGAAAGGCCTTCCACATTTGATGGAGAAATTAAGACTGGCCAAGAGGCAGAGTCATGGCTTCTTGGGATGAAGAAATATTTCAGGATCCATGACTACTCAGGAAATGAAAAGGCCAGAATTTCCATTTACAATATAAGTGGTAGAGCTTCAATTTGATGGGAGAACTTGATGCAAGTGAAAAGGATTAGTGAAATAAGGATCAGTTGGGAGAGATTAAACCGGTATTTCAAGGAAAAATACCTATCAACTAGGTATTATGGAAACAAGAGGAAATAGTTCAATGAAATCAGGTTGGGACAGAATTCCATGGAAGAACATGTCCACAAGTTTTTGGAACTGTTGAGGTATGTGGATTACATCAAGGATGAAAGGGTAAAGATCCAATGTTTCCTTGGTAGTCTACCTCAAAATTTTAGATATAGGATTGAGTTTGTCAATCCACCAAAGTCTGGATGAAGCCATTAGGATGGAAATGCATTTCTATGAGCAGAGCAAGGGAAAATCAGAGGGTTAGCTAGCATGGAAAGCAAATCCCAGAGGGATTTTTGAACAAAGTAAAAGTGGATTCAAGCCACCATTTAGAAATCAGCCCATAAATTTTCCACGGGCAAAACAAGCACAAAGAGGATTCAAGCCAGCAGTAGCAGCAGAAAAGGCATCAAAAGGACCAATTCAATGTTGGGCATGTGGAGGAAACCACATGCTTAGATATTTCCCACATCAGAGGTAGAATACCAAAAGCTTGCAAAACTTAGAATAAGCAACTACAATGGAAGATATGGTAAGGGAAGCACCTCAAATTTATGCAGCGTTGGATGATTTCCAAACAGACCATCAATCAACAGTGGTGGACGTTGAAGGTAAGATTGCTAAGAAATCTATTTTTTTTTTTATTGATCCAGTATCTACTCATAGTTATGTTTCTCTTAAGGTGGTTGAAGGTTGTTCTCTTAGCAAAGTGAAGCATAGTAAGTCTTGGCTAGTTCAATTAGCCACAGGGACCAAGAGAAAAGTGAGTGAAGTAGTGTTGGAGTTCCCCATATAATTGAATGGATTCCTCACAAAAGAAAATTTAAATGTCCTACCCTTAGGATCTTATGATGCTCTAATAGGTATGGACTGGTTGGAAAGACATAGAGCTAAGATAGACTACTATGAGAAGGTACTTGAATGCATTAACGAAGAGGGAAGGCCAAGGTTGGTAAGAGGAATTCCCAAGCAAGTTTTAGTAAGGCATATTTCAGCCCTACAGTTGAATTTTTTTTAGAAGAAGGGTTTCCAATTATATGCAGTCCCCATATCAGATACATCATAGGACAAGGGACTAAGGATATAATATTTTCAGCTATTGTAGGAGTTCAAGGATGTGTTTCCTGATGAAGTGCCTGGGATGCAACCAAAGAGAGATTTTGATTTTTCCATCAATCTTGTTCTAGGGGGCGCAGCACCAATTTCGAAAGCTCCTTATAGAATGAGCACACCAGAATTGGTAGAGTTAAAGATGCAGCTTCAAGAATTAATGGACAAGGAGTATATCAAACTAAGTGTATCTCCTTGGGGAGCACCAGTATTATTTTTCAAGGAAAAGGATGGGACTTTGAGGATGTGTATTGATTACAGGCAGCTAAACAAAGTTTTAGTCAAGAATAAGTACCCATTGCCAAGAATTGATGACTTGTTTGATCAAATGAAGGAAGCTAAAGTTTTTTCGAAGATTGACTTGAGGTATGGCTGCCATCAAGTGAGGATAAAAGAAGAATATATTCACAAGATAGCTTTAAGGACAATATATGTCCATTATGAATTCACAGTGGTGCCATTTGGTCTTACCAATGCACCTGCTACATTCATGTGTTTCGTGAATAGTATCTTCAACAAGTATTTGGATAAGTTTGTGATTATGTTCTTGGATGACATTCTTGTTTACTCAAAGAATTAAGAAGAGAATAATGAACATCTAAGAATGGTGTTTCAAGTTATTAGAGAACACCAGTTGTATGAAAAGCTGAGCAACTGTGATTTCTATCAAAGTAAGGTACAGTATTTGGGTCATGTCATTTCAGAAGAAGGAATTGCGGTGGATCCATAAAATATTGAAGCCATAATGGATTGGCCTACTCCAAAGGATGTTTCAGATGTTAGATATTTTATGGGTCTTGCAGGATATTACAGAAGGTTCATTAAAGGATTCTCCAAAATAGATAATCCAATTACATCATTGTAGAGGAAGAATATCAAGTTCGTATGGTCTGAAAAATGTTAGAAAGCTTTCAACGGCTAAAGGAATTTATTACCAACGCTCCTATTTTGAAGATTGTAGATCCAAAGAAAGATTTTGTAGTGTGCACATATGCTTGCATTGAAGGGCTTAATGGGGTGCTCATGCAAGAAGGATTTTTAATTTTCTATGAGTCAAGAAAGTTAAAGGAACATGAGAAGAACTATGCAACACATGATTTAGAACTAGCATCCATAGTCCATGCTCTTAAGAGATGGAGACATTATCCCTTGGGAAGAAGATTTGAGCTCAGGACAGACCACATGGGATTGAAATATTTGTTTGACCATCCAAATATGAATGCTAGGAAAACTATATCTATGGAATTTATTTGTGAATTTGATTTTGGAATTAAGCATGTCAAAGGTAAGGAAAATAAGGTTGCAGATTCTCTTAGTAGAAAATTTCATGTTGCAGCAGTGAGTATGTGTAAATCAGATTTGAAGGCAAGAGTTCTCAAAGCTCAAACCAGTGATGAAGCTTACCTTCAAGTCAAAGAAAAATTGCAGCAGGGAAATGTGGATGAAACATGTGCAGGATATCAACTTGGTGAAGATGATGTTCTCATTCATAAAGGTACCAGACTGTATATTCCGAATTGTGCATATTTGAAGAGGCTAGTGATGGATGAAATACATCAAATTCCATACTCTGGACACCCAGGATATCAGAAGACTATAACAACAGCAAGAAAGCAATATTTTTGGCATGGGATCAAGAAGTACATAGAAGAATACATTGCTAGGTGTCAAAAGTGCCAACAAGTCAATGAAGAACATCAACATCCAGCAGTATTGTTGCAGCCTTTTCCCATTCTAGAATGGAAGTGGGAAGTAATTTCTATGGATTTTATAAAAGGTCTTCCAATGATAGTGAGGAAGCATTATTCAATCATGGTAGTGGTGGACAGGCTATCAAAGGTAGCTCACTTCATTTCAGTCAAGTCCACTCATAAGACCAATGACATAGCAAATATCTTCATGAAGGAGATATTTGGATTTCATGGATTGCCCAAGGAAATAATTTCAGATCGTGATACAAAGCTCACATCCAATTCTTGGAAGGGATTATTCCAGGAATTGGGGAATCAGTTGAAGTTTAGTACAATATATCATCCTCAAACAGATGGTTATACTGAGAGGGTGAATCTTGAATACATGATGAGGATGTATGTGATGGATAAACCATCCAAGTGGGAAGACTACCAACACTTGGTAGAATTTGCATAAAATAATGGATATCAAGCACCTTTGGGAATGAGTCCTTTTGAGGTACTATATGGCAAAGGATGCAAGATTCCATTGAACAGGGTAGTGCTTGGACCAGAGATGACCAGGGAGATGGAACAAGAGATTGTTAAAATCAGGAATAATTTGAAGGCGGATCAGGACATGCAAAGGAGTTATGCCAATTTGAAAAGAGTGCATAAGGAGTTTCAGATTGGAGACCATGTTTACTTAAGAGTGAACGTAAGGAAAAGTTCCCTGAAGTTGGGAAGTTGTGGCAAGTTGGCACCAAGATATTGTGGGCCATTTGAAGTCCTTGATAGGATAGGGCTAGATGCATATAGGATTGCATTGCCTACTAACATGAGAGATCATAATGTTTTCCATGTCTCTTTGCTTAAGAAATATGTACATGATCCTAATCACATAATTGATAGGCATGTGATACAAGTTGAACGGGAGGGAGAGTTCCAAGTGGAGCCTATGCGCATCCTCAACAAGAAGGTCACTTTTCTCCGAAACAGATCCATAAGACAGGTGAAGGTGAAATGGAAGCACCTTAGTCCCGAAGAGGCTACATGGGAGCTAGAGGATGCCATGAGAGAGGCAATCCCATTTTTGTTCAGTTTTGAGAACACCGAGGACGATGTTATTCTGAGGGGTAGGGAATTGTAACATCCCCATTTTAACCCTTAGGGTTTATTGGCTTTAATGTAAATATTGTATACATGCAGTGTGTGTTTTCCCTAGTGTGGAGCTCAAGGCCAAGGACCCACTAGAGGATGCTCAGGTTTTATTTAAAAGGAAATTATTTGACATTCGGATTATCCATGTGCTATTAAGACATGAGGTATTGTAAATGATGTAAATATTAAATATTGCAATAAAATACCAAGTAAAATGGATATGGAGGAAAACAATAAGAGGGGGCCATGTGTATCCACTAGGGAGAGGTGAGGGGGGTTGTGGGATTGAAACCCATGCTTCCACTTGTCAATTTGTGAACCCATTTGACTCCCCATGTTGACATTTAATTCTGTTGTAAGGAGGTGGTTGAGAAGGCCTGTTCATGAGGTCGATGGAGTATGAAGAAGCCCTGCAATCCGTATGGTAGGGTATAACTCTGTTTTGATTGTCTCGTAAGCCACTCTACCTCCGAGGAATTCACTATCCCTGATATCTATCCCATGTTTGACCAACTAACCTCAGTTATCACGCATTACAGAGGGGAGCAGTGAAGTAGAAAGGGGAAAAATCATGATTATGTGTAAGCAAGAATTTGCAGAGTCGAAAGCACATAGAATTTGTCAATGCACGTGGGAAAATATTATATTGACAATTTGTCAAATCATAGAATTTTCTCACAATCAATGACATATGAGCGGGGGTACGACGGGGGTCAAGGGGGCTTTCTCCCTTGTGGCTTCCCTGCGCCACTGCAGGGCGGGTCGAGGGCAGCACCTTCGTTTTTTTTTTGTTTGTAAATCTTTCCATTTTTGGCACCTGAAAATCTCCTTGAAAAACAGCTGAAATTCCCTGTTTTGGAGCAACTTAGCGAGTTCTTCCGATCTGTTTCGGGCCAACTTGTCGAGTTCTTCCGCGTTGCGGAACAACTTGCCAAATCCTTCCGCAGTGCGGGGTGATTTGCTGAGTCCTTCCGCAATTGCGGGGCGATTTGCTGAATCCTTCCGCAATTGCGGGGCGATTTGCCGAGTCCTTCCGCAATTGCGGGGCGATTTTTCGAGTCCTTTCGCAATTGCGGGGCGATTTGCCGAGTCCTTCCACAATTGCAGGGCGATTTTCCGAGTCCTTCTGCAATTGTGGGGCGATTTTTGGAGTCCATCCGCAATTGCGGGGTGATTTGCCGAGTCCTTCCGTAATTGCGGGGCGATTTGCCGAGTCCTTCCGCAATTGCGGGGCGATTTACTGAATTCTTCCGTAGTTTCGGGCCAACTTGCCGAATTCTTTCGCGTTGCGGAACAACTTGCAAAATCCTTCCGCAGTTTCGGGCCAGCTTGCCGAATTCTTCCGCGTTGCAGAACAACGAATCCTTCCGCAGTTTCGGGCCAACTTGCCGAATTCTTCCGCATTGCGGAACAACTTGCGGAATCCTTCCGCAGTTTCGGGCCAACTTGCCGAATTCTTTCGCGTTGCGGAACAACTTGCGGAGTTCTTCCGAAATTTTTTCCTTTCGACACCGAAACACTTAGAAAATTTTTCCGCTGTTTCGAGTCAACTTGGCGAGTTCTCCCACCGTTGCGGCGAAGACTTCCGAGTTCTTCCTGAAACAGACTTAAACAAAAATTTTCTAAAACTCTTAGGAAAATTTGAAATCTTTCCTTCTTTCAGTGATGACTGCTGCTCAGCAGGAGGTGATCTTACCTTTGTAATTTTATTCAACTTAGCCAGTTTAGGCCCGATGCTGATATCTGTGGTGATTAGGAAGGGACCTTCCCATGTGACTGTAATCGGATTTGGCCCATAGAGGTCCAATGTTGCAACCAACAGCTCTGATACCATTCTGTCACGTCCCCTCCCATCATACCAGTGCGATGGAGAGGATCGTGATGCTAAAACCGGGCATCTAGCCCCATGAACTTATTAAATAAGCATTCACATAATATAAAATGACATATGGAACTGTATAATTCTAAGAAAACACAACGGAAGTAATTTCAATTACACATCCATCGATCATTCAAGATATTCATCAAATAAATAATTGCAAAGTTAACACAACAGAATACTTGTCTTATAACAAAGTAGTCCCAAGCAACTGGCTATGCAACTGCAACGTTCCACCCAACCATAGGCCAGTTGTGATCATCAATATCTCAACACACTGCCATCCCCGAGCTGGGCATGATCTCTACAAGGAATCAGGGAACAACATACTCACACATAGCTCCAAGATACACCAAAATGAGCCAAGCCAATCTATAATTGGGTTTATCAGGCTGCTAGGAAATGGAAAGGAAGAATTGCTAAGCTAGTGAGCTCAAGCACAGAGCTAGGGATACCTCTACAAGATATATCTAGCTTGGCACCCACAATGCCTACACACCCCACTCAAGGAAGTATTCCCTTCACCAATGCACAGTCCCTCAGGCCATACCTTCCAATCTAGAGTGTCTAAGGTGTGCATAGAAGAGTAGCCAGCCCTCTTGATCTTCTTGAGAGGTTATTCCCCCCCCCCACTAGGTTTACCAAGCCAATTCTGTCCACTACCACTCCAAATCTCTTGCTCACAGATTCAAACCAAAAAAAGGATGCACATAACAGTAGAACCACCATTGTTGGGCATGATAAAAACGTTTTTACAGTGAGATGCTCAAAGATGGGGTTTCTACCAGCCCAGAAAGATGTGGGAAGACCCAAAAACGAAATGGCAATTGGGGATTCAACCCTGGAGAGCAAAAACCATTTTCAAAAAAACGCCCATGGGTATTTTGGGGCAAAAATGACCTCCCTCACAGCCCCAAATCATGGCCCTCCTCTCCTAGCTGTTGTACAATGCAAAAACGAGCTCCCAGGCATGGAAAATGCAGGGAAAATAGTGAAAAACATGATGGGGAAATCCCAGCTAGCTCAGACTGCGTGAGAGAGCAAAGGCCATGGGTGAAAGATAGCTTTAGGCACCATTTCGCGGGTGTTTTCTTGCCCAAGAATAAAAAATATGACTTCCCAGGTTGATGGCTTGCCCATGCACGAAATTGGCTTCCATACCTCTCCATTCCCAAGGCATTAATTGCCTCAACCAATTCTTGGAAGAATTAAATGATTGGGTGCATAACCCAAAATGGGTAGTTGGTGGTTTATGTGTTTTCTTATTGACACATGGATTAACACCATTGGCTCAAGGGTTTGAATAATTTCCCTCCCTATTCCTTGTAGAATCATGCCCCCATCTCTTTGTTGCATTGCATAACTAGTTTTGGGTATTTCATTAAAATCCATATTTACATGATGTCTTATTTACATTGTGCCTATCTAGCACAAGAACCATAGGCATCTATTTTTAATTGCCGATACATAAAACGCTAAATCAATGGTGGGGCCTTGGCCTTGAGCTCCTCACCATGATTAAATAACAATATTTACATCATTTACGATTTAATGCGAAGGGGATCAAAATGGGGACGTGACATAAATGAAGGTGACCTAGTTTTGAACTATGACCAAAAACATGATAACCTAGGGGTAGGAAAGTTTGAGTCTATGTGGTACGGTCCCTATATCGTTAAGTGAGTCTTAGAAAAGGGAGTATACGAGCTGGTTGAATTTGATGGAGAAACTTTGGGAGAGCCTCAGAATGGGATCTACCTTAAGAAATACTATGCTTAGGATAATCTTGCATGTGTACTTTGTATATAAGTACCATAAGTTTTTGTGTGGTGTGATTTTTTATTGTCTTGTGTGTTGGGATCTTATTTCACTCATGACTACTTATCCTAACTTGTTCTTTGGTGCACAGATGTCAGTGTATTCTGTATTTTTTTATGGTGCTAATCGACACACCTAGAACTTAACTTCTGCAGCCAGGGTAGTTTATTCCCATGCTAATGAGTTAGTGAGTTCAGGTGGAATTTGCTTAGGTCTACTGACTAAGAACATCGTTGAATACCATGTCGTGATAGGACTATTGACCAAATCTTATTCCTTTGGCATACACCATATGATAATTTACCTTGGCTCCCAACTTGTGGTGTCACAACTTAACCACATTAATTCCATTCGCGATCCCGCTTTGCTTCACCTTTATCAAAGAATATGCCTCTTGGAAAGATCATTTGAGTTCATTCAATACCAACATATTCCAAGACAATTTAACACAATTGCTGACTCCTTACCTAATTACATGTTAAATTGGTATCTAGCACATACACGAAACATTTCACCATGAAGTGTATATAAAAGCACAAAAACATGATAAACACATTTAGGGGTTAAATAGCTAAAATGGGATCCATGTATATATCATAGCAAAAGTGTCACAACATAGTTCCAAAAAGTACATAATCAATCATAAACACATTCTGTAGTATAAGCTGCTAGAAATCACTTTATATTAAGTGTGGAAATTTTTTTTTCACATAAAGTGTTGAGACAAAATTGAAGCCCAAAGCTGTCATATATCACTACATGTAGATGGTACAAAAATCTAAGCATGATGCTCGTGATAGCATATAACAACCCCAGACACCTGCTAAAGCAAACGACCAATCTGTCTAGAGACTCCAACTATGTGACATTGGTAGCGTCGTGGTAGCTCATCCACCGCTATGTCATGAATGTCTAAAGTGAGTCCCTGGAGGTTATGCTCAATATCCTTGAGTTCCTCTACTGCTTCATGATTGTGAGAAACTAGAGCTCCATGATTGCCTCTTCTCTGAATATGTGAGGTCTCAGCTAGCCTTGTTGGCCCAACATATGCATGAAAATAGTTTTGATTAGTGTATCTACACAACAAAAAAATTGAAATATTTCAAAAATACATAATAAAGGAAAAACATGAAAATTCCTTTTTACCTAGATCACTCCAATGTGCTCTATGTGGAAGCATTGAATCATGATCTCCTTAGAAATCAGTCCTTGCATAAGCATAGTCCTCAATCATTATTAGCTACTTCCACAGCCATTTGAAGAAACATGGTCTGTATGAGATGATGGGACCGCCACCATGGCGAGCCATCAAGTCGACCCACCTGCTCATCTGAGGCTCCCGTGGATCTGGACTATCCATATCTATACCATGTGGGTGTAGAAGAGTACCCTCTCTAGGAAAAATGAATCTGAGCATTGGTTTCTATATGAGGGTTTGGGATCCCAGAAACCTAAGTAATGGTGAACAAAACTTTCCTCAATGGAACATCTACAACATTCTTAATGGGAATTTTTCCATTGACCTTCTTAGTCTCGTTACTACAGTATTTCTAAATGAGTGAGTTAGTGTTTTCCCCACCTCCTCTAGATCCAGATAGGGAAGCGTGGGCCCCTCGCCTTGAGAACCCAATTAGCAAGTAGATATCTTCCACTTCCAAGGTAAGAATGTGTACTCCCACTTGAAAATGGATTTCTTGTGCATCCCACATTCTCACTAGATATTCCAATAATGGGACTTGGTCTCTCATTCCGAGAGTTAAGAAGAAATTTTCCAACCCACACTCTCGGATGGAAAGCATTGTATTTGGATAATTGGATGCAATGGTATATTCCAATTCATGCTCTCTCTCTCTCTCTCTCTCTCTCTCTCTCTCTCTCTCCATTCCAACATCTTGTTGGTCAAAAGCCTACATATGGACAATAGAGGAAGGGTTAGACACTTCCCATCAAAACGTTCAAGCAAAAATGACTATTTTTATTTTTGGTCACGCTTTGCGGCTGTTGCACCCCGCATTTGCATACAGTGTGGAATTTTCGTAGTTACCTCTTTCAGGAACTGTGACATCATGGGTTGTCGCAGTCCCCGAAATGGCCCTTCGTGACACCAAGGGCATGCAATTTCCCTAAGTAAATTGCTTGAAAAAGGGCTCAAACCACTATGAAAATCAAAATTTCAACCATGAAAATGAAGAAGAGATGGAGACCTCTTACCTAGAACTAATGGGATCTAGAATTGTTTCCGAATTTGTCCATAATCACCATTTGAATTAGGATCAACCAATTTGGGGGTTTTTCTCCACTTTTGTAAAGGTAAAATAATAAGGTAAAAATAAACTACTTTTACCCTCTTTTAAAACTAAAAATAGAACATTTTATATTTTATTTTTCATTTTTTCCATTTTATGAAATTCCCAAAGGATATTTTTGATCAAATATCATTTTTGACACAAGTTGTTCAGATTATAGGTCAACCAAAGAATGTAGGCTACGAACGAGCATACTTTTATTACTTTTTTGGACTCGTAAAACCAAGGTATTTTTTAAGGATTCTAATAGTATACTTAAGTATAGTATTCTAGGTGAATATTTTGGAATGACAAAAACATATATATAGATAGGTAGGTGGATATTAAATATGAAACATATAATTTACTACTTAAACGTGTAAATTTTGGCGAATATTATGATAAAAACATCATTTATGTAAATATAGGCGATATTAGAGACTAAAAATGACCAAATAGCGAATTTATTTTTTGAAGAAAAGTCCCAAAAATAGCCAATTGGCTAAATTTCGCCCCTAAAAATTACCCTTTGTAAAACTTAAGAAAAATAAACTTTTTGGAGTTTCCTTTAATCACTTTTCAAACTCCTTAAATGTGAAAGTTTGTCGAGTGAACTTGTCTCTTTCACGCTCGTAAAAGAACTTGAAAGGATATCCATTTGGTGATAGTTTACCCCTTTTTCATACCATTTGGACTAATTACAAAAAATGAATACTCTAGTCAACCTCAACTAGAAGAGTTCTCTGTCGCATTTTTTTATCCCATTTTGGGTGAGGAGACTAATTTTTACGAAAAAGAATCATTTAGATTTTTTTTTGATCCTTTTTCAGATTCTCTAAATGTGAAAAGTTCACCGATTTTTCCTTCTTTGGACTCATAAAATCATACATTGAAGGACCCTTATGGGACCAAACCCCTCCATTCTTAGGTTCATAAAACATATGAGATTGGATTGGTCCAAAGGATGAGTTATAACGAGCATATGTTATCCTCTTAAAGCTCATTAAAAAACAAAGAGCTACTCATCAATCATGATGGGGGAAATGTGGGAAGGGACATGTATTTGAACTTGTATTAATGGCAGTGAGTCAATATTGAACATGACATCCTTTCACCTGTTTGGTCAAGTTTGGAAAATTTGCTTGTCTCTCATCTATCATACTCCATAATTCTACTCATTGGTTTTTGATCCTTGTTGATTCAGTGCTACCAAGACAATTGTCATGTCAATATGTTCAAGAGAAGTCCTCTATTGTGTCGTACCTTGTTGGGTCATAAGAGAATCAACCTATAATCCTTATTTTGCATTCATTTATCCTTCTTTCATGTCGACCATCCCTAAGTCAGTCCCAAAGTCACTCCGTACTCGAAATCACTTCAAAAGTATTTGTTCTTGTTTTGTTTCGACGAATGAGGGAAACATCGTGGCCCTCCTTCGATGAGTCTATTCTTATCGACTTCAACACGTTATCCAAGAATTAGACTTATAAACTAGTTAGTACCTTGGACCTATGCCTCAACGGCAGGTTTCCTCGTTCTCAACAATAGACTTGCATCATTGGCCTCTGATTGGAATATCCCACGGAGTGTTCGACTTCATCTCATCAATTCACATTTGAGGGAATGTACTAGGGTACCTTGGGAATCATTGACATCAATGGTGTTTTCCCTCGTACTTGTTAATGGTATACCTCAAAGACCAGTAATCAAGTGGTTTCTACAATGTTCGACGCCAAAAAATATATTCACATGGATAGAATCGTACCATTTGGGATCGGGATGAATACCCTAGGTTTTCCTTTAGGCATTCACTTGTATCATCTTCCTTCCCCAGGTTGCGACGGAATATTTTGTGTATGTACCATTACATAGATCCACAATGTATGTTTGGTGGCTATGCTCAAATGTGAGTCATTATGACATAGATCTATAGTGTATCTTTAATAGCTATGTCCATATTTGAGTCTTTTGGCATGGATCTATGGTGTATTTTGGTAGCCATGACCTGTATTTTCTTGACATGGATATGCAATGTATTGATCGGACTCCATGATATTATTCATTGGGAGGCCTATCTCATAGATGATAAATTATTGTACGGTGATTCCTTGTTTGTTGTTGCTAGGTTTCCGACCAATGGGTTCCTTACATTAACACTCACCTAACAAGTATTTCAGCTATCACTCCTCTCTAGATTCATACTTTGGGGGGAAATATGTTACACTGATTTTTGTCATCATCATGATGATGAATAATGTACCTCTACCCCTTCCATAATCCCTGAAGAACATGCAAAATCCTGCTAGGAAGATGAGAGTTATGAGGAAATTCTCTTTGAAACCCTAGTTTGAGGGATTGTCTTTGATAATCTCTATCATTGTAGGTTGCATCATTATAGAGTGTGATAGTGTCTCATGTATCCTTAGTCCAAGGTCCGACACTGCTTGTATGAAGGGAAAAAGAGAAAATTCAAGAATCTTCTAGAATGAATCCCTTGTGGATGGTTATCCCTTCCTATCTGGGTGGTTCTCATCCAAAATCCAAATCCTTTGGGATCCTTGCATATCCTTCTCCCCTTATCCTCACATCTCCCTATTATCCATTTTATATTATAAATACAATCTCAATCCCATGAGAGAGTGGGGGGGGGGGGAGCTCTTTTGATAGCTAAATGATGGAGAAATTTTGTTTGTTCTATAGTGTCATGCCAAACCTTTGATAGTCATACTCTTGGAACAAGGCAATTTGTTAAGGAAAGGGACCATTGGGAAGAATCCTACAATTCCAAGGAAATCGGTTGTATCTATTTCCTTTTATCATTTAATAATACAACAAATGCATTTATATCCCACAATAAATTTTTAACAGTTTTGTTCCACTCTTCCTTGGTTGTCCGCATAAGTCCTTTTGATTGCATTTATCTCTTTTATTAGACCTTTCCTTTTGTAGGTGTTCTACAAATATCATACGTGGAACAACGGAGTGGACTGAGAAGTGAGGAAAAATTTCAGATTATATAGGTTAGCCTCCTTCTTAATTTCATTCCTAGTTTAAGGACTTAGAAAAAGAATTGTTTTTCTATCTGTTTTGTTCTAGTTCAAGGTGTTCAAACTAGGGAGGTCAGTTCGTGTCTGCACTTACTGAATTATCCGTTAACAAGAGCTTATTCTATCCCTTTTCCACAATTATTTGTGTTTCCAAGTTAGGGTACTTTATATGAATAACATCTTTGACCTATCCCATCCAATCTCTACCCCTATCCTCTTTTCCTTCCCAACCTAAAGTTCCATCTTGATGTGATAGAGTGATCATGGGATGATCCACGAGATCTCTCCCTAGAACCTCCCTTCTATCCTTAGTGAGATCCAAGTATTCCTATATGTTAACCCCAAAAATGTGGATTGTCAAAATAATCCACCAGCTCCTTGTCATAGCCATAATAAATCCTTTCCATAACCACAAAACTAGACCTAGAGTTTCTATGAACAAAGTGAGCCTAATTTTTAATGCTAGTTTTTAATGTTAAGTATTTCATAATTGAATTTAATATAAATATTATAATTTAAACTGATGATAATGATAGTGTTGAAATTTTATGTTTTATTTAAATGATTTTACCTATCTTGAATTTTTTTTATTGGTGGTTGTTGTGGAGAGGAAACCTTCCATATTTACTTGTAGTAAGTAAAATTGTCAACTTAAAAAATTTAAGGGCTAAAAAACTACCTACCTACCTACCTACGTACCTATATATATATATATATATATATATATATAGTTAAGTGTATATATAAATTGTTTGTGTGCAATTTTTAGGTGTTTAATGCTCACCTTATTTTATTTATTTCTTCTCATAAGATGGTCTATTATTTAATATATATGAAATAAGAGTGGGATTATAAGGAGAAATTACATATACATTCCCCCTCCCCCCCAAAAAAAAATCATTATATTTATATTTTAGAGTTTGAAATCAAATATACATTTTTTGTTTAGACGGGGACTCCAAAAAGAGAATTTACGCTCTTAGTGTTAGCAATCACACTTCTTGTTTTGACATATTACAATCTTTCAAGATCAAATAAAACAAATTTTTAAATATTTCCCCAAAATCAACTTCACAATCTCCCATACATCTAGATGACATGGTTAACCTCAAAAAATTCTAAATATACATAGAATTAGTAAAAGTGAGATTCTAAAGTTGGCAAGGGAGTGCCTCTTCAAAAGACTTTTTTAGTAAATGTACCCTCCTGTAAGATTAGAACATCCTTGGATAAGTTTTCAACTTTAGAGTTGAACTCTTTGTCTATGTGTAAAGGAAATATCATGAATATGAGATTTTACCTCTATAATTTGGTTCATAATAGGTTTTAGTTCTAAATTTTCAATATTATGATTTTGGTTGGCCCACTTTATCACAAGATTTGAATCACCAAAAACTTGTAAATGGTTTATAACTTTGCCACATGTTGCCTTCATAATTATCCATAAAGAGTAGAGTTATTCCCTATTGTGAATACTAATCCTTGCAACATATTGTAGACACAAGTAATTTGAGGTATCAATAAATAGAACTTTTCTAGCCCCACAGAACCTTGGCTCCCCTTGGCATGCCTCATTGAAAAATATCAAAGGATTCTCTTTACTATGCTTAGCATTTGTAGAATTCTTGTTTTTTTGTGTCTTTAGTGGATTCATATTCCCTTCGTAAGCCATTATGAACTTGTGTGTTACTTGCAAAGTTGTCATATACATTGTTTAAATATCATAATATTCTTAGCCATATAGCTACCATATCTAAACACATAAGATAGGGCCTTGTGGACATTCACAACTTTGTCTGTAATGTTCGACTACATGGGATGATTTCAAAAGACCGGACACCTAGAGAAGTCGCTCACACAAACATATCACAAATCAACACACTGATGTTTTCACGTGGTTTAAACCCTCGAAAGGGAAACACTCCACGACCCCACCCAAATAGCTACTTGATGAAGTTTATTATGCAAGAAAGAGAGTTACATATGATCTTCTCATAATTGATCAACTAGCAAGTGATCAAAGGTAGTTATGATCTAAGAGAAGTTGAACCATCGGATAACTCTATGTCTAGAACATATCGTGACCATCGGATTAGATATTTACAAATGCGTACTAATTCATACTAAACAAACACACTTTTCCTAACAGATATATTATAACAAGTTGATCTTAACTAACTCCTAAGTGTCTAAATATCCTAACATCCCCCCTTAAGAACAACTTGGGATAGGATTGAAGGATTTACAAAAGTGACACTATTAGGATAAGGAAGGAGGCATTAGAGCCTATCCCCCCTTAATGACAAGTTCATGAACTCCTAACATACATCGAAGTTTAGAAAACTTCACTTCTGTAAGATATTTGGTGAAGAAGTTTGCAACTTGATCATTTGTAGGGAGAGCACTTCAAGAACGTGATCACGAACACGATTTCTTATGAAGTGCATATGTAGCTCAATGTGTTTGCTACGTTGATGTTGAACGGGATCTTTGGCGAGCTTGATGGCACTTTGATTGTCACACCAAAGTGGAGTCGAATGCTTTTTTTGGAATCCAAACTCTGAAAGGATCCATTGAATCCATAAAGCTTCTTAACTAGCATTAAATGTTGCACGATACTCTGCTTCTGTTGAAGAGAGAACAAGAGCTTGTTGTTTCTTACAAGCCCAAGTGACAGTTCTAGAACCCAGATTGAAAACGTAACATGCAGTAGATTTCTGATCATCAAGATCGCCGACCCAATATGAATCAGTGAAACCAACCAACAAAGGCGTCCCCCCTGAATTGTAATGAATCCCAAACTGAATTGTACCCTGAATATATCGAAGTATTCTTTTTGCTTCTTTCCAATGACTTTCATGGGGCATTTTCATATAGCGAGAAAAATGACCAATGAAAAAGGAAACATCAGGACCGGTATGAGTCAAGTATAAGACACTACCAACAAGCTGGCGATACAGGGTGGCATCAACTTCGGGTGAAGTGCAAGTGGCAGAAATTTTGACTCCAGACTGGAAGTGAGAGGGAGGTTGTTTACAATATTCCATGTGAAAATGATGAAGAAGGTCACAAGCATACTTAGAATGAGAAAGAAAGATTCATTCTTTGGTTTGCAAGACTTGGAGGCTAAGAAAATAATGCAAATGTCCTAAGTCTGTCATTTCAAATTTTTGCTTAAGACTGGATTTTACATGGGTTAAAAGCTCAGTGTCGCTACGAGTAAGAATAACATCATAAACATAAAGAAAAAGGATGATGATATTGTTTTCTACTTTATTGGTATAGACATTAGGGTTAGAATGACATCTAGAAAAACCAGTATCAAGGAGAAAGCTATCGATTTTGGAATACCATGCTCGAGGGGCTTGCTTAAGGCCATATAAGGATTTTTTAAGGCAATAGACAAGGCTAGATTCATTCTGAACATATCCATGAGGTTGTTCCATGTAAATTTCCTCTTGCAAATCACCATGTAAAAATGCAGACTTGACATCCATTTGATAGGCCTCCAATTTATGTAAGGATGCAAGGGAAAGAAAAAGGAAGATGTAGTTCATTTTGGCGATAGGGGAAAAGGTTTCATTGTAGTCAATTCCTTCAACTTGGGAAAAACCTTTGGAAACCAACCTTTCCTTAAGTCTTTCAACACTTCTATCTAAGGCATACTTAGTTCTGTAGACCCATTTATTTCTGAAAAGTTTTATTCCTTATGGAAGAGGGAGAAGATCCCAAGTATCGTTTGACATTAAGGAACGATATTATTCATCCATAATTGTATCCCAATCTGGATTCCTTGAAGCTTCTGCAAAAGTATCTGAATAATGATTCTCAGAAACTTGATCCGAAAGAGAAGAGGATCGCTGGAACTGAGAACATGTTCGTCGTTGATGTCTAGGATCACTGGCAAGATCACCAACTGCTTAACATGTTGAACGGACCCATCGAGGAAGAAATTGTGCTGGTGAAACTAGAGGAAAATGAGTAGGCAGAGGTGGATTTTCATCCTCACTGTCATCATCGAAAACGAGAATTGGAATGTTGTCAAGGAAGTTGGGAGTAGAAGAAGGCACAAGCATCAAATTAGGCCCGCGGGACAAAGATGGCACAAACGCCGAGTTAGGATTGCAGGCCGAGATATTTTCATCAAATTTAACATCTCTTCTAATAATTATATCATGAGAATGTGGTTGAAGAAGTCTCTAACCTTTTACATTTTCAGAATATCCAACAAATATGCACTTTTCACTTTCAGGATGCAATGCTTTCCATTTTTCATCCAGAATATGAGCCCATGCTTCACTACCAAACACACGAAAGTGAATTACATCTGGTTTAATTTTACTCCATGCTTCTTCCGGTGTGATATCTTGTAAAGCTTTAGTGGGGGTGCGATTAACTATATAATTTGCACAATTTATGGCTTCATCCCAAAATTGAAGACTTAGTCCCTTAGCTTGAAGCATACAATTAGCCATTTCTTTTAAAGTGCGGTTCTTTCGTTTAGCTACACTATTTTGCTGTGGTGTATATGGAACAATATGTTGTTGCTGGATTCCCTGTTCAACACAAAAAGTAGTGAACTTGTTGTTAACATATTATCCACCATTATCAGATCTTAACTTTAGAATTTGATGACCATATTGTTTTTCAAAAAGGGATTTGTAATCCAAGAACATGTTAAATACTTCACTCTTAATTTTTATGAAATAAACCCAAGTGCGTTTAGAGTAATCATCAATGAAATTTAAGAAATATTTGAAACCATAAAAGGAATCATATGGAAGAGGACCACACAAGTCACTATGCACAAGATCCAAGGGGGTCGAGGCGTTCCAAGAGGCATGTTTGTCAAAATTGTCCCGATGATGTTTTCCGAGTACACAACCGGAACAAACACCATCCTTGAAAGATACCATCGGAAGACCTATCACCATATTTTATTTACATAGTTGTTGCAATGAGTGATAATTTAAGTGACCAAATATCTCATGCCAAATTTTTCTCAAGTCATCACTATGAGCAACAAAAACTAAGGGAAAAGGTGATGAGCCAAAGTTGTTAAACTTGTACAACCTAGTAATATCATCAACAATCCCAATGGCTAGGACATGCTGACGATATTTAAAATCCTTGATTACAACTTGGTGAGGTGTAAACATTACAGTTTTACCTTCACCATAATGGGTGATTTTATAGTCTGACAACAAATTGCAGGAAATTCTTGGAACACATAGTACATAACTAAATTGTCCATTATCTACTAGAAGTGTTCCAGATCCTACAACACTAGGATATCTATCATCACCAATAAATATTTTTTTGGTGTTACATTCATGCATATTAGAAAATATGGATTTATCGTTGCCATATGATAAGACGCTCCATAATCAATGAGCCACTCATTCGAAGTAGAAGAATAAGATGCATTATAGGAAAAACCAGAAGCACAAAGTGCATGTCCATGAGATGAGTATTCTGAAGACGAATCAAGGCTGATGTGATGCTTCTTCATTGTTGCTTCCAAGGATGCCATCTTCTTCAAAAATATAGATTCATCATGATTATATTTCTCGCAAAAGTTGCAATGACGCTCATCCTTCTTAGCTTTTGGTTTGTTTCCTCTGTCATTTTTTGAAGAATAAGCTGGCTAAGAGATTTTGGGACCCTTGGTTGGCTTATTATTGCGAATATTTTCTTCTTGGGATGCTTGGAATTCTCTCTCTGTTGTGCCAGCAAGGCTTTTCCAAATGTATCTGCATTGCTAATCATTTCAAGATGTATGAGCTTATCCTACTCTCTAATCAAAGAATCACAAAAGGATTCAAGTGTAGGCTCTTTATAGTTATTGGGATCCAAAGATTCTTTCATGGAGTAAAATGTAGATACAAAAAAAAATATGCAGGTCCAAGTTTGGAAAGAATATGATAAATGCATTGCTTATCTTCTCTTTTAATTTTGCATTATGCACATAAGAGTCTAAGAGTTTTGTACTTAGATAGATAATCTTGAATGCATGAAAAATCAGTTGTATTTAAGGAAATCAACTCGTTTTCTAGTTGGTGACCTCGAATCTCATTGTGTTTACCAAACATAGATTCCAAATTTTCTCAAGATTTATCTGGTTCATCAATTCCAGATATGTGGAATCGTAAATCAATAGATATTGACATCCCAATCAATTCACAGGATTCATCACATTTATTGGCCCATTTTATTTTCTTATCAGTATCAGGGGGCTTTGTTTCTTTCCCTGAGGTAATTTGGTAAAGCCCCCTACTTCATAGGACATCCTCCATATGATATTTCCATGAGAAATAGTTGGAACTAGTAAGGATAATATCACATGGGGAGGCCATACTGTAAAATGAAGGTCGTAAAAATAGAAACCAATGGTATGGATGCAAATATCTCAAAAAAATAGGTTGTTTATAAAAAAACGGCACTGAAAATTGACTCTGGATGAGGAATTTATGCTAGAATGAAAAAATGGTTGCAGGTGACCCCAACAGATACGAGGCAAGCAAAGGATTGACCCAACTAGGAAAAAAAAAAGACCCCTCCTCTTCCAAAGCTTAACCTTTTAAACTCACTTTACAATAATGTTTCTTTATGTGAACCACTTTTGTAAAATAAGTCAAGTTTCACTATTACAATAACGTCACTTTAAATATTGCATGCAAAAAAATAAAAGACTTTAAGTGACTCACTTTTATAATTTAAGGGAGATGCACTTTTACAATAAAGTAACTAAAAAATAGAAATTAAATGCAATTTTAGAAAAGTAACTAACAAGAATACTTGAACTCAAGACCTCTTATTAAATAAAACAACTTTTAACCAAGTTAGCTAATATTAAAAGGTACGTAAAAGATGGAAAGGAGGAAAGGTTTTTTTTTACTCTTTTGTCTCGAACTTAGTGCTTACCAGAAAAAGACCTTTTTCCTGCAAATCACTTCACATAAACCGAAATAAAAACAACAATAAAACAAAAACAAAAGAATATTCCTCGAATTTGGGGTTAGACCTCGTTAGCTTGCTTGGACTATATATGTTTTCTCATTGTTTTTGATTTGCTGCGGTTGCACCAAGTGCATGGTAAAGAGCATACGCAGTAAAGAAAACCCTTTTTCTTTTGTTTTTGATTTTCCGAGATTGCACAAGGTGTAGGGAAAAGAGCATATGCAGAAGGAGAAGGTAACAAACCGGAACTTAAAAAAATACTAGATCTGAAAATAAAATGGGAAAATTATTTTAAATAAAAAAAACGTCATTGTAACAATATACCTCTAGATCTGATGAAATGCAAGTATCTTGGGAAAATGAAAGCCTTTTTTGATAAAACAAAAATTGTTCCCCATTGGAAACGATGCTCCAGAAGCAATGAAACACCTTTCACAACCCAAAATGCACAAAAAATTCAAAACCAGAAACCCTTTCACAGCTTCGGCGACATCGATTCGACATCTAGATCACCAACGGAAACGATTCTTCAGAAAGGCCCTGATACCATGTTTGACTACATAGGATGATTCGAAAATACCGAACACCTAGAGCAGTCACTCACAGAAATAGATCACAAATCAACACACCGATGTTTTCATGTGGTTTAAACCCTCGAAAGGGAAACACTCCATGGCCCCAACCAACTAGCTACTTGAGGCAATTTATTATGCAAGAAAGAAATTTACATATGAGCTTCTCATAATTGATCAACTAGAAAGTGACCCTCCATGCTCTTTAAATAGATATCATGGACCAGTCAGGTGTTAAGCCACGAATCAAAGTTAGTTATGATCTAAGATAAGTTGAACCGTCAGATCACTCTGTCTAGAACATATCGTGACCGTCAATACATAGGATATATTATAACAAGTTGATATTAACTTTCTCCTAAGTGTCTAAATATCCTAACAATACATAGAACTTTTCTAGCCCCACAGAACCTTGGCCTGCCTTGGCATGCCTCATTAAAAAATCCCGAAGGATTCTCTTTACTATGCTAGGAATTTGTGGAATTCTTGTTTTATTTTGTCTTTAGTGGCTTCATATTCCCTTCATAAGGCATTATGACCTTGTGTGTTACTTGCAAAGTTTTCATATACAGGGTTAAAATATCATAATATTCCTAGCCATCTAGGTACCATATATAAACACACAAGATAGGGCCTTGTGGACATGTTAAATTTTGAGCATTAATTCAAGATACTCTAGGATCTTTACTGAAAGAACAACATGTACAGTATATCAATGCATATCAATCATAGCAAGCATGTCAATCATCACAAGAAACAAAAGCATGAGAGACAATAGACACAGAGTTTTCGTGGGGAAAACCTTAAGGTGAAAAACCCCACAACTTCCTCAGAGATAGATAGAGCAATGATACAACCCAAGTAAAACCCAAGTACACAGAGATAGACTCCTCCTAGCAGCAGATCCTCCTCCTCACATGTGCGCCACTTTCCGAGTGAAGGAAGAGTGAGTTCTGAAGTGATCCAAATAGAGATCTAGAGATCTCTATTTATACTTGTCCTGACTTCCCAATAAACTTATGGGGCCAACTTGTCTATCTTAGTACAATAACCCAATATTAACTTAATCAGGGCCGAACCCACACATGGTGGTCTAATAACTCGTCAGTAAGTTATGACACTTGCGACACTTGTAAATACAAATGACGACACTGCCGTATAGAGGAATAATAACATCTCTATAGGAGTACAATATACATAGACGAAATACATGGGTGAAATACATTCCGAAGTTACATATACATCAACACTCCCTCTTAACTAGGAACGTATTTCTTGACACAAATCTGCTAGCACAAGTCTTCTTCTCTGGATCATCATCAGCGAATCATCATCCTCGAATCATCATCATCGTCACTGCTGCTGTTATCTCAATCAATCTGAATCTACTCGTCATAGGAAGTTCTACACAGCCAGTCCTTTTTCATACTGAATGTAGGCCCACCACCTACAGGCCTTCATCATCACTAGCCATACTGTGGAATCCTCAGGACTTATTACGTGCGTCACAAAACCTGGCTACAACATCCTAGGTTGTTACAAGCACACGCTCTACCTGTCGAATCTCCTAGGAGCACATTACATGTGGTCATGGCAATGCCTCGAAAGAGCATCTGAGTCCTTTTTCATCCTGTCCAGATCTCCCAGGTCCACTTACATGCCATAGGACAATGCCTCGAAAGAGCATCTGAGGCCTTTTTCATCCTGTCCAGATCTCCCAGGTCTACTTACATGCTCATCTGCACAGCCTGTCCACGGCCACCGAGTATCAAACTGATACTCTCCATACATCATCCTGATGTACACATGATCATCCTGATCATCATCACTGCATCGTCCTGACGCATGTCATCTGGAGAAGCTCGTCATCCATGATCATCTTGATCATACAATGCATCTACTTGATGCATACCAAGTATCTACCTGATACATATCACCATACACAGTGTATCCACCTGATACATACATAGATACATGATCCACACAATGTATCTACCTGATACATATCAACATACATGATCTACCTGATCATACAACGTATCAACCTGATACATATACAGATACATGGTCCAAGCATCCGACATGATGCATACATACATAAATGATCCAATTGATCATATCCAGCATCCAACATGATGCGTACATACATAAATGATCCAAATGATCATATCCAGCATCCAACATGATGCGTACATACATAAATGATCCAACTGATCATATCCAGCAGAAACTAGAACATGATCTTGATGCTCATCATCCAGCGCTTACATCCATAGCCATGTGAAGGATCCTCCTTCCACCATGCTTGGAATGGCTTCAGCAAATTTCTCCACCACTTCTTCCTTGAAGTGTCATTGATTTGAAGAACACCAAGCCTCTCTCTGAAGTACTCAAACTTCACTATGGCTAGTGGCTTCGTCAACACATCTGCAATATGTTCGTCCATCGCAACATACAGGAGCTTCACTGCTCCTCTCTACACCATATCCCTGATATAGTGATATTTGATCTCTATGTGTTTCGACCTATTGTGGAACACCGGGTTCTCAGACAACTTCACACAACTCTGGTTGTCACAAAATATACCAGTAGCCTCCAATAGTAGATCAAATAAATCAGACTGTAGCTTCCTCAGCCATACTGCCTCACAACTAGCCGAACAGGCTGCAACATACTCTGCCTCAGCTGTACTCAGTGCTACGTAGGACTGCTTCCTGCTAAACCAAGAGATCACACCTGATCCCATACCGAAGCAGCACCCAGAAGTGCTCTTCCTATCTGTAGCACTTCCTGCCCAATCTGAATCAACATAACCCTGTAGGTTAAACTTTTGATTTGCATCATACTTGAGCCCATATTCAACTGTACCCTTCAGGTACCTCAGAATATGCTTTACAACAACTAGGTGAACACTCCTCGGATCCGTCAAGAACTGGCTCAATGTGTTCACCGCAAAGCAAATATTTGGTCTCGTGTTCGTCAGGTACATCAAGGACCCAATCATCTGACGATACATAGTGACATCAACCGGCTCAGATGAAGCATCACACAGAAGCTTCAGGTTCGATGCCATAGGTGTGGCCATGGCCTTGCAGTCCATCATCCCGAACCTCTTCAGGATCTCTACCGTATACTTCCCTTGTCCAAGGAAGATCTCATCTGCACTCTACCACACCTCCATGCCTAGAAAATAGTGCATCATCCCCAAGTCCTTCATCTCGAACTCAGCAACAAGCTTCCTCTTTGTATCGGCAATCAAACTATCATTACCTGTAACAAATAGATCATCCACATACAGAAGTAGTATCACTGGATTGCCTTCCTCAACCTTGTAGTAAAGGTTGGAATCCGCTTTACTCTTGGTAAAGCCCAAACTAGATAGGAAACTATCCATCCTACCATACCAAGTCCTAGGAGCTTGCTTCAAGCCATACAAGGCTTTCTTCAGTCTGCACACATATGACGACACTTCCATATAGAGGAATAATAACATCTCTATAGGAGTACAATATACATAGATGAAATACATGGGTGAAATACATTCCGAAGTTACATATACATCAACAGGACATTCACAACTTTGTTTGTAATCCATGTTGGGTATGTGTTACATTCATTGCATTTGGGTGTGGGGATTTTTGGGTTTTTTCTAAACATATGTAATTTATGGTTAAGGGATTTGGGTGTATATCTAATCTAGGCTAATGGATTAGGGGTTTGGATGTTTTGGAATATCTAAATATTGTATTGTGGAATATCTATGTATTTTGCGTATGCCATTGTGTAATCTCTATTTTTTTAAGAATCTGTATGCATTGTTTCTCTTCATAGGTTTGAAACTTAGATGTGGTATCATAGTTTGATTATTGGATTAAGGGGGAAACCTTTGTTGTTGAGGGTTTGATGCAGCTGATATATCTTGGGTCTATGAGAAACCTAGGTTGAGTGGGAATTGGTAGTGGTGATTCATGCATTGAAAGAGAATGGAAAGCGTTTGAGAATGGAGAATGAGAAATTTAATGGCCAGAAATTTGAGCTATGGAATCTCAAAATGGAAAATATTCTTGTAGATTGGGAATAGTGGATTGTTGTGGATTCGAGTACACAACCCACTAGATCGATGAAAGAATATTGGGAAAAACTAGAAAGAAGGGAAAGGATTGCAATCCAACTTTGCTTGACAAATTCTATGTTTTTGAGTGTGTCTACAGAATACAAAGCATTAAATATATGGAATAAGCTAGGGATTTTGTGTCAATCAAAGTCACTAGTAAACAAGTTGTTTATGAAAAATAATTTGTATCATCTCAGGATGGATGATAACGACACAGTCATGGATCATATAAGTGTTTATAAAACTCTAGTAAGTCAAATAACCTTTGTTGGTATTACATTGGTGGAAGAAGATAAATGAATTACATTATTATGTTCTTTTCCATATCCCTAGGATAACTTGATTGTAGCAATAGGTAGTGCTAGTCAAGTCACCGGCTTAAAGTTTGATGAAATAGTAGTGTCCATTCCATCAAAATAAATGAGGTAGGAAACCATGGACAGTCATAGCATGGATTCCTTGTTTTTGAGAGGTTATACCTATGAGAGAAATAAAAATAAGGATTGAAGGGGGAGATCTTGTTGATGTATTTGTAACTTCGGAAGATATTCACTTGTATATTGTATGTATTACATTTGTACTTTATTGTATCCCCAACAGAGATGTATTATTCCTCGGATTGGAAGTGTCGTCATTTGTATTTGTAAGTGTCACACGTTATATTGTAAGTGTTGTGACTTATATTTGATGGGTTATTAGACCACCTTAGAGGGGTCGGCCTTGGATGAGTTAAGTGGAAGGGTTATTAGACTCCCTTAGGGAGTCGGCCCAGTTAGGGTAAAAGGCAGGTTAAGTTAAAGTATAAATAGAGTGGTTGCACCACTCTATTTGCTCATTCACTCACTCATCCAACTCGCATAGTTGAGAGAAATGAATGTGCACAAGTGGAGGAGGAGTAGCTGCTGAAGACATCTATCTTTTGGCGATTCATCTTGGTGATCTTTGTATTGGTGCTTATTCTATCTCTGAGGAAGTTGTGGGGTTTTTCACCTTCTTGGTTTTCCCCTAGGAAACATTGTGTCTCTTGTGTCTATGATTGTTATGTTGTGCATGCTATTCTCTTAGTAGGATCCTAGATAATATTTGAATGAAATTATCAAAATTCTAACATGGTATCAGAGCGGGACTAAGAAGAAGACATTGTGCAGCTACGGAAGCTAGGGATTCTTAATTTTTGGGTCTCTTTCCTCATATCATCAAAGGCAGGAGGCTATTCTAACTCTCCTAAGAAGGCGCATCTTTCTATCGATACAGAATTTGATTCTAAGCATTTTCAGTTTTTGGCCTGTCACTACTGCGGGAAATTAGGGCTTTTGACAGAAGTGGAATTTTGGATTTCTCTCAGCATAGGATTGATCTCCTCAAAAAAATCAAATTTTAGTGACCAATATCGAACTTTTTGGTTTGGAAGAACCCTGGGATCTATCAAACCCTACTTCAGGTTTTTGACCAGAAAACCAGAAAACTAGATTTTGACAAAAGTTGTAGATTTGAAATTCGCAGGTCAATTTTGAGGGGTCAATTTTTGGAGTTTTCAAAATCTGAGAACACCAACTTGCTCACCTCAGTCAATTGCATCTCCCTGTCCATACAGAAGTTTGAACTTCCAAGTTTGGATTTTTAGGGTTTCTCTGACAAGCCCTAGCCAACTCTAGATCCAGATTCTACAAGTCAATTGGTAAGACCTAAACATTTTATTTCCATTTGAGTTTCTCATTAAGATGTATCACCACACCAAGCTTGAGGATAAACTTGAAGGGGGTGATAAATTTCGAGCATGGAAGTATAGGATTGCGTTAATCCTAGAAGAGAATGAATTGGACACCTGCATAAGTGAAGAGGTTCCAGTTCCAGAGGGAGATGAGGTTAAGGCCTTACATAAGAAGAACTTGGTCAAGGCCAAAAGAATCATTGCAGATTCCATCAAAGACCATCTCATACCACATGTGTCTTCCCTAAAGACACCCAAGGAGACGTTTGATTCTTTGACCAAGTTGTTTGAAGGAAAGAATATTAATCGGAAGATGACATTACAGAACCAATTGAAGAGTGTATATATCCAAAATGGAGAGACCATCCAATCCTACTTTACTAAGGTGTCTCAAATCAAAGAAAAACTTGAAGCTGTGGATGAAGTGGTGGAGAATGGAGAAATTGTGATGACCACTTTGAATGGCCTACCTAGGTCATGAGACTCCTTTATCCAAGGAATTTGTGCAAGAAAGAAATTGATTTCGTTCAGTAGACTGTGGGAAGAATGCTCACAAGAAGAAGCTAGACTTGTGGCCTGAGAAGAAAAGATGGGAAGTGAATACCAAGCCCTCACAGCACACACCAAGAGAAGTAAGTTCAAGAGGGAGAAATCTCATTACAAAATATCTTCTCACCATCATCAAAGGGATAACATTAAGAAAGATCACCCTCACATTAGATGCTTCACATGTGATGAGAAGGGACACAATGCCTTAGATTGTCCTAGGAACAGAAAAGGCTTCAACAACAACAAGAATAAGAACAACAGGAAGAGATATCATGCTCATGCTGCTGAGGATGATGAACCTCCCAAAAAGAAGACTAAGGAAGAAAGTGAAGACTTTTCAAGTGACGAAGAATATGTTCTAATATCTGCTCTCATAGGTACTGTTACACATGGGTGTAATGATTGGCTTATTGATAGTGGGTCTTCCAAACATATGACGGGATTTAAAGAATATCTTATGGACCTATCTGAACATGAGTCACCTCATAAGGTGAAACTTGGGGATGACTATCAACACCCAATAAAAGGAAGTGGTGAAGCCTCCTACAAGTTAGACTCTAGGAAGTATTTGAAGATGAAAGATGTTCTATATGTACCTGGTCTCAAGAAGAATCTTCTTTCCATATCATCTTTGGATGCAAAAGGGATGAGAGTTGCATTTGTGGATCGACAAGTACTTATGTGGCCAAAAGGTAATACCATAGATGATGAAGTAGTGATTGGAGAGCAACAGGGAGGATTATAAAAATTAAAGGGACGCCCTGAACAAGCCATGGTACATGAATCTATGGAGCCAAGTGAACTTTGGCACAGAAAGCTTGCACATGTGCACTATAGAGCACTACAAATTGCAAGCAAAGCAGTAGAAGGTCTTCCTGAAATCCAATCAAAGCATGAAGGTGTTTGCAAAGGATGTGCAAAAGGAAATAACACAAAGAAGGCATTTCCAAGCAGTGAAAGCAAGGTAAAAGGAATCTTGGAAATTATCCACTCCGATGTATGCGGTCCGTTGTCATCCAGTTCTCTGAGTGGGTATCTATATTATGTTTCTTTCATTGATGATTTCTCTAGGAAGACTTTGATTTATTTCTTAAAGAACAAAGATGAAGTATTCAACAAATTCAATGAATTCAAAGCCTTGATAGAAAACCACACTGAAAAGAAGATCAAGACTTTTAGATCCAACAATGGTGAAGAATTCACTTCAGCAGACTTCAAGAAGCTATGCAGTGATTTAGGGATTAAGAGGGAGTTGACCACTCCTTACAATCCACAACAAAATGTAGTTGTAGAAAGGAAGAATAGAACTATCATGGAAGCAGCACAGGAAATGCTTCATGACCAAGATCTGCCTATGCATCTATGGGCAGAAGCAACAAGGACAGTTGTATATGTACATAACAGAACACTACACAGGATACTTGACAACAAGACACCAGGAGAAGCTTTCTTTGTGAGAAACCAGAAGTTAGCCATCTCAGGATATTTGGTTGTCCAGTATATACACATGTTCCAATAGAAAAGAGGACAAAGCTAGATCCTTCAGGAAAGAAGGGTATATTCGTGGGTTACAGTGAAAATTCAAAAGCATACAAAATCTACTTTCCAGGGTTCAAGAAGATTGACATCAGCAAGGATGTGACTTTTGATGAAGACTCGGCATACATAAAATCTAGGAAACCACCTGTTGAAGACAATGAAGAACCAAGAGTACCCATAATACAGGACACCACCATGAATGAAGAAATTCCAGAAGAGGGTCATGAAATAGAAGATCCACAAGATCCTGTAGATCCATCCCATGAGAAGAACTCTCACAAGAGGAAACTAGCATGGGCAAGAGAGCTCATCCAAGATGCAGATAGGTATGGTGTTCCAGAGGAGGAACACAGAGAAAGAAAAAGGACAAGGTCACACACCAGCTGTGTTGCCTTACTATGTGACATAATGAACAAAGAACCTTCCAGTTATGAAGAAGCGACATAAAAGAAAGAGTGGAAGGAGGCCATGGTCGAGGAATACTAGTCGATCATGAAGAATGATGTATGGGATGTGGTCCCAAGATCAGAAGGGAAGTCTGTTGTGACTTCCAAGTGGATCTATAAGATCAAGCATGTTGCAGATGGTAGCATTGAGAAATACAAGGCGAGGTTTGTGGCTCGTGGCTTCTCCCAGAAAGAAGAGATACATTATGAAGAAAATTTTGCACTTGTAGCTAGATACACTTCCATCAGAACAGTACTTGCTCTGGCTGCAGTGATGAAGTGGAAGATACACCAGATGGATGTCAAGGCAACTTTCTTGAATGGTGTAGTCGAAGAGGAAGTATATGTGGAGAAACCACTCAGATTTGAGACACATGACAGGGAGTCACATGTGTGCAAATTGAAGAAAGCCTTGTACGGTTTGAAACAAGAACCCAAGACATGGTACAGAAGGATTGAAAGCTTCCTGACTAGTTTGGACTTTACCAAGAGTAAAATAGATTCCAACCTTTACTACAATGCTGAGGAAGGCAATCCCATGATACTCCTACTGTATGTAGATGACCTATTTGTGACAGGTGAGATTGGGTTGATTGTTGATACGAAGAGGAAGCTTGGTGCCAAGTTCGAGATGAAGGACTTGGGTATGGTGCATTACTTTCTAGGTATGGAGGTGTGGCAGAGTGCAGATGGAATCTTCCTTAGACAAGGGAAGTATGCAGTAGAGATCCTGAAGTGGTTCGGGATTATGGACTGCAAGGCCATGGCCACACCTATGGCATCGAACCTGAAGCTATTGAGTGATGCTTCATCAGAGTTCGTTGATTCCACGATGTATCGTTAGATGATTGGGTCCTTGATGTACCTGTCGAACATGAGACCAAATATTTGCTTTTCTATGAACACCTTGAGCTAGTTCCTGACGAATCCTAGACATGTTCACTTGATTGTTGTAAAGCATATTCTGAGGTACCTAAAGGGTAAGGTTGATAATGGGCTCAAGTATGATGCGAATCAAAAGATTAACCTGGAGGGTTATGTTGATTCAGATTGGGCAAGCAGTGCTGCAGATAGGAAGAGCACCTCGGGTTGTTGCTTCAGTATGGGATCTGGGGTAATCTCTTGGTTTAGAAGGAAGAAATACTACGTAGCACCGAGTACAACTGCAGCAGAGTATGTCACAGCTTGTTCGACTAGTTGTGAGGTTGTATGGATAAGGAAGCTATTGTCTGATTTGTTTGATCTCCAGATGAATGCTACTTGTATCTTCTGTGACAACTAGAGTTGTGTGAATTTGTCTGAGAACCCGGTGTTCCATGAAAAGTCGAAGCATATCGAGATCAAGTATCACTATATCAGGGATCTGGTGCAGAGAGGAGTAGTGAAGCTCCTGTATGTTGCGACGAACGAGCAGATAGCAGATGTGTTGACCAAGCCACTAGCCAGGGTGAAGTTCGAGTACTTCAGAGAGAGGATTGGTGTTCTTCAAATTGAAGATACTTCCAGGAGGAAGTGATGGGACACAGATGCAGGATCCCTTCCAAGCATGGTGGTAGGAGGATCCTCCCCATGGCTGTGGATGTAACTGCTGTGTGATGAGCATCTAGACGATGCTCCACTATGAACATCCGTATGATGTTATGTATGATGATGATCCGTATGATCATGAGCATCCGTATGATGCTCCATGCGAGGATGATCATGAGTATCTGGATGATACTTCGTGGCCATGGATATGTTGCAGGTTGTGCAGTGGCATGTAATAGGTCCCTGGGAGATCCTATAGGTTGAGCAGTAAGTTTGTAATCAATCTTGGGATGCTCTTTCGAGGTTTTGCCTGATAGCATGTAATAGGTCCCTAGTAGATCCTATAGGTTGAGCAGTAAGCTTGTAATCAGTCCTGGGATGCTCTTTCGAGGTTTTGCTTGTTCGCATGTAATAGGTCCCTGGGAGATCCTATAGGTTGAGTAGTAAGCTCGTAATCATTCCTGGGATGCTCTTTCGAGGTTTTGCGAGTTTGCATATAATAGGTCCCTGGGAGATCCTATAGGTTGATTAGTAGCTCGTAATCAGTCTTGGGATTCTCTTTTGAGGTTTTGCAGATGCACATAATCAGTCCTGAGATTCCACCGGATAGGCCGCTCGCAGAGATGGTGAAGACCTACTTGGAAGATAGGCCTACATCCAGCATGAAAAAGGGTTGGCTCTGTAGAACTTCCTATGACGAGAAGAATTGAGAGATAGCAACAGTGATCGAGATGACGAGTACAACATCAGTGATGATGATGCTCCAGTGATCCAGTGACGATGATCCAACTCTAGTATTGAAGACTTGTGCCTATATGTAGTGATGACCTGTGTCAAGAGAATACCTTTCTAGTTAAGAGGGAGTGTTGATGTATTTGTAACTTCGGAAGATATTCACTTGTATATTGTATGTATTACATTTGTACTTTATTGTATCCCCAATGGAGATACATTATTCCTCCGATTGGAAGTGTCGTCATTTGTATTTGCAAGTGTCGCAAGTTATATTGTAAGTGTCATAACTTATATTTGATGGGTTATTAGACCACCTTAGACGGGTCCTCCCTGGATGAGTTAAGTGGAAGGGTTATTAGACTCCCTTAGGGATTCGTCCCAGTTAGGGTAAAAGGCAGGTTAAGTTAAAGTATAAATAGAGTGGTTGCACCACTCTATTTGCTCATTCACTCACTCATCCAACTTGCATAGTTGAGAGAAACAAGTGTGCACAAGTGGAGGAGGAGTAGATGTTTAAGAGATATATCTTTTGGGGATTCATCTTGGTAATATTTGTATTGGTGCTTATTCTATCTCTGAGGAAGTTGTGGGGTTTTTCACCTTCTTGGTTTTCCCCGAGGAAACATTGTGTCTCTTGTGTCTATGATTGTTATGATGTGCATGCTATTATCTTATTAGGATCCTAGATAATATTTGAATGAAATTATCAAAATTCTAACAGATTTAAATCTAAGGGTAGATCTAAATATCCAGGAAAATCTTTGTGGAAATGTTGGAAATACAGTAAATTTGGGCACTATAAGAAGGATTTTAGATCTAAACATGTTGAAAAAAAAAAGGATTCGATGATACCCCTTCCACGGAGGTGAATACCTCCTCAAAAGAAGGAGGGAATGTGTACCTATCCTCTACAAGTACCCATATTGTGATGTATGCATGATTGAGCCAGGTGTGTCTTTTCATATGAATCCTCATAGGGAGTGGTTTTGTGAACATGAAAAGTATAATGGAGGAGATGTATTGATATGATATGATTCAAAAACCGATATCATTGGATGTGGAATATATAAGTTGCATCTCAAGGATGAAAGGATTAGAACTCTCCCTTGAATGCTACACATTCCAAATCTAGAAAGAAATTTTATATCCATCAGAAAGATGGGTGATGTATCCATACATACTATATTTGCAAAAGATACATGCAAAATGATTCAAGGATAAATGGGATTGATGAGGGGGGTTAAAAATGGAACATTGTACAAACTATTGGGAATAAAAATTACCGATGGGTGTAATAGTTATATTGTGCCAGAGGAGGGAGATAAAAAAGACAGAACCCCTACTATTTTTGGAGGAAAGACAATGCTATGGCATAAAAGATTGTGACATATTGGAGAGAAGGGACTTCAACCATTACAAGGTAAAGGTATGGTAGAATGTATTTTTGGTTGCAAACTAGATTACGATTTCTATGAACATTGCATATATGGAAAACAAAATCGTGTAAGATTTGCATCTGGTGCTACAAGAGCAAAGGAAATTTTAGAGTTAATACATAGTGATGTGTTTGGACCTGTACCTATTCTATCATTAGGTAGATCTATGTATTATGTTTCATTTATAGATGATTTCTCAAATAACACCTGGATTTATTTCCTTCGAAAGTAATATGAAGTATTTGCTAAATTTAAAAAAAAAACTCTTTTAGAGAATCAGATAAAAAATAAAATAAAGGTAACGAGGATAGGTATTGGTGAGAAGTTATGTGAAAATGCATTCGAGGAATTCTATAAGAAATGCAAAATAACAAGGTATAATACTACTCCATACACACTTAATTAGTATGGAGTTGTAGAAAGATTGAATAGGATGTTGAAGGAAAAGGAAATGAGCATGCTCAGTGATGCTGGTATAGGGAAATAATTATGGGCAGAGGTAATGGATATTGCATGTTACTTGGTAAATAGATCACCCACATTACCATTGGTTGAAAAAATCCCGCATGAGGTATGGAATGGTATAAAACCCTTTATTAAATATATGATTTTTTTTGGTTATGATGCTTATGTACATGTTCCAAAGGAAAAAAGGAGTAAGATGGATAACAAAGCTGAAAAAATGTATATTTATTGGTTATAAAGTTGGTGTGAAAGGTTTTAAAATTTAGAACCATGTAACTAAGAAAATTGTTTAAAGTTGAGATATTGTTTTTAGAATGGTTACATATGTTCCCAAATAGGAAGTCACTCCAATGGAAAAGGAACCAAAGAAAATAGAGTTTGAGTTAGAGGATGAAGAATCTAATTCAACAAAAGAAGTTGAATAAGAAGAAGAAGAACCTTATACCCCATTTTTTAGGAGGTCGTCTAGAGAAAGAAGGAAACCATAAAGGTATTCCCCTCCTAATTTTCGGTCTTGTTTTGCTTTATCTATTACTGATGACGATCCTAGAAATGTGAAGGAGTTTTTTTATTCATAGGATAACGATCTCTAGAAGAAGGCCATAGTTGAAAAAATAGATGCCTTGGATAAAAATGAAGCTTGGGATCACGTTGAGTTACTAACTAGAAGAAAAATACTTGGTAGAAAACGGTTATTTAAGAAGAAGTTGAATGCATAAGGTAAAGTGGAGAAGTATGAATATTGATTAGTAGAAAAGAGATATTCCTAGGTAGAGGGAATTGATTTTGGTGAAATATTTTCTTTAGTTGCTAAACTAAGCTCTATCGTATTTCTTCTTTCTACTCCTACTACTTTTGATATTTAAGTAGAGTAAATGGATGTGAAGACAACATTCCTAGATGGGGATCTTGAAGAAGACATGAAACAACCAGAAGGGTTTATATTAAAGGGAAGGAAAGAGCTCGTCTATAAGATAAATAAGTCCCTTTATGGTATAAAGCAATCTCGAATGATGTGGTACCAAAGCTTTGACACATACATCCTTGGATTGGGGTTTGTGAGAAGCAAGGTTGATCACTGTGTATATTCCAACAAGGTTGGTGATCACTTCATCAATATAGTACTATATGTTGATGACATGTTCCTTATTGGAAAGAACATGAATGTCGTAAGGGAGGTAAAATCACAACTATTCTCTAAATTTGACAGGAAGGATATTGGTGCTGCCAACTTCATATTGGGAATGGAGATTGAAAGAGATCATACAAACATGAAAATTTGGTTGAATCAGAGAAAATATGTTGAGACGATACTACAAAGATTTAACATGTAGGAAAGTAAGACAGTCAAGTTCCCTATTCCTATAGGTGTAAATTTATATGTAGATCAATGCCTCAAGACACGGGAAGATGAAAAATACATGACACAAGTTCCCTATGCTCAAGTGTGGTTGGTAGTTTTATTTATGAAATGGTATGTACCAAACCATACATTACTCATGCAATGGAAGTTTTGAGTACATATATGTCAAAACCAGGGAAGGAGCACTGGAAAAATGTAAAGAGGTTCTTTAGATATTTGCATGGCACCAAAGATTATGCAATGTGCTACCAAGGAAGACCTGGACTAGATAGAGTAATAGATGTAATTGTAACACCCTATTTTTTACTCCATTATGTAAATATGTAAATATTGATGAAATGACTAGAAGCCAGATATGAATGGTCCAACATGACCAAATTATGTAATTATGTACATTTTTACTTTTTAATATAAAATCCATAACTGTTGTAGACTAAAGGATGAAAAAGAGATGGGGGGCTATAATTCCACAAGAGTGAGAGTGAGAAGGGGGTTAAAAGGGAGATGCCCCTAGTGAATTATGAGTTAATTAGGGTGGATCCCCTTCATATCAATATACTCCCAGGAAAAGACACCTGACCATTATTGGAGTGTTTGTATTAGTTCAATTTATTGGGAAGGAGTCAAATCGGAATTTATATTCATATATTTACCAGGAAGAATTTCAACTATCTTAATACATGACTCATCCAAAGAATGAATGGAAAACATTGTTTGAAAGGATGAAGACAATTCTCTTCTAGTGCAATTTTCTTGAAATTAAGGTCCCAATAGATAATCAATGCTTGATTTCCCAAGAAATGGATTATGTTCTTCAAAATTCTGCGAAAAATTAGGATTACTAGTATAGTTATTGATCATATTTTCAACATTATTATATTTAAGTTTCATGGACTGTTCAATTGTTAAAACATGGTGTATAATTTCATCATTCCAATTACAAGGATACTCTAGCCATAAGATATTATTGGTAAAATATTGGACTGGGGGATACAATGTAAGTTTCTTAATAGTTTGACCATTAGAAATGGTCATTTCACCTGTCCTACAACCAATAAGAGCATCAGCTGTAGCCAACCAAGGTCAAACCAGAATCAAAGGATGTCGTCCTGCGATGGACTTAGGCTGGATCATGATGAAATCAATTGGACATTTCCAGGAATCTAGAGAAACAATGATATCCTCTAAGACCCCTACTATTTTGACCTTGCATCTATCAGCTAGTTCCAAGACCATATGTGTTGGTATCATGTCAGATAATTGTAATCTATCCATAACGATGGTGGTCATGATATTTATAGAAACACCTAAATCAATAATTTAATGTTCAATAGGAATATCATTTATGATAGTAGTGACAATAGGATTCCCTGGATCAATGTATTTTTTCACCATAACTTTCCCATAAATGGTTTCATCAATTTGATCTATTAACTTGACTAAGGATGTATCTTTCCTCTTCCACCTTGGATTTTTGAAAAAAAATTCCCTAATGGTTTGTGCAAAAATGGGAATGTCCCTAATAGCCTGAAGTAAAGGGACAGTTACATAAATATTTTTAAATTCAATTAAGAAATCAAAACCAGACATAGGGACTGATTTTTCAATATAAACCACTCATGAAAAAGGGGTTGAGTAGGCCAAACTGTTTCTTTAGAAGGTGGTTCAACTGATTTTAATTTTTCAATAGGTTTTTTGTGCACTTCGAGAATTTATTTAGAATATTCATTTTCATTCACAACTACTGGAGTTTTAGGATTGAGCACTTTCTTGATCTTAATTGGACTGCATATGTTGGAAAAGGTTGCAATTCAATTTTGTTGGCTGGTTGGAAGGCCTTATTGTTGTTAGGGTTTGGGATTGGATGGTGATGGTATTAATCAATCAATAGTAATATTGTATCTTATCGGAGTAATACAACAACAAGAATTTTGTATCTAAAACTCTACTTTAATCATAAACCTAAGGATACATACAAACTTATGAGGGACCTGCACAATGTATGCAACTACAAGGGAACTAACTATGCTTGGTCGTGTGTAAATCTACTCTTTAATCAAAATAGTAATAAGGAATTGATGTTTGACTAAGGGTTGCAAGGGAATGAGTTCTAAATTCTTTCCTTGGCACTTATTCCTGAACTAGCAATCATCAGAGACAAACATTTTAGGATTTCTCACTTATCATTTGTATTACTCTACCTTCAGTTTGTAAAAGTCAAGCATTCAGTCGCTTTCGATGCTTCATACAAGTGTTCATAACAAGTAGAGGATCATAGCTATTGGAAAACAAATAAAGAAATATATCATGTGAAAGGAAATAATCTTAAATGTGTGCATGCATGAAATAAATATTAAATAAATTCTTCGTAACTAATATGGAAAACTCGATTTTACTATAGTAATTCAGAACTATTACAATATGCAGAAAAACTACAATGTGTAAAACTACTATGTTCTATTAAAACATATGTAAATGCAAAAAAAATAACTTAACAATGAGTCCCTGTACTTTTCCTTGGATAGGCCCTAACCCAAGGAAAGCCAAGAACGTTTAGAAACCCAAGGAGATAAGAGGATCAAAGTACTTGCATTAAAAATATGTAAAATCGCCACAATAGAATGGTCCGTGCCTTTGTCTCAATAACATGATTACATAGAATAATAATGTCTTCTTAAAAAATGAGTGTTGTTGTTTAAGTTAGGCCATATGTATTAAATATCTATTTTCCTAAGCTATGAAATGGAAAAAATACTAGTTATTCCTCTAGTGGATGCGTTATGACTATGTGAAGCATGTCATGCAAAACAACATGTGTATTGGCATTTTGATGAGCTTCTTTAGTATTTGGAGACTAGGCCTCAGTTGGATGTAGCTTTGGATTTCATTGAACACTTGATAACAACACCAAACAATTGTAGTTCTTCCTTATGTTCTATTTGATTCTGTGCATTGGGTATACAAAATTGCTACAACATTGTAAATTCTTTGGATCAAGTTGATCTTCACCAACGAACTGAAAGTGGAATGCTTTTATCAGATGTTATTTAAGTAAAAATGGCTTGATGTCTTCTAGATGTCAAAAATGTATCAGTCTAACCCTCTGTCAAAAAGGTGTTGCTGATAACCAACCTCATTAGTGTCATATATGTGTTTTAGATAGAAAAAGGAAGACTAAAACATCTAAAATAGATAAACTGAAAATCTTTTATAATCCTAACTAGGATGCACACATTATTCACAACCTTGATACCATAGTACTCCCCTTTTTGGTCCAGAATGACTGATATGAAAGGAATTAGATGCCTTTTCTTACCCAATGTTGAGAGCCATCATCTCCCCTCAACTACCTTATTACACATCCCTGTGCAATCATCTATTGATTATGGGTCCTTTGTGGGTTTGATCTTCTCTATAAGTCTAATCATGTGGGCATAGCAACTGCCCATAGCCCCTGTCTAGTAGAATGCTCTATTTTTCTTAAACTGCTCCCATTTTTTTGCTTCATCTTCCTTATTCCAATCTTGATTATCACTTGATAGAAGTAATGGTGGGGTAAATATCAGGCCAATCCATTATAATCCTAATTTTTCTACTATGGATAAATACAAAGAGGATCGGAAGAGAGACTTTTCCAAGTTAGATTGCAATTGTATTTCAAGATTTTGTAGCTCGTAAGGAATATCCTTCCATCTTCTTGTATTGAGTTACATGATCCTATTTTTGTTGTCTTCCACTACTAAGTATTTGAAATTCAATGATGACAGAACTTTGCTTCTCCCTTAGAACTGGTGTCATATCATCATCACGAATCAACATCTGATGAGAAGTGAGAATAATGTCCATAATAGGTGCTTATGCTCCGATCCATAATTGAGTGTCTTTTTCAGTTTCAAAATAGTGGAGCATCTATGTGGCTCTTTTGTCTTCATTCGAGAGCTAATAACATAGATATCTTAGTTGTACATCCCCCACATAAGGATTGGGAGACCACCTATAGGGGTATGTTAATATGAAGTTATGAAAATAAAACTCACTAAGTTGGTCCTTACCTAGCTCCCCAACTGCCTGGAAGGTCTCTATGAAGGCTTTGGGAGTATCTAAATGCTCTGATTGTCCTTCCTATAACCTATTAAGTTGGTACCATAACCATCTTTCTTTCAGGAAGACTAAGTATACCCTTGAAGGTGGTCTACAACATATGATCTCTTTCATGATTTTGAAGCTTTTCTTGCATCACTCTTCTAATTTGTCCTTCTCTCTTATTACATCTTTTAGCTCGGTTTCGCAACCCTGTAAACCTCTTTTAAGGATGAGATTTTCTTCAATTACCTATTGTTTTTCTTCCACATATTGAATCTTGACAACTTGGAGCTTCTCCTCCAAGGGGTGCATCTCATAATCTCGATTCCCTTGTGCATTAGAATCTTTTAGAGCCTCTACAGTGTGGGAAATATTTTTACACTTCAAAACTTATTGTTCCATCTCTTTGAGCTTATGTTGGAGCTTTATGATTTCTTCATCTTTCTCACTAAGAATCTCATGGAGTTTTATGCTGGATGTTTTATCACTTGCTGAAGAACCAGGAACGTCTTCCTGAATTTTTGTGTGATCTACATTGTGTTGGTTTTCAGGAAACATTCCCCCCACTTCTTGTTGGTACCCAGGAGAGATTTCCTTTTCTTCTCATTGTTTCTTAAGGAAAAAATCCCATACATCATCGCGGTCTGAGTCTGAGGCTCGCTTCTTCTGAGGAGAATCAGTATCTAAGAGTGAATATTGCACAATTTTCGGCTCTTCCTAATTCTTCTTCTTTTTAGGTTTTTCATGATTGCTGGTTCGAAAGGTTCTCTTCTTGGAATAATTTTCTCCTTTCTTTCCTAGGTGGAGGAGGGAATCTGTGATTGTTTCTTCTTATTTATCCTCCCCGAGTTCTTATTCTTCATCCTCGATTATCACTCTTACACGATTAGCTCTGGTCCTTTGAGAAATGTGACCATTTTTTATTTGGTTACATATGGATTGGGTCTTCCTCTAAGACATTTTTTGCCTCTTACCTTGCTTTCCTCCCTGGTCTCTACGCCCGTGGAGTTGTTTGTTCCTCAGTAGGTAACTATTATTTTATGTGGAAGACCTATATCTTTGCTTGACTGATTTTCAAGAATGTTTCCCAATTCAAGGGGGTGTACTTTCTTTTCAAGGTATCATCGATGATCAATATGACTAATCCATGGTGAGATAGAGCATCAAACTTCCCCAACTAGTACTTGATGCTCATGGTGGAGAGGGTTAAATTAAATAAAAACCAAGGGAGACTAATATTTTTTACTGCCATTTTCCACTTGAGGTTCCTTAAAAGTTTTAGAATACAGAAGTGGTAGGAATGCACCAGGGCATGTCAACCATCACAACTAATGTACTTCATAATGATGAGATTTACTTCCCCCTATGGTTCCGGCAGTGATTTTCTCTTTACACTCCCCTTAACTTCTTCATACCTTTCAGTTAAATGAAAGAATTGTTTTTTTTTTTCTTTCTGGGAAAGTTATCTATCATCCTTATCCCACTTTATACCCTTGGGAAGACCAGTGACTCTACTAAGTATCTCCTCATTGAGCTCAATGGAAACCCCTCTTACCTCTATTCTACAGTTGTCATCATCGATCCTATTCATGTTTTTGTTAAATTATTTAGTCAATCCCTCATGATATCCTTCTAATTTTTGAAAATATTGGTCCCAACCTACATCCTGGAATTAATTCATGGATTTTGGGTTTCTAAACAACTTGGCATGGTATGTTGGATCTCGTTTAACAAAACCCCACATCATTCTGATAACCTTCCTTATACTTATTAGAAACAAAGTCTAAAAGAGTGACTCTTCAACAAAAATACCAGGCAAATATTTACAATGGAGGGTCATCAAATTACCTGGCTTTAGCTCGGCTTCTTTGATGTTAGCCTTTGTATTGTGCTCCGTTCTTCAAGGTTATGCCTGATGTGGGATATACGAATGTTGGTTTAAGCTCAAGGTGGTGTAAATGATCGTTCGAACTTGTCCATCATGTTATAACCTTTACTCATCATAACCCATCACCTTATTTCAAAATTTTCCAATCACCTCTTCCTTTCATCATTATCCACTTGTTCCTTTGATCGTGTTGTTTGTCCCATCTATATGTCCTTCTTAGTGGTGGAATACGATGACGGTCAGATCCCTTTTCATTCGATTTGGCGATCCCTATCAAATTCGTTTAACCAATCATATTTTTTGATGTGGCATGTGTAAAACACTGCCATATTTCCTCATGTGAATGGAAAGATATGAGAAGAGAAAAAAATGCCGCCACAAAATGTTTCTACCTAAATAATATTTCCTCTGCCATATTTCCTCTCCCCCCCAAATTTATTCTTGATGTCCTCATCAAGTTGATGAATAATGGTACATATACTAGCTAAAAAAATATAAGAGTTCAAATTTAGGTATTTAGATGAGTAGATTGACCTTTGACTAACTTACTATTTTTTCGTCATTGAGGTTGGTTGGTATTGTTGGAATATTCTCAGCATCGTATTTTGGTCTTGCATGCATCCATGCACTCCATGCATTAGCAGTTGAGTCTTCTAGCACTTAGTCCTTAATTTGGCCCCCCCCGAAGATTTTTTTTTGCCATCATTATCCCTTTTATCCACTCAAAGAACCTTGTTTACATTAGTGAAGTCCAAATTCTCCCTCATGCATGATTTTAGGATTTATCACATTCAGTTCCATGATTTAGGGCACCTTGTCCCCTTGATTGCCTAGTTAACTAACTGTTACACCTAGTTTCACTGCTGCTGAGTGTAGGAGCACCTATTTTGACCACTACAAGTCAGTATTTAGGCCCCTTGGAGTCTCCTCCCTTATTTTGGTTCCCACATGATTCAGTTATGCTTAGTTCTACCTTAGTTAACTGATTATTCATCATCGGTGGCCACTGAACCTTATCGGGAGATAGTTCCAATGCAAACTAATCATATACTTGAGGTGAATTCGAATCTTCCTGTGAGTATCGAATTCATTCTATGGTAACACTTTTTGATTTCCATATTACAACTGATTAATGTATCAACAAACAGTTTTTCATGTGTGTTTCAGTTTTATAAGTGAATTGATCCATGTCTTTGTCTAATTATTCTCAGTAATAACAGTGTGAAATTGTGAGGTTTGTTCTAGATCAGTGATCTATCTCTGTGGAATTTCACATGGTATCATATCTCATGAGAGCTTTTAAGTGCAGCATTAGCAGCAGTTGCAACAGTGGCAGCAGTTCCAACACTAGATTGAGCAACTGCTTTCAGTAGAGCACCATAACCCTCTGGATTTCCACATCATATCATGGTGCCATTGCATTGAATTCATTGTAGTAATCCTTTGAGGTCTACCCAGGTGTGAAGGATCCAGATAAAATTTCCTACTGTCCTAAAGCAGTGTTCAATATATTCGGTAACAATCCTCCAGATATTTTTCCATTTTTTTTTAGGTATTCTACAACAACTTCCATGAATTTGAAAGCAATTCATCCTCTCCCTCCATTCAACTATGATGAGTGGAAACCAAATAAGATAGAATATCTAAAGAGACAAGGTCTTTTTGATATGTGTATTGGTGTTATGAGAGATTTTTCTTCCTATGAATAAGAGAATGATTTGCTAAATGAATGTGACAGAGCCTTTGGAGAAATGTGTATCTCTATGTCTCCTAGTATGCGCTACCTCATGGAAACTGCTGAATATCCAAGTGATCTATGGGCCCAATTTGACAAAGCATTTGGAAAGCAGAATGAAGATATTGATGCAAATTATTTGGAACAAGCCCAGTGATACCTCCTTAAGTGTTCTCTCTAATTATGTCTCGACCTCAATCATCTCTCATGATGAAGTTGTTCAAGATGAAGAAGAAGCTACAAATTCAACATATAAAGTTCATGTTGAAGACATCCCTTCCTCTGTTGCTCTATAAGTTGAAGACAGTTTCAAATTGTCCCCTTCCCATGTAGCTGATGAAGATGAAAGTGCTACAACTAATGAAGATGATCCTTTTGTAGAGATTATCCATTCCTCAGTCATGTTCTCAATTTCTTATATTTCAAATTCTAAGCAAGATAAGCCAGTTCATGCTCTAGAATCTGGAGAGGTTCTTAAATCCTCTCTTTCACATGAGTCTACTGGTATGCAGAATGATGATCTATTGAATGTTTTGGAGGTTAAATCAAAGTTTGGAGGTTGCAGCAACCGTATCCGGTTGGACTGTTAATAGTCGAATCTGACTCTCATATTGAATGATAAATAGGAATAATATATTAGATGATGTTTATAAATTACAATAAGATGACCTTTTATAAGGCTTGATCAATCATAACGAAGGGTTACGACCTTTCACTAATAACCTCATAATCTATTAAGTTATAATTAATAATATTAATTAAATATTCACATCATTGCCTTCCCCTTAGGAAAGCTTTGTCCTTAAAGCTGAGTTTTCTCATGATGTATTTTATTCTGGCTCTATGTCGCACTAATGACTTGAGAGATGCGATTTTGATTACGACCATTGCCTCCTTTTTATTATTTTGTCTTGGTATTTGCATTAAGTATGAACTTGGTGAAGTTTTGTTTACGCTTTTTCTACTTGTGTGATTGCTTCTTTTAACTATGTTTGTCGTCAATTGAACATGCTCAACATGCATTGCGACCTTAACTATTGTCGTGTGGTTATTCCCAACACATATTCTATCAGTTCCCTTGAATGGACTCCTTGTGCTTATAATGCTCATAAGAACATTGGCTTGTCTCTTATCACAGTCTTGGTGAAGATCATCTTTCTTCTTGTCAAATATTTTGTTGTCATTTTCTTCATTACTAGGGTCTGTTATATCTTTGTCTTGCACAATGTCTTGATTGTTACTATTACTCTCATGGGAGATGACATAATAGTCTACTGTATCTTCATCTTTTACATTAGCTTGGATGGTTTCTTCTACATGGTTTTCACATCCATCTTCATTTTCTTTAAACGTTTCGTCCATAGATTTCTTTATTTCATCTATATCCTTAAGGATTTTCTCAAGGAGATTTATGAATTCGTCACTCTCACTATAAGATGCCATGGATGCATGGATGTTTGTAGAGGGCTATTTTGGCCTTTTAAGGTGAAATTTTGAATAATAATATATTAATTAATTAATATTATTATTATTATATATATAATTTTTTATACTATTATTATTTTTAACAATATTAAAAAGAATAATAATAATTATTAATAATATTTTAAATTTTGAAATATTATAATGTAATATTATAATATTATAATTTTTTTGTTTGTGTGGAATTAGGGTTTATGGTGTGGAGGTGTGACATGATGGGAGTGTGCCAGGGTTTGACGTGGAGAGTAGCAGATGTAGTGAGCGGAATATTAGTGAGGGTGTAGGCCATAGAGGGGAGCGTTGGCTGCCCAAGAGGAGCATGGAGGAAATGGTGGGTAGGCAGTGGTGTGAGCGTTGAGTTGAAGGTTGAATGCACAGTGATGGAATAAGGCAGAGTGGTGGAGGGTGCAAGCCAAGAGTAGAGGTCGGGGGCGTGAACAAAGTGCTAGGAGAATGGAGGCGAGGAGTGAAAGGAGAGGAGGCGTGGACAGGAATGGGGGCATGTAGCAAGCAGGGAGGAGATAAGGGCGTGGCGTGGAGTGGATGGGAGTGTGGGGATTGCGACAGAGGTGTGAAGTGGTGGCCCAGAGTGGATGGCGATTGGAGGAGATGGGAAGCAAGTATCAGGTGGGAGTGGAGAGTGGGAGGGGCATGGGAGTGGCAGAGAGGACGCAGATGGGACGTGGGGAGGATGTGGAGGGACGTGGGAGTAGGAGGAGAGAGAGCGGAGCGAAGGTGGGATGGTGAAGTAGGTGGGAGAAGGGCGTGCAGGTGGAAGGGTGTGGTGGTAGGGAGTGGGGTGTTAGCGCAGGTGCCGAACGAAATGGAGTGGGAGCTGGTGCGAGGGAGAAGAAGGGAGAACGTGGAAGAGCGTAAGCGATGGGAAGACTGCGTGGAATGGATGCAGATGGGAAGGGTGGTACGTGGAAGGAATGTGTGAGGGGATGAGGGGAGAGCTTCCAAGGAGGAGAGAGAGGAATGAACCGAGAGTTGAGAACAAAGAGTCGAATCCGAGCTCTGAGGGGAAGATCGAAAGCTCTGATACCAAATGCAACAACTGTATCCGGTTGGACTGTTAATAGTCAAATTCGACTCTCATATTGAATGATAAATAGGAATAATATATTAGATGATGTTTATAAATTACAATAAGATGGCCTTTTATAAGGATTGATCAATCATAACGAAGGGTTACGACCTTTCACTAATAACCTAATAATCTATTAAGTTATAATTAATAATATTAATTAAATATTCACAGCAGAGGTGATGCATTTCCCCTCCTTGATCACATGCTTCTTATGTACTTCTATTCAATCATTGGAACATGTTCTTAGAGTTTCACTGAAGATGGAGGACACTACCATTCGTTTGGGTTCAATTGTCAGGAACATTTTGGTGATTTTCGTTTTGATCTCACCCCTGCTAGTTCAAAGGAGATCACAAGAAACCATCTATCAATTCTTGGAGATGATTTAACTTCCACTGACCAAAATTTCAAGTTTCAAGAGAAATTAGATTGTATTGGAGCTGATCCTACCTCGGTTGGTTCGAATTACAGGTTCTAAGATGGTATTCATATTTTTGTATTTGTTCTCACCATGTTTGGTCTAAAGAGAAAGTTCAAGAAGCCTCCAAATTTGCTTGCATCCACTGAAGGAGAATTCAAGCACATGTTTTTGGAGCATGATTCACTTCTTCCCAAGAGGAAGATACCTCGAAGAATTGAATCAAGCATCACACCTAATTGATTCTTTAGCAACAATTTTTGGTGTGTTTCAATCTATCTTGAGGGTTTTTTTTTCCACTGGGTTTTCCTTCTTTCTTCACTTTTTCTAGATTGATTGTACGAGGTGACCTTTAGTCTCAGTAACTAGGGCCCTAATTTTCATTATTTTTCCTCATAGTCTAGCTTAAGGGGGGGTGTTGTAATATTCTCACCATCTCATTTTGGTCTTGCATGCATCCATGCATTCCATGCATTAGTAGTTGAGTCTCCTAGCACCTAGTCCTTAATTTGGCCCCCCCGGAGCTTGTTTTTAGCCATCATTATCCCTCATATCCACTTAGAGAACCTTGTTTACATCACTGAAGTACAAATTATCTCTCATGCATGATTTTAGGAGTTATCACAGTTAATTCGATGATTTAGGGCACCTTGTTCCCTTGATTACCTAGTTAACTGACTGTTACAAATAGTTTCACTGCTATCGAGTGTAGGAGCACCTATTTTGACCCTACAAGTCTGTATTTCTCCCCCTTGGAGTCTACTCCCCTATTTTGGTGCCCAAATGATTCAGTTATGCTTAGTTCTACCTCAATTAACTGATTATTCATCATCGGTGGCCATTGAACCTTATTGGGAGATGGTTCCAATGCAAACTAAGCCTATACTTGAGGTGAATTAGAATCCTCCCATGAGTATCGAATTCATTATATTGTAACAATTTTTTATTGCCAGCGTACAGCTGATTAATGTATCAACAACATTTTTTCATGTGTGTTTTAGTTTTATGAGTGAATTGGTCCATGTATTTGTCTAATTCTTCTCAGTAATAACAATGGGAAATTGTGAGGTTTGTTCTAGCTCAGTGATATATCCCTATGGAATTTCACAGGTATATTGTTTGCTTATACTGTTGGCTTCTAAGTTCATAAACCATCATAGGGTAGAGTCCTTCAGAGTGGATGGAAAGAGATTGTGCTTATGGGAATCTAAAATGTAGTCATAGGTCCTATAAACCACCTCAAACTCAAATAAGAAGGTGTCTATATCCTCAGATGTTAATCCATGAAAGTTGGGCAAGGTTGTCAGGTTAATATTTTTTATTTTTCCTTCTTCGTCATTGACCCCCTGAATGGGAAATTCAAACACCCTATCTTGTCCCTCATCTTCCATTTCGTTTTATTCTATTTCAGTGGATGAAGATTCACTGCTACCGTTAGTAGATCTAAAGATCCCAACCCTCCTTCTTCTTATGGACTGAAAAGCAGGAGAGTTAACTTCAGGGTTTTGTTCATAATTTTCTTCCTCCCTTCTCGTACTACTTCTGCTAGGGTTGGATGGAACAGGTGTCTCTAGTATAAATTGTCCAAATTTGTCCCTCACTCTAGGCATGCATACTAAAGGATGGTATCTATATTTTTGGTTTTTTTAAGTTTTCAAATTTTTTTGTGATTTTTTTCTTTCCTCTTTATTATTGTATTTGAGATATGAAATATTTAGAATGAATCTAACTACTTAGCATAAAAACACATAATGAAAATTATGCTAGAAGAGATACCTACCTGGAAACACGTCCACTTCCAATCTACTTGCTCTTCCCGGAGTGTAACCTGCTAAACATAAAACAACTAATATTTAATGTCAGTTTCCTTGAAGTTTGGAAGGCCTCCCCAGAAACTGTTGAAATTTGGTTGAGCTTTGATCTTTAATTCTTTTAGATGTAGAGACTTGAAGAAATGAGACAATTCAATCCATGAAATTCATACAACCATAACACAAGATATACCTTGGGGAAAATATTCAAAATTATGAGAACAAAAATCCCAGCAATTCTTCTCAGTATAATATAATGGATAGCAGAGAATGTTTTCTTTTACAACATATTAGATTGTTTTCAGAAGATAAGAGATCACCAAACTTCTTGGTGATGATACAGAAGCAATAGAGAAGAGAGATCAATCAGATGTGTTCCTAACAAAACAATAACAAGCACGAACAATAGCCTGCACAAAGAGAAGCACCTTGCCTTCAATGGAGAAGATAATTCACTTCACACTGGATTCAACAATCTTGTATAACGTATTTATACATTCTTCTCTTCTATTTTTAACTTCTAACTTCGGAATGAACTCACCCTCAAACTGGATGTATTAATCTTGCATGGATTGGTGTGCCCCACTTCTCATGCAGTGCTTCGTCTCACTAAGCTGTCACTTAGGATGAACTTGCCTTTTAACTGAAAGATTTCCCACTTAGTTAGGTGGATAACTTAAGTGTCAACATGCAAGTGTCACAAATCATGTGTCAACTTTTAGTTTAACATAAGTGTCGTCGTGCAATAACACTTAGTTAACTAGATCTTCTCTTTAACTAAAGTGTCGTCTTTTAGTAATTCTTTAGTTAACTAGTCCCTTTATAATTGAAGCTTTAATAATTCGTGTTCTCTTTAATTAGCTGAAGTGTCTGCATGGGAAATTTTGAATTCTCTTGATCTCTATGATTTATCTTTTATTTCTTTATGTCTTATTGCATGGTCAATATATGCTAACTTTAATTATATTACATCACATTACATTATACTAAGAAGAATTATCAGATGCTGTGATCATATTATATTATTCCATACCAAATGATCATATGCTAAAGTAATTCACTTTAGAGGTGATGAATATCTAAAGGAGACTTAATAGCAATCTGGTGATCATGGTTAATAATATATCACACAACATTAAATGTTTTTAACAAGTAAAGAATGATATTTATACGAAATTTCCACATCTATACGGGAGGTCCATCTCATGGATACCTTTATACAGAAGGTTCACCTCTATATGGGAGGTCTATCTCATGGATGCCCTTAGATGGAAGTTTCACATGATAATCATGACTTTATACACGCAAGTTTGGAGCCTTGTCCAACAAGACTTTACAACATCCACTAGTACAAAATGAGAAATTAATGACTAAAATTTGACTATAAATGACTATTTTTGAGTTAGTGACTAATAGTATCTGATTTCCACTATCTTATCTCTAGTCGTATTTCACTAGTCATTAATTGGTTGACTTATTATTTATTGATTTAGTCATTGATAGTCATTGATTAAGTCATTGCTTTAGTCATTGATACTCACTAATTTAGTCACTGATTTAGTCATTGATTTAGTCATTGATACTCACTGATTTAGTCACTGATTTAGTCATTGATTTAGTCATTGATTGTCACAATTAATGACCAAATATATGACTAAATAAACTACTAGATGATAACATATTAATGACTAAGCTAAATACGACTAAACGTTAGTCGCGCTATAAGATACTAGAAATTAGCTACTAATAGTCGTATATATGCGAATTTAGTCGTTTCTTAGTCACTAATTTATGGTAGGGTACGAAGGAATCGAGCCACCAAAATTAGGCAGGTGCTCTACGATTGAGCTAGCACCCTTTAAGAAGTTGTTATTGCTTGACAATGATGATATTCAAACAAATTTTGCATGGGAACAATATCTGAGTCACTCGAACAGGGACAAGTCATATGGTAATGCCGCCACAAGTAAAGAGACACAAAATAATAGAATATGGTTGAAGGTTCAATACTTCCCAAATATTTAACTTCCAATTAAATTATCACTAAATCCCTCAATCCCTTAGGAGCTAAGAGCTAAAGCCTTCATCTATCACCAAAGTTATATTCAAAGTTAAAACAATTCAAAAGTTGGGCCTTGGACCTTACTTGGTTAAATGTTTTCAATCTTTTGTCAAAATCAATCATTCCAAATAGATTGAAATCACTAATTACAATGCAAAAAAAAAACACATTCCTAGAAGTTGCAACCTTTAAAATTAGTGAAATGCAAGTAAATCCGTGACATAGATCTCAAATGCAGAGTTGTGGGCTGCAGTAAATTGCATACTCTAAATCTCAAGTGGTGGGTGGGATCACAGACCTTGGAGTTTAGCTAGTTGTGGTAAAATGAAAGAAGCTACAGAATCTTGATCTCTCTTACTTATAGACCTTTGTAATTGACATAAATCTTAATCTTAAGTTTTTAGTGGTATTTGCTATGCCGTGGGAGTGTTTTCCTATCTGCCTTTAAGTTTTTATGTGCATGTTAGAGAGGGGGCACTTCGATGCAAATGCAATATGAAGATATTTTTCTCTCAAGTGGTGACCTTTGTTTGAAAGCACAGTTCCTTGGTGTTGCTATGGATGTAGAAGATGAGAATAATCCATGCATTCTTATGTAAAAGAGAAATGAAGCCTCGAAATTTTGTAGGCATAAAATGCTCTACATTTCATATATTCTCTAGATAGAATTTTTTTGAATTTTGCTTGACCCTATGACAGTGATGTGAACACATTTGAATATATTTTGGTAACAGCCACATCCACAGTTGAAGTGACTACATTTCTTCTATATACAATGATTTGCAGGCATGCATATGCATAAAATGCTGCAAATGGCATTTGCTTCTCACTTTGTTGGGCCCAGGCAGTGGTAAAATGGATATGAAGCCATACTAGGCTGCTAATTTCCATTTCTATGTTCAAATAAGGTGTTAATAAAGTTCCCAATGACCACTAAATTGTTATAAACTTAGAAGTAATATCAGATCCTTGGAAGTTTCTCAGCACTTTGTTTGATGACATTAGCCCAGCTTCATTGTTGGATATATATCCATTTGCAAAAATTAAACTCATTTATGGGAGGCTAAGTTTTAGGCTACACTATTGTTTCTAATTATGCATAGCTCAAAGAACATACAATTATGAAGAGTACTATGAGAGCTATGTAACTAAGAATGTCTTCATTGATCTTTTTTACCACATAACACAACTTTTTAACCTCAGTTCATTTTCAGATCATTTTTTTACCAATCTACACCATGGTCTATTGATACATTTTTAATGAATGGATTTTTTTATTGATAAAATGGCTTGTTACAGGTAATTGTTTGAACATCAGTTGTATGGAACCCTAGACATTGAGCAGAGCATATTTGTTTTTGATGCAGAGAACAAGCACATATATTTGTCCTCATTTATCAACAATCTTAAAACAATTCAAGAAATAGAGAGAAGATATGTATGAGGTGAAGCCCTCATGGTATCACCAAAGCTAAGAAAATTTAAGAAATAGATATAACATTGGTATGAACTAAAGCCTTCATGTATCAAAAAAGCTGTTGTTTAGTAGTCGTTTCGAACCTAAGGCTATCCCAAGCTTTTCAAGTCTATCCAACAACAGAGAGAATGGATAAATTGCTAAAGTGGCTTATTATAGGTAATTGTTTAACCATCAGTTGTAAGGAACCCTGCTCACTCAGAAGAGTATATTTGTTTTTTATGTAGAGCAAAATCCAAATCCAATTTCAAAAAGATAAATCCACTCCACTAATGTGTTGGGTTGAGGGATTTTTTAATTATGTGGACCACGTTGCCTTGTTATCCATAATTTTTGAGTGAGCCAAACAAAATCTTGATAATTTCCTTTGTGGAATGCCTTGGAGTGATAGGGATTGATAGGGTATTATTGGTAGGAGCTTGGCAACAATCAGCTGGAGCTCTCCTAACATTTGAGGCTAAAGAGGAAAATACAGTGATGGGAATTTGTCTGCTCAATTAAGAGCAGGAGGTGTCTATGTGATGAAGCACACTAGTGGGGGCATCTCTCTACTACACCAGTGGGGCTCATCACAAGGGAGTGGATGGTGTGCACTATCTTTCCGACCTATTCACTTATGCATCTCTGCTTGGGGTATCTGCATGGTGGCCAATTCCTCCAACGTTTGATATTGGCTGGTATAGAAGAATGATCTATCTAGATTCTCATGGGATTGTGCCTATATATAGTTGAAAGGGATTGTTGTCTATGAGTGTGTTCTTGCTAGATATAGAGAGATGGACGCTTATGATATAAATGTAAGAAGGTAGCAAGGGACACCCAAGGATGAGATATGGTAGAAAAATGATAATATCTCCCTTTTATCTCCTAACATATGGGGTATATAAGTCTCTCAAATCTGGGCATGCCACAATCCCTCAAAAATCAATTATGGGTACTCAACAACCTTAAAAAGCAACAATAATTAACATCCTCCCTCAACTGTGCATCAAACTACCAGGAAACATGAAGTCTGGGCAGTTTTTGGAGCGTGGAATGTAGTCATGGGTTTCTATATCAGCCATTAAATCAGCCCTAATCACAATCTATGCCTAAAATATCAATTTTGGGCATACCTCGACCTCACAAACAGGTGTCAAGGTGGTCATAAATCAATTCTGGGTGTTTCAAATAACATTTCTGAGCATCAAAGGTAACAAGATAACAATAAAAGACACCCCGACCATGCAGGATAAAAGTGACAAAAGTCAAAGTCACATATCCCAACCATTTATTTCTATGAAAACATCTCCACTCAAAAGACAAATTATCATTGAAACTAAGTCTTTATAGCAAACAAAGCTCAGATACAATGCTGCTAAAAAGAAATCAGAACCTACTCATAGGGAGGAAATGATAGATAATGTCTTGGAAAGTGAACTCTACTAATAACCGAGCAAGGCAAAGAGACTAGAATAAGTCAATAACCGATTAACATATAATGAAAAACTGATATTCAATGCATTTGATTCTAATCAACTGTCCTTTTTTATCCAACAAATACACACCTTATTTCTGCATTTTCAATCAAGGAACTCAGAAACAGTCAAGGCATTCTCTACTGGTGTGTTATGTTCCATCACCTGATAATGATTTACAACAACATACCACAAATGAGCAAAGTGTTTCAAGGAATATAAAGCATTGCATGATGTTCTACTGGATCCACAAAGGTTGACAGGCTGGAAAATTATTAGTATAAACTTCTAAACATGATGCAGTGGCATTCTACTGGGTCCACAAAGGTTGACAAAATGGAAAATTTTCTGGAGATTATAGTATAAACTTATACACTTGATACAATTTCTTAAGAAATATAAAAAATCCCTAATAAAGAAGAAAAGTCTTATCCTAGACAAATGATTAACAAAACATAACACATTTAAATGTTCAATTAGCTATTATATATTAAGCTAGCATACCAACATGTGCAAATCAAATGTGAATATTATCCTACCTTGAAAGTACTCTTCTTCATGATAGATTTGTACCCATCTTTGCCAATTTTCTTGGTCTTATACAATGGAATGAGCAATGATGCTACATAATCTGAGATACCCTTTTTCATATGGTCTGCCCCTCTGGCTTCATTTTTATGGCCATTTCTAGTACCAAGTGATCTTATGTTTGCTCCGGCTTCAACAACCCTTTTATCATCATTTCCATGTCTTTCCTTCCCAATACATATTTGCTCAATCTTACTAGAACATTTCTCATTCAATTTCTGAATACTTTGATAAAAAACTTCTGAATGTTATCCCAATGAATAAGGTTGTTTATCTCTACTAGCAGGGATATTTACTCCAGTAATGCCGCAAGAATTCTGAACTCGAATTTTTGTCGGTTTACTGTCAACTGCCCCTGTTTCTGCCGACCGCTCCTTAAGGTCATAATGACTATCAACATCATTGGAGTGGCTTCTTTGTTTCTTGTTTGAATCAGTTGTGGGAAAAATATTTCCACTTCCAAAATATGGACCTGCTAATCTAGAACTATCTAAATTAACACAAGTAGCAGCAAAAGCTACTGACCAATTCGTAACTCTATAGCTTCTAGAATCTTTTTTAGAAGAACAATCCTGCTTCCCAAGCACTACACCAAACCATTTCCTCTTTCTAACATCGAAATCCTCCTTTTGTACATATTGTTCGCACCTGGAAAATTTATGAAACGATGGTATCTTAGGAAGTTCATGGAAAGTACTACATTCTACTTTTGATGCTGCACATGCCTATAATATATCTATATATCTATCTATCTATCTATCTATCTATCTATCTATCTATATATATAATTTTATAAATACAATACAGTACTCTAGTGGAAACTGACTAGATATTAATGATAAAGCAATGTATGAAATTCCCTCTCCAAAAATAAAAATAAAAAGCAATCATGGGGAGGTAAATGTAAAACTCCCCATGTACAAGAGAACATACCAGAAAAACAAACCTCAGCAGCAGCTCGAGTTGCTTCTTCGGCAGTAATATATGCAGCTTCTAATTCAGAGAGGGCACAATCCTCAAACTTTTTGGGCTGGCCTTGATCCAAGGTTTGTGCCCCCACAGAATTTGTTTCCTTTTTTAGCTCACTTCCATCTTCCATATGTACAGAGTGCAACACAAGATTCTCGTTGATTGGAGTAGAGGGGGACTAATCTGTATTTCCCTTCATCATTTCCCTTAGGCAACGCCATTGGTAAACTATTGTCTATTGATTTCCACTTGTTTTTTATTGTAGCTATTCAAAGTGTCTTCATGTACTCATTGATAAGGATTTGTTGCTTCCATGCTTCTAGTGAAATTTAGGTAACATTTGTGATATGCAAGTGTCAATAATCAATAAATAGTGGTGAGACTGGAATTAACTGTCTGACTGAATTTGATTTATACTTTTAGGTATATCCAAAGCACTTGTGCAAATTCTAGTGAGGGATTGGATTGGATCTCCAACAACATTGCAAACAAGGCAAAGCACACACGTTATCATACATTTGTTAGGCTTTATTAAAAACAATAGTGATCATGAATTCTAATTTGTTCACCCTTTCTCTTTTGCAGACTTGAAGAAATATGGTGAGTTGGGTTCATGGAATTTTGTAAGACGATGTTGTCTTATTTCATTTCCATCGGAGATAGTCTGGAGAAATAGCATTCTAATTATGCAGTTTGTCTCTCCTTCATGTTCTCACAACTAGGTTAGATTTCTCGTTCACCAATTACAGTCTTGAAGAAAGGAACTGGGTTATATTTCGCGTGAATTTCCTTTAAAGACCCTATGATCTTACAACCAATTGTCACAAGGGTATCTTTGTTTTGATGCTTGAGACTACATGACTCTGTTAATTCGCAGTCAATTTACCCAAAAGGTTATGTTTATTTTATCTATGCAGGATTTGTGACCCAACCAATTCCATTGTAATAGCAATAGGACCTACGTCTTCTACATACCTATGATCAACATATTTGGATTGATATCATATTTCAAGGGATACTCAAACTGATAAAACATAAAAACAAGGTTCCAATATAAAAAAATCATGATCATAGCTCTGCTAGAGATCAAGGGGATTTAAATTGATCAAATATTCAGTTATTATACAATAAATATTCAAAAGGCTATCGAACCTAAACCTCCATCCATGTAAAGTGTGATCTACTCATTCATCATTGTTGTAACGAACTCGTCAATTCAATTCAAGAAACCGACAGATCTAGTCTCTCTACCCATGATATACTATGCTACAACTGATTTTGTTTCTTCTCTTTCATATGTTATAGACCCATACTCCATTATAAGCGATCTCCTTCGCTTACCTCAAACAAATATTTCCCCAATGTGAGGTCGATAGTTTCTGGGCTTTTTGCAGCTACCATCTAGCCCCAAAACATAAAAACGTTGTATCCATGAAAAGAGCATAGAGTTCCATTATCAAGAAATGTTTCACTGTGATTAAGCACTTCATTACTTAAATAACATGATACATGAAACTGCAAGATTTATTATCTCTAGATGTGACAAAGGATAGAAGCCTGTGAAGAGATAGAATAGAGACAAGGCATGTGTCCATTCTTGTTGTTTGTATTTGGATGGGTATCTTTAAAGAGGGATTGATGAGGGCCAACAAATTCTCTAGTCAAATCCAAAAATTGGACATGTTTTCACATATATATATATATATATGGCTAGATCCAGTTGAATTGAAAACATTAAGTGATGTCACAATCCCGACTCCAGTTGCAATTACAGTTGTTGGTGTTGTTGTAGCTATAAGGGATTACACTGGTTGTTGCCTTACTAACAAATAGGTGTTTCCCTTAAAACCCTCACTCAAAATATACACTAGAGATTGGCCTCGCTCAAACCCTAGAGATTAGTGTATCTACGGATTGGCCTAGCTTAAACCCTTTCTCAAAAGATATGCTAGAGATTGGACTTAAAACATCCTCAGATCATATATGTGTATCAGTGCTTAAACCCTTTCTCAAAAGATATGCTAGAGATTGGCCTTACAACATCCTCAGATCATATATGTGTATCAGTGCTTAAACCCTTTCTCAAATGATGCCACAAAGATTCACCTTAGAGATTATTGAGTACCCCAACATAGAAATCCTTAGATCGAAGCAAAGAATCACCTTAGAAATTAGATATTCACCTAATAATCATGAATATGTTGTGGAGACTCACCTTAGATAACGACCCTGGACATTGATATGATGGAAAGACTCGCATTAAGAATGCAGTGCAAATCCGATGTTTAAACCCTCACAGAGACTCGCCTTAGGAATCGTAGTTGTGGAGCCTTATTTTCATTCCCTCAATGAATTTGAGTTTTTAAATTTTGTTAATATTATTGTATTGTATATAATATAATATTAATATATTATATAATATTATATTATATTATATTATATTATATCATATTATATTATATTATATTATATATAATTTATATATAATATGTTATATATAATATAATATAATTTATATAAAATACAATACATACAATTAATGTATATATATATTTGTTAAAAAAATTATATATAACATCATATATTGTTGGTTTTTTTCAAGTATATTGAGATAGTTGTTTTGTGATATTTTTGTCATACAATAGATTTTACTTAAGACATATGTATTTATATTTTGATAGTCACTAGTAAGACTAGTTGATAATCAATTAGGGGAGGCAGGGGGGATCATATATGACCTTGGAGGAAAAATTGTTAATTCTTATGCCTGGGGAATAGGAGAAAAATCCAATAACATTGCAGAATGGCTTGCCTTGCTCCATGGCATGGAAATGATCTCCAAAGAAAAGATCAGTAAGCTTCTTGTATTTGTCGATTCAAGGCAAGTCATAAATAAAATGGGAAATGGCTACAACAAAGGATCCCCATGGTGCAGAAGAATATATTAACAAATAGTCTCTTTTAGTGGCAATCTTGAGATAGATTATCTTCACATCCTTCGTGAAAAAAATAGAACAACAGATCAATTGGCTAATAAATGGGTTAAGCAAAAATTTGGGATCATTGTGTATGGGGATGGTCGACAAATTAGCACCGCAATTCCTTCGGACCCTTGGTCCTAACCTTCTCCACCCTTCGCATTCATCTCCTGGATGCATTAACTACATTTGGATTTGGAGAATGTGGACGCATGGAGTCTGTCAGCTGATCACATGGTCTCCCATGACTATCAAGTGTTGGGTGTGTTATATCTCTTCACATGGTGGGTGCGTGTACACCATGATCCCCTACCCAGTAGTGATTTTCCTGCACCAGGCACGGCAGGAGGGGGGGGTAGCCCGCTAAGCCCCCCCCCTTCGTTTCGGACCGTTAGGCCCCTGCGCAAAAAAAAAATTGGGTTGTTTTTGCTTTTTTGTTGTTTCGGCCCATTGTATTCTATCTAATCCCGGTAAAGGGATTAGGGTTGTAACCTAATTTCAGGTAAACGAAGTAGGGTTTTAGATGCTGCGAATACCATATATTGTATTGTAAATGGTTAAGAAAAATATAATGAAAAGAGTTGTGCAGCTCTAAGTTTTGCTGGTTTTTTCCCGTTAAGGGTTTCCAGGTGAAAATCTTTGTGTTATGCGTGTGCCATTGTGTATTTTATGTTATTGGTTAAGAATCTGTATGAGTTTTTACTGCACTGTTAAGGTTTAAAACTATCATCAAGAAGGTGTATTTATGGGGAGTCTTGTCTGAAGACTCCACCATCTTCTCACGCGCGAAAGGAATGGCGAGTGTTAAAGGGGATGAGTAGGTTTGGGGAAGCTATCAGTTGCAGCAGATAGAAATGAGTTTGAGGGATTTGTCTCTGCTACCACTGAGCTGTGGGGAATTTTCTTGGAGAGATTAGGGTGAAGGGAAACAACAAAACTCTGAAATGATGTCAGAAATTCAAGAAGCCATGGCTTATATGAAGGTGAGCATTGAATATTTCAAGTTGAACCAACATACAATGTTCAAGGTTGCTCTTGCTGGCCTCAAGGAAATGAAAGGGAATGCAGAAGAAACTAGGTATATATTCCAACAGCTAGCATGCCAGGACTCCAGAATTGACCACTTGGAGCAAAAACCTCTTTGAATTAATGGGCAAAGTGGACATTATCAAGGAAGGGTCTTGAAAATGGCGAAAATGATCTAGTGTAGCCACTTCCAGGAGACACTAGGAGAAGGAGCGATGCCCATGGACGAAGCTTTTGTGCATCAGCAGGTTCAGGACAAGAAAGATTTCAAGGAATGACTCTTTGTTAATGTATGTTTATGTTTTTTTGTATATTTCTGAATGGCCAGTATGTAAGGGTATACCACTCTCAGGATTTTGAAAACAGTAGGAATGATAGGTATGATGTTAAAATAGTTTTGTTTGCTCAACTTTTTCTATTTTCAGAGATCAGGAATCAGCTCATCTTTTGTATTGAATGGTTGTGCACAACCCTTTTATAAATTTACTCTCTTTAGTTTCTGTTAAAAAAAATACTAGTTAATAATCAATGGTATTAGTGTGGGAGGAAGTAATTAGTTGATGAACACTTTCAATTTCTGACTTTATGTGGTGATTAGAACAATTGCATGCAACCTTTGCACCAAATAACCAAGGACCAAAAGTTTTTAGTGGTGGTGCATAAGAAACCAATGGAATAAGAGGGATAATGGGCCCATGACCAACTCCTACACATGCAGTTTGTAGATGCATGGATGAGTATAGAGAAACTGATTTTGAACCTAGCCCCCGCAGAGCGGGTACGGAGCAACGCAAAAAAGAGTGGGTTACCGGAAGCCCAGAAGCACCTGAGGCTGGATCATCTCAGTAAGATTTTTTTATAATTCCAAATAGCTAGGGTTATTTAGTTTGGTACCGACATGCCCTGAATCATATTACTATATACCCACTCATTAATATTGTACAAATTCATTATCAAAATTGTAATTTTCCATTGTCAGTGTGACACAACTAAAAATGACTAACATAAACGACTAATTCACATTAATTGTTGTTATCTAGTCATATTTATATTCACGTGACTAAATTAGTCATTTATGTTAGTCATTTTTATTTTAGTCACTTGTTATCTAGTCATATATTTTATCCCGTGACTAAAATAGTTGTTTATCTTAGTCGTTATTAGTTGGCTTATTTAAAATTGCTCAATTTAGTCGTTTATCCCTTGAAAAAATAGTGGTGACTAACTTTTTTAGTCACCTAGTCACTTATCTCTCATTTTGTACTAGTGATCATTACTTTGATCAATTACCTCTATACAGTAGGAATAACCTTTACACGAAAGGAAATCAAAGTCCTCACCTCTATACAGGAGGATCAATCTTGACTACACAATATTGGTTTGAAGAATGTCTCCTAACGTTGTATATTTAACACTCCCTCTCAGTGAGGGAGGAATTCTATTCCATACCAAGATTGTCTCGTAAGTACATGAAATTCGTCAGTAACAGAGGCTTTGTTAACACATCTGCAATCTTCTCATCAGTAGCAATGCACTAAATTTTCACTGTACCCTTCTGGACCATGTCTCAGATGAAGTGATACTTCATTTCAATGTGCTTCGACTTGTCATGAAACACTGGGTTTTCGGAAATCTTGATGCAACTTTGATTGTCACACCTAATAAGTAGGCTCAAGATTTTCACCGAACAACCCTGCAAGTAGATTTCTGAGCCACACTACTTCTCAGAAGGAAACAGTAGCAGCTATGTATTCTTCTTCGGTAGTGCTCTGGGCTACGGAGCCCTGCTTCCTGCTGGACCAAGATATCATAGTTGATCCTAGGATATAATAGTAGTTGGATGTGCTCTTACGGTCCACAATGCTTCCTTCCTAGTCTGAGTCTCTATAGCTAAGTAACATGACTCCTCCATTGGAGGCATAGCTGAGTCCATATGAAATTGTACCTCGAAGGTACATAATCACATGCTTAGCATTTGTCCAGTGCATGTGTCTCGTATTAGACATAAATTGACTCAGAATGCTCATAACATAACATATATCAGGCCTCGAATGTATCAAGTACATTAGTAAGCCTATAAGTTGTCTATACAAAGTGGTATATACTAGATTTGATCCAAAGCATAACTCATGAAGTTTCCTCAAATTGGAAACCATCAGTGTAGTCATATATTTGCAATCTATCATGCCAAACCTGCGCAATATATCCACACTGTACTTCCCTTGAGATAGAAAAATTTCATCTTTTTCTTTGCCAGATCTCAAGGCCAAGAAAGTAGTGCATTAGACCTAAGTCTTTCATCTCGAAATCTGAGGTGAGCTACCTCTTGCACCAAGTAATCACATGTTCCTCTCCAGTGAGAAACAAATCATCAACATACAAAACCAATATCAACGGTTGGTTCTTCAATACTTTGAAGTACAAATTTGGATCAACTTCAGTCTTACAGAAACCCATTTTCTGAAGGTAGTTATCAATTCTGGAGTACCAAGCCTTGGGGGCTTGCTTTAGCCCATATAGAGATTTCTTTAGCTTGCAAACATGGGACTCCTTCCCATGTACCACAAATCCTTCAGGCTTCTGAATATAAACCTCTTCCTCAACCTCATCATTGAGAAAGGTTGTCTTCACATCCATCTGGTGAAGTTTCCATCCTGGAACATATGCAAGTGCAATCATTTCTCAGATTGTGGTGTACCTTGCCACAGGGGAAAAGGTCTCATCATAATTGATGCCTTCTTTATGATAGAAACCTATGGAAATGCATTTGGCTTTATAATTCTCAATTCTACCATCCGCAACATGATTTATCTTGTAAAGCCATCTGGAAGTCGCAATGGACTTCCCATCAGGTTTGGGAACAACCTCCCAAACATCATTATTCATTATAGATTTGTACTCTTCTGTCATTGCATATTTCCAAACTTGATGTAGCTTATTCATATGAGGATAGTTTTGAATCATTGATGTGACTCATCAGCGCAACATACCCTGAATATCTGTTAGGTTTCTTGCGCTCTCTGGATGAGCCTACTGGTGATCCATGTTTCTCTGCATTTTGTAAGATGTCTTGACACCAAGAAGATATTCTTTTAGTGGTAGGTTCATCAGGTGACCTCTCAACCAATTCTATCGGTTCTTCAGGAGATAGCGGATCTAAGGCATCTTATGGTTTCTCCCTCTCTAACTCTGAAGGGGGAGAATCAGACTCGAGATCCTCCATCTCTGAATCACATTGAATCTCTTTCTATATTTTAAAAGAAGCTTCCTAATGGAAGGAAAAATATTGGCTGACTTCAATGTGTCTCTCACTAGATACATATATTCAGTATGCTTTGGATGACTCGCTATAACCCACAAAGGTTCCTTTCTTTCTAGAAGGCTCCATCTTTGTTCTATTTTCTTTCGGTAAATGAATGTATACTGGGCTCCCAAATATCCTCAAGTGTTAGATGTATGTCTTCTAATTGGTAAACACTTCTTCTAGTGTCTTCTCATTTAGAATGGCATGCGGGATTCTATTCTGGATGTACACAGCTACACGGGTGGCTTCTGTCCATAATGAGGTAGACATATCTTGATCATGCATCATGGATTTTGCAGCCTCACACATGGTTCTATTCTTTCTTACGACAACCCCATTTTGTTGAGGTTTGTATGGTACTTTTAACTGTCTACATATTCATGCATCACTACATAGCTCATTAAATGCATGTGAATCAAATCCACCTCCATTATCAGACCTTAATGCACAGATGTGATTTTCTTTCTGAGTTTCAACTAGGGATTTAAACTCTTTAAATTTGCTAAGAGTTTCACATTTAGACTTCATGAAATAAATACATGACTTCCTAGAAAAATCATCTATCAACTAGGGCTTTAAAATCTTTAAATTTGCTAAGAGTTTCACCTTTAGCCTTCATGAAATAAATCCATGAGTTCCTAGAAAAATCATCTATGAATAGTACATAATATAAGAAGCCACTCAGGGAGGGGGATGACATGGTACCACATACATCAGAATGTATTAAATCTAAAATACCTTTATATCTAGTAGAATTGCTAGAAAAACATTTCTTAACATTCTTCCCAAGTGCACAACCCCGATGTACACTATCATGCTCAAAATCAAATATGGGCATACCTTTTACCATCTTTTGAAGTCACGGTATCACTTTGTAGTGTAGGTGTCCAAGCCTTCGATGCCCTAGCTCGCATGGACTGATAGTGTGATGAATCATAGCTTGAATGTACTTCCCAGGTACCTTGTAGAGGCCTCCCTCTTGAACTCCAATCACAACAACAGATTCTAGGATTTTGTTCTTCGGCCATAAAAGTGCTTTGTTATCCATGAAGATAACTTAGAAGCCTTTGTCTTCAAGAACCGAAATTGAGAGGAGGTTCTTCTGCAATCCTGGAACATATATAATTTCCTCCATATGTAGAATATCACTGGTGCTCAGTTGGAATGAGGTGGATCAAACTCCTTGGATCGAATAAGTTGAGTTGTCCCCAAATCTACCATGCATGTGATTTCTTTCTCTTTTAGATTGGTGATTGTACTCTTGTAACCAGTTATATGTTTGGATGCACCACTGTCAATCAACCATGTGTCTGCATTTGTGATGACGGATCCCGAAAGGGATGTGACAAGATAATACTTCTTTCTTGTCTCCTTTTCTTCGGATGCATTCTTTTGAGTGATTTCATCTTCTATGGAAGTAGAAGCATGAAACTTTCCTTTCCGCTTTGCTCTACAATCTCTTGAGAAATGGAATTTCTTGTTGCAATTGAAGAATCTATATTTTGACTTGTCAAAGCCTTTTTTTGAACTCCATCTTCTTTGAATGAGAGAACTTCTTTTGGAAGAAGGGTTTATTTCCTTTCTTCATTCTTGCCGTGAGGGAAATATTTTCTTCTTTGATGCACATTGACTTTCTCTAGATTCGCCCCTCCTCTTGGAGGCAGTCATGCCACAACCTTTCGAATTTAGGTTGTACCTATAGACCATTTATCGTAGCAAAGAACATCTCCCATGAGGATGGGATACCATCAATAGGGGTTTGGAGAAGATCATGTTCATCCACTAGTACTCCATACTAGCAAGTTAAACTCTTACCTGAGAGATATTGGAGAAGAAGGAGGCCACTATCTCATCTATATCCATCTTTAAGTTTTGAAGCTTATTCTTCAATGCCGTCTTTTGAATCGAGGCTTTATTCTCATATAGATTAGGCAATGTATCATAACATTCTTTTGCGGTCTTCAACGGTGTGATCACGGGCATCAAGTTATATTTTCCTAAATCATAGATGATCCATTTAGACTTAGCTTGATTCTTCTTGAATTTTATGTGCCTTGCATTATATGTAGGCTCCTCCACCATAGTGGATACATAGCCATCCAAGTCATGTTCCTCTAGGATGTTGAGAATCCTATACTTCCAAGTGTTGAAGTTTGAGGTTCCCTCAAGATGGTATTTTGGTCGTAAAGAGATTGATGCCATAGTCTTCAAATCTTATGCTCAACTTCTTAGGATCTATGTAGGCTCTAGTTGGCATGCAAAACTGAGCTCCTTCATGCCCTGAGCTCTAATACCATGTTGAAATTTGGTTGAGATTTGATATTCAATTATTTTAGATGCAGAGACTTGAAGCAATGAGACAATTCAATCCATGAAATTCATACAATCAGAACACAAGATATACCATGGGGAAAATCCTCAAAATTATGAGAACAAAATCCCCAACAATTCTTCTCAATATAATATAATGGACATCAGAGAATGATTTCTTTTACAACATAGCATATTGATTTCGGAAGATAAGATATTACCAAACTTCCTGGCGAAGATATAGAAGCAATAGAGAAGAGAGATCAATCAGATGTGTGCCTAGCACAACAATAACAAGCACGAACAATACCCTGCACAAAGAGAAGCACCTTGCCTTCAATGGAGAAAATAATTCGCTTCACACTGGATTCAACAATCCTGTATAACTTATTTATACATTCTTCTCTTCTATTTTTAAATTCTAACTTCACGATGAACTCAAACTCAAATTGGATGTATTAATATTTCATGGAGTGGTGCACCCCACTTCTCATGCAATGCTTCGTCTCATTGAGTTGTCACTTAAGATGAAATCGCCTCTTAACTAAAATATTGCCCACTTAGTTACATGTCTAAATTAAGTGCTGACATGCAAGTGTCACAACTCATGTGTCATCTTTTAGTTTAACATAAGTGTCGTCATGCAATAACACTTAGTTAACTAGATCTTCTTTGTTGTCACTTAGTTAACTCTATTTAACTAAAGTGTCGTCTTTTAGTTTAACTAAAGTGAAAATACTTTAGCTAACTAGTCCCTTTTATTTAACACTTAGTTAAATGAAATCATGTTGATTGATTTACTTGATGTGACTACTATGAGTTCTTTAGTTAACTAAGACATATCTTTAACTGAAGCATTAATACTTAACTGAATATTTTATAACTAAAGCTTTATAATTGAATCTTTAATAATTCAAGTTCTCTTTAATTAGTTGAAGTGTCTACATGGAAATTTTTGAATTCTATTGATCTCTATGCTTTATCTTTTATTTCTTTATCTCTTACTACATGGTCAATATGTTCTAACTTTAATTATCCATCACATTACATTATACTAAGAAGAATTATCGGATGTTGTGATCATATTATATTATTCTGGACCAAATGATCATATGCTAAAGTAATTCACTTTAGAGGTGATCAATCTCTAAAGGAGACTTAATAGCAATCTGGTGATCATGGTTAATAATATATCACACAACATTAACCGCTTTTAACAAGTAAAGCATGACCTTTATATGGAATTTCCACCTCTATATGGGAGGTCCATCTCCTGGATACCTTTATACGGAAGGTTCACATGATAATCATGAATTGATACACACAAGTTCGGATCCTTTTCCAACAAGACTTTACAACATCATTACTTTGATCAATTACCTCTATACAGGAGGAATAACATTTACACGGAAGGCAATCAAACTGCTCACCTCTATACGGGAGGATCAATCTTGAATACACAAGATTGGTTTGGAGAATGTGTCTTGATGTTGTATTTTTTACAAATATATGGTTCGACATTGATCGAGACCACACATTAATTCAGCCACTTGAATTAGAACCCACCATATTTCCACCTTGTACATTGCCATTTTTCCAGATGCATTCCACAAAGTTGTCAAAAAATGGCCCAAGTTCAAACATACACAAATTTCCAAAGGTACGTCTTACATCTTTCCCCACTTTTCCTCCTCACAAAAGAGAAAGCTTGATGTGACACAAGATACTTCTTCTGAAGGTAACCCATTGCCAAAATATCAAATCCCACTTCCACCCCCCTCAATTGAAGCCCTTCCAGATAATGCTATGGTGCTTTCCAAACTCTTAAAGGAATCCCTACGTGTTATCTCCCCAGCCAAATATGTTCTTACTGATCAAATTCTGCATCCATGATCCCCACCCTTGCATACACCTCCACCACAACATAACCCCTTACTATCCCCCTATTAACATTCGTCACCACATCCTCCCTCTATGCAAACCCTAGTTCATCTGCGGTAATTGACCTTGATGCTCCCTGCCCCCATATTAGCTAAATAGATGGACTCCTTGTTCGCGAGGAAAAAGAAACCATCTCTGCCAATCGAGCAACAAAATTTAGATAGTCAGGAAGTGTCATATTTCGAGGCTACTTGGGATGACCCTCTAACCACATAGTACAACCATCTAATGTACATCCCCATAGATTAAAACTCGGAACAATCTATTCAATCATAGCAACATCAGATACTTGAAGGAAGTTCACAGCAGGACCAACCCATGTAAGAAACTCTAATAGAGGACCAAGTAGATTCATTGTCTCTAGAGAAAGAAGCTATTTATATGAAATACCAACTAGAATAGTGGGAAAAAGACCCCAGAAATTTCCAGGTCATGGTCCAAGTCTTCCAAGCGCACCATGATATCATACCCTTTATTTTAGAAGAAGTACATTAGCAAGTTCTCAAGCTCAATGCAAGCCAAAAGGAAGCAGACTCCACAGTACATGACCAGTCAACCCAATTAGTTTTCAATGGCCTACTCCTTTAGCCCTTACTTCCTAGAGCCCCCATTCCAAATAATACCATTGTAATTGTGCAACAGTTATTTGAACATATCTACACCAGTGTCGCCAAGTCCGAATGATGATTAGCTTTTGCAAAAATAGAGAAAAAGAACATCAAACAAGCATATGCTGAAGCACGAGTTCATTTGGTGAAAGCATGAGCCACTAAGGAGGAAATAGAGAAGGAAAAAGCAATTGCAAAAGACACTGTATTTGCACTCTGCGACTAGCTATGCACTATGTGGCCAAAAGTTAGGAAACATGTATTAGAAGCAACATAAGAGATTGACCCTCATGTGCTACTAGATAGATTTCAACATATTTGTCTCTCTTGGTAGCAACTTCATGAGGAGCGTGATAATTTCCAGTGGAAGCTCCTCTAAGTTCCAACACCAAGGCGACGCACCACACATACAATTATGACCGAGGTGAACCAATTCAGTACTACTATAGCAGTCATCCATACACAAATACAACATACAACAAAGTAGAGACAAGAACAATTCACATCCTTGAATAATTGGGTGGGCATACTCGAGAAGAAACAATGAACTGTAGCAACTTTGAGGGAGAAGTTCAACAATTTAATTTGGAAGTCGCACCGATAAGTGATTGAAAAGAAAGAGCGAGGAAATACCAAGAAGCCCAGGCTTTGGACAATGATATGGATAACATACATCATAAAGCATGTTCTTCCAATCCAATTGTGTGTGAATTGAAGGTTACCGCACAAGATAGATACTCTAATTTAATATAGTATCTAGAACATCTTGGCAATGTAGAAGTACAATAATTAGAGAAGTAGAAACCCACCAATCCTGTAAGGAGAAAGCCCATGAGTTGAATTTATAGAGTGCATTAACAATTTGATTAGAATATGGAAAAATAAGCTAGATAAGTTCACATACCTCCAGAAGAAAGGTTTTGTGCAAGTACCTGAGTTGGCTCCTTTGTTTGAAGGACCAATAATTGAAGAAGTCCAGGAATCAGTCACGAAGCAGAGTTGACTTGAGGGTGAGTCAACGGTTTTGGTCGGGACTTGTTGTCTCCTTCAATTTGTAGCATCCCAAGAAGAAAAGGTAGTGGAAGAAGAATAGAAGTCACAGAAAGATAGGAAGTAGCGGAATATAAGGAAGTAGTGGAAGGAAAAGAAGAATAGTTGAAGTCATGGAAGTAGTGGAAGTAGTGGAAAATACTGGAGATTGTAGAAGTAAGGTAACCTTCGCAACCATATTGGACTAGTTTTGGATCTAGTCTACAACTATAAAAGGAATTGGAATATGGAGATGAAGGGGGAGAAAAAAGAGAGAGCCTACAAGACTATTTTGAGCAAGAATATCTGAACCAGTAGCAACATAGATATTATATTCTAGGTTTTGGGTTTCTGTAATGGGTTTTAGGGTTTCATCCCGTGATGAGTAATTCCATGGTGAATGTAAGTCCTATAGCCATGATTTTATAGTTGTACTATGAAATTGATATGATAATAGAATAAATTATTGTCCCCCTCAAAATTTTGTTGAGTGCTTGTTTGTTTTGTTTCGCAATTGCTTATGAAATGGTCTTTGTCCAATTAATGATAATTGATGTGATGAAAGATTAATGAATATGTTTAACTATTGATGCGGGTTGATAGATCTTGTTGTTATGTTTGTTGTAAAATCATGTCATTACCATAAAATTAACTAATCCTTACTCCACATTGGTTTTGGCTCTGCTTTGAGTGAGACCTTCCCCCTTAAGGGGATTGAAAATGCTAGCACATTAGAATACAATGGATCCCATTTGTTGGCCCATGCATAAGAACCATGGTATCCATTTTGTGCTAACATTGTAGAAGAATACTATATTTACCACTGAAAGGGGATCTTTTGCATATAATGTCTTGTCGTTTGGCCTCAAGAATGCGCCAAAAGTATTCTCTAGAGTTGACATAGATTTTTTATGTGAGTTCCTCCACAAATGTTTAGAAGTTTATTTGGACGATTGGATAGTATATAGTCTACTCAAAGATCATGTGGCGCTCCTTCGACTCATGTTGGATCAATGCAGATAGATGGGGATCTCCTTGAAGCTATGGAAGTGCATATTTTTCGTGCCCTTTGGTAATCTGTTGGGACATATCGTCTGTAAGGATGGTGTGTTGCTCAATTTTGCGAATATTCTTACTATTGTAAATCTACAAGCGCCAACAAAAATAAAGCAGTTACAATCCACATGGGTCATACTAGCTATTATCAAAGATTCATTTAAAACTATGCATCTATTACTGTACCCTTGGAGAAACTGTTAAAGAAGGATGATATTTTCCAATGGAATGACGATTGCGAACAAACATTCAATAGGATTGAGTAGAAAATGGTAAATGAAACAATTCTTACATTTCCTGATTGGCAGAATGGATTCCATGTTCACATAGATGCATTATTGATCGCCCTGGGAGATATACTGGCTCAACCCAATAAAGTTGAGATGAACCATCATGTGTACTTTGCCAACATAAAGCTATCACAAGCAGATCACAACTTCACTTCCAAAGAGCTAGATGGATTAGCTATGATATATGGACTGCAGAAGTTCTACCACTATCTTTTGGGAGGCGCTTTCAAGTTCTTTGCAGACCATTCTACTCTGAAGTATTTGGTAAACAAACTGGTATTGGAAGGAATAATTTGCATATGGTAATTTATTTTTCAGGAATTTTCATTTGAATTTATCGTGAAGACTGGGAACCACAACCATGGACCATATCATTTATCTCACATTGACTCCGGTGAAGAAGGAGACCCTGTAGATGACCAGTTACCAGACGCTACGTTATTTCAAGTTGAGGTTGTTCCATACCATCTAGAATACATTTCACTATTCCTCATCATAGGGAAATCCCTGGATGGTTTCCCCCCACGCATAAGAGACACTTGGTTGTTAGAGTGGCGAAATACCAGTTGATTGCGAGACATTTGTATAAACTGGGAATTGATGCATCTTGCACAGATGCATCTCGGATCATGAGTGTGAAAGCATATTATGGGAATGCCATACAGGATTTATGGGAGGACATGTTGGCGAAAAAGCTACAGGCATAAAGTTGCTACAAGCTAGGATGTGGTGGCCTATGTTATTCAAGGATGCTAAGGAGTATGCAAGGAAATGCAATGTTTATCAACATGTTTGTCGACCATCCCGTAGAGATGAAATTCCATTGAATCTAGCTCGAGCGCTGCAACCTTTTGAGAAGTGGGAAATCAAATTTGTGGGACTAATCCATCAGAAGAAAAACACTATAAGGCTCGATACATTTTTACCGTGACAAACTATCTAACCAAGTGGGTTGAAGTTGTTGCAATCCAAAACTGTTCCACAGAAACAACTGCATAGTTTATTTTTAAGAACATTATAACTCGCTTCAGGTTCCCAAGAAGCCTTACAAGTGATCAAGGAAAGAATTTTCTGAACAACACTATTGAACATCTAACAACTAATTAGTTCCTAATTCAACACCATAAGAGAAGTCTGTATCATCCTTAGGAAAATGACATGGTAGAAGCATCCAACAATATTTTGGAGACAGGATTGACCAAAGTTTTCTATGTAAACATAAACAATTGGTATGAATGAATTCCATCCATACTATGGGTTTACAAAAATACTTCTAAGAGAGTTCACAAGTAGAATCCTTTCGAGTTAGTATATGGTTGAGAAGCAGTGGTTCAAGTTGAGTTATTTGTTCCAAGCTTATAAATTGAAAATGAAACTTAGATGATTGAGGATGAATCAGTTGCGGAACGTATGGTAGACCTCATGGACCTTGAAGAAACCTGGTTTCTCATAAAATATCACGCCGTGGTAGAAAAGGGGAGATAGAAAGCATGGAATGATCACCACATCATGAATAGATAGTTCTCTATAGGCGACAAGGTCCTCGTGTATGATAGAAATTTCATGAAGCACCCATGAAAACTGCAGAATCATTGGCTAGGGTTGTTCTTTGTTGTGAAAATAAAAGAATCAGGTGCAGTAAATCTTACACAGTTTGATGGTATTCTACATCCTAGATGTGTGAATGGTGCACACCTGAAGCCCCACATTTCTGATTAGTGATTCAAAAAGAGGCCACTCCTACTTTCGGGAGTGCGTTAGTTAGGAGCTAGGGTTTTGGTTTATTTTTATCCTTAGCTCAGTTTTCTTCAGTTCAGTGATGTTTCTTTCCAAGTCTTTAGTTCAATGATGTTTCGTTTCTATCCTTCAGTTTTTTCCATCGTTTATTCTTGTTGCAATTGATTCAACACCATTTTGGTCGGGGAGGGCCCCACAATCAATATTAGTTTTGTCACTATCTTATGGCAGCAGTGTAGTCATTGAAGGTTAATCGTGTGAAGATGCAACTGGTTTAGCTCATCCACTAGGTCATCAGGAAAACATTCCATCCAAATCAACTCCACCATAGCCCCTACCACCATACGTGTTATAAGCCATTATTACCCCAGTCTCTCACATTTGATTCCCCAAACCATTATCCATGACTTGTGTGATGGACATCATTAAAATCCCTTCCCCATACCCAAATCCCCAACACATCATTTCATATCCAATCCAATCCATGCCAATCACAACCCCACTGCAATCTTCTCTCTATATAAAACGACATAATTTCCAATTTCATGCACAGTTCTCCACCCATCCCTTACTCCATCGTATTCATGCAGATAGTCCCACCACCCACTATGCTCATTTCTCTGTTGTTATATGAGATTCCTATCATGTGCAAATTATGCTCTATTATCCTTGTGAGCACCTCATTGATCTCTCCCAAGCCATGTTCACATTTTCAAAACTTTTCAACGACCCAAGCTCGACAAGAACACCAAGGCTCACATTATCAAAGCTTTTAGAGGGATCTTGATATTCTAATAATGAGGATTTCCTCTAGGATTCCTACCATATCGCACTCTCTCAAACCCCATTTGGCCATCACTAAATAATATGGATGTTTGAGAGAGTGGCAATTCCCCTCTTTGCATCTAGTGTATGTGTTGAATCCTCATTTCTTAGACTCGTTGATGCTTAGTACCCCATTTCTTGGCATATGGTCCCCCATTGAAAAGGAAGACAACAGTTTTCTAGCTCGAATGATGTCCTATGGAATGAATATGCTCAAGATGAAAAACCACTTGTCGTATTACGAGGGTTGTCATCTTCTTAGTCGACATTTTTTCTGTGATCAACATCTAGTATTTTCTCCTTGGTACAACTTAAAAGAGTTTACATACTGATGTTGTTTAGTAGCATATATCCTTTGCTGATGTTGTTCAATACGAGAGTTGGTTCCTTCATTTGAAGGACCAACCATTGAAGAAGTCCATGAATCAGCAACAAAGCATAATTGACTTGAGGAGAGTCAACCTTTGTGGTCAGGTCCTGTTGGATCCTTCATTTTGTAGTAGACCCATAAGGAGAAGAAGAAGTAACGAAATAATACCAGCTGTTGTGAAAAGTAAGGTAGTAGCGGAAGTAGCAAAAGAAGAATAAGAGTCGTGGAAAGCACCAGAGGTTGTGGAAGCAAGGTAACCATCACAATGATTGTGGACTGGTTTTGGACCCAGCGCACAACTATAAAAGGAGGCGAAAGAAGAAGATGAGGGAGGGGGAGGAAAAAGAGAGCCCGTGAGAGAGAGTTCTGGACCACAGAGCTGAGCCAACAAAAGAGAGATATCTAGTTCTGGGTTTTGGGATTTTGTAATGGGTTTTTTGGGGTTCTAATGTATTTGGCGATAGTAGGTCCACGATGAATGTAAGGCCTATGGATGTGATGCTATGGTTGAATTATTAAACTAATATAATAATGGAAGGAATTGCCCCCCCCCTAAATTTTGTTGAATATATCATCTATGTGATGATCTCTTGTTGGTTAATGGAATTTATTATAATGAATGAATGACTAATGTGTTTAATTGTTGTTGCAGAATTATGAATATTACTATTATGTTTGTTGTTGTAAACCCGTATCATGACCATACGGTTAACTAAGCCTGACTCTACGCCATTCTTGGTTGTGCTTCGGGCGAGACCTTCCCCTTAAGGGGATTGAAAATGCCAACACCTAGATTAAAACGATGCCCTTTTGTTCACCCATGCGCAAGAATCTCAGTCTCCATTTTGCACCAACAGTCATCCCACCTTGGCCTCTTTGCAAGTGAAACAATTGCCAACGAGTTCAACTTTATCCCCATAAACTCTATGCAAAAATGAAGCCATTAGACATGATTGCATGGACTCCAAGGATGGTGGAAACTCTACTTGAATGGAAAATTTGTAGTGGTCCTAAAATTTGGATTTGACAAAATTAGTGTCGCCCATGGTTCAAGAGACTAAACTGAATAAGATGATGGATGTCAACCAAACTCCCCTAGACATTTGGCCATGCAAACAATTTTTTTTCAATGGGTTTTTTTTGGATAGAATGAAGCCCAAAAATCCATCTTGATATTTCAAATCAAAGTCCATAAAATTTGTTCAATCAAGACTCTGTTGGAGTATTAAAAACCCACCTATACCATTTTAGACTTAGGATAAATTAATTAATCATTTATGATTAATTGCCTGAGTTTTGACTAGGTAAAATAGGCCAGTTTTGTCTTTTAGTGGACCACTTGCCATCCTAAGTCACTAGGGAACACTTGAGAAGATTCTGGATAATATTTCATTGGATTCTATCTCATTTCTTTACATTTCTGGTTTAGAAGGTGCTTTCTTGGTTTATTTAGCTTTGCCCTGTTTTTTCTGCTTTCTAGTGGAATAGGTAAAGCTAGTTGACTTAGAAACTTTTGCCACTTGACCAATTCAACCTCCACATCATATCCTCTCTCCTAAACCCATCAATACATTATGCAGTGCCCCTATATCCGGAAGGGCACCGAAGTTCTAGATTTTGAAATTAAGTTTTGTAACCAGCTCCTACGGAGTTTTTTTCTTTCTTAATTATTTCAATAATAAATAAGTATCATTATACTTTTATTATGCTAATTTTCTGCTTAATTTTAGTGATTAGAAAATGTCTAGTAGCATACAGTGCACCTACATATAGTAAGTTTAACAACATACATATAATTGTAATTTCTTGCATAATACTCAGTATATTGAAATATAAATCATTTTTCTAACTACTAGTAGAATACTTGGACCGATGTAGGTTGTAGATTGTTCCCTTGCTCCTATAGCCTTTCCCGTCCAAGCTTTTGCTCCCATAAACTTTCCGTTCCAAGCCTTTGATACCAAAAATAGATGAACCACCCTGCCAACCAGCTCTTATCGTGCTGGCCCTAGGAAACCGACGGGTTTCCTAGCCCCCGAGCCCACAAACCAATAATCTCGACAGCAACTTTCCTTAGTACCTTTCCATAGTTCAATAGTAATTTTACTTTGAGTTAACCCCACCTCAGTCTTTGAGTTTACCACCTCCTCAAAGCTTCGAGTTCTCCCCCTCCTTGGCATTCCTCCTTTTCATCAAATACTAAGTGTACTTCTCCCCAAAAGAAAACCAACCCCCCCTCATCTCCGTGAAACCATTGCTTTATAGATCCATTTTCCTCCTCCACTTTCCTTCCTGTTTACTCCACCGCCCTCCATAAAAACCCTCGAGCCCCCAAAACATTAAATTGATTGCTTATTTTACAATCCAATTCATAAATACATATTATTTTATAGTACTTCTTTTCTCGAGCAGTTCAATGGTATTAAGACTAGTTAGGTTGGATTTGATGGGTTGAATGCACATTATTTAATGATTCTTGAAATATTCAATTTAAGACATTCATGAGGCGGTGGATTCAATATTAGTCTTATCCTCCATTTAATATGTTGAATAAATAATAATTAAATACTACCATGTTGACCCTTTCAAATTTGAAGTGGTAGTTTGTTTTAATTATAAATATATATATATATATAAATCCAATCTCAAATCGGTTTATGAATATAAATTTAATTGAGTTTTATCTTAACCTTCCTCATTTAATAATTTAATAATACTCCTTTCTCGTTTCATAACAATAAATAAATTAATTTAATAATTCAAACCTGTTCACTTACCCACTTATGATTTCTTTCATTCCAATAAGGACACATTATCATTATTAACATTAGTTAAATAATAATAATAATAATAATAATAATAATAATAATAAATATTAATGGTGATTTAAGTACCTTAGCACTAATCTAACATACTTAATTAATAATAAGTACCTTAGCACTAATCTAACATACTTTCATTGATAAACGAAGTACTCTTAAGGGTTTAATTAATCAATATTAACAATTAGATAGTATATGCTTCCAGCATTAATGTTTATCTGCTATACTTCATATTTCCGATACCTTCACTTGATGAGAATTACAATTGGCGGCAATTATTTTAATTGTTCATTACAATGTTTACATATAAGACTAATTAACTTATTTTATACATAAGCAAATCGATCATCTATTACTCATGTCATTTACCCAAACCTTAACTGAGTTATCTATGACAACTTATAACATTGTTAAATATTGATAAGTATGTCGTAAACTGATACTATCGCACATGTACAAAATGTGCATGCGTGGCCACCGTATGCACAGGTCTGACAGGTACTATAAACATACATCATATTTCCTATGCTTAATAGCTAACTAATACTAATAATACTTCATGCAAATAGAACAAGTATATTACATTTATCATAACATTACTAAAACATCATTGGTTATCTTATGAGTTTTTAAGATTTCATTTCATTATTTTTATGATTACATCAGTTCAATCAATCAAGTACAAGGAAATGTACCTACTACCAATAAATCAAGATCAAGGAATACCCAACCCTCAATAGTACTAACTAAAATATCCTCCCATCCTAACCTGCGTCCGCATCCTCCCTATCCTTCCTCTGCTAGTACAAAAGTGGATGTCAGCTATACTGACCTAGCCACATAGAACGTGAGAGCGGTAGCATCGGCTAACTAGCGGACCTAACCTCTCCTAGTAGGCATCCGACCATCGTCATCACAACAACTTGGGGAGTGTGTCTCAGCACGACCCTCCCACGACCTCGGGTATCATATAAACATAGGGTGGGCAATACATCCATCCCTCTCAACATACTGGGTCTATGCCCTTATCAACTCATACTTTGTTGCTCTCGAGATTATTGGTTTGTGTCATCGTATCATCAACTTTGGTAAACAAGGCTCTCTACAAAAATAGTTACTATACCATACTTCATATCAAGTATCCCGTTATTACATAGCCCCGGTGTCCTGCAGATTAGTACTTTGCAGCCATACATTTATAACAATATTTCCATTCTATCATCGTCTGATCCATATTGTCAACATCATTTATTTCATCACATAAAATCATTAAATCGATCACAGCATAAATACCACATCATATATATCACATTTCATCCAGGACGATTATTAAACATACACTGTCATTATGAAATAAAAGAATCTCGTGATAACTACAACATAGTAACCACATAAACCAAATAACATCATGAGGATGGTAACATCATAACATCATAACCATAGTATCAGCATGGGCATAGTAACATCCTAATCATAGTAGCAACATATCATCATGTCTAACATGCTGAGAATATAGTTCACTCTGTCTAGCTGAGTCGAACAGATAATAAGCAAATAAAGTGAAAGGTGTCTAACTCATAAACACCCCTAGTCAAAATATGGGGCGTTACATACACCCACCCTTCAGGAAACTTCGTCCCGAAGTTATGGTCATAATAATGCAGGGAAAATCTTGATTCCTAACCTCTTCATTCTTGCAAGTAGAAGGTGTTGGCCATACTTGTCCTACTTAGCTTTGACTTGACCAACTATGTCAATATTATCTTATGTTTCGATATCTTTAATACCCTAATGTGTATTCTAATAATTAAAGAGACATTTAGATTAATCCTTCTGTATAATCTCAATATTATATTTAGAATTATTAAAGGTTATAATTAGGTGCTACCCACCTTAGCATCATACTATGAACCTATAACCATGTCCTTAAGTTACCTCATCTAGATCAGTTTATTCGTCACACAACCAAGTCCTCATCATAAGCGTATATTGATCTAACTTAGCATAGAATAATCGATGTTCAAAATGGAGAGCTGAGAGTTCATAATCTTTAATTATTCAACAGGCAACTACAAGGATCTTTAAGGTTTGCATACCTCTCCTAGGAGATGAAGATCCCTGTTATTTCATCATAAGGTCAAACATTATTATTACCTTAGTGTTAATAAGCAATATGCATCCTTGATAACTATAAGTATTGTAATAAATATTAAATTAGGAGAACTATCATTTATTAGAATGTTTTTAGTAACTATATCTTATCAAAATGCTTAAGTTCATTGATGAGTATCTGTTAGGGGTTTAAACATCGTAACTTTCTTCATTGAGGTGCACATCGGTTCCTATTCTGCCTTCATTATTATCCCATTACTTGTATTATTATTTCACTTAACCTTGTTGAGGTTTCGCGCACGTTCATTCGGGGTAACTTCATTAGTTCCTCAATAATTTACCTACTTTTATATTTTATTGCTTGTTCATTTTTGTAATTATTAAATCCTAGTTGTTTCTCAATAATATTTTCCCTCATCATGACAATTTAACATAAGCAAGACTAGCGACATATAACCCCTACCCTTTTCTCGCACATACCTAGTTCCTTCAATCTCTTTCCACTTACTATATTGAAACACGATTAATTGCACATAATGTGGTGCACATAATACATCATACTGATTAATTAGTACTATCAAGCATCAATATCCAACACTTGTGCACATATATTTATTTACCAATTTGATGCCTAGATTCAACTATGTCAGCTCACACTATGGTGTTTTCCAATACAACTAGACTTTTAACGTCTTCTCATAAATGAAGGTGTTTTAAGGGGTAATGTAACTTATTTATTATACGTAAGTTACGGATTTATAGCATAGCCTTTCCTCACCGTATTGCATCATTGCAACACTCGAACATAAACAATGATTAGAATACTATAAAATGTATGTTTTCATACAAACCACAATGAGGTAAAAACCTAACCTATTCCTAATGCCAACTATGGAAGGATCAACAGTATGCCATTAATGGAAGAATCATGGCCATGTCAGCGGCGGTGGCGGAGGCAGAGGTGAAGGTGGTCAACCTCGATCTCGACCTCAACGTGTTATTACCATGATTGATTCTATGTCCATGATCAAAACATCAAATCATGAATTCCTCTATCGATTTTTTTTTTTTTTTTCAAATGACAATATAGATGGTACTTTGAGTTGTAAAGTAACGAATTTTATTTACAACTAAGAAAGAATTGCATGAAATTTCGGAGAAATGTCAATGATCTTGTAATTCTTTCATTTAAATGTCAAAAATTAAAAAAAAGTGATCTGCTAACTAAAACATGTATATAAATTTTTATTTAAATGTCAAAAATAAAAAAAATGATCTGCTAACTAAAACATGTATATAAATTTCTATTTAGACATTTTATAAAACGTCATAATATTTTATTAATTGGTTGTAACAATGATCTTATTAATGTCTAATCAAGGTACGATTGGTATTCTCAAAATGCTTCCACCAGAACATCCAAAAAAGTTATTGGGGTGGATGTTTTGGTCTTAATTAACGTAACAATATAGTGGCATAAAAATAATTTGGCGAAAATATAAAAGGGAGATGTTAACCACATCATTCCTATTTGATTTCAAATTAATTAAAAATATTTTTATTAATTTATTAATTATTATTTATCTTCAAATCATTTTAATTGACTTAATAAAAGGAAAATTTGACTTATATATTTTTTTTATTCATTATACTGAATTAATTTAATTAAGCCAATAAATTGTTTGAAAGTAAAGAAAATATTTCAAAATATTATTTTCCATTTATACTTATGCGCAAGGAACAGTTTGTTAGGATCAACGTGTTGAAATCTATGGTCGTTTTCATTAAATGATTTTGTCATGTAGTGAAATTAGTGTCTTAGCATTCAGCTCGCCATGCTGGTTTAAGCGGTTCCTTGTTTTGAGATTATGTGTTTGTTTCGTCTCTTCGACTATACTTTGAAGTCTCGACAATGGCTTTTCTAAGTTTTAAATAAATAAATTAATTAATGTTTGATCAAGTCTACATATTAAACCCAGACATTAATCTTAATGGTTCAGCATAATAAAAATAATTTATTTAACTTAATTTAAGCACTAATATTCCACTATTACTATTTCATGTTCTAGTTCGATTTAAACCTAAAATTTTAAATTTAAATAAACATATTTCATCATTAATTAAAATATGATATATCATTAATTTAGACATTTAATCAACATCAATTATCATTTTAATTTAATTTAATTTTTTTTAATTTAATTTTTTTTTAAATTTCAAAAATCTCCGTTCATTTTGAGACTTAATGGAACTATAGTTTTGAATTTTTAAACATTTTATAATAATAATTTTAAACATTTATTATTATTATTATTATTATTATTTTTATAGAATATTAACCTAACCCTAGCCTAATCCCTAGCTAGCAACTTGCCCTCTCCACATGACACGTAGCCCATATCTCCCAGGCGTCCCTGACTTGCCCCGGGATCCCCATCCCTTCACCTCCAGGGCAGCCAATGGTTCAAGGGCGCCCACGTGAGGGTCTCCTGCATGCTTTCCATGTGCCGGTGTGCATGCTACCAGGTGGACTCTAGCGAGGAGCCCCAGCTGAAGGCGATCTTCTTTATATCAAGTCTCCACCTACCTCGCTCGCACGTGAACTCTCATTTCTTCTCCTGCTGGTTCTGCAACTCAGTGACGCCCTTCAGGGCTCGCAGGATTTCTATTCAGTTTTATTTCGTCGCTAGGGTTGGACCGCCTGAAACAATAACAAGGGAAGGGGAGGATTTTATGTGTATATATTGTTAGGCCTAGGCGGGTAAGAAATAGAAATCCCCTGGGTCAGACGTCTCTCTTTCAAGCAGAAATCAATCATAAATTCAAATTTCATGGTTGAAGTAAATAAAGATTGAATTCAATATCTTTATACGGTGTTTAATAGATTGGAATCGATATAGTGTTGGTTTTGTATGGTCAATGACTTCGCTCCAGAATTCATTTTTGGGAAGGTTTCATATAATAAACATATGCTGGCTATTTATGGTGATCGGGGAATTTGATTTGGAAACAAAAAGGGATTCTTGCAATCGTTTGCGAGAAGTATTTTGGTAGAATAAGGGGCTATATATCGGTTTTATAAGGATAATGAGTAACCAGGGGGCAGGGGCAGCGGTAGATGGCATGGGCGGCCTTCCGTCCCTTCCAAGTCAGAGGTAGAAGCGCACTCCTTCAGACACAAAGAAGAAGGTTCCATCTGAGAATGGAAAACCTCCCACTGAAGCAGACCGAAAGTCTTTGGGATCAAGTCGTTCATCTATGTCAGGGGCTGGGGAACGAACTGTAAAGCGCTTGAGATTATCAAAAGCTCTGACAATTCCAGAGGCTATGACAGTTTTAGATGCCTGTCATCGCATGGCCATACGGAGAGTGGATGCTGCCCTCCTTACTGATACAATTGCTTTACTTTGTGGGATAATAACAGATAAGGATATCGCAACAAGGGTTATTGCGGAAGGCTTGAAACCAGCTGAGATATCTGTATCAAAGGTCATGACGAAGAACCCTGTATTTGTAATGGCAGATACATTAGCAGTAGATGCATTAACAAAATGGTTCAAGGAAAATTTAGACACCTGCCCGTTGTGGAAAATGGAGAGGTCATAGCTTTGCTTGATATTACTAAATGCCTCTATGATGCCATAGCTAGAATGGAAAGGGTTGCAGAAAAGGGTAATGCCATTGTGGCTGCTGTGGAAGGGGTGGAGCAACAATGGGGAAGCACCACTTCTGTTCCTAATACTTTTATTGAGACATTACGAGAGCGAATGTTTAGACCTTCTATAGCATCTGTTATCACTGAGCATACAAAGGTAGCAAAAGTTTTACCTACCGAATCTGTGTACATAGCAACAAAGAGAATGCAGGAACTTCGGATGAATGCAGCTGTTGTGACAATTGAGAATAAACCACATGGAATTCTCACTTCAAAGGATGTTTTGATGCGAGTTGTAGCACAAAATCTATCCCCAGAATCAACACTTGTTGAAAAGGTGATGACACCAAACCCAGAATGTGTAACTATTGATACACCAATTGTTGATGCTTTGCACATAATGCATGATGGGAAATTCTTACACCTGCTAGTTGTTGACAGAGATGGATTTGGTGTGACCTGTATAGATGTGTTACAAATTACCAATGCAACAGTGGCCACTGTGGGAAGTTCTGGAGCAGTTAGAAATGATATGAAAAGTTCAATGATGCAGAAGTTTTGGGATTCAGCTCTGGCATTAGAGCCAGCGGAGGATTATGATGACTCTCACAGTGATGCATCTGCAAGGATGGCTTCCGAGACAACAGAAACGGCAAAAGTTGGCTATCCATTTCTTGGCCTAGGAAATTATTTTGGCTTTAAATTAGAGGATCGAAAAGGGCGGGTTCATAGGTTTAACTCTGGTACAGAAAGTTTGACAGAGCTCATATCTGCAATCATTCAGCGAGTGGGAGATGACATTGATCGGGCTCACCTGCCTCAGATTCTGTATGAGGATGATGAAGGTGATAAAGTTTTACTTGCCACAGACAGTGATCTTGTCGTAGCTGTGAATTATGCTAAGTTAGCTGGATTGAAGGTAAGCTGGATTTATTTCTTATCCCGTTCAAATTTGTACATTAGCTTCAAAATAGTTTTTTTTCTGTTATGGTTATTTTCTGCTTGGTTTTCCCAAAACCAAGCTTGTACATTAGCTTCTCTTGGAAATTAATTAGCAGACCTATATGTATGATATAAACCAGTAGAGCGAATGACTGAGATGCATAATTTGAGATGAAATGATATTGATCACTTGTACCAGTCACATTGTACTAGCACCAACTGTTCTCAACAAAAGAAATCTTGCATTTTATATAATAATCAATTTTTCTTATATATATAGCGAGGAATTCTATTTTTTTTTGTTCAATAGCAAATGTGACTTTGATCAGAATTGTCTATGTTGCTCCCTTCTGTGTTATTTAAGCATGCATATATCAACCCCTTACACTATGTCAATCTGTTTCAGCCATCTTTGGAAGTTAATATATTTTTTGCATTTTGCCTTGTTATCTTGTACGAGTCAACATATAAAACTACGAAGCTTTTAGACATAGTTTAGAAATTGATTGCATCCTCCCTATTAAACTAGTGTACAACTGTAATTATATATTGATCACTTTATGGCATCTGTAAATGTTGATATAATATGTGCATTCTGTTGTGGTGCCTTGAATATAGATATTCATTCCAGTTGAATTACATTAACATACCTCACGCTAGAAAATAACACTAAAACTTTATATATACAATTTGTACTTGTTATCTTGCTTCAACCTGCAAATAATTGTACTATGTTTTTAATTTCTTAAATATATTTGCAATTTGTATCTATTTTGAAATACAAACAGACATATATTTACATATATGCAGTTTTTCTAACATATCCAACTTTCTAATGGTGTTTGTGTTCGTGCAGGTATTTCTATCAAGGTTCATGTTCTAAGTGGTTCTAAGTTATGGTAGGTTTTAACATGGTGAAAAGTCAAGGTAGTTTTGGCGTGTGCAGGCCCTAAAGGTCTAAGTGTCCGAGCCTTAAGCTCTGATACCAAATGCAGTGGCCCTCTATCCGGAAGGGCACCGAAGTTCTAGATTTTGAAATTAAGTTTTGTAACCAGCTCCTACGGAGTTGTTTTTCTTTCTTATTTATTTCAATAATAAATAAGTATCATTATGCTTTTATTATGCTAATTTTCTGCATAATTTTAGTGATTAGAAAATGTCTAGTAGCATACAGTGCACCTACATATAGTAAGTTTAACAACATACATATAATTGTAATTTCTTGCATAATAATCAGTATATTGAAATATAAATCATTTTTCTAACTACCAGTAGAATACTTGGACCGATGTAGGTTGTAGATTGTTCCCTTGCTCCTGTAGCCTTTCTCGTCCAAGCTTTTGCTCCCACAGACTTTCTGTTCCAAGCCTTTGATACCAAAAATAGATGAACCACCCTGCCAACCAGCTCTTATCGTGCTGGCCCTAGGAAACCGACAGGTTTCCTAGCCCCCGAGCCCACAAACCAATAATCCCGACAGCAACTTTCCTTAGTACCTTTCCATAGTTCAATAGTAATTTTACTTTGAGTTAACCCCACCTCAGTCTTTGAGTTTCCCACCTCCTCAAAGCTTCGAGTTCTCCCCCTCCTCGGCATTCCTCCTTTTCATCAAATACTAAGTGTACTTCTCCCCAAAAGAAAACCAACCCCCCCCCTCATCTCCGTGAAACCATTGCTTTATAGATCCATTTTCCTCCTCCACTTGCCTTCCTGTTTACTCCACCGCCCTCCATAAAAACCCTCGAGCCCCCAAAACATTAAATTGATTGCTTATTTTACAATCCAATTCATAAATACATATTATTTTATAGTACTTCTTTTCTCGAGCAGTTCAATGGTATTAAGACTAGTTAGGTTGGATTTGATGGGTTGAATGTACATTATTTAATGATTCTTGAAATATTCAATTTAAGACATTCATGAGGCGGTGGATTCAATATTAGTCTTATCCTCCATTTAATATGTTGAATAAATAATAATTAAATACTATCATGTTGACCCTTTCAAATTTGAAGTGGTAGTTTGTTTTAATTATATATATATATATATAATCTCAGATCGGTTTTGTGACATGATAGTAATTTATGAATATAAATTTAATTGAGTTTTATCTTAACCTTCCTCATTTAATAATTTAATAATACTCCTTTCTCGTTTCATAACAATAAATTAATTAATTTAATAATTCAAACATGTTCACTTACCCACTTATGATTTCTTTCATTCCAATAAGGACACATTATCATTATTAACATTAGTTAAATAATCATAATAATAATATTAAATAATCATAATAATAATAATAATAATAATAATAATAAATATTAATGGTGATTTAAGTACCTTAGCACTAATCTAACATACTTAATTAATAATAAGTACCTTAGCACTAATCTAACATACTTTCATTGATAAATGAAGTACTCTTAAGGGTTTAATTAATCAATATTAACAATTAGATAGTACATGCTTCCAGCATTAATGTTTATCTGCTATACTTCATATTTCCGATACCTTCACTTGATGAGAATTACAATTGGCGGCAATTATTTTAATTGTTCATTACAATGTTTACATATAAGACTAATTAACTTATTTTATACATAAGCAAATCGATCATCTATTACTCATGTCATTTACCCAAACCTTAACTGAGTTATCTATGACAACTTATAACATTGTTAAATATTGATAAGTATGTCGTAAACTGATACTATCGCACATGTACAAAATGTGCATGCATGGCCAGCGTATGCACAGGTCTGACAGGTACTATAAACATACATCATATTTCCTATGCTTAACAGCTAACTAATACTAATAATACTTCATGCAAACAGAACAAGTATATTACATTTATCATAACATTACTAAAACATCATTGGTTATCTTATGAGTTTTTAAGATTTCATTTCATTATTTTTATGATTACATCAGTTCAATCAATCAAGTACAAGGAAATGTACCTACTACTACTAACTCAAGATCAAGGAATACCCAACCCTCAACAGTACTAACTAAAATATCCTCCCATCCTAACCTGCGTCCGCATCCTCCCTATCCTTCCTCTGCTGGTACAAAAGTGGATGTCAGCTATACTGACCTAGCCACATAGAACGTGAGAGCGGTAGCGTTGGCTAACTAGCGGACCTAACCTCTCCTAGCAGGAATCCGACGATCGTCATCACAACAACTTGGGGAGCGTGTCTCAGCACGGCCCTCCCACGACCTCGGGTATCATATAAACATAGGGTGGGCAATACATCCATCCCTCTCAACATACTGGGTCTACGCCCTTATCAACTCATACTTTGTTGCTCTCGAGATTATTGGTTTGTGTCATCGTATCATCAACTTTGGTAAACAAGTCTCTCTGCAAAAATAGTTACTATACCATACTTCATATCAAGTATCTCGTTATTACATAGCCCCGGTGTCTTGCAGATTAGTACTTTGCAGCCATACATTTATAACAATATTTCCATTCTATCATCGTCTGATCCATATTGTCAACATCATTTATTTCATCACATAAAATCATTAAATCGATCACAGCATAAATACCACATCATATATATCACATTTCATCCAGGATGATTATTAAACATACACTGTCATTATGAAATAAAAGAATCTCGTGATAACTACAACATAGTAACCACATAAACCAAATAACATCATGAGATGGTAACATCATAACATCATAACCGTAGTATCAACATGGGCATAGTAACATCCTAATCATAGTAGCAACATATCATCATGTCTAACATGCTGAGAATATAGTTCACTCTGTCTAGCTGAGTCGAACAGATAATAAGCAAATAAAGTGAAAGGTGTCTAACTCATAAACATGCCTAGTCAAAATATGGGGCGTTATACATTATATTTATCTCACTCATGAGATTCCATACCATACTTAGCAAATTCATGAGTCTCTAGGACAGTTTTGGAAACTGCTTTTGCCACCTAGGGGTTTTTTTGCCTTGTCTAAGCCTTTTCCTTTTGTCTCTTTCCAAATTGCCTCCAAGGAATTCAATTTTATCCATGGAATATGTATTATATATTGTTATCATATTTATGAATAAAATATAGAGTGATTTCCACAATTGATCTTCTATATTCTTCTTCTCTCATTGTCTAAAATATTCCATGTGAAATTGTCTTATGAATCTAGATCTTAGCAATTGAAAATCTCACATGGTATTAGAGCTAGCTTGATTCAAAGCAATTTCCAAGAGTGTTTTTTGCAAGTATTTCCATCACAAGGAGCGCATCGATATGGATAAAAAACAATCCAAATCTATGACTCTCACTCCCTTCAATTTCTTTGACTAGAAGGCGCATATGATCATCCAGCTTTAGAGGAAAGGATTGTATAGAGTCACTATGGGGCTTGAAACTGAGCCATGAAATGTTGCATTAAAATCCAAATGGTTCAATAGGCTTGATGAAGCTTATGGGTTACTTTGTCTCTCTGTATCTCCAGATCTTCTATTCCATATTGATTCTCTACCCACTCCAAATCAAGTGTGGACAAAGCTAGAGTCTCTCTTTGGAAAACAGAACGAGCTCAGAGGTCATTTATTGGAGATTGAGTTGATCTCACTTAGTCCAAGTAATTTCGATTCAATAGAGTCATGTCAAAATTCAAGAACATAGTGCTTCAACTCAAGCAATGTGGCATAGATAAGAAAGATGAGTAGTTAATTCTCACCATTCTGTCAAAACTGAGCTTTGAATACTCAGTATTTGTGTCTACTTTTCATACCACAAGAATTGTAGTTCCCAATTGGAAGATTCCAAGATTGGATGCATTCATTGATTCGCTCACCAAGGAGAAGGACAAGCTGGTCCAAATGAGGGATCTAACACATTCTAAGGACTTTTCACTTGTTTCTCATGGAGCAAAGAGTTTCAAGAATGACAAATCCAAACAAAAGATATTGTCAGATGAAGATGATTTTGATGGAGATTCCAAATCCAAGAATATGAAGAAGGAGAATCCCAAGTGTTCTTATTGCTGCAAAGGAAATCATCCTGAGAAATATTGATTCAAAAATAAATTGGACATCATGACCAATATGCTTGAAGAGCATAACATAGATGTTCCTGACTTTGCAAGAAAAGAACAAGGCAAGCTTGTTATAGAACAAGAACATTGTTTCCCAGCCTCTCCCAAAGGTAATCATGCTTAGGCTTTGAGTACTAGAGTGAAATATAATTATTATGTATTTGATTTTGATTCACATTCTGATATATCAGAATCCGAAACCTCCATTTCTTCCTTGGTATAGTCTTCAGTCAGTTCATCCAAGTCTACTCTCAAAACTAGTCATTTTTAGTAGCTTCTGACTTGTCTTATGAAAGGTCTTTCCACCTCAATTAAAATATTTTAGATTCTGATTTTGAAGATGATATACAGTCTGATATTCAGGTCATGACACCTCCCACACCATTTTTCCAACCATTGGATGCACAAAAGACCCTACAACCCCCAAGTTCTCCAGTTAAGAAACTACACAATTCCATGTTTTCCTACACTATGTCACTTGCCTCTGTTGCTCTTTTGTCTTTCATATCTTTCATTGGTTGGAAAACCATGTTTTTGGCCATCATTGGACTGATATTTCACACATTTGGACCTGACTCCATCACTCATGGTTCAAAATTCAAGTCCTCACACTCTCCAGGCTTTCCTAGCTGTCATGGTGACCTAGTTTCTCACACTTTTTCTATTGAAACTCTGTTCGATTATGGAGACTCCACATATTTATTGGTTGATGATCCATATGACTCACATTCTGATATTTCAGAGTTGCATGATCTCATTTGAAATATCTGAAAGATTCTACATCAGGTTGACAAGAAGGTACAAGAACTAGTGCACCACCTTACAGCTACAGAAGAAATTGATCCTGTTGAGTTCATTGTTTCTCCTTGGGAAGGAGTATGCATAGATATTATTTCCATCATTGATTATGTTTTCATATCTGATTATGAATGTTGCAACAACAATAAAAATTCATATGATGCTCCTCCATCATCAGAGGATGAGCTTCATGGAGCTTCTACACATGATTCTTGCCTACACCACATTGATGCACTAATGCATGATCATGGCATCCACAATCTCTTTATCAAGTTTGTTACTCAGAAGCATCCCATTCAGCTCATTCAACTCATTCAACTCCTCTAAATGAGCAACAAGACAACATGAAGACATCAAGCATGTCCATTTTTTAGGGAGGGTTTTGTTCCCGTGAGGTTTTCCTTGTTTCCTCGGTGTACATGGACTAGTTATTTTTGTATTGGGGTGACCATAACCCTTGTTGCTTAGGCCCTATATTTCTGATATTTTCCTGATTTCTATCATATAAATTCAGGATCAAGGGGGGGTGTTCGAGTATTAAAAAACCCACCTATACCATTTTAGACTTGTGATAAATTAATTAATCATTTATGATTAATTTCCTGAGTTTTGACTAGGTAAAATAGGCCAGTTTTGTCTTTTAGTGGACCACTTTCCATCCTAATTCACTAGGGCGCACTTGAGAAGATTCTAGATAATATTTCATTGGATTCTGTCTGATTTCTTTCCATTTCTAGTTTAGAAGGTGCTTTCTTGATTTAGTTAGCTTTGTCCTGTTTTTTCTGCTTTCTAGTGGAAAAGGTAAAGCTAGTTGACTTAGAAACTTTTTCCACTTAACCAATTCGACCTCCACAACATATCCTCTCTCCTAAATCCATCAATCCATTCTATTTACCTCACTCGTGAGCTTACATAACATACTTAGCAAATTCGTGAGCATCTAGGACAATTTTGGAAACTGCTTTTGCCACCTAGGGGTTTTTTTGCCTTGTCTAAGCCTTTTCCTTTCCGCTCTTTCCAAATTGCCTCCAAGGCATTCGATTTTCTCCATGGAAGATGTATTATATATTGTTATCATATTGATGAATAAAATACAGAGTGATTTCCACAATTTATCTTCTCTATTCTTCTTCTCTCATTGTCTAAAATATTCCATGTGAAATTGTCTTATGAATCTAGATCTTAGCAATTGAAAATCTCACAGACTCAAGTTGTAGCAACAATATGCATATGCTGAATTTTACTTTTTTTTTCCCAAGAAAAAAAACATACCCTTGATATTAAAAAAACTGAATCAAACAGTACAATGATAGAACAGTCATGAGCTGTGTTTTTCAAGATCTTCACAGATCCTTTACAATAAAAAACTGTACTTCCCCTCACATCTCCATAGACAAAAAAAAAATATTACATAGCAGATGTTATTTTTGAATAAGATAAATAGACTAATCCAGAAAATATATTGTACCATAATCCTAGATATGGTTGCCAAAATATTCTTCCCAATATAAATATCCATCTTCTCCCTCCAAATCCAACTTCGACATCTTATCAGCAAGAGAATTATATTCCCTATAGATATGTTCCAGAGTCAAATTGCTGAATAATTTAAGTTCACACATAATTCTGTTGCACCAGCTCATTAAGGTAACCACATTTAAATTATATTCGCCCTTTTCCCACTTAATGGTAACTCTAGAATCACCAATTTTTTTTACCTTCGCCAAACCAAAAACATTTTCCACATGAGCAACACAGCATAAAGCCAACAATTCCGCCTTCATGTTTGTACCCCTACCACATCTGAGGCATCGTGTAAAATAATGATCATGATTAAGAATAATTGCCCCACCAGTTGCACAGTAACCCAAAGTAGCTGCCCCATCATAAAAAAGTATAGGATCATTGATGGAAAGTTGAAAAATAACCAATATTACATGAGACTGGAGTATCCCCATCTTTCTGGAACTCCAAATAGTGACTCAGAGCACTGTTGTAAGCAATATCAATACAGGGAATATGATCTTCAAAGATCGCCTTATTCCACATAAACCAGATAGTCCATGAAATAAAATCTGGGAGTGTAAAGTGGGATTTGCAGGATTTAATCCACACCTTCAGGATTGTTTCCAAATTATTGACTCCCCACTATAGATTTATATTTAAAGCTTGATAAAATTGCTCCCAAACCTTTCTAGTAAAAGAACAGTCCAGTAAAAGATGATAGGTAGATTCCGAAGAGTTTTTACATAGAATACATTGACTAGGACCCATCCAACCTTTTCTTGAAAGATTGTCACAAGTTTTTAATCTATCCTGTAGAACAAACCATAAAAAACATTTAATTTTTTAAGGAATATTCCTGTGCCAAATTTCCTTATACCACTAGTGATTGGGAAAAATGCATCTTCTCTTAATAATACTCCTATATGCCGTGTTTGCAGTCACGATCCCAGTACTATCATTCCCAGTCCACAAAACTTTATCAACTTTAGAAGTTAATCTAACACCCGCTGCATTTAAAGAACGGATATAAGAATCCCATTTTAATGCCACTGTACCAGTTAATTGAAGATCTTCTGCACAATACCAATATCCTTCAATCTTTTCATTCTTGATGCTATCAAGTGTAATAAAACCTGCTCCTTTTACCAAATTTAATAGCTCTGTTGAAAGAGTATAAGGATCATCAATACCCAAGATAGGATCAACACCAATAACAACTTCTTTACCATTCCCTATCCTCCAACACAAGTCGTTTGCAAGCCAGTAATAAACTTTTAAAAATCCATTCCAAATAGGTGAAGCCCCTCTAATTCTTTTACGAGGATTCCTGAGCCAGTAAGACACTTTTGTTTTGCTATATTTGTGTTGAATGACAGTCGACCAAAGTGAATTTCCAAATAAATCTCTCCACAAACTCTTTAAATGAAGAGCTTCACTAAATGAAGATAAATATTTAACCCCCCATCCTCTAGAATTAAAAGGCAGGGAAATTTTCTCCCAACCTATCATTACCAAACTGGAATTGTTTAGACCTCTTGTCCATAAAAAATTAAACAATAACCTTCTCAATGAATTGATAACCGAACATGCAACCAAGAGCAAAGAGAACCAAAAAACTGGAATCCCTGTCAGAACAGCCTTAACTAGAGTGAGCTTACCTCCAATAGAAAGCAAACGATAAGTCCATTGATAAATTCTGGACTCAAACTTTTTTATTAGCCAATTCCAATCTCTTATGAGATAGCCATTCGGTTTAAGATGGAAGCCAAGATAGGTAAAACCTTCATTAATATTGTTACACTTATATGGCAGAAAGTTTTGAATGTCTACCAAACTATTCTTCTCCACAAGATTTTCAAAGAAACAAGACTTCTTCAAACTAACCCGCATAGCAGAAGCTTTGCAGAATAGTTCAATAATCCCTTTATAATGCCACCATTCACTCTCAGAATCATTGCGAGAAATTAGGACATCATCCACAAATAGAATGTGTGAGAGATACAACTCCTACGATATTTTCAGACCTATAATATTACCATCAATCTTAGCTTACTTGATCATCAGACTCAGACCTTCTATCACCAACAAAAATAACAATGGTGATAATGAGAACCCCTGTCTAATCCCTCTAGAGGAGCATAAAAAAGTTGCAGGAGCACCATTCACCAGAACTGCAATACACATTGATGTCACACAAGCCATTATCCAATTAATTACAAGTGTTGGAACCCCAATTTGTATCAAGATAATTCTCATAAAATCCCAATTAACTCTATCATATGCCTTTTCCAAATCCATTTTGAGTAGGATTGCTTTTTGCTTATTTTTCTTTATGGTATGGAGTAATTCTTGTGTAATACCAACAGCATAATGGATTTGGAGATCCCGTAAAAAATTGAATTATTCTGGAGAAATAAACTTAGAGAAAACTGGCTTCAAACGACCAACAATGATCTTAGAAACAATCTTATATGCCAGATTGCATAAAGCAATTGGCCGGAAGTCTCCAAATGTACTTGGGTCACTAACTTTAGGGATTAAGGTAATAAAAGTAGAGTTTAGTGCACCAGAGATATACCCATACTTCATGGTAAACTCCACCATCCTCAAAATATCATTACCCATGATATCAAAGAAATGTAAGAATAACTCCACAGTCCAGCCATCAGGCCCTGGACTCTTCTCCTTGGCAAATAATTTTAGTGTCTTTTCTAATTCATCTGAAGTGACCTCCTTTCCCAACTCTATAGCATCCTTCTCATCAAAATATTTTGGAAAACATTTTGCCACCTTTAGTTGTGATAATAAATCACACAACTTATCATCAGTATAGACGCTACTGAAATGCTTCTTTGCCGGGTCCTGTAATTCAAGTTCACCAGAGACCACATCTCCATCATCGTCCAACATATTCCATATAGTATTATTGTTCCTCCTGGTCGATGCAAATGTATGAGATTTTTTTGTGTTTTTATCACCACAATTAACCCAGAGTGCTCGGCTCTTAAGACGCCACTCCTTCTCTTCTTTTAGTAGAATATTCTCCTTTTCTGCCTCCAGGGTTTTTAGCAATTTGAAACCTTTAACATCTAAAGGAGCCTCCAAATTTTTGGAGTATAAAATCTGTAAATCCATCAATGTCTGTTGATCCTTTCTCTTTTGTAGATGAACCCAGCTCAAAACTTTTTCTTTGAGAGCTCTTAACTTATAACAGAACTAATACACAGGATTAAGTTCTTGATCCAAACTAGCATTCAACCAGACATCCATGAAAAAATGAACAAATTCATCATTTGAAAGCCAAGAACAATTAAATTTGAAAGGGTAATTCTGATTCAGAACTTTATCTCCCATCTGTAGAAAAATTGGCCAGTGGTCAGATATCTTATTTTTTCCCACCCAAGATCTATAACGTTGACAAGAATCCAGAAAAGGATCCTTTACAAGAAATTTGTCCAATCTCTTTTGTATGCCTTCATGTCCTCCTCGACTGTTTGTCCAAGTTAGGGAAAACACATTGGTACAAACATCTATCAGGTTATGAGAATCTAGAAACTGTAAAATATTCGGCCAAATCATCCATCTTAGCGTTGGTACCCCCAAACTTCTGCTGCCAGCCTGGTAAAATTTAGGTCACCTGCCACAATCAAGTTACCAATATTCAAAATACCTGAATCCTTCAAACCATTCCAAAAATCTTGTATGTCCTTATATGTGGCATAACAATTTAAAATAGTGAAATGTAAATCATCAGATCTACTTAGGTTATGAGAATCCAGAAACTCTATAAAATATTTCGCCAAATCATCCATCTTAGCATTTGTACCCCAAACTTCTGCCGCCAGCTTGGTAAAGTTCAGGTCACCTGCCACAATCAAGTTACCAATATTCAAATACCCGAATCCTTCAAACCATTCCAAAAAACTTGTCTGTCCTTATATGGGGCATAACAATTTAAAATAGTTAAATGTAAATCATTAGATCTTTACTTACTAAATTCATGAAAATTTCCTGAAAACTCTATTAGAATATATTCAATCTTTGTCAAATCAAGGCTTGTATTGTTTCAAGTGATTTAAATAATTTGATTACACTAGGCGAAGATAAGGTTATTGTTCAATGAGTGGATGTAGTTGGCGAGGGTCTTTAGGATGTGATAGATCAACACCACAAGGTGCATGCTATCCCCAAAAATGGTTTGTATATTTACAATAACTATTGGGGTGGCTCCCACTAGATTGCTCACTGATTTAACCAATTTTTACTTATTTCCCATTTCTATATATAATCGACAACTCTCTACTATACATGTCTCTCTCCCTTCATTCTTTTACACCATTGGCATGTCCCTTTCTATATCGTCAATTTCAAGTCACATAACAATCGCTTTGCTTTGAAATGTTGTGGACCTCCTCTTTGGGCCTTAGGGATACCGATTTTCAATAGTGATGGGATCACTTTGTGTGGTTTCACAACTCTACAATGCATGCTTTTCAACATAAGACAAAGTATCTCTACATTGACATTCAAATATAGAATAAGATAATATTTTGCTATCTGCATATATATGGAGATATCACAATTGCACCCTTACTAATTAAGTACACCGATAAGTGTTTATATCTTAGAATTTGGGGTGTACTACCATCTATGCTTTTCCTAGATTGAAGGAGGATGTGACAAGTGTATTGTCTAGATTGATTTTGTGGTCGTCGTTCAAACTTCCAAATAAACAATTATAAAAAAAGAAATATAGAAATAACATGTAGTTGATGCATGGACAATTGGTAGCTCATGCATGGATAACATGTAGTGACAGACAACCCATTTAACTAAAGAAGGTAACATGTAGCTGAGGCATAGACAACAGGTAATTACAACTAAGCATGGAAACCAATTAACAGATAATTTGTTCATGACACTTAATGTGTGACCTATCGGTGTTCACCGATCACAATTTAAGTGGTTGTGCTAGTAATGAATCATTGAGCCTTCAAGTCAAAATGAGATATAACATATTCATAAGGTGGAGAGTTTGGAGGAGAAAAATGAGATCTTTCTAGACTCAAAATTTCCACATATGGTGGCTAAGCAAAGTGGATCGAAATACAAATTTATTTTTCCAAACACCATGAAAAAATAAAATTGTAATAGAACTCCCTTCATTTGAAAGGAAAATTTTAGAATCAAACCAAGGAATTGCAAAATAAGTTAGCATCATACTTCATAAGAACTTTAATGGAATCACCATTTAGACCAATCAAAGGAAACCACGCAAAACACTCTTCATAGCATTTGTTTTACTACTCTATTTTTCACTTCATTGAATCTACTTCCATTTTTTTTCTTTTGGACATCTCTTGCACTTTCTGGGCAATTACTAGTTATAATCTTCTAACATGTCAAAACTATAGCCACTTAAAAATGTTTTTTTAAGCTTTTTTATCACAATAAAAATTAACTGTACCATCATCATCATTATAAATGGAAGTATTTTATTTTTTTATGTTTGAATTTCCAAACTCACCCTTTTCTTATTTTAAATTTTTTTAAAATAGTTAGTTATTACAAAAGGAGCCAAACCGTTCACGAAATAGCTTCAATCATTTAGCAATAATAACTCATGAAATTTAGAGAAGATGCAAAAGGATAAGAACACAAAGTGATAAGACCCAAGATGGGACCAGCGATCGATTCTGGTCGCAAACCAAGATTCAACTTTATTCCTCCTTTAATTAGAATGAATGCATTTACTGTATATACTTGCAATTATACGTATGGAAGCCGTGTTTAAAAAGTTCATTGGCGTTATGCTAAAAGCCAAATCCCAACGAATAGTGGAGTAGTACTTTTCCACGGGGCAGTTGGGCTTTCAATAGTTCGAGTTAATTTTTTTTATTTACAACATACTTCAATGTTCCTGCGTCTCCGAATCGTTTTCTTGGAGAAACGGAAGGCGAAGAATTAACAGGTAGAGGCGTGGTGGCCATTTGTTCAATTAAATATCTCACACTATCACCACTCGTACCGTCGGGAAATGCGTTAAATGTGGCCGGCATTAGCGTTCGGCGCTGCTGGAAAAAAACATCGCTTCGTTTATTCCACCAGTGCTGCCGCGGCCTGCGATATCATACCAGTGAGGTAAGATTCTAAAAATATTCACAATCTTCCCCTCGATTTACGTTTTTTAGTATTCTCTGCATCAAATATGGCGCCGCACTGATTTTCCAGGTTTTTAAACGATTATTTCAAATGCATTTTCTTTATCTGTTCACTTTTAGGAAGCACTTCTTTTCCAAACGACTTTGCGTTTCGTTAACGATGCACAATTTCTGTTTCTGTCGACTTTCCGCCGTTGCGGAGTGGAATATTGTAAAGATCCCTAAATTCTGGTTATTTTCCAAAAAAATTATCAATCAAGAAAATGTCATTATTGATCCCGATTCTTTACGATGCTGTATGGCTTTCCCGCCCAGAATATCTGACCTTTGCAAGATGTCATGAATCCTGATGACGGTTCATAGTATTTTGGCTGATGACAGTTCATAATATTTTGGCCTTCAGCGTTCCAGTACGGCTTAGGAACTGTAGATTTCAGCATGCAAACAAATTGTGTGGTTTTGTATTGTTATTTTAATATTTTCTTACTAAATGTTAAATTTCGCTTATTGATTATCATTTTGTTTGATATATTATTTTTCTGCATTGAAGAAACATTTGTCTCTGAAATTGTTGATTTTCGTTGGGAAAACCTAAATCAAATCATGTATTAAAATGCTTTGGAGTCCTTTTAGCTTTAGCGTCCAGTAGCTTCAGGGTTTTATAATTTTATATTTCATTGGGATGCAGATTCAGTGGACAAGTTATAGCGAGATAGTGTGATAAGTTCATTGAAAACTCACTGACAGTGCTCTGAACTGGTAGCGTTCAGTATTTGTAAAGAATTGAAGGTCAGAGACTACTGGTTATCTTTATTGCTTACTCCTTTGACGTCTTGCTCCCAAGTTCGGTGTATTCTATTGAAACCTTTGCTTAGAAGGTTGCAAACAGCCTCGATACAAGTTCCATGCTTTGAAGGCGGAAATTCATTGTAAATTTTCACGCTTATGGAGTCATCCGTATCACCAGACTCCTCACTTTCTGCTGACATCCAGATAACAGAGAGTGCTGTGAAAGAAACTGGGAGCTGGGATTCCGAAAATGTTGATGACGCGTTAGAGTTTTCAACAAATTCTGAAAAGCTTTTCGAGGAAAATGATATCAAGAGTTCGACAAATCTTGTACAAATCGCCGAGAGGGATAGGCCACCTTCAGAGGAATTTGACGAGGAAAGAGAATTAAAGCAACCTGCCGATTCGAAAGATATATCTGGCGAGGACAACGATTATGAAAGATCGGATGTTCCAAAACTTCCCGAAGATTATGTGGCCGACGAGACAATTAAGGAAGACGAAAAGATGTTGCAGGCTGATGATGATTTAACTAAGGCGGAAGCCGAAAATACTTCTTCAGAAAATATTTCTGCCGAAGTTATAAATGGAGATTGTTGCGAGGACAAAGATGGCTTGCATCAATCTGATAATTCTGAAGGGATCGGGCAGATAGAAGAAGATGCTCCAGAGCGAACAGAGTCTGTTCAAAATGGAGATAGTGTAATGGGAATACCGATTCAAGATTCAGAGCATGAACTTTTAGTAGCCAAATCTGTAGAATCTCATGAGGTTGCTGAGCCGAAATCAGTGGAAAATACGGCTTCAGACAGTGAGAATGTTGATGAGGAAGATATTGCAAGATCTTCGACTGAAACTGAAAGCTTGTCTATTGATACAAAAAGTGATAATTATGAGTCTGAATCCAGGGAAGGTAATGCAAAACATATAAATGTAAAATCTGGAATTAGTATTGAATTTTCTCCTGAGCTCAAATCTGAAACTTTACATTTTCATTTTGATCCTCCAGGGCAGGCTGCAGATGATGTAAAACAAATTCAAGAAAGCAGTCATGATGCTGTTCTTGAGCCTGTTAGAACGCCCGAAGATAGTTTTCTTGATCCTGCTAGCACGCTCGAATCAGATAGTTTTCTTGAACCTGCCAGCACGCCCGAATCAGATAGTTTGTTGGCCCTCAGAAACACCGAAGATCATGATCCAGATTCCACTGAACATGCATCTCTTACTATCCCCGAATCTGATAGCTCGTCCATATTTAGAAATGGAAAAGATGTCCTGGCAGAGTCTGCAGAAGAGGCCAAGTTTATATATACAGATACTGATGAAAATTTTAATCAACCTATTACTTCCATTGTAGAGCCTTTGGGGAAACCATTTCATGTAGGAGAAACAGGGGATACTGGAGCTATTGGGGAAGATAACCTGGAGTCTGAAGTTATGGACACTGAAGCTATCGGTGAGCAGAACTCGAAGCCTGAAGTTGAAGGCCGGGATGTGTGTTGTGTAGAAGAGAATGGTGAAGAACCTAAGGAAATGACAGAAACTGATCATGGACTAACAAAAGGGACTGAAGAAGACTTTTCCTGTTCTGTTAAGGATTTGCCTGAAGTTGATGGTACTGGCATGCAGGAAATGGAGGACAACCCAAAAACGATTAGTAACACTATCGGATATGAGGAAGATTCATCAGTTGAATCGGGGGCTAAGAACGATGGAGAAGACTCGAAGATTGTGGAACCCGAGCCTCTAAATGTCGCCGCAGGGGATCAAACGTATAATGACAAGAGCAATGTAGTGGAGATTGAAAGATCTGTGGTAGCTGAATCAGGGAATCGTGATCAACAGAGTGAAAGTGAGATTCAGATACAGGCGAATGAAAATATGGCTTTAATAAGTAAAGGAAGTACAGATCAGAATCCCGAGGTTTGTATTCAAAGCTTTTTGTAAATTCTTATCTATAAAGTTAGGATTTATGAATTACCGGCTTAAACAAATGGATAGAGATATGCATATCACAAGAGCTTCTGGGTCTTTATGTTGCAGGGTTCTGGAAACAGCAGAGGCATGTTTCTACAACGGATTTGGCACTGCTGTGGTGTTTTGGAATGGATGCGCAATTGGCAAGACTAGTTACTTTTACTCTCCAGAACTCTCTTCGCTTTTCAGGTGTGCATCAAAATATTTGTTTTCTGTAGGTACTGTAGAGCTTTGCCAATGATGACATTCTGGCTGGTTTTTATTATTTCAGGTTGTTTAAAAAAGTAGGATTGATAGGCGAGCTTGCTGTTAAAGGAATGCTTTGGTATTTGAACATCGCTTCCTGGTTAGGGATTTTCTTTTGCAATTGTGATTTTACACCCAATTGATTTGTAGCCAGATGCAATGCTAACGAGTAGGATGGAAACTGGAGCAGCTTTTTTGGTAAAGATTTTCACCATTCTGGTGCCATTTGCTTTTACCCCATTAAATCACTGTCGATATGGTTTTGTAATAAATATTTACGTATTGAAAGAAAACTTTAAACCTCATGGACATCCTTACCGCATAAGCATAGTTGCATTACACTTACAGAAAGATTGTCTGCTGTTAGATTGTTTCTGATAACGTTACCTGGATCCTTGGAGGATGGGTATCTAAATGTATTAATGGCTGTCCATTTTTTCAATAACTTTCCATTTGTTTTAGCACTCAAGGCTAGTTTGTCAATGATAATATTAGCAATATTTAAGTGGAAAGTATGATATAATCAAAGATTAATTCGAGCCATGAAAATTGGCATTCCGTGTAGGACATCCAAATAAAATTTTGAAGGATTGACGTAGGATACTCATCACTAGAAACTTAAAGGGTCCGGCCTGGTTTGTACCACATTCACCATTTTCTTAATGGTTGCCCATTTTTTCAATATCTTTCCATTTTTGACAGCTCTCATTGCCAATTTGTCAATGTTTTTTTTATGAAATTATGATATAATCAAATATTAATTCAAGCCTTGAAATGTAGGACATCCAAATTAAAAATTATGACGTTTGACCAACGACTGGAGTCAGCTTTTTCTTTAACTCAGGGCCCGATCTACCACATGCACCTTTCTGTTATTGTTCTACCTTTATGTTACCTTGAGGGCCCAGTTTATTCTGACACTTTCTTCAATCTACCCACTTACAGGACCTTCCTTTATGGGACAGACGATTTTTCAATAAAATATTAATTGAGTTCTACAGTTTTCTTTCATCAGAAGAAAGCAAAACTCAGCAAAACTCAATAATATGTATCGATTGATAACGAATCGGCCAATTCCGTATTTTCTTCCAGCAATGGACTCGTGAAATCTAAAAGATGGAATATCTTTAATTAAATTGATAGTATAGTGATCGCTGATAGATAAATAAAACTTTTGACATGATTATTTCTTTAATTAAATTGATAAGCCAATACTTTTGACATATGATTATTTCTTTAAGCCAATACTTTGGACATATGATTATTTCTTCAATTAAATTGATAGTATAAAACTTTGAGATATTCACTTAAATTGAAATTGATAGTGGATGGAAGTCATAACTTTGACATGAATTTATATTCATGATTATTTATAATGTTGATGTTTGTTTACAAAGTAGATGTTTAAATTTTGACATGAATTTATTATCAATTTGATGTTTGTTTATAATGTATGTTTTCTTAAATTTGAAAATTAATTTTAATTAAATTATTTATCAATTTTAATTAGATTTTTTTCAATTTCGGTAAGGATTTATAGGTTTTTTAATTCTTATTTTTAAAATTTTTAAAATTAAATAATATGAATATTGTATTATTATGAAACAAAAACATATGTTAAAGAAAGATGATTAATTGTTAGAAAATAGTAGAACTTCTAAATTTTAAAATTTCAAAGTTCACTTTGGTATCCTTCAATATTTTTAACTTTTCCATTGTTGCAATATTTTGAAATATATTTAAATGTTTAATCTTAATGATATATGTTGACTTTTAGCTATCCGAACAATCTATGTGAAGGTTACAAGCAGAAAAAGAAATGCAAAAAAAACATTTTTAAGGAGGATGCCCACACTCCCATTACCTCTATGCTGGAACTTATTGATCATTACTCCTCTTTTGTGAGTGAGGATCATAATCTATCCCTTAGAGAACCAGTGACTTATGAGTAGATTGTTATTGTTATTCACTCTATGTAGGGTGATAAGAGCCTAGGGCCTAATGGCTAGCCGGTTGAGTTTTTCTCTAGTCGATTGGATGTTATTGGTAAGGACCTTCTTGCTATTGTGTAAGAGTCGAGAGTGAAAGGTAGATTTCTGGAAGCCTATATTTCTACGTTCATAGCTCTTATCCCCAAAGTTGACAAGGTTGAAAAGATGGAGGATTTCAGATCCATTTCTTTGTGCAATTGCATTTACAAGTTGATTGTCAAGGTCATTGCCAAAAGAAAAAGAGGCATCCTTTCCAAAGCCATTTCTCTGGAGCAATTTGATTTTCTTGAAGGTAGACAGATCCATGATGCCATTGGTGTGGCACACTCTCTTGTAGATGGGATTTGATCTTTCTTTTGTAAACTTGATCCTTTCTTGTGTACAATCGATATCCTTTTTGTGTGTTGATGATGACTCAGCTTCTACTTTCTCTAGGCCTGGGAGAGGGCTTTGACAAGGGTGTCTGCTAGCCCCTTTGCTCTTTATTTTAGTCATGGAAGGCCTTAATAGATATGTTAGTAGAGCTAAGGCTAATGGGTGCTTGAAGGGTGTCAGTATTGGTGGATCAATTTTTATAACACATCTACTTTTTGTAGATAATATCCTACTGTTTTCAAAGGGATTTAGAAGGGAAATCTATAAGCTCAAAGGTATTTTGGCTTTATTTTTTGTTGCTTTAGGTATGGTTTCTAATCCCAGAAAATATTCCATCTCTTCTTTGAATGTGGAGAACGATTTGGTTGTATGGATTGTCAATCAGTTGGGTTTTGAGCAGGCTATCATTGAGTTGGGTATTAAGTATTTGGGATTCATCATTAAAGCTAATGATTATCAGCATAGAGATTGGGTTTGGTTAATTGCAAAGGTAGAAAAAAAACTTCATTTATGGTGTAACAAATGGATGTTTAGGACTGGTAGGTTGGTCCTGCTTAAGTAAGTTTTGGAGGCCCTCACAGTGTTTTGGGTGTCCTTGGCTCATGTTCCCATTGGCTTGATAGGCCCTTTCATCGGGTTTCCTAGGAGAAACTTACCTTCCCTAAAGAACTTGGAGGCTGGAGATTAAAGCATCATCTGTACTTTTTTTAGGCTATTACGGTTTGTGGGTTAAGTGTTATCTAAGAGAAATATATTCATCCTCTTTCCATCTATGATTGGTTTTGAGTAAGGAACAAGTCCTTTAGGAATGTTTCCACCATGTGGAAGGATTTGTTACAAGCTGTTGAGGTCATTGAAGATTAGCTTGTATGGGAAATCAGTAATGGTAGAAATGTCAGGATCAGTCAAAATCCATGGATTAGTAATATGGATTCTTATTGGCTTCCTGAGGGGATGATTAATGCGTTACTAGATAGAGGTATCCTTTTCCCATCTTAGATTTGGGATTGTCGTCACACTTCCCCTACCAAAGTGGTTTGGTTGTCTGCTCAATATTTGGGTTTTGTTGAAGAAGAGAAAATTCTATGGGAAGCTTACATAGGTGCCCTCCATCAAAACCACATCTATTTGGTTGATAGGGAAGATAATTTGATATGGCACAGGAATAATGCAGGTGGGTCATATCATCTGATCTATGGGTATATGGTCATTAGAGAAGAGGTTCATACCTCCCTTAGCCGGTTTGGTGGTCTCACATTATCTAGAATTTGCAGTGTCCTTTAAAGGAAAAGTTATTTTTTAGGCTTGCTCTTGCTGATAAAGTTCTTGTTTGGGACTTGTTGACCTAGAAATTTGGTAGCGGGCCAAGTCGTTGTCCTTTGTGCAAAGTTGCTGGTGAGAATATACCCCATCCTTTTATTACTTGTCCATATATCTCTACGATGTGGTATTATGCTACACAGGTGACAGGTTCTAGGACTATTTGGTATGATGATGTGCTTCATCTAGCTCTACAGAACTAGCTACATAATCCTTCTTTTAAAGAATATAAATCTCACCCTATTTTGATGATTTAGGGCACATGGTTGGCTCGCAACAAAGTAATCTTTTAGGAGTCCTTCATTTTCCCTCATGTCTATGCTTCTAAGAGCCTAGCCATTCTTGAGCACTTTCCACAATTCGATGATAACAAGACTCTAAGAAGGTCTGTACTTGAAATTATTGATAAGTCTATTCATTGGGGTTATTCGATGGTGTTGCTCAGGAAAGGATTGGTGTGGGGGGGGCAGGGGGTGTTCTCTTCCTATCTGTATCATGGGTTTCAATTTTCTACAGGTAATGGAAGAGCTACTAACAATAGGGTGGAGCTGATGGCTTTGAAATTGTTGATTCATCTTGCTTTATCCAAAGGTATTCAAAAACTTTAGATTTTCGAGGATCCCAATTGCTATAGACTAGATGAAGATGAGAAAATCCCCTAAATTTTTTTTCTTAACCCTCTCTTTAAATATATTTTAAGGCTTCTTGGGTTATAGGGAGAGGAATGAGGAGGATGATTCTTTCACCAAAAGGGGTTTATAGGTGGTCGATGGTACTTGGCATGTTTGGGAAGAGACCAATGACAACCTACAGGAACTTGATTTGGGTCCCTTACCTGCTTAAGAGGCTTGTAGTGTTACTCTTTCTCTTTACTTTTTTAGATTCTTTTTTGTGCAGAATCTATGCATGACAACCTCTTTAGAAGATGACTATGTGCATCATATGTAGGTTAAAATGTGAAGTTGGATATGTGACTTATTAGTTGATAGATATTTTATCTAGATTTTCTGTTTTGGTTTGCTCTTAGAAACTTTTCTGGATGTAAGACCATGAGGTCAAGTGAACAATGTGGTTCAATTTACATTAATAAAATGGACTGTGATTTTTTTCTAGTGAAAAAAATAAACAGTAAAAAAATGAAGTTTATCGAGTCGATTGATTTTAGGAGCTCTTCACCCCCTAAATCTTGCATGTGAAGAATTTTTTGACTTACAACCATAGTCCCATGACTTAGAGAGCTTGAAAAAAAATTATGAGCAGGAAGAAAATTCCAAAGGAGATTGGAATAGAAAATCTCTTGAAAGGCCTAATATTAAGCCAAAGATACTAATAGATATGAGCACAACATCAACAATTGAAATGACTAACATACAACCAAACAAAGTAACAGTTAAGTATGCGAGTAAAGAGAGAATTGTTGAAATTGTACACATGTTTTACAATCATTTGCATTATTATATATAGAGTACAAAATTGTGGGGATATTTTTTAAAGTTGACAAAATAAGTGTCCAATAAAATACAATATAGTGGGTGAGTGGTCAATTTAGACCAATGTTCTACCAAGTTAAGATGGAGGAACATAGGAGCGAAGAAACAAATACAAGGTGTATGGAAGCACCCCAAAAATTCCAGGGAACGACATAGGGGATGTCAAGGTCTTTGACTTTGTGGGGGGAGGCACATTAAATACTTAAATTGAAAATTACATAAAGGGCTAACAAATAGTAAAAAATTGAAGTTTATCTAGTAAATTAATTTTAAGATCTCTTTTTCCCCTAGATCCCCCATGGGAATAACTTTCAACTTACAACCATAGTCCCGTGACTTAGAGAGCTTGAAAAATGATTACGAGTAGGAAGAAAATCCCAAAGGATACTGGAATAGAAAAGCTCTTGAAAGGCCTAATCTTAAGCCAATGATACTATTATCCAGTCAATTAATTTTAGGATCTCTTCACCCCTAAACCCCCCCATTGGAATAAATTTTGACTTACAACCAAAATCCCATGAATTAGAGAGATTGAAAATCCCAAAGGAGACTAGAATAGAAAAGCTCTTGAAAGGATTAATCTTAAGCCAATGATACTAACAAATATGAGCACAACACCAACAATTGAAATGACTAACATACAAGTAATCACAGTAATAGTTAAGTATGTGAGTAAAGAGAAAATTGTTGAAATTGTACACATGTTTTACAATCATTTGCATTATTATATATCTAGTACAAAATTGTGGGGAGAATTTTTAAAGTTGATTGATCAAGTGTCCAATAAAATACAATATAGTGGGTGAGTGAGCAATTTAGACCAATGTTCCACCAAGTTGGGATGGAGGAACATAGGAGTGAGGAAACACATACAAGAAAAAAAATACAGGTGGTATGGAAGCACCCCAAAAATTCCAGGGAATGTCATAGGGGATGTTAAGGTCTTTGACAATAAGGGGCCCACATTAAATACTTAAAAATGAAAATTGTATGAAAACTAAAATATAAATCATTGGAAGCTTATACATATTAATGCACCAATAACATACATGGGACATGTAAAATGTAATGTTGTAACATAAAATAATAAGTAGATTCACGAATCCTTTATCACCATTGTATTTCTCATTATATTTCAAAAATTCAAAAAAGTCAAATGACATCAGTAAGTCAAGGAAATTCCCCACTCGTCTCTACAACTAGCTACTACACGAAGGAATAAGGACCAATCATGGGTACGTGACTCTGAATTATAATCACTTACATTTTCAATAATAATCAGTGGCAGATGAACCAACCCAAGTCGTGCATCATCAGTTCTCTCCAACTCATCTACTTGTGCATTAGGTGTACATTCATTTTATTTTTATTTTGTCTTTTCGTCTCTTCCCCCTCAAAATGGTTTTCTTGGTCAAAAGGGAGCATGTGAGCATCTTTTAGTTGTCAAGGGACTTTCAATATACCTATGTTACGCCTTATATTTATTCCCCACAAAGAGCATAGCTTAGGGAAATACGATAAAATGGAATTGCGGATGATCTATAATGCATTCATTTTGGGAGAATTGATTCACCTATATTACAATGTGATCTATAGTGCATTGATAACCTTCCCTTTTCTTCTATATATCTAGGTCTTACCCATAGTGAAGGTGAGGGATTACCTTGAGTTACAAAAAGGTACTTACCCAAGCTTTGCTAGGGTAAGGTCTTCGAATAAAGTCCTATATTTCTTCCCCTCAATTGCACATTAAAGGGGTCCTTTTAGGTGGTAAGGTCCTAAATTTTAGATGTTTTTACTAATCATAACGAGGCATTATCCCCTTAGAATAAATGTTGAGGTAAAGGCATGAGAAGCTTACCTATTAATCTAAACAAATATCTGATTTATTCCAATAGTTGTTTTATTTAACATCTCGCTTTGACTAACTCACTTGCTTACTTTTTTAATTTATGTATGTCTATGTTGGGAGTTATTTGACTAAAGACTCTTTATTTTTTATGATCTACATGTCAATGTACGTCTCGCTATCTTTTTTTTAATAAAATTTATTTTTTTTCAACCGAAAAAAAAGTACTATTGCTATTCCTTGAATCAAATAGTACAATGATATTCACCTTTTTTGCAAAAAAAAGGTACATTCTACATAATCACGATAGTGATCCCATAGATCGCCTTCAAATTACATCATTGTCCATGCCAGACTATACATATCAGAAAAGACAATGTCCTTACAAAAAGTGTCATCAAAAACCTTGACAAAAGCATTCTTAGAAGAAAAAAACTTCGCCACATTCCAGCATGCTGGAATCCATCCATTCCTCCCATTATAATATACCTTCAGTGCCTAATAAAGCTTGCTTTGATAAATCATCAGCTTGTCCATTGTGTTCACGGAAGATGTGAGAAAAGGTGATCTGTTCCTGCTTATCAATCTCCATTCTAGCCCGCCTACACCAGTGTGAAAGTGCAATAACATTTAATTCATATTCTTTTGCTGCCCATTTGATAGTAACACGCGAATCACCAAAAACCATAATATTGACCAACCCAAAAATGTTGGCACATTTCAGAACACACCACAGTGCTAAAAGTTCTGCTTTCATATTACTGCCATTCCCACAGTTGAGACGAAGAGTATAATAATGACCCTCATTCAGATAAATAACACCACAAGCAGCACAAATACCGTTCTGAGCAGCCCCATCAAAGAAACATGTGGGTTTACTAACAGTAAAAGAAGACTGTCCAATCCTTCTCTCCTATGCTGATATGTGATTTTCAGAATATTGTTGAGTTAAATTTGTAGCAATAAGTCCACATGACACTACATCCGACACTTTATCCTGAAAGGTAATCAAATTCTGGAAATACCAAAGAGCCCAAGAAATAAATATAGGGACCTGTAATGTTTCTCTGGAATCATATGACCAACTCAGCAAGGCCTCACCAAAATCAACCTTCTCCCATACCTTTGTGATTGTGAGCTTTTGAACAACAAAAATCCCAAACTTTTTTACCAAAGGAGCAAAAAACAAACAGATGATTGATAGATTCAGAATTCTCCTTGCATAAAATACACCAGTTTGGTCCATTCCAACCACGCTTTGTGAGATTATCCCAAGTTTTCAGAGTTCCCTATAAAGCATGCCATAAAAAACATTTGTGCTTTAAAGAAATATTCCACTTCCAAATCTTTTTATACCACCAGTGTTGTGGAAAGATATATTTCTCCTGCATAATTCTGTCATATGTAGCTTTTGCTGTGACAATACTAGTTTTTTCATTCCCACTCCACAGCAGCCTATCTTCATGATCTGATAAAATAATACCAGCCGAACCAAGAGAACTAACATAAGTGTCCCAAGAGATGGCGTCCTCACCAACCAATCCCAAATTAGAGGATTGTAACCAATATGTCTGTCCATATAAATTTCGGATACGATCTAAGAAAGATAGACCATATATTTTTATATAATCCAGAATCTTAGTTGAAAGACAAACAGGTTCATTTATACCCAAAATATAGTCTTTTCCAACCCTGATGGCCTTCCCGTTACCAACTTGCCACCTCAAGTCGCGAATGATCCAACCCGAAACCTTTAGCAATCCACGCCATAAAGGAGAACAACCAGGACTCGTAGGCATATTCAATCTGATCCACTCAACCAAATTCATATTAATATATTTCACAAAGGAAATCTTGGACCAAGGATTATGATTAAAGAGACACCTCCAAAGGATTTTGGCCCTGAGTGCCAAGCTGAAAGATTTTAAGTCCTTGATTCCCCAGCCACCATAAAGCTCAGGTCTAGAGACCGATTCCCAACTCGTCATCACCAAAGATGCCCTGTCAAAACCACCGGACCACAGGAAATTAAAAATCAGTCTTCTGATAACATTTAATATATATATATAGGGACCTCGAGGAGAGATAACCAATATACAGGAATACCCATCAGAACAGCCTTGACCAGAGTTAGTCTGCCTCCCACAGAAAGCAATCTATATGCCCAGTGTGAAATCCGAGCCTCAAATTTCCGAACCAGCCACCACCAATCCTTGATCTGATAGTTATTGGGTCTCAAGTAAAAACCCAAATACTTGAGTCCATCATCTAATGGATGGCAATTGTAAGGAAAAATAGAAGCAATACCTTTTCTTTCATCAGAATCCACATTATGATAATAGAAGCTAGACTTTGACAGACTTATCTTCATCCCAGAAATGCGACAGAAACAATTCAAAATATTCCGGAAAACCCCCCACTCAGCAGCAATAGCCATACCAGCCAGCAACACATCATCCACAAAAATCAGATGTGTAATAACACAATCTATCCCCAGATCAATGCCCTTAAGTAAGCCATCCTACTTAGCAAAATTTAACATTCTACTAAGAGCATCAACTATCAAAAGGAACAATAAAGGGGATAAGGGACACCCTTGCCTGATGCCCCTCGAACACTTAAAAAAAGAAGAAGGTGAGCCATTTATCAAGATAGCAATGCTAGCCGAAGAAACACATGACATGATCCAATTTATGACCAGTGGAGGCACCCCAATTTTGATCAATATAAGCCTTAAGAATGTCCAATTTACCCGATCGTATGCCTTTTCCAAATCTAATTTAAGCAGCATAGCACTGATTCTCCGACTCTTAATAGAATGTAGAAGTTCCTTAGATGCCCCAATGGCATCATGTATCTATCTATTAAGCAAAAAACCAAACTGTTCTGCAGTAATATGTTCTGAGAGAGTCGATTTAATTCTTTGAGCAATAATTTTTGATACTAACTTATAAGCCAAATTGCAAAGGGCAATAGGCCTATAATCACCAAAGTGTTTAGGCTTACCCTTTTTAGGAATCAATGTAAAAAAAGTAGAATTCAAAGCACCTGAAGTGAAACCCTGCAATCTTGTATGTTCAACCATTCGCAATAGCTCTGGCCCCATTATCTCAAAGAAATGAGTATAAATCTCCACGGGCCACTCATCGGGGTCAGGGCTTTTCTCACCAGCAAAAAGTTGCAAAGTATGTTCCACCTCCTCCAGTGAAACCTCCCTACCAAGAGCAGCAGCCTCCTCATCGTTGAAAAACCGGGGAAAGAGTTCTGCAATTTTGATTTGTTCCTGCAGATCACAGTTACCTTCATCTTTATAAATATTCCCAAAATGCTTAACAGCTTCCAATTTTAAAACCTCGTCACCAAAGCAAATATTACCATCAGCATCAGACAATTCCCAAATAGAATTCAAATTTCGACGAGCCGAAGCAAAAGAATGGAAAAACTTGGTGTTTAGATCACCATGTTTGATCCACAAAGCCCTACTTTTTAACCTCCATTCCATCTCCTCCTTAAGAAGGATATCATCTCTTTTCTTCTCAAGTTGCTTAACCACCTCAAAATCCACCTCTCTCAACTCACCCTCAATATTTTCCTTATAAATCCTATGAATCTCATCTTCAAGATTTGCCAAATCCCTCTTATCATCTTCCTTCCTCTGCTTTACCCAATCTATCACAACTCTTTTTAGGCTTCGCATTTTGCTACAAAAAATATCTAATGGATTATCACCTTCCACATTTGCAGAATTCCAGAAACCTTTCACCAAATTACAAAAATCTTCCTCCAATAGCCAGGAATGATTAAATTTAAAAGGAAAATTTGATTTCACCCCATAATCATCAAACTGGAAATAGATGGGCCAGTGGTCAGATACCTTATGCCCATAAACCCAGGATCTATATTTTTGAAACTTTTCCAACAATGACGCCTTCACCAAGAAACGATCAAGTCGTTTATGGACTCCATCAACACCCCCTCTACCATTACTCCAGGATGGACATAATTTAGCCTGCTCAATATCAATAAGCTCATGATTCAACAGTAAATTACTGAAGAAATCCGCCAAAGGGTCAAGTCTGGCTTTTCTCCCCCAAATTTCCGAAGGTGATTTTGTAAAATTTAGGTCACCTGCGAAAATAAGTCCCTCATCATTCAAAAGACCAGACCCTGAGAGTGATTCCCAAAAGGTCTTCCTGTTCGAATAAGGAGCATAGCAGTTGAAGACTGATAAACAAAGGTTCAAACCAATACAATAACCCTTCAACAGAATCCCCCACGCAGTCCTGTAGGCATTGAAAGTATATAACTGTGGATTCCAAGCAACTACCAGCCCCCCAGAAAGACCGGAAGCATCCACAGTAGATATCTCCCAGAAGGGCAAAATACTACCAATTTTTGAAACAGCATCAGAACCAGAGCACATAGATTCTTGAATTAAAACAATACCAGGTCTAGTAGCAAGAAAAAGGTTGGATAGGGCCCTAGCCCTCAAAACCCCACCCAACCCACGAACATTCAAGGAGACGATAGACATTAAGAAATATCCACAATGGGATTCTGTGCTCTAAGACCCAATCCAATACCACCATTAGAACCACAATCACCAACATCTAAACCATCAATCTGCAGAGACCCTGGAATAGGCACTTTTTTCTTTTTCTTCGCCTTTCTAATCGTCACATTCTAAAACTTTGGAGGAATAGACAGAACATTGGAATCCCAAGCAGGGTAGTATTTTTAATAAAATTTATGTATAATTATGTATTATATTAATAGAAAAAATAATAATTTATTCAGAAAAATAATAATTTATTAACAATTGTTTAACCATGACAACCTTTTAATTGTTCATCTTCGATCTAGCAGAAGGTTGTATCCATGATAGTCTAGTTGGATCAATTACCTTGAAACTAGAAATAGAGCCCTTTTGAAAAGCACTATCCATTTAGATATAAATATTTTTTTAAGAGAACATATGCACAAGAAGGAAACACTTTACATGAATAAAGATTTATAAGACAAATTTTGGTTTGAAATTAGTTATTAATGAAAACAAGAGCTGGATGCAGCTTAGTCCTTGCCTTTCAGATTAAAAAATACAAAAAAATAGGAAAAACAAGTTGTCCAAAATTATTTTTAACTAAAGTGCTCTTGCAACCTGAGGTGGGTGAGATTTTATAAAACAAATTCCCAGCATTTAACACCAATGCAATGCAAATAAAAAATATCTAGTACTTCATACATGGTTGTACTTCTTAGGTATGCTAGACTTATTAATGCAAATAAAAAATATCTGGTATCAATGATTGTACTTCTTAGGTATGATAGACTTATTAATGATGAAACAAGTGCTCTAGTTTACTACAAAACTAGGGATTGGGAGTTTCAATTTCATACATGGTTCATGAGGATGCTCATTACATGGGAAAAACACCATATTTGTTATGACTTAATCACTTGTCCTTGCATAGGGACCTTATATTGAAAAAACATTGCTTAACTCTCATATGTGTACAATAAGCTAACATATATGATCTTGTCACAATAGGTCTCCACCACCAAGTCTTGGTCTCTCTATCCTTAGCCACATGGACACAACTCCCTTGCAAATGAATGTCGACTTATCACTATGGTTGCTACATCTGAAAAACAATATATCCATGCCACTTTTTAGGCAAAGTTGAATTAGATTAGCCAAAAATACTCTCTAAAGAAGATATCCAAGTACCAAAGGATATTGCATAAGCTCAACTCAAATTTCACCAACATAAGGGTGAGAACCATAGATTAAATGTGTACAATCCCACGATGCACCTATAGGATTATAAATAATGCATACTTGTTGGTGAGATAGAGCATGGCCTTACAAGTGTCTACCTTGAAAAAATGTTGTTTGATATATACCCCTCCACAATTTTTTGGGGCCATGTTCAATTCCATTGCATTCATAAACATATAGGTATAGCATAGTGTTTTTTGGGACACACTAAACTCCAATGATGCATTCAATGACAAAAAAATTAACAATTTAACAATAAATGTTAACAATAAATTTAATGATAAATGATGATGACATTAATCATAATCTAATTAAAAATATCACAATTTTTCTTAGTTTCAAAATAAAACACAATACATTTACAAACGTTACATAAACTCTTTCTAAAAGTATTCAAACAAATTTCCAAAAGTTTATATTTTAAAGGGAGATCGCAAAGACTTATTACAACAAGACCATGTCATAAGTTTATATTTTAAAGGGAAATTAGAAAGACTAATTACAAGGAAAGAGGTCCACAAAGCACACAAGCACCTCTAAATGATGTAAGTGACATAAGAGGATGCTATCACATCACTCCAAATACTTACACCGCAAAGTTGGTGTTTAATTGGCAAAGCTTTTGGTGTTTTCCATACTTCATAAACCACTCATGCCATTGTGGTTGCAAAGGCAATCACAAACATATTAATCATTTGGAATATGCCACAATGAACCAAAATCATCAAGTAATATAAAATTTACATGAAAATGCCACTATAAAACAAATTCATCAACAAACAATCTCATACCATGATTTAGTGACCTTGTTTTAAAAATGTATCATAAGAACGATTACCAAACAAATCACAAAGGGGTAGAGCCTAGAGGTACCTCTAAGCAATGCATGTACCAAAGCAAGAGAAAATTTGTATCACATCAACTCAAGGACTTGCACCCTAATGTCAATTTATAAATTGGAAAAAAATTCCACTACCTTTAATACTTCAGACACCACTGATCTTACAATTATTGCCCGTGTAGTATTATTAAATTATACACATCTTTTTAGGGGTCTTATTATACATACACACTCATATCAAACAAATTATTATAAAGTTTAAATATAAAATATTGACTTGGTAAATTACCATAACAACGGTTATTTGAACCTAATAAAGAAAAGGCACAATCCATACAAATAGGTGGATATGTGGTAATATTGATTGTTCAAATTGCTAATGTAAAAGGTGAATTTAGGTGATTTACAAATGCAAAGACACCCATTGAAAGAATAAGGTAGCAAAAACATCCATATCATGTACTAAATGAATAACATATTGATACAACGATTTTAGATTAATGGTAGATGAAAGTGTAAAAAGGTAATGACAAAAGTAATTTTGCAATTTAACTATCAACCATGTCCATTAAAATCATAATTAAAAAGTGTCATGTCTCTAAAAGTACATGAATGGATGGATGAAAAGTAAAAATTTAATATACAAGTTAAAGTATAATTTTTTAGTGAATATATATTTTTTTAAACAATTCTAATTAAAGCATATGCACGAATCCATACTTCAATTTCTAGATGTACTTAGGGGAGAGTTGTCTATTCTTGAACAAGGACCAGTAGTTGTCATAGTACTGGTCCCACATAACCATCATATATTGACACAAATAAACCCATAAATTAAACATACACATTCCATATTAAGTGCAGAAAATATTTAAATTATGTCCAAAAATTGCCCATTAACTGACTGGGCCAATAGGTGTCAATAAATAGTCTTTATATGACAAACTGTACAAAACATCTTGTCCCAACAAAGTACAGATCTGCTCAAATATCCAGAAGTACATGAACAGCTAAATAACCCAACTCGTTTTTGCCACCTACTGCAAGGTACCTATCAAAGGAGGAGCCACGAATATCCAATGGAGCCTAAATATCCCAGCATTCATTGAAACCTGTTCAAACATTCATTGAAACCTGCTCAAGCATCAGAAAAGATAGTGTCAGCCATAACTGCAAGATTGTTCAACATTCCAACCCACTGTATTCAATAAATGACACCTACCCATTAAATGCACCCATTAAACAGATGGAAGCACACAGATCATGAAACAGATGAAGGCACAGGGATCCACAATGACAAGCTCCCAACCATTGGATCACTTTCAAATCAATCCACAACACACATTGAAATTTGAGAGATTGCAATCCATGTGCAACCTTCTTACCAACCCAATTCAATAGCAAACAACTATAAATGAACCACAACCCTTATGAAGATGCATTTCATAAATTCGACCTGCAGAGTGTGTGCACAGTTGCATTTCAGAAATTCGAACAACAGAGTGTGTGCACAGTGGAGGCATACCATCAGAAGTGTGTGCACAGTGGAGGCATACCAGCAGAACTATGTGCACAATAGATTCAAGTTACTGTTACTGTGATTTATGTTTCTGTTTATGTTATTTCCAGTTATGTTATTCATGTTATTTATGTTTCTGTTATTCATGTTATTTATGTTTCCAATTATGTTAGTTATGTTTCTGTTTCTGTTATTTACATTTATGTTATAATCAACTTCCAGTTTCTTCTACATAACCAGCCTCCCTTCTAAATGTGCAGGTTGTTGTAGGCATGGAAAGAGTCAGCAATGCAAGGAGAACAAGTCGTCAACTGAGTAGGGGTGACCAGCTCCGCTGCACCTCATCGGATGAGGAGAGGCCCAATCATTCAAATGCCAACAATGCTCCCAGCAATGTTGTTGAGAATGACAATGTGGTGGAAGAGGACATTGTTGTCCCACCACCAACCACATAGTCACTTCCAACCACAGTTCAAGGAACAAGTTCAGTCACCAAAATCAGTGCAATAAGAGGTTGGACAAAAGAAGACATGCTAGATGCTATTGATGATATAGAGTTCAATGGATATTCCATTCGTGCCGTTGCTAAAAAACATGGAGTTGCTACCTCTTCAGTACATTATTGGATAAATGGACTCACACATACAAAGTGCAGAGGGCCTGTTACAGTTATGAGTGAAGAGGAGGAGGTCGAGGTGGTTTAGTGGTGTAAGGAGATGGCTGAAATGGGACATGGGCTAGAGCTGATACAACTAAAATCCACAGTAGCTCAAATCTGTCAAGGGAGGCCAAACCCCTTCAAAGATGGGTTTCCTAGTAAGTCATGGTGGTTTGGGTTTAAAAAAAGGCATCCAGACCTTGTGTTGCGTACAGCTGAGGGCCTAGATAGAGACAGGGCTCTAAATCTACGACCTGCAATTCTGACTAAGTTCTATGCCACCCTTTCTAGTGCATATGAGAACCATGGGTATGCTCCAGACCATATATGGAACTGTGATGAAACAGGTTTACAGGCAGGAAGGAACTATGGCATGCGTGTAATTGCCAAGAGAGGGAGTCGTAATGTGCCAAAGATTTTTCCAAGGAGCAGGGAGTGGATCACTATTCTATGTTGTGTCAATGCAATTGGTGCTTCAATCCCAGGATTTTATCTATTTAAAGGTAAAACTCAACTCAAAAACTATATACAGAATTGTGAACCAGGTGCATGCATGGCTGCACATCCCCATGCTTGGATGACCAAAGAACTCTTTTTGAATTGGCTTACTCACTTTGCTGCATCTATACCAGGCGGTGTCTCACCTGTAAATAGACACCTGCTAGTTTTAGATGGTCATGGAAGCCACATTGCTGTGCAAACAATTGAGGAGGCTAACAATTTGGGCATCGACCTGTTGACACTGCCTGCTCATACCACTCACAGATTGCAACCCCTAGATGTCAGTGTGTTCAGGCCTTTCAAGAACTATTTCAGGGGTGAGCGAGCTTCATGGATGGCACAAAATCCAGGGGTGGAGGTAAAAAGGTTTGAGCTAGCCGAGCTTGCAAGTAAAGCCTTTAAAAGGGCTCTCACACCTACGAATATCAAGGCTGGGTTTAGGAGGACTGGAATATGGCCACTGAATTCTGAGGCTCTCATGCATGATACTAGTTGTAGCCTGGGATTTGATCTGAATGGTTAGGAAGAAGGGGATCTCCAAGCACATGTTGCTGGCCAAGAAGATGTGGAGGTAGAGGAAGACGTTGTTGCTGCTAATCATATGATATCCCTCTCTCAAGGAGGACCATACTGTGGTGATGAAGAAGAACAGGTAAGTGAAACACAGTATAACAATGAACCAATTGACAGTAACATGGAGGTACATACACCAACTGCGACAGCTGCAACTTCTGCTTCTAATCTTCTTAATGTCTCTATGCAAGAAACAGTTGCAACTTCTGCTTCTGTTCATGTCAATGAAAACGTTGACCATGCACCAGGAAGCAGCAATGGAGAATTGACTTTTCCAAGCCAGGTTACCCCACCATCATGGCTGGTAGAAGCCATGATGAATTTGGACAAAAATATTGTGTCAAGGACAAATGAAGAAAGCATGAACATGCCTTCACAGCCCAGAGAATTGGAAGAAGAAATTGTTCATTATTTTGTGGACAATGGAAACCTGGAAGAAGATAGTGTCCACAACGAGGTTCCAGCTGAAGAGGACAATATGGTTCAGATAGAGTAGGAGAACATTGACCCAAATATTGAGAGGCAAGTGTCAAGCAAGGAGAAACAAGTGTCAAAGAAGGGCCAGTTGCTTGTTCGGTTTCTAAAGCTACCGGTAGAGAGAGTGTCAGCAAAAAGAAGGCAATTTACAGCAGACAATCTTCGTCTATGCCGAAGTTCACAGTTACTCACCTCAGAGGACTATATAAAACTATTGGTTGAGTCTGAGCATAGGAAACTTGAACTCCAGGATTTAAAGCAGAAAAAGAGGGACTTATCTAAAGAAAAGAAGGATGCAAGGATTGCTGTAGTAGAAATTCTAGCACAGGAGAGGCTTGAAAGAGAGAAAGAAAGACAAGAAAAGGCTCATCAAAAACAAATGGCAAGGCATGAAAAGGAATTGAGAAAGGCTCAACAATTGCTTCAAAAAGAACAAGGGGCGGCAAAAAGTTCTGCCATTGATGCAAACATAGTGGAGGGGAGTAGGATGATGCCAAACACATTGGAACATCTTGCAGATAATACTCCATGTTTCCAAGACCTCCTAAACATCCAAGTCCCCTGCTATCAACAAGTGCGCATGCCCACTTTATTCCCTCCTACCAGTGCAGGTGTCAGACATATGTATGATTATCGGGGGGCTCAACCCAATGCGGGGGTTAGTAGCACAAGTGTGCACTGTGGCTACTCAATTCCTCCATGGCTACAAGAAGCAAATTGGATATCATATGGAGGTAACCAGCCACAACCTAATCAGCCATTGTTAGGTATGCCAACCAACCTGGCTCAAGCAGGAAACTCAACAATATTGGGAAGTGAAGATCTTGGACGACATCAAGCATAGGAGTGTCATATAGGGATGCCAAAGTTTCTATTGTGAACACATTGCATTGTGGATTTTGTAATCACTGGGTCTAACTACTGCAACATGGCCATTTTGTATGCAATCCTATACATTTTTGGGTACAATCCTAGGTCATATCGTTCCCTGATGTTTGAGGCATTGTAATCAGGGGTTTATCATAAGGTTTAATATACAATTTCAACAGCAAGCTGTAATGTACTCTGATTAAACATTTCATTAACATTTTTTAGGGATTATGAATTTAGTTTGTTGTTGGTTTATGTTGCAATTTATGTTTGGGATGAATTATTGAAGGTTCTAGGGTTTATGCACCTACAACCCAAAAAACTTATTGTCATCACTACCATTATGAAAGACCAACACATACACGCCAAAATGATTAATCATCATTATTGATGGAATCAAAATATCTTCTACAACCAAAAAACATTGTTGTATTTCTATATAAGGGAGGGATGCCAGTTGTTGACACCCCACGTGGCTCCCTCCCCCATGCCATGCTGTTGAGTCGACATGAACGCAGCCCAGGCCCAGATGGCACGGCCACCTGTCGTGGTGGGTGGGCGCCATAAAGCGGCCTCTATGGCACGCTTTTTCCCACTTTTTCGACGCTTTTACCGCGACCTCTCCTTCCTCCCGTGTATTGTTGCTCGGGCCCTGTCTGTGAACGCTCCGCCACCCAGAGGGTATATGGCTTATGTTGCAGTAGTATGCGCTGAATTATTGAAGGTTCTAGGGTTTATGCTGCAGCAGGGTCCATGGCTTATGTTGCAGTAGTATGGGATTACAACCATATGCCCAACCATTGCAATCATAGTTTGTTGCTGGTTTATGTTGCAATCATAGTTTGGCCTGAATTTTCTATCTTCTATGGTTTATGTTGCAGCCGAGTTTGTAATTTTTTTAGGGTTTATGAATTTAGTTTGTTGTTTGTTAATGTTGCAATCATAGTTTCGGCTGAATTCTTGAAGGCTCTATGGTTAATGTTGCAGCAGTGTTTATAATTTTATTGGGGTTTCTGAATTTATGAATTCTATGAATTATTGAAGGCTCTATGGTTAATGTTTATGAATTCTAGGGTTTATGCTGCAGCAGGGTCCATGTTTTATGTTGCAGTCATTTCGCCTGAATTACAACCACATGGGATTACAACCATATGCCCAAAATTCAAAGGGAGATAGAAGAATCCCAAGACCACTATAATAGCTTCATCCTAGATGATATTGTGGGCTATGGTTTATGTTGCAGCAGGGTCTAAGGTTTATTGAAGTTTCATAGTTTGGGCTGAATTATTGAAGGTTCTATGGTTTATGGTGCAGTTGGTTCTATGGTTTACAACTCTTGACCCCTATATTTTCCTTAAACTAACAGTTAGGAATGGGGTTGAACCATTGCATGGGTGTGATACCCATCCATTCGATGCTAACTGTACTGCAACATGGTCCATATTTCTCTCCTATTATTAATAATGCTTCTATAAGGAATGTTCCATGGAGGGCTCTCATGCATGACTTATTACAACTTAATATAGTATCATACTAATCAACATAACAGGCCTAAATTAGATCCAGTGTATGTACATTCCTATAAACAAATTCAATATCCTTTTGAAGGCTAGAACAATAGACAACAATAATCAAGCACACAAACTGTTTAATAAAACAATGTCTATATAAATGCCCATAATGCAACAACTAATTTACCTTCTTCTATTTTGCCCATAATGCAACAACTAATTTAACTTCTTCTATTTTGCCCAATATTTCAAGTTAATAGGTAAAAGTAAAAACTGCATCATACAACAGCAGATAAGATGCAACAGATCACTTCATGTTAATAGGTAAAAGTAAAAACTACATCATACACTTATAATTTAACAATAGCATGCAACTTGTAAACTGCATCAACAACAACAGATCATAAGGTGGAGCAGATCGCTTGTAAAATGCATCAACAATAGCCAATTTGGCAAACTTGCTGATATCAACAACTGAATTATGGGTATTCTTCCAATTAGATGAGACAATGGAAAAGTCATTGTTGTCAACTGCCATCCATCCCCTGTATGATGCAGTTTTGCCTTTTAACTATTACCATTCTACTGCGACAAAAACCAACAACATAAACCAACAACAAACTAAATTCATAAACCAAATAAAATTTAGGGACACTGCTGCAACATAAACCAGCAACAAACTAAAATCATAAACCATAGAACCTTCAATAAGTCATCCCAAACTATGATTGCAACATAAACTAGCAACAAACGAAATTCATAAACCCCAATAAAATTATAAACACTGTTGCAACATTAACTATAGAGCCTTCAATAATTCGACCGAAACTATGATTGCAACATTAACAGACAACAAACTAAATTCATAAACACTAAAAAAATTACAAACCCGGCTGCAACATAAACCATAGAAGATAGATAATTCAGGCCAAACTATGATTGCAACATAAACCAGCGACAAACTAAAATCATAAACCCCAAAAAAATTACAAACCCTGCTACAACATAAGGTAGCATAGACCATAGAACCTTCAATATTTCAGCCCAAACTATGATTGCAACATAAACCAACAACAAACGAAATTCAGAAACCCCAATAAAATTATAAACACTGCTGCAACATTAACCATAGAGCCTTCAATAATTCGGCTGAAACTATGATTGCAACATTAACAAACAATGAACTAAATTCATAAACCCTAAAAAAATTACAAACCCGGCTGCAACATAAACCATAGAAGATAGAAAATTCAGGCCAAACTATGATTGCAACATAAACCAGCAACAAACTAAAATCATAAACCCCAAAAAAATTACAAACCCTGCTACAACATAAGGCAGCATAAACCATAGAACCTTCAATATTTCAGCCCAAACTATGATTGCAACATAAACCAGCAACAAACGAAATTCATAAACCCCAATAAAATTATAAACATTGCTGCAACATTAACCATAGAGCCTTCAATAATTCAGCCGAAACAAATACATAAACCCTAAAAAATTTGCAAACCCTGCTGCAACACAGACCATAGAACCTGCTGCAACACAAACCATAGAACCTGCAATAATTCTGCCCAAACTATGATTGCAACATAAACCCTAAAAAAAATTTAAATGCAGTTGCAACAAAACCCTAATTCATACACCCTAAAAAATGTAAACGCAGCTTCAACATTAACCATAGAACCTTAATTACGAGTGCAACGTAAACCATAGAACCTTCAATAATTCAGTCGAAACAAATTCACCTCCAACCTAATAAATGAATAAACACTAAAACATTCATAAACCCTACTGCATCATAAACCATTCATAAACAAATTAACAGGAGCACAATAAACCATTCATAAACCCTACTGCATTATAAACCATTCCTAAACCCTGCTGCAACATAAACAAATTAAACCCCTGATGCCACATAAAAACCCTAATGCGAAATGCATTTCACCATTGCCAGAAACGCAACGTAAACCCACCATACACAATTCAAAGTGCGAGCAGGAGGGCACCAAACCAATTCACCAACAGAAATGCACAAATTCACAACCCAGAAAACCAGAATTTAACCTTTAAAAGCAGTAGAAATGGTCCACAAAATCCCCAGAAGGTTGAGAGTGTTGAAAAACACTGATGCAGGGAATGGATGGTAGGAAACCTACCAGTGAAACCGAAGAAGCGTAAAGGGACGAGCCACTGCCGTGAGCAGGAACAGCCAACGCCACCGCCTTGAGCAGGAAGGAACGAGCCACTGCCGTGAGGAGGAAGGGAACAGCGCCACCGAAGAAGCACGAGCAGGTCGGGACCAGTGCCACCGAACGAAGGCAATGAACGCATGATGGAAGCCACCATCGCCACTAGCGAAACTAGCCGAGCAACAACACAACAACACCACCACCGAACCGATGAAAACTTCCAACGGGGTCCGCCGCAGACAACTTCGAGGGCCTGTGGTGCGCTATGGGCATGGAGCGAGTGTCAACGTCGGGAGAGCTAGCGGACAGAACATACAGCAGCGGCGAACGCCATCCGTTGGGGGGTAAGGCAACAAGCGTCTGCCATATAACAATAGCACAGCAGGATACCGGCAGAACCAGAGCGCCCATGGTGTAGAACCAGAGCGGGGGTGGTGCAGAACCAGAGCGGGCGTGAACAGGAAGTGGGGTGGCAGAGCATTCATAGACAGGGCCCGAGCAACAATACACGGGAGGAAGGAGAGGTCGCGGGAAAAGCACCGGAGAAGAGGGAAAAAGCGTGCCATAAAGGCCGCTTTAATGCGCCCACCCACCACGACAGGTGGCGGTGCCATCTGGGCCCGGGCTGCATTCGTGTCGACTCGACAGCGTGGCATGGGGGAGGGAGCCACGTGGGGTGTCCAACAACTGGCATCCCTCCCTTATAGTTATTTTTATTTTTTCTCAAATAAAATCTTGTAGAGAAACTCAAAGAATACTTTCTCAAATTATATATATATATATATATATGTCACCACCTAACTAGACACCAAATTAATATATGAGATCCATTTGTTTATGGGACAAGAGATCATTCCATGCAATGAATCCACCCTTGAAGCCTACAAAGGTTTACATACCTTATCTCACTTTAAATTCAAACCAACGGCCTCCTAGGAAGAAACACATTTTTGTGTGCCTGTGTGTGTATAATGCTAACTTGGCTTAATAGAAGCACACCTGAAGACTCCATGTCCCTAGTCAATATTATGAGTAATCGGGGTTACTTCAATGAACTTTTTGATGCATCTTTTATCCAAAGGAAGTATGCAATCATCTCAATGATATTAACTTAAAAAGAATCCTAAATAAGAAACATATCATAACTTTATAAATTAACAAAGTTTTCACTACTTTGGATACTTTATAGACCACTCATCCTATAATTGTTGGCAATGTAATATTATTGAATATACAAATATTTTTATTACAATAAGATCTACAGAAACACATATAGGTTTCGCGAAAGGATCTCTCCCAAGTATTGGGTATGTGTGATCCGACCAGGTCAAATACTTCATGAAATGGCATAGGCATATTGCCAACGTATTTACAATCCGTCCTCATTAACCACTCATCAACCAAAGAAGAAAATATTTGAAACCCTTTAGGTTAAGATACCAAATGATCGGATCACACACTTCATTACAAACTTGTATACAAGGTGCTAGAGAAACCCGATTGGCTATTACACCAAGCGTGTGTCCCCAAGGAAGTAGATTGTATCCACTAAAAAATATAAACTTAATCAAGTTTTTCTTTTTTTGGAAGACCTAAAAAAAACATATCATTATAAACATAAAGTCCTAAAATATAAAAACCTAATAATAAACTAAACATCTTTTTGGGACCTTATTATTCACACTGGCTCATATAAAACAAGTTAAATTCAAACTAGTCATCATTAATAAAATAAAAAGTTGAACCTTAAAAAAGACACAATCATTTTTTATACCAAGAACTCAAAGTATTAATCCTTAAAAAAGATTCATAGCATGCACTAAATAAATCACATATAAAAGGTCAAACTACGTTGATCTACAGATCCAATGAGATCACAAGGCAACTAAATATAGAAATTAAAAAACTTTGTTCAGCCATATCTCTTACAAACATTGTCCTTGGAAAGTAATAATGTTATGTACTAAATAAACCATGTCTTGAAAGGTAATCATATCCCGTATTAAATTAATCGTATTGTTACTAAATAAACCATATTGTTAGTATAAGAAGAGTTTCTAAGTTAATTTGCATATGCAAAATAAAATCCAATAGGATCACAAAACCAATTGAGAGCAAGTGAACTGTTTAATAGGCGCAAACATGTTTCTTTTTAAATAATAAGATGAATGACTTTATACAAATAGATTAGTTAAATTTATGAATATAGATATCTATTTGTATCAAAAATATAAAAATTATTATATATCACTTGTTCCTCAATGTTATTTAAATTTATGGTAGAATTACACATACACAAGTAGTTATATTCTCACTTAAATTAAGTAAAACTTAAAAGCAAATAAACCATACTTATTTGTATTCATTATGTAGTAAAACAAATGTTAAAACATATAGCTAATCAAAATCTAAGTATAATTATCTGTACCAAGGCATTGCAAGTTTCATCCCTATTCTAAATTAGAAATTAACAATTTTAGTTTTTAAATTTTTTATTTCAAAGTTCATAATTAATATTTACAATATGGCAATGGTTATTATGTTGTTGGTATTTAGTTCCAATGCAAATATTGATACATTGGAAATTTTAGAAAGTGATAAGACATATTTATACGAAGTATTGATACATGAAATTTTTAGAATGTGATAAAAACAATATATTTAATTCTCATGCAAATATTGATACATCGAAATTTGAAATTTTTAGAATGCGATAAAAACAATATATTTAATTCTCAATATATTTAACTCTCATGCAAATATTTTAGAAAGTGATAAGACATATTTATACGAAATATTGATACATGAAATTTTTAAAATGTGATAAAAACAATATATTTAATTCTCATGCAAATATTGATACATCGAAATTTGAAATTTTTAGAACGTGATAAAAACAATATATTTAATTCTCAATATATTTAACTCTCATGTAAATATTGATACATGGAAATTTTAGAAAGTGATAAAACATATTTATACTAAATATTGATACATGACATTTTTAAAACGTGATAAAAGCAATATATTTAATTCTCATGCAAATATTGATACATCGAAATTTTAGAAAGTGATAAAACATATTTATACTAATTATTATTATAGTTATTTACTATAGTCAATATGGAAAGGTTTGTGTAAGTTCTTGATCTTCTTATAAAAATCTATTAACAAATTACATAATTTTTTTTTATCAAAATGTTTATAAAAGTGTAACTTAGTAAAATCATTTATTTTTCAAAATAAAAGATGTAAATATATCATTTAAAAATAAATTTCATTAGTTATATATTACATATATATTTTTCACTTTAAACTATTTATGACATATTGGTTACTTATCTTCTTATAAAAGTTTAATAGCAAATTACATGAAAAATAAATTTAGCATTCTCAAAATGCTTATAAAACTATAACTTAATAAAATCATTTATTTTTCAAAATAAAAAATTTAAACATATCATTTAAAAATAAATTTCATTACTAAATAAAAACCTATATATTACATAAATATTTTTCTCTTTAAACTAGTTATGATATATTGGCGTTAACCTTTATATACATAAGTATTTATATTTTTAAATTAAAATATTTAAATATCAATTTTTTCAATCATTAAAAATATAATTTCAAATTTCTAAATTCATTAAAATTAATATTAATAAAAAATAATTTACCTTATTAAACTTCATTTTCACACTAAAACTTCATTACTTTTAAATTAATGTTAATCCAAAAAACATTTATCTCATTAAACTTCATTCTCACACTAAAACTTCATTATTTCTAAACTTTGATGGATTAAAATTGTATTTATATTAAAAAAATTGCTTTTATTATGAACAATATTAAAACAAATTACTAACATTTACACACCCTTTATACATAAAAAAAAATAATTAGTGCAAAATCTAAAATGCTATAAAAACGTGATTTCAAATTTTACCAAATCTCACCATCTCAATGATATCTTGAAAAGTTTCAAGAGCTAAAAATAAATTGTTAAATTCATTAATATAATTATATAAAATAGCCAAGTTAATATATGAAACTGTTTTAACATGCATTTAATATATGAGACTGACTTGCTGGCTCGCAGGCCCTGACAGGCCCTGACAGAATGTCAGAGCAGCCTCCGTCACATCTCTAATACATCATAAATACTCTTGATTCATAAAGGTTGGTTCAATTTTTTTTTAAAATTATTTATTTATAATGCGGACAATGATAAAATTGGTCTAATCAAAGCCTTTAGTCTAATAGGAATCGAACACCTATTAATTTATTTTATTTAAAAAATACAGTTAAATAAAATTATTTCTTCAATTTTATAAATTTGATACGTATTTAATACACTTGTGTAAATTAATAAACAAAACCAAAACCTATAGTCTCTTCCTAAGGCAAGGACTAAAAAAACAATATATATGTATGTACGCCTTAAAAAAATTGCTACCTAGTTTGTAAAATGATAGTCTATACATAATAAAATGAATAGTTTATATATAAAAATGGAAGAATTGGTTATCATTTTAAGCTGTGATATAGACGCTTCGATGAGAACATTAGCAAGCAATGAAGGTTCTAGAACCCAATCAAGGAGTGTGGCAGGCTCCCCTGCCTACACATAAACCTATGAGATAATTTGGTGTCTAAAAAAACTCAATGACAGCTAAGCTAAGAATCAAATGTCAGATTGGTTTTAAATGTTTGCTGCAAATCGTAGACAATGTCAAATCACTGAAATATTTACATGTAGTTGGTATGTAATACAATGTACTGTATTTTTTTTTAATTTTTTCGAATTTTAACTAATCCAGAATAATGATAAAAAATGTCCCATCAATAGTTATTATCCAATAGAAATTTAGAAAATAAGTAATAAAAAAAATTGGAAAATCATATTATCTTTGTTTAGTTTGGTAAATATAATGTTTTTCAATAAATTGATGTTCAACTAATAAAAAAAGACTATGTTCAACTAATGTGTGGCTTGAATATTTTGAAGGATTCTATCACCTTGAACCAGCCTTGGTTGTTTTGTTACATTGGTTTGCTTCATCTTTTCTATGTGCATTTTCAAATGTAGTCATCAAGGCTATATTTACCCTCTTTAAAGCTAATTGTTATAGCTTTCTTGAATTTCCACTACCTTCGTTTCTTTCAAGTAAATCGTGCATCATTGAACCTTTCATAGTATTTGATTACCTTGTTAGTCTTTTCTCTATCTTTGGAACATTATTTCACTCCTACCTTTTAGAGTTTATGACTACCTTTTGATTTGATCTTTTCTTGGTCTTTCGAAATGTATTTTCACTTCCACATTTCAATATTTATAATGTAGACTATAAATGAATGAATCCCAAAAGTAAAAATGGCCTCAAAATGTTGTTGTATTATGCAAATAAGATAAAAACTAACAACTTTTTTCATCTTTTTACATTTCCCTCAATCAATTTAATGTCATAGTTGCATCTTGTCTATTGGGGAATTGGATTAAGGTTTGAATATCTTTGCAATGATTTCACCTTGTCTTTAAGTTATCTGGGCGACAATAAGAAGGGGGAACGAGGCTCCACCCTCATATTTTATTTCATCCAAGAAGAATCATATCTCCACATAGCAAGAATCAAGTAAAGGAAAAGAAAGCAACTTGAAAGAAATGTTGGGAAAGGGAGGCTCATAGAACTTGAATTTGCAAGAAACATTTGAGCCCTCAAATGACCATTGGCACTCAAAATTGATGGTTTGGCACCTTGAAAAATGCAACACCAAGGAAGATAAAATACCTACTAGGTATGAGATAACTTCATACACGATTAGTCAATACATACAGTATATGTAAGATCATGTGGTGATTGGAAAGTTTATGTGAGGAACCTCCAACAATTAAATGATGAAAATGCACGATATATCAGAAATAGGAGAACACATAAGATATTTATTGATCGGAGGCCACTTTGAGGGGGCAACCTCCTTTGAGCAAGCTCAATACAAATAACTCGTGGATGCCTTCATTGGCCTCAACATGTTAATAGACTTAAATACTAAGTCTATGGTCCAATACTATGAAACATATAATACTATGGGATGACTTACAAAGCATATGCATTGAATACTATGGATCAATACCATGGAAAATATAATACTATGGGCTAATACAAACTATGGATCAATACCATGGAACATATAATACTACGGGATGACTTACAAAGCATATGCGTCCAACAACAATATACTAACAAAGTAAAAAGAAGGGTTGACACGGGTTCCTAACATCCCCTCCCCCTTAGAAAAAGCTTTGTCCTCAAAGCTTTAGATGTGGAAATTGATGTTGAATCCGAAGGAGTGGTTCCCATGTAGCATCCTCTGGTCGCATTCCGTGCCACAAAATTAATACGTCTATGATAGATCGAGAGAGAATCTGATGAGTGAGCTTATTGAGGATGGCCTCCGGCTCCAAAAGGATGGATCCTTCATTATCCAGTTCTGGTAAAATAGTTTGTCCTCTGATGTTGGTGCCAAGAACTTCCATCAGACAGGAGACATGAAATAATGGATGAATGCATGAAGAAGGAGGAAGTTCCAATTTATAAGCAACAGATCCAATATTCTGAAGAACCTTATAGGGCCCATAGAACTTTGGAGCGAGCTTATGATGCCCTTTTAGTTTCAGGGATGATTTCTTGGAAGGTTATAGACAAAGAAAAACCATATCACCTGCTTGAAAAGTTTGCTTAGAACAGGGTTGATCGGCTTGTTGTTTCATTCGAATTCTTGCCATGTGAAGATTGTCCTGCAAAATGCGAAGAATTTGATTGCGGTTTCGAAGAATCGTGTCAATTTCCTGAAATGGTGAACTGCCTAGGGTGTATGGAAGAAAACTGGCGGTGCCTAACCATAGATTGATTCATATGGAGTCATTTTAGATGCAGTATTGTACCACCATTCAACAAGAGGGAGCCACTTCTCCCACTAAGGTTGTTGCTCGGAGGTGAAGCAATGAAGATAAATTTCCAAACATTTATTGGTAATTTCAGTCGGACCATTTGTTTGTAGGTGAGACCTTGAACTCATCCGCAGTTTGGTGCCAGTGTGGCAAAATAGTTTTGTCCAAAAATGACTGGTGAAAGTTGCATCGCAATCCAAGACAATGGAAGAAGGGATTTCATGAAGATGGAAGATTGGGTCCAAGAAAATTTGTGCCACTGAGGAGGCTGTATAGGAATGCCCGAGGGAACAAAATTGACTATATTTATAGAGGAGAGGAACCACAACCAAAATCATTGTCTTCCCTCCAGATTTAGGGATCCCTTCAATGAAATCCATATAAATATCTGTCCAAATATGTGTAGGGATGGGAAAGAGTGTGAGAAATCCCAGAAGGAGTGTCACTTCACCCGTGTTGAGATGGAAAGTATCACATTCAACCACCATCTATTGAATTGTACTTTTCATTCCCTGCCAAAAGAAGTTACGTTGTGCTCGCTCATACGTTTTGAGGAACCCAGAGTGCCATGCCGATGGAGAAGCATGGAGTTCATAGAAGACAGCCTATGGAAGTTCTGTGCTATGGGAAAGCACCATATGAACCTTGTATCTTAGGAGAGTACCATCCCAAGAGTAATGGATTGCAGTAGAAGGGTTGTTGTCCAACCGTTGGATGATTTGAGATAATGAGGAGACATTGACATAGCCCTGTTGAATAGATGGAAACCAATTTGGAACAAGCATAGAAATAGCTGAAAGAGAAACTTGGTCATCAAATGTGTGAGAAGGAGCATCCTCCACCAGATTTTCGTTACCCTTCTTGTAAGTGATCTCATAGGCATAACCCATGAGTTTGCTAACCCATTTCTGTTGTGCTGGGGAGGAGACCTGTTGTTCCAGGAAATATTTCAGACTCTGGTGATCAGTCTTGATGCATAAATAATTACCTAATAGGTATGGTCACCACTTCTGTATTGCATGCAAAATAGCCATCATTTCCTTCTCATATGTAGAGGCGACTAAATTCTTACCGGAAAGGGCTCTTGAAGGTGGAAATCCCACTGGGTCAGCAAAGACACCTGCATATCTATCCAAAATTTGTTGTAGATCCAAAGGAGTAGTGGAGATTGTTGATGGGTGCATCTAAATGGAATGGAGCTGAGTGATGACACCATGTGAATTCTTCTTAAGGATCTTTTGCATGCGATGTGAATTGATGATGCGGAGAGACCCTGGTTATAAGCCCTTCAATGTGTGTTTTATCCCATTGACTAAAAACTGCATCCAAAGTTCAGCAAAATCCCATAAGATGGGGCCAAGTGTGTGTAACCATTGAGCGCCCAAAGCCACATCACATCCTCCTAAGGCCAAGGAAAACATGTCATAGCGCATGTTATAATATCCCATAGAGATACACGCATTGTGACACTTCCCCTTGCAAGGTAAGGTGCCTCAATTGGCAATCATGACTTCAAAGTTGGAGCAATGATGGACAAAACAATCAGCCTATTTGGAGATCCAAGGGTCAATGAAGTTATGAGTGCTACCAGAATCAATGAGTATTGTAAAAGGGATCTTCTTGAAGTAACCCCTGACCCGCATTGTTTGTGGGGTGGTGACTTCGACTAAAGCATGGAGAGATATCTTTGGGTGGTCGTCTTGAGATGGAGGGTCAACAAGTGTCTGTTGAATGTCTACTTGATCATCTATTGTATATGGAGCTTCGTCACCAAGTTTAGAGGCAGGCAGAGAATCCACATCCAAGAGATAGAGCTTTTTCTCAACACATCTATGGCCCCGAGTGAATTTCTCATCACAATTATAATGAAGCCATTTTTCTTTACATGCCCGCATCTCTACTTCAGACAAATGCTTGATAGGAGTTGGTCGAGGAGCTAGCGTGATGGGAGGTTGTTGGGAAACCATATTTCATAATGGAACAAAAGTGGATTTGGAGTGTTGTTGGGTTGTGATCTTTTCCTCCGCCAACTTATCTAACCCTAGGACTTCCATCATTGTGTTGGGACAGAACATTTTAACCTCTGATCGGATTGCATCCTTGAGATCACTAATAAAACAACTCTTACAGAATTCATCAGACAATCCTTCTGTGTGATTGGCCAATTTCTCAAATGTTTTCTGATACTCTCCCATAGTGCCAATTTGGCGACGTTTAGTGAGTGCTCCTGTGAAGTCATCATAAGCATTATGACCAAATCATTGCAAAAGGAGTTGGCAAAAATCTGTCCATTTTGGCTCTTCATGAGCCTTGATGTACCAATGGTACCATTGAAGGGCTTCATGTTCCAAATGAAAGGATGCAAGTGGAACTTTGTTGACATCAAAAGTATTATGCATACTGAAATATTGTTCTTCCCAGTATATCCATCTAGTCGGATCATTACCATTGAAGCGAGGAAAATCAAGATTCGGCACACGAAAATTGCTTAAAGAAGAGAACCCAGTGTCTGATGAATGCTGAAGATGGAGGTTGATAAATTTTTCATCCAGATCTTGGAGTTTGGTTTTGAGGGCCGCAAGTTCTTCCTTCATGATTTTTGCTTCTGCGCGGGTGACAACCATAACCAAGAGTTTTTTTTTTTGTGAATAGGTAGAAAAACAAAAACAAAATCTTCTTTAGTAAAGGAAAATTTGGATTTGGGAAAAACTATGATGGGTAATTGGGGTTTGATGAGGTTTTGGACACTTTCTGATGGACAGGGAAGCAGAAAATAGGGATTCGGAAGTAGGGTGAAACAATGAGAAAATTTGTCAAAGAGGGACAAAGAAGCAGAAATAGGAAATGAACACTTTGGAAAAATTTGAAGGGGATTGGGTGAAAATAGAAGAAGTTATGGCAAACCCTAAAAATAGATAGATGTGGGATTTCTGGCTTCGGGAAGTGGAATTTGGGATAGGGTCCTCAGGAATGAAATATGAAGAATGGGATGTTAGGGGTGTCAGTGAATTTTCAAGGGAAATAAAGTTAAAACAAAGAATATATGGAGAATGGATCCTGCAATGGCGCGGAAGTGAACTGCAACAGTTCTAGACAGACGTAATCTGTGATTTATCAGCTGGAAATAGATATAGACCCAAGGTATGCGCGACTTCCTAAAGGTTCAGGGGATTCACTCGGCCACCAATGTTGTCTAACGATTTGCGTATTAGGGCAGGACCCCTCACTCCACGGCTCAGGTAAAACTAATAACCGCTTTGCCACAAATGACAGCTCTTGGTTTACTTCACGGGTGGGAACTAGTCAATCAGGTAGGGGTCGTTGCTCTTTTTCGCTTGCAGGTCCTCTCAATGGGCCAGCTACTTCAGGGTTCTTGTGGTACTCGTCACAATGAGTTTTAGGGCTATACCCAAGTACTTCCCGTAGTTAAGTGGATAGGGATTTTTACCAGATCTGAACCTTCAATTGAAAGGAACAATACAGATGTGAAAAAAAAAATTGGCAGAACTTCCACCCAACGAGTCCAAGAAAGTGCTCTGATACCAGATGTGAGGAACCTCCAACAATTAAATGATGAAAATGCACGATATATAAAAAATAACAGAACATAGAAGATATTTATTGATCACAGGCCACTTCGAGGGGGAAACCTCCTTTGAGCAAGATCAATACAAATAACTCATGGATGCCTTCATTGGCCTCAACACATTACTCGACTTATATACTAAGTCTATGCACCAATACTATGGATTGGAACATATAATACTACAGGATGACTTACAAAGCATATGCGTCGAATACTATGGATCAATACCATGGAACATATAATACTACGGGACGACTTACAAAGCATATGTGTCCAACAAAAATATACTAACAAAGTAAAGAGAAGGGTTGACACGGGTTCCTAACAGTTTATGGGAATATGGCCAACAAAAAAACCCCTGATCTATTAGATCAACATTATATTGAAATTTGGGGGGCACGTCGACCTCATATTAGGGTCAAAAGGGGTTTTTACAAAAAATTCAACAGCATAGAGGATTGCGAGATAGTTTTTAAAAATGGACTTTATTTTTTCAATTTTGTGGGTCTCTATCTTCGTTTCTGAAGTAAGAAATTCAACCTTGAAAAGAGGATTTTTCAATTGCCCCTATTTAGATTTGATTATATTCATTCCTGTAGGAGTCTTGGGATGAGGAAACCCTAGAGGGGATCGATAATACCCTAGGAACCTTTGTAAACACCTTATAGGTTAACAAGTTGGGCCAATATACATCATATGGAAGGATGTGCATATGTGAATTTTTTGATGTCATTACTTGACTCCATATGCCTCAAATACCAAGATTCTAAGTTGATGAAAACCATAAACTATGAATACATTCCATTTAGATGTCGAAAATGTCATGAGCACGACCATGTTTTGATGGAATGTCCTCTTAATAAAATGTAATGTACCCCAACCGGAATTCAGGAACACTAAATAAAAACTCTGATGTATTACTGATGTACTTCTGCTACAGCTCTGATAAATCGGCAACAAGCTTATGGTCCACTTATAGAATTCCAAAATGGCACACTAGCTCCAAAGGTTCTTCAATAAGTACTAAGAGGATTATGGCTTGAATACAGAATGATTGGGATGGCTTGGATATGCTTGGAGTGGATTTGACTCCGTTTTTCTAGAGTATGCATATCGTATAATAAAAATTGCAGAGTTGGATGGGTTCATGAGAGGTTTGGAGTGACTTGGAGTGGAATTGGAAGATTGGGACAACATAGGGGATGATTTCCAAATGGACCAAAATTATTCTTAAGAGATCCAATTTTCTTTTAAACCACTTGGGATGGATTCTACAGAGTCTCATATTTCTGCATCAACTTTCAGAATGTGAATTGGACCTCTGGAGAAGAAGTTATGGCCAAAACGGTGGAAGCTAGTCGAATTTGGCTAGTGAAGAGAAAGGGTGAGAAAGATGGCAATGAAGGGTAGGGTTTTATTAAGGTAGGACATAATTTATTCAGTACATGGTTGTATGTGGCCTGGAAAAATATACATATATTCAAGGTACAATACTTTTTCATGTGTTCCATTGGTGAGCAGTAGGTTGTCTAAAACATTGACCATTAGCACATTCGGGAGTGCATCACGCCTAGGAAGCCTCGATTGGTTAGATCAATGGTTGCAATGTTTCAAACCTAGGACTTATTTGGAACCTCCTATACTCTAGTGTTCAATGGGGTTCCACTAACAATCATATGAATGAATGGAAACAAGTTTGGGAAGCAAGATTGAAGAATTGACAATTTTGGCTTAGTGAGGAAGATAGTTTCTAAGGGATTCCAAATGGAGTACGACCTTTATTGAATTATTCAAGGAGGGTATGTTCAAGACCAAAATTTTTTTTTCTAACCATATATAAATTCATATTGACAAATAGATGCAAATTTGTCAGTCAATTGGGTTAATCCCATAGATATGTCATATGCACATTGGAGAAAGTAGGAAAAAGAGAGAGAGACAATATGAACAAAGGGAGATTTCTTTTATTGATATCAATAGTATGGACCATGTCCATCAGAATGTATTCTAAGAGCAGAAATGATAGCAACATAGAGAATATAGAGAGGAGAGAGAATATGATATATGGGCATCAAATCCTCTGCAAAACATATGATCCACTATAGAATCTCCAAATACACATGCATGAAATAAAAGAGAGAAAATGCGTGATATTGGCCCAGGAAATCAAGCATATGGAGGTATCATGAGTATGGAATCTCAATATCACAATAAGTAGCTGATATGACCACCAAAGAGATGTAGAAGACCTGCAAAAACTATGATCGTGTAGCACAATCAAACCAACATCAATACTAGATCAATACAACAACATGAGAAGAGCATGATGCTCAACTCCACTTCACCAATTGGAGAAAATCCAACTGGATACTAAGATACAAAAGGGGCACATCACCCAATTGTTGACAAGGGAAACATCACCCAAGTCTAGGTAGCACTAAGCTTCCCATCAAAATCAATAATATCTGAATGCATGCCTTTTCCCTTCGCCTTTTCCTCTTTTATTAAGCCAAAACTTGATTAGTTTCCCATACGCGAGAGTAAAACCATGGGCCAAAGAAAACCAATAGCAATATTAGTTTGCCCACTTAGTTAATAATAGTGGAAAATACCATGGGCACCTCAAAACCATCCACCATGTAGCAAGTGGTTTCCAATTGACCAAATTCCTTCCTTAATGCACTAATATCCTTGGGGAAATGTGAACAAGGCTATTTCCCACTTATCTTGGGTCATAGATGTCCAATAAGTGGCCCTAAGCTTCCTTAGCTCATTTCTTAGATTTAAGGAACCTCACCAAGTCAAAAGTGGAATTTATTTACTTTCTTATCCTTTCCTAAGAGTTAGGATCCAAGTTTGTCCACTTTTATCCACCATAATTATTTAATCCTAAACAACTTCCTTACCCATTCCTTGATTTCCCTTTGACCCAATTTAATCATTAATTGCCTACTTAAATTCATAATTACAATTTGAGTTGGGAAAATATGCTCCAAATAATTCCCAAAATATTATTTTTGCTCCGTAATTCGAATTGGGAATTATTTGTGTCTTAATTATCCTTTTAATAATTAATTCTGGACCTTAGGATAATTTACTTAGGTAATTTTAGCCACCATATTGATTTTATGAATTTTTTCGTAGGTGACCTTAACCAATTTTCCTTAGGAAAAATTGGGGACATTACATAAAATTCCCAATCCATTAAAATCAATGAAGAAGTTGGATCAAGAGTTTTTTGAAGAAATAAAAGATATAAAAATATTAACAATTTTGAAGCCCTAACAGAGAAAGCGAGCCATGAGGAAATCATTTTGTAACCTTTGATCCAACTAAACTAAAAAACAGAGTATTCATGATTCAAATATTGAAAACAAAAAATTCTAAGAGGCACAAGATGTAAGACACCCCACATCAAGTATGCATTGGAAACAAGGAGACAACTATGGAGGAGGCACTTAACGAGTTAGACAATGGAGAGGACATGGATTTGGATGATGTTTATCTCCAAGGCATAGAGGATGCATGTAAGCATCAAGAAACTCAATCCCTCCCTAAAAGGATGCACACTAAATCATCAGAGAAAGATCAAACAACATCAACAATCCTTGAGGAAAGTTTGAGTCTCATCTTCTTTTGGGGTCAAAAACATCACTCATAAGGAAAAATTGAAGCCACCCTAATATGAGAAGAAAAGTGGATTAAAAATAAACAAACAAATACTACTAGACTTGGGAGAAAAACTAGTGGTCTCAAGGAAGTATGTTCCAAGGAAATATAAGTTTATTTCTACACCTGATTCTAATTAATCATTAAGATCATAACCTAGAATATTAGAGGACTTAATAGGAAAAGAAAACAAAAGGAATTTGTGCAAGAATATTCACTAAACAAACCTACTATTATTGTGATTTAAGAAACGAAGTGTATAGGTGATATGTTAAATATAATATCAATTTATTGTTGGAGATATTTTCAAGCAATGGTAGTGGATGCAAAGAGAGTATCTAGAGGAATTGAAATTTTGTGGGATGCAAAGGAAATAAAAATGAAGAAATTCTTCTCCACCTCAAGAACTCTTTCATCTAAATTCTATTTGATTGGAACAACAACTACAAGTTTTGTTACTAATGTTTATAGACCCTCGATAATGGAGGAAAAAATCTATTTTCTCAGAACTATTCAAGGGACACTATCATGGGTAATTAGCATTATATCATAGGAGGATATTTTAATATCATAACCTCCTTGGTGGATATAGAATGGGGCATAGGAAGGCTATAATCGAACAATGAATCCTTCAAATAAACTATTCAGACTTTAAATATTGTTCATATTATGTAGATGCTAAATTGAATCCATACATAGAACAATAGGAGAAAGGGAACCCACCAAGTGGCATCTATACTAGATGGATTCTTACTCTCAAAGACCCTAATGACTGAAGGACTCTTCATAAAAGCATATATTCCTCCAATCACAGGGCCAGTTCATTGGTTAGTATGTCTAAATCTAGAACTAGGGAATGCCCAAAATATTGGGCACTTAGGTTTGAAAAATTCCATTTGGAACACCTAGACTTCCAAAATAATATTTCTACCTAGTGGTAATAGACAACAATAAATAGGGGATCTTTGATGTGTATATTCCAATGACAACTAAAAAATCTAAAAGTCAAATTAAAACATTGGAATAAACAAGACTTTGGGGACATATTCAAATCTAAAAGAGAGGTAGAAGCATGCATGGAACAAATTAAACAAAGGATGATCACTGAAGGAAGAACATAGTCTCTTATCTAAGAATATTCCACTTACAAACATAGTTGGAATTGAGGGGAAGGAAAGAGGAAATCTTATGGAGACAAGAATCAAGAAAAAGATTGTTGAAAGAAGGAGAGAAACTCTTTTTTTCATAAATTGATGATCCAACATTCCCACCATTAACAAAGCACTTCCATTCAGGGAAACCAAGGTAATGTTATACTTAAACCTGAAAGTATTGAAAAGGATGAACTAATCTCAATTTATCAAGACTTGCTTGTTGAACCTTAGGAAGATCACTTGGAGGTTATCCTATAGATCACAACATATCCCAAAAAGAGTAACTAATGACCAAAAAAAAAAATTCTAGGAATAATCACCATTGAATAACTATAGTAAGCAGTAATGGAAATTCTAGAGGAAATTATCCAAGGCCAGATGGGTTCACCATAGATTTATTTCACTTCTGCTGGTTGATTATCAAGTCTAGGTCTAGGAAGTGCTAGAGGAATTGAAATGAACTTATGGGGTTCTTCCCGTTCTAAACTCAACCTTCTTCATGTTGATTTCTAAATATCATATATCCAACAATTCAATCAAATTCCATTTGCTTTCTCCATGTAATCTTATTTACAAAATCATCACTAAAGTCATAGAAAATAGGTTTAAGTCTCTTCTACTCAATATAGCCTCAATGGAGTAGACAATATATGTGGAAGGGAGGAAAATAAGAATTGACATTATTCTATCCCATGAAACTATTCACTCACTAAAAACATCTAAAAAGGAATATATGTTACTAAAATTGGATGTGTCTAAATATTTTGACAAGATAAGATAGCAATATATAAGATATATTATGCTAGCCTTTGGTTTCTCAAACAATTGGACAAACTGGATTTTATCTTTAACTTCAACTGCTTTATTCTCAATATTGGTAAATGGAACCCCCACATCCACTCTTTCTCCTTTGAGAGGTATTCACCAAGGGGATCCTCTATCCATTTTCCACTTTATTCTTATGGAAGAGAGATTGGAGAGAAGTGTCAAATCCATTGTTTCGGAAGTAAAATCAAAGGTTTAATACTTCATGGCAATGATTTGATTTCATCTCATCTTCAATTTGTGGATGATACCATCCTAATCGGTTTCCCTTGCGAGAAGAAGTGGTCATCAATAAGGTCTTAAATATATTCATAGAGGCTTTCGGTATAACAATTAATCAAGGCATGTACCAAATATTTTTTTCCAATATTCCTCCTACTGTCCATCATAATATTTCTTGTATTTTATCTTTCCAAAGAATATCCATGTTGCTACATTTTCCTTGCTAGCATGTGCCAAAAAGCACCTACTAAGGATTAAGGAATCCTTAGTAGCAGTTTAAAAATGGATATGAAAACAAAATAAACAACAATAAGCAAATATACACTAAATATGCATTGAGACAATATTGATTTAATAATGGAAAATATAACATAAAATGGTTTTATATTATGAGAGCACAATCTAGGACCATAAGAATACTTGGAAATTGGGGCCCTTGTGGCATTCCGAATTAGTGTGACCTTGGTCTGCTAGCAACTCCACAGTCTCCAGCTGCACGTCACAAAAGGTGACAAAGCTCAACATATGAGTAAAAAGGACTCAATCAAATTTCGGCAAAGTAACGACATGCAAAAGGTGGAGAATGTCTATATCTAAAAATGAGGGGACTTCACATGTATATTTAGATATTATGACACATCGTTTGTGGAATATGGTATTAGGTGTCCCATGGGATTGGAAAATGGTATTTGGATGAACATAATGAGTGGGTTAGATCCATTTTCCCATTTTTTAGGAATGTGCCAACTTCCCTATTTTGTGGAAAGAGGAAATAATAATGATGGGCCATTTATGATATTTCTGACATGTGAAGTTCAAAGTGGTGGAAATGGAAAGTGGAAATGATAAATGATATGGTATGGCTAGTGGATAAAATTTTGGTGATAACACTCCCTTCCATGTAAATATTTGGGTTTTCCATTGGTTGAGATTGCTCTTCATAATTTATCCTGAGAACATCTTCTCTCCAAATTAGAGAAGAGATTCTCTAGGTGCGCATTTAATTCCCTCAATCTTACAGACTGATTGAATCTCATCAAATCGGTGCTCCAAATAATGCTTTGTATTTATTTTCTACCTTAGAAACAACCAAGTAAATCCTCAAAACTATTTAGAACATATAAAGAACCTTTTTGTTTGGTAGCATCAAATATAAACATAAATGCGCTATAGTATCCTGGGATAAAGTTTACCTTCCCAAGTTTGTAGTTGGATTGGGTTTGTGTGATCCAAAAAGAGAAAGCTTGACCCTAGGGACCAAGACTTGGTGGAGATGGTTAAACAACAAGGATGAATTATGGGGCAAGATCTATTATAGGAAATATGCACAATGAGTAGAATATAAGGATTTGATCAGGACAGAAGGCAATATGAATGGCTCATTAATTTAGAATCATGCTTAGAAAAATAATTCTCTATCCAATATCATTATTTCTAGGAAATCGAGGATGGATAAACAACCCTCTTATGGGATGATGTGTGACAAAAAATCCCTAGGATTTGAGAACAACTAGACTTCCAAGAAATTAGAACCATTCTACATGTAAAAAATAAGATGCAAGTTATCCAATACTGGGATACTAATAGCTCTAATTTGAGATGGAGATCATGGATTCCTAAGGAGGAATGATGAAATCTTCTTGAAAACCTAGATTGGAAGGGGATTTTGTTTCAACTACAATAGAGATGAATAAAAGTTAAAGATGGGACTAATAAATTCCAATGGGGACACGATGCTAGGAGAAACATTACTCTAAAATAATCCTTCCTTTTATCAGTGGGGAACACCCATGATCTTGGTGAAAATGTTTGGGAACAAATATGGAGATAGAGGTTATGGATAAAGATATATACTTTCCTATGGTTGGTAGAAAGATGGAAAATTCTAACTTAGGGACAAATTATTAGGAGAGGCTTTGAATGCCCCTCATTATGTCATCTCTACCAATGAAAATAGGAAACTATGGATAATATTTTGAATTAATGTTCTTTCATGTTTGACTTATGGGACAAGGGGGTAACACTCTTTCAGTCAACATATAGGAATCGATATAGCATAAGATCAACAATAGAATAATGGTGAAGGATGGTATTTAATAATTCCATTCTCAACTAATCCTGGCAATTATTCCCTAGATATCTTCTTTGGGAAATTTGGAAGGATTAAAAAATAAGAATATTCAAATATTTAGAGATGAGTAATGATCAGATTTGGCACAAGATAAACCAAGATATATTGGAGATGCTCCAAATTACCCAATTTTTCGAGGAGGATTGGAATTGCTAAGAGGAGAAAAATATCATTATGTAGGCGTGGGGATTTGACTCAAATTGTAGAATTGCCAGCATTACCCATAAAAAAATGTTGTGAATATTTAATTAATATTATTATTTATAAATTAATAGATTATTAGGTTACTAGTGAAAGGGAGTAACCCTTCACTATGCTTGCTCAATCCCTATAAAGGTGATCTTATTGTAATTTTATCAGCATCATCTAATATATTATTCCTATTTATCATTCAATATCAAAGTCGGATACGACTATTAAGAGTCCAACCGGATATGGTTGCTGCAAAAAAATTTCATATGTATCCATAAAAAGTGAACTCCACCCATGGAGGTTTTAAAAAATTAAAATTTAATGGTGCTTCACAAGCCAATCTAGGATCGAGAGGATTTGGTGGAGTAATTCGAAATGATTGATTAACTATTTGAAATTGGGTGGATGATATTTACATTGAGTAACTTTTATAACTTGTCCTTCACAATTTCTTTAAGAGATATATTCTTGCGTCATTGGGGTTGTCTGATAGATTGGGTATTCTCCTGAATATAAAGGTGATGGATGCAGGTGTCATGATGAATACCTTTCATGTCATTGTACTCCCATGTGAATGCACTTTAATGTTTTTGTAGCACCTTAACTAATTGTTCTTGCTAAGATTTGTCAAGTCTAGAATTGATATTAATAAATTTCCCTTCATTGATTTCAAAAGGGGCACTTAAGGAATCTAAAATTGCATTTATTGCTGATGTAGGATTACACAGTGATAGAAAACTATTTATGTAACAATTTTCTTGAAAATATACACCAGGATATGATCACAAGTGAGAGAAGATGAACCAGAATACTGGGAAATATTTGAATTAACAAGAAAACTGTGAATTTGGTTCTCTTGATTATTTTCCTTCCCGGATGGTCTCTGCAAGTGCATGAATGACTTGGGTCTCGGTCAACAATGGGATAGAAATCATGATGGTGAATTCCCAGGCATGGAGTTTCTTAAGGAACAAGCAAAACACAGGGCCATACCCTGCCATACGGATTCGCAAGGTTGCCCCATACTCAATCGAATTCATGGTCTGGTTTTCTCAACCACCCTCTTCCAGTTGCATTAAATGTCATCATGGAGTCAAATGGGTTCACAATTGCACATGCGGTAGCATGGCTACCAATCCCATAACCCCCTCACTTCTCCCTAGCGGATACACATGGCCCCTTCTCATTGGTTGCCTCCTTATCCAACTTTTTGGGTATTTTTATTGCAGTAATTAATAATTACATCATTTACATTCTCTCATGGATTAACTGCTCATGGATAATCAAACTGTCAAATACTTTCCTATGCATAGAAACTTAAAAATCCACTAGTGGGGCCTTGGCCTTGAGCTCCACACTAGTGAAAGCACACATAGCATTTGTACAATTTTTACATTGAATCCAATATACCATAGGGGTCAAAATAGGGGTATTACATAAAGAGGTCAAAGAAATCTGAGTACTTGTCAAACCTAAGGATCCTGTGCTAAAGGTTGGTAAAGTGAATGGAGCAAAAGAGATCTGCAACGAACTTGGTATCGGGGTGTTCACTTGAGGAGGAGAAAAAAATCTTGGAATAATTATGGATGCAGGAGTCTGTGGAACTCCAGATTCATTCCTAGTATTATCCACGGTATATCCAGATGTAAATCTATACACACTAAACTCAGGTAAACCTAAATATACATCACTCATTAACAATGGATCGTCAAGTCCAGTTAAGGGAGGGTTAAAGTGACTTGCAAAGTATTAAGTTGGAAATTCTTAAACCTCAATGGTCTGTGGGACCACTGAAGTTGGAGTGATGAGTTGAGGTTCTCCAGGTGGTTCAGTCACACCATTTGATTCAAAAGAACCACGTATATTTGTTCTATGCCGTTGAGGTTGCGGTGGTGGCTCAACAATGAGTGTAGGAAGGTTTATTAACCTTCATGACCTATAAGGAGGTTGGTCATCCACAACTACTACAAGGAATATTATATGTAAAACAACCTAAGGCCCACTAGAACAGAGATAAGCACACAACACATTGCTAACAAATTCTATAGTAATCCAACCAAGAAAAAACAATGAACTTCCAATGGAAATTCTGGGATGATTAGGGCCCATAAAAAACTAGTGAAGTGATGAAGAATAGTTATTCGGGGTCCATGGTACAGTCATGATGGGTCCAAGTGTTGGAATCACCCAGCCACCTTCCCAATGAGCTGCAGAGGATTTCTGCCCAAATCCGTCCTAGGTGAAGTGAAAATATCCTTTCACTATCGCCTGTGTAGAGCCCTAATGGTCAAGATACTAAGGCTACCAACAATGTAAAAGGAGTCCAGGGGACAGTTGTAGGTCGAAAAAACATGCATGGGAAAGGTAACTAAGCCCGAAATACAAAAGCACAAAAGTACTAGTGGATCTTCGTACGTGTATCGGTTCTGGTAGATGCTTGATTGAAAAGCGGAGGGGTATCCCCAACTAGTCAATCTCACATGAGCTCATGCTTAAATCCAGTTTTAATGGAGCTTCCCGGCACACCTTCCACAAAGGTGGATTTACCTAATGATAGTTCACTACGATTTTGACTTTAAGTGGTTTTGGATAGTTTAAAATGATCTAATCCAAAACCCTAGCCTAAGCTAGTTGATGTATGTTCCCTAGATAGAAAAGTTACTATTAAATTTTAACTTAAAATATTATTTTTAGGTCTGTTGTTTACTCAAAAGGGAAGTGAGTGTGTGTGTAAGATGGTTATAACTGAAAAAAGTGAAATGTATATAACAATGTAAGATTCCTTTCACTACTTTTATTTGTTGCTCATTGTCTTCCAAAATCAAAAGTTTGCAAAGTAAACCTAAAACAACTTTTTTTTTTTTTCTTTTTAAAAAATATTAACATATACAAATAATAACTACTTTGAAAAATGATGCTCTTACTAAGAGAAAAAATGGCTTGTTCTTTTTGAAAATTTCTTTAAAAATGAAACAAAATAACAAACTAACTATGAACAAGGAAGTAACACTCATAAATATAAGTGTAAACTAACTGCACCTAAGCCTATAATATACAGAAACACTACCCTCGAATGAAATCTGAAAATAGAAAGTTCAAGAGGCTTCTTCAATCCATGCAAAGAAGTAACCAACTTTGGTAAAAATACATAAATGGAAACAACCAACTTGAAAAGAAAACTGAGATCTTTTACAAGAAATGAAATCGTTGATGAGCAAGTCAGTGATATAAAGAAACTTTCCAAATGTCAACCAAACAAATTTTGAACTTGGTAGACCTAAGTACACCCTCAAATGAGCAATTAACAACCAAGAGAAACAACCAAGAGAGCAAAGCGACTCAATAAAAACCTACCGAAAGGTCCAAATGATCCAAAAATAAGCATAAACACTCTTTCACAAACAAATCAGAGACCCAAATGTTTAACCCTAGAAGGAAATCAAATCCTACATAAAAACCACGACTGTAACTACAACATCACATGGGCTACTCGTGGGTAAGGGTAAAAGTCGTGACTGCAACTAACTACAAGTCACGGGTCTATTTAAAAAAAATCAAAAAGAAAGAAAATATCACAAATAAGGAAAAAGTATGAGTCTAACATAAAGGTGAAAAAACCCTATAAACTCTCCCAGAAGACCAAAGGACTAATAAAACTGAAGAAAAACAACCCAAGGATTCCCAGAGCAACATAAAGAACTCCCCAGCAGAATCACCAGTTCTGTTGTATGGTAAATTAACCTATGATAGGGAAGTTCAAGAGATCACCAACATACTACTCCTAGGATACAAAATTCAAATGATAAACAAGCATAACATTCATTATTTCTTTTAATTAAGAAAGAGCTAATATTTGAAGCTAAAATGTGTACCTGGATGAATGAAGTCTGATCCAAGATTTAGACTTCAATCCTCAAATCCACAGTCCAGATGATATACCTGCAACACAAAATATACCTTCCTCAAATATTTTTACTATAAAAGATGAATAAATTAGCATGAAACTCATATATAAATATAATATGAAAGACTCATTTAACTAAATATACAAAATAGACAAATTATATAATTGGAAGAAAGATCTCTGTATTATAATCATCAATGGTGGCTAGCTATACCTGCTTTGTAACCTGCACTATTGAAAACTTAATCCTGGGTTCCTTGCTCCTCTTCTTTAATGGCTATTTCTCTAGCATAATGTTACTCAAAATGGTTCTCCCTTTCTCAAGGCCCTCTCCTTGTATTTATAGCAAGGATGAGAGGATAGGCTCGAAAGGTAAATGGTCAAGGAAGTTGTGGCAGTTGGAATAACTACCATAACTAATATTTTAACCAATATTTTAACTATTTTTTTCATGATTCAAGAGATACCCGTGGGTATAGGATATGACAACAGGAAAGTGAATCGCAAGTATTGTGTCAAACAACTAGCGGGTACAAATTTTGGGAAAAATCCGTAGGTAGTCAATGGAAAATCCAGCAAGTGACCTGCGAGTTGACAACTGTAAGAGTCGCAATTAATTCTTAAAATGGTTCACAAAAATAGGTAATATGGAGGAAATATTTTGCAAGGTTCAAGTCAAATGCGTCTAGAGTCACTGAGGCTCTTCCATCCATAAAGGCATTTTGTGTGGCCGACAAAGCAGTGTGGTCACAAATGGAGAAGTTCCAATTTGACTAATAACACTTGGAATCCAACATGATACTCATCCCAAAAATAATTAGAAGAGAAAACATGATGGAAATACATTACAGGGTGAACTGAGGAAAATTAAACCTCCCACCTTTGATGGGGAAAAATCTGGTGAAATTGTAGAGATTTGGCTTCTCGAAATGAAGAAATATTTGCAATTACAAGATTATTCTAATAATTAAGAAGCTTGTATTACTATATATAATCTTCAAGGATAAGCTTATAGGTGGTGGAGGCATCTGAAGCAGGTAGAAAATCTAGATGAAAGGAAAATTTCATGGAAGAGTTTTCAAAGGTATTTCAAGCATAAATACTTGTCCCAGCAATACTATGATAAGAAAATGCAAGAGTGCTTCGAACTCAGGATAGGAAATATGACTATGGAAGAATGTGAGAAAAGATTCCTAGAATTAATAAGCAATGTTGAATTTATTTAGGATGAAAAGGTTAAGATTCAACATATTCTTAGTGGTTTACCATCATTCTACAAGGACCAGATATCTTATGATGAACCTCACACTTTGAAGGATTGCATTGGGAAAGATAAATGTTTGTATGAGAAAGGTAAAAGCAGACAAGATGTGCATAATGTTTGGAAGGGTAAACTGAAAGATAAGTAGGATGAGAGGAAAAATGGATTTAAGCCTCTTGGTGTTAAACAAGATCTGTTTAATTCTTCCAAATAGTCAAATCTAAAAGGTGAATCAAGGGTGATTGATTCTATAGGAAAAAAGAAACCATTCCAAGTTAAATGCTGGAAATGTGGAGGCGACCACCACCTAAGTCATTTTCCTAAAATGAAAAAAAAGGTGTTGGTATGAATAATATGCATGAAGCTTCTACAGTGGGAGATGTTTCTAGAAATGTTGTATATACGTAGCTTTGGATAATCGTCAGGAAGACCACCAGTCATCAATTATTGAAATTGAAGGTATAAATGATTTTCCAATTTCTATTTTAATTGATTCCGGATCTCCTTACAATTATGTAAATACTGATCTAGTTGAAAGATGCAATTTAGTAAGAAGTAAGATGCCTAAGCATAGAATGGTACAATTGGCTACCGGAGTAAGAAGGGAAATTACTTCCATAGCTAAAGACTGTTGTTTGGAAATGAATGGGTTTCATACGAAATCTTATTTAGACATCATTCCTCTTGGCTCTTATGATGTGTTGATCGGAATGGATTGGATGGATAATCATTTTGCAGTTTTGGAATATCAAAACAAAATTATTACAAGCCTCGATGAGAACACAAATACAGTTCAGATAAATGGCATTCGAAGACAAATTTCCATAAGATAAATTTCAGCCATGCAAACGAAGAAATTGTAATGTCCCTTCTTAAGAATTTTATTAAAAGGAGCAATTTTTCACTTTTTCCCCAAATTCGACCTTTGACTAGTTTTGATGCCTAGGTCTCCAATTTGCCCCAAATGCTCCCAAATATTCTGAGAAGGTATATGGATGATGTTAGAAAATAAATATGTGTTTCATGGATTCTTTTGGACCTTTAAAATACTTCTGCAAATCCTCTTTCAATTCTGGCCAATGTAGGGAACTTTACTAGTAATTTCCCTTTGACTAGAATTGGTCTCTATGTCTCCAATTGGATCCAAATGCCTCTAAACATTTAGTGAAGGTGTACGAATGATATTTATACTTGATTATGATGTTCATGGATGACTTATGACCATCAAAATACTTCTACAAACTTGTTTAAGATTTTGGACAAAGTATGGAATTTAACTAGTAATTTGGGATTCAAATCCCCCTAGGGTAAGTACTGAAAATGACTCTCCAAATGCCTCCAAACTCACTCGAAATTCTGAACAGAGGTAGGTGATGTCTGAGTAAAATTATTTAGGTCTCATGTGAACCATTAATCAATTATTAATTCTGTTCTAACCTTCTCCCAAACAACAACAAAAATCACTAGTTCGACCTTGGGGGAAATAACATGAAATCTTCTTCAAATAAAATAACATTGAGCAAGATGGCTCCAAATGCTTAAGTGCTGAACATGAAACTTGTAATAATAATAAATTGCAGTCCATACATCATAAATATATCAGATAAATATTCTTCCATTCGAAATCATCATCAATACATTGGTATACATCAATCTAGTGGGGGAATGGTCACTATTTTCTCATTAATAATCCATTTTACATATAACCACTTAGTATTTCGACCTGAAACTTTATGGAGATGAATAAAAAAGTATATTAATCATATTACAACAGAAATAGATCATGATAAGCTGTCCCAAAGAGTACAAGAGCTCACTAAAAATGCCCTCCCTCAAGGGTTAAGAATATGCCATCAAAACTGGAAATGGTTGAGAGGGTGGGCTGCACTAGAAGAAACCATGAGATTACCTATAGATTAAACCTGAAAATAAACACTCCATTAAATCTCCAAATGAAAGGTCTGAATGGCCTTTCCAATTACCAACTTGGATGGGAATCTTTCACCCTCGAAATTGGGTAAGGCAAGAAACTAGTCATCCACTAGCTCTCCCTCTTCACAAATGCAATTGAAAATTTCTCAAATGATCAAAAGCTAGTTTCATTCTTTGTTATTGAAATTTATAAACTTCTAATGTTCTCCATGGTTCTAATTCCTTCCAAGAGACTCATGCCAACTCAAGTTGGGAAGAGATTCCAAAAAACGCCACTTGTACAACAATTCCTAGTCTCCCAATTCCACCAAATCACATGTGGAAGCATCTTAGCTGACATAACTCCCTTGAGCACCCTCTTGGAGGCTATTTTTAGCCTTGACATGTCATATATGTCATAAATAATCCTTCAGGTCTGATTTTTGTCATAGGTGTCATAGCATCTTCATCATTGTTGTCATAGAGCTAGGGAATCTAGCCCAAGTGTCTCACTAGCTCCAAATTGCATCTTCCTCTTCCATGGGAGTCAACATTCCTCTAGATTTAGACATTGGATGAGTCATGCAATTAATAATACCCTTTGAAATCCCCCAAGTATGTCACCATTCACCTTGAATTCGAATTGGTGAGAGAATGATGCCAAGTGTAGTGGGGAAATCTAGACATATGTGGGTCCCCCTTCCTCCATGTGTCTTCATGATCAAATGCCACTTTGATTTTCAATTGTATATATTTATTTATATCCTTTATTAAATATTTATGTCATTCTAATGTTCAAACATCATTTATTATTCCCCTTATTCCAAATCCCAAAGCTTCCACCCCAAACCTAGGAAACTAGTAATTTTCCTCCTTGGCAATTATTTGACCCTTAGCATCAATTTGACAAACTCTAATGAATATGTCCAATGTGCTTAGGACATTGTGACCCAATGAAAAATTTGGGACATGACAAATCCTCCCTTCCCACTATTTTTTGTCCTCAAGCAATTTTGAACATGGGTGTTAAAGAACCTACTTCCTGTATAATTGTTTGAAGTTGCCACTGAATTGGCCAACTTTGAGTCTTCGAGCTTCCATGAAGATTTCAGAGAGGAGCCACCATGCTTGCTGCTGCACTACTTTGATTAAAATCACTTTATTGAGTGGGGAATCCATCCCCCATACTACTTGTTTCCCCAAAAACTTGAAACCAATGAGACTAAGAATTATCCCAGGGTCCCATTGCTTGTATTGCACTCCAACAATTAGAAGTGCTCTCCAATTCATAGTTCTTGGATCCCATTTTCTTGTATGCATTCTTCTAAACATCATGAGTACAAAATATATATCATCAAAGTACATAACAACATAATGAAAATGTACATAAAAAAGATGCTTCATCAAAGAATCATGAAAGTGCTTATACCTCCAAGTAAGTAGACCACCATTTTCCAGGTGCATACAAGCATCAAGTGAACAATCAAATTTGTTGCAATGACATAGGTGAGTATCCCTTGTCCTATAATGCTACTCCAAAAATATGTAAGATGCATCAAAACAATCAGCCTTGTGTTCTTTCATCCAAGTAGTTAATGAAGTTTCTCCAACATCAATTGAACTAAGCAAGGAGCAAGGAAAATCACGAGTCTTCAAGTGACTCAAGTGAACATCATAAGGGCATCAATGAAGATATGTATCATCATAAGGTAAAAAGGGATGTTGCTGCAAATGTAAATAATGAGGTTCTCTATTCATGTCATTATCAAAAGGAGAGGTAAGAGTTTCATACCCCTCACGTGTCACCATTAGAAAAATACGTTTCACCCAATTTTCATCCCCAATTGATGTGGCTGAAAAAGAAGTAGGGGGTGAGGAATTATGAACCAACCTTAAATATTTACAACCCTTACCCATCAAAATATTTAATTCATCTTCTTCATAATTGGCTGGTCCAACTATTGTGAGATCATGTGCCTCCTCCAAGGATTTGCAATTCTCTCCATGAGGCAACTCATAATCCCTTTCAACAAAGACAAGTGCTTTTCCTTCTTCTTGTTTGAGTGTAGCATCTTCAAGCACCTACATATCAACACGTACCTCATGTTCCACCATTACATGAGGTTACTCCTTTGGGACACAAATTCTTTCATCCATTACCTTTTTTTCCTCGAAAGGAGAACCACTGCTCCCTCCTATTTCCAATTTGATCCCTAGTTGGCTACCCAACAATTCCAATCCTTTCATCAAATTTCTACTCATGTCTTTCATACTGATGGAAATTTCATCAAAACATGGTTTTAAGGCTGCAACAAGTTCCTCCTTATGTTTTAAGTTTTCATCCTCCTCTCTACCCATGGTTTTTACAAGAGACTCTTCTCCTTCTACAAAAACCTCTTCAATCACTGGTTCAAAGGGTGGTGGTTTATTCTTTTGAATTCTTGTTAAGACCATCAGGTTCCATGAACATGCTCTGATACCACTGTAATGTCCCTTGTTAAGAATTTTATTAAAAGGAGCAATTTTTCACTTTTTCCCCAAATTCGACCTTTGACTAGTTTTGATGCCTAGGTCTCCAATTTGCCCCAAATGCTCCCAAATATTATGAGAAGGTATATGGATGATGTTATAAAATAAATATGTGTTTCATGTATTCTTTTGGACCTTTAAAATACTTCTGCAAATCCTCTTTCAATTCTGGCCAATGTAGGGAACATTACTAGTAATTTCCCTTTGACTAGAATTGGTCTGTAGGTCTCCAATTGGCTCCAAATGCCTCTTAATATTCAGTGAAGGTGTATGAATGATATTTGTACTTGATTATGATGTTCATAGATTATTTATGACCATAAAAATACTTCTTCAAACTTGTTTAATATTATGGACAAAGTATGGAATTTAACTAGCAATTTGGGATTCAAATCCCCCCAAGGTAAGTACTGAAAATGACTCTCCAAATGCCTCCAAACTCACTCGAAGTTCTGAAAAGAGGTAGGGGATGTCTGAGAGACATTATTTAGGTTTCATGTGCACCATTAATCAATTATTAAGTCTATTCTAATCTTCTCCTAAACAACAGCAAAAATCACTAGTTCGACCTTGGGGGAAATATCATGAAATCTTCTTCAAATAAAATAAAACTGAGCAAGATGGATCCAAATGCTTAAGTTCTGAACATGAAACTTGTAATACTAATCAATGTTAGTCCATACATCATAAATATATCAGATAAATATTATTCCATTCGAAATCATCATCAATACATTGGTATACATCAATCTAGTGGGGGAATGGTCATTGTTTTCTAATTAATAATCCATTTTACATATAACCACTTGGTATTTCGACATGAAACTTTCTAGAGATGAAGAAAATAGTATATTAATCATATTACAACAGAAATAGATCATGAGAAGCTTTCCCAAAGAGTACAAGAGCTCACCAAAAACACCCTCCCTCAAGGGTCAAGACTATGCCATCAAAACTGGAAATGGTTGAGAGAGAGTGTTGAACTAGAAGAAACCATGAGCTGCCCTATAGATTACACTTGCAAATAAACACTCCATTAAAGCTACAAATGAAAGGTCTGAATGGCCTTTCCAATTACCAACTTGGATGGGAATCTTTCACCCTCAAAATTGGCTAAGGCAAGAAACTAGTCATCCACTAGCTCTCCCTCTTCACAAATGCAATTGCAAATTTCTCAAATGATCAAAAGATGGTTTCATTATTTGTTATTGACATTTATAAACTTCTAATGTCCTCCATGGGTCGAATTACTTCCAAGAGACTCATGCCAACTCAAGTTGGGAAGAGATTCCAAAAAACGCCACTTGTACAACAATTCCTAGTCTCCCACTTCCACCAAATCACATGTGGAAGCATCTTAGCTGCCATAAATCCCTTAAGCACCCTCCTGGAGGCTATTTTTAGCCCTAACATGTCATATATGTCATATGTCAACCTTTAGGTCTGATTTGTGTCATAGGTGTCATAGCATCTTCATCATTGTTGTCATAGAGCTAGGGAATCTAGCCCAAGTGTCTCACTAGCTCCAAATTGCTTCTTCCTCTTCCGTGGGAGTTACTCTTCCTCTACATTTAGACCTTGGATGAGTCATGAAATGAATAATACCCTTTGAACTCCCCCAAGTATGTTATCATTCACCTTGAATTCGAATTGGTGAGAGAATGATGCCAAGTGTAGTAGGGAAATCTAGCCATATGTGGGTCCCCCTTCCTCCATGTGTCTTCATGATCAAATGCCACTTTGATTTTCAATTGTATATATTTATTTAGCTTCTTTATTAAATATTTATGCCATTCTAATGTTCAAACATCATTTATTATTCCCCTTATTCAAAATCCCAAAGCTTCCACCCCAAACCTAGGAAACTAGTAATTTTCCTCCTTGGCAATTATTTGACCCTTAGCATCAATTTGACAAACTCTAATGAATATGTCCAATGTGCTTAGGACATTGTGACCCAATGAAAAATTTAGGACATGACAGAAATGTTCATGAAGGGGTGTGAGCTGTATTCTATACATGTGGATCAAATGACAACTGAAAAATAACCAAACCTTAATGAACATTCGATGTTGAAAGAATTTGAGGATGTGTTCCAAGATGTACCTGGGTTACCACCAAAGCAGGACATTGAATTTATAATTGATTTGGTGCATGGAGTTGTACCAACATCAAAATATCCTTACATAATGAGTACCCTGCAGCTGAAAGAATAATAGATGCAACTGGAAGAGTTATTAAAGAAGGGTTATATACAACCCATTTTGTCACCATGGGGAGTTCCAGCTCTGTTTGTAAGAAATAAATATGGCACAATAAGATTGTGTGTAGATTGCAGACAACTGAATAAAGATACAATCAAGAACAAGTATCCACTACTGAGGATTGATGATATCTTGATTAGTTGAGAGGGGGGAATTATTTTCCAAAATTGATTTGAGATACAGGTATCAGTAGATGCACATAAAAGATGAGGACATTAACAAAATTTCTTTAAGAACTAGGTACGAGTATTATGAATATATTGTATTGTCTTTCAGACTGAAAAATTCCCAAGCCACATTCATGTGTCTAATGAATGGTGTGTTAAAATAATTTTTGGACAAATTAGTTATATTGTTCTTGTATGATATTTTGGTGTATTCCAAATTTGAGGAAGAGCATGAAGAGCATCTTCGGATTATCTTGTAGATCTTGAGAGAAAATCAACTATATGCCAAAATTAGAAAATGCTCATTCTATTAGAAGCAAATCTTGTATTTGGGTCACATCATCTTTGAGGAGGGTGTAGCAGTAGACCCAATGAAAATAAAATCCATACAGGAATGGCCTACTCCGAAAAATGTCACTGAAGTAAGATCATTTATAGGGCTTGTAGTCTATTATTCAAAGGTTCATATAATATTTCTCTTGGATTGCAAATCCAATTACATCATTACAAAAGAAGGAAGTGAAGTTCATTTAGAACCAAAAGTGTGAAAATAGATTCAAACTATTGAAAGAATTACTCATATGTGCTCCAATATTAAAAATTCCATATCCAAACAAAAAGTATGTGGTATGTACATATGCATCTCTAGAAGGATTCAATGGATTTTTGATGCAAGATGGGCATGTGATTTTTTATGAATCAAGGACGTTGAAGGAACATGAAAAAAACTATGATACTCATGATTTGGAGCTTGCTTCCATAGTTCATGCACTCTAGATGTTGAGGCATTATCTCATGGGTAACAGGTTTAAGTTAAAGACGGATCATCATAGTCTAAAATATTTGTTTCAACAACCTCACTTGAATGCTAGACAATCCAGATGGATTGAATTTATGAGTGAATTCAATTTTGAAATCAAGTACATAAAGGGAAAAGAGAACCGAGTGGCAGATGCACTTAGAAAAAGAAGCCAGATAATGCAATTTCAGCTATCAAAAATTGGAAATCTGATTTAAAAATATGGCTATAGGAGGCACTGAAAGCAGACGATTTTTATTTGCAATTTGTGGCAGCATTACAGGAAGGAAACATGCCTTTAAAACTTTCCAAATATGCATTGAATGAAGGTGGAATTCTTCAATTTAATGACATAATTTATGCACCAGCTGAAAGTGAATTGAAGAAAACTATATTACATGAAATGCATAATGTGCCTTATGCAGGTCGTCTTGGGTACCAAAAGACGTTGACAACAATTAAGAAAGAATATTACTAGTCAGGCATGGAGAAAGAATTGTCCAAATTTATTGCTCAATGCTTGGAATTTCAAAGAGTAAAGGTAGAACATAGACATCCTGTTGGTCTACTCAATCCATTATTGGTACCAGAATGGAAGTGGGATGTGGTAACCATTGATTTTATTACAAAGTTACAAGGGACATTGAAGCAACATGACTCCATTATGGTGGTGGCTGAAAAATTGACAATGTTAGCCCATTTTATTCCAATGCAATAAACATTTAAAGCATCTAAGATTGGAAAAATCTATATGAGGGAAATTTCCAGGTTGCATGGTATTCCAAAAGTAATATTTTTGGATCGAGATCCAAATTTCACCTCAAAATTTTGGAAGGGGTTATTTAGAGAGTTTGGAACCAAACTCAAACTTAGTACAACTTATCATCCTCAAACGGATAGTTAGATTGAGCGAGTAAATCACATCATTGAAGACATGCTCAGAATGTATGTAAGGGATAAACCCAGTAAATGGGAAGACTAACCGTACTTCGTGGAATTTTCCTACAATAACGATTACTAGGAATCATTGAAGATGAGTCAAATTGAAGCATTATATGGCAGAAAATGTAATGTTCCAGTGAATTGGGACAAGCCAATAGATAGATTAATTGTTGGACTAGAAATGCTTTAGGACATGGAACAACATATAACAAAAATCAAACAAAACTTGAAAGTAGCTCAAGACTAACAGAAGAGTTATGCATATAAAAATAGAACTCACAGACAGTTCCAAGTTGGGGACAAAGTGTTCTTAAAAGTTAAAGGTAGAAAAATTTCATTGTGGTTGTGTAATACCCCCATTTTGACCTTTAGGATATATTGGATTTTAATGTAAATATTGTATACATGCGATGTATGTTTCCCCTAGTGTGGAGCTCAAGGCCAAGGCCCCTCTAGTGGATGCCCAGATTTTATTTAAAAATGAAAGTAGTTGGTATTACGTTATCCATGTGCTATTAAGCCATGGAACATTGTAAAATGATGTAAATATTAATGTTGCAATAAAATACCAAAAAAAACTAGCTATGGAAGAAGCTAATAAGAGGGGGCCATGTGTATCAACTAGAGAATAGTGACAGGGTTGTGGGGTTGCACCATATGCTTCCAAATGTCATCTCGAGAACCCATTTGACTTTCCTTGCTGACATTTAATTCTGTTGTAAGGAAGTGATTGAAGAAATCAGTCCATGGCTTCAATGGAGCATGGGCAGCCCAAAAATTCGTATGGCAGGGTATTGGGCTCTGTTTACTTGACCCACAAGTCACTCTACCACATGGAAATTAATTTTTCCTCATTCCTGTTCCATTTTTTATGATCATAGCATCAGTTTGCATCCATTACACATTCTCAATAGTGAGAAAAACTAGAAATCGCAACTCTGAATTAAGCCACATTTTGAAGTGCCAAAATCACCCAGAAATTTGTGTGGACAATAAAATCCAATGGGGGATCCATAGAATTGAACCTTGGGTCGAATTTGAGAGTGTCAAATGCCCATAAATCCATAGGAAAACCCTGATTTGATGGCCCAAAAATCCAATTATGGGACAGAGTCATTTGGCCATAGAATTGAGAAAATCCAAGCGTGAATGACATAGAAGAAGATAGAACAGAGGTTGGAATTGCTTGAAAAACCCAGTGAAGGCTAGAATCTCAGGGATTTATCAGCTTGGACCTTTCTATGCCCACCCTGAAGAGCACGGGAGGGAAGGGGCGCCTGAGGGACTATGTAACAGAGAAGGGGACCTTCCTTGTGTTGGGTGTGGTAGAAATTGTGGGTGCCAAGGTTTTTTGGATTTAGTTGAGATGCATGTAGCTCTATGGTTGAGCTCACGGGCTTAACATCCTCCTCCTTTGTATCTTTCTTGCTTGATATACCCAACTGTGTGTTGGCTTAGCATGATTGTTTGTGTGAAACCATGGCTGTGAGTGAGCCTGTTTAGTTCCTCCTTAGTGGATACACAACCCAACTCAGGGGTGGTCTCTCAGCTGAAATAATATAGGCTGGATAGAGACCTATGGTTGGGTGGAACTTTTCTCTCACATAGCCAGTTGCTTGGATAGCTTCATTTTAAATATAAGTATTCTCTATGGTTTAAATTATGTCTATTCTGTGTTCTGCAATGTTTTAATTTGATGACTGTTATTGATATATTGAATGCATGATGCAATTGTGTGTGGATAATGTTTTCATTCCGCTGTGTTTAATTGAGTATGAATATGCACACACGAGTTTTATTTATTATGAATTTGTATTCATGAATGGGGCTGACTTTTCCAAATAAGCCTAGTATGTTAGTCATGTTCCCTTCCTTGCATTGGATCGACGGGAGGGGACGTGACAGGTTGGGTAACTACAAGAAGTTGGCCGCAAGATTTTGTGGACCATTTGAGATCCTAATTAGAATTGGATTAGTAGCTTATGAGCTATCTTTACCTCCTACGATTAATGTGCACAATGTTTTTCGTGTTTCCTTATTGAAAAAGTATGTTTATGACTCTAATCACATACTTGATTGGTTTGTGGTACAGGTGGAACCTGAAGGGGAAATCCAAGTACAACCAGTTTGCATATTAGACAGAAGAGTCAAGACGCATAGGAACAAGGTCATAAAATAGGTAAAAGTCCAATGGACCCATTATAGTCCTGAAGAAGCGACTTGGGAAATGGAAGATGTGATGCAGGAAGAATACCCGTATTTATTTTGAAATCTTGTAAATATGTAATGTAAATAAGTTTCGAAAAAATTTTGTTATATGTTTTTGGACAATGAGACACCAAGTACGGTTTAGACTTTAAGGGGGAGGGGAATGTAACACCCTTTGTTTGGAACCTTTGGTCTAGTTATGCCAAGATGTACTATAGTTTATGAATTCCTATAAGGCTGACCATATTGTATTTCATAAATATTAATACTAAAAAAATACACAACTGGTTGTACTGAGGTAGTACTCTAAAAAGATCGGGGTCTTGTGTATTCACTAGAGATAGTAAGGGGATTAGATGTCTTAGGTGGGAGACCATGTTATGACCCTATTAAATATTCAATTCCCTAAAGTTTATCCTAAGCCATAATCTCATTTAAATGACTTTATATTATATTTTAAAAATCATAATTATTATTTAATTATGATTAAGTGGGATTTTGGGTGGTTTATGTTTATATATATAAAATAATAATAATAAATAAAAAAAGTGGCCTGATAGAGAGAGCCCAAGTGGTTCCAAGTTGCATGCATGAACTTATGCATGAAAGGGAAAAGTAATTTGCCACCATCCTAAGTCGGGGAAGAAATTTTGAACTCTGAGAAAATTTTTCCATGCCTATATGTGTCTGAGAGAATAGGGGAGATAATTATTATCTAAGAAAGAAAACTCATATGAGTCCTTGAACTTGTGAGTCAAATTGCTAATAATTCTCTACTGCAATTTTGTCCTTTTTGTCTCTGGTCATTCCAGTGAAGTGGAAAATGGTGTAAGAAGCCGACTTGGTGGATTTCTAAGTACAAATGGCAGTGATGTGTCTCACTGTTATGAATTCATAAAGAAATCAAGGAGGTTAAGTGCACTGTTTGGCATGGAATTGGATTCAACCCAATTTTTACGATTGCCAAGTGTTGATGTTGAAAGAGTCCAGGGATTGGAGAGATGTCTATCTAGTGAATGCACAAGTATTAGCACAGGGGTGGTTTTCTGTTGAGAGATTAAGGAGCAGAGATACCTATGGTTGGGTGGAGCTTGGAAGCCACACTGTCAGGTGACAACTTCAAGTGTTTAACATATAAGTTTAATTCATGAGAATGGTGTTGTTAATTTTCAATATTAATTCATGATAAAAATTTGCTATGGTTTTTTGTTTAAATTTCCTGATGGGCATAAAAAGAAGGAATTCATGAGTTTGTTGGTTGAAATCCTATACAAAGAAATTGGGACAAGTTTAACTCTGTAATTTATTTGCTTTCTATTTTAAATTTCTAGGCTTAAATCCATGTTTAAATATTCTTTTTAATTCTGCGATAATGTTTGGAAATTTTATGAATCCCAAATTCTTTACTTGAGTCAAAGTGTGAGAAATGATTTCTTGTAATAGTGGTTAATTTTTGGGTTCATAATTGAAATATTTATTCAAAGTATGTTGAAGAGTACAATGCTTGGAAAATTATATGAATGGATAAATAAGTAGGAATTTCATTCATTTTGATTATTTTTCTTAACTTGGATTGTTATTTGCAAATAGTTAATTTTCATTGCGAAACCCTCTATTAACTGCTAGTTTTACTGTGTAGTTATGTTCTTATTGCATAGCTCCTAAGTTAGATGAAATGGTTTTACTGCGTAGTTCAAAAGAGTTAAATGAAATGTTTATATAATTATTTCAAAAAAAATTATATTCCTATTTTTCATATAGATGGAAGAAAATAATTCCTAAAGGATTGAATGATATGTTTGAAATAAGTACCCAAATAAGTTCTTACTGTGCAGTAAATGATTATGTCCCATTTTATCTTAATAGGTAAGTTAAAAAATATACCATCTACTAAAATTGCTTGTAGTGTTTTGTATTAAGTGACATATTTGTTTATTTTAAAACCACAGACGTTTTGCTTAACTTATTTACAACCACCATGTGCTAAGGCGCGTTTATTATGCCTTGCAACTAATGTATGTTGAATTTAAAAACTGTGGGATGAAATTGGTAATTTAAAATAGTTTTATATGAAGACTAAATTCATCCATGTTCATCTTTACAAATTCCATGGGTCAATCATGAGTGATATTTGTTTTTAATTTACAAGTATTAGAATTGTAGAGATTATATACAAAATTCAATGGGTTGAAATAGTAAATAATATGTCATTTACCTTTTATGTTTGAGAAAGATTGGGAAATGTTTTCCTAATTAATTTATAGAAACCTCACTTTGCAGTTAGTGCACAGTTCTACCACATAGTAGAACTACATAGTTAGTTAGTGCGCAGTTCTACTGCACAGTTAGTTGAACATAACATGTTAGGAGAAATGTTTTTATTTCCTTGTCTTAGATTGAAAATGTGATACTTAAGGATTGTATATGTATATAAATTTTGTAAGGTAACACCTTACATATTTATCTTAATAGATAAATAAATATATTTTTATAATTGATTTGATGATTATGGGTGTGGTCCTTCTCTCTTGGCCATCGTTGGGGTCTTTCACTTTTGAGTATGTGGTGATAGTGACTCTCTCCTTCGATTATGGATTGAACGGGGCCATCTCTTTTATCATATGTTGTCAACTTGGGAACTAAAGCAATATCTAAGTCATATTCTCTATGGCTATGGCTGTCTATGTATGGTTCCTGCTATGACTGGCTCTGACTACAATAGGAATGTCCGATATTAAATATGGCCTAACGGGAATAAACATGTCCATTGATAAATAGACATGTCATTTAATAATTAATAATAACTATACTAATATAATAATAAATACATTTGTAATAACCAATTAGGTTTATTACAAGTCATCTCGCTCTGAAGAGATTCGACCACGAATCTTCTATGAGTGTGATGCAGTTGGAATTCTTGCCACGAATAATTGTGCCATGGTTTAGCAGTTCTTGGAATAATTGGTCACATTTCCATTCAAATCTTATCATGCTTATGATTTTGTAGATGAACGCATAACAACTAAGCGACGTATATTTTGGATCTGCTAATCTGACGGTGTTCCTTTTCTCTTCTAATTTTATGTGGATCTTTGATATTTCTGCATGCTTTGATATGGTTTTCTTATCTATAGCGTTAATTACTAATAATGTACTTACTTCCTTGTCTGGAAAGCTTAACTTTACTTGTACCTTGTGAGCCTGTTGATATTGAGATTCTAGAATAACTTGAGTTGCGACCACTAGTAGAATGTTCATCTTTTCATTTGTGACGACAACTTCTAGGTTTCATTCTTCTTCGTTACCATGATTAAGGTTATCTTCGATGCTTTTATCATTGCACTCTTCTACCACTTAATTTCTTTCATAATTGTTGTTAATAATGACTTCATTTTTAACCGTATTTTGTGTTTTATTATTACAACCTATGACATCATTGTTTTCTTTATAATTGATATTCACATTGTGATTGTCAATATCATCTTGATCTTTCATATCCTTGTCCTCTAGCTCTTCTGTTTTATCATCCTTGTTATCGTCTTCCTTAACAAGTCCTTGTTTTGGAGTTTCACTAGACAATTTTATACATTTTTCAGCTGACGTATTAATGTGCCTTGCTTTCCTACCTTGTAAGAATCTGTAGCGAAATTCTGGTAGACATACATATTTTTGACTGAGTATCGTATTTTTAGGTTTGTAGATGGGGATTCTTTTGTTATCCCTCCAAGAGTTTGGTGGCTTGGATATTTTGTGCCGAGGAATATAAGGAGACGGTCGGCATGGCTTCCCTTCCTTTCTGGTTTTAGTAGCAACTTCAGACTCTTCCGTACTTGAATATTTAGGGGTCTTCATAGTACCTTGTTCCTCTTTACTTGGGAAATTGGGAGTCACAGCTGCTTTTTATGTGTAGAGTGCATATGCAGTTTCTAGCTCTACTTGAATTGAGAACTCAGGAGTCGCAATAGCTTCTTCCTTTATGCCCACAATCCCTTCTTTTGTCATGAGTGCATATGCAGTTTCCAGCTCTATTTGACCTCATAACTCGGGAGTCCCTTCCTTTCTGGTTACAGTAGAAACTTCATACTCTTCCCTACTTAAATATTTAGGAGTCATTGAAGTACCTTGTTCCATCATAGGTGTCAAAGTAGTCTTGAGATGTACTTGATCAATATCATTTAATGTTGCTTCATGTTTTTCCTTGCTTGAGAATTCAGATGGCGTAGCTGATTCTTCTCCCATTAACTGATCAATATCATTTAATGTTTCTTCCATTATGGTCATAGTCCTTTATTCTGTCATGAGTATAGATGCAGTTCCCAGCTCTACTTGACCTAAGAAATCGGGAGTCGCAAGAGCTTCTTCCTTTCCTTTCTTCTTGGCGATTTCTTCTTGTATTTCCAATACGATCATTTTCAATTTGGTGTACGCTTCCTCTTCCTTAAGCCATCTCTTTTCGATTTTTTCAAGTTTAGTTTCGATACTTATTCTCAGCTTTTGGCCATACATGATTTGGCTAAATGATGGAAACATAATGAGTCCAGCTTTGACACAAATTCTTCGAAAAAAATCCGATTTTTTTTTCCTTTTGTTCTTTTGGAAAAATAATAATCATTAATAACAATTAATTAATAATTTTTCAAACTATATATATATATATTTTATTTTTATTTTTTTTAATTTGAAAGTTATAATAATAATATTATTATTATAATTTTTTTGTTGGAATACTATAATAATAATATTATAGTATTATTTTTTTGAACTAGGAAGTAGGGTTTAAGGATCCGAAATGGAACTGGAAGGACTGGGAGGAGTGTGAGGCTAGGTAGAGAGGGAATGAAATGGAGAGTGCGTGAGGGATGAGAGCATGGAGCTAGACGCAGAATGGTGGCGGGAGCGGGAGTGTGGAGCTGTAGATGATGGAAGCTTGGACGTCGAGTGGCGTGAAGGGGGGTGTGCTGGGCGAAGGGGAGCAGGAGCATGGATGAATTGGAGATGGAAACAAGAGGGTGGCGGGAGCGTTGCAAATGATGGAAGATGCAGGATGGGGAGATATGGGAGCTGGGAGAGTTGAAGTGTGAGGGAGGAGGCACACAAGGGCTAGAGGTCACGAGTGGGAATGAAGGATGACAGAAGGAGGGATGGGATATGTGGATGATGAAGGCAGAGAGGGGAGAGGTGTGATCACCAGTGGGTGGGGGATATGGGTGCTAGAAGATGTTTGGAGGATGCGGTAGATGGGGCTGGGCATGAGGTAGGAGGGGGCGTAGGGATAGAATGTATGGGATTGAGAGTGTGCAAACCACAGGAGGGAGAGTTGTGGAGTGCGGAAGGGCGTGAGGGAGCGAAATGAAGAGAATGGAATGGAGTGTAGGAGGGTGTGGGTTGGATGGAATGTAAGAGTGTGGGGCGTTTGAAAGAATGTGGAGATGGTGGGAGGCTGCAAAGTGGAGCGTGAAGCAGACGCGTGGGATTTGGGAGAGGGAAGGAGCGTGTAGGGTGTGGAGAGTGCAGAGAGGAGCGCGTAGGGGGGGGCACAGGTGAGGGAGTGTGTGGATGAAATATGGCTGGAGTGGAAAAAGTGAGTGAAGATGGAGAGTGAGAGGAATGAAGATGCCGAGGATAAATGCTGAGATCTTGAGTGCAAGCAAGAGCCTAAAGCTCTGATACCACTTGTAAGGTAACACCTTACATATTTATCTTAATAGATAAATAAATATATTTTTATAATTGATTTGATGATTTTACAATAGGAATGAACGATATTAAATATGGCCTAATGGGAATAGACATGTCTATTGATAAATAGACATGTCATTTAATAATTAATAATTAATTATCCTAATCTAATAATAAATACATTTGTAATAACCAATTAGGTTTATTACAAATTTAATTCCCTTTGTTCCATTGTTGTGGAGTAAGTGTGTGTACATCATGCATTGGAAAGAATGGTGATGTTTTTCCTATTTAATTTATGGAAATACCACTTCATAGGGTAGTAAGATTAAAAGGAATTTGGTGAAATAATATTTTCCTTTGTCTTAATAAAATGGAAAAACAAATAACTTGAGAAATGTCTAAGTATGAAACTATAATTACCTTGTTCCATTTATGGAAACATATTGAGCAATTTCTATGGAAGTTCCTAATGTGAAGTTCATGTCTGTCACACTTGTTTCTATCACAGATCATTTTCCATCACAGTTCATTTTCCATCGTAGTTCCTTTCCGTCGTAGTTCATTTTTGTCATAGTTCATCTCTATCACAATTCACCTATATTGCAATTTATTTCTGTCACAACTCTTGTGCTCTTGTGTCACAACTCTTGTGTCTCATCTCTTGTGTGACAACTCTTGTGTGATAGATATTATGTCATAGCTCTTGCATCACAACTATCGTGTCACAACTTTTGTGGCATAACTCTTGTGTCATAACTCTTATGTGACAATTTTTATGTCACAGTTATTATGTTTAAAGCAATACTAAATCAAATTGCGTGGTGAAATATGGTTTGATCTAGTGTAATGTTTGTTGATCAATCATGTTGATCTAATATGATTCCACTAAATTTTTTTATTTTTTATGCATTTGTTATAAGAAATTATATAGCCATTATGCACATGTAATATTTTAATTTAGAAAAAAATAGTATGTTTTTAAGTCTAGTGTAACGTGGGGTGCATTAGAATATTAGACCGTCTAGCATTAATGATCTAACTTGTATTAATGAAATAACATGTATTAACAAATTGACACGTTTACATAGTTACCTATATGTGAGTTGTTGATGCCGAAGATACGACAACACCTAGCACACCAAAACCAGTTGTAGATTGTGGAACACTTGTATTTCCACTGCTAGGGCCAAAGCTTTGCCCCTCTATATTGGAATCTACAATCTACAAGTTTAAATTTTTTAAATATTCACAAACTATATATGTGTATATTAAGAAAAAAATAGTTTGGACATGATTATTATTGACCATATACTTACTTGCCTAAATAAATTGGAAAAGAAAACATTAGATGGTGCATGACCATAGTAGGCATGGCCACATGGTGTGCACTCATGAGCATCGGTGGTGCTCTCGTGATGTGTCAATCCACCCCCACTACTAGATGGTCTTGCACCATGGGGAGGTGATGGATGTACACCAAAAAGGAAAGATGGCCTTGCCTGGCCCATATGATCAATGAGGGTGCTATCACGGAAAATTTCTTGTGCTAGACTCAAGAATGCCTCTTGTGTTTGTGGTATCATATCATGTGCATGCAAGACATCTAGCCTAGGTAGCTTACTGTGAGGTGGAGGTATTTGGTGATTGGTATCTCGATTCCTAGCATTGGGATGGATTTGAGGCATCCCATGACCAACGCCTTGGAACTCCAATATATCAAAATAATCGACTTTTTTTCCATCACAAAAATCAACATACATCTTTCTAAGGAAATATAAAGGAATTTCCCTGTTGTTTTGGTGTGGCACATCAAAAATCATATGCCACTGGTCCATACAATTCTCTTGGAATGGTGGTTATATGCACCACTCAATAGAGATGCGAGGTTTGATTGTGTTTGAATTTTTCCCCATTCGAGGCTCTCTAAACAATCCAAATATATGCTCCTTTGTGATATTTATATTTTTGATTTCATTGTAACTTGTTGAGATCATATTGTAACTTCTAAGAATATTATATTTGTACTCTATTATTCCGAAGATGTTGCATTCCTCCGTGGAAACCCTATTGTATATCCGGAGATGTTTATTCCTCTGAGAGAATGTGGTAACTAGGGTTATTAGACTCTCTTAGGAGAGGTCGGCCAAATTAGGGTGACAATTCAGTTAGAAGATGAGTATAAATAGATGAGGTGTTTTCCTCATTTATCACTCATTCACTCACTTGTGATTGGCGCATAGGAGAGAGAGATATCTACATAGGAGGAGAAGAAACTCTTGTTTGGGGACTACATCTTTGTAATTGTTGATCATCTATATTGAGGAAAGCTTTGTTGGGTTTTTTACCCCATGAGGGTTTCCGAGGGTAAATCTTTGTCTATCTTGTGATTGTGTTTCTTTCAGTGATCTTTCTTGTGAATTTAGGCTAAACTTAACATGGTATCAGAGCTATCCTAAATAGGACATCTTTCACAAGGTGAAATTACCTCTCGCTCCTCCTTCGGTGAAAATTAGGGTTTTTGCAAAAGTTGGAATTATTGGAATCTGATTGCATGGCTGGATAGCCCTCCTCAAAATCAAAATTTCGAGCCTTAGATCGAACTTTTTGAGTGGGTAAAACCCCAGGCTTTTTCAAACCCTAGTTTGAATTTTGGACCAGAAAAAATCAGAAAACCAGTGAGCCAGAAAAACTGCGCACCTGTGCATTAGTGAACTAGAAAAAGTGCGAACCTGTGCACCAGTAAACCAGAAAAAGTGCGAACCAGAAAACCTACTGCAGATCCGAAAGTTCCTGGTCATATTTGAAGGGTGAAAAGTTGAAGTTTCCAGAAGCAGAGTACACCAGTCATCTCAATTTAATCAAGCACATCTCCTGGTAAGATCTATTCTACTTTTTGAGAAAATTCAAGTTTTGTGACCTCCTGGATAAGATGGCTCCAAGAACTAAGCTTGAAGACAAGCTAGAGGGTATAGAGAATTTCCGAGCATGGAAATATAGGATTAGTCTCATTCTTGAAGAGAATGATCTTGCCCAATATATCAAAGATAAGGTGGCAAAACCTGCGGAAGATGAATCCAAAGAGAAGTATAAGAGGGACTTGATTAGGGAAAAGAGAATCATTGCTGATTCTATCAAGGACCACTTGATTCCCCAAGTGGCATCCAAGAAGACCCCAAAGGAAATGTATGATTCCCTAGGTATAATGTATGAAGGAAGGAACATCAACAGGAAGATGAATTTGAGAACTCAATTGAAGAGTACCAAAATGAATAAAGGAGAATCTATTCAATATTAATTCACACGGGTCTCCCAGTTCAAGGAACAACTAGAAGCCATTGGAGACACCCTTATTGAAGATGAACTAGTCATGGCTGCTCTTAATGGTCTCACTAGACCTTGGGATTCATTCATCCAAACCATGTGTGCAAGAAAATAAAGTATGAAGTTTGATGTGGTATGAGAGGATTGCGTTCAAGAGGAGGCTAGGGTAGCCAATAGAGAAGCCTTGCTCAAAGAAGATGACCAAGCCTTAGACACCCACACCAAAAGAAGAAGGATTCATTTCAACTCCAAGAAGAATGGCCATAAGGAGTCTCAACCTCCACATAGATTTCAAAAGAAAGGAGGATTAAGTTCAGAAAGAGACCTCTCCTCAGTTCAATGTTACAGTTGTCACAAACTGTGGCACTTTGCTAGAAATTGTCCTTTAATGAAGAAGAAGAAGAATCTTCACAAAAGACATCAAGCAAATTTAGTAGAATATGATAGTGAAGAAAAAGAGGAGGAAAGGCCTCAAAAGAAAAGAGCTAAAGCAGAAGAAGAAGATGTAGATGTTGATGTATATGTAACTTCGGAATGTATTTCATCTATGTATTTTATATATATTTATTGTACTCTTATAAGAGATGTGTTATTCCTCTATAAGGAAGTGTCGTCATGTGGATTGACAAGTGTTGCAAGTGTGTGTACTTGCCGATGGGTTATTAGACCACCATGTGTGGGGTCGGCCCTAAAATATATATTATATTGTGGATGTATCTAGATAGACAAGTCAGCCCCATAAGGTCACTGGGCAAACATGTTAAGTATAAATAGAGATCATGGGATCTCTATTTGGATCATTTGGAAAGACACACTTCTCTCACTCAGAAAGTGGCACACTAGTGAGGAGGAGGATCATCTGCTACTAGGAGACTATCGCAAGTGTATTTTGGTTGTACTTTGGTTGAGCCATTGCTCTCTCTATCTCTGAGGAAATTGTGGGGTTTTTCACCTTAGGGTTTTCCCCACGGAAACTCTGTGTCTCTTGTCTCTCATGCTTTTGATTCTTGTGATGCTTGTCATGCTTATTGTGATTTTTATGCATTGATATACTGTATATGTTATTGTCTCAGTAAAGATCCAAGAGTATTGTGAAATAATGCTCAAAATTTAACATGGTATCAGAGCTAACCTGAGAAGAAGACATTTTGCAGTGACGGAAACTTGAGTTTCTTGTTTATTGGGTTTCTCTCCACATTTTTGGAAAAACAGTATAGTAGATTGACTCTACTCATCAAGTAGAATCTATCTGTCCAATCAGAATTCAATTCTGAGCATTTTCAGATTTGGCCCTAAAAATTAGGGTTTCCACAAAAATAGGAATTTTTGAAATCTGAAGCCATAGCTGGAAGCTCCTTGCAAAAATCGAAGTTAGAGCTTTGGATCAAGATTTTTGGCTTGGTAGATCTCTGGGAAACTCAAACCCTAATTCAGGGCTCTCCCTAGTGAACCCGGGAGGACAAAAAGAAAAATCTGAAGGGTAAAGCTTTGCTGATCTCAAATTCTGAATACACTAGGCTGCTCAGCTCATCAAGGCGCATCTTTCTATCCTTTCAGAAAGTTGAAAATCACATTTTGAATTTTTAGGGTTTTTTCGATAAACCCTAATCCAGGACCAGATCCAGTTTTCAGCATTTCAAGTGGTAAGACCTAAATATTTTCTATTTCCAGTTGAAGTACTCTTTAAGATGTCTCACCACACCAAGCTTGAGGATAAGATTGAAGGGGCTGATAACTTCCGAGCTTGGAAGTATAGGATTGGGTTAATCCTGGAAGAGAATGAGTTGGACTCATATATAAAAGAAGACATCCCTATCCCAGAGGATGAATAGGATAAGGTTTTGCATAAGAAGAACTTGGTCAAGGCAAAGAGAATCATTGCTGATTCTATCAAAGACCATCTCATACCCCATGTGTCTTCTCTAAAGACACCCAAGGCTATGTTTGACTCTTTGACCAAGCTATTTGAAGGAAAGAACATAAATTAGAAGATGACCTTGCGGAATCAATTGAAAGGGGTCAAGATGTCAAATGGAGAAACCATTCAATCCTATTTCTCCAAGGTCTCTCAGATCAAGGAACAACTTGAAGCTGTAGATGAAATGGTGGAGAATGGTGAAATTGTTATGACTACTTTGAATGGCCTACCTAGGTCATGGGACTCTTTTATCCAGGGGATCTATGCCAGAAAGAAGTTAATCTCCTTCAGCAGATTATGGGAGGAATGTTCTCAAGAAGAAGCAAGGCTTGTGGCAAGAGAAGAGAAGATGGGAAATGAAGATCAAGCTCTCACAACTCACACTAAGAAGGGCAAGTTCAATAGGGAGCCATCCCATCACAATAAGAAATCTTCTCATCATTTTCACAAAGACAAGAAAGATCTAAGGTGTTTCACTTGTAATGAGAAGGGTCACTTTGCTTCAGAATGTCCCAAGCACAAAAGGAACAAACACAACAACAACAACTCCAGCAAGAAGAAGAAGGGTAACAAAAGAAGGTACCATGCTCATGCTGCCGAAGATGATGAACCTCCAAAGAAGAAGGCTAGGGAAGAAAGTGATGATAGTAATGATGACTCATCAAGTGAAGAAGAGTATGTTCTAATCTCTGCTCTCACAGGTGCTATATCTCATGGTTGTAATGATTGGTTAATTGACAGTGGAGCTTCCAAACACATGACTGGGTTTAAGGAATCTTTTGTGAATCTATCTGAACATGAATCACCCCATAAAGTGAAACTTGGGGATGATTATCAATATCCCATCAAAGGAAGTGGTGAAGCCTCCTACAACCTAGATTCTGGAAAATCTTTGAAGATGAAAGAAGTCCTTTATGTACCTGGGCTCAAGAAGAACTTACTCTCCATCTCTGCATTGGATGCAAAAGGTATGAGGGTTGCATTTGTAGATGGCCAAGTCCTAATGTGGCCAAAGGGAAAGACCATAGATGATGCAGTTGTGATTGGAGAGCAAGAGGAAGGTTTGTATAAATTAAAAGGACAACCTGAACATGCCATGGTACATGAATCCATGGAGCCAAGTGAACTTTGGCATAGAAGACTTGCTCATATGCACTACAGAGCACTTCCAATTGCAAGCAAGGTTGTAGAGGGTCTTCCTGAAATCAAGACCAAACATGAAGGTGTTTGCAAAGGATGTGCAAAAGGTAAGAAGGCTTTCCCAAGCAGTGAAAACAAGGCAAAGGATATCCTGGAAATCATCCACTCAGATGTATGTGGTCCTATGTCATCCAGTTCTCTAAGTGGGTATGTTTACTATTTCTCATTTATTGATGACTTCTCCAGGAAGACCTGGGTATACTTCTTGAAGAACAAAGATGAGGTGTTTTATAAGTTCAAGGAATTCAAAACCTTGATGGAGAATCAAACTGATAAGAAGATCAAAACATTCAGATCCGACAATGGTGGAGAATTCATCTCAGGTGACTTCAAGAAGCTTTGCAGTGATTCAGGGATTAAGAGGGAGTTGACTGCTCCTTATAATCCTCAACAGAATGGAGTTGCAGAAAGGACGAACATAACAATCATGAAAGAAGCAAGGGTAATTCTGCATGACCAGGATCTACCTATGCATCTATGGGCAGAAGCATCTAGAAACAACTGTATATGTGCAGAACTGAACACCCCACAAGGTATTGGACAACAAGACACCAGAAGAGGTCTTTTTTGGTAAGAAACCTGAAGTCAGCCATCTCAGAATATTTGGTTGTCCAGTATACACTCATGTCCCAAAGGAAAAGAGGACCAAACTAGATCCTTCAGGAAAGAAGGGTATCTTTTTGGGTTACAGTGAAAGCTCGAAGGCTTACAGATTATACTTTCTAGGGTTCAAGAAGATTGATGTCAGCAAGGATGAATATAAGTTCAAGGATAGGTAATCCAGGAAGCAAAGATCAAGAGGGAGCACACTCCAGCAGCTCCTACAAGGATGCAGATTTTCAGAGGGAGTTGACCATCTTCCTACATTCCACAACAGAAAGGTGTAGAAGAAGCTACTTCAACAGCTCCTGCCAGGAAGCAAAGACTCAGAGGGAGTCCACCCAACAAACAAACAAAGATAAGTATTTAAATGATCATTTCTTGCCTATTTTGTTTGTTTAAATAATATTATGCTTATGTTCCTAGACTTAGGAGATGTATTGTGCATATTAGAATGATTACATTAATGAACAATATACTACTAATATGCATGTGATGGGTAAGTGGCCTATGGCACTGTACAACATTCCAGTGCTACTTATCTACAATGAAACCTCTTTGCTGACATGTTGGGAGTAGTGCAAACTCTTAACAATGTTCTGGTAGAGACTGGAAGGCATCTAGAAAGTTGTGGAACATGGATAAATATTGAAGCATTGGCTAAGATAACTGCATGACTGCATGGCATATTTCTTTATTTGTAAAGAATTTGTTTTGAAAATTATGAGATGTTTCTAATCATGCAATTTAACTTGTTTTGTAGGAAAGACCGTATATCTTCACCTACAAAAGGACTACAACATTTGTTCCAGCAACAAAGATATCTATTGAAGATATTGAAGTTCCCAGGATCTGGGATGAAGAAATGGAATGCCATGATCCGTCGATCATGAAGAATATGTTTGGGATGCAGTCCCAAGACCTGACAGGGAGTCACATGTGTGCAGATTGAAGAAAGCCTTGTATGGCTTGTAGCAAGCTTCTAGAACTTGGTATGATACAAAGAGGAAGCTTGCTGCCGAATTTGATATGAAGAACTTTGGGAATGATGCGTTATCTCCTAGGTATGGAGGTGTGGCAGAATTCGGGTGGGATCTTCCTTAGTCAAGGGAAGTACACAATAGATATCCTGAAGAGATTTGGGATGATGGATTGCAAGGCCATGGCCACACCCATGGCATCGAATCTAAAGCTTTTATGTGATGCTTCATCTGAGCCTATTGATGTCTCTATGTATTGTCAGATGATTGGGTTCTTGATGTACCTGACAAACATGAGACCAGATATTTGCTTTGTTGTGAACACATTGAGCCAGTTCCTGATGAATCCGAGGAGTGTTCAACTGGTTGCTATAAAGCATGTCCTGAGGTACCTGAAGGGTACAGTGGATTATGCGCTCAAGTATGAAGCGAATCAAAAGTTTAACCTGCAAGGTTATGTTGATTTAGATTGGGCTGGCAGTGTTGCAGATAGGAAGAGCACATCTGGGTGCTGATTCAGTATGGGATCAGGTGTGATCTCTTGGTTCAGCAGGAAGCAGTCCTGCGTAGCACTGAGTACAGCTGAGACAGAGTATGTTGCAGCCTGTTCAACTAGTTGTGAGGCGGTATGGCTACGGAAGCTACTGTCTGAGTTATTTGATCTCCCATTGGATGCTACTGGTATATTCTGCGATAACCAGATTTGTGTGAAGCTGTCTGAGAACCCAGTGTTTCATGACAGGTTGAAACACATAGAGATCAAATATCACTATATTAGGGATATGGTGCAGAGAGGAGCCGTGAAGCTCCTGTATGTTGAGACGGACGAGCAGATTACAGATGTGCTGACGAAGCCACTAGCCAGGTTGAAGTTCGAGTACTTCAGGGAGAGGCTTGGTGTTCTTCAGATCGACGACACTTCGAGGAAGAAGTTATGGACACATTTGCTGAAGCCATTCCAAGCATGCTAGAAGGAGGATCCTTCACATGGCTGTGGATGTGAGCGCTGGATGATGAGTATCAGGATGATGCTCTAGTTACTACTCTGTATATGCACCATGTTGGATGTTGGATATGATCAGTTGGATCATTTATATTTGTATGTATGTACGCATCGTGTTGATGCTGGATATGATCAGTTGGATCATTTATATTTGTATGTATGTACGCATCGTGTTGATGATGGATATGATAAGTTGGATCATTTATATTTGTATGTATGTACGCATCGTGTTGATGTTGGATATGATCAGTTGGATCATTTATATTTGTATGTATGTGCGCATCATGTTGATGCTAGATATGATCAGTTGGATCATTTGTATGTATTTTGTATATGCATCATGTTGGATGCTTGGACCATGTATCTGTATATGTATCAGGTGGATACATTGTATGATTAGGTAGATCATGTATGTTGATATGTATCAGGTATGATCAGGTGGATCATGTATTTGTATTTGTATCAGGTGGATACACTGTATGATCAGGTGGATCATGTATGATGATATGTATCAGGTAGATACTTGGTATGCATCAGGTGGATGCGTTATATGATCAGGATGATCATGATGATGAGCTTCAGGATGTTGCTCCAGATGATATGTACCGGGATGGTACAGTGATGATGATCAATATGATCATGGGCATCAGGATGATGCCTCGTGCGATGATGATCCGTTGAATCATGAGTATCAGGTTGATACTTGGAGGTCAGAGATGATATGTGGTAGGTTTTGCAAATAGCATGTAATCAGTCCTGGGAGATCTTGCCAGTCGTGCTGTAACACATAAATGTTCCTGGGGTACTCTTTCCGGTATTGCTATGTAGTATGTAATCAGTCCTCAGATATCCGATAGGTTGAGCCGTGTGCTCATAATCAGTCCTAGGATGAGGTATTACTACGGAGACATGTAATCAGTCCTGGAGATCCGAGAGATTGAGTTGTGTGCTCGTAATTAGTCCTGGGATGCTCTTTAGAGATCTTGTCGGTCGTGCTGCGGCACATAAATTTTCCTGGGATGCTCTTTAAAGGTTTTGTCTATCCACATGTAATCAGTCCTGGAGATCTGAGAGGTTGAGTTGTGTGCTCGTAATAAGTCCTGGGATGCTCTTTAGAGATCTTGCCGGTCGTGCTGTGGCACATAAATGTTCCTGGGATGCTCTTTAAAGGTATTGTGGAGGAGATGCATGTAATCAGTTCTGGGAGATCTTGTCGGTCGTGCTTAGGCACATAAATGTTCCTGGGATACTCTTTTCGGTATTGCATCCGCACATAAAATTAGTCCTGAGAGGCCACCTCTATCAGACCGTTCGCACATATGATGAAGACCTACAGGTGGTGGGCCTACATCCAGTATGAAATAGGAGTGGCTCTATAGAACTTCCTATGACAAGTAGAGTCAGAGATTGGTTGAGATAGTAGCAGCAGTGACGATGATGATGACGATGATCCCGAGAAGAAGACTTGTCTAGTAGAACTGTGTTGAGAAATACCTTCCTAGTTAAGAGGGAGTGTTGATGTATATCTAACTTCAGAATTTATTTCATCTATGTATTTTATATATATTTATTGTACCCTTATAAGAGATGTTTTATTCCTCTATAAGGAAGTGTCGTCGTGTGGATTGACAAGTGTCGCAAGTGTGTGTACTTGCCGATGGGTTATTAGACCACCATGTGTGGGGTCGACCCTAAAATATATATTATATTGTGGATGTATCTAGATAGACAAGTCGGCCCCATAAGGTCACTGGGAAAACAAGTTAAGTATAAATAGAGATCAGGATATCTCTATTTGGATCATTCGAAAAGACACACTTCTCTCACTTAGAAAGCGGCGCACTAGTGAGGAGGAGGATCATCTGCTACTAGGAGACTATCTGAAGTGTATTTTGGTTGTACTTTGGTTGAGTCATTGCTCTCTCTATCTCTAAGGAAGTTGTGGGGTTTTTCACCTTAGGGTTTTCCCCACGGAAACTCTGTGTCTCTTGTATCTCATGCTTTTGATTCTTGTGATGCTTGTCATCCTTATTGTGATTTTTATGCATTGATATACTGTATCTGTTATTCTCTCAGTAAAGATCCAAGAGTATTGTGAATTAATGCTCAAAATTTAACAGTAGAAGAGTATGTTCTATCCTCCGCACTCTTTGGGACAGTTACACTTGGAGAAGATACATGGCTCATTGATAGTGGTGCTTCAAAGCACATGAGAGGACAAAAGAAGACTCTTTCAAGAATTGGAGAGAAGACCTCTCCACAGAAGGTATCCTTAGGAGATGACTAAAAGTATTTAGTGAGACAAAGACTAAAAGTTCTTTGGAGTTGATCCATTCAGATGTATGTGGACCAATTCCCTCCACATCCTTAAGTGGATTTGAATATTACCTTACATTTATTGATGACTACTCAAGGAAGACTTGGATATCTTTCCTAAAGGGAAAAGATGAAGTCTTTGGGAAGTTCAAGGAATTCAAAGCCTTGATAGAAAATCATTCAGAAAAGAAGATCAAAATACTCAGGAGAGATAATGGTGGAGAATATACTTCAAAGGATTCTGAAGTCTTTTGTAAAGAAGCTGGAATCAAGAGGGAACTAACCACTCCCTACAATCCTCAATAAAATGGTGTTGCAGAGAGAAAGAATAGAACCATTATGGAAGCAGTAAAGACAATGATACATGATCAAGACCTACCTATGTATCTATGGACTGAAGCAACCAGGACATCAGTCTATGTGCATAATAGACTATCTCATAGTGCTCTTGAATTCAAGACCATAGAAGAAGTGTTCACAGGGAAGAAGCCTGAGGCAAGTCACCTCAAGATATTTGGATGCCTAGTATATATTCACATACCAAAAGAAAAGAGAACTAATATGGATCCTTCTGGAAAGAAGGGAATATTTGTTGGATATTGTGAAGCATCCAAAGCATTTAGAATATACATCCCAGGATTCCATCATATGGAAATTAGTGGGGATGTGACATTTGATGAAGAGGCAGCTCTCAAGAGATCTAGGCAGTTCCAGTATGAAGAAGTATATGAGGAAGATGCACCTCCCAGAATTATAGAGGTTGCACCCACTCCTGAAGATGTATCAACTGAAGACCATGACATGATAGAACCACAAGAAACCCCTACCATAAACATATCAAGAAAGAGAAATCCACATGGGAAAGAGACATTATACTAGGACCAGAAAAGTATGGAGCTCCTGAAGGTTCCACTAGAGTGAGAAAGAAACCAAAGTCATTCTCCAGCTATATGGCTTTGATGTGTGATCTTGTAGATCAAGAACCCACTAGTTATGAAGAGGCATCTCATAAGAAAGAGTGGGTAGAGGTAATGACAGAGGAATACCAGTCAATAATACAAAATGATGTTTGGGATATAGTTCCCAAACCAAAGGACAAATGTGTGGTATCCTCCAAATGGATATACAAGATAAAGCATGTTGCGGATGGTAGCATTGAAAAGTGTAAGGCAAGGTTTGTGGCCAGAGGATTCTCTCAAAAAGAGGGAATTGACTATGAAGAGACATTTGCACCAGTTGCAAGGTACACTCCCATTAGAACCATCATGGCACTTGCATCCATGATGAAGTGGGAATTACACCAGATGGATGTGAAGACAACTTTCCTAAATGGTGTGATTGAGGAGGAAGTGTACATAGAACAACCACAAGGATTTGAGGTTGAATATAGAAGAAACCACGTATGCAAACTGAAGAAGGATTTATATGGGTTGAAACATGCTCCCAGAGCTTGGTATGGAAGAATTGACAGTTTCATGACAAGCTTGGGCTTTACCAAAAGTAAAGTTGATCCTAATCTTTATCTCGAAGTTATGGATGATGAACCTGTCATATTGTTGCTATATGTGGATGATCTATTTCTAACTGGAAATGAGAAATAGATTTTCGAGTGTAAGAAGAAGCTCTCTACAGAGTTTGAGATGAAAGATCTCCGATTGATGCATTACTTCCTAGGTCTGGAAGTATGGCAAGGCCTAGAAGGAATCTTGCTCAACCAGGGAATGTATGTGGTGGAAATCTTGAAAAGATTTGATATGTTGGAATGCAAAGCCATGGCCACTCGCATGGATTCCAACTTGAAGCTGTTAGTTGATGACTCATCAGAGTTAGTGGATGTGACTCTGAATAGATAGATTATTGGGTCATTGATGTATCTGACAAATACCAGGCCAGATATATGCTTTGTTGTGAACACCTTGAGTCAGTATCTAGTAGAACCTAGATGTGTTCGCCTGATTGCTGCAAAGCATGTGATGAGGTACCTAAAGGGTACAATAGACTTTGGTCTATGTTATCTTGGAGATCATGACTTCAGACTGTATGGCTACACAGATGTTGATTGGACAGGAAGTGTATCAGATAGGAAGAGCATATCGACAGGATGTTATTGTCTAGGATCTGTCATGATCTCGTGGTTTAGCAGGAAGCAACCTAGTGTGGCTCTTAGCGCAGCTGAAGCGGAATATATTGTTGCTTGCTCTGCTAGTTGTGAAGCGATATGGCTTCGGAAGTTGTTATCAGGATTATTTGACTTAGAGATGGACCCCACTATGATCCTATGTGACAACTAGAGTTGTATCAAGATGATAGAGAATCCAATGTTCCATGATAAGTCAAAGCACATAGAGATCCGATATTTTTATATACGGGATATGGTGCAGAAAGGAGCTATCAAGCTCGAGTATGTGAGCACTGATGAACAAGTTTCTGATATATTGACCAAATCTCTATCTCGAGTAAAGTTTGGGTATTTCCGAGACAAGCTTGGTGTCGTTTAGAAGGATCCTCCCCGAAAGGGGGAGTGATATGGTCGATGATGACATTTGTATACTGGTATCAATGTGGATACCTGTATCAATGATGAGATTTCCTATATCGACGATGAGGTCAATAATGAGGATACCTGTATTGATGAGGATAATGTATGAGGTTACCTGTTCTGACAATGAGGTCGATGATGAGGTTACTTATTCCAACTATGAGGTCGATGATGAGGTTACCTATTCTGACGATTAGGTCGATGTGTGGGCCTTAGACTTTGTCTAAGTGGATGAGAGGACTGCATTGTCCCTGAACAGTTAGTTCAAAATGTACGTGATAGGACTGCATTGTCCCTGAACAGTTGGTTCAAAATGTACGTGATAGGAATGCATCGTCCCTGAACAGTTGGTTCAAAATGTACGTGATCTGGATTGCATCGTCCATAGACATGAGAGGTGTCTTAAATTGATAAGGATTGATCATCCTGTAAGTAGATCTGGATTGCATCGTCCATAGACATGAGAGGTGTCTTAAATTGATAAGGATTGATCATCATGTAAGTAGATCTGGATTGCATCATCCATAGACATGAGAGGTGTCTGAAATTGAGAGGGATTGATCATCTCGTAAGTGGATCGAGATTGTATAATCCTTGGACCTATGTCCTAAAGTGAGAGGGATTGATCATCACGTAATTGGATCATGTGTATTGCATAGTATGCTACTATGATTATGTTGTTGATTAAGAAGACCCAGATGATGATGCTATTGATCGAGAAAATCCAGATGATGATATTGTTGATCGAGAAGATCCAGATTATGATGTTGTTGATTGAGAATATCCAGATGATGATACTATTGATCGAGAAGATCTAGATGATGATATTGTTTATCGAGAAGATCCAGATGATGATGTTGTTGATCGAGAAGATCCAGATGATGATGCTATTGATCGAGAAGATCCAGATGATGATGTTGTTGATCACGAGATCCAGATGATGATGTTGTTGTAGCTATTCGGATGCTGCAAAAGATGAAGACTCAGTACTGAAGATGTTGATATTCCAGTATTGAAGATTTGAAGATGTTCCAGTGACTGTTTGAGTTACTAATGATGTTAAAGAAAGCTTCCAATGATTTATAGATGTATCATGTATCATGTAGTTGATGACTCCTTGCTCCTATAGATGTTGTTATAATATCCTTCTTGTTAAGGGGGAGTGTTGAGATATTGTAACTTCTAAGAATATTATATTTGTACTTTATTATTTAAGAGATGTTTCATTCCTCCGTGGAGACCCTATTGTATATCCGGAGATGTTTATTCGTCCGAGATAATGTGGTAACTAGGGTTATTAGACCTCCCTTGTAGGGTCGGCCCCGAGTTAGCTGTTTAGGGGTTATTAGACTCTCTTAGGAGAGGTCGGCCCAGTTAGGGTGAAAATTCAATTAGAATATGAGTATAAATAAAGGAGGCGTGTTCCTCATTTATCACTCATTCACTCACTTGTGATTGGCGCATATGAGAGAGAGAGATCTGCATAGGAGGAGAAGGAGCTCTTCTTTGGGGACTACATCTTTGTAATTGTTGATCATCTATATTAAGGAAATCTTTGTTGGCTTTTCTACCCCATGAGGGTTTCGCAGGGTAAATATTTATCTATCTTGTGATTGTGTTTCTTTTGTGAATTTAGGTTAAACTTAACATAACTCAATCCATTAGCATACTGTTTCCTTTTCCTTTCTCTATACGATGCAATGCCATATAGATCACCATTTGATTGGGAAATGGTGTTTATAATGGCATCAAGGATCTCTACAAGCGAGTGGTGGAGCTAATATCCACCCCTCCACATGTCCCCAATCTCTCGGACCCTTATAATGGCATCAAGGATCTCTACAAGCGAGTGGTGGAGCTAATATCCACCCCTCCACATGTCCCCAATCTCTCGAACCCTTACAATCTCTCTCAATATCTCCGCATTAGGATGCATGTACTAGCCACTGCAATAAAAAATGCAAAAAAAATTTATAAACATATACATGGTATAATGACATCTCTTAGAAATGTAAAATGTACAACTAGTGTAACAAATAATGACATGAGTATTTATAATTTAAAATTTAAAATGGATCAATTACACTAGAGAATCAACATAAAAACTTTCCATGTTAAATTTATGTTAAATTGGTCGTGAATGCATGCCTACACACTAAGATGTTCTTCAAATATGAGGAATTGTTATTACTGTTGCAAACTAAATCTTGTGACTCAACCTAGAAGGTCTTTATATGCTTGTAGCTTTGTGTAAAAATGTTTTGAGTTAATCACATTGATGCATGGTGAAGAAGGTAAACCAAGAGATTATAAAATGCATGTGTTTTACAATTAAGTTACATTATAAAACACATGATCAAGATTATTAATATCTCATTGAAAGTGAAGCACCTTGGATACTTGTTTGTCTTTGAGTGTGTTATGTTGGTTGAGTTACTACCACTTTATGTAAAGGATTATTAAAAACCAATTGCACTTTTTTTATTTAGTGTGTCTTCTATGTGGTATCTCTTGGTTACATGTTGGTGTTAACACAATGCAAATTTTTGACTATCCAACTAATGTCAAAAATACTTGGTCCAACCATAGAAGTTCTATCACCAAGAAGCTTTGGCACAATACTATAAATGGAACTTGGTGCAACTATAACATTAGGTATTTTAGTGCAAAGAAAATTTGGTGCAATGAGAGTTTTTCATGTTCTAGCACACCAAATTTTGTTAAGTTTCTAGCATGACAAACACTACTAAGGTTCATGTACATATTTAAAAAGCTACATGTAGTTCAATTTTCATAAATAAAAACCTTGATATGGGAAAATCTCCCCTGATACCCTACCTCAAACTATGGGAAATTGCATACTATTACAATAAAATCAAGTTTGAAACTCTATGAACTATGTAGTCTTCCAAGAAAGGAATCAATAGGTTCATGAGAGTCATAAAGAGGATCCCTAATATTCTAATGTCTCTTTTAAAAAAATTAGAGCTTTCATTCTCACCCTCCCAATGAAAATTTTCAAGTATAAAAGACAAATTTGGGAGTTTATACGTCAAGCCACTACAAGACAAATTAGGAGTTTTTTTCCCATGTTAACAATACCTAAATAAACAGAATGGGGTCATGTTGATTTTCTCACATGCACTAAACCCTCTCACAAATAAACAATATTTTCTGTGAATGTGGAATTGTTTTGTTGGTTCAAACCATTGGTTTGTGATTTTGTTTGGTTCTCTTATGATCTCTTAGAGTTCATTGCAAGGATTTGTTGGTTCAAACAATTGGTTTGTGATTTTGTTTGGTTCTTTTATGATATCTTAGAGTTCATTGCAAGGATAATCTTAGGGGTGAAATTTATCCCATGGGCTATTTTTCCAAAAAACGATTCGCCAATTTGGGTCCTTAAAATTATCCCTGGACTTCATTGCAGGTTTTTTTTTAATGTTTTTTTAGCATATAAATTGAATGAAAATAGAAACAGGAGAGAAGATTTACCTGTGGTTACGTGAAATGGATGCGCGTTGTGTATTCATATCCTTTATGGAATCCCTATTTGGCTACTTTGGGCTTGTCCATTCCTAGAGTTAAGAAATGCATATGCATTGTCCTTTTCTAATTGGTTTGGGATTTTGTTTCGTTCTTTTATGATCTTTTAGAGTTCATTGCAATTTTTTTTAATGTTTTTTGAGCATATAAATTGAATGAAAATAGAAATAGGAGAGAAGATTTAGCTGTAGTTGAGGAGAAATTCATTGAGGATGCCTCTAGATGCCAAAATCATGTCTGCAGTTTGTGTATTCCTATCATTTATGGCATCCTTATTGGCTACTTTGGGTTGTCCATTCCTAGAGTTAAGAAATGCATATGCATTGTCCTTTTCTACAAGGGATGTGTGTTTTGTAAAACATCAATTGCATCTAAAAGAGTATATGGCTTGAAACAAGTACCTCACACATGGTATGAAAAGTTGATTGAGCATCTTCTACAATTGAATTTCAAACACTTTAATCTCGATGATGCAACATTGTTTGTAAAGAAAGTTGGAATATCTATTGTATATTGTGGTGTATGTAAATGATCTTTTCATGAAAGGGAACAATGAAAGTTACATTTCATCCATAAATAAAGAATTGAAGAAGGGCTTTGAAATGCTAGATTTGGGAATTTGGTAAAACTTCACTACTACATGGCAATTGAAGTGACTCAAACTCCCAAATACTTGTTCATTTCCCAAAAAAAGAGTACATTGAAGAGATGTTGGATAGACTTGCATGATAGATGGGAATCCTTATCTACCTTACCACCACCTTTCCATATTTATGAAAAACCCATTACACCATAAATGTTCTAAAATTACTTGAAGGGGACTCAAAATTTTAGACTCAAGTGTACTCTAGATGGATGAAGATTCCACAATAGAATATATGTGAATGCACTCTAGATGGATGAAGATTCAATAAAATATATGTGAATGTGGCATAGGCAACCAAGGAAATTGTGTTGATCAATAAAATATTAAGATTTACGAATAGAACATGTAAATTCTTTGTGATTTTGAGCTTATGAATTTCTCATAAAATTCCTTAAAATTGATTAAACATTTTCCAATATACGATCCAAGTGATTATACAAAAATCATACACTAAGCTTTAAACATGAGAAGTCAAGCAAACATATTATTCAATTCAACAAGTAGTAAATTTATTGGCCCACACAATTAGAACAAAATATTTCGAACACTGAATATAGAACAAAATATTTCGAAGTAGTAACTTCGTTGGCACACTGATAGAACATTAGATTTACGTTACAATATTAGTTGATATAGGTCATTAAGTATTTTTAGACTGGATCTGGGAATGTGAACTAACAACTAATACTAGTACTATAGTGCTAGCATGTCACTGGTCGTTCTCGGAAATGTTACAAAGTGGGCCGTGCTTCATCAACCATTTCTTCGTCGGGTTCTTCGTTGGGTTCCCTTACCAGTTCTATAACTGTCAAATCCAAAAGACTCTCCATCGCCAGCATATCAGCTGCCTACAAATGCAAATATTACAATCCAAATATAGATATCAGAAAAAACACAAATACAATATAGCAACAAGCCAACGTTTATTTTTCAGTTGTAATGAAATTGTTAAGTTAAAACTGAGATCGCACCTGTAATGCTAATGTCAATATTGCAATTTAATAATTAGAAATGTATAACAAACCACATTTGAGTTGTTTTATTGAATTTAAATCAGTATATTGAGTTGTAGAGTACCTAGTTACATTCGTGTAATTAGTATATATTCAAGCATCCAGAGGATGATTTTTATTTGGATGATCTTTATCTTGATTGCTGATTCTAACTGGTATGAAGTAAAGTCAACTTTGCTCCATGCTAGTTGGATAGAGAGAATCAGCAATCGACATGAATTTTTTAATTATTTTGTTACCATACTTAACTATAAAATATATTAAATATGAGATAACATTCTGGGTAGATTTACCATCATTAGATCCAATAATGTTGTTGAATCGACAGTGCCGATAAACTTCCGATCCCATGCCTTCAGAAGGTCGGGCGGTTGAGAAGAGTTCTGAACGTGATACTCGCAGTATTCGATCATCTTTTGCAGTATTTGGGTAGATACGTCTAGAGGCACCACTTGATGACCTAATTTTTCTTCCCCTACACAATCTGTCATATCTTTTATCACCTTCGATTGCATTGCGACCTGTTTATCCACTTTAAAAATGTGGCCCTCACTGCTTTTTAATGCCACTCTAACAGAGGCATTGTTATTTTCCATTGGAATCGGACCGGCTGCACAGCTAAAACAATGGAATCAATAAAATAAAAATGATATCCATTAAACAATCCGGAATCACAGTCGATAACACAAACAAAAGTCATAAACAAAACACAAAACTCATGGGCAAATCATGCCAATGCAAAGACATTTTTTTAAAAATTTTGCTGGGATTTTGATATTCCAATATAAAGGAATCAGAATTAGTTTATAAACATCTCTGAAATGGATCCCAACACTTATGATGCCCTAGCCATCACCCAATACCCAGTGCCATTAAACCACACTCAAGCATTTATTAGAAGATACTTATTACTGCCATCCTTATTTGGATTGCTGATTCTTTCCATCCAATGGGCATGGAGCAAGATCAACTTTTGACCTTACTCCATATTGATTGGATGAAAGACCTGGAACAAGATCAACCTTTAAAATACTCCATACTGGTTGGATGAAGGGAATCAACGAACGAGATAAGCTCAAGACATTTATTACAGCCAGACCGAAAAACAACAACCACTGTCAAGTAGTTAGCTGCTGTTAGAGAAGCAAGAATACAGTGGCTGCTGTTAGAGAAGTAAGAATACAGAAAGCAGCGAAATGCATAATAAAACAGAGAATTAATGCCGAAACCGAAAATAAACCTGGAAAATAAACACGAATAATGTAAACTTCCTTGAGCTTGAGATCCTCTCCTTTGGAATAGAAAACAGTGATTGAGCGACAGTACCAAACGAGACAGAGAAGTGCCCTGCTTGCCAACCGTGATGGCTTATTCTCAGGGCTACCAGCTGCTGCTCGGCCTGAAGCCGATTTCCATACTCCTGTCCTCTTCCGTTACAAGAAACCGTTATGATAACTGTGTTCTTACGTGGAGGTATTGGCCTCAGCTCGCATGTCTCTTAGGGCGTGGGTTTGAATCCCGAACGGTTAATGGTGGTTAATCAAATTGCAATAAGAAATATGTCAACACTTATTATTTAGAAGAATCAAAGTAGGGCGTGGGCTTGAACTCTTAATGGTTAATGGTGGTTAATCAAATTGCAATGAGAAATATGTCAATATCTACTATTTCGAATATTTACTATTTCGAAGGATCAAAGTATGATTAGAAAGACATTATATTATTTATAAAAATTGAAAGTGATGATAATCATTCCTTCCAATCACTCAAATTTTTTTGTAAACAGCATAAGGAAATTATATTAGAGTACATGAGAATCAGTAGATTCAAGAGCTTTCTGAAGCTTTTCATGGAGCAAAGAGAACAAAAATTTCTGAAGCTTCTCATGGAGCAAAGAGAACAAATAAGAACCTCTGTAGACCTGCCCTTCTATGGGCTGAATAGCATTGACATAATTACAGCCTACCAGTAAAAACATAGACTGAACTAGACCAGAGAGATAGACTAGAGTCTGACAGTAAACCATTAGCCAAAGCACCCCCATTAGCCAATGCAACCCCGAACAGGAACCGGGTCATCCGCAGCAGCAACACCCAAGGATTCATGCAATAAACTGTCAGTAGCTTGGGCGTCTGCTGCAGTAGCAAAGCCATCCACGTGAACATTCAGGTTACCAGCCATTCCGAACCACTCAAATTACATCCATCACACCATATAAGATAATCTAGAATAATATACCAACACATTTCTCACCTCATGCCAGCGCTGTTCATGAGTGCTGCTCTCGGCTCAGATATCCTCGTTCAGCGTAGTGTCCCGGGCAAGGGTGGAGTATGGCCCTGTTTCCCCGCACGCAATAATGCAAAATAACAATGGACGGACGTGTTCCCTTCCTCCCTCCGCTGTATTTGCACCCGGGCAGGATCACGCATATGAAATCGATTTTCTCAAACTTGAACTTTTAGGATTTTGCACTTACTAACATTAATCCCTACACTTATTATTCAACTTTAGATGGTATTCATTTCTGTTCCAAAGGATAGGTGCATCAAACCCAAGATCAATATTTGTATTGATGCAATCCCTCAAGGGTTTACGATCTTTATTAGGAGGGCTCACATGGAGATTGGATTTAAATTAATTGGTTGGAAGTGAGACTTAAAACCAATATAAATTTATTTTAATTTCGGAATCACGAATCAAATCCTTGGAGTTGGAAACATTTTTTAAAGTGAAAAATTCAAGGAAAAGTTTGCACATCAAGGGATTTGATCCCTCTCAAGGCTTGGTAAATCAAGAGTTAAGATAGGGGAGGGTCACCAGTAGTGGTGCACCCCCCCTTAGCCACCTTGGATGGAGGCATGGCGGATATGCGACGGTGTGTCACTGCTCTAGCGTGTTGCACCAAGTCTTGTGATTATGTGTGTCTTTATGGCGCTTTTACTCACCTGGGGATGTGCCCTAGTCCATGCACCTTCTATAATGATGTCCTCCATCGGCCGCCCATTTTTTCTTAGGGTCTATTTGTTGGTGGTGGTGACTTGCGTGTTGCGTCGTCTTCTCGATGTGGTGTTACAAACCCTCTGGTTTTGTGGGTTGTTCTCCTCATCAGGGGTTGTCATTCCTTGCAATGCTAGGTGGTTGCTTGTCATGGTTGTGGTGGTTCTTAACATCGGCTCAATTGTTTCTCTGCGTTGAGGTGGTGGTTCTTGGTGTCAGCCCATTAGTTCCTTGGATTCAACATCGTCGTTCCATTCACCCTTGACTATGGTAAGCTTGCGCGCCATTTCTGCAACATTGTTTATCCAATGTTTACCCAAAATTGTGGTTGACTACCCCTGCCACTAGTTGTTTTGCAGGTGAAGCAGTGCATTTTGGAGGCAAGTTGCGGGTGAAGCATTCTTGCTATGGTAGTCGAAACAACGATAAACTGGGTAGGATTCCAATCCTACCAACTTCTACTTGTGTTCTTCAACACAGCAATCCTCCTTACGGAAATTTGTCTCGATTTTTGGCACCATTGTTTTTTTCAATGGAATTTTCTATTAAGGTAGAGTTCTGCAGTGTTTGCTCTGATGGGTTTCTTGCAGTATGTTCAGAAATGCATTTGACCTGTAAAATTCATATAATGCAATTGTTCTTTTTTTTAATTGTAGCGGCCTCTACGAGAATTGTTCTTTCTCTATGTTTCTTTGAGTTTAATTTGTATGTAAATGTATATGTGTGATTTGGGTTGCTAAAACCCTAGCGGTAGCATATGGCATGCTACTTAAAACCTAGTGGTTACCTTGGCAGTTGTAGTAGCCTCTGCTGGAATTGTTCGTTCTATGTGTATAATTTTTCCTTTTTAAGCTTGGAGTGGCCTCTGCTGGAATTTCTTTGCATGACATTTGTATGTAAATGTATATATGTGTGATTTGGGTTGCTAAAACCCAAGCGGTAGCATGTGGCATGGTGCTTAAGCCCTAGTGATTAGCTTAGCAATTGTAGTGGCATCTACTAGAATTGTTCATTCTTTGTGTGTAATTGTTCTTTTTTTGCTTGGAGTTTCCTCTGCTGGAATGTTCTTTCTCTGCATGAAATTTGTATGTAAATTTATATATGTGTGATTTGGGTTGTTATAACCCTAGTAGTAGCATATGGACCGGTGCTTAAACCCTAGCAGTTAGCTTCATAGTTGTTGGGTTGAGAATCGTGGCTTATAGGGAAACTAGTAAGCTTATTCCTTTTGTTGGGTGAGGGATATTCGTCAAATTATAGAGGGTAAGCTTATTTTGTTCACAGGTATGGGGATATGGGCTAAAAATGCTTCGACCTTGCATCTTTGTATACTGGTCTCTAATATCCCAATTTTGGTTTTTATATGGGCTTGCAGGGATGGAGAGGCTCGAAGCCCTCTTTCAAATGGTTCCATTGTAAGAATGAGAATCTAAGAAGTCATGTTGTTTAGGGTTTAGGGTTTCCTTGCTCTTTGCATTTTTGCATTAAATTTGGTAGAAAGAATCATTTGGGTCATGGTTTTTTAAGCCTGTAGTGGTTTGCTCCTTGTATATTGTGTTTTAATTTCATATCTTTAATGGTCATTTGTGTATTTATGATTATATGTGTGGATGATATGATGTGTTTCATGTTTAGAATTGGATGTGTGGATGAATGGATGTTTGATTTCACTCTCGGTTCCATGGCAAGGTTGGGTACATAAAATTTCAGGTTGTATAGGCCTGTGGTGTGTTGCTCCTTGCATTTTTTCCTTGAATATTGTATAATGAAATATTTGGTTCGTGGTTGTTTAACCCAGTCCTGGATTGCTATTGAGTATGGTTGTGCTGAATTTTATTTTGAATGGGTGCCTTGAAATAGTTTATTGTTTTTTATAACATAAGAAAACATATGAGATTTGTGTCATGAAATAAATCGGTCTTCATGAAAGAAATCTGTCTTTATTTGTCCATAGATTTGTCCATGGATTTGCAAGTTAATTATATTATCCATTTTGGAAAGCTATGTATCTATATTGTGCATGCTACAAGTGTGTGAATTTTGTTTAAGAATGGAATGTGCATGTCTATGTTGCATCTTTTATTCTCCCATGCTTGATGAGTTAGTCCACTAGGATTTTAATGGGAGTCAGGACCCATTTAAATGGTTAATTGCAACTGTAAAATCCAAAAAAAAAATCATGGTGAATTTGGGGTTGTTTATGGCCCTATATTTTGATGGGATGAAATGGATGCAATTGTTTTTCATTTTCTATCATGAATGATTCAACATTTTGTCATATTAAATGTCTAAGTTATTTATGGTGTAGGGTGTTGAGTATAATGAAATATTTGGTTATTAGTTGTTTAAGCTTGTTCTAGCTTGCTATTAAGTATAGTTCTCTTAAATTTAGCAGTATGAATTCAATTTAGAAATTGCTTGTGGTTTCTGTAGCTTCTTTGCTTTCTTGATCTAGAAAAGAAAACGAGGTTTAGGGTGTTCAACAATTCGATTTTGAATGGGTGCTTTGTAATGGTTTATTGTTTTGGTTAACATAAACAAACATCTCTAATATGAGTGCTATGGAATTCTTCTACAATTACTGTTCATACATTTTAGTGATCTATATATTTGTAGATCTAGCTTTCTACATTTGCAATTTTGTGAGATTTTAGTTCGAAGCTATCTATGGTTTGTAGTATCTAGGAAGATATCTATAATGAGCAAGAACAACATAGTCATGAAAGAAATCTATCTATCTTTGTTCATAAATTTGTTCATGAATTTGTTCATGAATTTGCAATTTAATTCTATTTTCTATTATGGAAATCTATCTATCACTATTGTGCATGCTACATGTGTGCACATTTTGTTTAGGAATGGAATGGGCATGTCTTTGTTGCATTTTTAGTTCTTCCATGCTTGATTAATTCATTGCATTTATTTTATATGCACTCATACATGCATTTGTATTCCATTCATATTTTAATGGAAGTCATGACCCTTTTAAATGGTTAATTGCAGCAAAGTTTCCGAAAATCGTCTTTAGTGGTGAATTTGGTGTTGTTTATGCCCCTATAGTTTGATGGGATGCAGTGACTTGCTCCTAGTACCTTGGGTTCCATGGCAAGGTTGGATATGTAAAATTTCAAATTGCATATAAGCTTGTAATTCCTTGCTCCTTGTATTTTTTGTTTTAATTTTTGGAAATGCCCCAATAGATTCTGGATCCCAAAGAATATGTATGGATAGTTGGAAAAGTGCCTCTTTGAAAACTAGGTACTTGGATAAATGGAACTACCAGGTGGCCTTATATAAATTATATTGGAACACATTAAGGTTAGGTTCCTTAACACTGGATATGTAATGGATGATGAGAAAAGTTCCTTAGCGAATAATTCCTTGAAGAGAACTTAGAGTTATTGTTATTGTTATTGTTCTTGATATAGACATCATTCAGTTGTAGCATCTATTTTAGCATCCAAATCTGCAAAAGGATTAGATTGATAGTTCTAAATTTCATAATAATAGGGGTATTATATAATGCAAGTGCCATGATTTATATGGCCTACATATTGGCCAATGCATTTGAAATATTACTTATAATGTTGAGTGCTTCAATCCATGTACTTTGTGAACTTTGATCTTAAGAATACATATGCATGGAGCTTGGCCAGTTAATATATACTCAAGGCATGGGTGTTTGTAGGAATTGGCACATGTTGTTCTTTCCACTAGATGCATTATTGGGGGTTGTCAATATCAATGGAAAACCTGTGATTACATCCATAAATGTATGTAAGCAAATGAGATCCTTGCCCGCATTCACTATGCATTGTTTTTGTCTTAAATATCCTTAGGATGGAAGGGATGATGTAATTTATTGTTTTTACTTCATGATATGTAATGAATGCAATCAATTTAATTTGAAGAAATATTTATTCTAATTTCATTTTCATGGCACCATAAAATAATATAACCTTGTTTGAGTTCCTTGTTAATACCATTGCATAATTTATATGAATTAGAGATATGATTGTCCTCATTATATCAAAGTCTAATTTCATATTATGGGTACAAGTATGGATCTCATCCATCATGACTCAATAGTGAAATTAGGAAAACTATTTATAGGAACTTCATTAAGGAGACATGGAATTTCCCATCCCTATTGTTATAGTATAAGGGAATACATGCCAAATCCCAGGATGCTTGGGACTGCATCCTTGCTAATCAAGTCCTTAGATTTGATACAAACAAAAAATGGAGCAGCAACCAAAAATTTCCTTTGTTACAAAATCCACACTACTTGTGGTGAGGCTAAACGCATAAAATCCCAATGGTTTAGGGGTATTTAGAGAGCTCATTGCCCAAGTTTGATGTGTTTCTTATAGTTGGTTCATCCAGGTGGGTTGGGCTGCCCAAGTTTTCTTGATCTAGATTGGTTGAGTTTTCCTCATGTTCTTAATCCCATCTTGTTACTTGCACCCAAGGAGGAATTGAAAATATTTAGCTTTGACTTGTTCTCAACACACCTAGATTGACTGTAGGTGATGGAAAAGAATATGCCATAGTTTCCCCTACACCGGTAGAAACAAAAAGGGGGAGGTATGTCGTCTTGATGATATTGGCGGATATGGATGTTTATAAGGTCTTGGAATAATCGTGTAGTGTATGAAATTGGATCCAATACATTGGACATCCTCCGACCCTCCTCAAACATTTTTCCAGTCCTCTCCACCTCCTTTGTCCTCCCCCGTTCATTTTATGTTGTCTATTGAAACTTTCTTTGTTCCTTTTCCCACCTTGCCGCCTATTTTTGGTGCTCTTTTACTTTCCTTTCTTGTTCTTTTTGTATCCTTTCCTTCCTTCACTTTTCAATAACTAGAATCCTTGATGCCTTCCTCTCCTTTTCCAATTCCTCCTTATGTTGTTTTAAATCTTGCATCTCATTTTTCTTTTGTTATGTCTCAACTAATAATTTGATGTATTCTTCTGAAGTGAGTAGTTGAAAAATTCTGCTTAATCGAAGATAGTCAGTTGCTCTTGTTTGATTTTTCTGCTATCACTCTCTCCAATGGCATCCTTAGGAATTGGCCGAATACTGGTGTGGTTCTTTGTTCAATGTGAGGATCATCTTGGGGTAGTGCTTCATCTGCAAAGGAGACATCACCCGGAAATTCATTGTCTACACTATTTTCTTGTACACACCCTTCATCTAGATAATAATGGGAAAATTGATTGTTGAGGATTGATGGAAACAAAGGCATGTTAAGTCTTTCTTCATTGGTGTCGGTGACAATATATCTATTAATATTCATCATCAATCCCACTAACCATTTAGGCTATAATGCTTGGGTTGGAATTTTTGGTTTCTCATTGTTGCTTACTAGTGCTTCACCACTGTCAACCACATTCATATTTGTAGTGCCATTATGATTTTTCTCTACAAAATATATAGGTGTTTCATAGGATCCAACAACTTGATAGTTCTTCACAACTGGCTCATGGACATGATCTGCAAAACCTGCATGTGTTTAATTTGATATGAAAACCTCATCGTTATTGACAACTTGTTCATGGTCATATTGAGTAGCACTGACATGTTCATTATTGTCACCTAATGGCTAGCATAGTCCATGAGAGAGGGATCAGATGTTGTCTGCAACATCTACATATTGATTTTCTTTTACATCAAATCCTCGACTGCATATAGTATCATGGACAAGAGCATCAAGATTAAGTGTCTAGATTCCAGTCCGCCTAAATCCAACCTTGATATTTGAGGGTGTGAGAGCCCTTTTAAAGATTAACGTGCATGTTTAGCTAATTCAATACTCTTGACCTCTCTCCCTGGGTTGTTTTCCATCCATGATGATCTCTCAAACCTAAAGAAACACTTGAAAGGAATAAACACACTAGCATTGAGAGGTTGCAACTTATGAATAGTATGTGCAAGCAGAGTCAACAAGTCAATGTGCAACCTGTTTGCCTCCTCAATGGTCTGTACATCTATGTGGATACCATGGCCATTGAAAATTAACAAGTTTCTATTTTCAGGTGAGACACTACTAGGTATAGATAAAACATAGAGACTGATGCACTGATTGCATTTACAAAACAAAGAATGGTTATCATACAACTTATTTTGGCACATTCATGCTCCCTCTCTTGGTAATTACCTGCATGCAACAATTCCTCCCTGATTGTAAACCTGTTTCGTTGCAGTTCCATATATCGTCTGGACTGCAGGCATGTTTCTCATACACGGTGCATAATATGTCATTGAATTTTGACACGACTGTCAGGCATACATTTATAGACCTGTCTTTATCAAGGCCCTATGTAGTTCATAACAAAATATCTAGATGCCTTGTATTGAATCCAAACCATCATGCTTTCCTAGGGAATCCATCTCTGAATGGATTTGGCCTACCTTGACAGATTTGGGCAACAATGGATTTTAGTTGTATCAATTCCAAGTTCCCGACTGAGTACCTCTACACTGTCAGATAAAACACTCTCTTGAACCTGCTCCTGGTTCTTCTTTACCTAATGCATTTGTCTATAGAAGATCCATTCTCGAAATGAAGAGATTTGCATACAAATCCAAGATTTGATCGACAAAGGCCATATCCGATCCATCTCCTCCCCTTGTGGAAGTCCAGTCGTCCTCATTCCAAAGAAAGACGGGACTTGGTGCATGTGCATCGACTACAGGGAACTCAACAAAATATCAGTGAAGAATCGGTACCCTCTGCCGCGGATAGACGAGCTCATTGACTGTCTGAAAGGTGCTAAGTTATTTACTGAGATCGACTTCAAGTCGAGATATCATTAGATTCCAATCGAGCCCTCAGATGTATGGAAAACTGCTTTCAAGACCAAGGAACGATTGTTTGAATGGTTAGTCATGCCTTTCGGCTTAACCAATGCACCCGGGACCTTCATGCGATACATGGATGACATTCTTCGACCTTTCATCGGAAAATGTGTCATTTTCTACCTTGACGACATATTGATTTTCAGTCGATCATGGGAAGAACATGTCGGACAACTTCGACAAGTCCTCGACACTCTCAAGCAACATTGAATTTACTTGAATATGGACAGGTGTACCTTTGCGATGAACAACATCAAATATTTGGGGTTTGTAATTGACTTTGTAGGCATTCATGTCGACCCAGAAAAAGTACAAATTCTCAAAGATTGGCCCATTCCTCATAGTGTTCAAGAACTATGAAGTTTTCTTGGTTTGGAAAATTTCTATCGATGGTTGATACTCGACTTCAATCACATAGCCTAGCCCTTGAATCAGTTGACAAAAGGAAGTGGGAAAACTGTCTTTAAATGGACACCGACACAACAGGAAACTTTTGAACATCTCAAACACAAGCTATGTACTGCACTAGTACTTGTGTTACCTGATTTGCAATAGCCTTTTGAGATTAAGACGGACGCATCGGACTATGCCTTGGGCGCAGTGATCACTCAGTTTGGTCACCCAGTCGCTTTTCATTCTGAAACTTTTAACAACATTGTTAGAAGATATTCGACATACGAAAAAGAACTGTATGGCATTGTGCAATCTCTCAAACAATGGAGGCATTACATCCTTGGCAAGGAAACGGTCATCCTCACTAACCATAAGCCTCTTCAGTTCGCTCCGACACAATCAAAACTTCAAACAACTCGACAACTTAAGTGGATTAATTACCTGCAACAATTCCAGTTGGTAATTAAGTATCAGAAAGGTAAAGCTAACACCTCCGTCGATTGTCTACTCATACCGCCCATTACTCTCCTTTTCACAGTGATGAGTATGCAAAGATATGACACCACTACTTGGCCTCATTTGTATCAGGAAGACATCAAATTTTCACTAGTCTACTGACAGCTTCAGAATGACAAGTTGTCGACCGCTGACTATTTCCTGAAAGAAACCTTGCTATACAAGCTTAGACATCTTTGTGTATCGACAAGTGAGCATCGACAGTAGCTCATTTGGGACGCGCACTACAACAAGACTGCAGGACACTTTAGAGTAGCAAAGACACTTGCTATTCTGCAGAACTATTTCTTTTGTCCTACACTTAAATCCAACGTCAACAAATGCATTCGATCATGCATGGTTTGTGTCATTTCTAAACCGCCTAATGGATGACAGGGATTGTACAAACCTCTGCCAGTTCCTATTGGACCATGGGAATCTATTTCTATGGACTACTTAACGGGATATCCTACTACGAAACATCAGCATGACACAATCTTAGTAGTAGTCAATAGATTTTCCAAGATGGCCATTCTCGTACCATGCAAGAAGACCACGACAGTGCAGTAGACTGCTCATCTCTTCTTCACACATGTTTGGAAACACTTTGGTTTACCGACAACCATCATTTCTGACAGAGATTCCAGATTCGTCAGCATCTTTTGGAAAACCCTTTGGAAACAGTTAGACACCTGAATCTCATTGTCGACATATTTGCATCCGCAGACCAATGGATAGACGGAAGTTGTGAATCGCTTGGTCATACAACTACTTCGCATGTACAACCACAAGCATCGACGCACATGGGATAAAATTCTTCCATACATACAACACATCTACAATCGTGCTCAGCACAGCTCTACGGGCAAGAGTCCATTTGAGATCTGTTATGGATTTCAACCCTCAGTGCCTATCGACTTGCTCAGCTTCTCGACACAGCCGAAATACGACACTGACCACAACCAACGAGAAGTTGAAAAAGCATTGAAGTTTCATGAACAGATTTGCAACATCCAGCGACAAGCACAAGACATGTTGCACAGAGCAAACGCAAAAGCTAAGGCCCGACACGACGAGCATCGTATCCCTCATTCATTCCAAATTGGGGATAAGGTCTGGTTACATCTTAAGAAGGAGCGATTCACTGGCCCATTCAAGAAGCTTAAACCTCTGCGATATGGTCCATACAGTATTCTTTAGCAGATTGGAAACAATGCTTTCTAGCTCGACATTCTTGTATGCCTTGGTCTACATCCATTCTTCAATGTGGATCTACTTCAACCATATCATGCACCACTGTTGGAACAGAAAGAATTGTAGACAACAGAACCCGATGGCATCAACCCAGATGTTTAGGAGCCTCCTCCTTGCGACACCATTGTGGGATGACGAGTACGCCATACAAGGACAAACACAATTATAATGTTTTAGGTTGCTAAGGCAGGACTGATCCCAACACAAGGAAAGTGGTACTCTGCTACTGAAATAACCAACAAGTTTCCTCACCTTCACGAGCAAACAATGGGGACCATTGTTTCTTAAGGAAGGAGGTCTGATTCATATCGCATTTGGCATTATTGTCAGATTCCGACTTCAACATCTATTGCGACCAGTCATCATTGTCGACACAAATCCAACGAGTTTCGACTTCGACACACTCCATGACTTCAACACAACTTTGGCAAATTGTCGAACTGCAACATGACTTTGAAACACTCAACGACCTCACAGTTTCGCGACGTCGACATACAGCATTGACCTACAACTTGCGCAACACTATCTTGTGACTTGCGACTGTCGAACTTTGACAAACTGTCTCTCTGTCTTCCAATCAACTGTAACAGTTGAACTGCCGAATCGTTATAACTTCTTTTGTAACTAAACATAATGGAAAGGCACCCAAGCATCTCACCACTCTCTATATAATCATGTAAACTATTGTAATGTACATCTTATTAGTCTGTATCTTTATATCCAGTAATAGAGAAGATCAATTCGCATTCCTACATATTTGTCTGTGTGTATTTGTGTTCATCTGTGTAGTGTAACTCTGCTTGCATATTTAACTTCTTATGCTTCTGTCATAACAGGGCCGACTCATTCAGTCGAACTGTTGTCCCCCTCAGCTTCCTGGCCCCAAGTGGATCAATGACCTTGGACCACCTAACCATGTGAGGATCGCGTAGATCGAGATCATCTAGCTCAACCTGTGGCCTCAACAATGGGACCCGTTCCAAGAAGAAAGAGACCACAATGGACCTGTATCCAAACTGTTTCAGCTCACCCCTGCGGCATTTGGTGAGTTGTTCACTAACATCGGTGAGGATCCTCTCACACTATTTGAAGACAATAGGTTCCATACACTTAATGGAATAGAACATATGGGCATGGGTGGCCTGATGAGCAGTCCTACTGCTCACCACCCGCTCTATGGTGAAGAGCACAGTACGCAGGGGTCGATCTCTGACATTCTTGATGGGAATTTTCCCAGCAAGCATTTACATCCCTGGTGTGCAAAATTGAGCCACCAAGCTCTCAGTAGAGTGGTCACTACCTCGCGGACCAGAAAGTGAAACTGGGGCTCCGCTCCTAGACAACCCCGTCATAAAATAAACATTCTCCACATCCAAAGTAAGAATGTGGGAACCCACATGGAAGTGTTGTTGATCTGGATCCCACAATATGATCAGATAATCCAGTAACTGTACCTGGTACCTCATGCCCTATACGTGAAAGAACTTTAACAAGACACATCGTTGCAATGCATTCATTGAATTTGGGTCATTTTCTGCTTGGGCATATTCCATTTCGTGCTCTCTCTCCTTCCATTAGACCATGGTGAAATTCAAGGCCTACATAAACATCAAATTGATGCATATTAGAACCTTTCTCAAGCATTGGATTGGGATTCTTTGGACCCTTTTTTTATTTTTTCATGTGGATCAGCGCCGACACACCCCGCCTTTGCAGACAGTGCATCAACGACGCACTTTCGCCATGCGAGAGGCACGTCAAAGAGCCCTCGGCGCACTTCCCGTAAGGGGAAAGCGCATCGCCCAGGGCACACGCAATCCCCTCCTTAACAAGCCAAAAAACCCTAAATATTAACCATAAAACATAAAATTAATCTATTTGAAATTTATATAGAAAGGTTAAGGCCTACCTTTCACTAACTTGGCAAGAAACAATTGACTGTAGCTTCTGCAATCGACATTTGAAAATCAGCTCCAAAGTGGTGTTTTTACTATTTCTAACTTGGTAAAAAAACATTGGTAACTATTTCTTACTATTTGACTTTTATATAAAAGAAAATAGAATATTCCCTTTTTAATTTTTCTTATATGGGTCCTTTTTGCTATAGTTGGTAATATATTTACATCTAAACACCTTATTGTCATTTCTGACATAGTTTTTGGAGTTTGCAGATGAAGTAAAGCAGTGTTCTGACTTTATTGGAGACTTTCGTTGACATTTCATACTTTTTATCAAGTGCAAGTAAGTCTGGTTGTTCATAGTTAACCCACAGTTCACTAATTAAGAGCCAGAGGAATCTGCGGAAGCGGAAAGAATTTTTCAATTCGACAAGTTTCGAACCTATTAAGTAGGTTCATCCTCGGGAGAACAAAGATCTCACTCTCTTTTTGCACTTGGATGTGAGGGATAAATACTTAATCTCAACATATTTTATCTTTTTAATGATTTAATTAAGGTCGGTTCATATGGTTAGGGTTAGGTTATTAGTCATTTTTTATACAGTATAGTTTTTGGTTTTTACTAATGTAATTTAATAAAGTGTTTAATTTAATATTTTAATTTATTTTAAATTATTACTATGTATCTTTAAATAATGATTTAAATATGTAATTTAGGTTAAAAGTTTTAGATATAAATTTTCTTACCTTATTATTTTATGATAATGGTAATAAATTATTACTATTATTTATTTTCTTTATTTTTTAATTAGGTCTTAAGATTATATCTACTTTATTTTAATATTGATATTAAATGTAGTGTTTATCCTTTACTATTAAGTGTAATCTTTATGGTTAAATATTATACTTCTTTTAAAATTAGGTATAAGTTTATTGAACCAGAAGAATAATATTTTTATAAACATACTATTTCTTTTAAACATAAGATTACACTAGTATTAAATTAGTAGTGTAATCCTTATGGTTAAATATTCTTCTTCTTTTTAATTTAGGTATAAGTTTATTAATCTAGATAGTATATCCACTTAATACTGATATTATGCTTTATATCTAACATATTTCATTAACTTTTGATATCTAATTAATAGTGTAATTTCTTAGTGATTAGGTTAAGTGTTATAGATTTAAGTGTTATTTATCTTATGAGTGTTTTTAATGATGGGTTTTCAAGCTTCTTTTAATCTTAAGCCATCATCACGATTGAAATTTCTCATGCATTTTTCAATTTCTATGGCTTCACGAGTTTTTCTTTTGTAGTAATTAGGGACAATTGCTAAAACTTTTGAATCCTCTAAGAAAATGTGAGTAAGTCGTCGAGCATTTTTCTGCTATTATGTCGCTCATTAAAATCAAATATTAATGGCATTGAGCTTACTTTTTTCCTTTCTCGTGCTCGTAAAACTATGAGAATAAGTCACCGAGTTATATTTTATCGCTTTTTCAGGCTCATAAAACTCCCACAAAAAATGAACCCCTCGGAGTTCCTCTTTAAGCTATTTTCAAACTCCCTAAATATGAAAATATTGCCAAGCGAACTTGATTCTTCCACGCTTGTAAAATTACTTGAAAGGTCATCTTTCTGGTGATAATTTACCCATTTTTTGGACCAGGAGGACTATTTACGAAAATGGAGCGCTCCAATTAATCATGACTGGAAAAGTTCTCTCTCATGTTGTTTTGTCCTTTTTTGGATGAGGAGACTAACTTTTACGAAAAAGAACCCTTTGTAGTCTTCTTTAGTTCTTTTCAGACTCTCTAAATATGAAATGACATCGAGTTTTCCTTCTCTAGACTCGTTAAACTCTGACATTAAAGGGCCCGTTTTGGGACGAACCCCTCCTATCTCAGGTTCATAAAACATATGATATCAAACTCGTCCAAACGATGAGCTATACCGAGCATTTGTTACCCTTCTCAAGCTCGTTAAAAAACAAAAGAGGTTCTCATCGATCATGATGGGGATAAGGAAAGAGTTTGCGTTTCATGGTAATTATGGCAGTACTTAGTCACTCTTGAACATGGCACTTTTTTGCATATGGATCCAACACTTGGATAATATGCTTGTCTTCGAGTCCCACCAATTCTATGAGTATTTTCACTCCTTTGAGTCATTCCAAGAATGATTCCATCATCAGTAGCATTAGGGGTCGGTGTCATTCTCGTCATGTCAATGCTGCCAAGTCATGCCATTCCCATGTTCAAGAGAGGTCTGTTTGTCGAAGTCAGACTCTGCAATCATTTTATCTTCTATTATGTTGGTCATTCTTGAGTCAGTCTCAAGTGTCACTCTACAGTCTGATCTACTCCAAAACATTTTCAATTGTGTTTCGTGTCAATGATGGGGGAAACATCATGGCGCTCCTTAGACCAGTTTATCCTTGTTGACTTCAACACATCACCTGAGGATTAAACCTAGAAACCATTCAAGTACCTTGGGACTGCATGCCTCAATGGCAGGTTACCTTGCTTTCAAAAGTAAGTTCACATCATTGAATTTTGATTGAAAGATTCCACTGAGTGTTCGACCTCAGATCATTGATTCACATTCAGTGGTATGTACTATGATGCCTTGGGGATCATTGACATCAATGGTGATTTCTCTCATGCTTGTTAATGATATACATCAATGACCGGTAATCAAGTGGTTTTCTACCATGTTCAAATTCAAGACATTGTAATCACATGGTTAGATTCATATCATTGCGGGTTCAACTTGAAGACCTTGGGTTAAGTCATAAATATCACCCAGGTTGCGATGGAGATTGTTTTAGTCATATTGCATGAATCCACTTTTGTATTGGTCGTGGCTGTGTTATCATCTCATCATGGATCTACGATTGTGTGTGGTAGCCATGATTGTGTTCAGTCGATATTTACTCCATGGATCTGCAATGTATTGTTCGACAACCATGTTATGAGTCAGTTTGAGACATGTATCTAAGAGTTGATTGTACTGCAGAAGATCTTTGTTCGTCACTCCAACTAAAAATCCTTACTTTGATTTTTTTTCCTATTACAAACCATTTCACCTACCTTATTTTTCCAATTTCATGCTTTGGGGGGCATTCTGTTACACCAAAATCTCGTCATCATGAGTCATGTGCCCTTTGGATGCCCTGATCCCTAAAGTCCCTGAGCTAAAATAGTGAAAGAGAAGTTGTTGTCATTCCCTTTTACCTTTTGTTGTCACTCCGACGCACCCTGTTGTCCAGCAAGGTGCGTCAGGTTTAAAGTAACGCGCTCTGCAACTTAGTAGAGTGTGTTGGTGACGTAGTGTGCTCTTGTACAAGGTGCGTTGATCACTCTATAGTGCATGTTTCCCTTGTGCAAGGTGCGTCGCAATTGGTTAAAATGGAAAAAGAGAAGCTTTAAGCGACTTCTCGAAGCTTGGATGGCATGGAGACTTATCCCTACTTACCTCGAAAGGTGGCAGTCGATCCCCTTATCTAGTGGGATGATCTTTTAAGCCTCTCCCCTAAATCGTCAACCTCTTTTATCACTTTTTCTCTATATATATGAATCCCCTCTCCATTTTCAAGGGAGGAAGGATAGAGTACTCTTATGCTAGTGGAATTTCTCTAGCTGATCCTCTTAATCCATTAGGAGGTTAGGAATTCAATCTTGGAGTCTAGGATTGTTGGAAGGAGGTTATGACGTCAAAGATTTGGTTGTAACATCTCTCCCTTTGTATTTCTTATAATTACATTTAATAAAAGTTCATTCCATAAATGTTATTGTGTTAGTGATATTTAGGATTTTCCTCTTTGACTGTTAATCTAGATCAATTCACATCCATGTGCTTTTACTACTTGTTTGTTTCCACATGTTTTACTTGGTTTTGCAGCTAAAGATCTGAAGACTTGGAGCTTGGAGCAACAAGGAGGAAGGAATAGCATAATTGAGGTAATCCATCTCTTTATTTGTCTTTCATTTCAATTGATCTAGGAAATATACTCGTGTTATGTACTCATTTGTTCTAGATCTAAACCATTTAGACTAGGGAGATATATTTGAGTCCGCTCATACAGATTATCCGTAAGCAAATACCATGGCTTGGTCATGACCTAGCGAGATCTTAAGGTTAATACGTGTATGAATTAGCATGGTAATTGGGTGAAAACGCGAAGCTGGGAAACAATTCCGTGACAATCCACTTTTTTTTGTTATAATTTCCAGTTTTTCGCCTAAGAAAATGGTCAACATATTTTCTCGGGTGAGAGTTCTAATACTTCTCGGGTGAGACATTAACCATGGTTAGAGTTATCTCATTCAAGATTTGTTCCATAGTTAGAGAATTGTTCACTCGAGAATTTGTAGTATCTCGTTCGAGAGTATAACCATATTTTTTTATATTGAACTCTCAGACAAGTTTCTTGGTCGAGAGTTTAGATTCCTTTTAATGTCTCGGCCGAGAAATATTTAACTATATCAACGCAAACCCATTTCCCCGCCACACGCATTGTCATTTTTCAACACCTGTTGTTGTATGTCATTGAAACCCACACTGTGCTGCTGTTTCATGTTTCAACTCTGTTTGCTGAAACAATGAAGGTAAGCGAATACCACCCACGACAACAAAGTGGACAGCCACAAGAAGAGGACCGCCACCGCTAGTTCGAACCAGTCGACCAGACGACCACACATGGGTAGGCTCTAGACTTTTCTCTTTATCGAACTAAGCTCAAGGTTGCACTTTAAAAAGGAAAGGGTTAATTTAGCTTTTTGTTTTCGTGCTACTGTTATAGGTACGCTACCTCGGCACCAACATTCTTGGAAAAACCTAGGATTCTTTGGTATCACAGAGGAACGACCACCACCGCCAGTTCAAACCCCTTATTTGCACAGGTTTGTAACCAATTTCAGACACGAATTTGCCGGAATGGTGACATAATTTTTAGAATCTTAAATAACAATATTAATTCTGCATATTTTAGATGCCCCGGGGTTTTTTTTTTATTGATTTCAAAGTCCATTTACCATTTATAGTTGTTGTTCAGTTTTTTTCTAAATTCATGGTTTGGGGCTGTGATTATGCCCAGAATTCAAAGAATATGTCTCCTCTATTTTGGTTTGAGTATACCACATCTTGTATAAGAATAATCATTTTTGCAATTCCTCCTTTACTATTTCTCTAAGAGTTGGGTTCATCCTCCTTTGAGGTTTCCTAACAGGATGGGCATCTTGCTAAATGTATATGTGGTGGGAGAAGATTTCAGGGTTTATACCTTCATGTCATGTTAATACCAAAAAATGATTTTGAGTGTTTATTCAAAACTCCCATTAGCTAATTTTGATGTTCACTATCAAGTTGAGAGTTAATATATAAAAAAAAATATCTTGATAAATTTCAACAGGCTTGAATTTTTTTTCAGAATTCACAAAATCAACTATTACAGAATTGCATAGTGAAGACAAAGTAGTTAAGTCACCTATTTCCTTTGTATCAATGTCTAGGAACTAATTTAGAGGAAGATAAAACAAATCCAATTTCTCTACAAAATAAAAATTGCAAAGAAAAGTATTAACCTGATCCTCTTTCGTAGTACATTTAAAACCCATTATCTAGTCCACTGTAAGAATATCATGTACACTCTCTTAATCATTGTTTTCATGGTCAATCCATAAATTATCTTGCATCTCAGAAATATATTTTGAAGGAGGATATAAGGCCACTTGCTTGACAGAGTCCCCACTAGTTCCCAGACCTACATCATCTAATAGCATTGACCATTGCAATCCATGGTCTACCAAGGATTACCATATGTCCCTTTGAGGAAGAATGAGGTTGTAAAATGATGAAATCGACTATGTAATCCCAGGAGTCTAAGGAGACTATAAATTCATCCAACATTCCTTTTGGTTTGATTCTAGACCTATCAGATAATTCTAATACAGTAGGTGTTAGATGAATATTAAGCAAATTCAATTTCTCCATGGTTTTCAAGGCCATAATGTTGATGGCTACTCCAAGATTGATAAGAGTGTTTGGGAAAAGGATCCCAATAATATGAATTGAAACAACAGGGTTACCGGGATCTGTATATTTTTCCACAGAGATCTGGACAGACATCAAATATGTTAATTTCCCAATGAAATGGATGTTAGTTGGTTCATTCTTTCTCCTCCCTAGTTTCTTAAGGTAGATTTCCCTCACTGTTTTGGAATAAATGGGAATATCATTAATGGCTTATGGCAAGGGTATCTTAATGCAAACATTCATCAATTTAGATATAAGATCAAATTTTGAGCGATGTGTAGGCCTCTATAGACTCAATCTTTATGAATAGAGGGTTGTACTAGAAGATGGAAGATTCTCTATTGGTGAAGATGTTTTATTTATTATAGCAGGGGTTCATCATTGGTTGTAATATCAAGAGTCTCCTCCTCAATGACAACATGAGTGTTATTTTGAAGCACCTTTCCCAATCGAAGGTGGATATATTGTACTTCTACTAGAGTAACAAGATAAGTTGAGAAGGGATATAGATTAGCATGAAGAATAGTTTGGATTTATTTATTGTTTGAATTAGGGACTGGTTGGAATGGAATTTGATTTGGTTTCAAAGGAAGTACAAGGGGAAACTGAAATTTCTTAGGAAAAGTAATTTTTGGTTGCACATGCAATTGAATAGAATAAGGCAACAATGGTTGTTGGGAGTAAGGATATTGGAATTGTGAAGGATAGGGATATTGTTGTTGCATGGGATAGGTAGGAATATTTATGTAATTAGGTCCACACCATCCTTATTTCCAAGGGTGGTTTTGGACTGGTTTTTGTGGCCATGCTTAACAAGAGTTTCAAGGTGAGTGCAATTGACTAGAATAATATGAAATGCTTTTATATGTAGGATTTGAAGACATACTTGGACGCTGAGGCTACTATGGCCTCTTGGGTGCTAGTGTGCAAAGCTACTCCATTTTCTTGTCTTCTCGTTTATACACTACTTTCAATCTAGGAAAAGAAGGCAAATGATCTATCAAATGTTCACCTGCATAAATAGCACATATATACTTTTTGTTCAAAGGGCATTCTTTTATTGGATGCTTCTTATGACATTTGGGACAAAAAATAGCTAAAACCACATTCTCTTCCTCCTTCCTCTTTTTGAATTGTAAAGTATATAATTGGAAGTTGAGGGTCCAAAGAATGTCAGTTTTAAAACTTTCTAATAGATTACCCAATTATGTCCTAGTTACACCACTCGTTGTGCTTTTAGAAATTTTAGAACAAGGGTCTCGAGGTCCCTTACCAGATTGATCTTGAATCCTCGAGTATTTCCTAAAAATTTCACAAATTCTCTCAAAACAAAATTGATATACATCCTCATTTCCCATTAGATTAAGAACATTCATTAACTCAACTGAAATCCCTTTTAAAAATATTATTTTGATAGTATCTGAATCTAATTTGTGATGTTTAGAGTGTTAAAGATTTTATTGAAATCTCTCAAGATAATCCTCTAATATTTAATCTTCTTTATGTTCAATCCAAAAAATTCCTCTCTTAATTATCTCGCCTTGCAATATTCTTGATATTTCTGAAGAAATACCCTTCTCATTTCATCACATGTCCTTATTGTGTCACCTCCTAGTACCATGAACTGATGTAGTGCTTAGTCTTTGAGGGTAGTAGGGATCAATTTAATTTTATGTGAATCATTAGAATAATCATAACTTCTACATTAAATATCAAATTCAAACAAGAAAGCATCAAGATTGTTTCTTACCCTACCAAGAAAATGAGGCAATGCCAAGGGAGGAATTGTTTTCATTTGCGCAATTGCAAGAGGGTCATTAATTAGAAAACCAAAGGTCACTTACTCTTTGTTTGTCTGTTCCTCCTCTCAATGTGTATGTGCTTCATATTCTCCTTTTTCAATGAGTATACCACCTCTACCGATTCCATTTGCTTCTACTTTTAGCTATGCCTGGCCCCCATATCTCACACTCATATAACAACACCAGTGGTTATGAGTGTTTGGAGAAGAGATTAACATACCACAATCCCAAATTTATTTTGTTGTGCATATATTTTGAAGTAAGATCGCTTTCGATCCACCTTGGATTCTCTTCCTCGCCTATGCTTCCGAATTTAACTTTTCATTGGATACTAGCCATAGGTCTTTATAGTTTTGTGCTACTCCCAGGTGCTCATTTATAAGCTGATTTGGCTCTGATTTGGTTTTTAGTTTAGTGAAAATAGCACCACCTTAGTCAATTTCAAATGATTAGATTGTTTAGTCTTTGAATCTATTCTTTTCTATAGGCCATTTAGAGCCTTTTATGATGATGTATTTTGATTCAGACATGTATTGCACTGTGCTAATTGCTATTTTGGTTCTATGTTGGTGCCCAACTAAGTAAGATTACCATATCCTTGTGTTATCTTGGTTTATATTTTGTTCCTCTAATATGTTGTTGAGGGAGACTTCCTCCATTTCCATGGACACTAGAGCACTTGCCAAACTAATTTTGAATATATATATATTTTTTTTGTAGCTCATCTTTAGAATGAGTTTGCCCATTCATTAAGAGGATGTTTCTCTAAGATAAATCCACATTGAAATATCTTATTACTATGCAATTTTTATTTTTTTCCCACTCTTATAAGGCTATTAGAGTTCATTAAAATCTCCACTTTTCCCCCTATTGTACCGAGGCATAAACATTATAGATCTTGATTAAGAACCCTACATCTTTTTTTCCAACACAATCATGAGATAGTGTTGAGTTGTAAAATGTGTTATTTTCTTAAAAATCCTTGCATCCCAAAAGGTACTTATTCCACCTGAGGCTTCCATTGCAATGATAGTGCATACTGATTACTTTTCCACCATTTCGTGCCTATTTCTACAACTTATTTCTCCTCCATTTTACTCTTCTAGACGAGCAATATTTTTTAGAGCTCATTTACCCTCCCTTAGTATTAATATCTCACCTAGGTACTATAGAGGTTGGTCTCATGATCCTACTTGTCCAATTTTGACTCAAATTGGCCAAATGAACTATTGTAGTGATCCATCCCAATATTCAAGGGTGTAATCTTCTATTTCTGGCATGTGAGAGTGATTTTAGGGCTATTTTTGGCATGTTAGGGCACATCCCTCAAATGAGGGATTTCACCCCTTATTTTAGGGTCCTACCTTGCATGTTTGACATCATAAAGTAATTCTACGAACTTAACTCCACTAATCAAAGATAGAGAGAACCCTCTTTTACTATTTTGATAAGATATCGCCCTTTTTCACTATTATGTGTAGATTCCTCTAATTTCTAACCTTTTCAAATCACCTAACCCCTGTAGATATAGAATCCCAACGAAGGGGTCAAAACCAAAAAATCCCAGCTATGCATGAGAAGGAAAGGATTAGAAATTTAAATGAGACTGAGAAGTACTGCATGGAATGTTATCTGATAAGATACTAGCTGTTTGAATTGTGTTATGTGGTAGAGAATAAATGTTTACAAATTTAGATTATACCAAGCCTCAATGACACCCTCTTTAATATGTGAACTATTTTGTTGCAAACAGTAGATATACTACATTGTAGTTTATTTTGCTACATTTTCTAATTCAATAGAGATATTTATAAAATGTTTGATTTCTCATTTTGTCTTAACAAGGACACATCGATCGTCCAGAGACATCTTCCATCAGTGCTAGATGAAGACATGTGATGCAATCAGGTATATTCGATTGTTAATCTGAAATATATTTATCTTGTTTGACACGTTTTGACATGTTTATTAATTTGTGGAAAATTATTATCATGCACAGCTTTAGGGTGAAGCAAACTTGGCTTTTATGCAACAACACTCCGTCAGGTAAATTCAATTGTTATTCAATTTATGCTCAAGTCTATATAAACATAAATATTCTTTTACACATCTTTCTAAGATCTTGTTGTGCACAGGTGGTGTCTCTCACAATGATAGACATCTGTCTGAGGGGTCTACAGGTGTCAGTGGACAAACTCAAAGGAGACGCTTAGTGTCTTATTCTTCAAATACGACATCGCCAGGTAGAGATTGTTTACATACATTCTGACTAGAATTCTTGTTTGACATGTTTTTTAATATGTGGAAAATTCTTATCAGGCACAGCTTCACAGCTTCAGGGTGAAGCAAACTTGGATTCTATGCAACAACACTCTGTGAGGTCATTGTCAGGTAAATTCAATTGTTATTTAATTTATGCTCAAGTCTATATAAACATAAATATTCTCTTACACATATTTCTAAGATCTTGTTGTGCACAGGTGGTGTCTCTCACAATGATAGAAGTCTGTCTGAGGGGTATACAGGTGTCGGTGGACAAACTCAGAGGACACACTTAGTGTCTTATTCTTCAAATGCGCCATCGCCAGGTAGAGATTGTTTACATACATTCTGACTAGAATTCTTGTTTTACATCTTTTTTAATATGTGGAAAATTCTTATCAAGCACAGCTTCACAGCTTCGGGGTGAAGCAATCTTGGCTAGTATGCAGCTAAATTCCATGAGGTCATCGTTAGGTAAATTCAATTGTCATTCAATTCACGCTCAAGTCTATATAAACATAAATCTTCTTTTACACATCTTTCTAAGATCTTGTTGTGCACAGGTGGTGGCTCTCAAAATGATAGACATTTGTCTAATGGTGGGTCTACAGGGGCCATTGGACAACCACAGATGACACCCTAAGTGTCTTATTCTTCAGATACGCCATCACCAGGTATAGATTGTTTACATACGTTTTGACTAGAATTTTTGTTTGACATGACTGTTTTATTTATGAAAAAATACATGATTTTTCGTGTAAACTTACATGTGATTACCAATTTTTGGTTTCCTACAGGGGCTTCTGGACATTCTAACAATAATGATGGGGCAGAAGACTTTATTTCTATTTCACACCATGTTCATGCTAATGCAGAGGTTCCATCAGGTATTTATTATGAACACATTTTATTTAAATGTTTATAATTTGATTGAAAAATTATATATATAGTTTTTAATACTTGCACATGCATTTTACTTCTTACAGGGTTTGCTGCTCTTGATCCTAATCCACCTCCCTAGACAAGGAGAGGTTGTCGGGTGCATTAGTATGCTCGCAATGAAAGATATGATCCTCTTTACAGTCATCCTAGAGATGTTCCCGAGGAGACTCCTTGGGAAGACAACATTGCTATGTTGACTGTGGAATAGATGAAGGAGCATTCAGCGAGATTGCAGGTAGAACTTGACACTTCAAATATCTCTTTTGTCACTCAACAACGTCTCCAGATTGTTTTGTACAATATGAATAGTTTGATCGAGACATATCTTGGGGTTGGACCATCAACCCATATTTTTCATGACATGATGCGTAGGAGGCGGTTGTCAGTGATGGGTCGCCACAAGTTTGAAGAATTAAAAAAGTTGTCACAAAAGAAATGGTCTTTTCATGTTTTGACTTGCGGCCTGAAGACAAAAAACGTTTAAAGATCGCAAGATTCAATGATCCACTGATTGCACCCCATATTTATTCCAGGTTCCTGTGTGCATATGGGAAGTTCCCAAATAATGACGAGGTTCCTCAGTATTTTGTTAAAATGTTGATTGCAGAGTTCCGGTTTCACATGGACCTGGACTATACAGATACGGGATCCAATTTCTATGGTGTTGGCAAAGGTCGTACATATGAACGAACTGATGCACAACGAGATGTTGAGTATAGGCGTCCGATGCCTCGGTTAGTACAACCACATCCTAGAGTCGTTTCTTTGGCAGAGGAGTTGGAAATGACATCCCAAATAGCAAGAGGGGTGAGGGAAGAGATAAAAGAGCGTGTTGGGGCTGCATTAGTAGGGGTGGAAATCGACATAAATACTTTTTCATCTTCAACCAGTATGGATGAAGGCCCATTTGATGATTATTCTGATGATTGCTTGAAAAGCATGACTCAATTAAAGATTGAGCAGTATGCAACATATTGTAGAGATAATTATAAGAGAGTCATCGCTGGACAAAATCAAAACAGAGGCATGGTACGTAAGTATGCAATAATATATGAAATCTAATTTTTGTATTCTCCAAATCTAATGTCTATAAATTATATGGAATTTATGCAATAAACCAGATTCATGAATCATGACAACTTTGATGATACATATTTTATTGATCGAGAAGAAATAGAGGCTAGTGGCATGAATACGCATGTTGAGGAAATTCTAGTTTCACAATTTCCATAAGGGACGCAGGTATGGATATTCCTATATCATGTCTTCTAATCATGGGTCTTAGCTTTATCTTAAAAGGTTTAGCTCCTGGTTTTATGGGTATTCTGTGTTATATACAGAATACTCAATTTATATTCTGTACTATACTTTATATCTAGAGTAAGTAGGGTAATATATACAGAATACTCAATTTAAATTTTGTACTATACTTTATACCAGTCAATTGTTGTGTATTTTAGGCGAATGCCCGTTTGTCAAATTTAGTATATGTATGTATGCAATTTCATCCATGCAGAGACGTGTTATTTGAATGTTGTACACATTACTTAACTGCCAACAACACTAAATTTAAGATTGATATCATATACCTTGCCCAAAATGAGGCTTTAGGGTTGTTCTGTGCATTTTTTATAGTTAAAAATGGTTGTTCGTGCCCAGATTTTGATATTAGGGTTTTTTCATGCCCAGAAGACTAGCCAAAATAGCTCCCAATGTGCCCATAACTGAGAATGAAGAGGTTTCTTACTGTTACGGTCCATAAAACTATCCAAAACAAGCTTAGAACTGCCCAAAATTAATGTAACTGCTTGTTTGATGGCTGGTATATGTCTGTAGGCAATTTCATCCATGCAGAGACATGTTATTTGAATGGTGTACACATTACTTAACTACCAACAACACTAAATTTAAGATTGATATCAAATACCTTGCCCAAAATGAGGCTTTAGGGTTGTTCTGTGGATTTCATCTATCCTTTTTCTTATAGTGAGTGTGTGTTAGCTTTAGTCATTGTTCCAAAAATGGGAATAAATTAGAGGGTGTATGTATATTGCAGAGAGCTCAAAAATGAAAAAATAAATTACCTTATCCTTAAGGAATTAGAAGTATGTCATGCTAATGAGTGAAGGCATAGTCGCACGACACCACATCTATTATAATGGCATTGAGGTAGATCCATCTATAGTGACTATAATTCAACACCTTCCAACACCACAAAATTATAAGGATGCTAAAAAATTATTAATACATATAGGATATTGAAAATGATTCATAAAATATTTTAGCAAGTCAACAACAACTTTTTTAACCCTCCTCTCCAAGAATGCAAAATTCTGATGGTCAAAGAACATTTGACAACATATAAGAGAAACTACTGATAACCCTTGTTTTGCAAGGCCCTAGGTAGAACTTCCATTGTCCTCTTATTTGCAAATATCTGACTTGAATACCAAAGTTAAGATCTTGGACCTTCTTTAGATTGATAAAAAATTATGTGTTGATAGAGTGAAGCAATTAAATAAATGGATGTAGTAGAGTTTATGGGCACTATTACATAGGTCTGGGCTTGAAAATAGCCTCAAACTGCATTCCTGGGCACATTGGGGACCTAAAACAATAGAAAGAAATCATAAAAATTACCTAAGATTTTGGTGCCACTATGTCTTGTGATGATGCCCTAGTTGAAGGTCATCCCTGTATATCAAAAAAAGTAGGGGTCATACAAATCATCCTCATAAGGGATTCTACAATCATAGTTAAGGGATTGTGAATTCACTCCATATCGAGATCAGGTGATATAATGGAATGAGATGCAAGCTAGGTGATATAATGGAATGAGATGCAAGCTCAGTCCATTTGCTTATGGTTAAGGTTTCCTACTCTAACCCCATGTGCGAACATCAGAGATTGATCGAGTCCCATGGATGCATCAGATTTGAGTCATTTGTGATGGTATGAGCCACATAATAAATTCAAAAATCCACCTCTGCAAATGGTCATTATCATTTCCCACTTGATCAACAATAGATCTAGGCAATTTGTGTTGGTAGGTAGCTCTTTCTCCAATCTGATTCTTCGAAGATTCACCACTAAATATCAAATACCACTGCAGATATTACAACAATCCTTTGATTCTTGTACTTTTCTGACCAAGATTGACCCCATGATAGGACCTCCCCAATTAAAATAACAATACACTATTTATAGGTATCATCTTCACACCCTGATACAGAGCATTCACTAGTACCTCCTTAATCGTCAATTAAAGAGGAATTTATGCCTGAGTATAATGGATAAATTATATTTTTATTGGATGTGCAAGGAACTTTGAAACATTTCTCTTAGGAAAAATATTGATACTAGTTGTTTCCATTGCCCATTGAAATATAATAAAGGGATATGCAATTATTCAAAAGCATAAATTGACGATAGCCATCATCCACTAGAACCTATTAAGATATCCTCATCAATACCAGGTAAGTCTTTCTAAACTTCCTTCCTGCCTTTGAAAATATTTTCAATTTGTTATCCTGTCAAGCATACTTTCTCTCAAGATTTTTGTCATCATTCAAGTAATTTCCTATCATCTTATATTCCTATAATTATCAATGGTCCTCCATCTACAACATTCATCATGAATAAGAAGAAGAAAATTTATTTTGAAACTTCATTGTCTCGAGCCACATGCATTAGGTCCAGTGCTACTAATGTCATGTCCCCTCAAGAGCCCACCTTTATGGAATTATGGGCCATTGTGACCACCCCAAAAACTACAGAAGGTTTATCCCATCAGATCCGATAGGCGCTTCCCTACTCCATCCTATTTTACATTTTATAGACCAACGGGGGCTGTGATAACCAAAGAAGAAATGAAATTTGCATCTCCTACACAATAGATATATGAGGATCATAACCAACACCATACTAGCAGACAAACATATAAGAGGAGCATGGTGGAGGATGCATAAGTATCTTGGAAAAGAATCCTTCCCTTAACTAAGCATTCCTGAAGATATGTAGTTTGATAGGATATATGTGGAAGTGCACATCAATGATGATGAACATGTTCTTATAATGCAATCAATTGCAGTCAATGTAGTGCATCATATTCATGTCGCAATTCTACTCTCTCACTTTGGGCCTCTAGAATTTGGTCTTCCAAAATCCCAATCTTGTTATGTGCCTTGTCAAGATGGTCATTTAACTATTGTGCGTTAAACTCAGTAGCCATGGATATTGCGTCATTCGCTGAGGCTATGAGCAGGTGCTTGATCCATGCTTGTGATTATTGGTGTTTTGAGAGTTAACTCCATTTCTGTTTTTGTGGACAACTTCAATTTCTTATAAGTTCTTTGCACAATTTGTCTATTTAGTTTATCAAAAATGAAGGAGCTTAGTTTGTCCATGGAACCCTCCTTAGAGCGTGTGTACAGGATTATCCTATAGGATTATAGTTTTTCCCCAAACTTGTATATATATATATATATATATAAACTTTTCATTTTGACTTTGCAGCCCACAGAAAACCAGGAGCCATTAGTGTTCCAGTCTGAAGGTTGAGATCAATCTGCTCTAGTTGTAAATCAATTGTCACCATTTTTTGCAATAGTAAGAAATGACCAATGGCATGACGATCATTTTTGGTTACTTGAACATAGTTTCCTTGTGACTGAGGTTCTGGCGATCAAATTATTTGGTTATGGCAGGTATTGGAATACCACTTTTGTTTTTGTCATGTATGGTTTGAAACTGTATGGTTACTCGAATATCTAATCATCTTATTCCTTCCTCTTGCAGCATCTCGAGTGAATCCTGGTCATCTATCTTATTTCAAGTTTTGCGGTCGTGTTATGGTCTTGTGGTAGCTGTTATGCCATTTTTCACCTACACTGTGGAAGGAAATGGGAAAGAGCTCCATCCTCTATAGATTTGTCTGCTGGAAAAAGTTAGGGTTCCAACTGGAGATGCCCCGGTTGTCAATCTGTGCAGCTTTCATCCCCGGATGATCTTCGTTATTATTGTTTTTGTGGGAAGGTGCAAGAACCGGAGGTGGAATTTTATCTCATTCCACATTCATGTGGAGGACCATGTGGGAAGCCACTTGAAAAGGAAAAGAAAACACCTAGTTTCCCACATACATGTACTCTCGAGTGTCATCTAGGTCCTTGCCCATCTTGCTTGGCAATGGCCCCACCCCAACCTTGCCCATGTGGGAAAACATCAATTACAAGGAGATGTTCTGACTATAAATCCATTGGATCATGTGGACTGTGCTGTGAGAAGCCTCTCCTATGTGGACACCATTATTGTGACAAAGTCTGCCATGAAGGCCTATGTGATCCTTGCAAGGTCTTGATAAAAGCTTCATGCTTTTGTGGGGAAAAGGAGGAGATGATACTTTGTGGTGATATGGAGATCCAGGGGGAATTAGACTAGAAAAATGGTGTATTTGCGTGTGAGAACCTATGCATGAAGACGCTTTCTTGTCAAAATCATAAGTGCTGCAAGAGATGTCATCCTGGAGAATGTGGAGAATGTGAACTATCGCTTGGGAAGGTCAAATCTTACCCCTGTGGTAAAATCAAGCTGCAAAGTCAGAGGAAGAGTTGTATGGATAGTGTGCCAACCTGCTCAGAGGTATGTGAGAAGCTTCTTCCCTGCGGTAAACATTTGTGTATAAATACTTGTCACCATGGTAAATGTGCTCCTTGCTTGGTTTCTGTTAATCAAAAATGTTGATGTGGATCATCATCTTAGATAGTCCCTTGGAGAGGCATGATTAGCTCCATGGATATGGCTGGTAGCATCATTCATGGATCTTTAGAACTGTAAAAGACTGGAGTTGTATTGGGCTGGTCTCTTCTGAACCTTCTTGACATATTAAGATACGACGGAGCAGATTTTGGCTAATCTTATGATTCTCTATTTTTTATCTTTTTTCAATCAGTCTTGACCCTGGATGATTATCAATGTCATTTTTTATCTGCTTTTCCATGTGTCAATATCATCAGTGAAGCAATGTTGGGTTGGCATTACATGGCTTTCTGTTAATTTTTTCATCTTTAAATGACCTGCATTAACATGTTTATAGAACAGTAATTGCATTCTCGCCATAGCATCAAATGTGCCTTGCAAAATAAATTTATTCCTGATCAGTTTCTGTGTACTCCAATTTACATGAGTTTGGACATTAAATTGTCCATATTGAATAAATATCTTCAAATCCAAGTTACGAGGATATAGATTTAGACAAGTCAGGTTTTTTTACAGAACTTTGGATAACATGCAGCTGCACATGGCATACATGAAATTACATATAAAACATGTGGAAAATAAATTTTGTAAAGCATGATATCATATCTGAAACAGATTTCATGGGGAAATAAATAATAATACAGCATAAGATGCAATCATTTTCATTCATTAGACTTTATGCAATTTAATGTGGTTTGGAAATTTGAGCCTTATTACTTGTAATTTTGTGACATGACCGATGAAACAATGCAATGGTTAGGTAGACATAGAATAGAGCTTATATAATTTATTACTACTGTTGCATCCATTGCTTCTTGGGTGTTAAGAAGCAAATAAAGTTTCTCGTGCGAAGGAGTTCCAGCTGATGAGTGGCGTTCTAGTACATGTCAATTGTAAAGTGTAACAAATAATTGTGGTACCAGTTTATATAAATTATTTTTGGAGTAGCCTAGGGCAATCCTACAGATTGGTATTAAGAATTGTACTTCCTAGCCCTATTGACCTACCTGGAAATCTGTCCCACACTGTCTGAAATGGTTCCCCTATGGATCCTGTGTGGTCCTGTGGCATAAACCCCCCAGATACAGATCCATGATGGATTATGTATATGTTGTCCCCAGGTCAGTGGGTGGGAAGAGGGACAGGTCTTATTAGACAACCTTGGATGAGATTTCATGATAAGAACTTGTATTTGGCATATCAGGTGTATTGGTTAATTTGAAACTCTGTAGGGCTGCTACATATAATTTGGTACCCCCGTTTTTATTTAAACTGAATACTGTCAGTGTGGCAAGATGTCCACAAACTAGGAGAAATCTTGTTAAAGGGTTTGGCTCAAACTTCTCGGGGATCATATCTTGAATTATCTATATTTAAATTTTAGAGCATTTCACAGTTTAATATAAAATCATTAACTACTTATTCTTTTTTAGCTTCCCACCATCAGGACAAAGTTTACCAAGTTGATCCTGGGGTCTTTTGTTTTAAGTTTTTATATTTGTGTTTTATAATGATAATTATTGATCTTATTTTCTCTTCTTTGCAAGGTGCACTAGAAACTATTAAGGAAAGGCTGATAGATTTAGCCCTATGATATGTGGATACTGTTAAATTTTCTGAATTTACTTCAATATGATCTAGGATCTTAACTGAGAGAACAACATGTACAACATATCTACAGCATATCAATCATGGAGACAATAATGCAAGCACACAAGAGACACAAAGATTTACTTGGGGAAAACCATAAAGGTGAAAAACCCCAATAACTTCCTCAGAGATAGATAGAGCAATGATACAACCAACCATAAGAGATAGACATAACCTAGCAGCAGATCCTCCTCCTCCATAAGTGCGCCACTCCTCCTTGAGTGCATGAGTGAGAAGTGAGTGAGTAAATAGAGTGCCTCCCGCACTCTATTTATACTTGACTTGACTTTCCTTTTTACCTAACTCATGTAGGCTCGAACTTAACCACATAACATAATGCTGAGTGGGCCGACCCCCAATAGGGTGGTCTAATAACCCTTTGACCCACATGGCTGACCCCCAATAGGGTGGTCTAATAACCCTTTGACCCACATGACTTATACAGGGCCGACCCCAAACAAGGTGGTCTAATAACCCATCAAGTATAAGTTACGACACTTACAATATAAATTACGACACTTCCGTATAGAGGAATAATAACATCTCTATAGGAATACAATATACATATATGTGAAATACATTCCGAAGTTACATAAACATCAACACTCCCTCTTAACTAGGAAGGTATTTCTCAGCACAGTTCTTCTAGCACAAGTCATCTTCTCTGGATCATCGTCACTGGATAATCGTCATCGAGTCATCATCATCGTCACTGCTGCTGCTATCTCAATCAATCTCTGAATCTACTCGTCATAGGAAGTTCTACAGAGCCAGTCCTTTTTCATACTGGATGTAGGCCCACCACCTGCAGGTCTTCGTCATCACTGGCCATACTGTGGAATCCTCAGGACTTATTACGTGCGTCACAAAACCTCGAAAGAGCATCCCAGGCTGTTATGAGCACACAGCTCTACCTATAGGATCTCCCAGGGCGCTATTACATGTGACCCCACCACAAAACCTCGCAAGAGCATCTCAGGATGTTACGGGTACACAACTCTGACCTGAAATATCCCAGGGCGCTATTACATGTGGTCCACCACAAAACCTCGCAAGAGCATCTCAGGATGTTACGGGTACACAACTCCGACCTGAAATCTCCCAGGGCGCTATTACATGTGGTCATGGCAAAACCTCGCAAGAGCATCCCAGGACTGATTACGGGCACACAGCCCAACCTATCGGATCTCCCAGGGTGCTATTACATGCCATAGGACAAAACCTCGCAAGAGCATCTGCCAAATATCCCAGGGCACTATTACATGCCATAGGAAAAACCTCGAAAGACTATCTGCAGATCTCCCAGGGCGCTATTACATGTCCTCCCAGAGCAAAACCTCGAAAGAGCATTTGCCAGATGTCCCAGGGCACCGATATTACATGCCATAGGCAAAACCTCGAAAGACCATCTGCAAATCTCCTAGGGCGCTATTACATGCTCATCTGCACAACCTGATCCACGGCCATAGAGTATCATCCTGATACTCACCATACATCATCCTGATGCATCCATGATCATCCTGATCATCATCACTGCAACGTCTTACTGCATGTCATCTGGAGCAACATCCTGAAGCTCGTCATCTATGATCATCCTGATCATCACTGCAACATCCTGCTGCATGTCATCTGGAGCAACATCCTGAAGCTCGTCATCTATGATCATCCTGATCATCACTGCAACATCCTGCTGCATGTCATCTGGAGCAACATCCTGAAGCTCGTCATCTATGATCATCCTGATCATCACTGCAACATCCTGCTGCATGTCATCTGGAGCAACATCCTGAAGCTCATCATCCATGATCATCCTGATCATCACTGCAACATCCTGCTGCATGATCCACCTGATCATCAATGCATCCACCTGATGCATACCAAGTATCTACCTGATACATATCATCATACATGATCCTCCTGATCATACAATGTATCATCCTGATACATGATACATATCACCATACATGATCCACCTGATCATACAATGTATCCACCTGATACATATACAGATACATGGTCCAAGCATCCAACATGATGCATATACAAAATACATACACATGATCCAACTGATCATATCCAACATCCAACATGATGCATACATACATAAATGATCCAACTGATCGTATCCAGCATCCAACATGATGCATACATACATAAATGATCCAACTGATCATATCCAAGCAGAAACCAGAACATCATCCTAATGCTCATCATCCAGCACTTACATCCACAGCCATGTGAAGGATCCTCCTTCCGACATGCTTGGAATGGCTTCAGCAAATGTGTCCATCACTTCTTCCTCGAAGTGTCCTCGATCTGAAGAATGCCAAGCCTCTCTCTGAAGTACTCGAACTTCACCCTGGCTAGTGGCTTCGTCAGCACATCTGCAATCTGCTCGTCCGTCACAACATATAGGAGCTTCAAAGCTCCTCTCTGCACCATATCCCTGATATAGTGATATTTGATCTCTATGTGTTTCGACCTGTCATGAAACACTGGGTTCTCAGACAGCTTCACACAACTCTGGTTATCACAGAAGATACCAGTAGCTTCCAACGAGAGATCAAATAACTCAGACAGTAGCTTCCGTAGCCATACTGCCTCGCAACTAGCTGAGCAGGCTGCAACATATTCTGCCTCAGTTGTACTCAGTGCTATGCAGGACTGCTTCCTGCTAAACCAAGAGATCACACCTGATCCCATACTGAAGCAGCACCCAGATGTGCTCTTCCTATCTGCAGCACTGCCAGCCCAATCTGAATCAACATAACCATGTAGGTTAAACTTTTGATTTGCTTCATACTTGAGCCCATAATCCATTGTACCCTTCAGGTACCTCAGAACATGCTTTACAGCAACCAGGTGAACACTCCTCGGATCCGTCAGGAACTGGCTCAATGTGTTCACATCAAAGCAAATGTCTGGTCTCGTGTTCATCAGGTACATCAAGGACCCAATCATCTGACGATACATAGTGATATCAACCGGCTCAGATGAAGCATCACATAGAAGCTTCAGATTTGATGCCATAGATGTGGCCATGGCCTTGCAATCCATCATCCCGAACCTCTTCGGGATCTCTACTGCATACTTCCCTTGTCCAAGGAAGATTCCATCTGCACTCTGCCACACCTCCATGCCAAAACAAATAGTGCATCATCCCCAAGTTCTTCATCTCGAACTTGGTAGTAAGCTTCCGCTGCGTGTCGGCAATCAATCTATTTTCACCTGTAACAAACAGGTTATCTGCATACAAAAGTAGTATCACTAGATTTCCTTCCTCAACCTTGTAGTAAGGGTTGGAATCCGCTTTACTCTTGGTAAAGCCCAAACTGGATAGAAAGCTGTCTATCCTACCATACCAAGTTCTGCACACATAAATGACTACACCATGCTGTCTTGAAATCCATCTGGTGCATCTTCTATTTCATCACTTTTATATTTCTCAATTCATCTGCAACATGCTTGATCTGATAGTTCCATATGGAAGTCATAACAAACTTCCCTTCAGGTCTTGGGACTACATCCCAAACATCATTCTTTATGATCGACGGATCATGGCATTCCATTTCTTCATCCCAGATCCTGGGAACTTCAATATCTTCAATAGATATCTTTGTTGCTGGAACAAATGTTGTAGTCCTTTTTGTAGGTGAAGATATACGGTCTTTCCTACAAAACAGGTTAAATTGCATGATTAGAAACATCTCATAATTTTCAGAACAAATTCTTACACATAAAGAAATATGTCATACAGTCATGCAATTATCTTAGCCAATGCTTCAATACAACATTTATCCATATCCCGTAACTTTCTAGATGCCTTCCAATCTCTACCAGAACATTGTTAAGAGTGTGCACAACTCCCAACATGTCAGCAAAGAGATTTCATTCTAGATAAGTAGCAATGGAATGTTGTACAATGCCATAGGCCACTTACCCATGTATATTAGTAGCATACTGTTCATCAATGCAACTATTCTAATATGCACAATACATATCCTAAGTCTAGGAACATGAGCATATACATCATTGAACAATTTTATTCAAACAAACACATATGCAAGAAATGATAATTAAAATACTTATCTTTGTTTGTTCGTTGGGTGGACTCCCTCTGAGTCTTCGCTTTCTTGCAGGAGCTACTGGAGTCCTAATCTGCAGTAGCTTCTTCTACAACTTTCTGTTGTGGAATGTAGAGAGATGGTCAACTCCCTCTGAATATCTGCATCCTTTCATAAACCACTGGAGTGTACTCCCTCTTGATCTTTGCTTCCTGGATTACCTGTTCTTCAACTCATATTCATCCTTGGTCCCTATGCATGCTTATTAGTATCATGATTGAGTTATCCTTGTGATCTCATATAAAATCATACATTCATTAGTATACTATTAAAACACAATAATCTCAAGCATGTATAATCATGATCATTTCAAACAGAAAATAATAAGCATTAGCATTCAAGGTTTATGTAAGATTCTTATGGTTAGTCAAATCATAAGAAACATAACATGTCTAAACCTGTAATTACTCAAACCTATGACTCTTCAGGTTAGTTGAATCATTAATCAAGATAAGAGATATAATATACATAAAACCTGTGATTATTCAAACCTATACCTTCATGATTCTTCTAGTTAGTCATATCATCAATTATGGTAAGAAACATAATATGCATACAACCATGATTACTAACTTCAATGAATAATCATAATCAATCATGCCAAGTATGCTTATATAAAGGATCTTATCACAAGATGAGATTGTAACTTGATATAGAAAAACATACCTGGATTAGCATGCTAGCTACTTATGTCTAACGTGCCCGTATAATGTCTTTTGGTTCTCTTCAGTGACTTGTGCTAGTAACCTGCATGTCTCATAAGTTAACCATTACAAAACCAAGTTATACATACCTCGTAAATGGATCTTCTATGAGATCCATGACAATGGATGAATCTTTGTCCTCATGTTATCATGATCATATGTTCTTGGACCAGAACATGATTTGTCTTTCTTGGTGTACCTTTCATGTTAGTAGACAACATAAACCTCATACAACACCATAATGCATTAGTACAATTATAAGTGTCAATACCCTAATCATTGAATATCTTCTATTATGTATTCAAAATTTTGTTAAGGTGATATGACAAATCTAAAATCAAGATTGTACTAACCGTAATAACATGAAGACAAACATACCATAAACTTAATCATGAACAAATATCGAAACATACCTTGATGAGTCATACCTGTCGATATTGCTTGTAATATTCGTATGTAAAGCCTTAGCCTCATCTCCCTCTGAAACAGGAACTTCTTCACTTATGCAGGTGACCAATCCATCTTCTTCTAGGATTAACCCAATCCACTTGATTTGCAAGAACTGGACCTGGAGCTAGATATGGGTTTGTCAGAGAAACCCCAAAAATTCAAACTTTGAATTTCAAACTTCCGAAGGGATAGAAATATGCGCCTTGAAGAGCTGATCAAACTGGTATATTCAAAATTTGAAAACTGTAAAGTTTCACTCCTCAATTTTGCCTTTGAAACTTTCGGATTCACTGGATGTGACCCTGAACTAGGGTTTGATGAAGCCCACTCTTCTGCCCAATCAAAAGGTTTGATCCAAATCTCTAAGCTTCTATTTTTCTGAGGAGCTTCCATCTGTGGTCTCAGATTTCAAAAATTCCCATTTTTACAAAAGCCCTAATTTTCCACTTTCCTGATTAAAGTCCCGAACTAGGGTCTAATCAAGCCCGGCCTTCTGCCCAACCAAAAATTCTGATCTTGGTCTCTAAATTTTTATTTTTATGAGTAGCATTCAGCCATGGTCTCCGATTACAAAAATTCCAACTTTCTCCAAAGCCCTAAATTCCGGAAGCCATGAATGAAGGTACCAAAAAATAATTCTGTTTTGACAGAAATATGTACCTGATTGTTTCTGGTGTAACTCCAAAATTTTTTATCCACAGGGTCTCAAAAAAGTTTCCTAAGATAGCCTGACCTGTTACCTTTCTATCCTGACAGGTCTGACCTCAATTGGATTCTCTGAGAGAGAGTTATGCCAAGTGTCGCAATGTGACCTATTTTGCGATAATTCAGGAGATCAAACTTGTACGGCATTCCACGTGTCACTGGTTCAACTTCGGCCTCTGAAAAAGTTTTCTAAGATAGTACAGACTGTGTACTACCTGTCACTTTTTACGAAATTTCATTTGGAGCTTCCTAGCCCAAGATATGACCTTTTTCCCAAGGTCACCTGATTTTGACTCAGATCTGGAAGAGGCAGAAACCCTATATTGCACAGATCATAAATCACAAAGTACAACGAATTAGAGGTTGTACTTTGGACACGAGGTACCTGGAGATCTTAGCTTCGTCCTGTAACAATTTCAGATCCAAAAAATTTTCCAAAACGGATTTATATCGAAAGTGATATGATGATTGGTTTTTGCTATATCAAGCCCTAGCATCGTAAGTGCAACAAGTGTCATACATGCCATATCATGCCTTCTTTCAGGCTAGCTCTGATACCATGTTAAATTTTCTGAATTTACTTCAATATGATCTAGGATCTTAACTGAGAGAACAACATGTACAGCATATCTACAGCATATCAATCATGGAGACAATAATGCAAGCACACAAGAGACACAAAGATTTACTTGGGGAAAACCATAAAGGTGAAAAACCCCAATAACTTCCTCAGAGATAGATAGAGCAATGATACAACCAACCATAAGAGATAGACATAACCTAGCAGTAGATCCTCCTCCTCCATAAGTGTGCCACTCCTCCTTGAGTGCATGAGTGAGAAGTGAGTGAGTAAATAGAGTGCCTCCCGCACTCTATTTATACTTGACTTGACTTGCCTTTTTACCTAACTCATGTAGGCTCGAACTTAACCACATAACATAATGCTGAGTGGGCCGACCCCCAATAGGGTGGTCTAATAACCCTTTGACCCACATGGCCGACCCCCAATAGGGTGGTCTAATAACCCTTTGACCCACATGACTTATACAGGGCCGACCCCAAACAAGGTGGTCTAATAACCCATCAAGTATAAGTTACGACACTTACAATATAAATTACGACACTTCCATATAGAGGAATAATAACATCTCTATAGGAATACAATATACATATATGTGAAATACATTCCGAAGTTACATAAACATCAACAGATACCTACAAGCACTATACTCATCAAGGATCTCGAGTTCTTGCCCTTGCATACAAGCATCTTCCTGAAATGGCAGTATGTAGATGATGTTGTGGTTAATGTTTCATATAGTATTACTATTAGTTTTCTTCCTCATATTCTACATTTGATCTTTTTCCCCAAATTTGATAAATGTTTCTTTTTACAAGTAATCGGAGTAAGGCTTTCTCTAAGGTATTGTTCAGAAAAAAGATTTTTCACAGGTTGTGCACCTAGATGCTTATGGATTTACTCGACCAATTATGGCTTAAAATTTGCACAGGACTTTGTTTATAACCGTGCAAATTGATGGAAGGAAATAGTTCTTCATCTCACAAACCAAATCACATTTGCTTGCTAAGCATACCATTTGGAGGTTACTTGGCAAAGTAAACATGTTGGCCCATGGAAAACATTTATGTAATCATCACAAGTCATAATAAGTCCCAAATTCATTGATAAAATCAGTCTCTATCAAATAATGTCCTTAAAGATATTTTATGTCTCTATGTTGAAGGAATATATTAGTAATCTGTAGTGCAAGTCACTTTATACCTAATCACTAATATTAACTTGGTGTCTCTACCAATGTTATCAATTATGGTTTCAAGTTCTCAAGGCTATACTTTTAGTTCTGCAAAATGTAACATTTAATTTTTAATTTTTGGATTCTAATAATTTATATGTATGCATTGCAACTTGGTGATGCTAGGAGCTTAGATAGAGAAACCATTGAAAGTGGACTTACTTTTGCAGGATTTGCGGTCAGTCATTCATATTGTGATATTTGTGTTCTTCAAGTTTGATATCTTGGTTCCTTTTCCATAGGTGCTATAATGTGTTTATGTTTGTATTGTGATTACTTATTGTCTACTTTTAGGTATTTAATTGTCCTATTCGAGCTGACTTTGCTAATGTCCTTAGGGAACTTAAAGAGTCATCACATGGTTTGGTATGTGATACTTTGATCTCAGTGTAATAATCCATCTATGGACTTTTGTTTGAACCATTACAGACATGTATTGACATGGATTTCCATTTTATGTAGGTGATGATTACAGGTGATCAGGCTTTGATAGCTTGCCATGTTGCAGGTCAAGTTCACATTGTTTCACAACCTCCTTTAATCTTGACTCCAATTACGAACAGTGAAGGGTTTGAGTGGCTCTCACCTGATGAGATGATGAAAATTCCTTATAGGTAATAAATATTTTGTAGTATACCTCATCACTATTATTTACATTTATAACCCAAGTAATAATATTTAGTCATGTAGTGTATTTAATTATTATTATTTACGTTAATAATTCTTAATATAAATAATAGTCTTGCGATATACTACATAGTTCCTGTTATCCATTTTGAAATTTGTTTTATCTGTATTATAAAATTAGTGAGAAGGCACTTGTGAAGAGACTTTCAAATATTTCTAGTTAATTGTTATGAATATCATACTCTAACCTAATAGAAATTGTTGAATTCATCTCCAGTGAAGATAATGTGGAGGAATTGTCAGTTTCTCATGACCTCTATGTAGGTGGTGACTGTTTCATGATGTTGCAACGTACAAATGCTATACATTCGGTGATCCCATATGTAAAGGTATGAACATGTATACTCTCTGGCATGAATATTTCATGGATAAATTTTACCTTGATAATTTGTAATGTTCTCCACTGCAACTGACCTTGATGAATCTATTGTAGGTTTTTGCAAGAGTTTCCCCTGAGCAAAAAGAACTCATATTAACAACTCTGAAGATAGTGGGAAGAATGAAATTGATGTGTGGTGATGGTACAAATGATGTCGGTGCTCTCAAACAAGTAGGGAATGGTGACCTTTTTCTTTTGCATCAATAAATTTGACATGCAAAATAGAGCTGATTGTTTTTTCACCGATGACTCATTCAAAATTTTGAACAATTGCAGGCTCATGTTTGTGTAGCCCTTTTAAATGCAATCCCACCTACCCAATCATCCCAAAACTCTACGTTGGCACAATCATCAAATTCTGGGGGTAAAATAATAAATCCGGACGGATATTCCATTGTTCTATTTTATGTTTTAAGGTGATTCAATATTTAGTCTTTATTGGATTTGTTGTAATTCTAAAATTTAGCAGCTAAACCCTCAAAATCAAGGAGATTGAAGAGTGGAGCACCTAATTATGGAAACACCAATGCAATTGATGGAGGACAAGTAGGCAATACATCCATTAATCAGCTAGTGAGAAGTTTGGCATTGCCTACTGGATCTCAAGCATCTCATGGTTCAACTAGCAATCGTCAACTTACTCCTGCTGAGAGACAAAGGCTAAAATTGAAAAAGATTATAGATGAGATGGGAGAGGAGGGAGATGGCAGACCTCCTCCCACTGTGAGGCTTGGGGATGCATCAATGGCCTCTCCTTTCACTACTAAGCATGCATCAGTAAGGCCGACGGAAAATATTATTTGGCAGGGACGCAACACACTTGTTACAACTTTGCAAATGTTTAAGATCCTAGGATTAAATTTCCTAGCAACTGCTTATGTATTAAGTGTTATGTACTTGGATGGAGTAAATCTTGGTGATATGCAGGCCACCATTAGTGGCATTTTTACTGCAACATTTTTCTTGTTCATTTCTCATGTTCGACCCTTGAACATGCTTTCATACTAGCGTTCACATCCAAACATATTTTGTGCTTATGTTTTATTTTCAGTTCTGGGGCAGTTTGCAATTCACATAACGTTTCTGATCGCTTCCGTTAAAGAAGCAGAAAAGTATATGCCAGAAGAGTGTATTGAACCTGATTCAGAGTTTCATCCAAACTTAGTCAATACAGTCTCATACATGGCCAATATGATGATACAAGTGGCCACGTTTGTTGTAAATTACATGGGCCATCCTTTCAACCAAATCATCAAGGAGAATAAACCTTTTTGCTATGCATTGGCAGTTGTTGTTCTGTTCTTTATTGCCATCACCTCAGACATGTTCCAAAGCTTGAATGATTGGATAAAGTTGGTTCCTCTACCGTAGCCCTTTGGAAGTAAGCCCCTTCTTTGGGCCATGCTTATGATGACTAGCTGCCTTATTTGGGAGCACCTTATGCGATGGGCTTTCCTAGGTAGGATGCCTTCATGGAAGTGGAAGCAACGCCAAATATCTTCTAGTCATAAGAAAAATATCTAATTTCTGTTGTCACTCTTTCATAGTTACAGAATTCATAGTCCGGAGTAACATTTGATTTTGAGGTCCCTTTTGACCTACATATTCAAAATTTTCTTGGGAGAATTTCTATTATAAACAGATGGCCTTATAACTTGAAAGGGTCTTGCTTGGATATTTTGTCCGAAGGGGAAACTCTTTTTCCACAGTTTCTTACCAGTAGTAGTCATTATAGTCAAGTGAGTCGAAGAGAGAGTCCCATTATATTTAAGGCAAGAAATGATGCAAGCTTATGGTTACTGCCATTATATTGTCCATTACTTGGACCACATTGGAAAATATTTTGAAGGAAATGAAATGAATGTTTCTTGGATAAGTGTTGTTGTCTCTATAGTGCCCTTGCTCTTAGTTGTTTCCCCTCTCTCTATGGTTGTGTTCTTGTGTGAAATCTCAAGTGTTGTAGTGGTGCATGCTTATGTTTTTCTTCATTCTAGAATTCATATTTGTATTGGTTTATTCGACTATCTCACTATCTCTTATGAATCTCAACATGTTACCAATGTTATTGTGAATCTCACATGCATCCAAACATTTAGTTAGTTTAAGATTTTTTTATGATTGTGGAACTATGATTTTTGTATCATCTATTTTCTAAGGCTTAAACCCTTCTTTAAGGTCAATGCCTCATTTTCTAGGGTTTGATAGGTTTTTTAATGGTTCAAGATAAGAATTTGTGGTATTATAAAAAAAAATGTCTCTTAAGGGATCATCCACAATGAATGGGATCCCAGATTACAATGGGGGAATCTATATACATAATGGTTAGAAAACATCTATTATTCTAGATAATATAAGAAGACATTATTGTGAAGAACAACTTAAAGATACTTGCTATATGCATAAATATAATTGAATACATAATATATGTCCATGAAAATAATTATTATTAACAATAATATGTGAAAACCTTAACTCTAAAATTATGTCACATGTCTATGATTTTATTATATTACAAAGTTATTATGTATTTTGTGATTAGGTATACAATACCTTCTCTTGTATTTTCATTCTTAGTAGATTTCATTTATTTATTATGTCACTTATGTAGTTGGTAGACAATCAGAAACTTAAGTCACATATAATCTACTTATGTTAAGGGAAGAATTATGACAACACAAATTTAGAGTTTTCATGTAATCAAAATTGAGCATAAGGATGACCTTAAGATACTTACAATCACATGCATAAAATATATAATTGTTATAATATGTTATTAGAAATGCTAATGAGAAACTAGGAACATGCTTCAGGATTTAAGCATAAGCACACACAAGTGAAGCTTGGCATGTGCATATAATGTTGTGTAGCATAAATGTGGGATAATTTAGTGTAGAGAAGCTAAGAATAAATAAAATATTTGAGCAGTAAGACATGGATGTTGGAATGGCATTAAACTTAAGGTTTGATGTCTAAACAAAAATTGATCACTGAATTTTGTAGAAGTGGTGTAATAACCCTTAGGCATGGAATTTAAAATCTAATGGATGATTATAGAGGATGATTAGTTACCTAATTAAGAATTATCACTTTTCTGAAGACGAATATTTGAGCACTAAGACATGGGTTTTGGGATGATATTAATTTGGGATTCAAGATGATTATGTTAATGTGGAAAAATTCATTGCGGTATTTATAACATTAATTAAACTCAATGTTTGATTTATAATCTAAAATCTTACATTGAAATTTATAGAAGTGGTTTAATAATCCTTTAGCATAAAATTCAAGAGTTAATTGATGATGTCAAATGATGACCAATGGCCTAGTCAGTAATGGTCACATGTGTCTGTGAAATAACCCTTGACCATATAATTCAAGAGTTAACAGATGATTATGGAGGATGATCAATGATTTGGTAAACTCCCAAATTAAAAGACTGTCACTATAATCTCTGTTATTTTTGAAGAGATAAGGAGGATAAACATATATAAAAAATTGAATGGGTAAGCAAGTCTGGTAACCAAATTCACCATTAAATACAAACTTGAGCACAAAGTTAACTTCCAAAAAGAATTGTCACTAGAATTTGTGAAATCTTAATGTGCAGCTAAGTTTGATTCATGAGATTGGGGTGTTTCTACAAAGTCTAGTAGTGGTGCATAATGACATCCATGCTTGAAATCAATATAGATGTAATATTTGATGTAGATAGTAAGCTTAGATGTTGCAACCTTGTTAAATTGATTATAATTTACATTATGCCAACACCAATGTAGAGTGTGTTGCAAGTATGAAACTAGCAAGTCTTTGAGTATATATTTTTTTGGAATATGAGACTCATTTGGCACTGTCCTGAATCCTCTTAAAGATGCCACATATCACTTGTTTAAGCATCCTAAGCAAATTGCAGATCCACCTTGTCATTTATCAAATTTATATTGCTAATGAATTCTCAAATTCTATGTGAGACTAGAGTTTATGATATTCATTGGACAATTCAACTTTAAATTGACATATGTTCCTGTTGATTGGAGATCATTGACATATAATGAAGTTGCCTGTTCAATATGAGCCTTGAGTTATCATTGGATATGTTGTTAAAAAGAGCTTCTCTTAGTTTCGAGAATTATATATATTCTCTATTGACGAGGCCAACCATGTGAAGGTGGAAGCCAACCATGTGAAGGTGGAAGCTCATTTGGGCCCACCCACCCACCCACCCTAGAATCAAAGAAAACATTCGTCAACCTTGATGTGTTCTTGAATCATATGAAATGTGCCAGTGGCATATTTTCAAGAATGGCATTATGATCTTCTATCGACAATTTCCATTGTCAATGCTTGGAATTTTTCCTACTCTTCACTACCTTCAACTGCAATCGGGTTGCTATGACCAAATGACTGTATTGAGCACATATAACATATGACTTGTAGTCTTGAAAAAGAATATGCTCTTTACATTTCCTTATTTCTGCAAAGAAATGTCCCATTAAAACCATTGAACCCACTGCATAAGTATAATTTGACGGGTCTTTAAATTCTTGCATCAATGTGCTTTTCGACCTAGTGCATCTCAATAAATAATAATGCACATTTTCTGGATTATCTACCGGTGCAATGACTACAAATGCATCGCCTTCTCTAACCAAATAAGAAACATGATCATAATCTTTGTTAATCACAACCGTTTCATTGTCGCGCTCTACATCGCTAATATTTCCAAATGGGGGCAATGGTGTCAATTCTTGGTGTCTCTATGGTTTCACAAATTTGTTAGTTTGGTTTTGACACTCATCCAAAGAATCTACATCATCAATACATGCAAGACAAAAGCAAGAGTTCTTTTGTTTCTCGATTGCGTGTATATTTTCCATTTTCTTACTCCTAATGGAGTGCAAGCCCCTTGTTTTCGGGATTGCAGTACAATTATGTGGCATTGATCTGTCAACATCGCCCATTGCAATATTCCAGAAAAAACTTCTCACATTACCCATCCTTTCATTGAATTCATGGCTCAAATTTTGTTTGCACCAATTAACAACATCGTTTGAATTTGCAAGGCGAGAAGCAGAGTGATTCATTTGATATCTCCTAAGTCACGTTTCACGCAGGCCCCAGCACCATCATGTTCTCCTTTTCCATGTCCCGTTTCAAAACAGTTCCATGTGTGGCGAAAATCCGTGTTTCTGTGAAGGCGAGACAACCATAAGAATGATCGTGCCGATTTAAACTGACCAGCATAACCATCTGACCACACTCAATGTTCTTTAAAAGTGACCCTTCTTCTTTTTTAATTCTTGAAAAAACATACCAAAACAATGCTGGACAAAACATGTATCATGTGTACGATCATCATTGATGTAGAAATGACACTCCTTAATCACTTCACGATTATTTTCATTGCTGTCAAAACGTAATATGCACAAGTATAGAGACCTGATCTGAATGATAATACTCACTCTGTATCTCCTTTTGCGGAGTGAAAGTGTAATTTTCTGCAAAGTCGACAATGGATAATACTGTCCCTTTTGGAAATACATCTTGTGATTGCTTGAATTGTAAGTCCTGCCATTGTGCTAAGTGCGAGTGCTTGATATATTTATATATTTGATCCCTGAACAAATTCATAAAATTTGTCAAAGAGATATCACTTTCAACCAAATTAAGCTTTCTTGATGTTGTCGTTGAATCTATAACTGCAGTATAGTCAACATAAACATATCTCTTTCATTTCACAATGCGATTTGACAATTGAGGATCGTTTGCATCAATGGGGTAGTTAGCATTAAAAAGTGCCAAATCAGAACATTCTTCACATTTTTTACTTCCGACGCATTGTTTCTTATAGAATACTTGATGATTCTCTCGCACACATAATATTTTAGATACAAATTTACGAACACTTAAAGGAGGGGGGTTATTTGGCCAACACTGCATGCCAAAAGTTAGAAATGTCTCATAATATAATTCAAATTCTACATGGTATCGACAACAACATGTGTCGCGAACAACGATGGGCCTGACATACCATGGTTTAAGCTTCACAAATGTGCTAAGGGCAGTCTTCACATCAACATGACTCTCCATAAAAGTTTTGAACATTTCCGCTTGAGTGATCGTTGTTATGTGTTTGGCATGAGTTTCATAGTTTCCTTTCGATATACGACGTCGCACAACATCCTTTTCATTTGGTAAGACACACGAATTTACATCCCAAAACTCTTTCACCATGTCCCTCACATTATCCAGAAGTCTATCTTCATAAGGTTGCCTACAGATAACACCCCAACATGCAACTTCATCATCCTCATCTAACTGAACCCAAAGCTTTTTATTCTTCCATAAACTTTTTCTTGATGTTTTTAACGTTCTTGCAGTCGTAGACAACAAACGACTAGTTGTAGTGTTTTTTTCCACAACCCTTGTTAGAATTGCTTTGCGAGCAACCATGAAATTGTGAGATCGTTTTTTTGCAAGTGATGCAAGGACCGAGGTCAAATTTTGTGATACAATCTGATTTGACTTAGCCTCTTTGGCACTTTGAATTCCCAATAATGTAATTGCATCTCTTAGACATTTTCGCTTTAACAATTTATGCAACAATTGAGCTTGTTCTATGACATAAATACCTTCAAAATCTTTTTTGACTATGTTATCTGCTCTATAATGAGATGTACGATCAGGCAACTGTAGTCCCATTTCTTCAATTTTACTTGAATCCAGATTCTCCAAAAAATTATCATCAATGACGATATTGTTGCAGCTTCCAGTTAATCTCTGTAAATTGGCAACTGTGGTAGGATGTTGTATGTTGGATGTCGACCCTGCATAAAAATAAATATAAATTTATAAGATTGTGTTCACTTTCAAATTAGATATATATATATATACTCAAGTATTATAAAGTAAATGATAAACATATAAAAAATTATTTACTCACCAATAGTTTGCTCCACATTTGTCATTTCCTCGTCACCTCCATGTTCCTCATTTCTTTCATCAACATGATCCTTGACTATTTGCATTCCTTCATCACCGCCATGTGCATTGACATTTTTTCATTTATTCGTCACCGCCATGTGCATTCACACTTTCAATTTCTTTGTCATCGCCATGTGCCTCCACGTTTCTTTCCATTGCTCTTTTTTCTCTTAAATTTCTCATAGAAACATGGGACCTCTCTTTCCTTGCCTCTTCATCAGCTCTGGTGCGATCATATTTTTTTTTACATTTCTTTAGGTTTCCCATGTTGAAAGAATTAAAAACCTAAAATCCAATGCATGAAAATATATGAGAATTGAGAGTAGGGCCCCTTACAATAGATAACATCGAGCAACAATGGTCATGACAAATGCGATTTACAAACAGTTTAAATGAGCCCAAAAAAATTTACATGTGAATTTGAATTTGTTACAAAATGGTATCAGAGTAGAGTTACAACACTTTGCAGCCTTTGGGCTTGTCCATAGAACCACTGTGGGAAAAATAGAACTAATAAATACTTTTTGTTTCTGCACATCAGAGTGCATAATTAAATATCTAAATGACATTACAATGACCAATGCAACCAAAGTTTCCAAATGATTTCGGAAACCAAAATTCAACTTCTTCTCAACTATTGAATTTGACAATAAGTACAACTAGGAACAAATTTGAATTTAAGAGAGCTTGGGAAGCTTTAGGTCAATAGGAAGAGCTTATAAACCAAATACGAAACCCAAGACAACAAAATTAAATTTCAAACCCAACATGAATGTTGAAAGATCTTCTAGTCAGCAAGGAAACCTCAACTCATTGCCTTGAGAAAAGGAATTGTACGATGAGTTAAATCACATCCAAAGGATTATCACACCTTCAAAATTAATGAAAACTATGCAAAGGTTGAAAGCAAAACTTAAAAGTTTCAAAGATGAAAACATGAAAGATAGGCAAGGAAAACAAGAAGTAAATGTTGTTTTATTGCAAACTTTGACAAAAATCAGAAATAACCAACAACTTGCTCATATATTCAACAACGTGCTAAAAGGACCTAACCATGAAAAGAGAGCTAAAATTCAAGAATTTGGCAATATAGCTATGTCTATGCTCGCCTGCTTAATTCTCTACCAACTATTGTATGTTATGACTTGGCATAAAAAAAATTGAGTATAATGGGTACATGACGCTAACTCCGGGTTGGTCACGCCACAGGGAGAGGTACGTGGGAAGTGTCGCATTGTAGGGAGAAGAGAAAGAACCTCAGGTTTCTCATTGGACTCTCTAGACCACCGAATATAAAAAATGAAGATGAACACTGTTTCTAAGACAATATAAAGGTCAAATGACCACCTTGATGACTTACTACTACTCTTGCATAACATTTATGCAACTTGAGGTCTCCTTGAGTGTGAACATGAAGAAATCCTTGATCATAGTGCACATATTTTTCTATGCCAACCATAAAGCTCCCACAACTTTCTGACCCAAGTCCTAATCCTACAATAAGAAAGAATTTTACCTAGAAAATACCCCACCGAAAAATTCCTCACAACAAGCTTCTTTATATTCATTAACATAAACTTATAAAAAGAGATTAAAAAAAAACACAAAGCCAAAACCATTATCATAGAACATTGATATAATCTATCATCCTTTTCTCCATCATTATGCCATACTAATGTTCTAGGTGCATGTAATTTTGACACCCTCACTTGAAAACATTGCAAGTTAAAAAAAAAAATCCATACACATACATAGTAAAAAACGTTGAACTGAAAAAGAAAAAAAAATGGTTTAGTGATTAATACGATGATATCTTAAACCACCTACAAAAATTAATAAAAGCAACCCTTTAAGTGCAACTTAACCTTAAAAAATGGTGATTATATTCAATGGAGGGTAGTTATGTGAAGCAGTTAGAGCGTGAAGACTACAAGCCTCATGCCATTCTTTAGTCTCCTTCCAAGCAATTCTTTTCGGGCCGGCTTTTGTTAACTATAGACTCTGGCCTGGCTTTGGTACGGCACTTGCAGACGATCCAGAAGCACAAGCTGGGGCGACATCGAAAACAACCGTCGAAAATCCTGTAAGTTGATGAATCTATTCACAGTTTTGTTGCTGGGTTGCCATTTTCGTTCTCGTTTGGTTTTGCTTATTGGATCCTTTTGTTTTTCGGCATTTTGATGGATGGGTTCTCCTATGATAGCAATGAATTTATAAACGTCTTCATGTTTGCCTGATGGCATTAGTTCTTTTTTCTCTTTTTTCAATATTTGAAAAGTTGTTGGATCGCCGATCAATATGGTAGGCAGCAAATCTTCTCCTGGATCTCCTGCGGAAAGCCCAGCTGAGAATTTGCCAATTGAGATTAATGGGTCCATTGAGAATCTTAGCTCGAAGGCACAGAATGCTCTTTCTTTGGGGAAAAAAACACAAATTTTGGGAAACACAACCAGTAAGCCAATTCAAAGACATTCAGAATCATGACTTGTCTGAAGGCCCAGTAGAGGATCCCACCCATTTGTCTGAGGTTAGGCAGCAGCCCTATAATCTGCCAAGCCCGTATGAGTGGTGTACTTGTGATATCAATAAGGAGGAGACCTCTACGGAGATTTACAATCTCCTGACAAAAAACTATGTGGAGGATGATGAGAACATGTTTAGATTTGATTACTCTAAGGAGTTCTTGAAATGGGCTCTCAGGCCTCCTGGCTATTTCAAGAGTTGGCATATCGGTGTTAGGGTTAAGAGCACTAGGAAGCTGGTGGCTTTCATCACAGGGGTCCCTGCCAGCATCAGGGTTCGAGATCGGTCCATCCTGATGGCAGAGGTCAATTTCCTATGTGTCCACAAGAAGCTGCGGTCCAAGAGACTTGCCCCTGTTCTGATTAAGGAGGTTACCAGGAGGGTGCAATTGGAGAACATATTGCAAGCTGCCTATACTGCAGGGGTCGTCTTCTCAACTCCGATTGCCACTTGCCAATACTGGTCCAGGTCCTTAAATCCTAAGAAGCTTATCGAGGTTGGATTCTCCAGACTCGGAGCTGGGATGACTATGAGCAGCACTATAAAATTATATCGGTTGCCAGAGACAACTACGACTCCTGGTTTCAGGGCAATGGAAAGGCATGATGTCCCTGCAGTCACATGGCTTCTGCACAATTACTTGTCCCAGTTTGTTGTTGCCCCAGATTTCAATGAAGATGATGTGGAGCACTGGCTGGTTCCTAATGAAGATGTGATTGATAGTTATGTGGTTGAAAACCCTGAGACTCATGAGATTACAGACTTCTGCAGCTTCTACACTCTTTCCTCCTCGATCCTTGGCAATGCCAATTACTCCATGCTGAAGGAAGCTTACTCCTATTATAATGTGTCAACCCGGACACCTTTGCTACAGTTGATGAACGATGTTCTCATTGTTGCAAAGAACAAAGATTATGACGTGTTTAATGCTCTGGACATTATGCAGAACGACTCTTTTTTGAAGGACTTAAAGTTTTGGCCTGGGGATGGAAAGCTTCATTATTATCTTTACAATTATCGCATCAAAGATGCCCTTAAACCATCTCAATTAGGATTGGTGCTTTGTTGATCTTGGTGCTTTTGACGTATTTATGGATCTTGTTTGTTTGCTGAATTTATAGTTGTGTCCATGCCTGATAATGTTTTTTTCCTTGTAAGGTCATCTAAGGCCATGTTTATCCAGTTCACTATATTTTAGTATATGTTTAAAGTATTTTGGGATATGCAAACAGCTTGGGAGCTTACACAAGTAATTTCTTTGCAGGGAAAATGCAGATACTTAATTCATAATATTGGAGTTCGAAACCTAATCCTCGTGGTTATGGTAAATTGTATTATTATTAACCTCAAGAATCATAGGTGAATATGAAAAGTCATCAATACATACATCTTAGAGTATGAAAACTAAGAATCACTTATAGGTATATTATCTTAATAGAGAAGGTAATCTTGTTGGAAATTGTGATAATTTCTCCCGCCACCTAACTTTGTATGTGTCCAAGTTTGTAGTTGGGCTGGTTAATGTAGTCATTTATTGCCTACATTTGGATAATTGAGATAACTTCTCATGTGTATAAATCTATATTTTGGTTAATGGATGACGTAGAGTAGTTCTCGGCATCCTGGTGTTTTCTTGTTTTCTTGTTTTTGCTGCGCCTACTCTTACAAATCTCATACTTATCTTTATTATGTCGATAGGCGTTTTCATTTTAGAATTTGGGGTGGACTATGATTTATACTTTTCTAGGATTGTACGAGGATGAGACAAGTGTATTATCCAGATTGATTCTATGGCAGAATTTCAAAATTCGAAATAAACAATTATAAAAAATAAAAATAAAAAAGTAAGTGGTAGTAGCAGACGCATGCAACTCACAACTGATGAATGGATAAACAACTGTTCATGGCACATAACTAGAAGAATGTGAGAGATTAAAAAAAGAATATAAAAAATAATTGATGGTTGATGCATGATTGCATGGATAACTCTAACAGATAACTTATAGTGACACTTAGTAGCCTATCCATGTTCACCAATCACAAAGTATATGGTTGTGCAAGTTTATTTATAACTGTTCTCATTTATTTATAAGTATTCCCATAATAGCATGAGAGCCTTATAACTTTTAGATCCCTTCCAGAATTATTAAGCACTTTTGTCAAATTAGTTATTTTTATCTACATACTACCTCTCATGAAAGATCTGTGGACTCCCTCTATTGTCTTTAGACCTATGCACTATGGTATCTTGCATTACCATATTCCATTTTCATTTTTCATTTTATGTTTTACCCCAACATGCTATCTCTTCCTGGCCGTTCTCTACATATTGGTATTGTTCACTTGAACGCGTTGATGCCTGTGCCTCCCTCTGCATCCTTGTCCATGGTTATGACCTAGTGTTGTCTTTTCTGGGTGCTATTTCATGGTCTCTCTTGTACTATAAGAAAGTTAAAAAATACACAACTCTCTCGTTCACCACCTTTTAAGGTGAGAAGATTAAACATTTCATATATTAAGACGACCAACAGTCACACCGTAAGAGAATTCTACAAAAGCACAGGCTCTAAAGATGAATAGAAGAAGAAATCTCCTGCAAAAACCATCGACCCAATCAAGCCTTCAATGTGAATAAAAAGAATAGAATTCCACCCATTCATAACTAATGTGAGGTTAACAATGTGTAAGATTTAAGAACGCGAATACCAAAACAAAGATGATTTTTTTTTATCACAATGAGTTGTGGCCCGTTTCCTCTTTCACTCACATGGGCTACTCCTTCCATGCTGATCTGCACACTCAGAAACTCCCACTGGTTTAACCCTTTCTCATTCGAGCATCCATCACTCAATGTCTCTCTCTCCTATTTGCAAGATTCTATAGATTTCGGCCTCAATGTGCTCCCAGATGATTTTAACAACTTCTGCGTGGGAAACATCACACATGAGCTGAGGTTTTGCTGGTGTAATTCATTGGGTGCAATCTAAAACACCAGTTTGCTTCCTCACCTGCAATCTGGATGACAAAAGTTTTTTCTGGTGTTGCAAACGATGTCCAGAACTGATTTCATAGTTGGAGGCAAGAATGGCTGGGCTATAACGTTTGGCTCTGAGCGCCAGATGTTCACTCAGTGGGCCAAGAGGTGCACATTTCAAGTCAGCGATATTGTTTGTGAGCGATTTTGTCTGTAATTTTTATTGCGCCGATAGGCGTTCTACAGCCCAGTATGGGGGAGATCTTGTAACATGTGAGTGTTTGTTGAGTAACAAAATAATACAAAGTAAACAAAAAAGAATAATACAAAGTAAAAAGTAATAAATATTATGTCGGCCATAAACAAAAAAGAATAATACAAAGTAAAAAGTAATAAACATTATGTCGGCCATAAACAAAAAAGAATAATACAAAGTAAAAAGTAAATATGAGACTTAAACTAGAGACTTTAGAACTTAGGAGTAGGTGGTAAATATTATGTCGGCCATAACAAAAAAGATTATGTAGGCCATAAACAAAAAAGAATAATACAAAGTAAAAAGTAAATATGAAACTTAAACTAGAGACTTTAGAGCTTAGGATTAGGTGGCTCAGGTATTGCACTCAAGGAGCTATTCAAAGAGAGGTTTGCACATAGGGAAATTTGATCCCTCTCCGCGCTTGATAAAGCCTAGGATTTGGTTCTAGGCTAGTTAAAAAAAAGCTCTAAATTTTGTTCATGTTTTCTTTTTTAATTCTTGATGATTGGTTCTGTCTCTTGTGTATGCAATGTTCAAGCAAAGCTCGGTACTCTTTCCAAATCTGCAACCAAAAGGATGAGTTCAGTTGGGTTCTATAATGACGACAACATGACTTTACTACTTTATTAGCAATCCACAGGGCCACTCCAAGAAGGGCCATAACGTTGTCACGTCGTAGCCATGGATCTAATGTGGCACCTGCAGAGGTTCTATCTTCTTTGGGTTCATCTCGTGGCTTTTCGCTTGCGACAGGGTATATCGACAAGGGTTTGCTCACATTGTTGCCTCGAGGGTCCCCTACTATAGCTCCCTCCTGTGCTGATTCCACTCCGGTTCTGTATCTTATGGCTCCGCAATCAATGGCCCTGGCCACTGTTGATCGGTTCTCGGCACTTCTTTATATTTGTAGTTCCTTGGTAACCCTACTCTACCTCGTTGGAAATGCGAGTTGTTGCATTTTTTGGTGACAAGGCATTGATATTGTATTTGTAATTTATTATTAATTTTATTGTTATGGGTTTATGCAAAACATTTGCTACTGCATATTCTGTTTACTTGCATATTCTATTTAATTTGTTTTAAGTGGAGGTAATATATAAAGGAAGGCAGGGGAGTGTTGCACTTAGTATCAGCAACACTTACATGTCACTTAAATATCAAATTATCGCACGTGACAAGTAACACCATGCTTTGCAAAAGTAACACCAGATAACAACCTAAAACCTACAGGAATTAAGTAAAAACAAATAACTTCAGCACAACTCCTGCTGATAGATTGATATTCTGTTCCATTAGTTAAACTAATTTAGCACATCCACAGTCAAAATACAAACTCATAAATTTTAACATGCTATGGCGAAATCAATTCAAATCTATATGAATAAGATAAAAACAAAGTATCAAAGTTACAGAGTAAAACTCTGTTTTCTATTCAACTCATTATATTCGATGTTCAATTTTCAAAGCCAGGATATATATATATAGTGAGATCGGTTCATTAATTAATTTTGATGCTTCGTTGCAATATTGAAGAGTTAAAGCACGGGCAGTGAATGTTCCTTCAAAAATTGATGTATTATGTTGCCCCTTTTAACATTCGATGAGCAGAAATAGATCGGTGGATACCTCTTCAAAATTCCATGGTTAAGGAGGCGTGGCGATGAAGTCTCTTCAACTTTCCAGAAGCCAAAAGCAGGGTAATTTTTAAGGGTAATTTTTTGCTTTTTTTTCAAAAAATAAATTCGCTATTTGGTCATTTTTAGTCTCTAATATTGCTTATATTTACATCAAATATGTTTTTTTATCATAATATTCGCCAAAATTTACACATTTTACCTATCTTGTTTTTTTCAATCCAAAATTATGGACTAGGATACTATGCTTAAGTATAATATTAGAATCCTTAAAAAATACATTGGCCAAAAGTCATGGAGTGAAATTAATTAACATCTCCAGCATTCTCCCCCTTAATTATTTCACCCAATAAACTTCTTGTTCTATGCAATAGTATTTAGTAAACCGTTGTTACATTATATGCAAACTCCTATATTATCTAAAACGCTCAAACAATTCATTTGATAAGGGATTTGTAAATATGTCTGCAAACTGATCCTCTGATCTGCAAAAATCCACACTAATTTCATCATTACTTATGAGCTCTTGAATAAAATGATTTGTATCATTATGCTTACTCTTCTTACGAAAAACATGATTTCCTGATAGTGCAATGGCTGATTTATTGTCGCGGAAGATCTGAGTTGGTTCTTCTTGTTCAAGTTGCAAGTTAGACATAATTCTTCTCATCGAGATAGATTGACATGCAGTTGTTGTTGTTGCAACATACTCTTCCTTAGCAAAGGATAAATTCACAATGGGATACTTCTTTGAAGCCCATGCTACTGTTCTCAATCCAAGACTAAACACATAGTTTGATGTGCTCTTTCTATCATTAGTACAACCTGTAAAATCACTATTAGTACATCCAATCAACTTAAAAATTGAATTTGATGTATATTGGATTCCAAAATTTGTTGTTCTAGCAATGCATCTTAGGATCATCTTTCCAACTTGCTAATGGGTGCTCTTCAGAGACTCCATAAATCTCGAAATTAAGCTTACTACAAACATTATATTTGGCCTTGTTGTATTCAAATACATGAGATTTCCAACCAGTCTCTTATACAGTATTGGATCAACGTTTGACTCTTAATCCTTTTTACTGAGTTTTGTGCCAGTTACAATTGGAGTTACCGTTGGCTTACAGTTCACCATTCTAAATCTACCCAATATATTATTTACATACTTAGTTTGATTAATAAAAATTCCATCTTCATATTGAGTTACTTCAATACCAAGAAAATACTTCATCATTCTTAAATCAATCATCTCCAACTTTATTTTCATGGAAGTTTCAAAATCATTTATTGAGAGATCTCTAGTGAAAATAAAATCATCAAAATACAAGCAAACTATTAATATTTTACCTTCTTGATTTACCTTTGTATACAGAGTAGATTCACTTGGACTTCTATTGAATCCTTTTCTATTCAAATATTCATCGATTCTATTGTACCAAACTCTGGGTTCTTATTTTAATCCATACATAGCTTTCTTTAACTTATCAACTTTATCATTGTGATCCTCAATTTCATATCCCAGAGGTTGTTTCACATAAACCTCTTCTTCCCAAAATCCATTTAAAAACGCTAACTTAACATCCATTTGATGTACACTCCATTTATTTTGAGCAGCAATGGCTAACACCATCCTTTTTGTATCAAATCTGGCTACAAGTGCAAAAGATGAACATTATAATCAATACTGGGTTGTTGACTGAACCCCTGAGCTACAAGTCTTGACTTGTATTTCCCAACTTCACCATCAACATTCAACTTAGGCTTATAAATCCATTTGACACTAATACAATTTTTATTATCAGGAAAATCTACAAGATCACAAGTGTTAAGTCTTTCAATGGCATCAATCTCATCATCCATAGCTTTTATCCAAACATCTTCTTTAATAGCCTCATCAAGATTTACAAGATCACATGCAATCAATGCAGAATTTGAAACTTGATCTACTTCTTCATTTTGTTCATACAATTCCCTTAAACTTCTAGCCTTCTGATCTCTAACTCTATTTCTCAATGAAGCTAAAGTCAGATTTGATTCATTACTTACCTCTGATCTTATTGCTTGCTTCCCACCAACACTTGATGGTCCGTTCGCCACGCTCTTTAGTTTTGTGAATCATACACTGCAATGGGATGACTGCTGATGATTGTCTTACATAATTTATTGTTCCAGTGTAGGAGTATGTGGAATCAACTTTCCACCTTGTATGGCATGCTCATCCCCTTCATCATTTGCGTGAGATATTATGACACATTCTGCAATTGATTTATTTATTCTTCCATCCCAACCCTCTTCTTCTTTAAACTCAATGTCTTTGGTGGCAATATACTTCTTGGTGATGGGATTATAGAGTCTATATGCCTTTGACTCCTCACTATATGTGACAAGGATACACTTCACACTCATGTCATCTAACTTTCTTCTGATCTCTTCATATACATGTGCATAAGCCACTCATCCAAAAATCCTCAAATGAGATATGTTGAAACTCTTACCACTCCACGCTTCTTGGGGAACTCGTTCCTTCACACTCTTAGTTGGACTTCTGTTCATAATATACACTGAGAAAATAATAGCATCTCTCTGATATTCATCTGAAAGGTGCTTCTCCTTCAGCATACTTTGAGCCATGTTCATAATGGTTCAATTATTTCTTTCCACCACTCCATTTTGTTGTGGAGAGTAGAGAGTAGTAAAATGTCCCTTGATTCCATGATATTGACAAAATTCCAAAAAAACATTTAACATATACTCACCTCCTCTGTCCGATCTCAAGACTTTAATACATCTACCACTCTCATTTTCAACCATGGCTCTAAACCTCTTAAATATTTCAAAATCTTGAGACTTGTTTCAACAAATACAACCAATTTTTTCGACTAAAATCATCAATGAAAGTCATAAAATAAACATTACCAGTAAAAGAAGGTGTTTGCATCATCCCACAAAAATCCATGTGTACCATCTCCAATGGGGATTTTTCTCTATACGAGACTCTAGAGACAAATTTCTCTGTATGATGCTTTGCAAATATGCAGCTCTCACACGAGCTTGTTGGATGTTGAATACTGGTCAACCCTTTCATCCTCTGCTTTCTCTATAGAAAATCTAGACCACCAAAATGTAAATGGCCATACCTCAAATGCCACAACCATGATTGATATGAACTCATAGTTTTATAAGTATTTAAAGAGTCAAACAAATAATTTCTCATAATAAGCGGAAACATTCTATTCTTTGTCATCTCTACTTTGGCAACCAACTGCTTACTTGGATACTTGTCATAGATAGTATATACATTGTTCTTGAAGAACACTTTGTACTTTTTCTCTAACAGTTGTCCAACGCTCAATAAGTTACACATTAAACCAGGTACTTAATAAACATCTTGTATTTTTCCTTTTTCACCATTCTTGGCATATACAACAATCACACCTTTACAATTAACTCTTACCTTACTGTCATTACCAAGCTTTACCTCAGATTGAATACTTGTATCTAGACTTGAAGAAAAATCTTTATTTCCATTCACGTGGTTTCTGCATGCACTGTCCAAGAACCATACATCATTTGAACTTTCCTGGGTCACATTACAAGTAAAAAACATAGGTTTCTCCTCAACTTTAGGCTCCTCCATAATGTGTGTATACAACTTACTAGCATCGGATTGCTTCTTCCAACACCTGTTAGCAAAATGACAATTTTTTTTGTGGTAGTAACATTGAAATTTGGATCTATCATACCTTTGATTCCCTTGTTGCCAAGTTCTTTTGCTACTCCCCCTTAAACTAGGAGGATTTTGTTGGGACTTCTCTTCAAATTTTGAACCATTTATGCTGTCACTATGATCAAAAGTTCGACCTCCTCTTCCTCTGCTACTAGACCTTCCTCTACCTATGCCTCTTGTAACTTGCAGTTGAGATTTGAAGGCATTATGTAATGGATTATCATCATATATGTTCATCCTCGATCCATGAGCAATTAAAGAACCAGTCAACTCATCAATATGCATTTGACTAAGGTCTTTAAACTCTTCTATAGAAACAACCACATCTTCAAACTTCTTTGGAAAACATCTTAGCAATTTGTCAATCACTCTCAGGTCTAAGAGATCTTCACCATAATGTCTTAGCTTATTCACAGTGTTCATGACTTGAGTCATACAAATATCAACGGTCTTATTATCTTTCATCTTCATATTCTAAAAGTCCCTTCTCAAGTTTTGCAATTTGACATTCTTGACCTTGGTTACACCTTCATAGCAAGTTTCAAGGATTTCCCAAGCCATCTTTGAAGACTCAGCACTAGATCCCTTCGGAAAAATAGATTCACTTAGACCTTGTTGAATAAGACCAAAAGCTTTGTTGTCTTTCTTCTTGTTTTCCTTTAACAAGGTATGTTCAACATTTGATAAATCCAATTCTACTTCTTGATCAACAAGCTCATGATATCCAACTGTAACAATCTCCCAAATATTTTGAGAACACATAATTGTTCTCATTCTTATAAACCACGTATCATAGTTCCTTTCAATTAAAATAGGAATCTGTGGCTATAATAAATTGCTGTTTGTGGACATCTTAAATCATATTAAAAAAAATCAGTAAATTGGAGCAAAAGGGCAATAGATCTTACTCGCTCTGATACCACTAAAGAAAGGGCAATAGTAACAACAACACTTACAGTCCACTAAAATATCAAATCATCACATACATGACAAGTAACAGCATGCTCTACACAAATAACAATAGACAACAACCTACAGGAGTTAAGTAACATCAAACAACTTCAACATAATTTTGATCACCCCTGTGTTCATGAATTTAGATTGATACTCCGTTCTAGCAGTTAAATTGATTTAGCACATCCACAGTCAAAATACAAAATCATAATTTTTAACATGCTACAACAAAATCAATTCAAAACTAACATAAGTTTACAAACTGTTGAATAAGATAAAACCAAAGTATCAAAATTACAGAGTAAAAACTCTGTTTTCTATTCAACTCATTCTATTCAATGATCCATCTTCAAATCCAGGATTATATAAATATATATATAGTGAGATCGATTCATTAATTAATTTTGACCCTCCGCTGCTTCTAAAAAAAAATTTACTCTTTAGAAATAGATACACTGCTTCGTTGCAATTTTGAAGAGTTAAAGCACAGGGAGTGAATGTCCCTTCAAAAATCAATGTATTATGTTCCCCCTTTTAACATTCAATGAGCTCAAATAGGTCAGTGGAAACCTCTTCAAAATTCCACAGTTAAGGCGGTGTGGCGGTGAAGCCTCTTCAAACTTCTGGTCGTCGAACGTCATGCAATGAAATTAATTAACATCCTCCAACAATATACTTTTGTTTTAATTTTTAATATTGGAAATTTGAACAAAAATTAAAGTTTAATATTTTTTTAGAGAAATTTGAACAAAAATTAAAGAACAAGTCAACTTGTAGAAAGGAGAACAAAGGAGAACAACATACAAATCTTTTGCACATAAGGTCAAGATGAAACTTTAAGATCCATGTTCAAGTGCGATTGAAGTAACACTCTTTTCAATGTGCGTGGTATTTGCTAAAATGACGGTGTTCAAGAGTTTGGGGAGCTTAATGTTTTAATGGAGACCTAATTCTCTAAAAAAAAATATGAAGTGATAGGAGGATGCCTATATTTTAAACTCAATCTATTTTCCATATTATAGTAGTAATCCCTGATTCCGTCCAATAGGCTCTTCAATCATGAGAGAGCGTAACACTGTACACCAAAAATAACTATGCATTTCGATGGGATACACAATGATTCTAGGAATGCGAAGATAGAAAGGTCTTTTTAAAAAAATTATTGTAATTTTATAGCTAGTTATTTGCCACAGTCTAAAAAGATGGATTGAAGATGCAAAGTCAAAATTTTTCTAAAATTATATATCTACATTTATGATATTCACTCCAATATTCATCATAACATCTAGATTTGAACCTAGGTGAGGAGTATCATAACCAATGCTCCCAAACACTCAATCTAGGATCAATTATATTATATTATATTATATTATATTATATTATATTATTATTATTATTATATATATATATATATATATATATATATATAAACCAATGAAGTAAAGGCTATATCTTTATTTTTTAATTTAAAAATTATGTATATAGTAATAATATATGTGTGTTGAAATGAATAATAATTTTAAATTTAAACTTTTTTTTAATTATGGTTCACCCTTGTTTAGGGATACGTCCACAAAAAGACAAACACTTGCTATTCACAAAGAATCAAGGTATCCTCAATGTCGATCATAACATGTCGCAAGCTAGATTTGAGCTTGGGTGGGGAGTATCACAAAATATGCTCCCAACCATCCAAACTAGGATCTGTTGACAAACTTTATATAAACCATAATAACATATTACTAAGATAACATATTTATTAAAATATCAAACTAAGCTCTATAAGAAAGACCTCCACAATCAATACATTTCAATAGAGATTTTTGACATTAATGCTTAAAAAAAACTACATAGCAATATATGTTATTTCTTCCTTCTCTTTTGCACAAATTGAGTTTTTCTTTTCGAAAGAAGGGCCCATTTTTCTTCATCATGTTCCACAACACCAAATATTACACAAATAGATTTCTGTAACTTGCTAGTTGCACCTTCATCCTCCAAAATGTTTTCCAACAAACTTAACCAAAGAGAGACAAGGTGTTTGATCTTGTAATGCGATCCCATGCGCTAGACTGGAGGCAGAGTCTTCAACTTCTCACGTAGAGCATTCATCTTTCCTTCAACATCCCCAATCTGTGTTTGAACCTCTTGCAATGCAACATCTTCGAATAGAGCATCCAAGGACCACGACACTTCTTCATACATCCTCATGGACTGAGATTTCCTTGCTTGAAGGCTATGAACAACCTCTTGAACTTCTGCTTGTCATTGCTTAGCCACTTCAGGTTGGGTTCTTGGCACCAACTTAGCCTCTAACTCTTGCACTTTCATATGGTATCCTAAAATAACCACTTCTAAGCGTTGTACCTTTTCTTATGTTGTCATTTCTTCAATGATTTAGGCCTTAGGCACTGCTTGACATGCAACTTCAACTGCTTGCTGAAATTTGTCCTTTTCCTTTCACAGCAAGTCCTTGTCCTGCTAAAGATTAGCATTCAACTCTTTCAGTGTAGCCGCCTGATTCTCGTATCCCTTCATCAGCTCCAACAGAGAACTTTATCTTGTCTTGATTTCTTTCGCAATGCTTTCCTGTAATCGGTGTAACAGAGAAAGAGGTAATGTAGATAATTTAATGGCTTCATACCCAGACTTTGGAACTTCCACACTGGTCCCTGGTTCATCAAAATTTATTGCCCATGGAAAAATTTTAACCACCTCTTCTGTAGGGGGAGTGGTGCTCCTTGGTCTTGTGCCTCTTCCTCTTGCACAGCTTCGACCTGCGGCAGTGTGACCTGGGACGAAGCCGAAATGCAGATTTTCTTTACTTTTTGGCACAACGTATCAAGGACGTTGGTGATGCCACTGAACAACTGTATCATTTCAAACAAGTTATACAACTTGACGAGAACTCGACATTGTTCTCATTTTTTTGGAGGTCAATTTTAATAACTCTTTTTACCTCCGTTTCAAAAAGTGTGTATACCGGTAACACAATTTTTCATTTTGAGCCATTTTTTTTTTTGAATCTTCTTAGTCATAAAAAAGTATAATTTTTATTTACAAATGTGTTTTTTCAAATTTAACAAAAAAAAATGTTTAGTAGCCAGTTATAATGAAAAAATATGTATATTTTGGATTTTTTTTCTACATTTAGAAGCTAGTTATAATGAAAAATATATACATTTTTTAAGTTTTTAATTTAAAGTTTCATAATAGGTAAGTCATTTTTATGGACAAATTTGTAAAAAAAATGAGAAAATAGAGACATTTCAAACCATTTTTAATGTATTTTTAGATATTATATATATAAATGATATTTTTTAACATTATTTTCCATAAAGTGATGATTCACATAAACTCAACAAAAGTTATACCATATATTTGTAAATAACATATTAAAAACATAATATATATTCCTAAAATAAAATCTTAGAGTTAAAACATTACAAAAATATCTTATAATTTTTTTGTCAAATTTAACATTTTCCTCAATGACATAAAATTAATCAACAATATTTTGCACACCAAAATCCTACATCTTCTAAAGCTTAAATCTCTGTTTAGACCTCAATATGCTATGTCATGAAGAAATACCCCTTATCAAATGTAATGAATATAACCACGTTGAAATTTCTAAATCAAAATTTGATCAATTAATAATCGATATACTTTACAAAATTTTAAAAATTACACTAAATTTTCAAAAATCAAAACTAAACATTTATAAAAAACAAATAAAAAATATATTAAAACACTTAAATACAAAACCATATAAAAAGACATAATTTTAAAAATTATAATACTCAAAACCAAAAAACGCAAACCAATAATAAAATACAAAGTAATAAAAAACATAAAAATACATCAAATAATAAAAAAATAAAAATAACATTTAAAAACAAAACAAACAATATTAAAAACTCAAAGAAAATGCTAAAAAAGAAATATAAAAAAATAATAAAAAATATCATTAAAAACGTAACAAAAAAACACTAAAATGAAATGTGAAAGTTTTTACGGGGGACTTAGGAGGGGCTTGGGATGGGGGCGATTCCCAGAATCACGCCACCACCAAGCGCCACTCAAAGCTGCCACTTTGAGCGGCGCTTGGTGGTGGCGCGATTATGGGAATCCACCCCAAGCCGCTTTGAGTGGCGCTTGGTGGTGGCGTGATTATGGGAATCGCTCCCACCCCATGCCCTTCCTAACTCGCCACTTTGAGCGGCACTTGGTGGTGGCACGATTATGGGAATCGCCCCCACCCCAAGCCCCTCCTAACTCCCCATTAAAAACCCTCGTAACATTTTTATGTTTTTATTATTACTTTTATTATTTTATGTTTTTTTTTAAGTATTTGTTTTTTTGTTTTTAATGTTTTCATTTTATTATGTTTTTATATAATTTTTTTTGTTTTTATTTAGTTTTTTAATTATATTTGTATTTTTATTTTATTTTTTATATAGTTATGTTTTATAGTATTTGAATATTTTTTTTTAATATTTTTAATGTTTTATTTTGATTTATAGTGTAATTTTTTTTTAAAAATTAAGAATATTTTAATTTTTTAATTTATGAAAAATTTCTCATAATCATATCAAGTTGAACTTATTTTTTGGTTTTTTTTATATGGTTTTGCTTTTCATATTTTTAATACTTGTTTTTAAATTGGTTTTGTTTTCTAGGTTTTTACTATTTGTTTATTTATTTTTTATTTTTTAATGTTTTATTTTGGTTTTTAATATTTAGTATAATTTTTTGTTTAATTTAAGTATATTTTAATTAAAATTAATTATATATATATATTTTTTATATAAGTGTTTTCATTATAACGATGTTTATTGCGAGGGTCATAGTTTGAAACAAGGCATAAGTTTAACTCCCTTCAAATAATTGTGATTTTATAAGCACTATTTTTTTATTAAGGAGTTGATTTAGGGTTCTGATTGTAATCACATCTATCGGGGTTTAAAAAATGTTGTAAATTTGGCTTCGAAAAAAAAAGGGTGCCATCGGTAGCACCATTTTTCAAATAGAGGGTTGTTTTTGTCGTTTTTAATGCAAAAATACGAGTTTTTATGGCTAGAGTTCTCGTTTTGAGTATAAAGTTCTCGTCAAGTTGTATAACTTGTTTTTATCCTCTACCTTCCTTCGGTTTTCCTCAATAGCTTCTATCATCGTGTCGAACAAGATGTTAATGTCGTTATCTATTAAGGCTTGGACATTTTCATGTCGCTGTGTTTTCTATTTTCCTTGTGCCTTGCTTAGATGTTTCACCTTTTCGTTTATCCTCCAAGTCCTGATCAGTAGGGGGCTTGACTCGATTCCCATTCTTCTTGATCATCATCTCCACCTTTGGTGTGTTGGGCATTCTAACTTGTCTGCTGTTAGTCGGATGTACCGTCCTTTTGTTGGTCTTGCTGTGACAAATCCGGTGATATATTTTCAGGCTCAATTGGTACTTGCTACTCCGGTGACCATTCTTGAATCATCGCATCAACTTTGCCATGAGAAATCTTGAACCCCATCACTAACCATTGTTGGTGTAGGCCCCTTCTTGCTTGCACCTACATGTGGTGGGGCCCACCTTTGAACTTTGCCATAATGCGATACTTAGCCACCACGGCTTCATCAATGCGTGGTATTTGCACCACATAGTATCTCAATGCCTCCAGCTTCATATACAACAACATGTTGCTTTCCTCTTGTCAGATCCTTATGTTTGAAAAGGATAAATTCATGGAGCGTGACCCCTAACATGGACCAATTGGTTTCATACCTTGATAGTTCGTTGGATCTACCCAACCCACAAAGGATATCAACAACAACAACCAAGAGTATGTAAAGGGTGAGCCATTGTCCTGTGCATGGGTAACATCTATAAGAAACTCATTCACTAGAAAAGTGGCCCAATTCATGTGTACGCCTTACACACATTGCTATGCCGCAACAATGATAAAAGCAATGCCTTGGTTTGGTTTATTCTTATGGAGCAACTTGGTTGCTAATAGATTTGCAATGAACTGAACACCCTAGTTGTTGATAGAGGCTACATCAAAGCCCCTATTGCTCTTCGACATATTATACTTTTCCTTCATCCCGGTCACAAGGTCACGATCTCGTTCTTTTCCAATGAAGAACTGTGATGGGTCCACCCCAGCCTTAGGTAAACTCGTAATTCTAGCAATAAGGTCTATATCAATGGATGCCTTGGTCTCCAACCACAAGTAGCCCCCATGCAAACATAATAGCATCTAATTAACAGACACATTTGCCTCCGTAGTGTGACCAAAGAGTGGTAGGTGTATTAGTGGCAACAAACTAGCTCTGGCCACACCAATAGCCCCACATGCGATCCATCTATCATTCCCGAGATGAAATAAATGTACTTGATCCTCCAATGATAATGGTGGCAGCGATGAATTGCTTCACACACTTCCGTCATTTCAACATTTAATTCAAAAATCCCACTAGTGCCACCACTAAACCTGTCATAAAAGCAACAATAAATTCTCAATAACTACAACTTCGACAGGCGGGTCAGTCTAGAACTTCGACAAATTGAACTACAGCAGATGAGCAACTTCCTGCAAAAATGTAACTTCGATAGGAACAAGAAGTTGGGGTTTCCGGGTGACAAAAATAGCACTTCGAGAAACTAAAGTTCGATAGATGAACAACTTCGACATAATAAAAGACTTCGACACATCGGGATTTGGGGTTTCCTACTGACAACTATGGAACTTCGACAAAAATACCCTCGATAAACTAACTTCGACATAGCAGTAAATTGGAGTTTCCAAAAATCTCTGGCAAGACTGTTCAATGACACAACTAACTACGACACAAACAACTACGACATAAATAAAACTTGGGGTTTCTAATTTTTATTTATTTATTTTTTCTATGTACAAACATGCAAGCAATCATCTTCACCTCGACGCACCATGGATGTCCCTGTAGGGATTCAACCGCCTTCCATTCACCAAACCTTGGAGGACTTTACCATCTAGTGTTTGTAACTGTACTATGCCTCCCTCTATAAATTTAATAACATATGGCCCAAGACAATGCATCTATAACTTACTAGGATGTTTGAAAAATTTGTTGTCATAGAGAAGAACTATATCTCCTTTATGGAAATACTTGTTAGTAATGTGGTGATCATGCCATGCTTTTTCTCGATCTTTCTGTACCTGCTGATGGAAACTTGTGACAAAGCGGTCCTCCTCCAACTGGAATAACTATGCTAATATTTCTTCAATATCATCAATATCATACATAACTGTAAATGCAACAATTCTTAAACTTGGTATAATATACTCCATGGGAATTATAGCCTCTTTTCCATACACCAATTTGAAGGGCGTATGACGTATCAACCTTTTACAAGTCGTTCTATAGGCCCTTAAAATTGCAGGGATTCTTATGTCCTAGTCGTTGCGGTTCACATTAAAAACTTTAGTTAGTGCATGTTCCAAAATTTTATTGAATGCTTCGATAGTTCCATTTTCCTTCGGATGATATGGAGTAATCTTTTGATAATAGATCTGATTCTTTAGTAAGGGCCTCTATAGTCTTATTAACAAAATATGCACCCTGATCACTTAATAAAACTCGAGGACAACCAAACCTGGTAATAACATTCTCAAATAGAAACCTCGCAACAGTGCAATCTCGTACTGGTGTAGCTTTAGCCCACTATGTAAGGTAATCTGCCATAGTGATAATATACCTTGCACCCATCCTTCTTCCAGGTGGATTGATGGGTCCGACAAAATCAATAGCCCATTTTGCGAATGCCTGCAATGTAACCTGAGGTACCAAAGGAATTTCATCTCTTTGCGATGGTTTCCCAATTATTTGACATATGTCGTAGTTTTGACAATAGTCTTTAGCATCTTTGTGAAAGGTCGGCCACCATAATCCTGCTCTTAATATATTTTGTGCTATATATTTTCCTGCATAATGGCCTCCTTCCACTCCATCATGAGCTTAGACAAGATAATTGGTTTCTCATGCTCCAAAACACAATGACACAATACTTCATCCGATCCCATCTTATACAACTGACCGATGATCAACTGATAGTCTTCGGACTTTACTACCAACTGCTTCTTATGAGCAGTCGTATATCCTTTTGGTGGTGTTCTTGTAGATAAAAATGTCACAATATCTTGAAAGTAGTCATCAACCATTCTTACTGAAAATATTTGGGCATCTGGAAGGTTATCCTCTAAACTGGTCGGTTGTTTGCCTGTTTCCAACCTTGACAGATGGTCAGGTCCCGCATTCAACCTGTCGAGATTTACAATGATCTCAAAATCATATTCTTGAAACAACATCAACCATCGATAGATCTTCCCCCCAACACTGGCTTGTTGAATAGGTACTTTAATGTAGAGTGGTTAGTAAACATCTTAAATTGACCGCCTAGCAAGTAATGTCTAAACTTTTGCAATGCATAAACCATGGCAAATCCTTCCCTTTCTGTCATAGTATAATTTTTATTTTCTTGTGGTAGATAAATTCCTACTGGAAAATGCAATAGGATGGTCAATATAACCCTCACCTAGTTGAGCAAGTACCACCCCTAGAGAGACAGATGAAACATCAACATCAACATGGACATGAAATTCTTTAATCTAGTTAGGAAATACCAAAATAGGCGTTGTAAGCATTTCTCCTTCAATAGGTCGAGACTTTGCTGACAATCTTCGTTCTAGTTAAACATTGCGTCCTTCTTGAGTCATTTTTCCATTGCCACTGTAATCTGAGCATATCCTTTGATAAATTGCCTATAATATCCTATGTGAAACAAAGTTGTGCGTAGTTGTCGGGCTGTGGTAGGTAGAGGAAGGTCAACTATAATAACAATATTTGCAGGATCTACTAACAAGCCTTGCTTACAACCTACATGTCTTAGTAAGATACCAAATGGAGCACATAATATGCATTTCTTCATATTCAAAGAGATTTGATACTGTCGACAACGTTCTAGCATCAACCTCAAGTTTTCAATATGATTCTTAAGTAACCCATATACTGTCTAGTCATCAAAATATACTTCTAAGAAGTTATGAATGGATTCCTTAAATGTCGGGACAACTATACGTGAGAAAATTGCAGGAGCATTCTTTAGGCCAAAAGGCATTACTATGTACTGGAAGTATCCCCACTCTATCACAAATGTCGTCTTATGCCAATCTTCCTTAGCAATCTTAAGCTGATGATACATGGAGAATCCATCCGTAAAGGAATATGCTGCGTGTCCTCCAACACTTTAAGTACTTTGTCTGTAAATGGAGTTGGAAAATGATCATGTAGACAGGCATCATTCAACTTCCGCAAGTCGACACAAATTATGATCTCTCCAGTCTTCTTGTCTTGGACCACCATAGGACGGATCCATTATGATTCTTCGATGGTATCAATGATTCTTGCATCAAGCATTCTATCGAGCTCTGCTCTGACTTTTTCCTTATAGTGTAGATTCAACCTGTACAGATGCTGCTTAATTGGATTAGCACCTGGTTTCAAAGGAATATTCATTTCACCCAAGTCTCTAGTGATACCTTTTGTTTCTAAAAATTTAGTAGGAAACAGGTCTTGAAACTCCTGTAATAGGTCAGCATTTTTTCCCACCGTTTCATCATCCCATTAATCACCTATATTTGCAAAATTTGGGTTTTCAGTAGAGCCAATATTTACCTTTTTAATATTCAATGGCTTTAGGAATTTGTTTGATGAAATTTTTGGTCCTTGCATATCACAACTTCCTTCACTTTCTGGGATATGAATGTCTCTTGGATAATCATCCTCTGGTTCTCCATTGATGTTGTAACACTCTAGCGTTTTCTCCATTGTCATAGTCCACTACGGCAGATTAAACATTGGCCCCAGAATTTCTTCAAAAAATTTAGCTTTTATAATCTGTAGAGCCGCATCTATTGTAGGACTTTCATCCTCATAATTAAATGTATGTTTAAAGCTTGTAGCCAAACTATCCCATTTTGTAGTTCCTTATCGTAGGTCCAGCGATGTATACCAATTTCTTGGGATGGTGTCAAGTGTATGAATGAACATATGTACCCATTCTTGCATGGGTATATTCTTCTAGATTGTAGTGCAGGTAGCCAAATGATCAATAGGGATAGTAAGCCCTGTATACTTTTATCCAATGTAAGGGATTCCTTCTCCAAACCAAATTTCTAGGTATCTTTTGTATTGCGACCAACTGGTTACAGAGTGCTTATGATTAGACAACCATCTTGCTAGTGTTTCTTTCAAGGAGACATCTAGGGATAATAAGCGTTGTTGCTCAAGGACCTTACCTTCAAATTCATCAATAAATTGATCTACATTAGGTAAAATTTCATAAGTAGGGAGACTACATACCTCTGTTTCAACCCAACGCAGTGACTTTGTCATGTTAGGATATTCCTATACTCCATCCTAGTCTCACCAGTATTTTGAGCATTTACATTTTTAGTCATTCATGCACCTTTAGGGTTTGCATGCATTCTAGGGTTTGCATGCATCCCAGTCATCAGTCCAGCAATTATCCCTCAGTTAGCCAGCCCCCAGGAGCTTCTCACTATTCAGTTTTAGCTCTCCAGTTGCTTAATGCACCCTTCTTCTTTGAGTTTAGGGAGCAACTCACCCTTCTTCACCTACCAGTCCAGTTGTCACTCAGTTACAATCAGTTACAGTCAGTTACACTTAGTTACATTGAGTTACACTCAGTTACACCTACCAGAGTTAGTTTGACTGATGGTTGATAGTTACTTGAGCATTGATGACTCCACTGATGATGATGAAGACTTCCAGTTGCGCTCCGATGATCATGAGGACACCTAGTTGTGCTCCGATGACACTCTATTGATCTTATGATCACTCTGAGAGGCTAATTCGAATTGCCACCTTAGGCATTCAAATCCTCTCTACCATTGTACTATTTATTTGTCCATACTGTGATTAATTAATTAGTGTGTGTGAAGTATTATTGCTTCTATCTGAGTTCTACTGTACCATATTATTCCGTTTCTCATTATACTGTATTGATCACTCTTCTTCTATTTTCCTGCTTAATCATAATTACTCTTGTGAGGTATACATCATCTCTTAGATCTGCTGTGAGGATTTTCACATGGTATCAGAGCATGTTGAGAGTATTGTTTATCTCCATTCTTGAGATTTTTTTGCAGGTTATTACCAAGATTTCGTGTCAAAACCCGAAATTTCTGAAAAATTTAAAAATTTTTAATTTAACAATAAATGTTAGATATAGCATTTCTGGTTCTGTTTAATTTCAGTAATTAAACATAATCTTGTTTTAAAAGATTCTGTCCTACTACAATTATGATTTTTGTGATTTTAATTATTGACTGTTTTGTTTCAAACTGCAAAGGGAGAGCTAGCTATAGCTGACTGGCTTACTTAGCTTACGAGCTAATGCATAAATTGTCTTCTGTTCGCAGGTACACCGGTGAAGTAAGGATCAGTGTAATTTAATCTTGGTAAGCATCAAGCTCCTTTCCCTGTACTGTAAAACTTAAAGAAGATCTATTCACTATTGCTGGTTGTAGTGCAAGACAGTAAAGTTATTCTCATGAAATTACACTTGAAATAAGATTGATAGTCTGCCTCGACATAATAATTCTTATTCGGGATAGTATCATCAGGTTTTGCGATGGATTACATTGTTTTAGTTATAACTTTTGTGTTATGAATATGACTCTATATTAATGCTGTAACTATCACTGGATCAATAGTTTGTATCATATTATTTGTCTGCATAAGCGTCGTTGGTGTCATGTGATATATTGTCCACTAATAGCGGTGATTACTGTTGTGTTCACGTATTATTAGCGTGAGTTGGAAATGTGATGCCTCTAGCGTTGTTCCATTATATTCATCTATACTTCAAGGTCCAACGTCTACTTAATGTTTAACTTATGTCACCTGACTGTGCCTTGTTTTTAAACTACATTCATGGTATAAACCTGTAGATGCGTTTATATTTCAACATCATAATAATAGAGATTATTATTCTAATTGTTTATTGTTTAACCATAGTATCGGAAGAAATACGATGATATGACATAATAGCAAATGTGTATCCCATCATATAGTTATGGTATCATTTCAATGTGTTAAGTGATAAGGTAATTTCATTTGAACGTTGACTACATCACTATCTAAATAATTGTAGGTAGAATTATAATGTGCTCTTGGCATTATTCGATGGATTGGTTTCATTATATATATATATTACAATGATTGTGTAACAATCATAGTGTTTTCTCTACCTTGGACAAGATTTATATCCAATATAATGTTAAGGTAGTGTCTACCCTACTAAGGTTAAGAGAACTCAATATTTGAAGTTGACTATATCTCGTTCCTATCATTGTAGGGAATATACATATTATGTACTTTGGAATTATCGAAGGTTCGATTGCAAGGCATGCACTATATGCTAATTGAGTGTGTTTCATAGTGTATTTCCATACGTTTGAAATTGATATATATCTATGCAATGATTTTGAAATCGGTGAACAATGATTCGAATGGCAACTGAACTATATGAACTCGACCCATATTACGTTGATAAATTTCCTTGCTACGTGGTTGACTCTCCTCCATGCATTGGTCGATATATAAGCTAATAACGAAACCCTACCAGGTTATTGTCTCTGACTTCGGGCTCGGGTTCTAAGGGAGAAACCCTCCATGTCTGAATTTTGTAGTTGGGCACTATTAAAATGCAAATGCTGAGGTTTTGGTCTCGTCGTTTCATTCTGTGGTAGGGTAGAAGTCCTCGGCTCTGCTAATAGCGTCTGCTACAGTTTCATTGTTTCTTGGTCTCGTTGTCCTTCTTCTGTTTAAGTCCCAACTACCTACAGTCTTTCACTGTCGCTAGTGTGAATATGAGGTAGGGTTTTGTTACTTGTTTTTATCCCAGAGGTGGTTGTGTATTTGGGTTGGGGGTGTGCTTCTCGACTTGTTTAATCCCAGCTTAAGGGTTTCGTCGTGGCTGTCAAAAGAATAGTATTGGGGACTTCCCGAGCTCATCTACCTGGCATGTCTATGAAGAGCCCTTCACGGCTCAGACTATATGAGACCAGGGTTTTTGTTATTGTAATTGTAGTTGCTATGCGTAGGGTTTTACCCACGCTATATAGATTAATATTTAATGTAATAATGGGCCTGTCATGGCCGCGTTTCATTCTGTGTTTTGTTAAATAAATAGAGTGTTTAAGATATAATGATCTTATGAGTTCTCCGATACCGGCACGGGATGATAACTCTGCTGTAATGAAACCATGTAATTATCTCTCTGCGTTTTCTTTGATTTTGAGTGTTAAATGAAAAGAATGTTGTTGTTTATTACCATTACTGTAATGGTTATTTAATATAGGGTAAATCCTGGCGAGTTGGAGTTTTGTTTTTGGTTAAAACACATATAACTGTGGATAAAATTATATACATAAACTATGTATAAACCTCCTGTATGTTCTGTCTGTCATATAAGGCATTCTTTTCTTTTGATTTCAGTCTGTCAAATGAATGTGATCAGGCTACGGCCGTGTTAGGTTTGTGGTCTACTCTTAATGAGAAATATTTATAATGAAATAAATATTATTATAGTGAATAATACGAGGGTTGGTAACAGCCAATAATGGTTGCATTCGTTGATAGTTTCTCTGCGTGTTAAGGTTTGTCTAGAGGTAGGAAATTCCTTCAACAGCGCTGGTGTATTACGTGTAATACGAGTTCGATAACGAACTGAAATCTATGCCTATGTTTTGTTTAAAGAAACATTGAAATCTCTTGAGTCTTGGCTTTGAGCCTTTCAATACGTTTGTCTTGTTTAAAAAAACTCTGTCAACTCTGTTGTAATAATGTGGCTATTAGATTATAATACTAGGTTTTACAGAGAATAATAATCTACAGTTTACGTGTTTGTATTTGACTACTATTTTTTGTTGAATGAGATTGTATGGATAGTTTTTTAAACAATGAAACATTGTTGTAGCCCCAACTTTCGGATATTCGATAACTGTGAATGATATTCTGGGAATAGATAAATATAATGATAGGTGTTTTGTTTACCTTTAGCTCGACCCAAGAATGACCTGTATCTATAGTTGACTGAAATATGAAACCGATATATATATACAAATATATTGCTCAAATAGAAACTATTCCTGTACCTTTCTCTAATAGGAAATATCTCACAGTAAATCTAAGATTTAACTATGTCTGTTCTTATGATTGTTTTAATAAATATAAATCTGGAATAACTACTGTTTAATATTCTGTCTATTATTTAACTAATAAGAGAAATTCTAGAAATACATAAACATGATATTTGATTACTGTATAGTAACAAATTTATTCTGCATAGGATAATTACTCCATTTAAGTGATAATAGGGAAAATACTACAACATCTGAGTTCTGAAATTTATACCAAAAGACAATACAGAAAGACTGATCTACTGAAAATGAATACAGTCAAAACACAGTTGAATTAGTCTATTCATATGAAAATTTATTAAACAAATAGCAGGAAGAGTGACAGAACCTGTAGCTATGGTAGACAATACCAGCAATGGGAGGCTGTTCCTCCCTACCAATTCCTGGAGAGTGCCCAGACAACACTTCTCAGGACCCCCGAGCTTGATCTGGTCTAACTGGCTGGAATCTAGGTACAGCCAACAATTCCCTCAGCCAAAGCAGCTACACTGGAACCAAGTTACTGCAACTTCCTGACTCAAAACACTTCCTTACTGATTTTCCCACTTCCTCAATGGGACTCCTGAATAGCATTCACCTGAATGTATTCTCCCTCTAGAACAATTGCTGACCCCCAGCTCAGTTCATTGAGTAGTATTTAAAAGATTGCCTAGGTCTTAGTTGGGCTAACTGTCATTAATGAGCCACCTGCTCAGATTCCACTTTCTTGGGGAATCATGACCCCAAAATATAGGGAAGTTGCCACCTGCAACTCAGGAAGTGTTTGAGGATGTTGCCACTTGTCTTTTGTCCTTCCACCTAATTCCATCCACTAGTTAGACCAGTAACCTCTTTTAAGAGCTCTCCCATGCTGTTGTCTCCATAATTTATTTATTAATAATAATTATTCAGAATTTACATTCCATTTCTGGAGACTCTGTTGAGTCATCCATTCCTACTTAACATTAAATTTAACATAATGTCTCAGGAATATTTATAAAATAATTACATTATTTTAATAAAATTGGGGTATGTGACATACACACCCCCATAAAATGTAACATCGTCCTCGATGTTACTTATTCTTCTTCTTCAGCCACCTGCTGGAATAGATGGGGATATGCTTCCCGCATCTTACTTTCCAGCTCCCAGGTAGCTTCTGCAGGACTAAGGTGCTTCCATTGCACCTTCACTTGTCCAATTATGCGGTTCCGTAGAGTAATTTCCCTCCTCCCGAGGATACAATCCGGTTCCACCAGAACTTCCCCTTCTGGTTCTACCTGTACAATGTTCCAATCAATAACATGAGTAGCATCATGAACATATTTTTTCAAAACAGAGATATGAAAAACATTGTGTACTTTTAGATTTGGTGGTAATGCTAACTGATAAGCAACTTGACCGATTCTAGACAAAATTTCAAATGGACCACAGTAACGTGGTGCTAATTTTGCACAGCTTCCTAATCTTAGGGAGCTCTTCTTTGGCCTTACCTTGATGAACACATGTTCACCTACCTGGAACTCTTTAGGAGTTCTTTTCAAATCTGCTTGACTCTTTTGCCGATCCTGGGCAATCTTCAAGTTTTCCTTCACTTGTTTCACAATCTGTTCCATTTCTTTCAATAAATCAGGTCCTAACACTAATCTATCTACTGGATTACTCCAAGAGATAGGAGTGTTGCATTTTCGTCCATACAAAATCTCAAAAGGACTAAACTTAGTTGATGATTGATAGCTGTTATTGTATGCGAATTCAGCTAAGTGTAAATAATCCTCCCACTTACCTGGTTGATCTTTAACATACATCCGTAACAGATCTTCTAATACTTGATTAACTCTTTCAGTTTGTCCGTCAGTCTGAGGATGGAAAGAGGTGCTGAAATTTAAAGTGGTGTTTAATCCTTTGAACAAGGATCTCCAAAAATTTCCTGTGAATTTAGGATCCCTGTCTGATATAATAACTTTTGGAATACCGTGTAACCGAAAAATCTGTTTTAAAAAGATATCTGCTATGTTTGCAGCCTTGTATGTGGTTTTAACAGGAATAAAGTGTGCTGATTTACTTAGTTTGTCTACCACTACCATAATTGAATCATTTTGATGTTGATTTTTGGGTAAACCTGTAATGAAATCCAGGCTGATTATTTCCCATTTCCAGCTAGGAATAGGTAAAGGTTGCAGCAATCCAGCTGGATGTTGGTGTTCTGTTTTTACTTGTTGGCAGTCCAAACACTTAGCTAAATATTCAGCTGTTTCAGATTTCATGTTAGGCCAAAAATATTCTTTTCTCAACATGGTGACAGTCTTTTGATAGCCTGGATGCCCGGAGTAAGGGGTTTTATGAATTTCGTCTAAAATTAACAGCTTAACTTTAGGTGCATTCGGAATATACAGCCTGTCTTTAAACAAAAAAAATCCGTTTTCATTTAAACTATACCCTTTTATCAAACTTTCTGTGGGTTGTTCTTTGGCCGCAGTTTGTAAATGCTGATAATTTTCGTCTAATTTTATCCCTTCAGCCAGCTGTTCATTTAAGTCAGAGGTATAAGTGCTGCTAGCTGATATAAAATTTAGTTTTGCATTTCTGCTCAAGGCATCAGCCACCTTATTTTCCTTCCCTTTTATGTGTTGGATTTCAAAATCGTATTCACTTAGGAATGCCAGCCACCTGGCTTGTCTTGCATTTAAATTTGGCTGATCTAAAAGGTATTTCAGACCTTTATTATCTGTTAGTAAGGTGAATTTTCTGCCTATTAGGTGGTGTCGCCACATCTTTAAAGCATGAATTACAGCAGCTAATTCTAGGTCGTAAGTGGCATAATTCTTTTCATGAATTTTCAGCTTCCTAGATTCGTAAGCAATGACATGTCCTTCTTGAGTCAGCACTCCGCCTAAACCATCATTACAAGCGTCGGTGCAAACTACGAAATCTTTATTTGGGTCCGCTATTCTAAGAATAGGTGCAGTTGTCAATAAGGTCTTAAGTTTCTTGAAACTTTCTTCACATTTCGCATTCCAATCAAACTTCTTGCCTTTCTTTTGCAACGAAGTGATTGGGTTGGCTATTTTTGAAAAGCCTTCGATAAACCTCCGGTAGTAACCGGTAATCCCCATGAAAAATCTAACGTCCGTCACATCTTTAGGTACTGGCCATTCTTCAATTGCCCGAATATTTTCGGGATCCACTGAAATCCCTTCCTTAGTGACTACATGTCCTAAGTACTGGATTTCATCTTTGAAGAAGTCACACTTACTGAATTTCGCAAAGAGCTGTTGTTCTCTCAGTTCTTGTAAGACTATACGTAAGTGTTCTTTATGCTCCTCCTCACTCTTAGAATAGACTAAAATGTCGTCGATAAATACAACAACAAATTTATCTAAGTACTTATGCATTATGTTGTTCATTAAGCACATAAAAACAGCTGGGGCATTAGTAATCCCAAATGGCATTACGACAAATTCGTAATGTCCGTACCTTGTTCTAAAGGCTGTTTTGAAAATGTCTTCTTCTTTAATTCTTACCTGGTGATAACCCGATCTCAGATCGATCTTGGAGAATACCGTAGCGCCACGTAACTGATCAAACAGATCATCAATACGAGGTAACGGATACCTGTTTTTGATTGTCATCTTGTTTAGTTGACGATAATCTATGCAAAGTCGCATAGTTCCGTCCTTCTTTTTAACGAAAATCACTGGTGCTCCCCAAGGGGATACACTGGGTCGAATATAGTTCTTGTCTATTAACTCCTTTAGCTGAGTTTTCAACTCGTTAAGCTCCAAGATATTCATACGATACGGGGCTTTTGAACTGGGAACAGCACCTGGTACCAGCTCAATTGTAAAGTCTAGCTCCCTCTTGGGAGGCAATTCTGGGATTTCCTCAGGAAAAAAGTCAATAAATTCATTGACTACAGGGATGTTCTCTACTGTTTTCTGGTTGCTTTCAGACTTATCTGTCTCATCTGTAATAGTTACAGCATAGGTCTTGCACCCTTTTCTGACTGCTCTTTTAAGTTGTAAGGCAAAAATTTGCCTAACTACTGTTTTCCTAGGGATACCCCTGACAGTTACAGGCTGTCCACTACTGTTTACACACCTAAAAGTTTTGTCAAAACAGTTTAAAACGACCCTATGTTGTTCCAACCAGTCCATTCCGATAAGTATGTCATAAGAGCCAAGTGGTAAGATGTTCAGTTTGACTGTAGTTCTAAAGTCATTCATGTTTAAGATGCATTCTTTTACATAGCAGTTTACTTTCCTCTTTGCCCCAGTAGCTAATTGTACAGACCAAGAATTATCAAACCTTTCAACAGTCAAATTACATTTTTCTACCAGCTGAGGTGAAATATAACTAAGACTAGCACCTGGATCTATTAAAATAGTAACAGGGGTTTTGTTAATCATACCTCCTACTTCCACCATGGAAGTTTGATAGTCAGCCTGGCGGTTTTCCAATGCTGCATTGATTCGGGGCATAGTTCCTGCAAAATCCCCGACTGTCATTTCATCTTGAACAGTATGAATGTTGCTGATTTGTTTCTTTCTGTTTGGGCAAACTGAAGCATAATGTGGCCCATTACACTCCCAGCACTTGACAGGTTCTTTTCGCTCAAAGTTTTTAGTGTAGTTTCCATGGTTATTAGGAGTCTCCTTGCTGTTTCTGTAATTGTTGGAATGGCTGGCAGCTCCATTTTTGTTTCCCTGGAAACTTTTACTATTAAAGTGGTTTCCGTTTTTGCCATTCTTGAAACTTTTATGGGGGACAAATTCCTTTTTCTTGTACTCAATCAGATTGCTGTTCTTTTTGGATTTCCAGCTGGCTATCCCCTCTTTCTTTTTATTCTGTTCATAACAGAAACTGGCTTTGCGCATGGCTTCTTCCAGTGTTTTGGGGTTGTCATATTCAATTCTGTCCTTGATATGATAGGGCAGACAACTAAGAAAGCGCTGTATTTTTGGTTTCTCTTCGACAAAATACGGTACATACCGCAACAGACTTAAGAATTTACTGTTTAAGTCCTTCATTGTCATAGATCCGAGTTTTAATTCATAAAATTCCTTGGCCCTCTCCTCATAATACTGTTCGGACAGGAATTTCTTCTTGAAGTATCTTTTAAAGGTACTCCAATTAACTTCTCTTTCTTTAATCCCTTTTACCCTTTTCAGATCTTGCCACCATATGTCCGCCTTTCCCGAGAGGTTGTAGATGGCCATTCGTGCCTTTAGCTGATTTGAGTAGTTATAGATCTGGAAATATTTTCTCATCCCAGATAACCAGGATTCCGCCTCTTCTCCAGTTTCGGATTCTCCATTGAAAGTTGGGGGCTTTATCTTCTTAAACTCCCCGGAAATCTCTTCATAAGGCCGGTACTTTTTCCTTCGGTTGTACAGCTCAGTTTCACTGCTGTCACTGCTTGTGTGATAACTGGGTTGTCCTTTTCTTCCTTCAGACGATGAACTGCTGTCGGACTTAACCGGTTTTGTCCTTTTTGACCCTCTTTGATGACTAACTTCTTCTGAGTCAGCTCGTTTGCTCCTTCCTTCTGTCTGAAATTTTTCTATCAAAAGCTGATTTAACTGCTCCTGTGTCTTTAGAATTCTTTCATTATCCTTCTTGACTGTTTCCATCTCTTTCTTTAATCCTCTTATGGTCTACATCAGCTCAGTGGTGTGAGCAATTACTTCTTCTGTCTCAGGTTCTCTTGACATCTGTCTTGTCACTGCATTTGGAGATTCCTCCTCGGTGTATTCTCCCAGTTTTTCCATACCTGTCTGAAAAATTCAGAAAAAGGAAATTTTCTGTTCTGTTCATGAAACCGAAATATATGTTAGTACTTTATATATTAAAATTTTCTTTTATGGTCACTGTTTTGCGGAAGTTAGTGGAGTCACCTCCAAGCCTAGTGTCTGAACCATGCTCTGATACCACATGTCAAAACCCGAAATTTCTGAAAAATTTAAAAATTTTAATTTAACAATAAATGTTAGATATAGCATTTCTGGTTCTGTTTAATTTCAGTAATTAAACATAATCTTGTTTTAAAAGATTCTGTCCTACTACAATTATGATTTTTGTGATTTTAATTATTGACTGTTTTGTTTCAAACTGCAAAGGGAGAGCTAGCTATAGCTGACTGGCTTACTTAGCTTACGAGCTAATGCATAAATTGTCTTCTGTTCGCAGGTACACCGGTGAAGTAAGGATCAGTGTAATTTAATCTTGGTAAGCATCAAGCTCCTTTCCCTGTACTGTAAACCTTAAAGAAGATCTATTCACTATTGTTGGTTGTAGTGCAAGACAGTAAAGTTATTCTCATGAAATTACACTTGAAATAAGATTGATAGTCTGCCTCGACATAATAATTCTTATTCGGGATAGTATCATCAGGTTTTGCGATGGATTACATTGTTTTAGTTATAACTTTTGTGTTATGAATATGACTCTATATTAATGCTGTAACTATCACTGGATCAATAGTTTGTATCATATTATTTGTCTGCATAAGCGTCGTTGGTGTCATGTGATATATTGTCCACTAATAGCGGTGATTACTGTTGTGTTCACGTATTATTAGCGTGAGTTGGAAATGTGACGCCTCTAGCGTTGTTCCATTATATTCATCTATACTTCAAGGTCCAACGTCTACTTAATGTTTAACTTATGTCACCTGACTGTGCCTTGTTTTTAAACTACATTCATGGTATAAACCTGTAGATGCGTTTATATTTCAACATCATAATAATAGAGATTATTATTCTAATTGTTTATTGTTTAACCATAGTATCGGAAGAAATACGATGATAGGACATAATAGAAAATGTGTATCCCATCATATAGTTATGGTATCATTTCAATGTGTTAAGTGATAAGGTAATTTCATTTGAACGTTGACTACATCACTATCTAAATAATTGTAGGTAGAATTATAATGTGCTCTTGGCATTATTCGATGGATTGGTTTCATTATATATATATATTACAATGATTGTGTAACAATCATAGTGGTTTCTCTACCTTGGACAAGATTTATATCCAATATAATGTTAAGGTAGTGTCTACCCTACTAAGGTTAAGAGAACTCAATATTTGAAGTTGACTATATCTCGTTCCTATCATTGTAGGGAATATACATATTATGTACTTTGGAATTATCGAAGGTTCGATTGCAAGGCATGCACTATATGCTAATTGAGTGTGTTTCATAGTGTATTTCCATACGTTTGAAATTGACTTATATCTATGCAATGATTTTGAAATCGGTGAACAATGATTCGAATGGCAACTGAACTATATGAACTCGACCCATATTACGTTGATAAATTTCCTTGCTACGTGGTTGACTCTCCTCCATGCATTGGTTGATATATAAGCTAATAACGAAACCCTACCAGGTTATTGTCTCTGCCTTCGGGCTCGGGTTCTAAGGGAGAAACCCTCCATGTCTGAATTTTGTAGTTGGGCACTATTAAAATGCAAAATGCTGAGGTTCTGGTCTCGTCGTTTCATTCTGTGGTAGGGTAGAAGTCCTCGGCTCTGCTAATAGCGTCTGCTACAGTTTCATTGTTTCTTGGTCTCGTTGTCCTTCTTCTGTTTAAGTCCCAACTACCTACAGTCTTTCACTGTCGCTGGTGTGAATATGAGGCAGGGTTTTGTTACTTGTTTTTATCCCAGAGGTGGTTGTGTATTTGGGTTGGGGGTGTGCTTCTCGACTTGTTTAATCCCAGCTTAAGGGTTTCGTCGCGGCTGTCAAAAGAATAGTATTGGGGACTTCCCGAGCTCATCTAACTGTCAATGAAATGGGGTTTCACTGCTTGTTCAACCTATGGCTACCAGGTGGTCTACGGTTGCATTCCTCCAATGGCTCTGGTAAACAATTACTCATATTTTCACAGTTTTAGGTTTTGCAAAAGATTGTCTAGATATACATTTGTATTAACTACTCTCGGCATTCAATAATGTGACTAATATCTCTCGTCATTCGTTAATGTGCAGATCACACGGTTCTGAAGATGTACAGGGCTTCATCTCCAGCGCTGGCTCCTCCGGGTAAGCCTGGTTATCCACGACTGTCTCTTCCTTTGTTGGTTTTGTGGTTAGGGTTGAGTCTTGGAGGGAAACTCCTGTACAATGAGGTCGTTAATGATCTTGTGACATGGGTGTAGTCACCTGTATGAATTTGTTTTTGTTTGTAATGGAAAAGGGTTTGATACCTGGCATGTCTATGAAGAGCCCTTCACGGCTCAGACTATATGAGACCAGGGTTTTTGTTATTGTAATTGTAGTTGCTATGCGTAGGGTTTTACCCACGCTATATAGATTAATATTTAATGTAATAATGGGCCTGTCATGGCCGCGTTTCATTCTGTGTTTTGTTAAATAAATAGAGTGTTTAAGATATAATGATCTTATGAGTTCTCCGATACCGGCACGGGATGATAACTCTGTTGTAATGAAACCATGTAATTATCTCTCTGCGTTTTCTTTGATTTTGAGTGTTAAATGAAAAGAATGTTGTTGTTTATTACCATTACTGTAATGGTTATTTAATATAGGGTAAATCCTGGCGAGTTGGAGTTTTGTTTTTGGTTAAAACACATATAACTGTGGATAAAATTATATACATAAACTATGTATAAACCTCCTGTATGTTCTGTCTGTCATATAAGGCATTCTTTTCTTTTGATTTCAGTCTGTCAAATGAATGTGATCAGGCTACGGCCGTGTTAGGTTTGTGGTCTACTCTTAATGAGAAATATTTATAATGAAATAAATATTATTATAGTGAATAATACGAGGGTTGGTAACAGCCAATAATGGTTGCATTCGTTGATAGTTTCTCTGCGTGTTAAGGTTTGTCTAGAGGTAGGAAATTCCTTCAACAGCGCTGGTGTATTACGTGTAATGCGAGTTCGATAACGAACTGAAATCTATGCCTGTGTTTTGTTTAAAGAAACATTGAAATCTCTTGAGTCTTGGCTTTAAGCCTTTCAATACGTTTGTCTTGTTTAAAACAACTCTGTCAACTCTGTTGTAATAATGTGGCTATTAGATTATAATACTAGGTTTTACAGAGAATAATAATCTACAGTTTACGTGTTTGTATTTGACTACTATTTTTTGTTGAATGAGATTGTATGGATAGTTTTTCAAACAATGAAACATTGTTGTAGCCCCAACTTTCGGATATTCGATAACTGTGAATGATATTCTGGGAATAGATAAATATAATGATAGGTGTTTTGTTTACCTTTAGCTCGACCCAAGAATGACCTGTATCTATAGTTGACTGAAATATGAAACCGATATATATATACAAATATATTGCTCAAATAGAAACTATTCCTGTACCTTTCTCTAATAGGAAATATCTCACAGTAAATCTAAGATTTAACTATGTCTGTTCTTATGATTGTTTTAATAAATATAAATCTGGAATAACTACTGTTTAATATTCTGTCTATTATTTAACTAATAAGAGAAATTCTAGAAATACATAAACATGATATTTGATTACTGTATAGTAACAAATTTATTCTGCATAGGATAATTACTCCATTTAAGTGATAATAGGGAAAATACTACAACATCTGAGTTCTGAAATTTATACCAAAAGACAATACAGAAAGACTGATCTACTGAAAATGAATACAGTCAAAACACAGTTGAATTAGTCTATTCATATGAAAATTTATTAAACAAACAGCAGGAAGAGTGACAGAACCTGTAGCTATGGTAGACAATACCAGCAATGGGAGGCTGTTCCTCCCTACCAATTCCTAGAGAGTGCCCAGACAACACTTCTCAGGACCCCCGAGCTTGATCTGGTCTAACTGGCTGGAATCTAGGTACAGCCAACAATTCCCTCAGCCAAAGCAGCTACACTGGAACCAAGTTACTGCAACTTCCTGACTCAAAACACTTCCTTACTGATTTTCCCACTTCCTCAATGGGACTCCTGAATAGCATTCACCTGAATGTATTCTCCCTCTAGAACAATTGCTGACCCCCAGCTCAGTTCATTGAGTAGTATTTAAAAGATTGCCTAGGTCTTAGTTGGGCTAACTGTCATTAATGAGCCACCTGCTCAGATTCCACTTTCTTGGGGAATCATGACCCCAAAATATAGGGAAGTTGCCACCTGCAACTCAGGAAGTGTTTGAGGATGCTGCCACTTGTCTTTTGTCCTTCCACCTAATTCCATCCACCAGTTAGACCAGTAACCTCTTTTAACAGCTCTCCCATGCTGTTGTCTCCATAATTTATTTATTAATAATAATTATTCAGAATTTACATTCCATTTCTGGAGACTCTGCTGAGTCATCCATTCCTACTTAACATTAAATTTAACATAATGTCTCAGGAATATTTATAAAATAATTACATTATTTTAATAAAATTGGGGTATGTGACATTTCGAGTGCAGCAGTTGCAGCAATTTCTGCATTTTTGCAGCAGTAGCAGTTGTAGTTATTCTATATTGTTTTTGCAGGTCCTCTACAACTTCTATGTATTCATCAGGAATTACTCCTCTTGATCCACTCAACTATGATGAATGGAAACCGAGAATGATAGCAGACTTGAAGATCCATGATCTTTTTGATTGTTATTTTGAAAGAGAGTTCGAATCCCCTGAAGAGAAGATTGACTGGTTAAATAAAAGTGACATGCACTTTCAAGCAATAATGTTTTCTTTGTTTGCATTCCAGAGATTCCAATTCAAATACCGTAATGGTGTTGAAACTCCAAAGGAGTTATGGACTCCAAAAGAGATATGGGCTCACCTGGATGGAAAATTTGGCAGAGAGAATGAAGGACTTGGTCCCAACCGATTCGAAAGAAAACAAAGTGATACATTCGCTCCTCTTTATGGTCTCTTAGATCATGAACTAGTATCATCTCATATTGAAGTTGTTGACAAAGAAATTGCAGATTCTCCACTCATGCTCAAACTTTCTTCTCTTTTTGTGCCAGCTCACACTCTAGATATTGCAGAAGGTCCTAAATCCTCTTTTGCACCAGAGTTTGTTGGTTTGCATCATGATCACATGATTATTTCGGAGGTCAAAACAGCTTTTGAAGGTAATGCATTCGCTCCTTTCCAGCTAACTCCTCTTTTATACTACTATATGATCATAATTCCATGCTTTCAGAAGGTCATCGAAGAATATGGCCATTGTCATTCGCTTGGGATAATTTCTCATGCATCTACTGGTTTTGATCTCACCGCTCATGGTTCAAAGGAGATCTCAAGAAACCATGATTCAATTCTTGTATCTAATTTGGGTTCTAAGCAATTACTGCATGGGATAATTTCTCATGCATATGGTAGTTTTGATCTCACTCCTGCTGGTTCAAAGGAGATCTTAAGAAACTGTTTTTTAAGTCTTAAATCTGATTTTGATTTCAAGCAAACATTTAATAGTTATTTTTGGCATAATCTCACCCATGGTGGTTCGAAGGAGAAGACAAAAGACTATATGCACTTTCACAGATTTGATCCTACCTCAGCTGATTCGAATCACAGGTTCAAGGATCATTCTCATACTGTTGGATTTGTTCTCATCACATTCGATCTGAAGAGCAAGTACAATCACATGTTTTTTGAGCATGATCCACTTCTTCCCAAGAAGAAGATACCTCCAGACATATGACCAAGCATCACACATGCTTGAGTTTGGAGCATTTATTTTTATGTGTGCCTTACAGTCTATTTTTTTGAGGAGGGGGGTATGTTTCCCATGAAATTTTCCCACTTCCTTGGTTTATTGATTGTTATTATTCATTGTATTGGGTGACCATTGGTCTTAGTTACCAGGGCCCAGGACGGATTAAGGGGGGGTGTTAAGATATTCCTATACTCCATCCTAGTCCCACCAGTATTTTGAGCATTTACATTTTCAGTCATGCATGCACCTTTAGGGTTTGCATGCATTCTAGGGTTTGCATGCATCCCAATCATTAGTCCAGCACCTAGCCCTCAGTTAGACAGCCCCCAGGAGATTCTCACTATTCAGTTTTATCCCTCCAGTTGCTTAATGCACCCTTCTTCGTTGAGTTTAGGGAGCAACTCACCCTTCTTCACCTACCAGTCCAGTTGTCACTCAGTTACAATCAGTTATAGTCAGTTACAGTCAGTTACACTTAGTTACATTGAGTTACACTCAGTTACACCTACCAGAGTTTGTTTGACTGATGTTTGATAGTTACTTGAGCATTGATGACTCCACTGATGATGATGAAGACTTCCAGTTGTGCTCCGATGATCATGAGGACACCTAGTTGTGCTCCAATGACACTCTATTGATATTATGATCACTCTGAGAGGCTAATTCGAATTGCCACCTTAGGCATTCGAATCCTCTCTACCATTGTACTATTTATTTGTCCATACTATGATTAATTAATTAGTGTGTGTGAAGTATTATTGCTTCTATCTGAGTTCTATTGTACCATATTATTATGTTGCTCATTATACTGTATTGGTCACTCTTCTTTTATTTTCCTGCTTAATCATAATTACTCTTGTGAGGTATACATCATCTCTTAGATCTGCTGTGAGGATTTTCACATGTCACACGAGCACATCTTCGCATAGAAACTTCACATAGCCTATTCTGCCAGTTCTACAGAGCTTCACCAGAATCAGATGAACAAGAACCGAGACTCCACCAACTGAGTGTCCCATCTTCTGTTGGATTGATATAGTCGCTTATCCCGGAGGATACATTATAGATGTTATCTAGACCTTCAGCATCATAATCTCCTTTGATTAGTTCTACATATATTTGTCCTTCTAGTGGATCCAGAGGTGTGACGACTCTAATCTCCTCATTTTGAAATGTTACTATCCTCTTCTTAAAATTGATAACAGTCAGATTTTGAATTTCCCAATCAATTCCCAACAATGCGGGATATGGATTAGTGTCATCCACAATCTCAATCACTTAAAAATATGCATATGTTCGCAATCCCTCCACCTCGACAGGGACCCCAACCATTCTACCGAATGGTATTACTTTCTACTGATTGGCCAATCATAATTGAATAGTAAACCATACTAACTTTGGCTTACCCATATTATCCCATGTATGTTTGGTCAAGATGTTTACATCTGAACCCAAATCTAAAATAACAAAATCCATTTCATAGTCACCAATCTGCGCATTAAGTTGCAGCTCTCCACCAGTCTTGAGTCTTCTCTGAACATGATTAACAACCCTTTTGGATCTCACTTCTTCCTCATATTCCCCAATTAAAATTTTCAATTCTCTTAAAGAATTCTCATCTTTAACTAGGGCTAAACAACATTTTAGGAAAGAATTAAGAGCACTTACCTTTCCTAAGTTCTTCTTTGGCACAAACTTGTCAAAGTCAGGTGGCATGTCAAATACAAATCCTTCTTTGGTAACAGTTGGCAAGGAAGGTATCGATGGAACCTTCATAAATTCATCACGATATTCAAAGAATATACATTTCTCCTTTTGAACATCAAACTGTGGCGGCTTCTGAGCTACTGACCTTTGTTGGCAGGCGGTTTGGTAAGGAAGAATCCCAGCATCGCCGATGCAGCGACACTTCAAACGAGGTCGTGGAAGGAAGAAGACTCTATTATTTTATGTATTTTTTGAGTCGTCTGTACCGCAATAGGCGTGTTTTTGGGTCATTTGGACCGTGTCAGTTAGATTTTGGGTCTTTTCTCCAAGAGTTAGTTAGGAAGCTGTTAGTAAGTGGACAAGCATTGTAAAGGCGGAAGCCTATATACAGACAAGAAGTTGTAGGTCGTGATATAGATTGCAGAGAGCTTTGATATGCGGTTTTGTGCGTATGTTCAGAGATCAAGAGATATTGTTGAAGTCTGTGATCTGCAGAGGCATTGTATTGGGTTTTTGCAGTAATAATATGATGTGATTAAACTATTATGTGCAATCCTGGTGTGTCTTTTATCTTTTGATGGTAATGCAATGTTTCTTTGATGCAATAATCGCTTTACTGTTATAATCTGCTACAACAATGAATGTTTCTATTAAATCATGCTATGGGTACAATAATGTTGAAGTGAATGCATAGATTTATCATTGAATGTTGCAATAAGATTAAGTAGTGGATGCCACACACATTCTCCTTCATTCGACAGAAACATGGTTCCGTCCACTCTCCCTTGATCGCCTCGGGTGAGACCTCATCTGCTCTGCAGGTGTTGCTGGGTAGGGTAAAACCTGTCTAGGGCGGTGCTCAGGGATATCGCGGTGGGTTGGTGTCGACAGTGATGGGAACCCCTGTCGACTGGGTTTGAGTCAACAAATGGTTCCGTTGCTGGCACTATGTGCAAAGTGAAAGGTGGATATGTTGTGGCACCCGACGAAACCCGAGATCCAGGAATGGTTTGATCAAAAGCTACAAGAATTTGCTGAAGAAGAAAGCCGAAACACTCGACCGACAGTAGATCAGTGTGTGGATAGATATATTCTTGACGGACCACATGAATGGTTCTTCTGTGAATTCCAGGTCATTTTGTATGAGTGGTTGGCGAAGTTGACCTTCCAGAAGAGGAACTTCCAGGGTGGTGAATCGATGACTTGGACCCCCGAGTTGATTCAAGAGCTATAGAAGGTTGATAATAAAGCATCATGAGCTGTCGAAGTGTGGTTCGATAGCATCCTAGAGGGCTATATCACAGAATTAGCGGTTGATACTCATAAATCATATAGTGAAGCTGAAAGGTATTTTTTCCGTGAACCTCGGGGCAGGTTTCTACTGTCGATTAAGATGCTTATTTGCGAAAAGGGTATACTGAAGATGCATCTTGATCAGTAGACATCTTGGTGGGTACTGCGATAGTTGGGGGGTGGTACATGGAATGATAAGGTAGATGGGTGCAAGTCATGATGAGTCTGTGAGTGAAGCCGAGGAAGAAAGTGGTCTTAGGAGGGGAGGAGCGAGGTTCCGACAGGAAAAGAGGAGAAGGATAGGAGAAGGTCCTGCTATGGTTGAATTGCAAGGTCGTGAAGGAAGACCACATGGGATGAAGCGACCTCACAGTCCTGACAAGGACAACCAGGCTAGGCCCAGGATAGAGGCAGGACCAAACCCTAGCACCAACGTACCCACACCTCCGCTCACTATCTCTCAGATAACAAGAAATACCACTTCAACACCACCAAGTTCTTCAATACCATAGAAGTTAATCGGTAGTAGTACATCGAAAGGAGGAAGGAATCCCAAAATGACGGGTGATGATGCTAAGTTACCGTTGTTCCACGAGAGTGGGACAGACAACCCATAATAGTATTGGTTTTTGTGTGAAGCAGTCTGGACCGTAAAACAGATCACTGATGATGTTGCTAAGAAAGGACAGTTAGTGACAAATCTGTGAGGTTGTGCATTAGATTCTTTTGTGAAGTTTGTTCTAGTACCTACAAGAGCCCTAAAGAAGTCACTAGATGAGATCCGGGATGGATTGATTGCAAAATTCAGAAAGCCCAAGTCTGAGGTTCAGTATATTATGGAATTGAAAGAAATTAAGCAGTATCCCAATGAGACGGTGTGGGATTTCGACCAGCGATTCAAGACACTGATGGCAAGGGTTAGTTTCGATATGAGCGCCGTCCAACATAAAGAGTGGTTCATTGTGGCACTACTACCACACATTCGGCTACCATTGATGCAACAAAAAAATCTCGACGCCTAGTGAAGCTCTGGAGATTGCAATGCGATTGGAGGCATCGCCGATTGGAGAAAATGATGCCGGGATGTCGCTGATACAGACACAGCTCGCTAACTTGACTATACAGCTGTAAGATTTGAAGAAGGGCAAGGAACAGCATGAAGAAGTATGGTGTACACGATGTCGAGGAGAAGGGCATACGAAGGACAATTTCCCGGATTTCCGCAATTATTTGGTTTCAGGAGCGCCAAATCCGTTGAATGGTGGTAGCATGTCGTGGTGTCGCGTCTTCCATGTATACGGGCACAACCATGACAATTTCCCATATATGTAGAAAATGGTCACAACCCCGAGGAATATTTATTGTACATTTTGCAAATCGGTGGGTCACGACGACAAGGATTGCCGTGCATATGGGTTGCTACAAGAAAGAATGTGTGATGCATTCTATGTAAAGGATGACCAGCGTGATGTACAACAGTCGCAACCGAAGCCACAGGTAGCCCAGCCGCTACCTCAACCGTAGATGCAGTTTGTACCGCAGCAGCAACAACCACCACAATTCATGCCGCAATATGCTCCGATGCAGATGGCTCCACAGTAGCCACAGTATGTACAACAACCGCGGTATGCACAGCAAGGGAAAGGAATGCAACCAACACCAATGTAGCAACAGTTCAACCAACCACAGTACCAGCAGCAGGGAGGATTTCGGGGAGGATACCAGGGAGGATGTGGCAGAGGATTTGGTCGTGGAGGAGGACGAGGTGGTCGCGGATCTGTTCAATGCTATCACTGTGCGGTATGGGGACACTACCAGCGGGACTTTCCATTGCTGTAGAACCAATGTACGTTCTGTTTTGTTAACGATCACATAGTTGAGAATTGTCTACAGTTGATTGCGCAATGGAAAGCAGGGAATACTCCCTAGTTGCAGAATTAGCCCCAGGCACAGCAGCCTTCCCAGAACCAAGTGCAGCAACCAGTGCAGAATCAGAATATGCGGCCAAATCAGAATCAGAATGTGAACCCACCCGGGAATCCGCTGCTGAACCAGACCCAGGGTGCAAACATCGCGACAATTTCTGCAGAGCCAAGACCGCAAGATGATTCCATTGCTGTGGTCACTTGTGGAGGAAAGACAACTGGAGAGGACATCTCAATGATCCGGTTAGCTGGACAAAAGAAGGTATCATTTGACATTGATACTGAGCGGGAGGCATTTATTCAAGCACGTCGTGCACTAGAAAAAGACCGAGGTAAAGATGTTATGTATGACATGCCCTCTACTTTTGATACTACTTCAGAGGCTGGCCTGTCACGACAGTCCAGCACACTTCAATCATTTTTGGAACATTACTTATCCCGGGTAAGAGATCCTGATTCTCTTGCTGCGATTGATGCTCTATTGCGGCGACCAACCTAGGATCGACAAGAGTTTGCGGTTAATTCCTTACAACGATGGAAGACAGGTAAGGAGATGTGAATGAATATTCAAATTGGCAACTATGATGTTGATTCAGTTATTCTGGATCTTGGTTCAGATGTCAACATCTTGACCAAGCAAGCTTGGCAGAAGATGGGGAGTTCCCCATTGAGCTGGTCTCCTGTACAGCTCCGGTTAGCTAATCATGCTAAAGTGACACCGATTGGGAGATTTCCACAAATGGTGGTGGACATCGAGGGAATGAAAACATATGCCAACTTTGATGTAATAGAAGTGGTTGAAGGAGGAAGCTCTTATCCCGCATTATTGGGGATTGGATGGGCTAATGATAGTGGAGCTGTAATCAACTTCAAGCAACGGATGATGACTTTTGAAAATTGCGATCTAAGAGTTATCGCCCTGTTGGATCCGGCTGAAGGACGCTGCTACATAGAACCAGTGAAGGATGATGATCCCAGTGGATGGGACCATGCATTCAACATCTCTGAATATTATATCGATTCGACTGCCAACGGTGAGCTAGGATGGTGTAACCATAGCTCTGCATCATCCGAATCTGATGATGCACTAGAATATTGGCAAAACTACTTGCACGAGGTGTCGCTCCGTAAGTGTGGGTTGATCATGAAGTCATTATGACGTGTTGCAACTGAAACGGTCACACTACCAGTATATGAAGGACTGCCTGGCTTATCTGACTTTCTGGTGGAGCTCGAGGAAAGAGTTTTCGAACCACATCGATTGCTGGCATTGAACGAAGCACTGAAGGTTGCCCCAGCACGTTGGTGGGAGACACACAAAGCATCAATTGATGGATGGTCGAAATGCAGAAGATTGATGATGGTATGCTTTGGTGATACTGAGGTTTACCACACTAGAAAGTACGATGGTCGGAACGATCCTGTTGGTCACTTGATGGAGTGTTAGCAGTTATGGGTATCGCGACGAAGAGATGAGTGGGTCCATGCTTTTATCCATACTTTGGATGAGATGCCATGATCATGGTATACTGAAGCTGAGTTGCGAGGAGAAATTTCTACTTGGCTAGAGCTCACAGTGTGTTTTACCCATACATTAAGTTTTGCGGATGCCGATCTAGAGGTTAATAATACATTACAGCTCATCCGTAATGTAATTCTGTAGGTTGTCCCGGTAGCATATCCTGCAGATCCACACACACACTGCCAGATGCAGTCTCTCATGGAATGCTTCAATATCAGTGGTGGGCCAGAAGATAGTGATGATCCACGAAATGTGAATATCCCAGAATCAGAAGGAAGTCATGCTGTGGTACCACTTGATGCACCAAGCGATCCGATCAGTTAGCCGCTAAAGATTCGCAAGATTAACATTGGGACAGAGGACACTCCGAAGTTCACAAATGTCAGGGATTACTAGGATGATGATCTAATAATCAAGGTCACTGATTTGCTCCATGAGTTTCAGGACATATTTCCTACAAAGTTTTTTGACATGAAGGGGATTCTGGGCAACTTAGGAGAGATGAAGATTCCATTGAAACTAGATGCTAATCCGATTCTCCAGTGACCCTATCGATTGAATCCGAGACATAAGGAGAGGGTCAAGGCCGAACTGGATCGCATGTTGGACGCCGGTATCATTGAACCAGTTGAGGAGTCAGAATGGATTAGTCCTATGGTGGTATAGGATAAGAATATTGGCGAAGTGCGCATTTGCGTTGACCTCAGGCAGCTAAATGATGCATGTTTGCATGATCCATTCCCAACCCCATTTATTGATGAAGTTCTCGAAGGTGTGGGTGGCCAGGAGATGTACTCTTTCACAGACGGGTTCTCTGGCTACCATCAGATCCGCATTGCAAAAGATCGCCATAAGACAACTTTCGTTATCGAATGGGGCTACTTTCAGTACACTGTAATGTTGTTTGGTTTGAAGAATGCAGCTGCGATATTTTCCCAAGTTGTCGTTGCTGCATTCAAATATTTCATTCAGAAGTTTTTACAGGTATACATGGACGATTGGATGGTCTATGGTTTGGTCCGCAATCATCTAGCGAATTTGCGGTTGATGTTGGAGCGATGTCGGCAGCACCAGATCTCTTTGAACCTAAAGAAATGTATCTTTTGTGCACCGTTTGGCATACTGTTGGGTCATATTGTGTGTAAGAAAGGATTGTTGGTCAACCTAGCAAAGATTACGCTCATTATGAGTTTGACATCGCTGACTACTGTTAAGCAGTTATAGGCGACGCTGGGACACACGAGGTATTATTGCAAGTTCATCAGGGGGTATGCTGTGATTACCGTCCCTATGGAGAAGTTGTTGAAGAAGGATGTGCTATTCCAGTGGAGCCCTGAATGTCAGGATAGCTTTGAGACACTAAAGATGAATATGGCTTTGGCATCGATATTGGTATTTCCTGACTGGAGTAAGGAATTCCATGTTCATGTTGATGCCTCATCGATCGCGCTGGGAGTGGTATTGGCCCAGCCCAGAGAGGGGGATCTTGATCACCCCATTTATTTTGCTAGTCGAAAGTTTTCATCTGCAGAAAGAAACTACACTACTATGGAGGGGGAAGGTCTGGAAATGGTTTATGCGTTACAGAAGTTTCGCCACTACTTATTGGGAGGCCATTTCAAGATGTTCACAGATCATTCCGCATTGAAATACCTGGTCAATAAGCCTGTGTTGGGGGTGAAGATCTGTCGATGGCTACTTCTTTTTCAGGAGTTCGATTTTGAAGTAATTGTGAAGCCAGGGCGGTTAAATGTTGGCCCGGATCATCTCTCCCAGATTGAAACAGGAGAGGAGCCAACTAATATTGAAGATGGGTTGCCTAATGCGCAATTATTTAAAGTTGAAGTTGCTGATGGATATTTTGAAGAAATCATTCAGTATCTGGCTATAGGTACCATACCATAGGAATTCACCACTACTCAGAAGAAGCAGTTGGTAGTCAAGGCTGCAAATTTCCAACTAATCGCAGGAGCACTATATAAAATGGGTGCCGATGAGATATTGCGGTGGTGCGTCTTGCGACATGAGCAAGAGCAGATCCTTTCCAAAGCACATGCAGGTGTTGCTGGAGGGAACTATGGTGGCCGTGCAACAACAAGGAAGGTGCTTTGAGTGAGCCTCTGGTGGCCTATGCTGCACAGTGATGCGACAGAGTATGCACGGTCCTGCGACGTTTGTCAGAGAACTGGGAAGCCATCCAGATGGGATGAGATGCCGTTGATGCCCCAATTGACATTGCAGCCATTCGACAAATGGGAAGTAGACTTTGTGGGACCCATCAATCCCCCGGGTAAGTGCACTGGTGCTAGGTATATCATCACGGCGACATATTACTTGACACGATGGGCGGAAGCTGCACTAGTCATTGATTCCTCCGCGGCCACAGCCACGCAGTTTCTCTTTGACGACATTGTCACTCGCTTCGGCTGCCTCAAGATATTGTTGAGCGATCAAGGTAGCCACTTTCTTAATCACACCATCAGCGCATTGACGGAGGAGTTGCAGATACAGCATAAGAAGAGTACACCCTGTCATCCGCAGGCGAATGGCACGGTGGAGGATTTCAATAAGATAATGGAGCATGCATTGACAAAGGTGTGCAATGTGAACCGTGATGACTGGGATCTAAAAATCCCAGCTGGTGGGCCTATCACACCACATGTAAATGGCTAACAGGGAAGACACCATTTAAGCTAGTGTATGGGCAAGAAGCGGTTATGCCTATGGAGTATATCATTCTGAGTTTGCGCATAGCAGCAACAACTAGTATGGATGCTGCAGCATCATTAGAGGAACATCTCGCGCAGTTAATACAGCTGGAGGAAGATCGCTTTATCGTCGGTTTTCATCAGAGTGTGGAGAAGGATCGCCAGAAGGCTTGGCATGATCGCCACATCAAGAACAAACAGTTTCAACAAGGCGATTTGGTGTTGTTGTACGACAGCAAGTTTATGAAACATCCAGGAAAATTGTAGATGCATTGGCTTGGTCTGTATCGCATTAGTAGCATTACTTCAGGAGGAGCGGTACAGTTGCAGTAGTTGGATGGGGCGATGCTCCCAAATTTGATTAATGGTAGCAGGTTGAAGCCCTATCGGTCGGGATTGGAACAACGTGATGCCTAAGTCAAATCAGAAAAAAAAAGTGTAGATTGATTGGTGGCAGGATGACACACCATTAGGGACGGAATGCGGCAGCAGGGAGGCTTCTGCCGCAAGTACGGAGCGGTCTGCAACAAGTAGCAGCATTGCAATTGGGTCAAATCAACAATAAATGACAAAATTTAAAACAGTTAATTAACGACACTTTTTCGAATGATGGGAATTAATGGCGGATCCAATCGATCGACTGATAGAATCAACAGCGGATTTGCGTCATTAATACATGATTTTGGTTTAATTAAGGCAGGGTTTAGTGATGATTATGGAGGATTCGGCTGCAAGCTATAAAAATGGGTAGAATTTGGTCAAAGGCACCGAGATTTTCATTGTTAAGTGCCTGTGCAGAGTCGACGAGTATTGGCATAAGCTTGGTAAGCATAGTGGTGTGTTGGGCAAGGTTTTGTTGAACTTGCAAAGTGTTGCTAGGTCGAAGAAGCTATTAGTTGTAAGTGCTGGGTAAGGTATGCCACGAGAGCTAGAAACGGTGGAGATTAGTAGCGAGGTTGAGTATCCTTTCACCAAGATTGTAGTTGGGGAAGAAGTTGCGTCTGCGGGAGATGTCAATCTTGAGGCAGAAGTCGCCAACATGCTGGTAGGAGTGTCAATCGTCGTCAAGAAGCGTCGAGGGGTCCAACATTTTGAATCCCCGCAGAGCAAGAGGCAATTGAGATCGTCCGCCGGGGTGGTAGGAGAATATCACGTGCAGGACGGGCAGTCCAGTCGCCGTGTTGATGAATTTGTCCCATGGGAGGGATTGTCGGCTATTGACATCCTTGGGTATATCCCTCCTAGTCGGCCGGATGTAACCCCGTGCACACTAAACCCGAAAAAGAAGTATGGTGTGAAGATGTCCGCGCTCCCTGCCGAAATGGAGTGCTCTGTTGATATTGGGCTGGCGTTGATGCGCCTCCGCTATGATGATCATGATATGGTGGCCTACCCAGACACAACATCGGCCCCATATGTGCCTGGATCACAACTTACCGCAACACCAATTGTACAATATTGGGCACGAGGATTGAAGCAGGTCGGCTTGTTAGGGCCTATTAACATGCCACATTTTGGGAAACTAGTGGAAGTTAATGCGTGCGTGAAGAAGATACTTGCGTGCTTCCATGGTGGTTCGTTGTGGCTAGACAGTGAAATTTCGGTCATTGTTGATTTAATTTCGTACATTACTGGCTTGCCTAAAGTTGGGGTTAACCCATCGCAATTCTTCCAAGGGAAGGTGAATGAAAAAAAGTGGGTGGGAAAGCTTGTAAAGAAGTATAGTTTGGTAACATATGGCCATGGGTATCGCACTAGTAGTATTAATGATCAGGCAGTACTCACTGGCACCAAGATTATATCTTGCAAGATGATCAGGGGTGGTTGTCCTAACCAGTGTAACTTAGGGATTGTCACATGTGCAGTACAATGTGCGGAGGGCGTCCAAATAAATTGGTCCCTGTTTCTGTTGAATCAATTAGTAGTGGATGCTGCGACGGTTCAGGTCGGTAAGGACTCATTTACATATAGCTAGCTGCTACTTTTGATTGCATTTGTGGCTTGGAAGGAGCCCGATGTGTACCAAGGCATGGAAGTTGAGGCTGCAAAAGAACGGCGGGGTGCGCGCTATTAGAACTTATGGTATGTACGGGAACCTGAGTGACTTCGGGATTGCCAATTACTATTCTGGTTCTACTAGGAGATGCTTTGCAATGTCACAATACAGGTAGCGCGGATATCCGAAGAAACTGTGGCAAGATTTCAGCCAATCATGGAGTTTGCGGTTCAGCTGCATGCTATTTATGTGCAAGCAAGGCATGACCCCGGTTAGCAATGGTTCCTAACCCCTTATAAGGTGACGAATAAAGCACTGGAGGCTATCGTGAATGACTGGCCAGTGGAATGGCACGAACCTGTGACATTGGCCAAGATTGAGGTTGGTGGGCTGACAAAGGGTCCAGAAGATCATATATCGTCACAGGACCCACCCAGTCATCATGATTCTGATCAAGAGTCCATTAAAACACCGACGGATGACGACAGTGACCGTACCTTGGAAGAGCATAGAAGGAAGAGGCACCAGGACCTGGTGACAATCAGTGGGATGCCCCTATCGATGAAAGCACACTTGGGTCGACTAATACATGCAATCGCTGATGCATCCACCGCAGCAGCTCAGCAGATGATAAGGGGGACAAATGAAGGATTCCACGTGCTCACTGCTTGTGTGGACTTGGTACATGACATGGTTTCACGATGGGAACTAGACAATGCAGTGGTACCACAAGTTAGCACAATCAGAACTGAGCCGCGAGTGAGGAATGTGGATATTCCCCCGATTGCAATTGTGACTGAGGACAAGGCTGCAAGCACCTTGCTGCAGCAGCTGAAGAAGGTGACCATTAATGTGAATGCACTGCCAGCAGAAGGGTTGACCACTATACAAGCAGCTACCAACCAGGAAACGACGGACCGACTGAGGCAGATCAGTGGCATGTGCATACGACTGCAAGCGAGCGAGGATGATGCGAAGCACACCATTGAAGAATTGACCAGCAGGGATGCTTCTGCATGGCAGGATGTGGATGAACTCGAAGAACACATTAAGGGAGAACAGGCTAAGAAGGCGCGCGGAATCGAAGGCCTAAAAAGGGAACATAATTTCCTTATTGCGGAGAAGGCCCGTATGTGGAATGATAGTGTACGGATCGACCGAGCCATCACGGAATCTTATCAGCATGTGCCGGATCCCACTAAAGAGGTGGATGTGATCCAACAGGTGCAGCGACTGGGGGATGCCATTGTCCAGTTGCAGCAGGAGAATCAAGAGTTGAAGGCTCAGGTGAATCTTGGTATGCCTCAAGTTGAAGTTGATGACAGAAAAAGGACAATTGAGGAGGTCGCAACTCAGATGGAGGAGCTGGAAAAGACTGCGACGAAGCTTACAGCTGATACCATACAGTTTTGGAGCCGAATTGTCTAGGACGAGCAAGTTGATTAGTTGATCAAGTATCGACAGAATGCAGAGGGACAGTTGGTGAATCTCAAGGCAGCCATGCACACCATGCCACCCATGGAACAGGTTTCCAAGTCTCAGGACTTAAAAAGAATTGCAGTAATGGGTTATCAAGGCTGATGAGCGACAGAAGAAGCGTGTTGCGCAATTGGAGCAGTTTCAGGATGTTGGGGGTCAGTTCATGACCCAGGAAGGTGAAGCGCTTCAGGCAGTACAGAAGGGTCACCAACATGTGACAGGAAAGCTCACTACGCATCCATCTGCAAAATATGTGGTCTACAGTCAGTTGGTGGCTATGGAAGTCAAGGAAATGGTGATGACAGTCGTACAGCAGTACGAAGACTTCAACGTGAAGACCACAGAATACACCATGTCCAGTTGACGTGGCTCGAGGGCGAGCCACAAGATTGTGTTGGGGGCCTATTGGCAGGCGGTTTGGTAAGGAAGAATCGCAGCATTGTCGATGCTGCAACACATCAGACGAGGTCACGGAAGGAAGAAGAATCTATTATTTTATGTATTTTTTGAGTCATTTGTACTGCAATAGGCGGGTTTTTGGGTCATTTGGACCGTGTTAGTTAGAGTTTGGGTCTTTTGTCCAAGAGTTGGTTAGGAAGCTGTTAGTAAGTGGACAAGCATTGTAAAGGTGGAAGCCTGTTTATAGACAAGAAGTTGTAGGTCGTGATATAGATTGCAGAGAGCTTTGATATGCGATTTTGTGCGTATGTTCGGAGATCAAGAGATATTGCTAAAGTCTGTGATCTGCAGAGGCATTGTATTGGGTTTTTTAGTAATAATATGATGTGATGAAACTATTATGTGCAATCCTGGTGTGTCTTTTGTCTTTTGATGGTAATGCAATGTTTCTTTGATGCAATAATCACTTTACTGTTATAATCTACTGCAACAATGAATGTTTCTATTAAATGATGCTATGAGTACAATAATGTCGAAGTGAATGCATAGATTTATCGTTGAATGTTGCAATAAGATTAAGTAGCGGATGCCACACACATTCTCCTTCATTCAGTGGAAACATGGTTCCGTCCACTCTCCCTTGATCGCCTTGGGTGAGACCTCATCTGCTCTGTAGGTGTTGCTAGGCAGGGTAAAACCTGTTTGGGTTGGTGCTCAGGGAGATCGCGGTGGGTTGGTGTCGACAGTGATGGGAACCCCTGTTGACTGGGTTTGAGTCAACAACCTTACTCCCAGATCTCTCAGATTATTCGAACCATTCTTGTCTCTACTCGTTGTAGCTCTGCCTCTTGTTACTATAGCGACAGTAGGTTGATTCAGCCTCAGTTTCACAAAGATCTTCTATACATTTTGATTTTGATTCTGGTTCGGGTGCTGCTTTTCCTCTCATTTAGGTATGAGTTGTGGATAGTCTTCAATGGTATGATCTACTGCTTTACAATATGTGCAAGTTGTGGAAGGATGCAGACAATCTCTGGCATAATGTCCAAGCATACCACATTTATAAAAAATAAGTTGTCCTCAGCCTCTACAAATTCATCCTCATCTAGAACCTCTCATTCCACCTCATGGTTGATTGACATTTATCTCAGCCTAACCTTCTCCCTTCATAAGAAATGTGTCTACTGTTCGCTTAGTGAGCAACTGGTATGCTCGACAGTGTTTCTCATCATGTGTGATAGAGCTATAGAACTTACACCATAAGTTATGAGGAGCACTTACCATCTTCTATAATAAATAACATTATTTCGGTCGGTTCCCTTTCGTCTAACAAATTCTACACCATATAACAGGATTCAATGGACTTGGGTTACCAACATTAAGATAATCATGAAACGTTGTACATTGATCTTTATAATTTCCATCTTCCTTGCATCTAGTGCACCAAACATCTTCTCATTTTTCTTTACCTTTCTTGATATCTTGGATCTGAATAGACAAGTTTGCTAACCGTGACTAGATTTGAGCCGTACTAGCTCCAGTCTCTCCAACTGGTGATGCTTCTAACTTCATATCCAATTCCAAGATTTCCGTCTGTGTTGGGATATTCGGTTGCATGAGAGGTACCCTAATATGAGGCAGTAATGCAGCTATAAACCACTCCTTATGTTGTAGATCATTCATTAGAAAGCTTGTGCGAGCCATTAAATTTTTAAATCGTTGGTCGAAGTCCCAAACAGATTCATTCAGCGCTTGCTTAATCTCTTTCATCTCAGTAATACACTGAGATTCATACTTCGGCTTCTTAAATTCAGTCTTCAATCCTTCCTGAACTTCTTCCAAGGTCTTTGTAGGTTTGATTATCAGTGACTTCAGAAAATTTCATAAACCAGTCTAAGGCACGACACCTGGAGGTCATGATCAACTATTCCAACTTGACGTTTTCATCTTGAACTTGTTTTACAATCCATAGTGCATTGCATAAAAACCAGTGATGTTCTGGATCTTCTTATCCATTCCCATTAAAAATAGGTAACTTCATGTCATCCCTATCCATTCTAGGCCTCTATGGTCTTGGATGATTCACTACTATTGGACAACTAGTTGGAGCGTTCCCACTCATCAAAGTATTATTCTGATTGTTGCCACTACTTTGACTAGATTGAAAGAAATGCGAAGAATGATCATATCTTACCTCAATATCTGGATATGTATGTGGGGTTGTGGGTATGTCGTAGCCTTGGGTCTAGAACGGTCCTTCATATCCTTCTTCTTCCTTGGAAATGAGCTAGTATTTTTCCTCTTCACCACTAGAATCCTCGTCGAGATGTGGTATTGGTTCATAGTTTCTCCTCTCAGTCTCGCTACAAGCCCTCTTACCTGTCACAAGTCTCCTTCTCTTGTTCGACTGAAAACGTCTCCCACTTCGCATAAATCCACACTCTTCATCTAGTTTAGTCTCGTCCCCTCTAATAATCTCATCTCATCCCATTACCCATTCCCACCGCACACAATCTCTCTACTCGTCGAATTCCATTTGCATCACCCCTTTTTTCACAAAGTAGTTTCTTGATCGACAAGTTCAACGATTTGAGGTACTTAGCACGCAGACCTTCAAAGAACTCACGTTTTGCAGCACTATATTACTTGATAGTGTCAACTGCGAATTCGGCACGGGGACTTCACTCAATAAACCACTATCATAGCACGTTCATTCGTGGCATATGAAACAATACCCCTAATTTCACTAAATATTGGAAAATACCTTCCAAAATCATTTTTTTTAACCCCCTCCCAATATGCCTTCCCAATTAAAAAAAAAACCCTATTTTTACTAGATATTGTATGTATCAATTTTTTCATTAACATTTTTTATATCCCTTTATATTTCTACCTAGTATATTGATATGATACCCCTCTTATGACCCCACATGCATTCTACAATGCACCTTTCTTCTTTCGATGTATATTATGGATGCACATTACTTCACGCACAATGCAATTAATCAACGACATATCATTATGATTTGCAACATCTAATGGTCTAATGAAGAGATAGGAGATCACTTCTTGTATGTCACTAGAGCCAATGCACATAGCACAACATTTAGATTGAATGTTGTAGTTCCCCAATCGTTGACTAAGCTTGTTGTGGGCTAGGTATCCAAGCCCCCAGGTCCTGTAACAAGTTCTAGGAGGCTGAATAAGCCTCCCAAGGCTTGTAATAGGCATGAGTGGCTGGGTATTCAAGCACCCAAGGCTTATTGAGGGCCTATAACAGGCCCTAGAGGCTTAGAGCCTCCCAAGGCTATTGGTAATAACTGGCTGAGTGCTATTGGTAACAATTGGATGTCAATGACCACTGTCTCTTGACTATTATCGACTGGAAACCCACTTCACCACGAAGCCCCTGGCCTCAAGCATGCCTCAAGACGCAATTTCCCTGCGTACTGGTCAACCCGAGCCTTGCCTCAACCCGATTTCTCATTCGGCCGTGATCCCGCCATCTCCATTTGGCGGATATTTGTCAACCCGCCCATATAAAAATGACCCCAAAGTATTTTTGTATTGTTAAATTAAATAAAAAGAAACGCTTTTCGCCTTAATATATAAGCAATATAATTTTTAGGTTTTCATGAATATTTAATACCGCAATATAAATGAATGTGATATTGTATTTCCTTCTAGTGAAGTCCCTGTGGAATTCGGTAATATACCCCTCTAGCACACTGTCCAACTAGTAATCCACTACGTGAGAAATTTTGTTGTTCACACTTTTTAGTCGCTGTATTAATGTAGGTGTCCATATCCTAGGTCCACCTACTTGGAAATTTGTCATCTACTCGGTCAATATTGCTAACCATTCATATAGTATCACTGGGAACTCACCAAAGAAGACCTCATGAATATTAGTAAAAATATACTTAGTTAACCAGTATTCGTTTTCCAACCTAGGGTGCCTATTATGCTCCCTTTCAAATTCCTCCAGCTTTAGATCTACCCAATCATCAATATCCGGTTTAGTTGGATGCCACAACATTCCCCTTCACTCAAAGACTCGGTCCCGACAACAGAACCATTTGTTGGCGCACTTTTACTTTGACTAGGGTTCAATACTTAACATTTCACCAACAAACACCCTAACCACAGACACTGGCCCGAAAGTGAGTGAACCCCTTTTGGAAACACTTGCATAGCAGATGAAGTCTCACCTAAAGTATGTATGGGGGCTGCAGGAACTAGACTTCATGTAGCATAGAAGGAGAATACTTGGCATGCAATACATTCATCAACATATTCTACTTCATAACATCGACAGAAATAGAGCTTCGACACATATGTTACTTCAACAGAATCCTTAACTTCTCCATATTAACATACTTAGATTATATTTGCATACATACAAATTTACTAATCATACTTAGATATTTAACAGAGGAAAGAAACACATATCAAATCACAACACATCACAAAATGCAAAGACACCATGTTTAACATGGAAACCCATATGGGAAAAACCATGGAAGCGCTTGTCTTTTACTATGAGTCACATCCAAATAAGCACTTCAAGTAAGACTTACAGATTTATTCATGAATTACAATGGGTTTGCGCACACAACCTTCATATCAGCGACTCGGATTCCCCAAAGTATCTTCGATAGACATAGCATATAGCTTCATTATAGAGAAAATAACCTGAATTACAATGACCATCAGAGCGTAATCATAACCAACCCAAATTTTTTCTCTTATTACATATTTATAGGGTGCACTTAGCTTTCCTCGCACCCACTAACCCACTAAATTCCTAACCGACTCATTAATATAATGTGGATCAATCCTAACTAACTGACTCAACTCCGACCATTGACTCGATTAATATGACCGTTTTCTCCATTTTCTTGGCCACTTCGTTGGAGTTGACCACTTTGCCAAACCACTTCCACTTTGTCTTTGTCCACACCAAAACTGTTTCTTCAAAATTGACACCTCCCAAAAATCTAGGCCCAACAAAGACTTCTCTGATTCAATATTCTTGGCTTGTTGAATTCATGGTATCAGTACCATAGAATTCTCACAAATTTATGGTGTTATCTCATTTTCTACAAGTCCCAACAATTTTGACTATTCTACAACTTCTTCAAGGGTTATCTCAAACAACTTATTCAACAATCCACTACTTGGTAACTGAACTTTGCAGTCACTTTCTCTATTCACAATAGGCACACCTCCTCCCCATCTCTTCCTTGTTGAGTCATATTTCACTTATACTCCTCTTCCTTTCAACCATGAATCACCTAGTTCCTCTTTTCACTTCACCTTCTGCAACTCACATTCCCTCTCTTGACTATTTTCTCCATTCCACAAATCCTCTTCTAGTTGCACACATCTTTTTTTCTCTTTTCTCATATGTGTTTTCCACCACTTTTCAGTTTTTTATATTTTTTCTACACATCTAGACCTGACGTCTTTAGTATACCCCTCCCCCATTTCTAAGATTACACAACTTGGCAGCATCACTTCGACCACTCCCCTAGTGGCGTGAGGGTTTTACTCCTTGATTTTAATCATGTTAAATAGAACAAATTTCGTTTCAACCAACTAGACCTTAATCCACACTAGGATTTCCTTCAGTAGCTTCCTCTTGATGTGAGGAACCTGCAACAATTAATTAATGAAAATGCACGAGATATCATAAATAATAGAAATGAGAATCGATTTATTGATCGCGGGCCACTTCGAGGGGGAAACCTCCTTTGAGCAAGCTCAATATAAATAACTTCTCGGTGCCTTCATTGGCCTCAACATGCACTTATATACTAAGTCTATGCACCAATACTATGGATCAATACCATGGAACATATAATACTATGGGATGACTTACAAAGCATATGCCTCCAATACTATGGATTAATACCATGGAACAGATAATACTATGGGATAATAAAATCTAAGGATCAATACCATGGAACATATAATACTATGAGACGACTTACAAAGCATATGCGTCCAACAATAATAAACTAACAAAGTAAAGAGAAGGGTTGACACAGGTTCCTAACATCTCCTCCCTCTTAGAAAACGCTTTGTCCTCAAAGCTTTAGATGTGGAAATTGATTTTGAATATGAAGGAGTGGTTCCCATGTAGCATCCTTTGGTTTCATTTTGTGCCATTGAATTAATACCCATGTGATAGATCGAGAGTGAAGCTGGTGAGTGCGCCTATTGAGGATGGCTTCCGACTCCGAAAGGATGGATCCTTCATTATCTAATTCTGGTAAAATAGTTTTTCCTCTGATGTTGGTGCCAATAACTTTCGTCAAACAAGAGACATGAAATACTGGATGAATGCAGGAAGAAGGAGGAAGTTCCAAATTATAAGCAACAGACCCAATATTTTGAAGAAGCTTATAAGGCCCATAGAACTTTGGAGTGAGCTTATGACGCCCTTTGAGTTTCAAGGAGGATTGCTTGGAAGGTTGTGGACGAAGAAAAACCATATCACCTTCTTGAAAAGTGTGCTCAAAACAGTGTTGATTAGTTTGTTGTTGCATTCGAATTCTTTCCATGTGATTATTGTCCTGCAAAATGTGAAGAATCTGATCGTGGTTTCGAAGAACCGATTCAATTGCATGAACTGGTGAACTACTGAGGGTGTATGGAAGAAGAACTGGTGGTTCCTGACCATAGATTGCTTCATATGGAGTCCTTTTAGATGCAGTATTGTACCACTGGATCCATTCAATGAAATCCATAGAAATATCTGTCCACATCCATGTAGGGATGGGAAAGGGTTCGAGTAATCCCAGAAGGAGTTTCGTTTCACCCTTTATGGCCTGGAAGTTATCACATTCAACCACCATCTGTTGAATTGTCATGTTCATTCCCTGCCAAAATAAGTTACACGCTGCCCTCTCATACGTTTTGAGTAACCTAGAGTGCCCTGCCGATGGAGAAGCATGGAATTCATAGAAGACATAGCCCTGTTGAACAGATTGCAACCAATTTGGAACATGCATATAAATATCTGAAAGAGAAACTTGCTCATCAATTGTGCAAGAAAGAGCATCTGCCACCAGATTGTCCTTACCCTTCTTGTAAGTGATCTCATATGAATAACCCATGAATTTGCTAACCCATTTCAGTTGTGCTGGGGAGGAGACCCGTTGTTCCAGGAATTTTTTTAGACTCTGGTGATCAGTCTTGATGCAGAAATAATTCCCTAATAGGTATGGCTACCACTTCTGTACTGCATGCAAAATAGCCATCATTTCCTTCTCAGATGTAGAGGTGGCTAAATTCTTACCGGAAAGGTCTCTTGAAGGTGGAAATCCCACTGGTTCAACAAAGACACCCGCATATCTATCCAAAATGTGTTGTAGATCCAAGGGAGTAGTGGAGACCATTGATGGGTGCATCTGAATGGAATGGAGCTGAGAGATGACACTATGTGAATTATGCTTAAGGATATTTTCAAGGCGATGTGAACTGATGATGTAGAGAGACCCTGGTTGTAAGCCCGTAAATGCGTGTTTTTTCCCATTGATTGAAAACTGCTTCCAAAGCTCAACAAAATCTCATAAGATGGGGCCAAGTGTGCATAACCATTGAGCGCCCAAAACCACATCACATCTGCCTAAGGACAAGGAAAACATATCAGAGCATAGGTTATAATCTTCCATAGATATACGCACATTATGATACTTCCCCTTGCAAGGTAAGGTGCCCCCATTGGCAATCATGAATTCAAATTTGGAGCAAGGATGGACAAAAAAATCATCCTGTTTGGAGATCCAAGGGTCAATGAAGTTATGAGTGCTACCATAATCAATGAGTATTGTAAGAGGGAGCTTCTTGAAGTAACCCCTGACCCGCATTGTTTGTGGGGTGGTGGCTCCGGCTAAAGCATGAAGAGATATATCTGGGTGGTCGTCTGGAGATGGAGGGTCAAAAAGCGATTGTTGAATGTTGACCTAATCATCTATTGTATCTGGAGCTTCTTCACCAAGTTCAGAGGAAGGCGGAGAATCCACATCCAATATATAGAGCTGTTGCTCAACACATCTATGTCCCCGAGTGAATTTCTCATCACAATTATAACAAAGCCCTTTTTCTCTACGTGCCCGCATCTCTGCTTCATACAAATGCTTGATAGGAGTGGGGTGACGAGCTGGTGTGATGGGAGGTCGTTGGGAAACCATATTTCTGAATGGAACAAACGTGGATTTGGAGCATTGTAGGGCTGTGATCTTGTCCTCTGCCAACTTAGCCAACCCTATGACTTCCATCATTGTGTTGGGACATAACATTTTAACCTCTGAGCGGATTTCATCCTTGAGACCACTGATAAAACAACTCCTGTAAAATTCATCAAGCAATCCTTCTATGTGATTGGTCACTTTCTCAAATTTTGTCTAATACTCTCTCACAATGCCAATTTGGTGAAGTTTAGTGAGTGCTCCTGTGAAGTTATCAAAATCACTAGGACCAAATCGTTGCAAAAGGAGTTGGCAAAAATCTGTTCATTTTGGCTCGTCATGAGCCTTGATGTACCAACAATACCATTGAAGGGATTCTTGTTCCAAATGAAAGGATGCAAGTGGAACTTTGTGGACATCGAAAGTATTATGCAGATTGAAATATTGTTATGCCCGGTATATCCATCTAGTCGGATAATTACCATTGAAGCGAGGAAAATCAAGCTTCGGCCCACGAAAATTGCTGGAAGAAGAGAACCCAGTGTCTGCAGAAGATTCTGGCTGTCATTTATTGTTCATGGCTGAATGCTGAAGATGGAGGCTGATAAATTTTTCATCCAGATCTTGGATTTTGGTTTTGAGGGCTGCAAGTTCTTCCTCCTTGATTTGTGCTCTTGCGCGAGTGAGAACCATAACCAAGAGTTTTTGTTTTGTTTTGAATGGGTAGAAAAACACAAACAAAAGCTTCTTTAGTAAAGGGAAATTTGGATTTGGGAAAAAATATGATGGGTATTTGGGGTTTGAGTAGGTTTTGGACACTTTCTAATGGACAGGGAATCATAAAATGGGGATTTCGGAAGCAGGGTGAAATAATGGGAAAATTTTTCAAAGAGGGGAAAAGAAGCAGAAATAGGAAATGAACACCGTAGAAAAATTTGGAGGCAATTGGGTGAATATCGAAGAAGTTATGGAAAACCCTAAAAATAAACAAATGTGGGATTTCTAGCTTTGGAAAGTGGAATTTGGGATAGGGTCCTCAGGAATGAAATATACAGAATGGGATTGCGGGGGTGTCAGTGAAGTTTCAAGGGAAACATAGTTAAAACAAAGAAGATATGGCGAAAAATCATAATGCTTTTTTTTTGTGGGGGGAATGGATCTGCAACAGCGCGGAAGTGATCGGCAGCAGTTTTGGACAGATGTAATCTACGATTTATCAGTTGGTAATAGATATGGACCCCTGGTATGTGCGGCTTCCTAAAGGTTCATGGGATTCACTTGGCCACCAATGTTGTCTAATGAATTGCGTGTCGGGGAAGTACTCCTCACTCCACGGCTCAGGTAAAACTGATAACCGCTTTGCCACAAACGACAGCTCTTGGTTTACCTCACGGATGGGAACTAGTCAATCAAGTAGGGGTCGTTGCCCTTTTCGCTGGCAGGTCCTCTCAATGGGCCAACTACTTCGGGGTTCCTGTGGTACTCCTCACAATGAGTTTTAGGGATTATGCCCAAGTACTTCCTGCAGTTAAGCAGATAGGGATTATTCTGGGATCTGAACCTACAATTGATAGGAACAAATACAAATGGGAAAACAAAATTTGGCAGAAATTTCACCCAACGAGCCCAAGAAAGTGCTCTGATACCAGATGTGAGGAACTTGCAACAATTAATTAATGAAAATGCATGGGATATCAGAAATAATAGAACTCAGAATCGATTTATTGATCGCGGGCCACTTCAAGGGGGAAACCTCCTTTGAGAAAGATCAATACAAATAACTTCTCGGTACCTTCATTGGCCTCAACACACACTTATATACTAAGTCTATGCGCCAATACTATGGATCAATACCATGGAACATATAATACTACAGGATGAATTACAAAGCATATCCGTCCAATACTATATTAAATTAATACCATCGAACAAATAATACTATGGGATAATACAAACTAAGGATCAATACCATGGCACATATAATGCTACGGGACGACTTACAAAGCATATGCGCCCAACAACAATATACTAACAAAGTAAAGAGAAGGGTTGGCATAGGTTCCTAACAATCGTCTTGCACTTATACTCCTCTTCCTTTCAACCATGAATCACCCATTTCCTCTTTTCACTTCACCTTCTGCAACTCACATTCCCTCCAATATTTTCTCCATTCCACAACTCCTCTTCTAGTTGCACACCTCTTTTTTTTGCTGTTCTCATATGTGTTTTCCACCACTTTTCACTTTTTTTTTTTTTTAATCTTTTTTCTACACATCTAGACCTGACGTCACTAGTATACCCCTCCCCCATTTCTAAGATTCTACAACTTGGCAGCATGACTTCGACCACTCCCCTAGTGGCATGAGGGTTTTGCTCCTTGATTTTAATCATGTTCAATAGAATAAATTTCTTTTCAACCAACCAGACCTTAATCCACAATATGATTTCCTTAAGTAGCTTGCCTCTTGCTCCCTTTTGAGATCTTCTTCAGCTCTAGACACATACTAGTTATTGTTGGGCGTCACAATGTCCAAAATGTATCCCGTCGAAGTGCTTTCTACCAAGAAGTCAACAACCCTAGTTAACATAGTATCTAGCCAATGAATGCTACCAAATGTCCTCAAGTCCACTACACATTTATTCGTTGTCGATTTCTCTATTTCAGAGATTTCGTAAGTCTTTTTAACCACTTGAATAATTTTACGAGGAGTTTAACCCATAGAACTTCGTATTGATCAATTGTCGGTCCTCTGTAAATGATATATTGTCTAAGCTTATGTGGATCCCACCCTCTCATATCATGTTCTTGTAATACAAAGTATTCAATCCTCTTTTCCCAACAGTGTTGAATCCAACTCTCTTGGATCGGTGTACCCACACAAGTTATGTTTTTTCCTTAGAAACTGAGTCTTGGCAACATAATCATTTATTGGAGTAGGGTGAAAATGCGAAGTTTGGTAACTCTTTTTTTAGAATAGAGAAGAAAAGAAAAATAGTGCGCATGGATAAACACCTGGAAAATTCAACTTTAAACTCTTGGTCAAGAGTTTAAAAACTCTAGGATGAGAGTTTGTGAGAGTTCAAACTCTAGGACAAGATTATGAACCAATCACAACGCCATGTTTTTAAAAAAATGGGACTACTTTTTCTCATTTTATTGAGTTACTACATTATAATTTTATTGATGTAATACATTAGGAATATCCTTAGTGTTATATATAATGTCCATGTAGGTAGGTAGTCTATAAGTGATTTCAATCTGCACCTTGTTAGTACTAGCCTAGATATGCATTAACTCTCAATCTATCAAGCATTAGGAAGGATCAAATTTCCTAAGGCACAAACATTTTTTGGAGTACAAAATTTGAGGAAATGTTTTCACCTCAAGGGATTTTATCCCTTTTAGTGCTTGATAAATCCATACATAATATGGATTTGTGATTCTTAAAGTTGGAAGCAACCACGTTAAAATTTTAGATGATCATCATTATGTGCATGTATATGTTTTAGATGAATTTTATCCTTTGAAATTTATTATCATATATAATATAGAGAGTGCTCCTAAGAAGGCCACATTAAAGGTTACATGAGGTTTCAGGTGAATAGTAATAATTACAAAATGATCTTTTCAATTTATCTTAGAGTTTTATTATAGCCACACCTACTATATTTCTCATCTTTTTATATCAATCATATCAGAAAGAAGGTTGAAATCAAACCATTCAAATATTTAACTTCAGATATTTCACTAAAAGTCATACATTGTCTCTCTTTCCAATATTAACAATTGTTTTTTTTTTTTTTTTTGGGGGGGGGGGTTGCTTGGAAAGTCTTTACACGATGTATTGTTAGCGTTTCATTAGATTTAGGGTACATGGTGTATAATCATCCTTGGGATGGTACGATATGGATTGCAACATGAGTGATTGTTCATGATGAATATGCCTACTTGAGTTTGTTTTCTTAGTTGATGCTTGACTTCATAATGGTACTATTTTAGTGTTCTTACCTTGGGTGATGATGTTCTCTTGATTTATTGGTGGTTTCCCTTAATGATGGCCACTTGTAGGAAGCAATTGTTTGGAGAGTTCCCCACTTGGGATAAGGATCATTTTTCATCATAGAGGAGGGTTTCAAGCACTAAATATCATGTGATAGATTTTATTTTTCTTTAGAGGATTGAAGGTGCTTGGAGGACACATGGGGCATGTTGAATTACCTTGTGTAACTACATCATCATTGATCCCTTATTGTGTATTATATCAAGTTGGAGCATGGTAAATTTTCCATAGAGTGGACATATCAGTTTTTGTAGCCTATAAGGATATGCAGGTTTCTTGTAAGGTCTTATGCCCACATAGTATTGTTGGCCTCCCTTACCTATCACATGAATAGAGAAAGGATAGATTATTTTCATTTATATCATCATTTGTACTATTTTATTTATACGTGGATTCTTGGAAGAAGTCACTATGGTTTCCTCTTGAACCCTAGGTGGAGTTATGAAGTCTATAAAATATCTCTTCATTTGATATTTTGTCTTGTGATGAGGTTTTTCTCTTATGGAGGAGAAATTGAGATGATCACTATTGTTTATATCTCTTGGATCCTCACATGTATGTGTTATATCTCCATCTAGAGGTTGTATGGTTTCTTGGCCTTCATGGATTGTTTCGAAGAATTTTGGAGCGCTAAGGTTAGGATTTATCCCTTGTGTATTGGAGATTAGGGTGTTGAGATAAAAACTAGGGGTGAATTTGTGAAGATGAAGAGAAGAGGCGTATGTACACCGTTGGAGAGACATGTTGATGAGATTCTTACACTTGAATGTTCTTAATTCATATAGGATTGATATTTACAGGTACAGCTAGGAATTTTTTTGGATAGATGGAGATTTTGTGATAGCATTGAGAGAATGATTTGGTATGTACTTGTACTTCATCTTGAGGTTATGGATGATGTTTTTATCTATCCAAATCTTGTATATATTGCATATTTGATTTCAACATTTTGTCTTTATGGGATGGTTATTTCCAACACTTTTTGTCTTTTTGATATGATAGACATACAAAGAAAATGGTCAAGGGATTTAATACAAACACTGAAGACAATGGTACAACCATATCTTGATGTTTTGTTTTTTATACATTTTGTTCATGATGATTTTTTAGATCTGATTTATGACTAGGAAGTTTCCTTAGAGCGTTGAAAACTCATAAGACTATTTGATAAGTTTAGGGTAACTTTTTTGCAAATGAATTATTATAGTTCTTCCACTATTGTTTGGTACTTTAATTCAAATCCATATTAAGGATATAAATTATATGGATAAGATCCAAGAAACCTATAGGACTAGAAGGGTGGATTTTATATTTTGCATTAAAAGACAAAGAACATAAAATTTCCAACATCTTTCTCCAACATCCACCCTTATGAATAAGGAAATTTTAAGGAACCATCATTTTTTCAAAGTGTAGAAACCTTGGCGAATCTTACTAATTATTAAGTTTCAAGCCATTAAATGTTTGGGGATATTTTTATAAAATAATTAAAATTTATAAGTGTTTTATATATATTTTTGGACAATTTTTGTGATATTTAGTGTAAAATATTTTTATCACACGAAATTTGGATGAATTAGTTTATTAAAAAAATGAAATTGACGATTTGTTTGGAAAAAATGTCAAAATTAGCCCATGGGCTAAATTTTTCCCTTCTTGTGAATTCATGAAATCTCAAAAAGGTCACCACTCATGAAATAAAAAAATGTTGCCAACATAAAGAATAATTATACAAATTAAATAAATTCCATCATGTGATAACTCTAACACCTAAGGCTATACTTTGAATTCTAGGACTACCCCAACCTTTGGTTAGAATGATTTTCCTAAATTTTTATCTAATTAGTTGTTTCAAATGGAGTGATTCAGATTGGGGACAAACTCAAATATTCATTGAGTGTTTTTTTTCAAGGAGGTAAATTCCCACCTTGATCTACTATTCTTTTAAAAAATATGATGATCATAAAGGTAATCTTAAAATAGACCATATCCTTCAGCATCAAAGTTCTTATCAACTGGGTAGAACTATAAACTTTGGCAACATTCCTACCACAATTGAAAAATAATTTCAACATAAAAGAGGTTGAATTTGTCCACTATTTAACTTAATCCATTTCAAAATACTGAGAAAATGTTTTTCGTGTAACCTTTATCCATTATACAAACACTAAAATAAATTTTTAAAAATCAAAATCATCCATTGTAAAAATTTTGAAATCAATGCATTAGATTAAGAGCAATGGAGCAAACAACTTAATTGAAAATTATCAAAATTGTAACCATTTAAATCTATGTGATATAATGAAAATCAATGAAGTTAGTATTAATGCTAATTTTATTAAATTTGGACTAATAATTAAGAATCTATACTAAGAAATGAGGAATTTGGATTTCAAAATTGTGAGTATTGAAGTTTCTAAAGTGAATATTTGGATTCTAAAAGTGTGAATATTGGTTATTGAAAGTGTGAATTTCTAATAGCTTTGATTCTAAAAGCATAAGTTTCAGTTTCAAAAGTACAATTTTTATTTTGGAAGTGTGATCCTTTAAATCCAAAAGTGTCAATTTTCATTTCAAAATTGTAAATTTCATTTCCCAAAGTGTCAAATATTGGTTTGGTATTTGGATTTCAAATATATAAATCCAAGATTAGTGTACAATTGTCAATATTTAATCTTTATATCTGCATGCATAATATCACTATGACACAAATTACAAAATATATCAAGATTGAATAAATGCAATAAAATAAAAGCAAGTGATAACAATCCTTCAATTGCAAAGTAATATCTTTTTCATAAATATTTAAGTGGACAATGAAGGTTCCATATAAACAAAATGATGACTATGATACAATCATTTTAACCAAGTCCCTCAACTTGACTCCAAAAAAGATAACACGTTTAATATAAAAAATATATTATAAAAAATCACATCATATGCCATTATAAAAGAGAACAATTAACCTTTAGTATTTTTACCTAAATAAATATATATTAATTTAAATCGTCTACTAATTTATGAGTCCTTAAATGATAAAGGTCATTAAAAATGACAAGTATAGAAGTTTTTTTATCTAGATAATGTCTTCAAATTCCCACCCTTCTATTTATTTTTCCTCTCCCTTCACTCATTCCTTTGGTGACCATGTCCATACAATCCTATTCATATTGATGGATAATATTTCATCTATTTGAACAACCCACTATTGAGTTAATTTTAAATAGGTTTTGTACGAAAATGTATTTTCTTGTGATGTTCCTATGGAATTCCACAAATGACCCACTTCCTTGAATGTGTTATATCAGGAATTTAAATCTCTATAGGCATTGCTCTATACACCATCCAACCAAATTTCATAATGCTAGTCTAATGATTGTATTATGAGCATTTTTCTGTCAAAAATATCTTCTCTTAGAGAAAAATCATCTTTAGGCTTGTTACACAGAGGTAAAATGTGGTGTTCATTAATAGTGTGGACACTATCCCTCAAGTAGTCTTTCATCATTTCATTTATGAATTGTATATGGGTGATGTTTCTTATTTTCCAGTATTATGGATGCCCATTGATTATTTCTTGATCTTTCACTATTAACAAAGGCCATGCCCAAATATTTTAATATATTCCCGTAATAAGTTATCATTGGATGCCAATATTGTCCCCCTCCCTTGTTAATCCCTTTCCTCCATAATGAAAATATGTTTCTAGACATTTATTTATTTCTTCCATAGTAGAAGGTATATTTTCTTGTATATTTGATAGTTGAGTTCCTAGAGGTAAGTCTAAAAGGTCATTAGGTAAGGAATGACACATATTAATAGTAGGTGATAGCTTTTTATCCCAAACCAAGGTTATATATTGCATAATCGGCGTGCCATCAATGAGATAGAATTTGAAGTCACATAGCATCCTTTAATACCAATTATCTTACATTTACCATCCAATATGTGTGGATCCACAAATATCTTGAAGTCAAAGAATTTGGAAATTAGATACATAATTATGGAATTTTTGTCCCTACATGTCATGTAAGTGTCTAAATGAATTCTAGTCCTCACATGTCTTGTAAATGCCCATCATCTATGAGAGTGAAATAATATCTTTCCTTTTTATTTTAGGTAATAACCTCCCTCAAGTTTTCTAAATATTTTGTTCTGTGAGACCAACTAGAAGGAAACCAAATTAAACAATACTAGCCACCCTCCTTACAATGAAAAGGGATTAAAATGAAAACATGAGGAAATTTGTGTTATTGCCTACACAATTATCCATTTGCAATAGTAGCACTAGTGCCAATTTTCTCTTTGACATGTAATAGCAACTTTGTGTTATCATGACTTACCTCAACATCTTATATAGCATATTTCTTGTAGACCAAACATTTTTCATAAGATCTGCTCTATATTAGAGCATCATGCAATGGGTGGTTTGATGTGAATCAACACTTCTAGAACAAATCATCATATCAATCCACCATTATATCTTTTATATCCTTGTGTAATTTATCTAATAGTGATTGTTATCCCTAAAGTTGAACCTAGACTACGGGATTCAAGCTTAAGGAAATCTTTGTATAAATCAAATGAAATCACACTGAAAACACAAATTGGTATGAAATCAAAGCTGTTAAAGCCTCACACAATTTACAATAAACCAAATTGGTATATGTCACACATTGGTATGATACAGGTGTTTATCAGAAGATCAAAGCATTTAAAGTGATAGGCTGGTATGAATGAGAGCAGCAAGAGAATTCAACAGATGCTGTATAACATGGATTCAATCACAAAGTTCAATATCTAGGCACTATGATCATAAAACATGAAGTGAAACTGTCAATGTTTATAAAAATAAAAGATAACTGTCTTCACACGATAAGAGTTATTGCAATGGAATATGAATGACCATATACATAACATAATTATCAGAAAGACAATTTATAAAACACAAGGGCAAATCATCATCATGCTTTATTCAAAACTAGAACCTATTACTGAAGCTGCAAAATACTCATGCTACACAGATGTGCTTACAAATGATCAAGCATTTCTCTCAAAACTGCCAACCTACAGTCCCCTGCGTTCTCCTGAAAGGAAGAACTCTCTTCTTTTTACATTTCAAAACCTCCTTTTTATAGAAAGATTTACATTCACAATCCAAGCTATATCGAATCAACCTTCTTCCTGTATCTTTGGAAATTTGAAGGCTGCTTGACACCTTGATTGCCATCTATTTGTTTGACTGCCTGGAAATCTGGAATTGATCCTTGACCTGCAAATCATGTGGAATAGATATCTAATAATGAATTCAAAATAAACAAGGTCTTCACTCATTTGCAAGAAATCTGGGTAGACTGATTTGCTGTAGAACAACTATGAATCGCTGGAAAACTCAAATGTTGATCTCTTGCTTCCAAATATGCTTTGTTACTTGTCCATCGAGTATTTAAATGCTGCCTGAAATGCTGGATTTGATCTTCTCGTTTCCTAGAAATATGAATCTGCTCCTTGAAATATTGTGCCACCAAACTTTGACCTGCTATAACGTTATTTGAAAATGCTCTAGCACTTTCAGTTCTGGAATCAATGTTTATTTGCTGCTAAAGTTCCGAGATTCATTTTAATCTTCAAAGAAATTTATTCGTATCTAAAGATGATGATGCAATCTAGAAGATGATGCCCTCAATACAATTCCTGGAATCCAGAGATTAGGCATGTGGACCGACAATTCAAAAGATATTTGCTTTTATGTCACTTGGGCGCACAAATATTTGTGAAATCTGGCACTCTTCACATGAAACCCTCATCAAAAGTAATACATGCTTTACTGACTGAATGTGACAACAATGTTTCGGTGGTTTGGTAATTTCAAGCTTGCCAAATGTGGTTTTAAATACCAACTTTCACTCATGCATCCATTCAATTGACGCCTGGCAGCAATTCCGGCACTTGAAAACACCCAACATTTGGTGTTTGGATACTTAATATTTGGACTCGGGCTCCAACTTTTCAATGATAGCTGTACATATAATAGCTTTGGACCGGAATCTTTCCCTTAGCATTCTGAGCAATCCTACGCCCAATCTCTTCTCATTCACAGTTAATTGGTTGCAATGAATGTCACATTTGCAGCATGAAATTTGTGATGACTAGATAGTTCTGGGATGCATTCTCCTTTGGCATTATTTAAAATAGAAACCAAGCTGTTGGAGAGAACTTCCGCAGCATTTAGGAAGCTGCTAATTTTGGGAAGGATAACTAATTTTGGAGAGAAAGTACCAATTTTGGCGGTAAGACAAAGATATCGCCGTAGCACAAATTCCGGCGGGAATCACGGCGATAGGTACAGAAAAGTCAAGCATGTGGTACAAAGAAGAGGCCGAAGGGAGAGCTCAACCACCGCAATAAAGGCGCCGGAGATGAAGAGAGGGTTCAGCTACCCTCATTAAAGAAGAAGGACCACAGTCAGCGTTGCTTGAACCAAGAAGAAGCGACGGGCCGATGCATTAAAGACTAAGGACTGCAGGAAGCGGCGACGAGACAGAAGGCGGCCATGGAAGTACAGCCAGTTGACTATAAGTGGTTAGGGTTGAGTCACTGTTGGGATAAGGCCCACAGTTTTGTAACTGCGATGAGACCTTCGGGCCATCTATATATAGTAGTCTTTTTATAGGATAAGGGGTTGGCCACATAGCGATAGAGACATCAGGTAGATGCTAGTCAAGTCTTTTGTTGTTGCAAGCCTGAACATCCCTGAGAAGACAAGGGCCGACCTGTTGAGAGAGTGCAATCCGCAGGGATTGCGGGAGGAAGAGAGTGCACTGTAAAGGCAAGAAGAGAAAAGAGGTCTATAGAGAAGGGCTCCCACTGAGGTGGAGTTTCCCAGAAGACCCCTGTTGTAAAGAGTGGAACGGAGCTGTGTTTATTCCCCAGAGTTGTAAACAAGAACCGCAGTTCCCCTGGGCGTAGTCTTTGCCCTGGGAGTATCAATGTGCTTATCTAAGTAGCACTATTGTAATTGTGTAGCCATTGTTCTCATTCACGTGTTTGTGCTATATATGAATGCTTCAATCTGTTATAAGTAATGTACATGGTCGTCAGTTAACTTCTGAATGATGTATAACAATTGCGATAATCATAGCTAACCTCTTTGCGAACTAGATAATTGTTAAACAGAGGTTAATGTGCGAGTAAGAACTGAATATGAGGCATGAATGGTTTATTTAGACATTGCGCAAAGTAATGTTCTACCTAGTTACGTGTTGCGAGATATCAAGGGTCGAGTTCATTAGTGAGGGTTAGGCTTGTAGGATGAATGTTGTTGCTAACTGCAGTACCAGGATAAGGATAGCTAAGACCACCTATTAACCCAGGAAGCGGTCAAAGTTCGCTTGCCGCAGGAACTAGAAGGGGAAGATATCGCACCTACGATATCTTGGGTATCGCTAGACGGTTTCACATAGGGAAAGACTTATCGCATTCCCTGCGTACTGCGATAAGACAGAGGCGTAGCCGGAGTAATGGAATGAGATAGACAGCTTCTGTGAAAGGGGTTAAGGAGGGTTTAACCACCCTGGATGCCTCGGAACTTGGCTGAGGACACTTGAGTCTTCTGCCTCCCATTAGAATCACTTCGGGTGAGACTTCAGGTTGCTTCTGCGACCTGTTGCCGAAAGGGCCAGTGAGCTAAGGGTTCTGTTGGTCTAAAAGATTACCGCCAGCCCGGGTCTGTCCAGAGAGAAAGGATAAAAGATCAACACAAGCTAACTGCAAATAGCGTATTCATGTTTTCATGGAAGCTTACCATCAGCACAATGAAGACTTATCTTTGACCTTTGGTTCATTGTATTTCAGAAGTAGTTCTCCCCTCCACCGACATTCCTCTGCCACTTGGCAAAATCTCTCTATTGCTGCGTGATATGTCATGACCTTTGGGAATGAACGCTTGCACAACTTGTAGACTATTGCAATTTTTGGAGAATAAATAACTCAAGCTTTCCCTTGAAGTTGTTTTTAATATCAATATTACAAAAACATTCAAAGCTTTAACAAAATATCAATGTTGAAAAATTTGGTAGAGGAAAGCAAGCCTGGTGACAACATCTGGCGCCGTCTGGGATGGAGACTTCCTAGCAAGTCTCCAAGAACCTAGCAGTTCCAGTGGCCTTTTTCTATTGGGCTGGAGTCTTCATCACAAATCTCTGCTACTTAACAAACCACTGACTGAATCTTTAAACTACTCTGCAGACTGAAATAATATTCTCACAACAATCTGATCACACTGTACAAACTTTAAAGAAATGCTTGAACAATCAAGCTTATTTATTCACAGCTCCTACACTAATCAAAACTACTTCTTTTTGTTCAAGTAAAATCATACTTCCAGTGAAGCCAGACAAGTATCTGAATACTTAATGAAAATTTTGATCTGTGTATTAGCAAAATGAAAACAGGAACAACAATCATCATCTGTTTGCAATTTTGATTTTCAGATTTATCATACAATGTATACTGAAACCTTGAATCGATAAATTCCTTGATGTATTCAGCTACCGGGTCATACCATTTTCTCAGTTTTGGATTATCAAACCCGTGCTTATTCTCAATCCTGATATCGAAAGACAGCTGAAAAGGGCTTTGAAAGGACAAATCCTGTATTTTGACCTCTACGGCTTCAATCTCTTTCTCAATGTGTGCAGCAAATTCTTTTAAAAAGATGACTTTAGATTCTGAGTTACATGAGGTTGACTTTAGATAATAAGACAAAATGGAAGAAAAACGTTCATCTTTTTCCTCATCAGTATACATATCACTCCATTCCTTAAAATATTTAATGGAAAGAGAATCTGCCCTAGACTTTGTCTTTCCCATCCATGTCTTTAGAAATATAAGCCAAAAACCCGGTAATGACCTAATTGACCCAACAGGCAAATCTTGAACCCAACTTTTACACTTCCCCTGTAATGAATCATAGAATAATCTAATGAAGACATCTTCATGTTTAACTCTGAGTAACTCTGCAAAGTCACGGAAATTAGATATGTGTTGCACAGCTAAACGCAGATCTTCTCCATTGAATTTAAGACCATTTCTCAACAAATATTCATCCGAAGGAAGACGATTCGGAAAACCGGGAAGTTCTGCAAAATCAAGACATGCATACCTTGAAACAATAGAAGCCGGATCAGAAGTCCTCATCATTCAAATGAAATCATCATCTAAGCTTTGAACTCTTGTAAAATCGCCTCTGGATTCTTCAAACATGGAGTCACCCTGTGAATAAATATGTAGTCCAACTAATGCCCTGCTCCTGTCCACCGTCAAGAGCTGGATCTGATCTTTGTCATTCTTTCCCGGGGAAGATATCTTTTCCTTTGTCTGTCCCCGGCAACGGCGCCAGAAGATGTTATCCCTAAAGTTGAACTTAGACTACGGGATTCAAGCTTAAGGAAATCTTTGTATAAATCAAATGAAATCACACTGAAAACACAAATTGGTATGAAATCAAATCTGTTAAAGCCTCACACAATTTACAATAAACCAAACTGGTATATGTCACACATTGGTATGATACAGGTGTTTATCAGAAGATCAAAGCATTTAAAGTGATAGGCTGGTATGAATGAGAGTAGCAAGAGAATTCAACAGATGTTGTATAACATGGATTCAATCACAAAGTTCAATATCTAGGCACTATGATCTTAAAACATGAAGTGAAACTGTCAATGTTTATAAAAATAAAAGACAATTGTCTTCACACGATAAGAGTTATTGCAGTGGAATATGAATGACCATATACATAACAGAATTATCAGAAAGACAATTTATAAAACATAAGGGAAAATCATCATCATGCTTTATTCAAAACTAGAACCTGTTACTGAAGCTGCAAAATGCTCATGCTACACAGATGTGCTTACAAATGATCAAGAATTTCTCTCAAAACTGCCAACCTACAGTCCCCTGCGTTCTCCTGAAAGGAAGAACTCTCTTCTTTTTACATTTCAAAACATCCTTTTTATAGAAAGATTTACATTCACAATCCAAGCTATATCGAATCAACCTTCTTCCTGTATCTTTGGAAATTTGGAGGCTGCTTGACACCTTGATTGCCATCTATTTGTTTGACTGCCTGGAAATCTGGAATTGATCCTTGACCTGCAAATCATGTGGAACAGATATCTAATAATGAATTCAAAATAAACAAGGTCTTCACTCATTTGCAAGAAATCTGGGTAGACTGATTTGCTGTAGAACAACTATGAATCGCTGGAAAACTCGAATGTTGATCTCTTGCTGCCCAATATGCTTTGTTACTTGTCCATCGAGTATTTAAATGCTGCCTGAAATGCTAGATTTGATCTTCTCGTTTCTTAGAAATATGAATCTGCTCCTTGAAATATTGTGCCACCAAACTTTGACCTGCTATAACGTTATTTGAAAATGCTCTGGCACTTTCAGTTCTGGAATCAATGTTTATTTGCTGCTAAAATTCTGAGATTCATTTTAATCTTCAAAGAAATTTATTCATATCTAAAAATGATGATGCAATCTAGAAGATGATGCCCTCAATACAATTCCTGGAATCCAGAGATTAGGCATGTGGACCTACAATTCAAAAGATATTTGCTTTTATGTCACTTGGGCACACAAATATTTGTGAAATCTGGCACTCTTCACATGAAACCCTCGTCAAAAGTAATACATGCTTTACTAACTGAATGTGACAACAATGTTTCGGTGGTTTGGTAATTTCAAGCTTGCCAAATGTGGTTTTAAATACCAACTTTCACTCATGCATCCATTCAATTGACGCCTAGCAGCAATTATGGCACTTGAAAACGCCCAACATTTGGCATTTGGATACTTAATATTTGGACTCGGGCTCCAACTTTTCAATGATAGCTGTACATATAATAGCTTTGGACTCGAATCTTTCCCTTATCATTCTGAGCAATCCTACGCCCAATCTCTTCTCATTCACAGTTAATTGGTTGCAATGAATGTCACATTTGCAGCATGAAATTTGTGATGACTAGATAGTTCTGGGATGCATTCTCCTTTGGCATTATTTAAAATAGAAACCAAGCTAACTGCAAATAGCGTATTCATGTTTTCATGGAAGCTTACCATCAGCACACTGAAGACTTATCTTTGACCTTTGGTTCATTGTATTTCAGAAGTAGTTCTCCCCTCCACCGACATTCCTCTGCCACTTGGGAAAATCTCTCTATTGCTGCGTGATATGTCATGACCTTTGGGAATGAACGCTTGCACAACTTGTAGACTATTGCAATTTTTGGAGAATAAATAACTCAAGCTTTCCCTTGAAGTTGTTTTTAATATCAATATTATAGAAACATTCAAAGCTTTAACAAAATATCAATGTTGAAAAATTCGGTAGAGGAAAGCAAGCCTGGTGACAACAGTGATGTTTGAACCTATCTCTATAAAGGAAAGGATAATTTGGCTAAAGCCCCTACTCTTGCATCTGTATGTAACATTCCAATCAAAGAAATTCAAATATTCCTGAAACTACTAATAGCATTTTCCATTTTACCCCTTCGTATAGACGTATTTTCCTTATCCATATTGTCATCCACAATTCTCAAGTAATTGGTAGGATGCTTCTCAAAATTCATTCTATTGGCATAGTACACACTACAACAACTTGTAATATAGTTATCATGGGCCATTCGAATTTCTCACAACCATTCTAATTTCCTTCGATTAGTGTTGGGAATAAGTTTTTCGATGATTGAGACATGACTATCATTATTTAACATATCTAGTTCATTAAAAGTTAGTTTTAAGCTCAAGGGTTATCCGTCCATTAGATGAAGGGATGTGTCTCATGCATTCACTTGTATTTATACTGATTCTAATTTTTATAAATTCATCATCGAATATATATATATATATATATATATATATATATATATATATAATTTTGAAGTACCTTCCAATTGGTATGAGAACCAAGGTTATGAAAGCGTGAACACAACTGCGTGGAGACAAGGAAGGAAAGGGCCAGCCTCACCCTCCATACCCCACTTTTTATCTCCACCTCCCATATGTCCAGTGTACTCCAACCTACGTGTTTCCAATGTGCTCCATATTTCCCACACCCCCACATCCTTCCTTTGCTCCTCCCACATCCCACTTCCTCCAACGCACATGGCTGCTAGTGTACTCCATCTCTCCTTGAACCTCCATCCTTTATAGCCTACTATGCTTCCCCTCTCTCACCCTTGACATCCTCTTCTCCTGATATCTCCTCTGCCATCCAATATCTCCCTCGTGCATGCTATCTATGCTCTTCCCATGACCAATGTCCTCATATATTATCTCCATCTACCTCTCAGGTTGTAGTTTCCACCTCTCTCCTATATCCACCACAAATTTCTCCTCGCCCCCACCCTCCATCTACCCTCCATTAATTATTAATTATAATTATCTATAAAAAATAGTAATAGTAATTATTATTATTATTATTTCAAAAACTTTCCTTGAAAATTTCTAAAAATGAATATAAGAAACCGTGAGAAAAAAATTGGTAACACTTATGAGTACTTCACAAAAAAATGGAGAGTAAAATTGACTCCAATTTTTTTTCCACAATACAAGGAATCAACAAACAACTTGATGAAGTCGTATCATTTAAAGATGATTATGAGACCTCAAAAAGCACAAATAATGGAATGTGTATCCCTCACTCATCATTGCAACCTCATTATTCATCAAAGACAAGTCTATTCAACAACATCATACACAAAGTAAAAATAGATATACCAAAGTTTGATTCCAAAGACAATTGAGAAGGAAGAAGTTGAAGCAGTAAAGTTGAAAAATATTTCACTATGCACCAAATATGTGATCAAAATGAAAAAATCAACATTTTGATTATGATATATGTTTATGGATTTCACTTTGTTGAAGTTTAGAATACCCAACATTTCAAGTGGACACTCCACCCATATTTAGGGGCAATAAGAAGCTGAAATCAACATTGTGGCAATGTACTTGGAAAAATCAGCTTGTGGTTGGTTCCTCTAGTGGGACTTGTAATTGTTAGAATATTGAGAATGTCACAAAATCATACAACAATATAAAACATGCATAGCATGAGCTATTCTAGTCTTTTATCTAATAAAGCAACAAAGAACATTAACAAAAGTGGAGATACGAGAATAGACAAGAGAATACTAGATGTACATGGTAAAACCCTAAATGGGGAAATATCCACACGAACGGAAAAATCTTCTTACTCATCAATAATATCCAATCTAGCAATAGAGAGCTCCCACACATTACACTCCATCTTCACAACAACACACAAAGTGTGTCTACAATATTATCATTAGATGTCTCTCATTGTTTCGCATGTGTCTTGACTTAAGACTCTCTTAACTCTATTGTATACCAAGAGGTAAGGAGAAATTGAATCCCATATTTTACATGTGGGATAAATTTAATTTCACCTATTTATATAATAAATGGTAACAAGAGTAAATAATTACATAATAAATGTGGGATAACTCTTTTACATAAGAGGGGACATTATTACCTTCCAAATTAATGCATTCACTCATCATTACATATTCCAACACTCCCCTTAATGATGACTGGGAGATGGAATAAAAATGGAGGAAGATGGAATTACATAACATACCCCTTGATGAAAAATTGAAGAATGTCCATAAGTTGAAAATAAAAACACACTTAGTCTCATGGAGTAGATCAAGAGAACAACCACTTCTCATTGAACCACGAAATTGCACCTGAACCAAGTTGTAATATGAACTCTTCAAAAATACCACAACAGTGTGTGGCCAATACAATAGAACATGTGGTGAAAGATCCACCTACATAATGCCTATATCTAAAGAGAAGCCTTAGTGGCTACTTGATCCAACATCAAAATTCCTAGAACATGTGGCAAGAGATCCAACAACAAAGTGCCTAGATATAAAAGAGAAGCCATAGTGGCTACTAGATCCAACAACAAAATTTCTAGAACACCACAACAATCATCACAACTGGAAATCAACTGATAGTTGAAATAAATCTACAAAAGACCTCAACACAAATACAAGACCCCAATGGTATATACATAAGAAATGATATCTTGTAGAAAATCTTCACGACCAAGTTGAAAGATGGAATAAAACTCCGCAATAGATCTCATCATGAATACACGATACTAATGGTCTACCATCGAACATGATATCATGTTGATAATTATCATGATGTTACCAGTTGAAGATGGTGCTTCATTACATTATATCTGCAATAGATGATTTATATTACATTACATTCCCCCTTAAATGACAACTTCAAATATCCGAGATAAAGAGACAAATAGGATCACACTTTGCTTCCAAGGATAAGTTGATCAACGAGGAACATTGTTGAAAGAACAAAGATAATCATAACATATGATTAAGATAGAAAGGAATGTCAGAACAAAGCTTCCTCACAACTCTTCAGAAATATACAAGTAGTGAAGTACACAGAGAGCTAATATGCACAAAGAACTTCCAAAAGTAAAGCATATAATAGACATAATAAGCCCATGACATGATATGATATATGAAATAATATTATGATATTGCTCAAGACATAAATATTGAGAAGAATATTATCGAAATAAACATGGAATGATATATATGAAGACAGACCAAAATGTTTAACATGATCAACATAGAGCAAATTGTGATCAAATCATTATATCACTTATAAAAATATGAAATGACTAGTCATTAATCATGCAGGTCGTAAACATGGGTTAATTTCTTCTTACCATCATGTTAACATGCTAGAGATGAATTCCTTGAAAATGTCAATTCTTTCATATATGAATGTTAGAGACAAACAACACATAACTAGATACAATCTCTATAAACATGATAAGTAAACTAAACCCTATTAGAAAGACAATAATCTTATGACAAGCCATTATAATATAAAACATGATATCACATAGATTCAAAGATTGATTTTACTCAAGAAATTAGTAAGAGAAAATAAAGATCACATAACATCAAATATCACATAGATTGACAAATACAACCATTAAGCAATTGTTAAATTAGTGATACCATGTTAGAATATTGAGAATATGAGAAAATCATACAACAATACAAAACATGCATAGCATGAGCTATTCTAGTATTCTATATAATCAAGCAATAAAGAACATTAACAAAAATGGAGATAAGAGAATATACAAGAGAACACTAGATATACGTGGTAAAACCCCAAATGAGAAAACATCCACGGGAAGGGAAAAATATTCTTATTCATCAATCATCTTCAATCTTACAATAGAGAGCTCTCACACATTACACTCCGATCTTCACAACAACACACACAGTGTGTATAAAAGATGATCATTAGATGTCTCTCACTGTTTCTCACGTGTATTGATAAGACTCTCTTGACTCTATTATATACCAAAAGGTAAGGAGGAATCACATCCCATATTTTACATGTGGGATAAATGTAATTTCACCTCTTTATATAATAAATGATAGCAAGAGTAAATTATTACATAACAAATGTGGGATAAAATTTTTACATAAGAGTGGACATTATTACCTTCCAAATTAATACATTCAGTCATCATTACATATTCCAACACTAATGTGGAGGAGGACTGGTGAGATATTGGGGTACCTTCAAGAATATATTTTTTAAAATAATTTCAAGATATAGAAGAGGACAAACTCTACAACAAGCTCACTCATTTACAACAAACATAGATAATGGATGAATATTTTAACAATCTCTATGTATTAGCTACTAGTGTCAATGACATATCTAATGAGTGACTTCTACAAATTTTCATAGGTGGGTTGAAACCAAGTATATATAATGCTATTAGAGTACTAGATGTCAAAGATATTCAACAAGAATGTCAAAAAGCTAAATTGATCGAAGAAAAGAAAAGGTCATATCAATTGTCCCCTTATGTTCCCCCTCACAAGAAGATATTTCTATCAGATACGCGGAATGATAAGAGCCGATGTTTTAGATATAAGGTTCCATATTGGACTCCATATCATAAATGCAAGGATACAAATTTCTATATATGTGAAAAAACTAATGCCGAAATTGACAAAGATGAAGAATTGGGGATGTATCTTCTTATGATGAAGAAACAAACCTTGAAGAATTAAAAAAACAAGAGACCACCCCAACACTCTCTATAGCTACAATGGCTGATATTTCTCAACCCCAAACTCTTAAAATGTTTGGCTACATCAAGAAAAATAAAGTGATAGTGTTCTTTTATAGTGGTAGTTCACATAATTTTATAGATACAAGGGTATCAAAGTAATTAAACATATTCGTTTACCCTACCTCTGACTTTCAAGTCTCAATACCAGGTAACAATACTTCCCATGTGATGCAAAATACCATAAGATGGAATTAATTATTAATGACTACACATTAAAATCAGCTATGTATGTTATAGCAATTGGAGGGGTCAACATTTTCTTAGGATCCCAATGGTTAGGATTGCTCAGTAAATAGGGTTTAAATTTAAAAGAACTAGTTATAAGATTTTTTTAAAATGGAAGGAAGTACAATCTTCATGGAATCAACTTCCCCCCTCCCTAAATAATTGTGTTGAATATAATGAAAAATTTGATTAATAAGGGAGCCCAAGCTTTTTTCTTACATTGTTATTCTATGGAAGGAATTGTAAATGAAAGTAAAAATTATGATCCAATGAAATTACATCAACTTATCGAGAAACATAGTAACATATTTAAATTCCCTTGTTGCGGTCTTCCCCCACTTCATTCTAGAGAACACATCATGGAGTAGATTCTTGGTTTGGACCCAATTAGAAGAAAATGATACAAGAAATCTCACAAACATAAATACAAAATTGAACGTTTGGTTCAAGAATTAGTAAACTGTGGTGTGATTAACTGAACTAAGAGTGTCTTCTCATGCCCATCCATATTTTTTGTAAGAAAGGATGGGTCATATAGACTTTTTGTTGATTACCAAGCATTAAACATAATTACCATAAAGGATAAATTTCCCATCCCGATGAACTATTGGATGAGCTCCATGATGTCAAGTTTTTCTCCAAGCTAGACCTAAAGTTAGGATATTACCAAATCAAAATTCTAGAGGAGGATATTCCCAAAACTGTCTTTTGCACCCATGAAGGGTTGTATGAATTTTGAGTCATTCCTTTTCGACTATCCAATGCTCTTGCAACATTCCAAGATGTGATGAATAATGTATTTTTTTCTTTTATTATATCCTTGTTTATAGCAAAAATTGGATCTCACACATGAAGCACGTAGAGACATTAGTAAATCTACTTAAAGAAAATAAGTTATATGCTAAAATATATAAATGTATTTTTTGGAAAAATGAAATAGAATTTATGGGGCACGTCATTTCAGCAGAAGGCATCAAGATAGACCCAAACAAAATTGTGGCATATCCCCAAAACAATAACATTATTAAGAGGATTTCTAGGTATGACGGGTTACTAGAGAATTTTTGTTCAAAATTACGCACAAATTGTGGTGCCACTAACATCACTATTAATAAAGGATGCCTTTAAATGTGATAAAGAAGATTAAGCATGTTTTTAAAAGATGAAAACCTTAATGACATCCAATCCTATCTTGGCAAGGTAACCACCCCATTTCCTTTGGAAGTCAAAAGTTAAGACCAAACAATAAAACAAAATCTACACATGACAAAGAAATGTTAGAAATAATCATTCCTTGTTCAAGTGGGGGAAGTACTTGTTGGGAGCTAAATTTCTTGTGAAAACCGATCACAATAGTTTGAAGTATTTCCTAACCCAAAATAATCTTTCATTGGAACAACAAAAATGGGCAAGAGAAATCCAAGTTTTTGACTTCGACATCCTTTATTAAAAAGGAAAGGAAAATTTGGTTGTATAGGGATTATCAAGAAAACATAAAAATGACACCACACTATGTTTTGTTTCCATAGTCATTACCGAATGGATCTCATACGTCCAAAGTGAGTATGTCAAAAACCCAAAAATAAGGAAGCTAATAGAGGAGGTTGAAAGAAACAAGGAAATAAATTCTAAATTTACATGATATAATGACATACTATCATACAAACAAATGATATATTTTCCCAACTCTTCTAAATTCAAAACTCAAATTTGAAAGAGAACCATGATTCTATGACGGTAGGACATGTTGGAATTTTCAACACATACTATAATAATTGACAAACCTTCTTTCAGAAAGGTATGAATACTAATATTCAAAAATATGTGGTACAATGTGATACCTATTAGTGACAAAAGATTGAAATGGTTGCTCCTTAATACCTTCTTCAACCCCTTTATATCCCAATTAAAAAATGGCCTAAATATGATTTTGTTGCAGCTCTTCCTATCTTCAAGGGGAAAAAATCATATATGTAATTGTATATCTATTAATTTCACCAAAATCCAAAGCTATTGAAGTCACTGATAGTTATGTAAACAATAGATTTAAGTTCCATGGGTTTCCTAAAGTTATTGTTAGTGATAGAGACCCCAAGTTTACTAGAAACTTCTGAAGGAATCGTTTCAGCAAGATGGGAATTATTTAACTATGAGTACTTCATACCATCCCTAGAAAAAAGTCGTTTGTAAATGCCTTGAAGAGTACCTAATAAATTTCGTGAATGATCACTAGACACAATGTCTCAATTGGCTAAATCTTGTATTATATTGGTACAATATTACATATCGTACATCAACAAAAATATATGACCCCTTTTGAGGCCTTATGGGTTATCCACCTGTTGACAGGCAGATTTGACTTGCTCACCAATGAAGGAAAGACAACCCGCACAAAGAGCTTAAAGCAGCTCCTTGTATGTTTGGGATAGCTATCTTTCACAGGAGCAAAGGCCATGTTGCCTATAAAAATATTTGCTCTCTAAACTAGAGAGTCTTGTAGTCAGATTGTCTAACTTCTTAAATGCAAAATCTACTTTAAAAGGAATGCAAACTAAACTAAAATGCATTCCAATCAAAATATTTTAGTAGCTACAAAATAACAATTTTAACAACTACTAAATATTGCCTGGAAACTATAAAAACTAGTAGAATAAACTACAAAAACACACCTAAAAGGGTGCATAGATATAATTTAATCATCTACAATAATAATGAAAATCTAACCTATCTAACCTATTTAAAAACTATCCCTAGGAGCAAAGTTCTATTTAAGTAAAGAGTTAAAATGATTTGAATTAATGATTAACCATGTTACAATTAAGTTTAATAATAAAATCAAGCCTTAATTAAACATGTTATAATTCTCAATAAAATTCCTGAATAAAATAAGAGTAATATTATTATATTGAGAGATCAAATGATTAATTTCAAAACTAAATAATTGGCAATTGACAAAGAGGATAAATATATGTAAGCATCAATCACAAAGGATTGAAAACACATTAATCATAAATATACAAAGGCCAAAAGAGATTTGTAAACTGAAATACAAAAGTATTTATATTACCATAACCACTATAATCAGCACCACAAATTATACATGCAACACAATGGTTATCTTCAATTCTCCATGCCTATCCAGTATTCTACCCCTATCGGCCATTACAAGAGAATGTTATAGAACTGGAAAAAATACTTTCTCTTGTTCTGGTATGGGCTTCTTCACGCATGGCAATATTTGGTGGTGTTCTTCCGTAATCATCTCGTCTTGAACATGTTTGAATTCGAGCCTTATGCAAATATTTATCGTATTCTATTTACCCCTGGTTGTGGCATAAGAAGGAACTTTAGATGGCTCTAGAGAGGGCTGTGATTAACAATAAGGCTCTTATTAGAGCAAGAAGGCTGTTTAGCTCAAGAAGCCTCTGAATGCATCCCTAGATGGCTTTGATGGGTATTTGGTAATATCAATAAGAACCTTAGAGAGGTCCATGATGAACTATAAGGCTTTTAATGAGCAAGAAGGCTCTTTAGTTCAAGAAGGCTCTGAAGGTACCCTAGAGGGGATCGAGGGGCTTATGGTGATATTAATAAGGGCTTTAGAGAGGTATGAGATGAACGATAAGGCTCTTGATGAGCTATAAGGCTTAGTTGCTTACCTTTGATCTGAAGGGTTTGTAGTGGCATGCAATATACTATGTACTTTTTTGGTTCATCACAACATCATAAATCATCAAATAAAATAGTGAACATAAACTCTTTTTAATGTTATAATGAATTGTTAATATTTGGGCAATCCTTAAAAAATATGTACGTTCAAGCCATCCAACAGACAAGCAGCGAAGTCAAAGCTTTTGACTTCGCTGCTTGTCTGTTGGATGGCTTGAACGTACATATTTTTTAAGGATTGCCCAAATATTAACAATTCATTATAACATTAAAAAGAGTTTATGGCTTGTTTGTTGGATGGCTTGGATGGCTTGAACGAACATGTTGGATGGCTTGCATCAATTCTAGCTTTTCATACTTAACCTACACAATAAGAATAAGGAAAAGCCCTCCCATCCAGATTCAATTTTTGTAAGTGACATGATACTCTTGTTGAGCTCTATTATAATGATTGTATTTCAAGCTTTCCTTGATTCCTTGGGAATAGCAAGAAGGTAAGAACTCATAATAGATTTCTATTACTGCATAGTAACTTTCATAGGGGAGGCAGGTGCGGGGGGGATCATTTACGATCCCGAAGGAAGAAAAGTTGCAGAATTTTCCTGGGGTCTAGGTGCACAAACAAACAATGAAGTAGAATGGTTGGCGATATATTATTCACTTGAACTAGCCGCATCTTTAAACATAGCAAAGTTACAAGTGATTGGAGACTCCAGGCATGTAATCCAAAGCATGAAAAATAACAGTTTGAAAGGAACAAAGAGACAAAATCTTCGAAAAAGGATCGAAAATCTTCCCCTCCCAATCGACATTCTCTTTTTTTATGTCCTTAGAAGCCTTAACTCAGCAGCAGATAGGCTTGCCAATATTGGAGTCACATTGAGGAAAGGCCAGCTTCTTCAAAACAATGTTTTGGGCCACAAGTTCATCCCCTAATTACCATGTCATAGACTCCATCGAACTAGCAAGGAATTCAAATTCGAAATGTTTGAATTGGAGGTTCTCTCCTCGTGTAAGGCTTATGGTCTCATATGCCCGCGCTTTTCAACAAGTGGAGAGAGATAAGACAGGTGGCTCCTCACCTAACTGCAGAGCTCCCACGCCTCAGCCTTTATTGCTGCAGGGCGGTCATAGAAGGCCCCTTCTCGACATGGAACAGCATAATTGTATTTCGCTTGGCTCTGGCTTTCAGCAGCTCAACCTTTCTGCAACAGACTTCGAGTCCCGGCGGCCTGAAGAGGTTCATTGTGTTTGCTGTGCCCACCGTTGCACAATGGAGGGGATCATGCATGCGATAGCCACTCTCAGTCAGGTCACGTCTGAAGTTAAAGTTTATTTAAGCCGGACATACTCGGCGGTTTGCTCCATAGCAGACCAGAACAAAGAACAAACCACGGAGTTCAAATATATGCATTCACGTCTCTCCTGTGTTGAGTCCTGCCTGGACGACATTGAAAGCAACACCATCAAGATACTGGGGAAGGTCAACAGCATAAAGGAGGACCTTTCAGTTTTCATTAGCAAAACCCAGTGCAGCCAGATGCAGGAAGCGCCGTCTGTCAACCAGGGAATGAGGGAGGCTGCCTCCTTCTTGCAGCAGAATTATAGATAGATTATCCTTTCAGAAATTGTGGAATGTTCACTGCAGGTTTTTCAAAGAATATCTATTTCTGAATGTTTTTTTGTATTCTGTTATGCAGTCAGTATGTAAGGGTATATCCCAGTAGAATGAATAGAAGCCTTAGGATAATGAGGAGCAAAGAATCTCAGAGACAAACTCCTTGTAAAATCTGCAATTTACCTCTTTTTGAAACGGATTTATGGCTCAAATTTTGTAATGAATGGCTGTGCACAGCCTTTTATATATACATTTAAAATACCATGTTTCTGTTAAAAAAAAAAAGTAACTTTCATGAGAAATCATTGAATAAGAGTTGGTCGTTCCTTAAAACATGCATTCTGGTGCAAGACTTATCTCAGGCTGAGATGCATTCTGGTGCAAGACTTATCTCAGGCTGAGCGATCAGGAGACAGATGCGATTTCCAGGATTGATACCCCTTCTCGTACGGCTGCAACCTCGTGGAGTCTAGAAACATCTCTTATTACAATTTAACTGAGTAGTCAGAGCCCTCGCTTAACAAGTTACCGAGCAAGCTGACATCAAAGTTGGGATTTAGGAGGCCAATAATATATGCAACAATTCGTGCAACAAAATATTTTAATGGCAAGAAGTATCTCAGCTGGACATTACGGTAAATTGGTGTGCTGATATTTATCTGTAAAATAATATTGCTGCATCTAGATTCTCATCGTTATTGCCTTTCCACTGTAAAGATGGATAATTTGTTGCAAGTTGGGATCTATTTCTCGGTGTCTGTAACTTCATTCTTGATGAAATTGAGATGAATAAGGCACAAAATATCTTGATTGCACAAGAATTCGTGGCTACTTTCCTTTTCATTGTGAATTGGTCTCTCTTTTTAATGAGGTAGCTGCACTTTCTAATTAATTTGGTGCATGTATCACTGAGATTTGACGAGATCTTTTAAAAGCTGGCATTTCTCAATGCATTGATTACCAACTAGCTTTGAGTTGGAAAAATAACAGTGCACATTAACTTTGAAAAAATATGATTTTTGGCATTATTTTGAAAAAATTTGGGATAAATTTTTTAAAATTTTAGTTATAATTGTTAAATTTTGAAATTTTAGATGCCTCAAAAGTTTTTGATATGTGTTAAATCTATTTTTACCATCAAAATAGCTGTCAAATTTGTAGACAAGTCCTTAACTTCATAAATTCCTTTTAATGATATGGTCATCTCCTGTTAATGAGTTGGCGTGAATTTAGAGCGGAGTTGTATATATCAATACACGAATTAATCAGAAGGAGGTTTTGAAGCCTCGGGCATAGGCTTTCTGAGGGCGAAGAGTTGTTCCTGCTGTGGAGTGGAAGGTGGCATAGGCTTTTTGAGGGCGACGAGTTGTTCCTGCGGTGGAGTGGAAGGTGACTTCGTTGCTTGTCCGTTGGATAGCTTGAATGTACATGTTTTTTAGATGGCTTGAATGTACATGTTTTTTAAGCTTTGGCGTTTTCTTTTCACTATAGCGGACGTTATTTTATGGTGAGAGTTGCCACCGAATGAGACACATCGAACTGCATGAAAAACTTAAGCATGTACGGGATTTACATACCCAATTGTATCCTACTTTATGGGCCTATTGCATATCCATTATAACCCCTATTTGTGCTATATTTTATTTCTTTTTTATGGGGCTGAAGCTATGTTACCATTATATATTATTGTGCCTTCTCTGAAAGTATTGTTACGCGACCTTCTACCTGATGAAGACCAATGGGTTACACACCTCATAAAGCTTTAGACCTTTGATGAGAAACACCTTTATGCCAGTCTAACCTTCCAGTGCTGAGCTCCCTCCCGTGGCGGACTTTCTGTAGCAGGCGGGGCTCTTCTCTGTGGTGGTGGCAACGAGAGTTACTGTGGTGGGCGGAGGCCCTTTTCTGTGGTGATGGTGGTGATCAAAGAGGTTCCTGTGGCGGCAGTTCCCGGAGGGTTGTAAAGGCAGCTCCCAACAGGTGTTGCAGCGACGATTAGCGACGACGGATTCATAATCTCAAATATCCCAACATGTATTAACATACCTAATTTTCAAAAGAAAGGAAGTCAACTATAAAAAGATGGCAATTTATTAATGTTCATGTGAAAGGAAAGTTTCGTTGATAATTTTAAATAGTCATTTTAATTTTGTCATTGTACCGAGTGAAACCAGGTGCTCTACAGTCTAATATGGGAGAGATCCTCTAACGTGATATAACATTATTAAAAAAATTCATGTTGGTTCATAAAATAAAAAATTATGGAAAATATTTTAAAAAAAATCCATGTTGGTTCATAAAATAAAATATTATGAAAAGTAATTAAAAAATAGATGTTCGTTTATAAAATAAAAACTTAAAACTTAAACCGTGATCTATCAATCAAGAAAGATCAAATTTCTTGCATTTAAATTTAAAAAAAGAAATACACGTCAAGAAAGTGGATCCCTCTCGGTGTTTAATAGATACAAGTTTAAGATGGATCTATGCTGGTATATTAAATTTCCATCCTCTCATTTTTTTAAAATGAATAATAAAAACATTCATATACCCACTTTTATGTATAATGATAAAATGATTTCCTTGAATAATTGAAGCTATAGATGAACTAGAATAAAATATATTGATCATAGGAAAATAAAAACATTAATATTGTAATTGAGAGGTCTAATATGTCATTATTTTTTATTTCTAAATGTGGATAGATCATAGGTCTATTTAATTGAATGAGAAGGTCATGCTCAATTGGTAATTAAGCAATGATTGGATATGCGTTGTAGGAGACGTGTTTGATATATCATGAATATTTTGGACATGGTAGTGAATGTTATAAAATATTTTTATTGATATTTATTTTATATAAATAGTTATTATTACATATTTATGAGTAGATTTATTTATGAAATTATCATGATTATGAATAATATTAACTAACTAAACTACTAAACTATATGGGATATTTGAAATTGAATTTTATTAGTTTTCATGATTAGCAATTATTAGATATAATGAATAATATATGGGATATTTGAAATTGAATTTTATTAGTTTTCATGATTAGCAATTATTAGATATAATGAATAATTTTTTTATGAATGTAACCAACAAATTAGAACAATAATCTTTGTAATGTATATGAGGTGATATGTCTTTCTAGCAAATTAGATAAGGATATTTGAAATTATGAGCATGTTAAATGGAATGAACAATTGTATAATTTCTTTTTATATATTGATTTTATTAATAAAACTCTTATTTCATTAAATTTGGATTATTAAGAAAAATGTGAATTAATTGGGTGATCTTTGGTCTCACTTACCAGGGCCCAGGATGGATTAGTGGGGGTGTTAGGATATTCCTATACTCCATCCTACTTCTACCAGCAGTGCATTCAGTCATGCATGCATTTTTGCATGTAGGCATGAAATTGCATGCATCCCAATCATTAGTAGCCCTATCTCCCAACACCTTGTCCCTAGTCTGCTAGCCCCAAGAGCTTCTTTTTGTTCAGTTCCATCCCTCCTAGTCAGTGATGTGCCCTCTTTTCACCTACCACATGTGAAGTGCGCCCTCTCACCTACCACCAGTGACACACTCAGTTAGTTGATTGATTTGTGGATCTCTCCTTGATTTGAGGACATATTGACTAGTTAACTCACTGAAACACTCTAATGGACCTCCAAAGAGACTTGGTGGACTATTCTGACTGCAGTTAGCTCCTCATGCGCCCTCCTTGGATTCTCCTTCACTACATTAGTGCTCCATGCATCAGTTACACCTACTACATTCAATTAGACTCAGTTTGACACATGGTTGATGGTTACTTGTGCATTAATGACACTCTCCTGATATGATGATGAGTTCATGTAGGCTAATTCGAATTGCCACCTTGGCATTCGAATCCTCTCCATCACACTAATTCATTAATCATAATATGAACAATAAATAATACAATGGAGAGGATTCGAATGCCAAGGTGGCAATTCGAATTAGCCTGCATGAACTCATCATCAGATCAGTAGAGTGTCATCAATGCACAAGTAACCATCGACCAGTGTCAAACTGAGTCTAACTGAATGTAGTAGGTGTAACTGATGCATGGAGCACTAATGTAGTGAAGGAGAATCTAAGGAGGGCGCATGAGGAGCTAACTGCAGTCAAAATAGTCAACCAAGTCTCTCTGGAGGTCCATCGGAGTGTTTCAGTGAGTTAACTAGTCAATCTGTCCTCAAATCAAGGAGAGATCCACAAATCAAGCAACTAACTAAGTGTGTCACTAGTGGTAGGTGAGATAGGGCGCACTTCACATGTGGTAGGTGAAAAGAGGGCGCATCACTGACTAAGAGAGATGGAACTGAACAAAAAGAAGCTCCTGGGGCTAGTAGACTAGGGACAAGGTGCTGGGAGACTGGGCTACTGATGACTGGGATGCATGCAATTTCATGCCTGCATGCAATTGCATGACTTCATGCAAAAATGCATGCATGACTGAATGCAATGCTGGTAGAACTAGGATGGAGTATAGGAATATCCTAACAAATTTTGTTTTAAAATTGTCAATATCATCCTTTCTAACATGCAAAATCGGGTTTTGAAAGTGAGAATATTGATTTTCAAAAGTGCGATTTTGTATTCTTAAAGTGTGAATTTTGAATGATCTCTAACCCCAAAAGTGTGATTTTTTATTCCAAAACTATGATTTTTGAACCACAAAGATATGATGTCTGATTCCAAAAATGTGATTTTCAAAAGTGTTAGTTTTATTGCTTCATCTCATATCTCTTTTGCATTTTAAAAAATACAAATAAATGGTTTCATAAATCTCCATCTTTTACACATTGTACACCATGTTGGCCCATGTTAGTTTCTTTTTTTACCATTATTATTACAGTATGTGCATACACAATAACAATATGCCACACATTGTTAAAAATATCAAAATTATAAACATCTATTAAAATAAAAATCAGGAGACAACTTTCATTGTAATCGAGAGTTGTACCGTTTTAGTAAATTTGTAGTTGCTTTTATTAACTTTCTTGTGTTGATTACAAATATTATAAACTGTGATATTGCAGAAGATTTATTCACAAAACCCGCATCCCAAACATAGAAAAAAGTGAGAAATCGCATTGAAATCCAAGACAAAGACAAAACTTGTATTGAAATCCACCATTTTATTTATTCACCAAGATACAAGGCTTCCAAGGAAACAAGACTTCCTTCAACACAACTAGTCACATCAATAATTAACACAGATTAGATGTTAATGAAACCTATGAACACTTATCATCATAAAATTCATTTGGATTTTTTATTTTCAATGTATGGATCTGATGCAGAAGATGATCGGAAAACCCAATCCAATCCGCAAACCCATGAGTAGTTAGGTTCCCAATCGTATCAGAACCTCCAAACTTAGCACAAAACAACTAAGCCTTTCTTCTGTAGCGTTAAACTGACTCCACAGAAAATTGCAGAATTGCGGATCCCATTGAATTGCGGAGCATAGAACAAATTTCCTTCCTCAATTCTCCTCCCGCAATTGCCTTTCCACAATCAATTATTCTCCACAATTGTGGGTTGCGGGTGCACTTTTCGAAAATTCTAAAAAATGGCTTACGCAAAAGGCTTCCGCAACTCGTCTTCTGCAACACTCTTTCCGCAGTTTGCAGATGTTCTTATCTCTGCAGTTGCAGATGCAGCTTTACAAACTCCTCTCGCAATAGGCTTTCGCAATTGATTTGGATTTCCAGTATTGTCTGTACCATTGATATTTGTGGGGCCTATCTAGTCTGTTGATCTACGTTCAAGTGCGAAACGTCTATCTCCCATATCTCTAACAAGCTTTCATCTTAACCTTGTGGAAATCGTCTTGTACCTTCAATCTCCCTCTCTCTTTTGATCTAGACCGTTCAATCTTCACTCCTGCCGAATTAGACTGCAAATTCATAAGTCGATCAGTGCAACGATCGATTTCACACTCGTTTCATTTGAAGGGATTCAATATGCCTTCGATCTCTGAACACTTCTGGAAAATGACATTCTAACCACTCATGCATAGAGGTTTAACATGAGATTCTGGTTATTGAAAGAAGGAAAATAATACAAAATTATATGGCAGAGTTTAGGAACCCTTTTCTTCATTTCATCAACAACATTCAAACAGTTACATTCAGGAACTAAATAAGACTCCATAAACCTGTCAGATCCGAATAAGAAGGATCGATACTCCTAAAGGAAGCAAATTCATAACATACCCTATCCTCGAGCAACTTCTTGCAAGAAACAAGGATATAAGTGCAAATTCCCATTATTACAACCAAACTAAGTCTATCCTAACCAATTAAATTTAATCAAAACTAGTCTAGACTTCAAGAAACTATTACATGGCAGCAGAAAAATAACATTGGTTGCTTATTCAGAAAAATAATAGAACTTAGGTTTATGATCCTACATCATACTCCGGGGGAGAAAAAGAATTCTTCAATAAGTCTTCAGGGTCTACATTGAACTTAGAAATCTCCATTGCTGCCATCCACATTGCATCTTTAGATGGTTGTCCTTTCCATTTGACTAAGTACTGGAAGTAATCTCTATTTCTCATTTTCTTTTAAATCTTCTTGTCCAGTATAGCTTCAATCCGTGGCTACTCCTTTTGAGGTATTTGTTCTTGCCAATCTACCACTTGACCATCCTTACCTTCAATTGTTTCTTCTGTCTAAACACCTGAATCTTTAAAGGGATACAAATCTGAAACATTAAAAATTGGGGAAATTCCAAAGTCAGAAGGAAGTTCAATTTCATAAGCATTTGCAGAAAACTTCCTCAAAATTTTACAAGGCCCAATTTTCTTAAGTTTCAGCTTATTGTAGGTTCCCTTAGGAAACCTTTCCTTCCTGATATATGCCATCACTAAATCTCCAAACTGAATATCAACTTCCCTTCTCTTTAAATCTGCTCTCTATTTGTATTTATTTGCACTCTCCTGCAATTTATTTTTGACATTTTCTTGTAGCTCCTGCATACTATAGGAAAAGTCTTCACCATCTGCACTTCTCATTTCCATCTTTCCCAAATTTCTGAGTTCATACACCCCTCTTGGATGCATCTCATACGCAATTTGAAATGGGCTCATACTTGTACTTATGTTAGGTGAATCATTATAATCAAATTCAGCTTGAGCAAGAGCTAATTCCCACTGTTTTGGATTTTCATAAACTAAACTTCTCAATATATCTCCCAAGCTTCTATTTACCACTTCAGTATGGCCATCAGTCTGAGGATGATAAGAAGAGATAAAACTAAGATTGGTTCCCAATTTATTCCATAAATTTCTCCTAAAATGACCAACAAATTTAGTGTCTTTATCTGATACAATGCTCAAAAGCAAACCATGCAACTTAACAAATTCTGAAAAGAAAAAATTGCAATATTTATTGCATCATTGATCCTTTTACAAGCAATAAAATGAGCCATTTTTTAAAACCTATCCACTGCTACATAAAGAGAATCATTACACCTTTGGGTCCTAGGCAATCCCAGAACAAAATCCATACTGATGGAATCCCAAGGCCTAGTTGGAATAGGAAAGGGTTGATACAGTTCAGTGTTCTGGATCCTTCCTTTGGCATGTTGACATATTTTGCATGTCTCAACAAGCTTCTTTACATCCTATTGCATTCCTGGCCAAAAATAAAAAAGTAATCACCTGAGAAAAGGTTTTGTCCTGTCCAAAGTGACCTGACAAACCTCCACTATGCTTATCCTTTAACAAATTTTCTCTCATAGAAAATTTAGGGATGCACAATTTATTGTTTTTGAACAACAGTCCTTCTTGTAGCATGTAGTCCAACCATTGGCTTCTGTTATGGGCAATTCGATTCTCACATGCTACATATATATCCTTGAAATCACCATCTTCTTTATACATATTAATCAAGTTTCCAAATCCCAAAGTACTGACCTTAATTTCCTGTAGGATTAAATTGACTTTGCTTAAGGCATCAGCTACCTTATTAGATTTTCCACTTGTATGCTTGATCACAAAATTAAAATTCTGTAAAAATTCCACCAACTTAGCATGTTTCTGATTCAATTTTGGTTGACTATTTATGAATTGTAAAGCATGATTATCTGAATATAAAATAAACTCTTTGGGCATCAAGTAATGCCTCCACTTCTTAAGAGCCTACACAACAACATACAATTCTTTTTCATATGATGAATATTTCTGTTTTGATTCATTTAACTTCTCACTGAAATATGCTACTGGTCTTTGTTCTTGGCTCAAAACAACTCTAATTGTTGTCCCACTGGCATCTGTCTCCACTTGAAAATTTTTATCAAAACTTGGTAAAGCCAAAATAGGCTTCTCAGTGATATTATTCTTCAATAAATTGAAATTTCTATCAGCTGCTTCTGTCCACCTGAAATATTGTCTGCTTTCCCTGAAGGTGTCTATTATGGGTGCATAAATTTAACTAAAATTCCTAATGAATTTTCTATAAAAACTTGCAAGACTATGAAAACTTCTGGCCTCAAAAGCACTCTTTGGTATTGGCCAACTAAGAATGGCTTGTATCTTTTTGGGATCCATCTTTAACCCTTCTTCTGAGACTACAAAACCCAAGTAAATCAAATCATTCTTCATGAAACTACACTTTTTCAAATTGATCAGCAGTTTCTCCTTCTGTAGGGTATTCAACACTAATTTGAGATTTTGGTAACTCATCCACAATAATATTAGCAAAATCATCTAGCAGAATTCTAACTTCACTAGGAAAATCATCTAATTTTGTGGCTGTTAAAATTACCTTTGGTTTTCCAATAAGGGAAAAATGTAGTTCCACAATCTTCTTGACTTCTTGCAGTAGCTCTTTCCCAGTCATCAACAAAATGCTAGGTCCTGCAACTTCTTGAACTGCTTCATCCTGCAAAGGTAGCAACACATGCTCCTTTCCATTTTTTTCCAGAGAATAAGTGTTTCTTCTTCCATCATGAACAACCTTCCTGTCATATTGCCATGGCCTTCCTAAGAGTATATGGCACACATCCATAGGCATCACATCACATAATAACACATCTTTGTAGTTACCAATTTGTAACTCCACCTTGCACTACTCATTCACCAAAAGTTGATTCCCTTTTTGCAACCAGGACACTTTATAAGGAGTGGGATGTTTCATCCTCTTCAATACAAACTTCTCTACCATCTTAGTGGAGACCAAATTGTCTGTACTACCACTATCAATGATCACCTTGCAACACTTACCTTGTGACTTGCACTTAGTATTGAATAAACTCTTCCTCTGAGCTGGTTCATGTACTTCTTTCTATGTTTTCACCAAAACTCTCTTCATCATGAGAGATTCTCCCTCCTCAGGAAGATTTCCTATCTCTAGTCTCTCATTGGGATCCTCTCTAGATTTAGAAATGTTTTCATTCCTTTGAGTTGCTTGTTTGTTCCTTGGGCACTCCTAAGAGATATGTACAATCTCACCACATGCATAGCATTTTATTTCTCTTTCCTTTGCCTCTTCCTCTAGCACCAAATCTTCCTCCCCTGAATCCTCCTCTTTGGGGTGTTTGGCTACTGGAACCTTCTGCTTCATTCCTAGAAGTCCAAAATATTTCTCCTATGTTTGAAGAGCCTTTCCCTCTTGTTATACTTCTTCCTTTATTCTTATGGTTTTGTTTTCTTAGTAACTTCTCTTCCACCCTAGTGGTTTCTTGATAAGCATCTTCCACAGTCATGAAATTCAATAGCTTGATTTCATCTTATATGTCATACCTCGGTCCATTTAGATACCTAGTCACTCTCTCCATGTCTCCTTGTGTCTATCCATCTCTAATACTCAGCCTAAAGAATTATTCTGTGTATTCTTTAACACTCATACCTTTTTGTCTAAGGTTTTGCAGCTGCCTAATGAGAGTTAACTGATAATCCTTAGGCATAAATTGACTTTTAATTTTACCCATCTTTTGATTTTGGACTTACATTTTCTTTCTCTGTGGATATGTAGTTCATCCCACCAATGTCATGTCCCCTCCCGTCATCCCGACCCACAGAGGGAACACAAACGCAACATGGGGTGTCTAATTCTTCCCCACAACCATATGACAGAATTCACAATTAAAAATAAATGCATAATTAAATTATACAACGGAATAATTAAAACATTTTAACAAACACACATAGTAGAATGCATCAACATGTTTCACCTAGCTGGAAGGATGAAACAACATGCAAATAATTAATCTCCTTCGCATGCTATGCATAGGATTTATGCTGATTAACTTAAGATAATCATTTCATTCAATTAACAAAACAATCACTAGTTAACACATTGCGGAATACAGAATGGACGTAATTCAAACCACGGAGAATACTTATCTTTAAGATGAAGATGTCCAAACAACTGGCTATGTGAGAGCAACATTACACCCAACCATAGGTCCATATCCAGCCTATATTCTTTCAGCAGAGAGAGCACCCCAGAGCTTGGATGTGTATCCACTAAGGAGGAACTAAACATGCTCACTCATACACATGGTTTCACACAAACAATCATGCTAGGCCAACACACAGTTGGGTTTATCAAGCATGCAAGAGACATAGGAGGAGGATGCTAAGCTGGTGAGCTCAACCATGGGGCTACAGGAATCTCAACTAAACTCAAACAGTCATGGCACCCACAATACCTACCACACCCAACACAAGGAAAGTCCCCTTCTCTGCTGCATAGTCCCTCAGGCGCCCCTTCCCTCCAGTTCTATTCAAGGTGGGCATAGAAAGGTCCAAGCTGCTAAATCCTTGAGATTCTAGCCTTCATTGGGTTTATCAAGCAGTTCCAACCTCTGTTCTCTCTTCTTCTTTGTTATTCACACTAGTATTCTTCTCAATTCTATCACCAAATAATTTTGTCCTGTAATTGGATTTTCGGGCTATAAAATCAGGATTTTCCTATGGATTTTTGGGCATCTAACACTCTCAAATTTGCCCCAAGGTTCAGGTCTATGGATCCCTGTAATACCCCCATTTTGATCCTTAGGATATATTGGATTTTATTGTAAATGATGTATACATGCGATGTATGTTTTCCTAGCGTGGAGCTCAAGGCCAAGGCCCCACTAGTGTATGCTCAGATTGTATTAAAATGGCAAGTATTTGATATTATGGTATCCATGTGCTATTAAGCCATGAAACATTGTAAAATGATATAAATATTAATATTGCAATAAAATACCAAAAACTGGCTATGAAAGCAACTAATGAGAATGGGCCATGTGTATTCCACTAGGGAGTGGTGAGGGGGTTGTGGGGTTGAACCATATGCTGCCAAATGTCATTTTGAGAAACCATTTGACTTTCCTTGCTTACAATTAATTCAGTTGTAAGGAAGTGGTTGAAGAAATCAGTCCATGGCTTCAATGGAGCATGGGCAGCCCAAAAATTCGTATGGCAGGTATGGGATCTGTTTTCTTGACCCACAAGTCACTCTACCTCATGGAAATTCGTTCTTCATCATTCTCATTCCATTGTTGAACATCCAAGCTTCAATTTTCATTCATTACACATGCCCAGCAGTGAGAAAAACTAGAAATCGCAACTCTGAATTAAGCCACGTTTTGAAGTGCCAAAAACGCCCAAAAATTCATGTGGACAGTGAAATCCAATGGGGGATCCATAGACCTAAAACTTGGGGCAAATTTGAGAGGGTTAGATACCCCGAAATCCATAGGAAAGCCCATATTTTATAGCCTGAAAATCCAATTACGGGACATAATTATTTGGTGATAGAATTGAGAAAATCTAAGCATGAATAATAGAGCAAAAGATAGAACAGAGGTTGGAATTGCTTGATAAACCTAGTGAAAACTAGAATCTCAAGGATTTAGAAGCTTGGACCTTTCTATTCCCACCCTAAAGAGCACTGGATGGAAGGGGCGCCTGAGGGACTATGCAGTAGAGAAGGGGACCTTCCTTGTGTTGGGTGTGGTAGGTATTGTGGGTGCCAAGGTTGTTTGAGTTTAGCTTGAGATGCTTGTAGCTATGTGGTTGAGCTCACTGGCTTAGCATATTCCTCCTTGTCTCCTACATGCTTGATAAACCCAACTGTGTGTTGCCTTAGCATGATTGTTTGTGTGAAATCATGGTTGTGAGTGAGCCTGTTTAGTTCCTCCTGAGTGGATGCACATCCCAGCTCAAGGGTGGTCTCTCAGCTGAAAGAATATAGGTTGGACAGGGACCTATGGTTGGGTGGAACGTTTCTCTCACATAGCCAGTTATTTGGACAACTTCATCTTAAAGATAAGTATTATCTATGTGTTTTGATTCTGCAAAGTTTTAATTATTGATGACTTTTATGATTATATGTTGAATGCATGATGCACTTGTGTGTGGATGATGTTTATTTCCGCTGTGTTTATTGAGTATGATCTCCACACATGAGTTTTTATTTATTATGAATTTCTTAGTAATGAACGGGGTTGAGTTTCCCAAATAAGCCCCTTAATGTTAGTCATGTTCCCTTCCTTGAATCGGATCGACGGGAGGGGACATGACAATCCCCCATTGGATTTAACCATCCACACGAATTTCTGGGCGTTTTTGGCACTTCAAAACGTGTCTTAATTCAGAGTTGCAATTTTTGGTTTTTCTCACTGTTGGGAAAGTGCAATGGATGAAAACTAGTGCTTAGCTATTCCACAATGGAATGGGAATGAGGAAGAATGAACTCCCATGAGGTAGAGTGACTTGTGGGTCAAGAAAACAGAGCCCATACCTGCCATATGAATTTCTGGGCTACCCATGCTCCATTGAAGCCATGAACTGATTTCTTCGACCACTTCCTTACAACTGAATTAAATGTCAACAAGGAAATTCAAATGGGTTCTCAAGATGACATTTGGTAGCATATGGTTCAACCCCACAACCCCCTCACCACTCCCTGGTGGAATACACATGGCCCCCTCTTATTAGTTGCTTCCATAGCCGGGTTTTTGGTATTTTATTGCAATATTAATGTTTACATCATTTTACAATGTTCCATGGATTAATAACACATGGGTACCATAATATCAAATACTTACTTTTTTAATAAAATCCAAGCATACACTAGTGGGGCCTTGGCCTTGAGGTCCACGCTAGGGAAACATACATTGCATGTATACAATATTTACATTAAAAGCCAATATATTCCAAGAGTCAAAATGAGGGTATTACAACCAAATGGTTGCATATCCTTTCAGTCTAGTTGCTACATACTTCATCTTCTTTTTGTCCTCAATTTATTCAAAGTCAAAGTACTTTTCCAAGGAATTTATCTAGTCCATGAGCTTCAAAATTCAGGTTACCTTCATACATGGGAACTTCCACTTTAGGTCTGTTACCAGCCTTTACCAACATCCTCAATACCTTCACTTCCTCATCAACCTCCTATGGTTCCTCTTCAGAATATTCTTCTTCATCACTGACATCTACAAGCCCGATATTTCTTCTCTCCATGGATTCCATTCTGGGTTGGAGTCGTCTTAATTCCCTTTACATTTCTGCATCTTGTCTTCCTTGACCACCTCCAACTGGAACTCCATGCGCTCAACCTCATCTTGGGGGCATCACTACCCTTATTATAAATGGGATCTGATACCAATTGATGCAAAAGAGGATTGGAAAACCCAATCCAATTCACAAACCCAGGAGTAGTTAGGTTCCGAGGTGTAGCAGAACCTCCAAACTTAGCATAGAACAACTAAGTCTTTATTCCGTAGTGTTAAACTGACTCCACCGAAAATTGTGGAATTACGGATCCCGTTGAATTGCGGAGCATCGAACAAATTTCCTTCTGCAATTCTCCTCCCACAATTGCCTTTCCACAATCAAGTCTTCTCCACAATTGCAGGTTGTGGATTGTGGGTGCACTTTTTGCAAATTCTCAAAAATGGATTCCATAAAAGGCTTCTGCAACTCATCTTCCGCAACACTCTTTTTGCAGTTTGTGGATGTGCTTGTCTCCGCAGTTGCAGATGCGTCTTTGCAAACTCCTCCCGCAACAGACTTCTGCAATTGATTTGGATTTCCAGTATTGTCCGAACCGTTGATCATTGTGGGGCCTATATGGTCCGTTGGTCTACGTTCAAGTGCGGAACATCTATCTCCCTTAGCTCTAACAAGCTTGCATCTTAACCTTGCAGAAATCGTCTTGGGCCATAGATCTCCCTCTCTCTTTTGATCTAGACCATTCAATCTTCACTCCTGCAGAATAATACGGCAAATTTGTAAGTCGATCAGTGCAGGGATCGATTTCACATTGGTTTCATTTGAAGGGATTCAATACGCCTTTGGTCTCTGAACACTTCTGGAAATTGACACTCTAAGCACTCATTCACAGAGGATTAACACGAGATTCTGGTTATTGAAAGAAGGAAAATAATACACAATTAAATGGTATAGTTCAGGAACCTTGTTCTTCATTTCATCAACAACATTCAATCAATTACATTCAGGAACTAAATAAGAATCCATACACCTTTTAGATCTGAATAAACAGGATCGAGACTCCTAAAGGAAGAAAATTCATAACAGACCCTATCCTCGAGCAACTTCTTGCAAGAAACTAGGATATAAGTGCAAATTGTCATTATTACAACCAAACCAAGTCTATCCTAACCAATTACATTTAATCAAAACTAATATAGACTTCTAGAAACTATTACATGGTAGCAAAAAAATAACATTGGCTGCTTATTCAGAAAAATAATAGAACTTAGGTCTATGCTCCTGCATCAGGATCATCCTTAAATCTAAAGAAGGATGATACATTTGAGGATGAATTTTATATCCATTCACATAACAACATAACTGGTCATATCAATAACTAATACCTATTAGATGTTAACCAGTTATCAATTTAACCAAACATGCGAACACTTCCCATCATAAAATTCGATTTCTTGCTTTCATTGTATGTATCATCCTTCATTGTAAATAAGGATGATATTATATTGAAGCATGAATTTTATATTTAAGGATGACCTCTATATTGAAACAACAAATCAAATCAAGTTCATTTGGATTTGTTGTTTTCAATGTATGCATCACGCTTCATTGTAAAGAAGGATGATATATTTAAGGATGAGCTCTATACCAAAAAAACAAATCAAAATGAATTTTAATAGGAGATCTTGATATTCAATGCTTTTCTTCACATGGAAAAGAAAAGCATGGCTATAAAAATCACCATATTGAAATTTTATCCCGTAGAATAAATCAAATCCATAACAACTTTTCTCCTAGAGAGTTGGTGAGTGCTATAAAATCAGCATCTTGAACTTTCAAATATTGTCCAATGAAAAATTGGGGAATCCAAAAGTTCAAGAATTAAGATGGTGATTTTTATATTGGTCAACTAGTCCTAAATTTTGAGGTTTGCTATTACTTGAACAAATAGGATCTCCTTGGCTAAGAGTGAGAATCCTTCACATTTTTTTCCTCCAAATAACCAATTCCTTTTTACTTTTATACATAATAAATTGACACAAATAAAATAGTCATCATGTAGGCCATTTTAATATTCTTGAACAATGTGTTCTCCAAGAAGAGATGAAATATAAACATAACTTCTAGTATAAGTTGAAAAGGTTAAAAACAAAGCTTGAAGAATAGATGTCATAAATATACATTGTTAATAATATGTGTTGATTCAAATTGTTAATGAATTAAACCATTTGAAAGATATTCCTTAATGATCATTATGATTTTCAAAATAGTTGATCACATGGTCATTGATCATGAACAATTTAAAATTATTTTTAAAATGTATTAATTACTAGAAAGTAATAATCTCTATAAATTCCACCCATATGTGGGTGCCATGCTAATATTTCCCTCATCACACCCACACGTATGGCATTAACTGCAGGGGTAAGTTGCAAGGAGTTGTGAGGGTGTGTTCATAGGAAAGATGGAGATGATTTAATGCCTTACTTAATAAACTCCCACCAGATTAAGAGGCAACATGCAAAGTGGCGACCACCTATGGTTCTAATGAGCTAGTTGAAGGACAAGGAGCTTAACGAGAATGATATGTAATCTAGTGAAGATAACCCTAGCGTGCGCAACCAGTCTAGCACTAATATGGATAGGAATAACGAGGAAATGATGGAGGTTTATGGCATAGGCACCAACTCTATGAAAGATTTTTGGGATCCGTAGAAGTGTTTTCTCTTGATGTTTAGTATCAAGGAGGATGATTCTAGCGCTCCCACTCCTGCTCTCCTCAATCTATTATGTTTTTGGGAGTCCATGGTGCCTTGCCAATGTTCCATATGATGATGAGGTAGGGAAAGTAGGAGGATGCAAGTTTTGGAGGAGGGGATGGTTGTTCGTTGCTTCGAGAGGAGGTTCCCTTCTACATCGAGACAATGATAGAAGAAATGGAGGCTTTGATGATGGAGGAGTTGGAGCAGAAGAGGGTGGTGCAAGAAAACAAAATCCATATTACAATGTTAAAAACCTACTTGCTTTGGCTCTGGTGTAACCCAAATACCTTTACTATTAAATTCTAAGAGTGATTAATCAGCTACAAGATGAACTTGACAACATTGACAAGAAATTGGAATAAATGTTAGAGGTGGAGAATGCTCCATTCCAGCTCATGAATGCTTGAGGTAAAGGTTCAAGTGAAACCTACATCTTTGTTCCTTTGAATGAAATATCAAATACATGAAGTTATTGAGTCTTTAGATTTTGTAACAAGTATTCATAAGCAAATAAGAGATGGAAATGTAGTACCCATGGTAGCACTAAAAACATTTCTTTTCATTTTTTATGTTGAAATATACCTTGTTTCCATTCCATAGACAAGTTTTGAAAAATTTAATGTTTGATTATCTTTGGGATCTTGAGCCATACTAGTCCTCAACTATCGGTAGACCTAGCTTCCCTCATGACAGGTCTACCATAATAACTTCGTACTATATGTTTTTATTAGTTAATAGAAGGCCTTGTCACTTACTTACAAAAAATAAATAATCTCTATAAATTCCAATGGATAAATTATCTATTGGATTTCTCTTAGTCCTATTGTAGTATTGAGAGAATGGTTGCTTAAACATACTATGTTATATATAGATATCATGCAAAAAATATAGGTTGAAATATTTTCATTTGAAACCAAGAAAAATAACAATTCAAATACATTGATGGCCATACAATTTAAAAAACAATTAGTCATATCAACAATAACAATCTTAGTGTCTCCTTTATTTTTGGAGAGGATCGCAAAAGAAAGGACCAAAGAAGGAAGTGTGGGGTAAAGGAGTGGGAGTTGTGGAAAATATGTTTATGGCTGCAATTGTTTTGGACCTTCCCCCGCACGTATAAAACGAAGCAGAAGGAAGAGAGAAGAAGATGGAAGGGAGAGATGTGAATGTTCACAACAAAGAAGCCAAAGACAAAGATAGCCATATACGTAGTAGAATAATGTATTTGATTTTTGGGTAGTCAAGTTTTTTATTTTATTTTCTTGCATATGTCACGATGGTTAATTCTATAATGATTGTAAGGACATAGATCCATATTGTAATGAAGTTTATCTGTTGTAATGAAGGATTTTTTGGCACCTAAATTTATGTGTTGAATATATCTGTCTTTTATGTGCCTACTCTTGACTTTCCATATGTATGTTAATGTTGTGATGTTTTGACATATATAATGTTGCAATATATTAGGATGAATTCTATTGTGATATGATTCATAAAGAACTTCCACAACCGTATCCTTACAGTTAAGCAATACCTATACCACACCATTCTTAGTTGTACTTTGGGTGAGACCTTCTCCTTCAAGGGATTGAAAATGCCAACATACTAGACTATAGTAGTGCCTTTGTTGGCCCATGTGCAGGAACCTGGTCTCAATTTTGAGCCAACAAATGGTTCCATTTCTAAGACCTAGTTTTTAATGGGACGCCATTAACTATATGGATACTTATGTGGTGACGAGTCATATTCATCTATGGGGGATAAGAAGCTTGAAAATTTTGCAACATAGGAAGATGAACTACGAGGGTGGGAAGTATCCAATTTTATACAATATATTTTTTGTGGAGGACCACCACTAGACCAATATGAAGTCATTTGGGTTGAACTTAGGGTAACCCTAGTAGAATGGTTATGCGCACTTGTAGAAGAGCCTAAATATAGAAACAGAAAAATAAGGTCTATCTAGTGGACTCAAAAAGACCTAATTAGATTGATTCACCTAAACTCATTGATGACCAGAGCCATTGATTTCTGGGTAGAAATCACCCTCACTGGTTATATTTTGGAATTTGTGGCCAAAAACAATCAAACATCATCTAAATACGAAGATTAAATTAGAAGAGGAGCTAGGGGAATACTTCTAAAAGAAGTTCTACTGTAGATTAATACCTATATGGTTGAATTTGGGCTTCTGCCTCTAGAATGGATTAGAATTAAGGATTAAAATGCTCATGGATAAGGGGGGAATTTAGGGTGATGTTACTATGCTATAGAAGTTAGGAACTGTCATCAATGGAGGGGGTTTATAGTAAAGAAGCTAGGGGTGAAAGAGTAGAAAGAAGGGAAGATATCTATGAACAATGGTGGAAATCACAAATGACAAAAGTACGTAGAAGAATAACACAACTAGAAAAAGAAATGCAAAATGAGGAAAATACTAAAGAAAATCAAAGGGAGTTATGTCAGATAAAGTGAAGGGAGGAAATTACTAGCTCCATACTAATGGAAAGATGGATCGAAATTTCAGACAACCTAGGAAGAGGAAGTTGGGGAGAAGTCCTAAGTGGAAAGAAGGATTTTAGAACTCAGCCACCAAGTAGCGGAACATCGGATTAGTCACCAAAAATAGCCATGGACGCAGTTGCAGAACTACAAGAACTATTAAGACCTGGGGAAAATAGAAGTACCCTAGAAGGTGAACCCCCCATTGTCACATAATTTGTTTCTAGAAACAATGGAAGTAGAGCTCACGTCTAACTGAACCCCATGAACCATTGCAAAATATGGTAACAAACTCTCAATTTTCCTTTTTACAATTACCTTGGCATAGCCAAATGAATAACAATACCAATAGTTCACAAAGCAATTCATTAGTAGGAGGAATTAGTAGTAGTAGTAGTCATTAAACCAGTAACATTGTAGCACAAACAAGACCCAAAGGGTTTGTATTGGTAGGATATCCAGTTATGACAATGCCTGGAGTACTAGAAAGACCACCCCTGAAATGTCCAATTTTTTTGGTAAAAGAAGGAGGATATGATGCAGCGCAACACTAGTTCCTATGTGAGGCAATATGGAATTCCAGAACAACCCCAACAACTTCCAAATTGGTTGAATTTAATATTAATTTAAGAGGAAGGGCCCACGAGGGGTTCACTTAGTGAACTTGCTACATAGCACGACCATTTGCAAGATATTAAATAATATCCCTAATTTCACTAAATATTGGAAAATTCCTCCTAAAATTTTATTGTTGAACCCCCCCCTCCCAATATACCTTTCCAATTAAGAAAACCCCTAGTTTCACCAAATATTGTAGGTATCCATTTTTAATACCCCCTTTATATCCTATTATCAAAGTGTAACAAACAAGAGACTTAATGCATCATAGTATAAGCAAGCAGGATGCTAAATAAAATAATAGTATAATGCCAATAATGATCCCACTGGGATTGTAGGGGTGATTGATCAATTTGTAGTGTTCGATAGTGGAATACCCAACGAAATAGTAATGGGGAAGGAAAAATGAATAAAAGGAAACCCAGTCAAGAGATCAATGTAACAACGAATGTAAAAGACTCATAGTCCAATAGTCAATGCAATTCTTAGAAAAGATAAGAATTGTAGATGTTTCATACCATAGCCTACCAATCTACCAATTTTATATCATGAAAATACAAGTATATCCATAGATATCTATGTTTTCTATAAGCTTAATAAATTAAAATCCATAAAAATGCAAAATTGAAACCCTTTCGTGGATGGACTTCCCTACCTTCCTATCAAAACAAACATCATTGATGTTTGAACCCAAATGAACATAGAAAAATTCCTTACTTTATAATAACACCATATGATCATGTGCATACCTTGGATTTTGGTTATTCACAAGATGCAATGAATTGCCTCCACTCCCTCTACATTTATTTTTGCAATCAAGGGAATTAACAACATTTAGTTTCCTTTTCTTGGGTTATATCTAACATTTTCTATCTTTACAGGAGAGGGAAATGGTTATTAAGATGGATGCCTTGCATATAATAATTGAAATTGAAATTATGAATGTGCCAAGGTTTGACACATTTATTCATCTTGATTTAACCATAAATGGACAAAAATCCAAACCTTAACCCTAACCCTTAACCCAAGCTGGTGGTATTTCATCAGGAACAAGTATATGTATAAGAGCTATTAGGCTTAATCCCAGGTTGTGACTAGCCTTGTAATGAAGAGTCAGTGAAGGGTTATGTATCTAACTAGATGGCATATGCATTCCTTGTTAACACCTAAAAATTGTTCACCTAGCTCATCCCCCTAGTCACATAACCCATTTACCCCGTTTTCCTACATTTATGTCCTCCAAAAACCCAAAAATCCCTAAAATGATAACCAAATGGACAAAAATCATTATTTCCCTCATCAATTAATGGAAATTCTTCAAAAAATGTTAAAATCCCCAAAAAGAAAAAGGAGAAAAAAGTCAAAATAAAATAAAATAAAAGAGGGAAAACTCAAAATACCACTAGCCAATACTATTGGTTGCCCAATACCATGGGTCAATACTCCACCACCCAAAATTGTTATAAAAAGGTGATGGAGGCCTGCAATTTTACATCCATGATCAACTCTTCATACCATTATGCTACCAAACTTCCTGTTGAACTTTAGCCTACCATCTTGAGCTTCTATTCCCCATTTAGTTGAGTCTTGGCCACCTCTCAAGCATTTGGAGAAGAGAAAGAAACTATGGATACCCGACACGCTACTCTTCATACAGCTGCGAGGGCCCAAATATACTCACCTTCAGAGGTAATTCTCATTGTAAACCCTTGTTTGAAACTTAATACAAATTATAATTCATGGGTTCCTATTTACTTGTCTTTTTTACAGCAATAGTTAATTAGATTTAATTGATTTGTCTTTTATGTTATTTACATTTGTTTACTACCCATTCTTGAGCTGCTACTAAGGGTTCCATAATGCTTAGTAGGTTCCCTTTTGCACAGGCTGGTATGAAAACACTAGCTACAGATTTTGGCAACTCCACTCGATTGATTCCCATCGATCTTTGGTTTAGTTATTTTAATTTTGTACTTGTTATTTTGCTTGCATTTTCATTTTCAGGCCTAGTCGCGGGCCCTATACTTGCATATCTGGCCCTTTCCTTCACATTGTCCTCCATTTTTTTTTCTATTTTTACGGAGCAGTACGCGACTTGCTGCCATTAACTTGTGGCCTGAATGCAACTTCAGAACTGAAACCCGCGCTCCAAGGCGCGACTTTCGGCCCAAAACTCACACCCCGAGCGCGCCTTTCCGCCTGTAAGTCGCGCGCCTTCCAACCGGTAAGTCGCGTGCTCCGCACGCCTTTGGGCTTGTAAGCCACGCACCTCCTGGCCTGTTACCCACACCCTTTGCACGCCTTCAACCCTGTTACCCATGCCCTCAGCGTTCTTGTGATCTTGAAACCCGTGCCCTTTTTTCTTGTTTCTATTTTTCTATTTCGACGTGACTTTTTCTGTAGCCTGCAGTGCCTAGATTGTGACTTTTCACTTCACAGCTACACCCTCCAACCATTTTTTCCCATTTCCTTACCCAAACAACCTTTTGTTTTCCTGCACCCTTGTGCCATTAGTACTTTTCTGTTGTTTGTTTGTTGTAGCATTTGGGACATTTCACTTTGCATACATCCTTATTGTGTTGCTATCTGGTGCATTATATTTTCAGTGAGCTCATTTATTTTACACATAACAGTTAATACTTTTCATTTCCATTTTAGTCATTTATTTTCCAGCATTACTTCTGGAGATATTGGGTTTACACCACTTGTGCACCCACACACTCCCCATAATTCAAGTGAGACTAAAATTGAATTAATTCAACACATATTAACCCCACTTGGGGACCCAAAAACAACTTTGTCGCTAGGTAGTACATTGGGGTTAGGCATCCAAATAACACCCCCTTTGTCATACACATTTGAGGAACAGTTTTTGTCCTTTAGGGAACCAAAATCCCCTATTATTTATTGGTACAGTTGACACCGATTTTTCGGAGGGCCTCTCCCTTAGGAGGGAAAGTGGCAAGACTAGTTCCAGAATTCTGAGTGGAATACTGCTCTCCATTCTGTACTGAAGGACACCTACTCGTTGTTCTCATCGTGCATGTTGGTGCCCATACCAGGTGCACGGCGATCAAAGAACTGAAGCTGCGAGCCACCTTTCCGGACGTGCCATGAATGTGGCATCTTAGTTTCCATTCTTCTAGGACTCTTTTACTCGAAGTCCCTCTCGGTAGAGGGATATCCTTTAGTATTTTGGTTCTACATTTTGTATTGCCTGAGTGCGGATTTCATCACCCTACAGGGGATATAATTGGTGTGAGCTCCAATATCTTTTAGATAGGTGTTTTCATGCTCCTATACCTCCATTGGTTAGTGAGTCTACCTTTTTTCATTTTTAGGAGTGCTATTTGTTGGTATTTTGACCATTTTATTGCCTCTCCACCTATGGTAGCACATTATTGCCGCACGTGTTTTTTAGCCTATCGTTGGCCTGAGTGCCATCCTTTTCTGACCTTTCCTTTTGCACACATGTTTGCACTAGGATTTTTTAGCATTTTAACACTTTTTACACCTGTCACCATTGATTCACCGCGACATTCTCGTCGCCTACAAGGACAATCCTTGCAGTATGATCCACTTGACCCTACTCGTCACGCTCCCTTGAGACGTACATCTTCGTCGTCGGATCTTCATCCCGATGCCCCTTATTTTATATTTGATTTTGAAACAGATTCACCTATATACATAGCTCCGTCGAGCCCCATGGCCGGCATGAATCCCAACCCATTTTCCAGTGGGTTTGTCGGAAGTGGATCCACCACTAGCCCTACTACCACTTCAACATCCATCCCTACTATTCCATCCACTAGACCTACACTTTCCCTCACACATCAGGGGGCAATCTGTTAACACCCAAAAATTGTTCACCTAGCTCATCTGCCTATTCACATAACCCATTTACCTCTTTTTCCTTCATTTTTGGCCTCCAAAAACCCAAAAATCCCTAAATTGGTAACCAAATGGGGAAAAAATCATTATTTCCCTCATCAAATTAAAAATCCTTCAAAAAAGGTCAAAATCCCACAAAAAAGGGTCAAAATCCCCAAAAAAGAAAAAGAGAAAAGGGAAATAATCAAAATAAAATAAAATAAATGGAAAACTAAAAATACCACTAGCCAGTACTATTGGTTTCCCAATACCATGGTTCAATACTCCACCACCCAAAATCACTATAAAAAGGTGATGGAGGCCCCCTAGTTCACATCCATGATCAACTCTTCATACCCTTATGCTGCCAAAATTCCTCTTGAACTTTAGCCTACCATCTTGAGCTTTTGTTCTCCATTCTGTTGAATCTTGGCCACCTCTCGGACATTTGGATAAGAGCAAGGAACTCTGGAGACCCGACGCGCTACTCTTCATACAACTGTGAGGGCCCACATCTACTCACCTTCAGAGGTAATTCTCATTGTAAACCCTTGCTTTCAACTTAATACAAATTATAATTCATGGGTTCCTATTTACTTGTCTTATTTACAACAATAGTTAGTTAGATTTAATTTATTTGTCTTTCCTATTATTAACATTTGCATACTACACATTCATGAGTTGCTACTAAGGGTTCCATAACCCTTAGTAGGTTCCCTTTTGCATAAGCTGGCGTGAAAACATTAGCTACATTCGTAGTAGTCTAATTGTTTTGTTGAGCAAATTTAAGTGCTCGTCCACTTGTCCCTTTATCAATTAAGTGTGTATCATGACTCGGTTTTAAAAAAAAAATCTAAGTGTGTTGGGTACATGACAAGTTAGTTCTCAAGAATGCCCTCTGTTGTGATACGAATCTCATTTTCGCCAGTGGGAGTAGTGGGACAGGGCTTCTCAACTCTTCTATATTTATCCATGAAGTCAAATCTTATCTAATACAAAAGGAAATTGGACCCAACCTTAAAACCCTACTCCAAGATATATGTACAAATCCAACAAAATCCTAAACATTGAACAACCCAAATCAATGAACTAAGAAATATTATTTACATAAGTGTTTCGATGTTTATAAATCTTAGAAGCAATCGATGACATGATTTTATCAACGTATAATGGAGAAAAAATAAAATTGGATCCCCCTATATATATAGAGATAGAGAGAGAGAGTGATGCAAGAGAATCGAGGCCTAGGCATATAAGTCGAAGTTAGTCGACATGAATAAGGCCGACCAGAGGTAGTGCCGACGACCACTGGTGCGGAAGAGTAGACTGGTTGTCAAATTCAATGAGTCGAGCAGGAGCAATCGGTATGCGACCGATAGAAGCAGCGAAGGTCGAGAGTCAACAAGATGGATTGACAAACGACAGGATGAGCAGAGGCATCGATGGTCGACATGTGTCGAACTGCGACTCCGACAGGTTTGGGAATGAGCCAAGCAAGGAGGAAGGGGCGTACTGGTGAGGCCTTGGGATGCAAAAGGAAACTGATGGATATTTTGAAGGCTGACGGGAGACAATATGGTTGAGACATGACCGACTACTATAGTAGTGTCAGAAGGACGCGCAGAAAGTCAAGAAGAGTACTTGGAAATAGTTCGGGGTTGCTAAGAAATTTATTAGCAGTTATTAAAGGTAGTTGGGATCGTGATAGATGTCAACACAGGCAGAGATTGTGCAGCACGGCAGAGGCGCTGGCAGTTGCAGGTCTGCAGGATTTGAGGAGATCGACAGACAGAAGAAGCGTGTCTCGGGGGTCGGAGTGATCTTGGGAACAACAGCAGTAAAGTAGAAGGCTTGTGCGCAGGCACAGAGTGGGAAATTCAGTTCGTTCAGTAGAGGATCAAGAGAGCAGAGTTCGGGGAGAAGATTGGTAGATTGGAGAGAACAGTCACACATCTTCCAAACGCAGAGAAGATCGAGCCATAGCTCAGAGTTCCATAGTGAACTAGGAGAGGGTGAAGATTGACACACTGAGATAACACATAGTTAATTCTGTATTGTAATAGGCTAAGGCCGACAATAGTTAGTTATTTCCATTCCTTGCAGTTTGCATTGTAAACGTTTCGGTAGAGGTCATATAAGCCAACTTCTGGCATCTTGTTTACATCTTGTCTATGTGAACACGTGTGTTATGTGCAATTGTTAAGCAAGAACCTTTTTTCATAAGGCGCCTTGTGTCAAGTGGTATCAGAGCGGAAGAGAATCCTGTGAGGATAAAGCCAGTGATACCAACTTATCTTGCATCAAGCGGTATCAGAGCGGAAGAGAATCCTATGAGGAGAAAGCCGATGATACCAACTTGCCTTGCATCAAGTGGTATCAGAGCGGGAAGAGAATCCTATGATCAGGAGAACGTTAAGTGTTATCAGCATTGGAATAGAATCCAGTGAGCAAGTGCATTGAACAACTCCAGCTGAGGTTGTGTAGAGTTTTGCATGACTTATTAAGTCCGGTTGCGATTGGACGAGTGGGAGTTTCAACCGAAGTTGAAAATGGCTCACAGAGGCATTAATGTACAAGGTGTTGGACGAAGAGAGCGTGGCACAGCAATCACAGTTGATTGTGAGATGTTCAACGAGTGCATCCGAACAATGTGAATGTTGAAAATGAAGTCGCATCGATCAAAGAAAGCCAAAGGAATGGTTGTATTCCTGATGCGTTAGACCATGGCAATAAGGAGGTCGAAGAAGTGGAAGCACAGAAAGCAGCAGGAGAAGAACCAGAAGACAAACTGATCAAACTTATGACGGATATGAGAGGTCGGATGAAGATATATGTACGCACCTATTCAGGAAGTCTGGATCCAGAAGACTTGATCGACTGGTTCAGAGAAATGGATAAACACTTCGACATAGAGTAGATCGAGGATCCTAAACGGGTTAAGATTGCATGTCTGAGGTTGAAGGGTCATGCCTCATTGTGGTGGGACAATGTGTAGGATGACAGAGCCAAGAAGGGCAAGGAGAAAATCAAGTCTTGGGATAGGATGGTCGCCAAGCTGAAAGGGAAGTTATTTCCAAACAACTATATGATTTCCTTGTTTCGGAAATTGCAAAACTTTCGACAAAAATAGATGACCATGAAGGAATACATGGAAGAGTTCTACAGATTGTCAATAAGGTTGGGACAGACCAACAAAGGAGAAGAAGTTGTCGCAAGATACGTCAAAGGCTTGAAATATACCATTCAAGACGAGTTGAGCATGTCAAGATTTAGAGCGGTCGGTGAAGCCTACCAGTTAGCTTTGAAAGCAGAAGAGAAACTGTTGAGGAAATCTGCAGCAACCAGAGGTAGGATGACTGGTCGGGGTGCGAAGACTATTTCCACGAAAGGCCAAAGTAGTGGTTACAGGAAGGAATCTGTTGAAGACAACCGACGAGTGAAAGGGACATCGACAAGAGAGAAGATGCAAGAAAACCGATGTGATGGTCGAGAAACATGCGGTCGAGGTGAGTATGGTTGAAGTGGACCAGCCTACAGAAAAGAAGCTGACAGACCAGCCATAATATGTTACAAGTGTCGTGGAGTTGGACACAAGGCATATGATTGCCCAGAGAACCTACATGTTGCAGAGGAGTCGAAACCCATACATCAAAGAGATGAGAAAGTCAACAAGAGGATAGAATCGGCATCCGATGGCAATGAGGATGAGAAGAAGAAAATTCAAAACCTGACGGTGAGGCGAACATTGGTTCAAGAAGACCAACGCGACGAGCAAGAGCCGACACAACGAAAGACAATCTTTCGAACCAAGGTGCGAATCGACGAATGGCGTTTCAAGACCATAGTTGATGGTGGAAGCATTAAGAATCTTCTGTTGACGGAGGCTATTGACAAGATAGGGTTGAAATGTAGAGAACATCCACACCCATACAAGATCTCATGGTTTCAGAAAGGACATTATATGAAGGTGACCAGACAGTGCCAGATTAACTTCAATATGATCAAAAAAGGATATATGATGGTCGAGCCAACATAGTCACAGTGTGTAAGAATGGCATGCAAAGGACTCTTAAGCCGAAGTCGGAGGAGCAAGTCGACGGTAAGTAGGGTGAGACCAAATTTTGGGAGAAGCGAGTGCTGAAGCGTTCAGCATAAGAATTCCTTGCGAAGGAGGAAAAACAGTAGGGATGTTTTGCTATCATTCTGAAAGGACCGTGTGTCAAGAGGTCGACAATGGAGAAGATTTCGGTCAAAGTCGGGGAGATGCTTGAAGAGTTTCGAAGCATAGTAGTCGACGAAGCACTGACGGGATTTCCATCGACAAGGAGCATATCCCATCAGATCGACTTGATTCCTGGGTCGAGTCTTCCAAACAAGGCACCACATAGGATGAGTCCGATAGAAGGTCAAGAGCTCAATCAACAGGTCTAGGAGTTGTTGGACAGGGGACTGATCAGAGAAATTCTGAGCCCGTGCCCGGTATGAGTAGTATTGGCACCGAAGAAGGGTGGACAATGTAGAATGTGTACAGAATCCAAAGTCATCAACAGGATCATGATCAAGTACCGATTTCCATTGCTGAGGATGGATGACTTGATGGACTTCTTGAGTGGAGCGAGGTACTTCATGAAGATAGACCTGAAGAGCAGTTATCACCAGATTCGGGTTGGAGAAAGAGATGAATGGAAAACAACATTCAAGACGAAGGAAGGGTTATATGAGTGATTAGTCATGCCATTCGGATTGACTAATGCACCATTACATTCATGCAATTAATGAATGAGGTACTGAAACCATTCTTGGCTAAGTTCGTCATAGTGTACCTACATGAAATCCTGATATTTAGTCGAACCAAGATAGAACACTTGGGGCACATTCAACAAGTATTGTAGAAGTTGCAGGAAGAGAAGTTGATCGTGAACCTACAAAAGTGTTTCTTCATGAAGGAAGAACTGGTATACTTGGTATTTGTAATCTCGGGTAAAGGGTTGGTGATGGACCCAGAAAAGGTGAAGGCAATATTGGATTGGCCAGACTCGACAAGTGCGATTGGAGTAAGGAGTTTCCATGGACTTGCCAGTTTCTACAGGAAGTTCATTTAGGGATTCAATCGGATTTGTGCACCTTTGATAGAGTGCATGAGAAAAGGGGATTTCAAGTGGACGGAAGCTGCCCAGTGACATTTCGACAAGTTGAAGGAGAATGTCACTGAGAGCCCAGTATTAGCGCTCCCAGATTTAAACAAAGTTTTCCAGGTCGATTGCGACGTGAGTGGAATGACAATTGGAACAGTGTTGAACCAAGAGGGCCAACCAATTGCATTCTTCAATGAGAAGTTGGAATATGCGAAGCGAAAGTATTCGGTCTATGACCAGGAATTCTATGCTATTGTCCAAGCATTGAAGAAGTGGAGGCATTATTTGTTTCCCAAGGAATTTGTGTTATACACAGATCATCAAGCATTGAGGTATCTGAATGCTCAGTCGAATTTGAATCAATGGCACATGAAATGGGTCGAATTCCTACAAGGATATACATTCATGTTGCAACATAGGTTGGGCAAGTCAAACAAAGTTTCCGACGCGCTGAGTCAAAGAGTTGCATTGCTGAACATGGCGATAGTTCAGGCAACAGGAATGGAGTCGGTGAGGCAGAGTATGCGACCAATTAGGATTTTGCTAAATCATGGGAGGCTAGTCGTGAACCATGGAGTGTCGATAGAACTCCATACTTGGATTATTTTATCCAAGAGGGATACCTATTCAAGGGACAATAGTTGTGTATTCCCATAGGATCCATAAGAGAGAACCTAATCCGAGAGTTGCATAGCAGCGGATTAGAAGGTCATTTTGACAACGACAAGACCAGGGCATTAGTCGAAGAGAAGTATTGTTGACCAGGAATGATGACAGATGTCGAGAAGTGGGTACGACAGTGTCAATTTTTCCAGTTGGAAAAAGGAAGAAGTCAAAATACGGGGTTGTATACACCATTACCGGTACCAAAAACCCCATGGGAGCACCTAAGCATGGATTTTGTGCTAGGATTACCGAAGACAGAGCAAGGAAGCAACTCAATCTTTGTTGTAGTCGAAAGATTTCAAATATGGCACACTTTATTCCATTTCAGAAGACAAGTGACGCCACATGCATTGTTGTACTATTCTTCAAGGAAGTAGTCAAATTGCATGGGTTTCTGAAAAGTATCAAATCGGAAAGAGATACCAAGTTTATGGGACATTTCTGGAGAACCCTATGGAAGAAAATGGACACAAGGTTGCATTTTAGCTCGGCGTATCATTCGCAGACAGACGGACAAACTGAGGTGGTGAATAGAAGTTTGGGAAACCTTCTAAGGTGTTTGACGACCGACAGACCCAAGCAGTGGGAGAACGTGTTGGCACAAGGAGATTTTGCATACAACAATTCTGTGAATCAGACGACAGGTTTGAGCCCATTCCAGGTTTTTTAGGGAAGAATTCCACATGAAGTGGTATATTTGGTCGAGTTACTGACGGAAATTAGGAAAAGCGCAGATGCAAAATCATTCGCAAGGCATATGAAAGAAGTGCATGAAGATATGCGAAAACGCATAGAAAAGAGTAATGCGGAATACAAGTTGAGAGTCGACAGGAAGAAGAAGCTATAATCATTCAGTGAAGGAGACTTAGTCTATGCACATTTGCGGAAGGAGAGATTTCCGACCAGAACATATAACAAGCTGAAGCTTAAGAAGATTGGACCATGTAAGATTCTGAGGAAGATTTCAGACAACGCTTATGTGTTGGAGTTGCCGAATGACTTGAGCATTTCACCAACGTTCAATGTCTTAGATATATACAAGTTTGAAGAAGGTTCAAGTAGCAGAAGCGAGGAGGTGTCGAACATCGAATGGATGGTGCAGATTCCATATCGACACAAGGAGGAAATCGTAGAAGTAATATAGGAACGTGAAGTCGAGCATACATGCAATTCGTAAAATAAATAATACGTAGTGTGATGGAAGGATGATGAGTTGTAGGAGGCGACATGGATTTTCGAAGAAGAGTTTAGGAGACTAACGGAGCAGTCGATTTATTTTTCACTTGGGGAGTCTGATGCAGGAGCATCAGGGCCTAGGAAGATCAGTCGAAGTTAGTCGACATGAAGAAGGCCGACCAGAGGGAGTGCCTACGACCACTGGTGTGGAAGAGTAGATTGGTTTTCGAAGTCAATGAGTCGAGTAGGAGCAGTCAGTGTGCGACCGACAAAAGCAGCGAAGGTCGAGATTCGACAGGATGGGTCGACAAACGACAAGATGATCAAAGGCATTGATGGTCGACATGTGTCGAACCTCGACTCCGATAGGTTTGGGAATGATCCCAGCAAGGAGGAAGGGGCGGACTGGCGAAGCCTTGGGATGTGAAAGGAAACCGACAGATATGTTGAAGGTTGATGGAAGGCAGTATGGTCGAGACATGGCCGACTACTGTAGCAGTTTCAGAAGGATGCGCATAAATTCAAGAAGATTACTTGGCAATAGTTCAGAATTGCTAAGGAAGTTATTAGCAGTTATTGAAGGTAGTTGGGATCGTTACAAATGTCAACACAGGCAGAGATTGTGTAGCACGACAGAGGCACTGACAGTTGCAGGTCTGCAGGATCTAAGGATATCAACAGATAGAGGAAGGATGTCTCGGGGGTCGAAGTGATCTCAGGAATAATAGGATCAGAGTAGAAGGCTTGTGTGCAGGCACAGAGCAGGCATTTCATTTTGGTCAGCAGAGGATCGAGAGAGTAGAGTTCGGGGAGAAGATTGGTAGATTGGAGAGAATAGTCACACATCTTCCAAACGCAAAGAAGATAGAGTCATAGCTCAGAGTTCCGCAGCGAATCGAGAGAGGGTGAAGATCGACACACTAAGATAGCACACAGTCAATTCTGTATCGTAATAGGCTAAGGCCGACAATAGTTAGTTATTTCCATTCCTTGCAGTTTGCATTATAACCGTTTCAGTAGAAGTAATATAAGCCAACTTTTGGCATCCTGTTTACATCTTGTCTATGTGAACGCGTTTGTTGTGTGTAATTGTTAAGCAAGAACCTTTTTACATAAGATGCCTTGCGTCAGAGAGAGAGAGAGAGTCATATATGTGTTTGTGATAAGTATGTTTTTAGTTCTCGACAATATGGAGATATCCATCACCAACATTAAAGGTGTTCATTTTAAGTGGAGCCACATAAGGTAAGTGAAGGTGTTCATTTGAATTGAGTCACATTTAAATTTCAACTATTCTATATATACACACACTTTTATTTTTTCTCGTAAACTTTACTCTCAACATCACCACATCTTGAGGTTTATAGATAGCGATGGGGATTAATCTCTAAGAAAAATCCTTGTGAGATCAACTTCCCTAAACTACACCTACAATCTATGAATTTTATGACCACGTTAGGGGTCTTTGGCGTAGGAGTTGGATATTCATGCCATTAAGATGTAGTGCACACTATGGATGGGTATGAGGGTTTTAACCATTTTCATGGTAGGGAAAAAATATTCTCATCCCTTCACGATGGTCATGGGAGGGAAACAATAGCTTTAAGATGTAAAAATAGCTTCTTAATATCAAGCACCAAAAAAGAGTTGGAAAACCACAACACAAGACCCCTATAGGGAATATTTGGCCTACTATAGGGGTATGGGTGCCACGAATAGGTCTTGAGCATCATCGATGCTAGTCGAGGTTTAACCAATGTCAAGGAAAGAAAACAAGGCCCTCAAGCCCCAAACAAAGGTTCTCCAAATTAATCGCCATGAAAACATCATAAACAAGAGCTCTGTAGGGGGTCTTTCAAATTCAATTTGGATGTGGATGTCATTAGAAGGTTTTTTACACCATGTGTTTCTTGTGGGACCTTGACCATGATTAAATAATGGAATCAAGTTCCTTATGATCTTGTAGAAGCTTCTTGGGCTTAAGAGCCTTGAAGGGTGCCAATTAGCATAGCTAAAATATGGAAGATTGTAAAAAATATAGCTAAAACACTCAATTGGGGCATTACTTGGAATAAGCTATGACTATGAGGAAAATTTGATGCCCTCCAAACACCATGTGAATAATGGGATAGGGTAATAAAGTACCTGTGGATTTGGTTCCAAATTGGTGTGGACGTTGCTTAAGGAAGCTTTGGATATATATAGCACATGATATGCTCAATATATATACATTTTCTCTAGAACTATATTAAGGTAGACCTCACCTATGATAAGATTTAAGCATAGATGAAAATGTCTAGAGGGGAATGATTCTTGAGTCGATGTGCATGCTTCTGTGCCATGAGTAGGCTTTGAGCAGTGGAAATGGGTCTTAAGGTGTAAATATGGTCATGTGAAATTAAGGGGATTCATCGCTAATTAGGGATTCTCCAGCTCGAGCACCATGAATAACACCTACAATTCATGAAGATTCTCTTGAAGCTCTATAACATAGCGATCGCCGACTAGGGGCTCTTTGACCTAGGTGTTGTATATTGGTGCCATTAAAATGGTTTAAGCATTGTGGATGTGTGTTAAGGATTTACCAAGGTTATGTTAGGGAAACATCAACATCAATCCCTTGACCATTGTGTTGTAACATATGCTATTACATATGACATGTACCGATTTTTTGCAATAAATTATTATTTATTTTATATTGTATAGTATTAATTTATCTATTTATTTATTATTTATTTATATCAAGGTAAGGTAGGGATAAAAAAAAGAAAGAATGAGATTTTTCTCCTTAGACAACCCTACAACAAATTATAGCAATAGCATGGCCATCCCAAATGGCACTAACCCTAATAACGAGGATACTACTAATAACTCTTTAAGCTCCCTGGGTAATTTGGATAAGATTGTCTTCATTCTCATTTTTCCTTAACCTTTTCCTTAAGTCCTTTTTAGACTTTAAAACACATACCTTTCAAGCCTGTGTTTTTCCATTTAGAATTATCTATATTTTAGTATAATTCTCAGTTTAAAAAATATAAATAAAAATAATAATAAAATCTATATTTCTTTATATTAAGAAAATTATTATAAGCTATTATAAGAAAATTATCCCCTAGTTTTATTGTATATTGTCTTTAAGTAATTTTAAAAATAAGCTATATTATAATGAACATTGCTCTCTTTAATTCTATACAGACTATCAAAAACAATTTGTTTTCCACTTAAATTCTTTTAAAAAACTAAAATATCATATCCAATACCTTATTCACCTCCTTTCTCACATTTTCACGATCACGGTTAGAATAGAATTGATTAATCCGTTTGCAATCGGTAGATCTAAGGGAAAGTAGAAAAGTGGAAGTGTGGAGATGAATTTTATAATATTAATATTATCATTAAACAACTTATCTTGATTAATAATAAAATTATTAAAAACAAAAAACTAGTCATCCCATATTCACCTTTGTTTTCTCCATATATTTTCTCCAAAACTAACCATTCTAGCAGTTAATGAACTTTTGTGTCAATGCAACACTCAATGAATTAAACATTCTCTAATTGGGAAGTGACTCATAATGTCTTAACCTTTTATATTTTGGATTTTATTTATTTATTTCGATTGTTGGAATTGGAGATATGGTTAGTTGAAATTGCCTAAGTTTTATTATGTTTAAAAAAAAAAAAAAAAAATTGGCATTTTTTTGGAGGCAAAACCAATAATTGCTGAATGTTATAATTTGGACAATTTAAAAAAAAAAAAATTCAAAGCTTTATTTATGAATCAGAAAGTCCAATGCATAAAAATTTTACATTTTGAATCATATTTTGGTAATTTTTTTAGTTGGAATGGTTGTATATTTTGGATATTTTTTTATAATTTTTTAAGTTAAAATGGTTAAATTGGAAATATAAATTATTACAACTGCATAAATTAAATTATTTTTTAATTAAAAAATTATATTTTTGCAATTTTGTTTTGCCAAAATCAACCTACTACTATGGTTGGAATTACATAAAATTAGAACTACATAATTTAATCAATTTTTCAAAAAAAAATCCAATTTGTAAACAAAAATTTCATAACCTGATTATGACTATAAATGACCCAAAAATCCAAAACCTAAAACGTTTAACAAGTTGCAATAGTAGATTATTTCTAGCGGGAGCACTCGTTGGATGCACAATTAATTTTCACATCCAACGGGTACCCACACTGCATACTTTTGACGGACCCTGCTGCCCCAAAAACAAGAAATACCTGAAAAAAAATGTGATGATGAGAGATTAATTGACAAGCTAACATAAAGAAAGATTTGCCTTAAGAATATATAAGTCATATCTTTTATCACCCTCAATTGCATTGCGTCCTGTTTATCCACTAGAAAATTGTGACCATCCAAACTTCTCAATGTCACTATGACGACTGCATTATGATTTTCCATTGGAATGGTACCAGCTGCACAGTTAATGGAATCAATTAAAAAAATCATATCTATTAAACAACTACATTATTGTGATCCATACATAACTCATAACAAAATTGATAAATTCCACAATTTATAACTAATACAAGCCAGCTACAACAAATTGTCTCGAGCACATCATCTGTATGAGTCACATGCTTGAATAATTTTACGATCTAGACTGGTTTCAACAGAAATTCTTGTAATGGGGTGGCAGGTGCGGGTGGGATCCTTTTTGGTCCCGGCGGAAATAAAATCGCAGACTTTGCTTGGGGACTAGGCAGGAAAACTAATAATGAGGCTGAATGGTTAGCTCTTATCTACTCCTTAGAAATGGCCTCCAACTACAGCATAGTCAATCTCAAAATCTATGGAGATTCAAGGCACGTCATCCAAATCATGCGAAGAGGATATGCCTCGCCAGGCTCAAAAGCAGATAGATATTTGCAAAGAATTAAGACCATTTCTTTATCAACAAAGGCCTCCTTCTTCCATATCCTCCGCGAGAACAACAGGGTGGCGGACTTAGCTGCAAATCAAGGAATCGCGCTCACAATTGGGCAAACTAAGGACCACAAAGGAGATTTAGGATTTCATTATATCCCCTAACTTATCAATGTCTTGGTCCCTTAAAGTTGTGTTGTGGATTTTGGTTAGGGATTTGGCCACAAGGGTCCATCCACACCCGTTGCCAAACTTTGGCCTTCCCCTCTCCTCGCTCTCTTACCCGAGCTCGTCCTCCACGTACCTTTTCACTTGCTCCTCCATCTGCCCTCCCGTCCTTCCCTCCACCTGTCCCCTTGATCTTCCCCCCGGTGTCAGCTCCCACGGGGCTTCCTTAACTCCCCCATCCACCCTCCCTACTCCTCCTTTCGCGATGGTTCTTCCTCCACATCTCCCCGACTCTCTGAGCCGTCTGTCACTTGAGGAGTTTGCCCCTTCTGCTCCTCGCCTTTCGCATGTGGAAATTTGGGACAGGGAGCTTGCCCCTTCTGCTCCTCGTCTTTCGCAGGCGGTTAATTGGGATACAATGCCGTCTATCAGGGCGGCCATTGCTGCTTTAAGCAGAACCCTGATAGACATCAAATTTGCAGTCCGAAGAACTTACGAGACGGTCTGCTCCAGCGTGAACCAGAACTCTGATATGGCGTCGGTCATTAAGCACGTCTGCAACCAGTTGTCCTGCCAGGATTCCAGGATCGATGACCTGGAACGAAATATCATAGAATTAATGGGAAAAGTTGATAGAATTCAGGAAGATTTGGTTGTTTACTTCAAAGCGACGCAGGGTAGCTGGATACATGAGAATACAACGGTGAACCAGGAAATAAATCAGTTGAGGGCGGACGATTCGTCTGTCAAGCTCAGGAAGAAAGGCTAGCCTAGCCCAGGTTTCATAAAATTTTTGTTTGGTTAATGTATTTTTGTAAACTTCTCTGCAATCAGTTTGTTAAGGTGTATGCCAGCTCTATGCTGGACATTTTCAGGAAGACTAAACTTAGAGATTACAATGTAATGCAGATAGTTTTGGTAGTGTTAGCTGGGCCTATCATCTCAGCTCTGTTAAAAACTCTGTTTGCAAGCCTGTAATGAATAGCTGTGCACAGCTTTATAAATATTATCTTTCCTCTATTACTGTTAAAAAAAAAAAAACAGAAATTCTTGTAAGATGAAATAACATAGATAAAATTGCTCAACAACGCTACGTATCTGATTTACACTGACAATTTAAATTATTGCAGTGAACCTTGGCCATTGCTAAACAACCATCCTTATATTAGAACACAACACAAACACATGGTTCCCACCTGTTTATCTTAAATATGAGCTACGCCAAGCTTCCCACGGTATACTATTGAGTTATTCATAGTTGTTTATAGATGAAATCACAACATGCTTTATTATTAATAAGTCATTAACATTATAAAATTTAGTTCACCAAAATTGAACATATCATAATCAAAGTTGAACATGTTAATTGGATTTACATTATTATTTTGGTTAATCAAAGTTAAAGATGTCAATTAGATTTACATTATTATTTTGGTTAATCAAAGTTAAAGATGTCAATTTGATTTACATTATTATTTTGGTTAATCAAAGTTGAAGATATCAATTTGATTTACATTATTATTATAGTTAATCAAAATAAAACATGTGAATTGGATTTACATTATTACTGGTAATATAATCTACATAATGAAGTGATTTATTTAAATATAAGTGGACAAATTCATTCTTCTCGGAATTAATTCAACATAATGGTTTTTGGGTACATCCACATAATAAAGTAATTTAACTATAAATTGACAAACTTATATTTCTGAACATGTAAATTGGTCCACATAATGGGGTGACATATTTAAATATAAGTGGACAAATTCATTCTTTTTCGGGAGTTAATTGTTTTTGGGTGCATTCACAGTGATTTAAATATAAGTGAATAAATTCATATATTTTGGGAATTAATTGTTTTCGGGTGTAGTATAAATATTCTAGGTTTTTAATCTTTTTCCACCAAGAAAATATTTTTTTACATAAAAATATTCTTTAATTATTTTTAAAAATAAATCAAAACCTTTAAAGACAATCAAAATCTTTAAAAAAAAATTATGGTCAAAAATCACATCAAATTAGTAAAGCTATAACTTAGATTAATAATTTACCTTCTTTATAAAAAAAATTTAATAAACATAAAAAAAATTAAATTAGTTAAAAATATAATTTACAAAAAATACTAAACATTCAATGTTTTTACCTTTCCCCACATAATCCTTAATAACCTCATCTCTCTAATTAGCTTTTCTTATAGTGTGTTAAATATTAAATATTATTACTAGAATTCAAAAAACTTATTAAAATTATTTTTGAGTATGCGAGATGGCCCAAAATTAATATAAAATGTACTTAATCTACATTTAGAAAAATTAAAAAACCAATCTTGATCATTAATTGATGACGATGATTATGAGGATTATCATCCATAAAGGACAAAATTTGGTGTATCTCTCCTTATGAAAATAAAAATGAAAATTTATTATTAATATGTTTTAGCAAGTTGCTTCTAGGATAAAAAAGGGGAGAGATCATTTCTTTATCATTTTGTTGAGTTATCATAGTATAATCTTATTGATATAATATATTACAGAGATCCTTAGTGTTGTATATAATGTTTATGTAGGTAGTGTTTGGCTAAGTAATTTTTTGAGGTAAAGTTTTGCAAAGTTTTGATGTGAATTGGGCTAAGGTAAAGTGGTCCGATGAGGAGCAGTCAACTCTAACAAAGTAGTCGAGAATCTCGGAAACTGTGTATTTTGACAATGTTAAGAGTGGAGTTAAGTAAGTTTGTTAGAAATTTTTGTTCACTTACATTTATGAGTGGAGTAGTGGGAGCGAGGCAGGCTGTGTGCGCCCTATAAATATATAAAGGGTTGGGAATTTTTGGGATTGTTAGTGAGTTAGAGAGCTAGTTGTTGTCCTATTTTGAGAGCTTTGTTCTAATGTCGAGAAGAATCACATGATCTGTAGGTTGTGTGCGCAGGTCTATCATAAGAGGAAGAGAAATCTATAAGTTATTGCAGACATAAAGTGTTTATTTTTTACTGTGACTCATGAACAAAGAAAGCGCTTTCATGGTTTTCTCCCGTTTTGGTTTCCACATTACATCTGGTGTCTAATACATATGTTTTGTGATGATGTGTTATGTTTATTGTTATATGTTACATTTTGATGAATGATTGATGATTTAAATGTATAAATGGACATGTTGGAATATATGTTAATATAAGTAAGATGTTAAAGGTATGCACTTTGGAGAAGCGTTAAGTAAAGCTATATGTCGATCTTAAGAATGTTGGGTTTCTGTCGCACCCCTTCGCTACTGCAAAAAATTGGTTCCCGCAGCTCCCATGGATACTTTGGGTGAGATTTCATCTGCTTCACAAGTGTTGCTGAAAGGGTTTAAACCCTTTCAGGCCATTATCTTGGGGTTTTGTTGGTGTTTAGTTGTGTGAACCCTGGTCGAAGTAGAAGTGCGCCAACAAATGGTTTCGTTGTTGGAACCAGGACTTATGTTGAGGGGGTATGTGGCATATGTGGTATCCTACTAATCCTGAGATCTAGGATTGGGTAGATCAAAAGGTGAGATATTTTTCTAAAGAACAAAAAAAACATCCCCGATTGGACGAAAAAATGTGGTTAGGTGAGTACATTTTCTCATATCTTCCTGAAGTATTTTTCAGTGAATTTCCTAATCTATTACATGAATGGTTGGAAAGGTTAACTGAGTAGAAGACGAACTTCCAAGGTCAGGGGTGAGCCTACGGTTTGGACATGTGAGCTAATCCGAACCCTTAAAGGTATTGATAAAAAAATATATCGATTTGTTTATTTTCTGGGTAGATAGTGTATTCGAAGGGTATATTACTAAATTTTCTATTGTTAGAAAATTATTAGACCTTAGACCTTATTCATACATGTATTTGTTGATTAATTGGTCCAAAATAAGGTTAATGATTACAATCCAAGGTTGTTAGAAGTTAGTTAGGGTTAAATGATGACTTATCCACCAAATATGGGCCAAAATATAGTCAAACTAGTTGTTGGGTGCCTTATTAATGGCCACCTCTAGCATTTATTACCACTCCTTGAACTAAGGCACCATGATTCCCCTATTTTAAGGAGTTTTCTTTGACCATGAGTGCCCATGCATTGTATCTAGTCATTTTGACCCTTTCTTGGCTGTTTTGGCCACTCCTTAGCCACCTAACTTCCACCAAATCTTATCCACCACATGTGTGAACCTCATTTTGGTCTTCCCATGCTCACCCAATGTTCACATGGACAATTCGTACCTGTTTGGGATGATTTTGGATCATATTGGTAAACCTAGGGGGGATTGAGGTCCAATGTAAGCTAGCCACTTGTAGGGCCTCCAAAGGAAATTGAATTCTTCCAAATGTTATATAAGGAAGATCACAACTCATTGTTGAATAATGGGTAGTTAATAAAATCTGATATTTGTTCATTTGTTTCTCTGGTTTTTTATCATTTATATTATTGGTTTTTTATCATTTGTGACTGGTTTTTTATCATTCATTTTCCAGAATTATTTTTGCACTAATATCTTGCATATTTAGTAATTTCTTTCAATTGTGAGGTAATCTATAGATGCTAGATCCTACTGTGATATATATTTCACATGGTATCAAAGATCTTGGAGCTTCTATTCGAACCAAGACTGTTTTAGGAGCGCACTAGAACAGTGGAGAAACCACATATATCCCAGGGGCCATTTCCTTGAATCCATTGGATAAATCCTTTGGATTCTACCCAGGGTGTGATGCTCTCCCGAATGTGCCTTCTATCAAGAAGGGTTCGAATCAGTTAGTTTATATCCCCTCTTGAGTGTTGATAGTTTTGCATTGTAGGTACAACAACTTCTACATGGATTCGAAAGTTCCTCTTCTTACTCCATTCAGTTATGTAGAGTGGAAGCCTAAAATGTGTGCATATATCAGGAGACAAGGTATCTATGATGTGTCCATTGGTGTTGAGAGTGAACCAGATTCTTATGAAGAGAAAAATCATTGGCTAAATGATTGTGACAGAGCTTTCAGAGCTATGTGTCTAGCCATGTATCCAAGTATGCACTACTTGATTGATTTTGCAGACTATCCATTTGAAGTATGGTCCAACTTGGATGTAACATCCCTAGAACTGAAACATTTTATTTTTTTGGAGAAAACATTACCTTAAATTTTATTGCCAATTTTTTATGACCAATGTGGTCAAGGATGACTGTAATTAACTATTTTTATTTATTTAATAAATTAAAAGTGGAAACACTCATCCAAGGGGGGGGACTATTGAAGAGTGTTCATTGACCCACTAGGAGGAATGAAACTGTTTGGGAGACAAGGAGATAAGTGGCAGCATCTAGAATCACTTACTAGTTGTTACAGGAGGCAACTACCCTATATTTTTGGTCATGATTCCCCCAAGGTGGAGGAGTTGAGCAAGTGACTCAATCAATGCTATAACTGACCAAAGACTTAGGAAAAAAGTTATTTAAGCCATCGAATTGAGCAGGAGGCTCACGTTTTTTCTTGGTATCCTTAGTGCTCGCTGAAAACTATTGCAGTTTGAGCACACCAGGAATTCGATGAGGGGTTGCTAACTAATGGTTGCTAGAGTGAGTCTACCATACTACTGAAGGTAGAGCTAGGAAGTTGCAGGTATGTTTGACTGTTGAGTTGAGAAGTGATTGTCATCCTACTCCTACTCAGATTTCTTTGTCCTGGTGGTTCAGTGAACGGGCTCGGGGGTCCTGAAGCAATCAATCTGACTGCTTCAAGGAGCAGCTTGGGAGGAACAGTCTCCTGTGGATGTTTGTCCAGCTTTGCTAGTTCAGGTTCTAACTAAGTTTCTTAATTTTACCTTGACATCTATGTTCGAGTTTTAATGATCAATAAAATCTTTGAATTTGAATGAATGCATATAGATGAAATAAATTACCCTCTGTATTTTTCCTTCCACCCGAAGGTGGTGTACTCTAGTACAGAGGGAAAATATTAAAATAGATGGTTTAATTTTTAGATGCATTTTTTACCCTTTCCAGTTACAAAAAGAAAACTAGTTTAGATCTACAGTATTTAGTACACAGATAGCGGAGATACATAGTCAGTAATTACTGGACCTTACACAATCTCAAGCAAGATTAAAGTACAAATAATACATTACTTTTATACCGTAGAACATAATAGCAATTATTCTACCATAGTAAGATAAACAATTGTTGTTAAGCTGATCTAAAACATTTATGCAATTCGTTCATCACCCAAACAAAAATTTATTGCATTATATTTCATCCTTGAAGATAACATTATCTCTTAAACATAACTATTGCAGGTCATCCAGGGCGGTTTCAATTTCGTAAAAGACAACCAGTGCAAATGGATATCATAATAAAATCACTCATACTATCAGGGTTAAACCCTTAGAACAGTTTATAAATCAGTGATACATTATTAGTTGTTAATCATTCAAGCTGAAGCATCCTATACCAGTTAGGGTAGCAAATGTACAAATTGTAAAATACTTCTTTTGCAAACTAGATGCTTGAAACTCTATTCATTCGCAAATTAGATGTAATATGTTGTGAACAGTCCATAAACCCTAATTTAGGTTTTGGGGTTGAATCCCTTGACTACCCCGTATACCGAGGAATTGGAGCTTGAACAGAGTGCACAGAACTCGCAAAGTTCGAGCCCACCTCAGTCAGGAACTTCACCATTCCAAAATGGCGTTGCGCACATATCATTATTTAAATTCCTTAAATATAAAACAATAAAAAGAGAATCAACACACATAATAATTAATCTTTACATGTAAATCCACGGAAAAGGAACTGTAACCAATCGCAAATCAAGTTCTACGGATAGGCTGGAAAGGCCATACACGAAAACTGCAGTATAAAAAGTATAACAACAACTATCAACTACCGAGATACATTTTCCCATTTTTTATGCAAACAGTAAAGGAAGTACACATCTAAAACACTAACAATACCTTACAGTCAAACAAATACCTGACTTGTAAAATGAGGAAGGGTCGTAAAACTGTGCCATCACTACTCAAGCATGGACTGACCATAAAAGCCTAGAAACACAAATAGGAATAGTATAAACCCTTAAAACATTTACAGAAAAGCTTAAGTACCATTCTCAGGAAGGTTCGTCGTTCACCCTTAAAATTGCATCCAAAGAACTAGGGTTCAAGTTCCTTGTCGAGACTTTTAAATAATCGACAGTCACTAATTCAATCTTATACAATTCAAATCCTTAAACCCATTCACGGGCCAAAAGCTTATTACACAGTCAACGTAACCCTAGGGTCGTGACAGCTAATTATAGACTCTAAATAACATAAAAGCCCCTGTGGAACCCTAATTACAAATGCCGAGAATCCTCATAATGATTTCGGGGCTTACCAGAGTTGTTACGCCTCCATTTGAACCTTCCTACAACTCAAACCAGAGTGCCTACCAGTCACGGCAACTACGAAAACAAAATGGTTAAAACTTATTACTTAAAATATAGTATATAAAATCAAATGCACAGTAAAAGAAGTGGTTGTTAAAAGCTTACTTGCTCGGTCTAACTACCAGAAGAAATTCCACTGTATGCTTGACTGTCAACGAGGGCTGAGGGCCGAGGGTCAAGACCAACCAGAGCACTAGAAAACCGTTTAGTCAAGCAGCTAACAACGAAAGAAAACAAGTATCAACAATAAAGGAGAGTTTAGGGTTCGTAATTATCGAGAAGCCAGATGGTAATTGGAGTACAAGGAACCATTAAGGTGATCCCGACGGGACAAATCAATTATTAAAAACCTTAATCAATACCCATGAACACATTAGCATCGAATCCCCAAGCTATAATTGGCATCAAACCTAAACTGCATAATTAATCAACAATTAATTGCAGAGTTTGTTGAGGGGACTATTGTCCACCATACACCAAGTTCGTATGGCTAGGATAATGAAACCCTAGGATTAAGGTCCAAGACCTAGGGATTAGTAGCTTGTCTATACCTGCCACGAAACATCCGCATAATCAGCACCATTATATATATAAAACCATTAACAAAGTAAACAGGAACTTAGGATGAGGACGCAAGGTCAATTAATACTGGGTCTATACTTACCTATATAATAAACTTCGAATGAATGAATAATCAAATAGATATATGTATATATGATATGTATGCATAAATGTATGATGAAAACTTGGTTAATAAAATAGCTAGATGTGTATGATGTGAATATGCATGAAAACCATACAAACACATATAACTATAGTATAATTGCACGTCAACAATGATAATAAATATATATTATACTTATACCCACACTCTATGCATAGTTAGAGTTATCCTTTGGTGGTAGGGTAAGGAACCCCAACATGATGGTACAACTTAGAGAACTAAGTACGCCCAGCTAACTCAGAAAGTATAACCAGTACGACAAGAATGAAATAAAGTAAGAGTGATAATCACAATACCCTCTGCATGTTCAAGCAAGTTGATTTATTAACGAAAATTAAACCAAGTAAATAATTTAAGAGATGGTCAAGAAGGATTTCTACCAACCATTGATGTGAAAACCCCACGTCCTCATAAAGGTCCTGTGCAGAATTTCAAAGTTAGGTGTTAGCTTCTCAAGCTAAGTAAACCCAGAATCTCGTCACAAGGAACACCTTGCACTGAAAGGAAACATAAGTATGACACTTGACAAGAAATGTACTTAATAAACTCATAAAATTAACATACAAGTTATAATTTACGTAAGATGTGTATTCATAAAAAAAAAAATCTTTTTATTTTTCAAATTTTTAGAGGTGTTACAAGTGGTATCAGAGCGCAAGTTCAAACACTAGGCCTGGAGAGAGGCTCAACTCGCGCATCCAACCAAAAAAGGAAATAGAATTCTAACTTATTTTCCTTGTTTTGTTTTAGCATATTCAGATTTTGTTCTTAGTAGGAAATGGAGGGAGCAGAGGCATCTGATGAGATTGGAACACAACCTAGTCATGGACCTGGCTTTCTAAATGATGCTAATATCTGGGTAGAATTTAATAACGATAGCCCAACTGAACCATTAAAATCAGTAAGAGAATTAAGAACTGAACTACAGCAAGTAAAAGCAGAGAATGAAAGAATATTAAGGGCTCAAGATGAACTAAAACATAAACTGTTAAGCAAGATGGGTAACGAAGAACAAGAACAGAGAAGAGAACATAAATATAAAACAGAAGATTAAACCTCCAAACATAAGAACAGGCATATGGCATCTTCGGATGAGGAAGATTTTTCTTCCTCTGATAGTAAAGTTAAAACACGAAGAAGAAAATATAAAAACTCTAGCAACAGTAGTGATAATGAATACAGGCATAAAAAGAGAAGGTATAAACCTTATGAGGAAATATCCGGGGAATTTAAAAACATTAAGCCCCCAACATTTAATGGAGAAGTTGAGAAGGGTGAAGAAGCCAAAGCATGGCTATTTGGAATGAAAAATTGTTTCCAGATTTACGATTACTCTGACAAACTAAAAGCTAAAATGGCTATTTACAACTTAATTGGAAAAGAAGACATTTGGTGCAGGACATTAAAAAAGTAAAAGGTATTAAAGAGAAAAATGTAACTTGGAGTACCTTTAAAAGATATTTTAAAAAGAAGTTTATGTTTGAACAATATTTCGAAGAAAAGTCTAAAGAATTTTACAACTTAAAATTGGGCTCAATGAATACGAAGGAACTAAGCAGCAAATTTCTAAGTCTGTTAAGGTATTTGCCATACATAGCCGAAGAAAAGCCTAAAATACAAAGGTTTCTAACCTGTTTGCCATACCATATTAAAGATTGAATTGAGTACGATAATCCTAAAACTCTCGAAGAAGCAATGAGAAAAGCTAACTTCTGTTATGAACAAGAAAAGAAGAAAGATAAAATATTGAATTGGAAAGATTAAAAGATGAACTATTATGAACAATGAAGGAAGAATTTTAATAATAATCGAAGGTTTGGTAATTCATGAAAATTTTCTAATCCAAATTATAAAGGAAATGCATCACAAAGATTTTCGGCAGCAAGACTGAATTCACAACAGAATTTTTCTAATACAAGGTCTAATGTTCAATCGAATACACCAGCATTAAGGAATAAAGATGTTATTAATATACCAATAAAACCTACTGAACAAAAAGGACCAGTAAAGTGCTGGGAGTGCCAAGGGCCACATTATTCAACCAATTGTCCAAACAGGAGGAAGAACCCCAACAATGTACCCACAGTGCAGGCAAATCCAACTCTTGGTGATTTGGAAAATGAAGTGCACCGGATCAACGCAGCATTGGAAAACCATCAGGAAGACCATCAAACATCTATGGTCGAAGTGGAAGGTATGATCTTCGATAAACCTATCTCTATCTTGATTGAACCTGGTGCCAGTTTAAGTTATGTTTCACCTACTGTAGTAGAAAAGTGTAAATTGCATATTAAGAAATTTGAGAAACCTTGGTTAGTCCAGTTAGCAACCAGAACAAAAAGAAAGGTAAATAATTTTGTAGATGAATGTGAACTGTTAATGAATCAGTTTATGAATCAAATAACATTGAATGTATTGCCTTTAGGTTCCTATGATGTACTGATTGGAATGGACTGGATAGAAAAACACAAAGTAGTACTAAATTGTTTTGAAAAGACTTTTACGTATTTAAATGCTGAAGGAAAGACTATTTTGATAAAAGGTATACCTAGAAAGGTTTATGTTCGAACAATTTCTGCACTTCAATTAAAAAGAGTTGTACGAAAAGGGTGTAAGATGTTTGTTGTGAATGTGATCAATGATGAACAAACAAATAAGGAAGATAAAATCAGACTTGAAGATATACCAATCCTGAAGGATTTTTCAGACGTATTCCTAGAAGAAATTCCAGGATTACCTTCGAAAAGAGATCTGGATTTTACTATCGAATTAGTACCCGGAGCAGTACCAAACTCCAAGGCCCCTTACAGGATGAATATCCTGGAGCTTAACGAAATTAAGGCACAATTAAAGGAATTAATCGATAAAAAATATATCAGACCTAGTGTGTCCCCTTGGGGAGCACCTGTAATCTTTGTTAAGAAGAAGGATGGTACGTTGCATTTATGCATCGAATACCGCCAATTAAATAAAATGACGATTAAGAATCGATATCCGTTACCCCGCATTGATGATCTATTTGATCAAGTGCGCGGGGCATCGATATTCTCAAAAATTGACCTGAGGTCTGGATACCATCAAGTCCGAATCAAAGATGAAGATATCTTTAAGACTGCATTTAGAACCCGCTATGGGCACTACAAATTTGTGGTTATGCCCTTTGGACTAACAAACGCTCCTGTAGTCTTTATGAGTTTAATGAATAATATATTGCATAAATATTTAGACAAGTTTGTAATTGTGTTTATCGATGACATTTTAGTCTATTCCAAAACTAAAGAGGAACACGATGAACACCTAAGGATAATCTTACAAGTTTTAAGAGAACATCAACTTTATGCTAAATTCAGCAAATGTGACTTCTACAAAGACAAAATCCAATATCTAGGTCACGTGATTTCTAAGGATGGGATCACAATTGACACAGACAAGATAAAATCAATTAATGAATGTCCTATCCCGAAAGATGTGACCGATGTAAGATCATTCATGGGGATTACTGGGTATTACCAGAAATTTATTGAGGGGTTCTCAAGAATCGCACACCCCATCACCTCGTTACAAAGAAAAGGAAAGAAGTTTGTGTGGGACTAGAAGTGCGAGGAAAGCTTTAAAAAGTTAAAGGAATTATTAACAAGTGCACCAATTTTAAAAATTGCGGACCCCAACAAGAAATTTTTCGTATGCACTAATGCATGCAACAAAGGTCTTGGCGGAGTCTTAACTCAAGAAGGACATGCAATAGCTTATGAGTCTAGGAAATTAAAAATACACAAACTGAACTATTCAACTTATGATTTAGAGTTGGCTGTCGTGATTCATGCCTTAAAAATGTGGCGCCATCACTTAATCGGCAGAAAATTCATTTTAATGACTGATAATAAGGGTTTAAAATATCTGCTAGATCAACAAAATATGAACGCAAGGCAAGCTAGGTGGTTAGCTTTCCTTAGCGAATACGATTTTGAGATCCAGCATATCAAGGGTAAAGAAAATAAGGTGGCAGAAGCATTAAGTAGAGTTTCCAAGTTAAATTACGTGGTAGCAGTAAGCACTTATAAAAAAAACTGGAAAGTCACTTTCAAGAAGGAATTAAATTAGATAAAAATTATTAGAAATTATACAAGAAAATTGCAGAAAATGAATCTGAAAACGTAATTTCATATTTCAATTTGAATGAAAATGGATCAATTCTATATAAGGACAGATTGTATGTCCCAAACGTACCAGCAATTAAATTATTAATCTTGAATGAAGTACATAAAAGTCCTCATTCTGGACATCCAAGTTATCAAAAGACTATAACCATGTTAAGAAAAGAGTATTTCTGGCCTAATATGAAAAATGAAGTTGCAGAATTTATAGCTAGATGCATTGAGTGCCGGCAAGTTAAGGCTGCACATCGACATCCAGCTAATTTGTTACAGCCTTTACCAATCCCAGATTGGAAATGGGAAGTTATTAGCATTGATTTTATAAAAGGTTTACCAAAAAATCAGAAACAGAATGATTCTGTCATGGTAATGGTAGATAAGCTTACGAAAGCAGCTCATTTTATACCAATTAAGACTACTTATAAAGCTGCAAATATCGTTGATATTTTTATGAAATAGGTTTTTAGATTGCACAGGATACCCAAGGTAATAATTTCTGACCGTGACTCCAATTTTACTAGTAATTTCTGGAAATCTTTATTTAAAAGTCTAGACACTAAACTCAATTTAAACACAGCCTATCATCCGCAAATGGATGGGCAGACTAAAAGAGTGAACCAAGTGTTGGAAGATATGATTAGGATGTATGTTAGCGATCAACCCAAGAAGTGGGAAGAATATTTACATCTTGTTGAATTTGCTTATAATAACCACTATCAGGTTTCAGCTAAAATGAGTCCGTTTGAAATTATGTATGGTCGTAAATGTAACACTCCCGTTTGATGGCGTAACCTAGTCGATAGACTAATGTTAGGACCAGAATTGATTAGGGAAATGGAACTAACAATGAAACAAGTGCAGATCAATTTAACAATTGCACAAGACAGTTAGAAGAGCCATGCAGATTTAAAGAGAACACAGCAAGAGTTCCAGGTGGGTGATCATGTTTTTATAAAGGTAAAGCCCCGAAAAATCTCTTTTAAACTGGGGAGTTGTGCCAAGTTGGCACCCAGGTATTGCGGACTGTTAGAAATACTGTCAAGGGTCGGACCAGTGGCTTATCAGTTGGCCTTACCACCTAACCTTAAAGTCCATAATGTATTTCATATTTCGATTTTAAAAAGGTATATACATGATGCTAATCATGTGATTAACTGGAATGCTATACAGGTGGAACCCAAAGGATATTTTTTAGTGGAACCGAACTGTATCCTCAACAAAAGGGAAATTACACTTTGGAATCGCACCAGGACATGTAAAGGTGCAATTGAAGAACCTTAGTCCAGATGAAGCAACCTGGGAGTTGGAGAGTCATATGTGTTGGCTTAAATCACTATTCTAGAGGTTTCCAATATAGACCCAAGTTCTTGGCAGTTTGAGGAACCAACAAAACCCCTTTTCACCGGCCCTTTCAGCAACAATCTGCAAGCAGACTGAGGTCTCACCCGAGGCGAAGGTATGGGGAGCTACGGAATCAGGTTTCCACAGCTATGTGATGAGTTTTTTAACACAGATTCAATAAACAACGTGCTGTAGAGCCTGCACTGCGGACTGACGCTTATATAGGTTAAGATGTTGCACCATCCGCGCATCCAAGGGCTGCGCGATGCAGATCTTATTCAATAGTAGTCTAGCGCCACTAATAGTTGCGTTGCCTTCTTGAAACTTAACTACTTCACTTAACGAGACCTTAACAACTATTATCCATCCACTATTCCCTTGTAGTATTGATCTTATGATTTATGTAATACGACAAGCATATTATACTGCGCACTGTCTTTTTGTTTAGTGATTATCCAACCAATTCATGCATTCACAGACCTACAAATACTTGTTCATCTTCCATTCAATTACATATGCGACACTTAACATATTATTCCCATTCTCTTGGCAAATACATATAAAAGTAAAACACATAAGCTGGCAAGCATGAGTTCAAGCATCCATGGTAAGCAAACAAACAAGTGCAAAATATATAAACAATCACACAACGCAGTATTTAACATGGTTCACCCTCAGGATGGGAGCTACATCCATAGGAACTATTGTTATATTAGTCTTTGGGAAGGGTACAACAATTCTAGTCTGTGCACTCAGTTGCAGACTCTCTTTTCTCTCAATAGGCCTCTGCGCACATAGCTTGCAGAGCCTTTACAAATTTGTCTCTTAACAAGAGATTTCTCAATAATAATCAACAATAGAGAATCAACAACCCTTTCCCTTACAAAATATGCCTTATTTATAGATCATGCCCGTAGGTCATGTCTTTACAATGCATGGAAAAAAACCCTAAGGTTCCCAAAAATTGGTACGGATACCCGCCACCCTTCCTGTCGTCGTCACCAGGTCACTCCACTTGCTTTGGCCACCTGAATGGGACACACATGGCTCTAAAAACCTTCTGACAGCCGCAGTCACCACAAAACGGTTGCACTGCATCATGGCCTGTCACTTTCCATCCCTTTAGCCTACTTGTCTTCGTCGAGTTAGTGGCCTAGCTCCTTAACCACTTGTCGCCACTCCCTTTTACCGGTCACTTCCCTTGTCCTTCATTCCGCTTCTTACCCAAAATAGGTTGCTTACCCAGCTTGACCTTCGTCTGCACTTCTTCACCAAAAGTAGCTGTTGCGTAGGCCCTGCACACCTGCACTGCTGCATCAAAACTGCATATATACTCCAAGCTGTGCATTCCTCAAAACCGTGTCTTCTGACTTTGCATCCCAAAAGTTGTGCAGCTCCCAAAAATGTATCCTTATCAAAAAAATTCTTACTTGGGCCATGCCCAATAGGCCCCTCACACTAACTTGTGGCTCATCCCGAGCCACTTCAATCCAGCTGCTCCACCTGTGCCTCTTTTGAAATTCCTAAGCGGGTAGTGAAGTCTTGAACATTTGCACTCAACCTTGCAATTACTTCCTTTAGTTCTTTCTCATATCCCTTAACCGTGTTTAGCATTTCATCCGTGGCTGGCTCTTCAATCTGTTCCTTAACTTTGGCCTCTGTTGCCTGAAGGTCTTGCAACCTTATTTCAATCTCATCTGTCAAGGTGAGTGCTTCTTCTTGCAATGGCTGTAACCTCACAGAGGTTTCAGCTTCCTTTGCCCTTAAAGCCTCGGGCTCCTTCCTAAGTACTTTGGTTTGATCAAATGCGTTCCTCTTCTGTCGGACCAGCAAGTCCTTCATGGAATCATTTGTGGAGTCCACTTCCTACTGCTTTCATTGTATGTCATCGTGGATCTTTTGCAGCTCCGGCTCGTCCTGCAATATGCTCCAAATGTTTGAAACATCATCTAGAAGTATTTGGCATCGCACAACTGTTGTGCATATGTCCTATGTAGAGGCCCTCAGTGCCTCTTCTCTAGCTTCTTGCCCCTGCTATGCCATATTAACTGGTCATCGTGCTGCCAGCTCGGCGATCTCTGCCTGATGGGAGGCTTCCATATCTGTAATCTTCTCCGCGTGGTTAATTACCAATCCCTTCATTCTTTCCTTCAAACTATCAATAGCAGCGCCGATCTGTAGGATAGCCACCTCAACTTCTGATTCTTCTTCAACTTCGGGGAGCCGCGCGTATAATGCTAACACTGCTCCTTTTATCCTGCGTTTTTTTTCTTGAGTGCGTTGAAGCTCCCTTTCCTTTTGCTCACATTCTCCTTGTATTTTTCTATAATTCTCTTCATATTGACAGCTGATTGTGCGAGACAATGTCTCACTCGTGCATTTCATGGGATATCTGGGTGTGCAACTGGTGCAACCCTTCAGCTGGTAGCATAGCTATATTAAGTTCCAATTGTTCAAGCAGTCTCATAGTTTCTGTCATCTCATCTGTTGGGAACAGAATGGACCCTAGCGCAATCTTGACAATGCGCGTCCATGTTGTAAAGGCAGGGGACCTACGCATCGTCTCACTTGGTGCCCCCAAGTGGTCATCATGGACCGGCTCCTTACTCAAATCACGATGGACTTGCTCCATCCATAGGACCAGACTAGTCAATTTATTGATATTTTCCCTGACCTCTTCGGTTCTTCGTTATCTTCTAAGTGCACTGACACCTGCAATGCTATCTGTTCATAGTCATCATCATGAAGCATTGCGTCAAGCGGTTGTTTGTTAGCTTTGTACTTCTTCGTTTGTGGCTTCTCCGGCGTCTGGGTAGCCGGTTCCTTCCTTTTCTCTCCTACCTGCGAAGCAGGTGTTTGGACTGGTGTGATCTGGACCTCTGGGTTCTTGTTTATTTTTTCATCCTCTTCTTCTTCCGGAGATGTAGTGATAACAGTATCCAGTGCATCTTCTTTCCAGTTATCAAGCCAGTCCTCAATGACCAGCTCAATCATTGGCGCGCTGAGCTGATATTGGTCGTCGAACCAATGCTCTGTTGTCATGCGTGGCTGTATCTAGATATAGTGTAGGGTAGCCTTGAAAATCATCTTGGGCCTATACATATATTTCACCTCCTTTGTGATGCACGGGGTCTTCTCTATAACCGCGCATAACTGCTCGAAATATGTTAAAAATTGCATATTGTTGATTTGTTGCTTCTCTGGGCTTGTGGATGCCCACATGTTTGCAAAGCAGACTGTGTGGCAGTACTCTGCTGCTAACGACAGGCCATTCTGATGCATAGGCTCTTTCCAACCTATGAAAGTAATAGGTATTAGAAGCCAGCTAAAGTGGAAGGGTAACCCCTTGTCCTGGTTATCCTCTATATCCAACAAAAACTCATTGAGCATAAAGTTTTCCCAATTATACTCATGGCCATCCATGGCTTTGGCTGCTAGGGCCACAACTGATGCGATCACTTCCTTTGGCCTTGCCTTCCTCAGCAGCCTCCCTGCCAGTAATTAAATAGTGAACCACAGCGGTTCAATTGTGATCGGGTCTGTTTCGTATCCTCTGCTTCCTCTTACCAATTCAAACTTTGCCTTTATCTTCGCGGCTAGTTCCTGGTCATCTTTCTTGCCGATGAATTCTACAGCAGGGTCATCGCCCTTCTTACTCAAACCAGTAATCATTGCTATCATTTTGATAGTGATATTGACCTTGAAGTCCAACTAGATGTATCCCTGGTGTGTACAAGATAGCAGCATACACACCACAGCCTTGCATTCTTTGCTGCGGTGAAAATGTGGGATTCTCAACAGGTTGAGTAGACTAGGCTGGGCCAATGGCAATGCCTAGTCCATTGGAACAACCTCTAGGTTCTTTGTGGTCGCACCCTCTTTGCTACACATGAACTTATTCGGCTGTAGGTGTGGGAATTTCTCAGCGTCCATTAGATCGTGATCAGCAAACTTGCAGGTAGGACTTCTGCCAAGCAAATCCTCCTTTGCCCGGACATGCTTTGACATCGGAGGCAATGGGATCTCGTATTTCTCATTCTTCTCCAATTTCCTTTCCAGGGCATCACTCTTCCACGGACTGATATACTCAGGAATGAACCACACAGGTGGTGGCGGGCTCCCTTATGGAGCCGCCATCTTAGAAGCATCTGGTGCCTGTGATTTTTTCGGTGTGGCAGCCGGGTGCTTATCTTTCTTTTGTTGTTTCGGCTGGTTCGACTTCGGGCTCTTGGACGAGCCACCCCATTATGGTTTTGTCTACTTCGGCGGCGTCACTCTGCTTATACCAAAACATTTGAAAGTGCCAAGGATCTCTTCCAAGTTCTTCTCTTCGGACATAAACTTAGCGAATACTCATGCTTCTGGTTGCTAAGTGCTTACAATCTTCATAGTTAGTAAAATTTCAAACTCACAGTAACACGCATAAGGAAGATTTGGCGAATATTTATAGAGCCATTACCCGATGGTTTTCCTTCATCATATACTTAGAGATTGAATGTTGCATCTGTTTCCAAAATCTCAGCTGGATCTGCACCTTATGTGACATTGACTGTAGCGGGAACAACTAGACTAGGCATTAAGTGCTAGGTGTGCTGGACGAGATCTTGTTGGAATCTCGATATTTTTCGCCATAAAATATGTTGAGTCAGATTAAGTTTCCTTAAATGCTGAGGTGTAATGGTACTGGCAGTTGTATGACAGGCTAGCGGGCAATTAAATGTTTAGTCCGTTGCCCGAATCCCGTTACGATCTTAATCATTTCGGTTTTTACTATGGCCGGACAAATAGGATATTCCTTTAATGCGGGGTTGTGTCAGTGCCGCCCTTTTTTGAATAACGGCTTTACTAACCGGCCGACAGTTGTCATGGTTACTTACTTCTGTCATAATGCGTTGGATGCTTTGACAGTTTGCTCTGTTAGCATCCCTTGCCCTTGTGTCTTCAACTGCGCAACCGCGCTACGGTTTATGCCTTTCCTCGCAGCTACACATAGTCCATAGTCATCCTTTTCCTTTTGACCAGCGCAGCTACCTTTCCAGCTTCGTAGTGCGTGACACTTGGCTGTGAAGTTTGTACTTTCTCTGCCTTCTTTGGTCGGTGCAGCTACCTTTCCAAGCTTTGAGCTACGCAGTTCTTCTTTTCTTTCTATGTTTCTCCTCTTTTTTTTCTTTTTTTTTTTAGCGGATGCTGCGGGGTAGGGCTCTCCTAATAAGGTTTTAGCCTGCTTCCATTGAATAATCCAGGTAAATTTTCTCCTGCTAACGTGGCTAACTGAGCTGCGCCACCTTTAATAACATGCACAACAGTATATGGACCAAGCCAATGCACTTTAAACTTTCCAGGAAACTTCATAAACTTGCTATCATATAGGAGGACTAGATCACCAACCTGAAAGGTCTTGTTTTTTATATGGCGATCATGCCATGCTTTTTCTCTTTCTTTTTGCACTTGTTGGTGAAAGCCTGCGATGAAACGATCCTCCTCCAAACCAACCAAGTGTAGAATCCTTTCTTCTAGTGCATCGCGGTCTTCCATGCTTGTGAATGCAGCTATTCTCAAGTTGGGGACAATGTACTCCATTGGCATTTTTGCTTCCTATCCATAGGCCAGCCTAAAAGGTGTATGGCCAGTCAACGTTTTGCAAGTAGTTCTATATGATCATAAAACGGATGGAATGCACAGGTCCCAATCATCCCTATTCACATTGCATACCTTGGTTAGTGCATTCTCCAGCACTTTATTGAACGCTTCAACAGTTCCATTTGCTTTCGGATGATATGGAGTACTTCCTTGATGGTGAATGTGGAACTCTTCTGTCAATGCCTCAATGGTTCTGTTCAAAAAGTGAGTTCCTTAATCACTCATCAAAATCTTCGGGAATCCAAACCTAGTAAGGATGTCTTCAAATATGAACGGTGTGGCAGTACCTATGCTACAGTCATTCACTGGATTCGCTTCTGCCCATCTAGTGAGGTAGTCAGTTGCAATAATAATATACCTCGCACTAGTTCTTTTTTCCAGTGGGTTTATAAGTCCCACAAAATCAATTGCCCATTTTTCAAATACATGTAATGTCAACTGTGGATTCAATGGCATTTCGTCCCTGCGCAATGGCCTTCCTATCCTCTGACAGACATCGCAGCTCAAGCAGTGCTCCTTCGCATCTTTGTGAATCGTAGGCCACCATATCCCTACCCGCAATATCTTCTGCACAGTGGCTCTTCCTGCGTAGCAACCTCCTACTGCTCTAAAATGTACATCAGCTAGTATGAATGGTTTCTCATGCTCTAACACACACCTGCACAGTACTTCATCCGACCTCAATTTATATATCTTTCTGGCAATTATGGTGAAGTCTGTTTCTCTTACTACCAGCTGCTTCTTCTACTACGTAGTAAACTCTATGGGTGCCAACCCAGTAGTCAGAAAGTCTATGATATCTTTATAGTATTCATCCGCTATCTGGATAGCAAACAATTTCCCATCAGGTAGATTGTCTTCAAGGTTCGTAGGATCTTCGCCTGACTCGATCCTTGATAGATGATTAGGTCCTAAGTTCAATATGCTTGGCTTACCCACTATTTCAAAGTCATACTACTGAAAGAGTAATAGCCATCTGCAGATTCGCCCCCCTAACACTAGCTTGTTGACCAGGTATTTCAAAGCAGAATGGTCAATGAACATAGAAAAGTGGGCACCCAATAAATAGTGCCTGAACTTCTGCAGTGCGTAGACCATAGCTAGGCCTTCTCTCTTAGTGGTGGTATAATTCTTCATTGCAAATGAGAGATTCTTGCTCGAAAATGCGATGGGATGGTCAATACCTCCCTCTCCTAGTTGTGCTAAGACAACTCCCAATGATATACATGAAGCATTGACATGGACATGAAATGGCTTCTCCCAGTCTAGAAAAACTAGGATTGATGTAGTTACCATTTTCTCTTTCAATGTGTCAAAGCCTTGTTCACACTCTGCATTCCAGATGAACGACATATCCTTCTTTAATAGCTTCTCCATAGTTGCGGTTATCTGTGCATAACCCTTTATAAACTTCCTATACTAACCCGTATGCCCCAATGTAATGTGCAGCTTCTTTACTGAATTCGGCGTGGGCAAGTTTACAGTGACTGCGATTTTCGCAGGATCAACCATCAAGCCCTGCTTGCACACAATATGTCCCAACAGAATGCCATAGGGTACACAAAACATAAACTTATTCAGGTTTAATGACATTTGATGCTGTCTTCATCTTTCTAGCATCAATCTGAGATTTTCGCAATGGTCCTTCAGCAACCCGAATACTATCCAATCATCAAAATAAGCTTCTAAAAACTTATGCATGAAATCCTTGAATGTTGTGACCACAACTCTAGAAAATATGGCAGGCGCGTTCTTCAAACCAAATGGCATTACTATGTACTGGAACAACCCCCACTCCATGGCAAAAGTGGTCTTGTGTCTATCCGCGGGATCAATTCTTATCTAATGATATCCCGAAAAACCATCAGTAAAGGAATAGTCCTCATTTCCTCCAACATTATCAATCACCTCATCAGTGAAAGGAGTAGGAAATGGGTCATGCATCGAAGCATCATTCAATTTTCTGAGATCCACACAAATCCTGATCTCGCCTTTTGTCTTCTTATCTTGGACAACCATAGGGCTTATCCACTCAGACTATTCGACTGGCTCAATTATCCCTGCGTCGAGCATTTTATCAAGTTCTGCCTTGACTCGTTCTTTGTATCGTGGGTTCATCCTATAAGGCCTTTGCTTAACAGGCTTTACGCCTGGCTTAAAAGGTATCTTCATAACCCCTAAATCTCCCAAAATGCCCTTAATCTCTGTAAACTTTGTCGGGAATAAATCATGATACTCATGTAACAGGTATGCGATCTTCGTGACAGTTTGATCATCCCAATAATCTCTAATATTTGCAAACTTTGGCTCTTTGCTGGTGCCAATGTTCACTTTCCATGTTTTCACAAGTCCGCTCATGTCTGGAATTTCCAGCGGAGGTCCCTCTACATCGCGCGCTCCTTCTGATTAAGGAATGCTTATGTTGCGTGGCTCCTCCTCATCACTTCCTTCTTTATCTTCAACCTCTTTAGCTAGTTTATAACATTCCATGGCATGTTCTACCTATTCCTTCCATTCTTACTGTAGGCTTGCAGGTAAGCTGTCAGCTCCAAAGAATTCCTCTAATGTCATGTTTCTATGTGGACATTCTGGTCTGAATATTCTTTCCTTAATAATCTGCAGTGCATCATTTATGGTAGGACTCTCGTCTTCAAAACTGAAGCTCTTCTGGAATTTCGCAATCAGGGTAGGCCAATTTGTAGTTTCCCTACGCAACTCCATATCCAGGTACCATTTCTTTGAAATTTCTTCCTCCAACGTGTGCACAAACAGATGCACCCATTCCGTCTGTGGTCTCTCCTCCCATGCTTGTGAACAAACCTCAATATGCTGCCTTGGATCTGTCTGTCCATTATATTTTTCAAAAGGTAGTGTAACCTTGTCAGTAAACCTAATCTACATTTTGATTCTACATTGATCCCATGTGGTCAATGTCTGCTTATGCACAGCCCACCATCTGGCAGGTGTCTTGCACAGTGCCATATCTAGTGTTGGTAAGCGATGTTCATCTGCAATTCCTACAGTATATTCTTTGATAAAGGAATAAAAATTAGATAAACCATTGTAGGTAGGGATCGGGCTTACCTCCTTTCCAATCCAGTGCAGTGACTTTGTAACCTGTGCGCATCTCCTTGCAGATACTTCATGCATATGACTTTGCCAATTTTCCAATCCTGCATCAGAGTCTGAGATGCAATAACTATTGCATCTCCAGCTGAGTATTCCATCTGCAGTAGGATTAATATAGTCTTCCTGGTTTGTAGTCATCTTGTAAAGTCGGTCCAAATCTTGAGCTCTAGATTCCTCCTGAATCGATTCGCTGTATCTGTCTTCGTCTGCAGGGTCCAGTGGTGCGATGACCCTGAGATGATTTCCTTTGAAGATCATCTTCTTTGTCTTCAAGTTTATGATGGTGAGGTTATCTATAGACCAGTCAATTCCTAACAGTGCAAGAAAGGGTTGACTATCATCCACAATCTCGATAACCTCGAAGTCTGCGTAACTCTACACTCCATCAATGTCAACAATTACGTTGGCTAACCGTCCAAACGGTATGACCTTCTCCTGCTTGTCCATTCTCAACTAGATAGGTGACCATAATAGCTTTGGTCTCCCCATCTGCTACCATGTCTATTTAGTTAAGACATTTACTTCAGATCCCAGATCAAGGATGATCTCATCCATTTCATAATCTCTTATCTGTGCACTGAGTGTCATTTCTCTGCCTGTTCTCTTGTGTTTCTTGATGTGGTGAATTTCACTATCGGTAGTTTCACTTTCCCTGCGCGGTTCATATTGATCTAACAACTTTTGCAACTTTTCTATAGCGTTTGGACTCTTCACCAACTTCATGCAGCTCCCGAGGAACTGTGCAATAGAGGTGCATGTCTCTGCTGCAGTGCTCGTTCTGTCATAAGAAGCCCGCATATCTTCTATATGCGGTGTTTCACTGTGTAACGGGATTCTTAGTGATCTAGGTGTTGACTCTTTGAAGATATCCCACGCTTCTTCAAAGGTTTCTCTTTTTTTTTCTAAGTTGAAAGCAAGTGCTTTCCCATGAGCTTTTCTTATCCATATTGTTTCAAGAGGAGTCCGCTTAGTGTTAAAATCTCCTGAAGTCGAAGCTTTTGCTCCTCTATCTCTCCCTGTCGTAGCGCCACTTCGCGTCACTACATTGATACTGCGATCCGCAGGCCTCCTCTCTGCTGCGATCAGTTGGATGTTTGGGTTCGACGCATCTAGCCGCTTTCGTTTCTTCATTTCTACCTCTAACACTAGGCAATCTTCAATAACATGATCAAATGATTTACAATAATTACACGTAGTGCATGGGTTGTACAGTCTCTATATACATGGCCTACTTGGCCATAGTTATAAAATATTACTTGACCTCGGCCTCGTCCTTGCATTGGGCCATTATTCCTTCCTCTCTCGCGGCATGCTCTGCAGCCTCTGTATGCTCCTTGATCATGTTGTGCATTATCTTGTTTATGCGGAGTCTATTCTTGGACTCTGTACACTCCTCCATACATATGCTCGATATCTTTCTTTCTTTCCAACATGAGCTCATATGCGCGGCAGTTGGACTGATCATGCCCAACTGACTTACAGAAATTGCAATATAGGTTTTTAGGTGTTCTTACATATTTCTATATTAGGTAGCAGTCCTCTGGTCAGTATCCTCTAGTTTTGCAAATTTCACACCATGGCCCTTAGGTCAGATTTAATGGGTTTGGTCCACCCATGTTAAGGAAATATTGGAATAAAGGACAGTGATCCTTAGTGTGTCCTTCTCCCTTACAGCATGTACACCAGACTTCCTGTCTCTCCTGCTTTCCTTTCTTGATATCCTATAGTTTTAGTGTTAGGGTATCCAACTGGGTCTGAATCTGCGACATCCTAGTGCTAGTTTCTCCAATCGGTGAAGCTTCCAACTTCATCGCGATCTCCAAGGCTTCTTCCTGTGAAGCCACTTTCTGTTGGATCAACGGTTGTCTGATATGAGGCAAAAACACGGCTATAAACCATTCCTGGTTCTGTTGCAGTGCAATAACGAAGCTTACTTGGTCCAACAGTGTCTTAAATTTCTGATCAAACTCCCAAACTATCTCATTAGGTTTCTATTTGATCTCTTTCAACTCTGTTATGCACTGCGATTCTATTTTTGGATTCTTAAATTCTGTTAAGAGTGCAGCCTTGATTTCTACCAGGGTTCTATTCTGTCCTTGTGAATACTTCATGAACCAATGCAAGGCTCTGTCTCTAAAAGTGGTGACGAGTTGTGCTTGCTTAACAGCATCATCCTGGACTTGCTTTACACTCCATACGGCTTCACATAGAAACCAATGTTGATCAGGGTCTTCTAGACCCGTTCCTTTGAATATCAGCAGTTTGATATCATTAGCCATCCTCCTTCTAGGTGGCACAGTTGAGTAGTGCTAGAGATAATACTCTAAGGAATGACCTGAGGTTGGACGTTTTGAAGTGGGACAACCTGAGAGGGAGTAGGCTGAATAGCTTGGGAACCCTCTCTTGCGGTGTTACCAGTACTAACGTTCTGCGGTGCGGGTTGCGTGGTGTTCGCAACCGGCGGGTTCTGAGACAGGGGAGGCGTGGTATGTGGAAACAGCTGATTCGGTGGTGTAATAGGCTGATACGTGGCTGACAGAGGTGCGGTTTGATTATCGAGCTCACATGGTATCTAGTTATCTACGCGGAGTCCATGTGGTCCAGTATTTTTCTCAACGACGAACTTGAATCTCTTTCCACTTCTCAGGTTATGGGTTTCTTTGTAAGAGCCACTATATGTACTATCTACCATGACAGATTCCAAAAATTTCACTGCATTCTAAAAATTCCTTTCTCAGCTAAAATCATTTTAATGTATAAACTGAGGTTGCTCATATACCTACCTCTGAATCCCTTGAAAAACTCTCTTTCGGCTGTGTTGTAGGACTTTAGCATGTCCACAGCAAACTGTATCACAAAGATATGTAGTGTATTGTCGACCTAGAAGTCGACTGCTCTCGTGAATGGACTGTCTACTGCTTTGAGCCTTTCAATAAGCTCTAGTGTGCACTCAGTCGGTGTGTCTTGTGGTGTACAGTTTCTTTTCTCTGCGAGCCTTGACAACCACTTGTGTAGCTCATTTCCAAAAGACACCCAGAAAAATTCGTGAACGTCTTTCCACAGGTATTTGTTCAACCACTGGATGTCAAAGAGATGCGGGTGTCTATTCTCCTTTCTTGCAAAGTCTCTCTCTGTCTTGTCACATCAAGCCCAGATTTCTTTCTTGTCTGGATGCCAAAAGTCAATACCTAGCAAAGCTTCTTCTTCATCACACATCACGACTTCAACTCATCACGGATTCTTAGCAGAGCAACAGAACCATTTGTTGGCTTAAATCACTATTCTAGAGGTTTCCAATATAGATCCAGGTTCTTGGCGGTTCGAGGAACCAAAAAAACCTCTTTTCACCGGTCCTTTCAGCAACAATTTGCAAGCAGACTGAGGTCTCACCCGAGGCGAAGGTATGGGGAGATGCAGAATCAGGTTTCCATAGCTATGTGATGAGTTGTTTAACACATATTCAATAAACAGCGTGCCGTAGAACCTGCAATGCGGACTGATGCTTATACAGGTTAAGATGATGCACCGTTTGCGCATCCAGGGGTTTTGCAATGTGGATCTTATTCAATAGTAGGATAGTTCCACTGATAGTTGCGCTGCCTTCTTGAAACTTAACTACTTCACTTAACGAGACCTTGACAACTATTATGCATCCGTTATTCCCTTGTAGTATTGATCTTATGATTTATGTAATATGACAAGCATATTATACTGTGCACTGTATAGATCTTTTCCTTTAGTGATTATCCAACCAATTCATGCATTCACAAACCTAGAAATAATTGTTCATCTTCCAGTCAATTACATATGTGAAACTTAACATATTATTCCCATTCTCTTGGCAAATACATATAAAAGTAAAACACATAAGCTGGCAAGCATGAGTTCAAGCATCCATGGTAAGCAAATAAACAAGTGCAAAATATATAAACAATCACACAACGCAGTATTTAACATGGTTCACCCCCAAGATGGGAGCTACATCCACGGGAACTGTTTTTATATTAGTCTTTGGGAAGGGTACAATAGTTCCAGTCTTCGCACTCAATTGCAGACTCTCTTCTCTCTCAATAGGCCTCTGCGCACACAGCTTGCAGAGCCTTTACAAAATTGTCTCTTAACAAGAGATTTCTCAATAATAATCGACAATAGAGAATCAACAACCCTTTTCCTTACAAAATATGCCTTATTTATAGATCATTCCTGTAGGTCGTGTCTTTACAATGCATGGCAAAAAACCCTAAGGTTCCCAAAAATTGGTGTGGATACCAACCACCCTTCCTGTCGTCATCGCCAAGTCACTCCACTTGATTTGGCCACTTGACTAGGCCACACATGGCTCTAACGGCCTTCTGAAAGCCGCAGTCACCATAAAAAATTTGCACTGCATCATGGCCTGTCACTTTCCATCCCTTTAGCTTGCCTGTCTTCGTTGAGTTAGTGGCCTAGCTCCTTAACCGCTTGCCGCCACTCCCTTTTACTGGTCGCTTCCCTCGTCCTTGATTCTGCTTCTTACCCAAAATAGGTCGCTTACTCAGCTCGACCTTCCTCTTCACTTCTTTACCAAAAGTAGTTGTTGTGCAGGCCCTGCACACCTACACTGCTACGTCAAAACTGCATACATACTCCGAGCTACGCATTCCTCAAAACCGTGTCTTCTAACTTCGCAGCCCAAAAGCTGCGCAACTCCCAAAACTGTATCCTTATCAAAATTGTGCCTACTTGGGCCACGCCCAACAATATGCGGGCAGCATATCCAGATCTGTTTTAGAAGGACTCAAAGGACCCTTAAGAAACATTGAGGATGATGTTTAGCTTAAGATGGGGTGTTTGTAACATCCCTAGAACTAAAACATTTTATTTTTTTTGAGAAAAACATTACCTCAAATTTTATTGCAAATTTTTTATGACCAATGTGGTCAAGGATGACTGTAATTAACTATTTTTATTTATTTAATAAATTAAAAGTGGAGACACTCATCCAAGGGGGGGGACTGTTGAAGAGGGCTAATTGACCCACTAGGAGGAATGAAACTGTTTGGGAGACAAGGAGACAAGTGGCAGCATCTAGAATCACTTACTAGCTTTTGTAGGAGGTAACTACCCTATATTTATGGTCATGATTCCCCCAAGGTGGAGGATTTGAGCAAGTGGCTCAATTAATGCTATAACTAACCAAAGACCTAGGCAAAAAGTTATTTAAGCCATCGAATTGAGTAGGAGGCTCATGTTTTTTCTTGGTATCCTTAGTGCTAGCTGAAAACTATTGCAGTTTGAGCACACAAGGGATTCGATGAGGGGTTGCTAACTAATGGTTTCTAGAGTGAGTCTGCCATACTGCTGAAGGCAGAGCTAGGAATTTGTAGGTCTATTTGACTGCTGAGTTGAGAAGTGATTGTCATCCTACTCCTACTTAGATTTCTTTGTCCTGGTGGTTCAGTGAACGGGCTCGGCGGTTGTAGCAACCGTATCTGGTTGGACTATTAATAGTTCAATCTGACTTTCATATTGAATGATAAATAAGAATAATATACTAGATGATGATGATAAATTTACAATAAGATCACCTTTATAGGGCTTGAGCAAGCATAACGAAGGGTTACGCCCTTTCACTAGTAACCTAATAATCTATTAATTTATAAATAATAATATTAATTAAATATTCACAGCATTGCCTTCCCCTTAGGAAAGCTTTGTCCTCAAATCTTGAGTATTTTTCCTAATGTCGTCCTTCATTCATATTCAGCATCGGTATTAGAATCGGACATGATTTCTTGTGCAGAGACTTGGACTTCCTTCCCATTGATGATTTTGCACTGTATTGTCTGATTGTTCTTGCGTTTATGGCCTGGGCTCCAGTCATCACCGCATCGACGACATATGTTTTTCTTCTTTTTTCTATTATCAAAGTAACTATTAGATGACTTTGATCTATTTTCCATTTCATAGGCATATGGTTGAGGTTTGTGGCATTGATGGCCGGGTGACCAAGTATCTTCATAGTACCTACATTGTTTCTCTTTTTCTTGTCGATAATGGTTATCGCCTCTTGTTTTTATTCCTTCCAATTTGCGTTCTGCGGATTTTGCTTTATGTCTTGCTACTTCTACGTTAGGTATGTCATGTAACTTTAACTCTTTTTGGAGGTATGGTTTAAGACCTCCTAAATAGGTTTCGAGTCTTTGCTTGTCAGACAACCCAAATACTCGTGTCGATAAGGATTCCCACTGATGTGTGAATTCCTCAATGCTACCAACCTGTTGTAATCTGGTAAGTTTACTGAAAAATTCATCTTCTTTAATTCCTTGAAACCTATTAAAAAAATCATTTTTGAACAAGTTCCAGGTGGACGCAAAATTGTCTCTCTTCCACCATAAATACCAATTATAAGCATACCCTTCCATATGCATTGATGCACATTTCACCTTCTCCTCGTCAGATTGAATATTGTAAATGTCGAAGTATTCTTCCACTTTGTTTAGCCAAGCAACGCATTGGTCTTCATTTCCACTGTATTTCGACAACTCTATTTTTTCCTTAGGTGGGTACACTATATAAGGATGAAATTGACTGCCTTTTGCTTTATGGTTTGATGGTGGATCGGAACTACTGGATGATGTAAGTGACATATTTGAACTACTTCTATGTTGGCGGTGCTTTTTAGATTTTTTACTCTCTAATATCTTACTGATAGCTTCTATTTTGTTGTTTAATCGTTCCTCCATATTTGGCAGTACTTTTGTTTCTATCTCTTGCTTAAGCGTCGCATTGTTAATCTTTATTTCTTTTTGCAATGCTTCTTGATTCTTGGCAAGTGCTTCCTATGTGAAAATATGAAATGAGGCATCTAGCAAGTCTAGACCGCTAACTCGGTCTATCTTAGGCATTAGTCTTTGTAACACCTCCATTAATGTATTATGGTTCTACGTCATGGTGCTCAAGTTCTGGGTTATGGTGTTTATGTTTTGATTCATAGTACTCATTTTTTCATCCAAGTCTTTTTGTTTTTCGTTCAGAATGTCAAATTTGTCATCCAGCCTTCTTTCTAGTACTAGAACAACTTCGTCTTTGATTTCTTTTTTAAGCACTCTATTGTTATTTTTCATCTCTTCCTTCAAGTTTTTTTGGTTAGCGACGAGAGATTTGATGTCCTTCTCCATTTTTTCAATTTGCTCTTTTAGTTCCACCATGGTTCTTGACATGGTGTGGGGAAGTGAATATTTGGGAGCAATCTTGGCCTAAATTCCTTTGGGAGGGATGACACAAGCTTAATTACTTAATAATAATTGATATTATTAAGGTTGATAATGAGAAATATAAACAAAAATAACAATATAATTATTATTATTAAAAAATATAATAATAATATTATAGATTATTTAATTTATAAAAAAATGTTAATAAAATATAGTTATAATAATAAATTTTATTATTATTATCGATTACTAATGTATTTTTTTTGGATCAGGTTCAGTGGAGCAGAGGCCACGACGGAGTGCTGCCTTGGAGTTGAAGGGAGGTCCGGCATGGTGGTAGAGGAGGCTGGGAGTGGAGATGGTAGTAGGGAGGAACTACGAGTGGAGGGAATGAGTTGCAGAAGATGGAGAGCAGTGGTGGAGGTCGCGGGAGGCGGAGATGGTAGTAGGGAGGAGCGATGAGTGGAGGGAATGAGGGAGCCGACGGCTGAGGGCAGGTGACAGGGAGCTGGAGAGGAGTGGAGCGGTGGTGGAGCGGGAGCTGTAGCGCGAAGGACGAAGCCAGACTGCGGTGGATCGTGGCGAAGGGGTGTATTGAGGGGGGGTGGTTGGGAGGGCGCAAGGATGAAGTGTTCAACAGACTGGAGGGGGGTGGAAAAAGGAGGGAGGATGAGCAGGGGGTGGGCATGGAACAAGTGGAGTGGGGAGCATAGGGTGCAGGCAGAAGCAAGGATGACAGTCAATGAGGAGAGGGCGAGTGCGAGGGACGTAGTGGAGAATGGGAATGCAAGAATTTGGGGGTGGATGGAAGTGGCATGGAGAGTATGGGGAAGGTAAGTAGAGAAGAAGTGGAGCGTGGAGATAAGGGAGGGGAATTTTAGGAGAGAAGAGTGCAACGAAAGGAGAGGTGAATGTAGGCTGGTGAAGGTGGAGGTGGGTGGGTTGGAGTGGGAGGACGGGGGATGTGATGCATAGAGGAGAGAGTCGAGCGGTGATGGGTGGAGTGTGGGAGTAGGAGCGTACAGGAGGAGGTAGTGGTAGCTAAGAAGGGGGGAGGACGGCTAAAACAACAGCTTGGGAATGAGAGAAGGAGGATGAGCCAAAGCCGAGCTCAGGTCGAAGGAGCGAATCTGCTCTGATACCAAATGTAGCAATCGTATCCGGTTGGACTGTTAATAGTCGAATCCGACTTTCATATTGAATGATAAATAAGAATAATATATTAGATGATGATGATAAATTTACAATAAGCTCGCCTTTATAGGGCTTGAGCAAGCATAATGAAGGGTTACGCCCGTTCACTAGTAACCTAATAATCTATTAATTTATAAATAATAATATTAATTAAATATTTACAACAGGGGCCCTGCAGCAATCAATCTGACTGTTTCAAGGAGCAAGTTGGGAGGAACATTCTCCTGTGGATGTTTGTCCAGCTCTATTAGTTCAGGTTCTAACTAAGTTTCTTACTTTTACCTTGACATCTGTGTTCGAGTTTTAATGATCTAGAAAATCTTTGAATTTGAATGAATGTATATAGATGAAATAAATTACCCTCTGTATTTTTCCTTCCACCCGAAGGTGGTGTACTCTAGTACAGAGGGCAGAGATTAAAATAGATGGTTTAATTTTCAGATGCATGTTTTACCCTTTCCAGTTACAAAAAGAAAACCAGTCTAGATCTGCAGTATTTAGTACACAGATAGTGGAGATACATAGTCAGTATTACTAGACCTTACACAATCTCAAGCAAGATTAAAGTACAAATAATACATTACTTTTATACCGTAGAACAGAATATCAATTATTCTACCATTGTAAGATAAACAATTGTTGTTAAGCTGATCTAAAACATTTATGCAATTCGTTCCTCGCCCAAACAAAAATTTATTGCAGTATATTTCATCCTTGAAGATAACATTATCTCTTAAACAGAACTATTGCAGGTCATCCATGGCGGTTTCAATTTCTTAAAAGACAACCAGTGCAAATGGATATCATAATAAAATCACTCATACTATCAGGGTTAAACCCTTAGAACAGTTTATAAATCAGTGATACATTATTAACTGTTAATCATTCAAGCTGAAGCATCCTATACCAGTTAGGGTAACAAACATACAAATTGTAAAATACTTCTTTTGCAAACTAGATGCTTGAAACTCTATTCATTTGCAAATTAGATGTAATATGTTGTGAACAGTCCATAAACCCTAATTTAGGTTTTGGGGTTGAATCCCTTGACTACCCCGTATACCGAGGAATTGGAGCTTGAACAGAGTGCACAGAACTTGCAGAGTTCGAGCTCACCTCAGTCGGGAACTTCACCATTCCAAAATGGCATTGCGCACATATCATTATTTAAATTCCTTAAATATAAAATAGTAAAAAGAGAATCAACACGCGTAATAATTAATCTTTACGTGTAAATCCAGAGAAAAGGAGCTATAACCAATCGCAAATCCAGTTCTACGGATAGGCTGGAAAGGCCATACATGAAAACCATAGTATAAAAAGTATAACAGCAACTATCAACTACTGAGATATATTTTCCCATTACTTATGCAAACAATAAAGTAAGTACACATCTAAAACACTAACAATACCTTACATTCAAACAAATACCTGACTGGTAAAATGAGGAAGGGTCGTAAAACCGTTCCATCACTACTTAAGCATGGACCGCCATAAAACCCTGGAAACACAACTAGGAATAGTATAAACCCTTAAAAAATTTACAGAAAAGCTTAAGTCCCATTCTCAGGAAGGTCCGTCATTCACCCTTAAAATTGCATCCAAAGAACTAGGGTTCAAGTTCCCTGCCAGGACTTTTAAATAATCGACAGTCACCAATTCAAATCCTTAAACCCCTTCACGGGCCGAAATCTTATTACATAGTTGGCGCAACCCTAGGGTCGTGACAGCTAATTATATACTCTAAATAACATAAAAGCCCCTGTGGAACCCTAATTACAGATGTTGAGAATCCTCGTGATGATTTCAGGGCTTACTAGAGTTGTTACGCCTCCATTTGAACCTTCCTACAACTCAAACCGGAGTGCCTACCTGTCACGGCAACCACAGAAATGAAATGGTTAAAACTCATTACTTAAAATACAGTATATAAAATCAAATGCACAGTAAAAGAAGTGGTTGTTAAAAACTTACTTGCTCGGTCTAACTACTAGAAGAACTTCCACCATATGCTTGACTGTCAACGAGGGCCGAGACCAACCAAAGCACCAGAAAACCGTTCAGTCAAGCAGCTAAGAACGAAAGAAAACAAGTATCAACGATAAAGGACAGTTTAGGGTTCATAATTATTGAGAAGCCAGATGGTAGCTGGAGTACAAGGAACCATTAAGGTGATCCCGACAGGACAAATCAATTATTAAAAACCTTAATCAATACCCGTGAACACATCAACATCGAATCCCCAAGCTATAATTGGCATCAAACCCAAACTGCATAATATTAATCAACAATTAATTGTAGAGTGCGTTGAGGGGACTATTGTCCACCATACACCAAGTTCGTATGGCTAGGATAATGAAACCCTAGGCTTAAGGTCCAAGACCTGGGGCTTAGTAGCTTGTCTGTACCTGCCACGAAACATCCGCGTAATCAACACCATTATATATATATATAACCATTAACAAAGTAAACATGAACCTAGGATGAGGGTGCAAGGTCAATTAATACTGGGTCTATACTTACTTGTATAATAAACTTCGGATGAACGAATAATCATATAGATATATGTATATATGATATATATGCATAAATGTATGATGAAAACTTGGGTAATCAAATAGCTAGATGTGTACGATGTGAATATGCATGAAAACCATACAAGCACATATAACTATAATATCATTGCATGTCAGCAATGATAATAAATATATATTATACTTATACCCACACTCTATGCATAGTTAGAGTTATCCTTTGGTGGTAGGGTAAGGAACCCCAACATGATGGTACAACTTAGAGAACTAAGTACGTCCAGCTAACTCAGAAAGTATAACCAGTACGGCAAGAATGAAATAAATTAAGAGTGATAGTCACGATATCTTCTGCATGTTCAAGCAAGCTGATCTATTAACAAAAATTAAACCAAGTAAATAATTTAAGAGATGGTCAAGAAGGATTTCTAGCAGCCATTGATGTGAAAATCCCACGTCCTCAGAAAGGTCCTGTGCAGAATTTCAAAGTTACGCGTTAGCTTCTCAAGCTAAGTAAGCCCGGAATCTCATCACAAAGAACCCCTTGCACTAAAAGGAAACATAAGTACGACACTCGACAAGCAATGTACTTAATAAACTCATAAAATTAACATACAAGTTATAATTTACATAATATGTGTATTCATAAAAAAATTAAAAAAAATCTTTTTATTTTTCAAATTTTTAGTGTTACATTGGAAAAATATCTTGATAAGTAGAAGAATGGTGCACTGAGTGAGCCTATGGACACCTCATCATGTGATCTCCCTCCTAATGTTTTTGCTTCTACTCTCTTTGATGAAGTTGTTCAAGAAGATCAAATGGAAAAATCTTCACCACAAGTTCCTGTTGGTACAGTTCTCTTTGATTCAAATGATTCCTCTACATGTTATGAAGTAGAATGTGAAGAGACATCATCTATTGCACAAGATGTTGCTGCAAATGATGAATATACAACAAATGGAGCAGCCATTGTTGAATAAGAACTATCTCTCTACTCATTGTTCTCCCATCATACTTCTTCCACTGAGGATTCTCTATCAGTTATTTCTCTAGAAGATAAGCATTCTTCATATGAGTTCGTTGATGTGCAAAGTTGTGGTTCCTTGGATAGTTTGGAGTCTAGATCAGATTATGGAGTTCATGCATTCTCACTCCTTGGTCCCATGGCTCCTCTCACTTCCTACATGGTCACATGCACACTTCCTCAAGGTTCTGTTGAAGATGGAGACAACATGCATTCGCTTGGGTTTAATCCTCAAGGACATCAAGTTTCATATGGTTCGAAGTTCAAGCATTTGGACCATCTACAATCATTTGGAGTTGATCTCCAACCCCTTTATTCTCTCATGAGTTTTCACATTCGAATTTTGAGGATTATCGATCAGTTCTTGCAACTCACTTCCAGTATGGAGTTGATGCATTCTCTCTCACTGTCATGCTTCCTATCCACTGTATGTTTGGAACTTGTTCTCAGGGTTACATAGAAAATGGAGGACAATATCATTCACTTGGTATTGATTCTCAAGTTCATCAAGTATCATTTGGATTTGTTTTGGCCACTTTGGTATGATGATCAAGTCTAAAGAGTATCTACTTGCGCTTGCTTCCATAGTTGCAGATATCAAGCATCTCATCCAAGCATGGGAGCAACATCAACTTCTTCCAAAGGAGAAGGTTCCTCCAGACATCTGATCAAGTTCACACCTACTTGAGTTTTGGAGAATTTTATTTTGGTGTATTTCATGTCCACTTTAGAGGGGAGGTTTTATTTCCCATGTGGTTTTCCTCCTTACCTTGGTTACATGGACTAATACAAATTGTTGTTGTAAAAGGTGACTTGAGCCTTAGTTGCCAAGGCCTTATTTTTGTTATCTACAAAATTCTACCTTATGGGGGGGTGTTAGAACATTATTAGACCTTAGACCTTATTAATACATGTATTTGTTGATTAATTGGTCCAAAATAAGGCTAATGATGACAATCCAAGGTTGTTACAAGTTAGTTAGGGTTAAATGATGACTTATCCACCAAATATGGGCCAAATATAGTCAAACTAGTTGTTGGGTGACTTATTAATGGCCACTTCTAGCATTTATTACCACTTCTTGAACGAAGGCGCCCTGATTCCCCTGTTTTAAGGAGATGTCTTTGACCATAGGCGTCCATGCAATGTATCTAGTCATTTTGACCCTTTCTTGGTTGTTTTGGCCACTCCTTGGCCACCTAAATTCCACCCAATATTATCCACCACATGTGTGAACCTAATTTTGGTCTTCCCATGCTCACTCAACATTCACATGGACAATTCATACCTGTTTGGGATGATTTGAGATCCTATTGGTCAATCTAGGGGGGATTGAGGTCCAATGTAAGCTAGCCACTTGTAGTGCCTCCAAAGGAAATCGAATTCTTCCAAATGTTATATAAGGAATATCACAACTCATTGTTGAATAATGGACAGTTAATAAAATCTGATATTTGATCATTTGTTTCTCCCGTTTTTATCATTTATATTACTGGTTTTTTATCATTTGTGACTGGTATTTTATCATTCATTTTCCAGAATTATTTTTGAACTAATATCTTGTATATTTAGTAATTTATTTCAATTGTGAGGTAATATATAGATGCTAGATCCTACTATGATATATATTTCACATCTATAGACACCGTAAAATACTATAGTACTACTGAAAGTGATTTCTTCCAAGGACCGCGAGGTAAGTATTTGAAATCTTTGAAGCTATCGATTAAGATGATACTATGTGAAAAAGGGGTTATGAGAATGGATTCTGGCGATTAAACCACTAGTCCACGGAGTTTCAAGATGTTGGTATTGAATGGTCTGAGAGTATGTTGTGAGAAGTGAGATGATATGAAAAGGGAAGGAGATAGTGAAACAGATGAAGAGTGTGGTCTACTGCAAAGTGGAAGAGTATTTCAGTCAAGTAAGAGGAGGATAAATGCGACAAAATTAAAGGGTTGCAGTGTGACTGAAATACGGGACTACGAACTAGTACCACAACTTGAAGAGGAATCTTTTAACAGAGAAGAAACTGAAGAAGAAGAAGATCAGCTTGCTTCGGAGGATGATCCTACTAAACAAGATCAGACCAGACATTGTGACATACCCGTGACCCCACGTGCATCTCCATAAATTGAGGTAAGAAATACTAGTTCGTCGTAGTTGATTCAAGTGAATAATAGTAGTAGTAGTCAGAGTAATACTTCGACAAATAAGACTACTATAAGTGTTGGTCCTATATTACAAAATCAGTTGATCCCTCCAATAAACAGAATGGATGGGGATGATATGAAACTACCAATATTTAATGGAAATGGGTCAGAGGATCCATAACAACATTGGTTCTTATGTGATGTATGTTGGACTATTAAGCAAGTACAAGATAATAATAATGTAAAATTGGCGCAACTAATTATGGCCTTTTGAGGCCGCGCATTGGATTGGTTTATGAAATTCTCAAAAGTAGCTAGTGGACAACCACCGAAGACTTTGTCATAAGTTAGATATGGTTTAAAAGGTGAATTTAAGAAGCCAAAATAAGAGTCACGGTGTATCATTGAACTCAAAGAGATCAAGCAATTTAAAAATGAGTCTATTTGGGACTTCAACCGGAGATTCACAGCATTGATGGCTCGTGTAAGTTTTCAAATGACTAATGTCCAACATAAGGAGTGTTTTATAGTTTCTTTACTACCACATATCAGAGTTCCTTTGATGCAGCAAAATATTGTGCTGCAAACTGAGGCCCTTGAGTTGTCGATGAACCTGGAGGCATCACTCATTGGAGATACTGGAGCTCATATGGCTTAAATCTAGTTGCATCTGGAGAACCTGTCAATACAAATCCAAGATATTAAGAAAGGCAAGGAAAAAAAGAGAAGATGTTTGGCGTAGAAGATGTAAGGAGGAGGTCCACTCAAAAGATCAGTGCATAGCTTTCCATGACTATATTTCTATCGGAGCTCCTAATCAGTTGAACCCTAGGACTGTACTATGGTGTAGAATTTGTCAAACTAGATGGCATCAACTAGAAGAGTGTTACTTGTTACAGAAAATTGTAAGTACCCCACAAAAACTGTTTTGCAAATTTTGTCGATCAGTCGGCCATGATGAGAAGGACTATCAGGCATATCAACTGCTCATAGAAAGAACTGCAGATACTAATCATATGAAAGGTGAGGAGCAATGAGAAGGGAGTAGTACATAGTTTAAGCAACCAAGAGGTGGTTTTTGAGGATGAGAACAAGGAGGATTTGGTTGCGAAAGAGGCCAGGTAATATGTTACAACTGCGGTATGCCATGACATTTTTCTAAGGACTATACAAACCATTGTTTGACCTATACATACTGTCAAGCACTGGATGATACTATTGAAGATTTCCCACAACTAATAGTGAAGTGGAAAGATAACGAAAATCAGAACCAGAACCAGAATGTCCATAAAATATCATCCGAACCTAGACAAGCTCATCCAACTGTCCCTATCATGACAAGAAGAGGAGCTGCCATGAGAGTATATAGAAAAACATGTGCAGACCCACAATGTCCTAAAATCAGACCTACAGTACAACGAACAGTACCATTTGATGTTAAGAAAGAAAAGCATACATTTATGGATGCAAGGAAGGAATTTACCACAACACAGAGGGGACCTTCAACATCCTCTGTGCCAGTCTTTGACAAAGTCCCTATATACGACATGTCAGTCTAATTGAACCAATCAGCTAAAAAGAGAAGCTCAGGGAAGGTAAGTACACTAAAGAAATTTTTAAGGACCTGTTTAGAATTAGTGAAAGATGAAACTGCTTTAAAAGAGTTTCAGGATTTAGTTGATGAATCAGAGAGAGATATGTCTCAAGAAAAGGTTTTAAATAATTTGCAAAAGAGGACAAGAGCTGGAAGGGAGTTGCAACTTAATGCACAGGTCAAGGACTTCGACATGGATTTCATTATTTTGGATCTGGGGTCAGATGTCAATATCATAACTAAGCAAACATGGGAATATATTAGAAATCCTAAGTTGGTATGGCCTCTTGTCCAATTGCGTTTAGATAATCAACAAAAAGTAATACCATTTGGAAGAATGGTGGTTGTCCATATTGACATTGATGGTCTTCGAAGTTATGCCGACTTTGAAGTTATTGAAATTGTATATGAAACTAATCCATATTTGGCATTGCTTGGTATTGATTGGGAAATTGAGAACCAGAAAATTATAAATCTCAAGAAAAGGTTGATAATGTTTGAAGGAGGGGAAATGCGAGTTCTCGCACCATTAGATCCAATGGAGGTCTCAAGGCATGTCGAACCTGTTGTAGAGGAATATACCATTGTAAACTTAGAAAATATCTATAAGGTTACTTCAAGAATGGATGACTATGCTAATCCAACTACAGATGATACATTGAGTTGGTGAAGTGTTAGCTCCTGTTCTTCAGACTTGGGGGAAGCGTTGGAGAATTGGTAGAACTGACTACATGAAGTATCTACAAGAATATGTGCTCATGTTACCAAATCACTTCCCTGGGTTGGTAAATAGGTATGTGATCTACCTACTTATGAGGGGATACCTAATTTAAATTTTTTCATTTCTAATTTTGAAGGGTACTTGAACAACAAAGAATACTAGCTTTAGACGTATCTTTGAAAGCTACCCTAGTAAGGTGGTGGTCTACTCATAAGTCGAATATACATAGTTGGTCATGGTGTAAAAGGTTGCTTGAAGTCCGATTTGGAGAATCCATGTACTATAAGCAAGAAAATTATAATGGGTTAACCAGTCTAGTAGATCATCTGGCATTATGTACAAGAGAGTGGGAATATATACCGAAGCAAGAGTGGGTCCACATGTTCATTCATACTTTAGATACCATCCCGTGAAGTTGGTATACATCATTGGAATTTCGACAAGGTACAATAGATTGGGAAAATATGGATATTAATTTTTGGAAGACATTCAGTTATGAAGTTGAGAATCCAATGATAGACAACACTCTACAAATAATCAAGGCCAAGATCTAAAAAGAGATACTGGTAAATTTTCCCAACCTGCCACAGTGGAATACGACACTCGAGCAACTAATGTAATGCTATAATATTTCTGGTGATCTAGATTATGATCCAAGGGATGTGAATATCCCATAAATAGAGGGAAGTCGGAAGTTGGAGGGTATGGATATTAAGTCTAATAAATTCTTCAATGCATTGAAAACAAAGAAGGTAAATATTGGGTGAAGTGAAAATCCTAAGTTTGCTAATATTGGGGATTACTGGGATGATGAGACTATAGGGAAGCTTACTGACCTATTACATGAATATCAAGATCTGTTTCCTACAAAAATTTTTGAGATGAAGGGTGTTTCTGGTGACCTAGGAGAAATGAAAAACCCCTTAAAACCGGATGCAAATCCAGTTAAGCAGCGATCGTACATATTGAATCCAAAATATAAAGAAAATGTGTGAGCGGAGCTCGATAGAATGCTTGATGCAGGAATCATCGAACCTATCGAAGAATCTGAATGGATTAGCCCGATGGTTGTGCAAGATAAGAAGACGGGTGAAGTACAAATTTATGTAGATTTAAGAAAGTTGAATGATGCTTACTTGCATGATCCATTCCCAACACCCCTTACAAATGGAGTACTAGAGAATGTGGGAGGACAAGAAGCTTATTCATTCATGGATTGATTTCTTGGGTATCATCAGATTAAGATTTCTAAAGAGGATCGAAATATTCATCAAGATTCAAATTATAGTACTCTTGGGTATTACAAACTAGAGGTGCAATGGTGGAATCCAATAGGAGCATCGAAGGATCTAAAGGTCTTATAGAAAAATTGCTTAAATAGAAAGCAAAAATGGGTTGCTGGTGCAGAAGAAAATATGATGATCGATATAAATAGAATCATATGGGCATGGTCACCAAGGCTAGGATGGAAAGGAGAAAAAATTAGAATAAATGAGAAGGGCCTTGCAGCAGTTAAGGCACAACGAGAACAAATGGGGCATAGTGATGAGAGTGGGATGGATGTTCCTATGGATATCGTTTGATGGGATATTTAGCCCAAAAAAATTATATTTTGTTACAATCCTTCTAGTCTTCCTATCAAACTGGCTGGGAGAGAAAACGTTGAGCGTCTGGAATGTCCACAAGCCTCTAGGAATTTGAGGAAAATTACTACCGTGATGCAGAATACACTGTTTACTGGTTACTACTATGTAAGTAAGTTGTGCCTATACAGATTACACAGATAATTCCTGCCTCATTTGGAAACTACTAAAATTATATATGTAAAAAGATAGATATTCTTGATACTATATCCAAAAAGAAACAAGAACTGATAAACTTGTTGTTCAAACAAGGACTGAATATTATAGACATTGCACTTTTCACCTTAAAATATTGCACATTTCCAAATGAAAATTACACTTTTCAAAACAAAATTTGCATTTTTTTATTTGAAATTCACACTTTTTGAATTGAAATTCATAGTTTCATAATAAAAAATTGCAATTTTAGGGTTCATAAGTAGTCAAAAAACACATTATTCGAATAGAAAAACACACTTTTCAAAGTCAATATTGTCACTTTCAGAACCTAATTTTGCACTTTAGAAAGGTTGATATTGACACTTTTAAAGTCTAAATTCATACTTTTTTAGTCCAAATTTTGCCTAATAAGTCCAAATTTAATGAAATATGCGTTTTGATGACATAAATAATTTATTTAAGTAAATAACTTGAGGATTCAAGACCTTCGACCTATCTTGAAATTGAATAGGGGGATCGAATTATTTGTTCTTGTGCAAGAAGGTGGATGCTTCATTGAGTATTTTAGTGGTGTTTTGTGTCTAATTTTGACACTTAATTTTTAACCTTAAGAACAATATTGCTACACATACGCACAACATGATTTACTGAGGCAAATATATAGTCAAATAATATTATTCCATTTGTTCCATTTGCATTTTGGAAGCACAAGTTTTTTGGTTGCAAAAGGACAACCATGGGAAAAGATTTGAAAAGAGAAAGGCTCTAGGATCTTGAAAACATAAACTGATAGATTCAAGAGGAAAATCTAAATTGAGAAGAATATTACAATTCTCTGAGGATGAGAAGCAAGAGCTGCAACACAGATTGTTATTCCATGGAGAATTTCTCGTGAGAATCTTTCAAGATTTTCAACTTGAATCACAAACCACAGGTGATAATTTGGCAATGTTCCAGAGTGAATAAGAATGAAGAGTCAACCATGCAAAGGAGGCCATCTTCTAAGGCATACGCATAAACCATGACTTAGGTATTCATCGTAAGTAATTCATTTCTATCTCTCCTCCCATCAATATGTAGATGCTTCTTTTGGTGAATTTGAGAATCATACTCAGGGTATTGGGTTTAAGTTACTAACTAAGTGGAGCATTAATGGAAAAGGAATTGGCATCAATGGCCAAGGAATGACTAAAATCAACATGTTGAGGAAATACCTTGCTATGTAGGTTTGGGATATGGAAAAGGAGAAGTTGGAGAGTACTCCAAGATAGTTGAAGCAAGAGAAGATCCCAAGAAACTAGTTCTACAGAAATAACCCATTTAAATTGATGGCACACCACTCCATGATGGTGAGAGTGAGTGCAAGTTAGAATAAAAAAAGGTATAACCTTTCAATCATGGGGAAAGAATCAGGAAGGAATGAAAAACATATCCAAAGAGATATGAACATCCTAAAGGAGGAGTTAAAACATTTTTCTCTCATCAAACTTGCAGCAAGGACAACCCTAAAAGGTATGACAAGCACAAGTACTCCAATGTTTTATTCAATTACAAGAAGAATAGCCATCTAACATAAAATTTGTGGTTTGCATATCCATATATTTTTTTGTGGATTAAACAAAAATTGTGTGTCCATGTGTTGGAAGGGAAATTCCATACAGGGGAAGATGATGAAGATCGTGTCCTTTAGAAATAAGGCAAGATGAAAAGATAAATATCCAATTCAAAATGGGGAGAATGGAATGAAAGTATTACTATCCAAGAAAATTGGAAAGAATTATTGCACTTATTGTAATATGAGTGGTCATTGGTTTAACAACTTCGTCCAAATCATTTCAAGGAAGTAGTGCAAGCACCCAAAAAGGAAGAGGCAACATATTAAGAGTTGGTCAAGCAACAATAATTCAAGAGGTAGCTCATGAGGAAGACCATCTATCCAAGGAAAATCCTATCATGAGGGAGAAACCCAAAGAGGAGTATCCATTAACATGGCTCAATAAGAAATGGATAGCATATTTGCACACCTAATTTTTGCTTAGCATGCTTATGTAGCACCTCCAAATCACTTTCCATTATTGAAAATAATGAAGTAAACTAACCTCATTTTTCTGAGCAAGTGTGGAGGTATATCACTCATTGCAAGTGAAATATGGAGCAACCATCTAAGATGAGAAGAACATCATGAGAATCCCAATACAAGAGATTGTATCATTTTCTATTTTTCATTCTCATGTTTATGTTGACAATCATGTTAGCATGTTTTGCTTATCACTTCTTGTAGAATTTGGAAAGATGGGTAAAGAGGTACTCCTTTGAGAAAGGTTATCCAAATTATTTTTTGGAATATGATGGCAACAATAGACATGTTAATGGGTATAATTAGAATTAAAATGAGTCAGGTGTTCTTCAAACATGAAGATGTGCGAATTGGCATCAACCTAAGAAGTGTTTTCATGGTGAGTAGCACTCAATAAAAGCACTATTGCTTTATGGATGTATGTTGCATGTAATACCCCTAGAATGGAAAATTGTACAAGTGATGGCCATCACTTAATATGAAACATTGTTTTCATTCTTTGTTAAGAATGTTGAGCATAAAGGAGAATACAAAAATTAGCCTCTAAGAAACAGAGAAAAAAAAGTTACCCACTATTATAATGGATCAATAATTTTAATGGAGCAAAAGCTTATTTTGTGGGGAGGTGTGATCCAAGAGTATCTCCACATTCAACAAATTTAGAAGGTATCTAGTTTGGATGACTCTATCTTCATAACAAAGTTCTCACTGGAACTTTCCAACACAATTTGAATGGGGACAAATAGTCTTCGTATGTGAAAGATATGCCTTTTTGAAGTTTTGGGTAAAACGACAAAAATAAAATAAAACAATTAATACATATTTGGAGCTATATGATTTTGTATTTTTCATTCCAAATGTAAAATAAAACTTATGGAACATATACATAATATTGGTGAATCTTGAGATCTTCATGGGGAATGTTGGGAGCTGCATGGGCATAGTTGAGACTTTTTCTCAATCTATCCCTTGAATTGTGCCCATATCCTCATTTGTTCGATCTAAAGAGTTATTCTCTCCTTAGAATGTTGAGGTAGTTCTAAACAATGTAACATTATAAAAAGGCTATTTATCTCTTTTAAAAAGGAGAAGGATTTGTAGTTTGTTTGGAGGAGAATAAGCAACTAAGTTTGTTTGTGAATGATAAGCTTCTTATTGGGAGAACTTTGTAAGCCCCTTACTGGGAGAATGATCCCATTATTAGGATAATGATCCACTAGTTGCGAGAATTGTTTTCCCTTGTAAATGAGAGAAACAACCCCTCATTGGGAGAATATTTAATCATTTTTTATAAAGGAAAAGCCACTTTGAAAGGATAATTAATGAAAAGGTTTGTTGATTGAGCGATCCCAGAGACATGGAAAGAATTGGTGACCTTGGTTATCAATCTATTTTTCATATTGCCTCATTCTTGCGATTTTGATATTAATTTTGGTTTTAAATGTTGAATGTTAATTAGCATGCCAATTTTCAAGTTAGTGACAAAAATTGAGAAATCTATAAAGTATCTTGAATGAAGAAAAAACTGAGTCAGTTTTAATGTGCCTATTTTTAGATCAATTTAGCTTTTGTTCAAGACCCTTTCCCTAGTCCTTTTAGTGACAAGGTATTGGACTAGGTAGCAGGGATGGAAGCATACTTTTTTACTCATGGGTTTTTAGGGTATCATCGAGTTATAATTGTGGAAGAAGATAAAAAGAAGATTTCTTTCACAACTAAGTGGGGTTCCTTTTCCCATAATGTAATTCCATTTGGATTCAAAAATGATCTTGCAATATTTTCAAGAATTGTGATAGATGCCTTTAAATAATTTGTACACAATTTTTTGGAAGTTTGCATGGATGACTAGACAATTTATAGCATGTTGAAGGAACATGTTAGTCTCTTAAGGATAATGTTTGATTGATTTTGCTAATTTCACATCTCAATCAATTTGAAGGAATGTGTTTTATGTGTTCCATCTAATAATCTGTTGGGCCATATTGTTTATTGAGTTGGCGTTTTGGTTGATCCTATGAAAATCGTTGTTATTGTAAACTTATCACTTCCAACATTTGTCAAACAGTTGTGTTCTACTTTGGGACACCCCTGGTATTATAGATCATTCATCCACAACTATGCTACCATAATAGCCCCTTAGAGTAGTTGTTGAAGAAACCTAAAGCATTTATTTGGACACCAAAGTGTGATAAGGCCTTTGCATTACTTAAGGACAAGTTGGTAACTACTCTTATCCTAGATTTCCCTTATTGGAATTTAGAATTTTCGGTACATGTGGATGCTTCAGGTATTATATTTGGAGTTGTTCGTACACAGCCTAGGGAAGGTGACTTTGATTATCATATCTACTTTTATAGTCAAATATTTCTCAATCTAAGTGCAACTATACTACCATTGAATGAGAAGAGTTAGCTATCAATATATGCATTGCAGAAGTTGCACCACTGTCTGTTGGGAAGCCATTTAAAGTTCTTTTCTAACCATTTTGCATTTAAGTATTTGGTAAACAAACCTATTTTGGAAGGAAACATTTCAAGAATTGGTTATTTTTGTTTCAGGAATTATCATTTGAAGTAATTATGAAACTTGGGAGGCATAATGTGGGACCAAATCAATTATCACGAATACAATTAGGTGATTCTGATGGTCCTGTTGACAATCAACTACCCACGATGCTACTTTATTATTGGTTGAGGCCATACCAAACTATTTGGAAGAGATATATTTATTCTTTACCACATGCTCTACACCAGAGCACTATTCCCTGACTCATAAATGTTATTCATTGGTTCGTGCTATAGATTACTAGTTGATTGTGGGGAAGTTATAGAAACTAGGGATTGAAAGGATTTTGCATAGATGTGTCCTAGACCATGAATGATAGGATATCTTATGGGAATGTCATGTAGGATTTGTAGGAGTCCATGTCAGATGGAAATCCACAATAAGGAGAATACTACAAGATGGGTTATGGTGGCCAATGGTTTTCAAATATGCCAAGGATTACGCTGGATTTTGCAATGTATGTCAATGAGTTGGGAAGCCATATTTGTGGGATGAGCTCCCTCCCTATCGTGTCCATGCTCTACAACCATTTGAAAAGTGGGCAATAGATTTTTTTGGTCCTATTAATCCTCCTGTAAGATATTCAAAATCCCACTATATCATTACTGCAACCGATTAAGCTAACTAAGTGGGTTGAGGTAGAACTTGTGAAAGATAGCTCTCTAGACATTACCACTCAATTTATCTTTGAGAACGTCATTTATAGGTTTGTGTGCCCCAGAAGTATCACTAGTGATCATGGTATGCACTTCATGAGCACTAGAATCACCACATTGACCCAGGAATTTATCATTCAACATCATAAAGAAGTCCTTACCATCCCCAAGCAAACGACATGGTAGAGTCTTTTAACAAGATCCTAGAGACTAGATTAACTAAGGTTTTCTCTAGGAATCATGATGATTGGGATGAACATGTCACTACAATATTATGGGTCTATTGAACTATAAATAAATTACATAAGCACTCTCCATTCCATTTAGTCTATGGACAAGAAGTTGTGGTTCTGGCTAAATTTGGTGTTCCTAGTATGTATATTGATCATGCTATGTACATGATGGAGGAGGATTCAACTCTGGAATGCCTATCCAAATTGATGTAGCTAGAAGAATCCATATTTTTGGTTGAATTTCATTCCATGGTGGAAAAATAAAATGGAATGAATGTCATATCAATACTAAGCATTTTAATTCCAAGGGTTATTTAGTGCTTCATTATGATAGTAAGTACCTTAAGAACCTAGGTAATATTTATACCTGGTTTGGTTCGTTTAATATTCTGGATTTGAGAGTTAAAGTGTTATTCACCTTGTGCAACTTGATGGTGTCCTATGGTCAAGATGGGTGCATGGTGCATTCCTGAATCCCCATAATTTAGGTTGTTGATTCCAATGTATGGGCACTCTTAGTAAAATCAGTGAGGTAGGGTAGGCTTTTAGGGTTACATTTTGTTTTTTAGTTGCATCATGATTTAATAACTCTGCCAAGTGTGTCCCTTTGTTCAAGATGTCATACCAAAAATGTTAGTTGCATCCTATCGGTGTGGTATTTATGTTATTTTTATGGTTCAGTTCAACAAAAAGCTTGTGGTAGGGGCAGAACCACACCATTACTGAAGTCCATCAATTTTCTGGGTCTAAATTCAAGGTTTGGGTTCCAGTCATGAATAATGCACTCGAAATCTGTCATCGGGTCGATGTTGGGAATATTTATTAATGTTTTTAAAAGTGATTAGACATGTCTTACACCTTTTGAGTGTTAAATATTCATTAATAACTCTTGCATTAATAACTAACAAATATTGCATCTTTCACATTTTTCATTAAATGTGCATGTCAAGTCTTTTCATTAACGCACATGAATGGTTAAAACTTCCCAATGTTGTCTAAGTGTCCACTTTGTATTTTTGTAATCATTTATCGTCACATTGGAACATTCTAAGATTCCCACAGAGTGTAGCCAAGTTTTTAGTGCAAGAACCCAACCAACAATTCGCTTTGTGTATCAACAAAACTCAATCATCATGGGTAAATCTTTAGGTAAAAAATCATTAGCATCCAAATCATCTCCTAGACCAAAGGAAGCCATACCAATAGACATTTTTTTTATCTAAGGGTGCAGGTCATTGTGGACCTACATGGGAAAGTCAAGCTCACGAGACTATTCGATAATGATTTCTCAGATGGAGACTTGTCCAGATATGAAGATTGAGGTTTACCTAGACTATGTGCAATTGGATATAGGGGAGTTAGTTACTATATGGAAACCGTCCTTCCATCCACTGCGCAAATTGACATTGGTTGTTCTGTGAGACCTACTAGTGTTTAGCATCACTGGTGAAATTATGAAGTGCATAAAATTATTAATTACCAGGGTGCATATCCACTCCCTATGGCTAGACTAGGGAGTGGCCTACCATATTCATGTTAATGACATACATATTCTAATGGGCTTATCCATGGAGGGGCAGGATATCTCCTCACGTTTCTAGGGGGTAGTAAGCATGGTTGCAAGAAGGATGAAACAGTATATACAATAGGTATGGTACCAGTGGAGGTGGGTGTAGACCAATCATTTCCTTAGTCAACAACCCACATGTCAAATTCACTTTCCAACTAATTTATGGTCAGTTTATGAGGAAGTACACTAGAGGAAAACGCACCATGGATGCACTCTACATGGTCGAATTATTTTTTCAAGGAGTTTGATTGAAGTGGTGTAGGTTTCTCTTTAATGATATCCTTCAATCATGTGCAAATATGCATCCTCCATCAAGTTACCTCATCTTTGGATACATGTTGATTGCCTCCACCATGTGGAAATTTAAACCCCCTAAATACCATTAGTTTCCACTAGCCTCCAATAGAAGGGTCTTGGCATTATGATTCAAACAATGGAAGATCTACAATGATGCCCAAAAAACAGCTTTCAATGACTGAGCATTTGGTAATTGGTTTGACCGTATAATTGCAGCCACCACTCCCATCCTGTGGATTCCCCAGGCCCTTCTCGATGAGCACAATGGAAAATTTCAATATGGAATGGATAGGGGAAACATCTTTGTGTGGCCCCATGCAACTAACCCTAAAATTTTCAAAGTCGGTGCCCTCTCATGCTACCTTACAGATTAGGTATTCGACAGGGATGTTTCATAGTGGTTTGGAGTGCATAGGTCTAAAATAGACAAGGCACCACCTATATTTTTCTATAAATTATTGCCCGATACCTACAACATTAGGAGGTGGTGTCCAAGGAGGAAGTCACCAAGAAAAGGAAGGTTGGCGAAGGAAGACAAGCTTTGAAACAAGTATAGAACAAGAAGTGCATCCACAATACAATGTCTAAGAGCTCTTATCCATCCTCCCTTCTTCTATTTCAGATTTATCCTAGACCATAGGTAAAGAATTCTAGTCTTATATTGGGTTTGTATGTCATTTTTTTCAAGTAAATACCCCAAAGAAGTCATGAGTGGTGTGGGCGATGACCCTGCATTTGACCAAAACTATCGTAGGTAGGTCATCCTCAAACCCTACACCAGCTGCAATAACAACCGCTCTTCCTATTGTAGAAACTAAACCTTCTCCATTCCGAGACCCGATTATACCTGAACTACAGGGGCTTGGATCCAAGCATGATTTGGGGTCGATTGCAGAGACTCTCCAATCCTTTCAAGGTTTCGAGAAGTCTACCACTAACTCCTTGATCATTACCATCGATGATCATCATCTCAAGACCCTAATGAATGTGCTAGGGATCCATGTGACTCATGAAGTTAAAGATACTCAGTAATATAGGGCACAACAACAAGCTTCAACTAGTTCATATACAAATGTTGGGGTGATTTTGATAACACCACTTCAACAGGGACAAATACAGAACATATGGAGCATATATGAACTATAGGTAGTGGGAGTCAAGACCCCCCTTCATGGTATCCCCTTCTTGAAACACTCTATGAGGTAGAAGCAAACACCCATCTTGAGTTTATCATGGACGACGTGAGTGGGGATGAGATCCTAGAACTGAATCATATAACTCCTCCTCCCTCTTGTTCCCCATTGGACAATCTTTCTATTATGGCACAATTGCAACAGCTTGAATATGATCTGAAGAATTTCCAAGAAATGTTGTGGATTTGTTAGGAGCAGACATATATTGTTCCATTTTTTACAAAGGCCACCGATAATATATTTTTGCATCATCATCAAGAAAATAAGCCCTAGGAAGAGGCATAGGTCCACACTTCTGATAAATTTGACCCATATATTGCTAGTGGGTAGTCATTATATTGGATGTTGTCGATTGGTGATGCTTCTTCATCTATGGATCTCTAGAGATGGTTTACTTCACATGTATTTCAGATGATGTGAACATCTACAACAGAAGTGGAATAGAGTATTTTCAAGGTGGAAGAGGACCATGAAGTTGCACAGGTCGCATATCAGCAACTGGAAACCAACTTGTGACGACCATTGTGGAACGAGATGTGGAGCATCAGGCTTTCCAAGCAACAAAGTAGACAATGACTAATATTTCTCATAAGATTTCCAAAATATGGCCAGAAGTTCATTCTCAAGATCCTTAGCTCCTAGATGAGGGATATTGCACTAGCCCACAAGAGGGTGTTGAGCTACTCTTCTTTTCTTGGATGCAATTGAGGGCTCATGTTGCCACACTCTAGAAGGAACTAGCCTCAAGGCACATAGAAACAACATAAGCTCATGGATTGACTCCATCCTTTGGTGGCAAATATCAACACGACTAACGCTCATATCCATGAGGCTATTGAACAAAGTAAGACCATCTTTTCCACCTTACATGATTGGATGGGTCTACTAGAGAAGAGATAGAGGCTTGAGGATGAGTTGTAGGAGCACATCAAACAGATGAATTAGGAGGCCTAGGCTATGACCAATCCCCTAGCGTATCAACAACAGTATAAAGAGATCTGGGCTGCAAATGACCAATTAGATTCACTTCATGAAGCTATAGTTTCTTCCAAGAAGACAATTTGTGACTTTTGGCTAGCATCCCAATCCTCTTACCTTAACTATAGCAATTGGAGTCATTTGTTGATTATGAATGGCAAGAATTAGAGAATCAATAACCTTTTACATTGGACGGTGAGTAAGCTCAGGCCTTTATTGTTGGAGCCAATTTGTTGTTGGGGAAATAGAAAGTGCAAGTGGATAAGTTTACAACGTTTCATAGCCAAACCTTTAATGGTTGACTCAAGGGAAAGTCAACAATTGTGATTAGGGCTTGTTGGCCCCCCTTTTTTTAATACTTGGTTGCATAAGATAAACAAGTATTCAACACGGAAGGAATTGCACAAAAGGGTCTTGGCAGAAGATAAGATGGACATTAAATATTCCCAAGGAAAGAAGTTGAGTCGTAACTATCTTGACACAATTGTATATTAAATAGCCATGAAGAGCCAGGAGATGGGGTTGGTGGTTGGGTTGGGAGAAGGATGGGAGAAGGGTAGGAAAGGAAACTAATGTACTAGGTGGGATCTAGTAGTAGAGAGTCATGCTACGAGACATATATTGCCTAGAAGATTGTAATTTTTTATGAATACTTTGTTTTTTGAAGAAGAATAATAAGGAATGATTATTGTTGGTGCCCCCTTAAAATTTATGTTGTGATGTCTAATGAATGTATCTTATATTTGATTCATATCAACTTATGCTTATTCATTGTATTATATTATTTGGGTTTACCTTTCTATTGTGCAACATAACAGAAGGTTAAAATGAAATCTGTGACAACTTCCCCCTGTACTCACTAGTATTTCCCTCATCTCACACTCGTCCTGGCCACGCTTTGGATGAGATGTTCTTCTCCTCGGGGAAGAATGAAAATGTCAATGCATCTAAACTACAACGAGCTTTTGTTTCCCTTGCGTGGAACCTTGATCTTTAAAATTTTGCACCAACAAGGACCTTTAGAGGAGATGAAGTGTTCAATTTTGTAAGAAAATATGTAAGGCTAATAAAAAATTTAAAACATTATAAGTTTTATATTTTATTTTATTATTATAAATTATTTAAAATTCGACTAGTGAGTTGACTTAATTTTCTCATTTTTCAATGAGCTAGTAATTTTATATTATCACGCCTATGTCTAAGTTCATGTAGTTCCACATAAAAAGAAAAAAAGTAAGTTTGATTAATTGTGTTCTTATAAATAAATTAAAATATTATATAAAAATAAATATCGTTATTATTAATTCAACCTTATATGATAAGGCTAAGAAAAGATGGGATGTTTTGAATCCAAAACTTGTAAAATTATTGATAAGAGGAAGTGATTTTTGCAACTTAAACTCAAGTGTTGTAATATAAATTAATTTACAAATTTTCTATCAAACTTAACGTTGATAGCATTAACAAAAAACTAGTTTTTTTGTAATGGGAAGAGTGATCATATATCACAAACTAATCCCTATTTGGATCATATGTTGAATCACACCCAAATCCAAAATTTGGGCCAATCTCTTCATTTCAAAAGCTATGCTTATTGTAAAGAGTGTCTCACACAACATTATTATTATTGTTTATCTACAGTTTTTCTTACATTCATATGCATCATTTCGTAAATTACTTTAAGACACTTTAAAAGTATTTCACTTTTTTAATTAAAATAACCTTATTGCTAAAAAACTATTGATGGATCACCAACTCTAACAACCTTATCCTTCTTTATTTTGGTTTTCAATAGTGTCATTGTCATCCAATAAAATTCTAATTTTTCAACTTGATTACTCAATTGAACTATTAAGCTCTCAAGGATGTTTGACAAAGATGTCAACAAGATTGGCACACTATCTTCTTCACTCCGTGGAATTTGAATCCTAACAATTTTCTAATGGGATTTGAATTGACTACGGAACATAATATTGTCATTCTATAATTACTTGCTTGATATGTCTATGCCAACATATCCAAGCTTATTTTTAAACCTACACATTAACAACTTATGTGAGTCATAAAACTCTAAGCACTTGTGGCCTATTCCTTTCTATTATTTCATTCCTAATGGGTAGTTGCAACTAAGTTAAGATTGGATATGTCCTCTTTACTTTCCTCCACAGGTCATTTTTAAGGCCATTTCTCTCTTGTGTTTCCATAGATGGATGTATTTTCCATCAAATTTCTCAATATACTATTAATTCATTCCACTAGAAGCTATCTCCCAATTTTCCAAGACCATGCCACACTAGAGGGCACATCTCACTAGGAGGCAACTCATCAACTTCACCAATAACAAATCTACAATGAGGGTTCTTTTTACTTGTCTATAAAAAGAATTGGGACAGATTCTGGTTACATTAATCTCCTTTGTTTATCTATAAAAATAGAATAAAGGCGAAACATACATTATGTCATGAATAGGATTTGTTGAGCAAAAGAGATGTATTCTATTTAAATACATGCAACATTTCCTTAGGGTTAATATAACCAATGATCATCCCAATTTGCCTATCTCAAGCTTGTAAATCATTAATCATAAAATAACTTAGTCTATTTATTGCACAAAGAGTATGTCATTCTTCTTTCAAAATAAATTATGAAAACTGAAAGTATAAGCATTAGATCACAATTCTGCACAATATAATATTAATTCATTCTACTAGAAGCTATCTCCCAATTTTCCAAGACCATGCCACACTAGAGGGCACATCTCACTAGGAGGTAACTCATCAACTTCACCAATAACAAATCTACAATGAGGGTTCACTAGATTCTATTTTTAACATTCCAACACATATAGCTTTGCCTACCTACAAATTATTTTAATTTCTTAACCAATATTTTTTTCCCAATGTAGCTCACCCCTTTTTGCTTTTTTCAACTACCAACTTCTAAAGCTCACAAATTTTCCTTTTGAGTTTGACATGGTTTTCTAACAAACTTTCCTTTTTTCTAGAATTTGAAGAGGTTAGATGTAGATTCTATCAACTATACAAAGAATTTTCATTATTGTTTTTTTCTTTTTCTTTGTTATTCAATACTTAATTTCTAGTTTTCACAATATTTAATTTCTGATTTGAGTTTAGTTCTTGTCAAAATTTTCTTTTTCTTTGCTCTTAAAAAAAAAGTATTTCTTCTATCCTTCACATTATCAAAGAATTTTGGCAACCTATATAATACAGTGATTTCAAAGTTCTATTTACTTTATTAACATTTCATTAACCTTTCTATGCTTTCCTTTTTGACAATAGAATCTGTTCCATTATTCTTGAAATAGATTAAATTATTGATGTTCTTTTTATGGTTTTACTTTGAACTTTATTCTTATTTCTCTTTATATTTTATTTATATTTTAAGTTAGATGTAACTTTTTATTTTTATTTTTTCATCATCTCTATGCTTGTATATTTATTATTTGAAATTATTATTTCGAGTAATAACTATTAATAAACAAAAACTATTCTAACTACTAATGAAATGGACATACCTCTCAAGTTCAGCAACATGAATAATATTTTTAAAAACATTAATCACTCTTTACCTTTCTCATTATTGCTCCCATGCTTATATAATTCGCAATTTCAAAGACGAATGTTTATACTTTTGAAAACTTAAGATTTTGAAAAGGATATTTCCAAAAGCAACAGCGAATGTTCATTTTGAAGCGAAATAGAGCCGAGGGATTTAAACGATAAATAACATCCATCACAAAATCCTGGCATCAAAGCAAAACAACATTGATGAATTTGAGGTTGCATTTTTATACTTGTTATTATAGGCTAGAGTTGTTTAAAAAAATATAAAATATATTATAAATTTTATTTTTATTTATTTTGCAAAATTCTGAGTGAAGAGTTGAATAATGGGAATATAACATTGAGTTGTGTTGCTTTCAAAATGTTAATAGTTAATTTTAAAAGAGTATTTGAAATGATTGAGATATTTTTCAATTATCACTAGAATTAGATTTTATATTAAATTGCAATTTTTTATTACTGAAAGTGTATTCTTGAATTTATAAATGAACACAGTTTCCTTAAATAATCATATTGCATTTATATTGTGCAATCTCAACAACTGATATATTCAATTTCAGTAATTTAGACTATTTAATTTTAAGGTGTAACAGTCAACAGTCAACTGGGTATTAGATTGAATGGTTGCAAGAAAAAGATATTAACCTCTTTGTTCGGATTCAAATCTCACTTTGTCACATGTTACTCTTAGCGAACCAATTATGGACCAATTAAATCTGATCTATCCTGAGTTGCTAACCTGGCCTTGGCCTTGTACCTAAAAAATTTAGCATTTATCCTACCTAACAAGCTCAAAATGAGGAGGGAAGTCCCTGAAAGATATGTTACCTGGATTTTTTTAAAGATGTAACATGTTGTATATTTCTGTGCTAGTAATATAATAATTTCTCTTGATTCCTAAATCAGATTTATTTAGATATATTTCGAGCAGATCTATAATCCCAAAGTAATCAATTGGTGTCAAGATGAGATCAATCACCATTTAACCATAAAATCTCAGGAGCAAAAACCTGCTTTATCATTAAATTGTGACATTAACATGGAAAACAGCAATATCTATAAGGTAAAACCCATTTCTTGAAAAATATAATTAAAAATAACTATGACTGATCATAAGATCGTGCTGTGTAAGGAAACCATCAGATTATCAGAAAATGTGTTCAAAGAAATAAAAATCAGTTATTTTGTTTGACATGAAAACTGAATGCTTGAAAATTATATGAAAAAAAAACACAGAACTTGTAACCTCAGTTTTGAGATTTATCCAAATATGCTCAACCAGTCAGTTTCTTTGATTTGACATGAAAACTGAATGCTTGAAAATTATATCACAAAAAACACAGAACTTGTAACCTCAGTTTTGATGTTTATCCAAATATACTCATAAACTTACCAAACAAAAAAATGTCACATAAATTTGTCTTTATCTCTCCATTTGGAGAATTCAAATCCTTATAATTATAGTCACAGATGGAGGATATTGGATAACAGTGTCCTAAATATCTGACTTTACCTCTTCTAAAGCTTTTGGGACTAAATACACACTGGAGCACATCCATGTTCTTGTCATTAGCTTGCAATTGAAATTTTTACAGTTTCAAAACCTAGGTACCTTGGTAATGAAACATTTATTTCACAAGAGATCATAGCTCTAAACATATAGACAGTACAGTTATTAGCTTGTACTCCATCCATGTTCTTGTCATTAGCTTGCAATTGAAATTTTTACAGTTTCAAAACCTAGGTACCTTGGTAATGAAACATTTATTTCACAAGAGATCATAGCTCTAAACATATAGACAGTACAGTTATTAGCTTGTACTCCATCCATGTTCTTGTCATTAGCTTGCAATTGAAATTTTTACAATTTCAAAACCTAGGTACCTTGGTAATGAAACATTTATTTCACAAGAGATCATAGCTCTAAACATCTAGACAGTACAGTTATTAGCTTGTAAACTCACTGTATAGACATCAATTGCTGTCATTCTACACACATTTCAAAATAAAAAGATATGAGATTTTTATTTGAGAAAAATCCATACTTCTTATACATACATATAATTGTTATCAGCCTTTAGTCTCCTCAAAGATGAGCACAAACTTATTTATGTGCTACCGTTCTTAAGCAGGAAGTTTCTCCTCTCCCATCTCTCCCTCTCCCTCTCCCCCTCTTCCAACACTTTGGTTGCTCAAAGAGTCAATTTTTTTTAGAATTCTCAAACCATAGATATATTTATATATGCATAGGGCTTGGCTCATATCCCAAATCACCATATACATCATACCCTCGCTCAACAGACAACGATAGACCCTTAGATCTGAGGAACATTAAGGGTGAAGGAAGCACGTATACTTATATATAGATAGATATAGAGTAATTTATGGTAGCCATGGTTTACTATCGACAAATTAACAGGTCGTCATACCACGAAAGGAGATCTTTTGTTTCAATTTGACCTTTGAACTCGCCTCAAGGAAGCTGTGTGTCCAGCCCATGTCCACAATCGCCACAATGAACGCCCCCTTTTTTCACAACTGGGGGATTCTGTTTTCTTCAGCATGTCCCACATTACTTGGACATCCTCATAGCCACACCTCTGCACATCGTTCTGGAGCTTCAAAAGTCCTCTTCCTGTCAACATAAAGCTATAAATCAATAACTATGAAAGCCACAAGTTCAAGCAACTGGCAAATCTGGATCCCAAACTTTATATTCAGACATGAATCCAAAATGCAATGTGCAATCAAGATCAACTATAAGTGTGGGATGGGCTCTTTACCAAAATAGAGGCATTCTATTAAGTAAAGGAGATTTTAGAGTCAACTATTTCAAGATGGCACAAGATAGGTATTGGGGATTCTTTGTTTCACACAAATACATCTGCACAACACATTTCACAGAGGAGCAGAAGGCAGAGCAAGAAAGCTTATTCACAGGGAAACTAAGTAGTCATTATGTTAACAGGAGATACCACTCCATTGTTGCTGAATGATCAATGATCAGTATAAAAGTTACAATCCTAAATATTTAGAACATCAAAAAAAAAAAGCTAAGATCTCAAACTAGTTTGCATCATGACAGTCAAAATGAATATCAAAAGCATTTGTGGGGATTGCCTCATGGTCAATTGATAAAGGCTTTGCTCTTGAGTGGTGCAGAGTTCAGTCACTCTCCCCTCCCCATCTTGAAGGGAGGACTGTGTAGCATGTTAATGTGAAGATAGGGTTCATAGATCAAAAAAATAAAATTGAAATACAAGTATTAGATCTGTTCAAAAACTCACCAGATTTTCGAAGTCTGATGCGAGTGGCGAGATCGAGAAATGCCCTCCTCATGGGAAACAAAACCTTCTGCAACCACTCCATTTCCTTGGAATTCTTCTAACGCTGCTTGCTTGCCTGCTGTGTCAAAAAACAAAGACAGATTCTTTTCCTCCTATCCTTGAAAATCTTATCTGGAAAATAAAGGCCGAGCTCCGAATAAAAGGAATTCAAACCCCCAATAGATACTATGAATAGTGACTACCCAAATCGTCTGTATGGCTGGCCCGTGAGCTAATTTAGTGAGACTGAGCACCTTCCAACCAACAATACCCGTGGCTCTTGGCGAGACCTTCAATAAAGCTATTGCCTATATACGCATATGTGCAAATCTCCTCATCCCTCGTTATCCGCGCCTCGCTACTTTCCTCTCTCTTCCTCCATCGAGGCAAAGAATATTGTACGCTGTGGGCACCACAGATATTCCAATTGATTTATTCATTAAAAGAAAAAGGCAATTAACACGTGTTGCTCTCTGCCCCTCCCTTTCTTTGATATTTCTTATTTGTGTGTACAAATAATTTTATTATCGTTACAAAAATATACAAATCCATTTCATCTGGTTTCTGGGTAGAATGTTTTTTTTTCAAAGAAAAGAAAATAAGTAAGTAAGATGATGACTTCTTAGTCATAAATGTATCGACATCAATGTCAGCTCTTCAAAAAGAGTAGTAGGGCATCTATATAACTTACACGATTAAATGCCTTTGCATTATTTGTTTGGTACCACCTACTCTTTACATCAATCCAGTTTATTTTTTTCATAATTTCAATTTTAAAAATCATTGTTTTCAAGCAAGATTTTGGGACATGTCTATGTTTATGAGAGGTTTTTCTAACAATTAGGTTTATTATCTTTACATTTTCATATTCAAAAATATTGTCTCTAAGCAAGATGTTGTGACATGTCTATGATGTGTCCTTCCACCAACCGGGTTTACTATTATTTAAGCTTGTTTACCTAAGAAACATTGCCTCCAACAAGTGGCATGCCCATCATAGTCCTTTCATTAACTGGGTTTCTTATTCTTCAACACTTTTTGCCCCAAGAAACCATTACCTTAGAGGAAGACGTTGTGGCATGCCTATGAATGTCCTTCCGACAATTGGGTTTATCCTTCTCAAAAAATTTACCCTTAAAAAACAATGCCTCTAGAAGTGGCATGCCCATGATGGTTCCTTCCACTAATTGGGTTTTCTTAAACCATGGCCTCATGGCCTCCATGCAAAGCAACATGCTCAAGCTAGGTCCTTCCACCAACAGGGTTATTATTCAAGTTTTGACCTTGAAAAACCATTGCCTTCTTGTAAGATATTGCAATATGATATAAAGGTTCCTTCTTCCCACTAAGTTTACTAATTTTCGAATTTTTAACATAAAAAACCATTGTCTCTAAGGAAGCAAGCAACATACCCATGGTAGATCCTTCAACCAACTCGGTTTACTATTCTTCAAATTTTTAGCCCAAGAAACCATTGTCTCCAAGGAAGCGACATGCCCATGAAGGGTTCTTCCATCAATGAATTTACTATTCTTCAGTTATTTAGCCTCATAAACCAATTTCATAAGCAACTGGCATGCCTGTGATGGATCCTTTCACCCATTAGGTTTTCTTATTCTTCAATTTTTTACCCTAAAAAACCATTGCCTTCAAACAAAACATTCTGACATGCCTATGATGAGTCCCGCATTCTGCACCGATTGGCTGCTAGTCACTTTACGCTAACCCCCACCCACTGGCTGCTTGGTGCTCTTTACACAATGGTGATTTGGGTTCAACAATATGGTGATTTGGATTCAACAATAATTAATAATGAATAAGTCCAAGATATAGTGAATCGGGCTTTGCAATAATTAATAATGTTCCGTTGATTTGCTATGCTTGGTGCTATGTATATCGCGTACCTCCACCCACTTTCAGCTTGTTACTGTATGCTTACCCTCGCCCACTTGTTGCTGTGTGCCCCGTACAGATCCTTCCACTGATTGGCTGCTGGATGCTTTGTACGTTTACCTACAACAATTGGCTGCTAGGTGCTCCGTATGGATCCCTCCCTCTACCATTCTGCAGCTTACTTTGTTTGGACCCCCACACTATACGATCTTGGCGATAATGAATGGGTCCAAGTTATGGTTGACACTTTGGGTCTATTATTTATCAATTTTTTAAACCAATAAACCATTACCCTCATTGAAACATAATGACATGCCCATGCTTAAAATAAGACATGCATGGAAAGGTAAAATGTTTGTAAATCCTCAAATCTCTCTCTAATACAATTTTATTTGAAAACCCTTTGCTTAAATAAACATAAATTTAGATACAAGCATATGTTAATGTTAGCATATTATTAGGGTTTCAACACAAAGGGAATGAACTCACATTGGGTATTTCCAATCATTGAAAAAGGATTCATAAGACCTATGTGTTCCAATCTCCTTTTTCATATGAACATTGAAATTTTTATGGTGCCTCCTTTTAAACCATTTATTACCATTCAATGTCTACATGTAACCATTGTTGTTGCAAGTAAAACAAAGAACTATATTCAAAGACTTACAATTTATTTATCTTTTTCATATTGTCTTAAAAACTTTTAAGATATTTTCTTTTAAGAATTTGTTTATTAATGATAATGACAAAATAGTTTTATCTTTAAGAACTAAGAACTTCATCACATATCTTAGATTTGTAATAAGACATTTCACCTAATTTCTTATAATACTTCGAAACTATCAAAAGTCACAAATTCAAACCAAATATTATTGTAATAAGAGAGTTTGCCTATGATACTTCTAAACTATAAAAGGTCACGAATTCAAACCAAATACCATAATTGTGAGGTTATATACAACCCCACAATTTAACAACGAGAATATCACCACCACTTTTGACCAACCAGTCAAACAGTTTACTATGGCCATCCTTTTCATATGAGGACAAGCATTTCAATTACTTTTTAAATTAATGATAATGTGCCATTTCTTTATTTATTTGACGTGAACTCTCCCGTGCCTCTCATGCCACGTGTTTATTATTATTGCATGCACGTCTCGATATCCGATTGGCCCCTCGATTTTTAGTGCCTCATACTTTACAAATAAATTATGTAGGTAGCGTTGAAAGGAGCCCCCATAGATTTTTTTGCCGAATATTCCTAGGTTTGAAAAAGACTATTGGCGCTCATGGGAACCACACATTTTTATATTCCACTTCTAGCGGGCGGCGGGCCCACCGGGCTCTCAACGTTCCATTGACTGTTACTGTCCTTCTCGCATGTCTCTGTCATCCATGTCGAAAGTGGGTTGGCGGATGGTCAATATAAACTACGGTTACATTTATCCAGCCTTGCCACCAAACCCGGGGTTTAAATACGGTGCCGGCAGCGGGTTAGAGTCAAACGATAACATGGGACGTGAGTCAGTCAGTTGTTTGGTGTCAGGGTTACACCGTCGGCACATTGCTCGGCTAGAAATATGATTAGTAGACGACAAAATAAGCAAAATTGTCCATGGCCCCACCTACCGACCGGGTTTACCTTTTGAAAATAAATAGAGAGAGCAGATTTTAAAGGACAATCCCCTACACACATTTATTATATGCCCAACGTCTTCCTTCCTTCCAAAAGTATATTATGTCTTTAACAAAAGTTGTAGGGTTCATTTGCCTCGGATGCTCTTGGGCCCTTTGTATTTACCTTATCTCTTTAAAGAGGGCAAATCATTGGTTCCATTTTATATGTGATTGTTTTTTGTAATGTTGATGTACTGTCAAGGATACGGTGGCTTGTTGGTGGGGTTTGATGGATTTCATTCCATCCACCTAGGTCTCAATTCTGTTGAGACATTTTTTGGCTTGGATTATCGGCTGATGGTTTGCTTGACCTACCATCTACGATATGTGATGAAGTTTGTTGAGATTTCCCGTGCGTTGTTAGCTTTCCTTGATTCCTTCAAAATAGCAAGAAGGTGATTTTTCCGCTGAAAAAATTATTAAAAATATTCCATAAATAATAATTACAACATTTTTAATTTGTATTTTAATTTGTGATAAAGATTGAATTAAACAATATTAATTTTTAAATATCCTTATCATAAAAAAAAACATCATTTTTCTTTTCTTTTCTGGTTAAGTTTATATAGAAAGAAAAGACAAATTGATAAAAACCTAAATATTGCTATCATTGATACCCTAATGACTAAAGACCACAACTATCTAATCTTGACTTTGATATATCTACTTATTACACCACACTCTCAAATTAACAAAGCTTTCCATGAAATCATCCAACCCAAATCAGATTTTCACCAAAGCCCCAAATGATACCACCAGATCAATTTACTTTTTCTTTAAAGTATTAGGGATAAAATATTCAAAAGTATCTTCACAAAATCATTTTTAAGTGGAATAGAACTCTCATGAACATCAATGAGGTACCTTACCTTTCTTTCACCAAAATGTTTATGAAACTCTATCTTCTTTAGTGTTGTATGCATTGGTGAGAACATATTACTTATATTAATGGTTTGTTAATTAAATGTTAGTTGGAAAGAATGTTGTTATACTCCACACACAAGTTCAAATCTCACTATCTCACTATATGACATGTTATATAATCGATATATAACCAAATTTAATATTACAATCTTCTTTCACAAGTTACAATTTTATAATAGATTTTATAAAGTTATTAAATATATGATATTATTTACTACCGGATAAGTAAACAGTTTTATATCAAACCACTTTCCTTTATACTTATTTTAAAAATCATTTCAATATTTCAATAAATTTAATTTTAAACATTATCTCAAGTTTATTAATTATTTATAATAAATTTATTGTATTATTTCAATCAATTTCATTTTTAACATTATCTTAATGATTTATGATTATTTTTGTTTTACAACAATCACCCATCCATTTTATATATATTATTTAGTAACATATTCTATTCTATAGAAAAGTAAAATTAAAATAATAATAAATTTATTATTAATTAAATAATAACTTTTGACAAATTTATATAGTAATTAAATCATCCCATATGAAAGATATAATTTAAAATCATTTGGAAAAAATTATATATGTATATATATGTATATATAAGTTTTTAAAAAGCTATTAAATTATCTCATTTAATAATATTCAACACAAAGCTAAAAATAATAATTATCAAATTCTTCCGTTGAAAAAAATATATATAAAAAATATTATCAGATTTAAATTTAAGGAAAAGATGTGGTGCATAAAGAGCTAAAGGATAAGAGAAAATTAAAATATTATAAGAAGGTGATCAATCCTAATCTAAAAAATAAAAAATATCTTTTTATTTTATTTAACATAAAGAAGAAAATTAGCATTGCTAAAATAAGAACAAATTCTCATGAGCTCCATACTGAAACACGGCGCTGCACAATTTCTAAAATGCCATTGGATGAAAGGGCTCGACAATTCCTAAAACGCCATGGGATGAAAGAATTTGTCATCTTTGTGACATAAAGAGGGTTGAAGATGCCATGGGATGAAAGAATTTGTCATCTTTGTGACATAAAGAGGGTTGAAGATGCCATGTGATGAAAGGGCTCTACAATTCCTAAAATGCCATGGGATGAAAAGGCTCTACAATTCCTAAAATGCCATGGGATGAGAGAATTTGCTATCTTTGTGACATAAAGAGGGTCGAAGATGAAAATCACTTTATCATATAATGTCATGCATACACTCACATTAAAGCGCAGTTTCAAAACATTTGCTACAATACCGACTTTAATCTTTACTCATCATAACTATGGTGATTTAGGAATGCTTTTCTTAAAGCTTTTGAACATAGACATAAAATTCTAAAGAAAACCAAATGAGTCATCTTCTATATTTGCGCCAAGAAGGCGTATTTCTATAGCCCAGGTGGAGGGGATGTGTCTATCTATCCCATAAAAATAAAAAATAAGAATGCATGCCTCAGTGTGCTATAGCATAGTGAAGCCCAGGTGGGGATGTGTCCATCTATCCCATAAAAATAGAAATAAATAAAAGTAATAAAAAATAAAAAATAAGAATGCATGCATCACTATAATGTAGCATATTGGTGAGAAAGATGTGTATTGTAATTTAGTGGTGAAAGATTTACAAATTTGATCTCTATCAATACTTTGTAGAAACGAAATAAAATAAATTTATACTAATTAATATTTCAAAAAGTAAAAACAATTTACTCTCTTGTAATTATTCAAAACCATTTTAATAATTAAAACACACTGAACTTTCTTCAAAATAAAATAAAAATAATCTCATCAACATATTAAGGATGAAAATCCACCTTCGTATTGAATTCTATATATATATATTCGAATAAAATAAAATGAATGTATAGGTTCCAAGTCAGATTTGAGCTATTCTTTTAATCATTATTTATGTTTCCTTTGAATGGTATCCTATGTGCAAACCTAAATAAATCACATGTTAATGAGTTTTAAAAGGGTAGAATAAGAGGCATTGTCATTTTCATGTCCCACGCCTCAATCAAATGGTCAACTGACGTGTCAAAAAAATGTTTAACGCTGTAACATGTTCTGTTGCCAGAAAACTAACGTGGCAAAAAACTATTTAACGCCACAATAAATAGGTTATTGATTAACAATGAGTTTTATGATAAGCTTTCTTGTAGATACAATTATTTAAAATATTTTAATTTCTAAATAATAAAAAGGTGAAACAAAAATCTATAAATAATATCCACTCAAAGGTTAATTAATCATTAATTTAAACAATATATAATGTCTAAACACTCAAAGTCTAAGGCTCATTATGAGGTTTTACATTAATGCAGGATCCAAAGATCTGATACAATGAGTGTGATTTCAATATATAATTATATTTATAAATACAGAATAATTTCTAGTCAAAACGTCATGATAAGGTTTAAAGCAATGGATCTAAAAATCTGATACAATAACTATCATTTCAATATAAAATTCTATTTTATAAATACAAAACAAAGATGGCCTCTCACGAAGGTAAAGTTAGAGCTGATTCTTTGGGCTTATTCATCATAGAATGGTTCAAAGGTAAATATTATTTTTTTTACCAAATTTGTATATATCAAAATTAGAATCAAGTAACTTGTACTAGAGAGTTTTAAAATAGTTTAATGTGTTATATTTATGTTACTTTTTATTTTAATATAAATAAATAAATAATTTTATTTTTTAATATTAATAAGAAAATAAAAAGAAATAATTATATATATATTGGTCGCTTGGATGTAGACCAAGTGGTGATAGAGTACACCTCCAATTAAAGATTTTGAGAAGGAATTTTCTATACCATTGAGTGGTTATAGATGTGCAATTGTGATAAAACACAAATATACCTATTCACCTCTAAAGTCCATCCTCCTTGAGATTGATGGTAAAGTGGCTTTAATGATCTTAAAACTTTGTAGTTTGAGGTTTTGAGGTATGTCTCAACTAAATTTTGTTTTCATATTGAAAAAAGTAACTTGCTATTTATAAGAGAATCAAAGTTACATCGACATTGTTCAAAAATACTTGTTGAGGTAAACGGAAACTTCCCCAGTACTATAAAAGAGAGAATATTTCCAGGGTATGTTAACTATCAAAAACTTCAGTAGTTAGACCATTCTTCTTGTCTTTGATACAAAACTATCATATACAGATCATAGATCTAGCGCTATGTCTGATCACACTTCTAGGCAAAAACAAGATCCAATGATTAGAAGAAAATGACCGAACCAGAATCAATGACTAAATCCTTCACTGATTCCTCAAAATAAATTTGACCATCCATGTATCCAACAACTTCCTTCAAAAGATCATCATCTTCAGAATTAAACTCCCAATATATATAGATAAAAGAAATAACAAAGAATTATTTAATCATCTCCTTGACTCTGTACATCCAATAATCTAGTTGAAAAACACACATATTAGTAGAAACCCAACCCAATCTAAATTAAATATCATTTATTTCAACTACTCAATGAATACTATCCACAAACTTATATATATATATATTTCATTCAAGTAAATAAAACCATTGTAATATTTCCAAACAACTCTTACATAGTTCATCTAGAACCTACTAGATGGAGTAAGAAATCTCATCTTCGATAATATCCACATCAAAATTATGTGTCGTGCACTATACGCAAGGGAATGTGGCCAATATGCTTCCCTTAAATGCCTTTAATTTTCCGTGGGTAGTTAGATGCCCATATGATAATCTATGGACACCCTCATTACTCGAGAAAAAGGAATAATTATTTTAGGTCATTGATGATGTCATCAATGTAATAATGTATTCTTCATAGGCAAATATCGTATCAAAATATATAAGTAGGGTAAATATTGTGCCAAAATATATAGCTAAGGTGGAATAATATATATTGTTTATATGGAATGGAATAATATGTTGTTTATATTTATATATGTGTTCATTGCTTTTTCTGCTACCAATGATATGATATTCATTGACAGCTTTTTTTTTTTTCATAGAAAAATATAACTTACTATTAATATGCGAAATAGTAAAATATGTCCAACTGTCATGTCACTGTTCAAATACATACAAATCTGCCATATGGAGTCCCCGGAACAAACCGGTTATATCATCAATATGTAAAAAACATGAGGGCTGTCTAAAACAGTCGACAAGTGCGGCCAAAGCCCATAGTCAATCTGCTATGTGTCCAATAATATCGGAAAGTAAATGCCACAACATCAAAAGTATAAGCATCACATAAAAGGTCCAAAATATAGCTGTCCACAAAACATAAATATCGAATACATCCCAGCAGGAAATGGAGTGTAATACTAATATTACACCCTACCAGTGTCAGCATCTGCATGAAGATGATATAAGGCCGCAAAAATATATGAGAGATAATATAGATTTGCCCAACAAGATATTGGGCGTATCATAATCAAGTATCTGCACATGTAAACTACAAAACATATAAGTAACCAGCCGCATAATAACCTATGAATAGATAAAATAAGAGCAAATATGACAGACTCCCTCAAGACCAATGTAATAAATAGGAACCATGAGAAAATAGCAAATCATCCCGCCATTCCTGCCACATGATGACCCCAGGCCGTGAGTTGAGAGCCCGTTTCGAGAGCATATCCGCCTCCAGATTGACCTCCCGGAAGATATGTTCAAAGTGAATGTGCTCAAATTCAAGAATGAGCTTTCTAGCTTCCTCCAACCAGTATTTGAGCAGGAGAACATTCAGAGAAGCTATACCTTTTGCCCAGGTGATAATGGCCTGCGAGTCACCAAAAATAACCAGGGAGGAAATCATCCGTTTCCGTGCACAAAATAACAGGAGCCATAGGGTGCAAATCTCACTACGTGTGTTTGAACCATTACCCAGGTTCAGCCAATAATGCACAGTAGTAGTATTGGATATGTGTATAGTTGCTCCGGCACCCCAGTGCCATTCATTGACAGCTTATTACATCCCATTTTGAGAGTTTTGGCGTACACTAAACAAATTTAAATTAACTTTGCACATTTGAAGTGATGGATAGGTGGGCTTAGTGAAAGATTGGTTCACTTTAAATATGAGAAGGTTCCTTTCCATTCTCACATTATTGATGAATGTTAAAGACGTAGTAAAGATGGATAATGAGCAATACTTTGGTTCATTATAAGATAATGGGGTTGGTTTATTATAAGATAATGGGGTATTTTGATTATAGCAAACTAAATATATAGATATATAGCATGGAGTTTATAAATTTACAAGTGTTATTGAAACATGTTTGGTATATTATTGAAGAAGTTTTAGTGACAATGTGATTTATATGAAAAGCTTAGAGCGAATTAAGAAGAAGAATGTTCTCAACTGCATAGAAAGGAATGATATTCACTTCACAAGAGGTTTATCAACATATATTGGTGTAATTGGTGGGATGCGCAATGATTTTGAAGTTATTATCAACATATATTGGTGTAATTGGTGGGATGCATAATGATTGTGAAGTTGTTAGCAACATATATTGGTGTCATTGGTGGGATGCACAATGATTGTGAAATTATTGATATATTTGGATTACAAAAGGCTTTATAAGATGGGATGAAGCCTTTCATTTATGGAAACAAAGTGGTTTTAAGAGAGGTTTAATGATGTTCTACCACCTAAATGTTTTACAAATATAAAGACAATTAAGCATATGAGAAAGAAAAGGTATTCAAGGAAATGTTTCATTTTGTGTATGTTGTGAAATGTGGATGAAGAAAACTAACTATCAATTATAATTGGGTATCAACACAAGATTGTTGGCCATTGTTTGTTAGGGTCCCACCCTATTTCCCCTAGTTAAGGGAATTGGTTGTTATTGTATTATGGGAATTTTTATTAAATAAGGTTCATTAGGTAGCTAGAGTGTGTAACTATGATAAATGTAAGGTGGCCTAATTAAAGAAGGCCCACTGGGTAGTTGATGTAGCCTCATTAATGAAGGTCCACTAGATGGTTAGGGCTTCGAATACATATAGACTATTTATGGTAGTATAGTTATGTAATTGGGTGCCAAGTGATTAATATTTTATTGTAGCTCTACTCAATTAGAGGTTCCCTCCTTGAAGAGGAAAGTGAGCATTGCACTTTGTATTTAGAATATCAATAATGTTTTTCCTATTTTTGTTGCTTCAACACTTTGGTTCTATTTTATTTTCTTTTTGTAATTACATTTCTATTAATATTTCTCTTAGTTTGTTGTTTTAGATATGAAGGCACACCACAAGTTGTAATAGAGCACTTTCTTGTGTCAGCACACTCCTAATTTTTAGAGTTTTTTCTTATAAACTAGAGACATGTTTTGGTGTCTTTAAACACAATGATAGTTGGGAATCATACACATAGGGAAATACAAGTGAGGTCATCACGTGAGATGTCCTTGCACACTTTTATTGGTACTTGGAAAGAATACCACATTAGACATAAGACATAAATAGATTTGATCTTCCACTTACACTCAAGTATAGCAAAATCCCCCGTAGCGACACTTGAAACCATCTTTACATAAACCTATGGATTATCTTGTTTCTATAGTACAATGAACACAACACATGAAGATATAACTATTGTGTACCAAGGAATCAGGTAGCACATATAAGGGTATGGTTTATCCTCCTTTATAAGCATTGTGAAAGACCAGTAAAGTACAATTGTTGGAAACCCTTAGGTATATAAAGAGGCATACTTTCTAAGACTCATTTTCTCTTAGGACCCTACAAAACCCTGGCCTATACAACATAGGCATCAAAATTCCCACATGACTTGGAATATCGTGAATTTGAGATTTCTATTAGTTCATCAATACTTATGAATAAGTAAATACTTTGTAAATACTCTATAAAAAGGTACCCAAGTAGACCATATCATTGTGGGAGACCTGTATGGAAGAATCCTCTCATGATGTTGATAATGTTAATATAACTCTTGGGTAACCCTTTAGGTGGACCCTATGGGCCTAGGATAGACCCAACCCTTACTATAAACCTATCTCAACAACATTCTCTCATGGCATTTATAACATTGGTCTACTTAAACTATAACCATATAGGTGGTTCGTGTGGTCGCATGACACACTACAAACGAATCAACCATGGAACACATAATGAATGACATAATTCTTGTGCTCAAATACTATACACAAATAATTTATGCAATCAAGTACCAACTTCAAAACTAGATGACTATTGTCAATAGGAAACACTCACTTTTTTTTAATAAGGGTAAGCATGATGATGGGGAATGTTCCACAAGTGAAGGATTTTACAAATTCAACCCATTTCTTGATTGCCCCCCAATATGCTACTTTGATAACCTGAAGTAGATTTGAATAAGTTCAATTGGTATAGTAAGATAGGATGCATTGAATAGATGGAACACTACTTTTCGTTCCATGCTATAGAGGATGACATGTTGAAACTCAAAATAGGAGTTTTGTATTGAATTAGGAACATTTGTAGTGGTGGCAATGGCATAAGAAAGCATCATGATTATCTGTTGCATGGAAGTAGTTTGTGAAATCCCTTTTTTCTCTCTTTGAAAATTATACTAATTTTGTTGGATTCCTTACCAAATTGTGTTCGACGGGAATCGTGAAAGAATATATTAATGCTTTTTAGCACTTGGAATTCATAACATAAAATTTAAGTGGTGAATTTTTCAAGCAATGTTTTATTAGATCTCATGAAGAAATAAAAGCTCACATTGAGATGAATGATCCCACTACTTGGTTGGTGACCACTCAACTATCTTGTGGTGCACAAGTTATGACATATGCCTAGTGCAAACACCCAAACTTTGTTCCATGATCATTTCAAAACTTTGTGCCTCCTCAACATCATTCTCCACTTATCAATGTTCAAAAGATGACATGGATAAAAATGTGACAAAATCGATAGAACATCAACTAAAAGATATTTGCTATAGTTGTGATGAAAATTATTTCCCCAAGAATAAATGTATGTAAGAAAAATTATTTATGGCCATCTCTAAGGAAACTTCTAATGTTGAAGCCAATGATGATTACGGGATCATTTACAAGAAGGGCAAGGAGAATGTAGTAGGAAATGCTTTATCTAGGAAGTATGAGGAGGAAGGTTCCCTATTTTATTTATCTTTACCATTGACCCGTTGGATAGGGGCAATACATTAGGAATGGTTGTTGGATGCCAAGATAATTCAAGTTCTCCTACAAATCTAATCATACCCATACACAACAAGCTACTGTAGCGTGTGTTTTCACACACGAGCATGCTAAAAGGCACATGCCAAATGGTTGTATAGCTTTGGCAGAGTTCCATGAAAATAAGTAAACAAAAAAATAAAATAAGAACTAAAACTAAATAAAAGTGCTGGCATAAAAGCAAATGAATAATATTTTTGTATTATTTTCATTCAATCAACATGTATGGAAGAAAATATCTAAAAGAATAAAGAATATTTTGTATTGATGTCAAACATTATAGGAAATAGAATCACTTGAATAATAGCAATGGAAGAGGCCATTGCAGCTATATGAGGGAGGGTTTGTTGGTTCTCCTGACGATCTTTTGATTCTTCGGCCATGCATCATAAGAAGGGGATCTCTGAAAGGTGAGCAAGAAGTTGAAAGAGGCCAACTTCAAACCCAATGAAAATCCATTATAGTAATGACTTGAGCAAATGGAATGGAATTGTGTATGGAATAAGGGACCTTGGTGTCTCTTTTATATCTAACGACGAGAGTCTAGGGATAAGCTTTGTGCTCTATATTTTTCATCTGATTGAAGCCACGTAGAGACTCGTGTCAATTTCACTTTCTTTTTATCATACACGAAGCATATACAACCAAAAGACAAGCCAAAGGTTGGGTCACATTGTTTTTGTGTTTTTATGCAAATTGGGTCACTCAAATTAAGGGATTATGAGTATCCTGGGCCACTCTTATCGAAGGATTAAGAGCGAATTGACTTAAAAATTCTTTTTAAAGGTTTTCCTCTCATTTTTTGGGCTTTTGACTGCTTTTCCAAGGTCAAATGAATGCGGATGAGGTGGAATAATGACATATGAATGTGGTGGTACTGATGACATGTCAGCTGAGGAAATTTTGGTTGTTAACAACGACACTTGAAAAAATGATGCATTGTGGTATAAAAGGCATATCTTTTTGGTCCAAAATTCAACATTCCAATAAATAGTGTTAATTGAATTACATTCCTCTTCCATGACATGTCTGCACTCAGTTTTGAAAAACATATGGATGGATTAAGCATTCATTCTTATGGGAAGGAATGAATCAAGGCATGCACATTTGTGGTAGAATGTGACACGTGGCAAAGGAAGAACGGTGAAATGATGAATCATTTGGGAGCATCACAAACTTTACCAAATTCTAAAATAGTTTGGGTTTCTATTTCCATGGATTTTCAAGTTACCTAAAGTAGGAAATAAATTAGTGATATGGTGTTTGTTGAATTCCTTTCCAAATATGCTCACTTTTGTTCCTTACAACACCCCTTCAAAACCTCAATAGTTGCATAAATATTCATGGAAAATGTTTTTAAACTTCATTACATTCCTAATTCAATTTTGTATGATTGTGATCCTACATCAATTTTTGGTTGGATTTGTTCAAACCACAAGGTACCCAATTGAAAATGAGAATGACATATCATCCCCAAATAAACGATCAGGTAGAAATGGCCAATAGGTGTATGCAAACTTATTTGCTATGTTTTTCTTTGAAAAAGGTAGGCACGATGGGCTCAATGGATACCCCTTGAAAAACGATGGTACAATAGCACCTATCATGGTGCTACTAAAATGTTACCCTATGAGACTCTTTATGGAAAAAAACCCTAGGAATGGTCTCATACTTACTACATACATATAAATTTTAGGAGATAGGAAAGACACTGAACACATACGTTATCCTCTCTTTATAATCAAGGAAAATTTGGTGTTGTCCTAGAACATAGTACCATGGTAATCAACATCAATTTGAGCACTATTTTGAAGAAGGGGTATGGGTGTTCCTTTGTCTCCATCCCTATAAGAAGACAACACTTAAGGAGAAGAGACACCATAAGTTCACACCTGAGTTTTATGGACCATATCTAATACTCAAATGTATTGGACATGTTGCTTACAAATTAGGTATCCCAACCCACTCTAAGATCCATGTTGAGGAGTAACGAGTAAAACAACATCAAATATTAACCATGAAGTAAAAATGTAAAAGAAAATGACATAGAAATATCAAGGAAACCATATCTCCATATTATTCACCAAGTATCGAGGAAATATGATAAATTTGTGCCTATCTTTCCCATATTAGGCAAAGGGGGTTGAATCTTTCTAAAACCAGGTTGGGATAATGTACTATATTTCTAAGAAGATACAAATGAAGGATGGAGGAGGAATGAAAAATGAATTGAAACGACTTATACAATATATCTTATCCAATGTATACTCCCATTTCTCTAAATGGTTCAAATGCCTCATTTTCACCTAAAGGGTACACATGGTGGATGCCAACTCGACATGTCCCACTAAAGGGGAAGGGGACTATTCCATTCCCTCAAGTCTCCTCTCTAAAGTTTAACACATATAAGAGTATCTTTAAGACATAATCCTAAGCCATATAATCATGTGGATCCTCTATATGGTGACCAAGTGTAAAATATGCACACCCTCCAATGGCACCAATAACTATGCATGGTGCATCTCCCAAGTGGATCGTAAAGTAATGTCATGTGTTGTGTACTTAGCACCAACCATGTTCTTAGACATCCTTGACTTGCATGTGTAATAGATACCTGAGCTATGCCACCCACCAAGCATAACATCCTAGCATGTAGTGGCTATGTTGTTTCTAGATCTAACTACAACAACTCTTCTACTTCAGTTGTTGACTCACTCTTAAGTAAACTACGAGGGATATGTACAATCTAGAAGAAAGTTAAACAACTGATCTCAAAATTGATTACATGCAAGTAGAGGAACACTATTGCAACTATCCTATTTTGAACGAAAATACCTAAGCACACTAGTGCATGTCAACCTCCTTGCCTTGTTGTTTCCAGTTGGCCTCTCATGATCTCCTACATTCTCACTTAAATATTGTCAATGTGTATACTCCCCTATGTGTCAGATCCATTCTGGCTTGGATTACTGGCTGACAGTTTGCTCGACCTACCATCCACGATATGTGAGGAAGTTTGTTAAGATTTCCCGTGTGTTGTTAGCTTTCCTTGATTCCTTCGGAAAAGCAGAAAGGTGATTTTTCCGCTGAAAAAAAACAATTTTATATCAAACCACTTCCCTTTATACTTATTTTAAAAATCATTTCAATATTTCAATTAATTTAATTTTAAACATTATCTCAAATTTATTAATTATTTATAATAAATTTAATCAATTTCATTTTTAACATTATCGATTATTTTTTCTTTATAACAATCACCCATCCATTTTATATATCTTATTTAGTAACATATTCCATTTAGAAAAGTAAAATTAAAATAATAATAAATTTATTATTAATTAAATAATAACTATTGACAAATTTATATTTGTTATATCTTATTTAGTAACATATTCTATTCTATAGAAAAGTAAAATTAAAATAATAATAAATTTATTATTAATTAAATAATAACTATTCACAAATTTATATAGTAATTAAATCATCCCATATGAAAGATATAATTTAAAATAATTATATATATATATATATATAAATAAAACTATCAAACTTGTTTATCTCATTCAGTAATATTTAACACAAAGCTAATAATAATAATCATCATCATTCTCTCTTATATATATATAATGTGTTGAATATATATATATATTCAACACATTATATATATATATTCAACACATTATATTCAACACATTATATATATATAAGAGAGAATGATGATGATTATTATTATTAGCTTTGTGTTAAATATTACTAAATGATATATATATATATATATATATATATATATATATATATATATATATATATATATATATCACGTTTAAATTTAAGGAAAAGATGTGGTGCATAAAGAATTAGAGGATAAGAGAAAATTAAAATATTATAAGAAGGTGTTCAACCCTAATCTAAAAAATAGAAAATATCTCTCTATTTTATTTAACACAAAGAAGAAAATCAACATTGCTAAAATAAGAACAAATTCTCATGAGCTCCATATTGAAACAGGGCGCTGAACAATTCCTAAAATGCCATTGGATGAAAGGGCTTGACAATTCTTAAAATGCCATGGGATGAAATAATTTGTCATCTTTGCGACATAGAGAGGGTTGAAGATGCCATGGGATGAAAGGGCTCGACAATTCCTAAAATGCCATGGGATGAAAGAATTTGTCATCTTTGTGACATAAAGAGGGTTGAAGATGAAAATCACTTTATCATAGAATATCATGCATACACCCATATTAAAGGTAGGCACGATGGGCTCAATGGATACCCCTTGAAAAACAATGGTACAATAGCACCTATCATGGTGCTACTAAAATGTTACCCTATGAGACTCTTTATGGAAAAAAAACCTAGGAATGGTCTCATGCTTACTACATACATATAAATTTTAGGAGATAGGAAAGACACTGAACACATACGTTATCCTCTCTTTATAATCAAGGAAAATTTGGTGTTGTCCTAGAACATAGTACCATGGTAATCAACATCAATCTGAGCACTATTTTGAAGAAGGGGTATGGGTGTTCCTTTGTCTCCATCCCTATAAGAAGACAACACTTAAGGAGAAGAGACACCATAAGTTCACACCTGAGTTTTATGGACCATATCTAATACTCAAATGTATTGGACATGTTGCTTACAAATTAGGTATCCCAAACCACTCTAAGATCCATGTTGAGGAGTAACGAGTAAAACAACATCAAATATTAACCATGAAGTAAAAATGTAAAAGAAAATGACATAGAAATATCAAGGAAACCATATCCCCATATTATTCACCAAGTATCGAGGAAATATGATAAATGTGTGCCTATCTTTCCCATATTAGGCAAAGGGGGTTGAATCTTTCTAAAACCAGGTTGGGATAATGTACTATATTTCTAAGAAGATACAAATGAAGGATGGAGGAGGAATGAAAAATGAATTGAAACGACTTATACAATATATCTTATCCAATGTATACTCTCATTTCTCTAAATGGTTCAAATGCCTCATTTTCACCTAAAGGGTACACATGGTGGATGTAATGTCCCCTCCTATCATACCATCATGATAGAGAGGACATGATGCTAAAGCTGGGCATCTAGCCCCATGTACTTATTAAATAAGCATTCACATAATATAAAAAGACATATGGAAGTGTATAATTATAAGAAAACACAGCGGAATTAACTTCAATAACACATCCATCATTCATTCAAATATTCATCAAATAATAATTGCAGAGTTAACACAAGATAATACTTATATTGACAAAGTAGTCCCAAACAACCAGCTATGCAGCTGCAACGTTCCACCCAACCATAGGCCATTTGTGCTTATCAACCTCTTGATACAACTGCCACCCCCGAGCTGGGCATGATCTCTACAAGGAACCAGGGAACAGCAGACTCACACATAGCCAAGCATACACCAAGATGAGCCAAGCCAATCTGCAATTGGGTTTATCAGGCTGCTAGGAAATGGAAAGGAATAATTGCTAAGCTTGTGGGCTCAACCACAGAGCTATGGATACCCCTCCCAGATCTATTCAGCTTGGTACTCACAATGCCTACACACCCAACACAAGGAAGTATTCTCTTCACTACCACACAGTACCTCAAGCCATACCTTCCTTTCTAGTGCTCTCAGGGTGTGCATAGAAAAGTAGCCAAAGCCCTCTTGATCTTCTTGAGAGGTTACTCCCTTCACTAGGTTTATCAAGCCAATTCTGTCCACTACCACTCCAAGTTTCTTGCTCACAGGTTCAAATCAAAACAGGGATGCACATAACAACAGAAGTATAAGTGCTGGGCATGAAGAAAATGTTTTTACAATGAGATGCCCAAGATGGGGTTTTCATTAGCTTCAGAAAAATGTGGGAACCCAAAAACGAAACTGGAAGATGGGGAACAACCCTGGGAAGCCAAATCTGTTTTCAGAAAAACGTCCATGGACATTCTGGGGCAAAAACGACCTCCATAACAGTCCCAAATCGTGGCCCTTCTCTCCCAGTTGCTGTCCAATGCAAAAACGAGCTCCCAGGCATGGAAAATGCAGGAAAAATGGTGAAAAACGTGATGGGGAAAGACCCAGTAGTTCAGACTGCGTGAGAGATGAAAGACTGACTATTCAGAATGGCTTTGGGCACCATTTCGTGGGTGCTTTCTTGCCCAAGGAGACAAAATATGATTTCCCATACATGGAATTGGCTGCCATACCTCTTCATTCCCAAGGCATTAACTACCTCAACCAAATCTTGGAAGAATTAAATGATTGGGTCCATAACCCAAAATGGGTAGTTGAGGGTTTATGGGTTTTCTCATTGACACATGGATTAACACCATTGGCTCAAGGGTTTGAATAATTTCCCTCCCTATTCCTTGTAGAATCATGTCCCATCTCTTTGTTGCATTGCATAGCTAGTTGTGGGTATTTTTCATTAAAATTTGTATTTACATGATGTCTTATTTACATTGTGCATATCTAGCACAAGAACCATAGGCATCTATTTCTAATTGCCGATACATAAAACGCTAAATCAATGGTGGGGCCTTGGCCTTGAGCTCCTCACCATGATTAAATAACAATATTTACATCATTTACAATTTAATACAAAGGGCGTCAAAATGAGGACATTACAGTGGATGCCAACTCGACATGTCCCACTAAAGGGGAAGGGGACTATTCCATTCCCTCAAGTCTCCTCTCTAAAGTTTAACACATATATGAGAATCTTTAAGACATAATCCTAAGCCATATAATCATGTGGATCCTCTATATGGTGACCAAGTGTAAAATATGCACACCCTCCAATGGCACCAATAACTATGCATGGTGCATCTCCCAAGTGGATCCTAAAGTAATGTCATGTGTTGTGAACTTAGCACCAACCATGTTCTTAGACATCCTTGACTTTCATGTGTAATAGATACCCGAGCTATGCCACCCACCAAGCATAACATCCTAGCATGTAGTGGCTATGTTGTTTCTAGATCTAACTACAACAACTCCTCTACTTCAGTTGTTGACTCACTCTTAAGTAAACTACAAGGGATATGTACAATCTGGAAGAAATTTAAACAACTGATCTCAAAATTGATTACATGCAAGTAGACGAACACTATTGCAACTATCCTATTTTGAATGAAAATACCTAAGCACACTAATGCATCTCAACCTCTTTGCCTTGTTGTTTCCAGTTGGCCTCTCATGATCTCCCACATTCTCACTTAAATATTGTCAATGTGTATACCCCCCTATGTGTCAGATCCATTTTGGCTTGGATTACCAGCTGATAGTTTGCTCGACCTACCATCCACGATATGTGAGGAAGTTTGTTAAGATTTCTCATGCATTGTTAGCTTTCCTTGATTCCTTCGGAATAGCAGGAAAGTGATTTTTCCGCTGAAAAAAAAAACAATTTTATATCAAACCACTTCCCTTTATACTTATTTTAAGAATCATTTCAATATTTCAATTAATTTAATTTTAAACACTATCTCAAATTTATTAATTATTTATAATCAATTTAATCAATTTCATTTTTAACATTATCGATTATTTTTTCTTTACAACAATCACCCATCCATTTTATATATCTTATTTAGTAACATATTCTATTCTATAGAAAAGTAAAATTAAAATAATAATAAATTTATTATTAATTAAATAATAACTATTGACAAATTTATATAGTAATTAAATCATCCCATATAACACCTATTTCATTAAATCTAGAAAAATTCTATTACAAGGACTTCTATGACATTGAATTTTTTTGTAAATATTTTATTTATTTCATTTAATTTGTAAAAATTATGCATTAAAGAAATATTCCATTAAAATTGGAAAAACTAATCCTAGAAAGAATGTTTTTATTGATCACAAATTTTATTTACTCCAACTGTTTTTAATATACAATCATAAAAAATGAAATGTTGTATCATTTATAACTAGTTCGGTATGCCATAAATTAGGAGGAGTATATGAAAATCTGTAATTTGTTGAATCGTGAGAAAAAATATTCATGAAGATATAAAATGTAGGATTAATGAAGTTAAGTTGCACACATAATTGCATGTTTTATTACAAGAAGATCTCTATCTATATTTGAAGTGAACAAAGTATCATATTAAATATTTTCATTGTTAAATAACATATTATAATATAGCATGATTGGAAGGAAATCACAATATTAAATTAAAATAAAATAAATTATAAGAAATGTATTGATGTCACCAAATAATAACTATAAATTCGTCAAAATTGGGATAGTTGTTAGGTACAACATTATACATACACAATGAAAGTGTGAAGAAATCATGGCCGAGAATTACTTTCACCAAAAGGCAAAGAAAATGATAAGATTTTTAAATGTCGAAGAAATAGATGTTGAAACATATTTTTCAAATCTTTTAGTTGAACTTTATATATGACCCCATGCTCTTTTGAATTTATTTATGGCACATATCGAATGAGTCTAAATAGTCCACTTAGTACTCATTATCAATTAATTATATGGTTTTACATTGTATTATATTCCAAAAATTACATACTACATTTATACATTCATTTAATGCATATAAGAAGATAAAAGATAGAACATATCTCGTGCTTTGTTGGCCTGTAAGAGATTATTTCAGTTAATCATAATTGAGTTAGTAATACAAACTTACAAAAAAATGAATTGAGAAATCAAATTTCTTATAGTTCAATGTCACTCACTTATGACCAATCACGTACTACCCTTAATACCACTTAGCACTCATTAGCAATAAAAATTACATACTGCATTGATAAACTCCTCTTATTAATGAATATACGCAAATAAAAGTCAATAATTTATTTCATGCCTTGTTGGCTTATATGAGATTATTGCAATTATAAACTATTAACTTAAGAATACACATTTACAAAACTTTGTGCGTGCCTTGTTGGCTTTTATGAGATGATTTTAATTACAAATATTTGATTTAAGAACGCAAATTAAAAAAATATTTTGAATGGGGAAATCAAGTGGTGTAATGCAAAAAAATGTCAAACTTAAGGCAATCATAAATAATATTTTTTTTTGACACAAGCGGTTAGTTTTTGTATTAAAGGGGTGGCAGAGCCACAAGCAAAATTACAACTTCAAAGTCTGTAAACTAACTATCCTGGAAACTGTTTAAAGCAATAGATGCCTGTGATTATACATATTCAGGACTTTTAGGAAAGCATATGCCTGTGTATTAACAAAAACAGGTCTTTCTAGGAATAGACATACAAAAAACAGCAGGGTTGGAAGACAGACTGGTGGCGTCGGTGTTAATCCCTTGAGGAGCGATTGCCTTCTTCTGAGACCTTGCCTGCGTCTTCACGCAGCTTCACCAGAACTCCTTCCATCTTGTCGAGCCTTTTGTTCATGCTTTCGATGGCAGCGGTTACCCTCGTCTCCAGCATTTCAAGAGCTTCTGCAAACTCTGCTCTCGAACTTCCAATTTCATCCTCCATTCTATCCAACCGGTGTCCTCCCTGCACATCTATTTGTCGCATGAACTCCCCCTGTCTTCGTACACGCCGGCGAAGGGTCCTAATGTCTGCTTCTAGTTCAAGGAGCGGGTCAGGGGATGACGCAGCCGAGTCCTCTGAGTGAGCCATTTTGTCCAGCGGGTTCCAATCGCTTTTCTGAGGAACCAGATTGCAGGAAGCGTAGAGCTCCCAATAGCTGTGCCAACCTGAGTCTACCTCCTTCAGCTTGGAAATGCCTCTCGAATTCAGGGATGGGCTGAGGGGCGCTTTGTGGGAGGTGCTGGAGTCATTTCTCTGTCCATAATGCGGATAGAGAGCCTTCAGGATGAGACGTGGCCCTTTTAACCACATGTTCATGCTCTTGCTTATGGTTCTCGTACAGTTCCATAAATGCCTTCGTTCATTACAGAGAGAGGGAGCCGCATGGTAATCAGTACCCCGAATGTCCATGTCACAGATCGCGGGCCCTGTGAGCCCAAAGCCTTTGGAAGTTATGGCACTTAAATCTCTGTGCTGATGTGAAATTGACTTCGCACGCTTGACGGGAGGAGGATGCGAGATTTTGGAAGTTATGGCACTTAAATCTCTGTGCTGATGTGAAATTGACTTCGCACGCTTGACGGGAGGAGGATGCGAGATTTCCTTAGCATGGGAGATCTTTCTGCGTAACTGCTCTAGTACGTCATCCGCAGGGACGAAGACGCCATCATTCTGAGGTGAGGTGAGCGCCCGTTCAGATGCGAGGAAGGAGGGGTGGCGCGGTTAGAAATGGCTATCACACTTGGAATTGCCATGTTGCGAGTGGAGAGAGTTCCCATCCGTCGCCTGGAAATCGTTCCACTTGTCATGAGGTTCCTGCCAACGAGTAGCTCCCAAATAAACGTCGAACCCATAATGTTACGGGATTGGATCCAGGACATGGTCGTTGTTGATTTTAAGAATCCCTTTTCCAAGGGGAATTGCTTCGTTTGCGGCATTGTCGGCCTGAGCATTGTTTTGGACCACACATCACTGAACATTTTCTCATAAAATTGTATCACACTACATTATTTGAATTTTGTTTCCAAGTGACAATGAGAGCTGTCCCATATGAATTCAAAGTCACTTGTATCAGTATTTGATTTTTCAACTACTTGTGGAATGTTTTTACATTGTATTTTATTCCAAAAAATACATCACATTTATACATTCATTTAATGCATACAAGAAGATAAAAGATAGAGCGTATCTCATGCTTTGTTGGCTATTATGAGATTATTTCAATTAATCGTAATTGAGTTAATAATACAAACTTACAAAAAAATGAAATGAGAAATTAAATTTCTTATAGTTCAATGTCACTCACTTATGACCAATCTCGTACTACCCTTAATACCACTTAGCACTCATTAGCAATTAATTTTGTGTTTTAAAACAATTGCAACTTCAATTATATGGGGTTTTATTTCAAAAATTACATATTGCATTGATAAATTCCTCATATTAATGAATATAGGCTAATAACAGTCAATAATTTATTTCATGTCCAGTTGGCTTATATGAGATTATTGCAATTATAAACTATTAACTTAAGAATACACATTTACAATAAGTTATAGATTGGGAAATCAAATGCCTATACCTTTCAAAATCATTCATCTATGACTCATCATGCTTCAATCTAAATTCTAGTACACTTAGCACTCATTATCATTGAAGTAATATTTTTTGTAAGAAATGTGCTTTTATATAGACGGAGGTTTAATTCAAAATTTGTGTGTCACTTGTATTAATCGATATAGATCAATAAAACTAAAGAGAACTTCATTCCTTGTTGGCTTTTGTGAGATGATTTAAATTACAAATAATTGATTTAAGAGTATGTAATTTAAAAAATATTTTGAATAGAGAAATCAAGTGTTGTAATGCACTTGTATTAATACATATAGATAAATAAAACTAAAGAGAGTTTCTTGCATGCCTTGTTGGCTTTTATGAGATGATTTAAATTACAAATAGTTGATTTAAGAGCACAAATTTAGAAAATATTTTGAATGGGGAAATCAAGTGTTGTATGATGCAAAAACTTGTCAATCTAAAAACAATCATAAATAATACTAATAATTGTATTTATATATCATTGTCAATTATCATCTATCTATAAAAGTTATAAAATCATACAAATTAATTCACTAAAAAATGTGTCCAACTTGTATTGAAATATTGCAATGTAATCGTCAACAAATTTCCATATAATAATATCTTCACTTAATACAAAGAACTCAATGTTCTATTGAACATTCGAATGTAGTTGCGTTTCTGTTTGATGCGATGAAGTGTCTTTAAAAAGGGGAATAGAACTTGCACAAGCCAAGTATCGTGTTCATGTCCTATATAAGCCTTTATTAAGATACAGTTTGACCGATATCCGAGGAATTGAGAAGTAGGCTTTGATGTATCTATTAGCAATACATTTGATTCTGTGTACTTATTTCCATATTGGGACCACACGTCGCTTAGCCTTTTCTCATAAAACCGTATCATACTACATGATTTGAATTTTGTTTGCAAGTGACAATGGGACCTCTCCCATATGAATTGAAAGTCACTTGTATCAATATTTGATTTTTCAAGTACTTGTCGAATGTACTTGTTAGTAACATTTGATGTCCATATCGCAACATCATAATGTTTTAGGCAGTATTTTAATACTTCTAGTTGAAAAGGCCTACAAAAGTAGGATTTATCACCAAGCTCCCAATCTGGTTTTCTTTGAATTTGACAACTCGTATCATCTTTGGAATACGACGAGAAGAATACTCCTTCCATTTCAAAGATCAACAAGATCTTCCGACTGATATTAACTCCCATCTGCATTGCTGCCACATATATAACATTAACATATTTTCACTTCAAAACTTCATTGCTAAATGGCATCAAAACATATCCAATTTATTTCCACTCCCAAACAAACAACTTAATGAAAAAAATAAAAGTAATTTCAGTGGAATAGTTTTTTTATACAAACACATTCAACTACTACTCAAATCACTAATTTTAAGAATTGTAATGAGATAAACTACAATTTAAAAATATAATTACAATAGTCGAATTCATTTGAACTAATTATATGTTAATATCTACATACTACCTAAATTTTACAGTTTTTAAATTTAAATCAAGCAAACTATTTATATGTTCATTTTTACATACAACCTCATACGATATTTTAATTTTCAAGAAATTATAAGAAAAATTCATATAAGCACATTGCAATGAAATTCAAATCACAATTTAAAAATATAGTTACAATGGTCCAATTCAAACCAATTATATGTTAATTTATACCCACCACCTAGATTTACAATTTTTTAAATTTCAATTAAACAAGCTAATTATAGGTAATTTTTACATACAACCTGATATGATTTTCCATTTTTTTAATTTCTAAGAAATAAGAAAATTTCATATGATAACATTGAACTAACATTCAAATCACTGATTTGTAAGAGTTATAATGATCAATTAAGACGCAATTGATAAATAAACTGCAATTGCTCAAACATAGTAATTGTACGTTAATTTATACATACAACCTAATACAATTATTTAATTAATATGGAATACTACATTTTTATGCAAACACATAAGACTATTATTCAAATCACTAACTTTTTATAACTCAATATCTCAATATAAATAAACAAAATAATAATATGTTAATTTATAATAATGACACAACAACAATCCTTATATGTGTATTATGAAATAATAGACATTAAATTGATAATAAAATAAAACACAGTAATAACACATCACATGTAGAATTAAGTCATCAAATGTACAATGACCAAGAATTTATATCATAAACTTCAAGATTTTGTTTATAGAGGAAATGAATAACAGTCATCTTAATGTACTATTAAAAGTCATTGAATATTCTTCAAAATATCTCGAACATCGAGTGCCTTGTACAATTTATTCAATAAGCTCCACAGATCAGCGATCAACCATTTATCCTCATTCTTTCCATCAAACGAAGGGGCAATAATCACATTTTCTTTGGGATTTTCTTTCTTTGTCTCCATTGAACAATCCACTAGAATAGTGTTAGTAGCATCATATTGAGAATACATTCTCCACACTTTTTTCAGATGTTTTTTGTATATAACTTGTGTTGAATTATCAATGTCATTTTTTCCCTTTTGTTGTTTGCAATCTGAAGCAGTCCATGTAAACAAAAATTTAGCTTGTAATGTTTCTGAAACTAGCTTTTTCATAACTCTTGTTGTGTTTTGTTTCAAAGATGTCGTCCAAATTGCAATGTCAAGAGATTCATTTATGGAACACATTTCAAGAAATGTTTTTGCATGTGGACGAAACCAAAATGATTTTTTCTCTATCGTGTAATCTGCGTCCCTTCCCATTTTCTCGATAAATTCTTTTTGTGATGCATCACCATCAACGCTCTGATAGAAAATGTTATTCAATTCAAAAATAACTAATTTCTTTTGACTTATAATAGCTGCAAAACAACAATGGATCATAGTAAATTCATTTTATTCATGCTACATAAATTATTATTAAAAAAAATTGTTGAAGAAATACACTCACTTTGAGTATTTTTTGTACTAGTTATTGATAAGCCACACTTCTCTTGTATTGTCTTCATAGAACCTAGAGCCAAAATAACAAACCTTCAATCGAATACCAATAATACTTCTTTAAATCAATTTTTTTTTTATAAGACATATTTTATGTTTAATTGAAAATAAGAGACATGTGAAGTACCTGATATGATATCATGTTCTTGACTATGGCTTTCTGTCACATTCCCTTGATCACTGTCTTTTTTCTCCTCGTTTGCTACTGTAAAAAACATATGAAATGTTATAAAATGTATCAACGAATGAAATTCATTAAATAAATAGGCATAGAATCCAAAGAATCACTAGAGAAAGAACAAAACAAGTACAATACAACAAAAGAAACAAAATAAATTATGTACCTGGTATGGTATTTTCTTCGTCTTGTATTTGCATCTCGAAAACTTCTTCGACATTGTGCACACTATGTTGATCATTGCTTTGTTGCAAAGTGTCGTTGTTTTCTTTACAATTTCCGCCATTAGTAGTTATAGTAAACATCTTGTTAATCAAGATATATAAATAGCATAGAATCCAACGAATCACTAGAGAAAGAACAAAAAAAGTACAATACCTGGATATTCCAACAGCAATATATTAGACATTGGTTTTTGCAATTGGAAGGATTCTTGATTAGTCAGCATGGTAGTCCTTTGTAACTCGTTTTCTACGACACATGCCATTCTTCTTCCATATGTACAGCAAGCCTGCTGTAAATTTTTCCCCGCATAAAGAGAAATAATCAAATTTAGATCACTATGTTGTTGATGCATTTGCAATAATTCTTCCCAGAATTCAAAATCTCTCTCTTTTTCATCAGATATGTCTCTAAAACTGTGAGAGTATATTGAGGCCTGTAAACTTTTAGACTCTTCACTATAGAAATGTATAGTTAAAACTATATCATAACTATAGTTATTTTGTTCTTTATATTCATAAAGACCGGTAGCCATTTTATAGTTGACATTTGAGTCCTTGACAACAATCTCCAGAGCTTGGCGTACATCCTTACAAGACCAAATTTCTACTAAGATAATCATAGTAAAATCTTTCAACCCATTTTTTTCGATTAAAAATCGAAATAATTCAATATAGTGATCCTTAAGGAATGATTCATCTTTCAAAGCCAATGTATCCAACACAACAAAGTCAGTGTATAACATTGGTTGAAACAGACAAGGAAAAGAGTGCAAAAGTGTTGACAAGAGGCTAGGACCCCCATAATGACAACCGAATTCAAAACTGTTCTCAATTTCCTGTATATCTGTCGATGCATCAATTATTCTATCAAGGACCACACACGCTTGTGGAGAAAGGGACTCTATTTTTGTATTTCGTGATCCTTTTACATATTTACACCCTTCCATTGTCTTACAGAAGTTGGCAAATATGATATCAGTAATTCCATAATGCTCAAGAATATTGGATATTGTAAGAATCTTATCATTCAGATTCTTATCATGACTTTTGCAATATGTTACCATTGCCTCCAAAATTGTTCTTTTGGTTTTCAATTGTGAACAATAATCTTTCATTTTTATGACATTGGTTGGATGGTTCACTGGAATAGAAAACCAGACAGTTCCATCCAATAGTTTATCTGCTACAGAACACATTTCTTCAGCGGTTAGTCCCTGAAGGGGACGGAAAGAACTTGATACCAAACTGTTCAGACTATTTGTCTTATAGTTTGGATCCTTAGGTTGGTTTGGAGAACACATTAATGTCCCTAGTTTGTAACAATTAAAAACAACTTCCCATTTATCCCAAGTAGTATCATCAAGATATAACAAGACTTTTTTTTCAGCAAAGTTTGTTAGTGGACAATCGAAGAAAGAGCACAACATTTCATCATCAACCTGTTAAAAAATAACAAATATAAATTAGTAAGAATGTGATATCAAAAATAAAATAGCCATGAATTTAGTTATAACAATATAAACTAAGTGCAAAAAAAAAAAAATTGCACACCTTGTCTTCAGCCGTCTTAGCATTCCCACATTTTTGTTTCTTTAATTTATTTGTGGCAATTAGGAATTGTCTTGCAGATCGCACAGAATCAATGAATGGAGTTTTGAAGAACATTGTGTTTGCAGAATTTAACTGGCAGCAAATACGAATCACCACATTGGGAGCAACTAATGGATCTAAGAATCGAGCATTACGTTCTTTGTACTTCTGTTTTGCCTCCCCAGATAGACTGAATTTAGGATTTGATAATATTTCTTTTGCTGCTTGAATGGTGTGTTGCCCATCAACTATCCAAAAATTGATGTTCTTGGCATTTATATCCATTTCATTCATGATTTTCACAGGGTTTCCAATCGGATCAGACTCTTTTTTGTCAAATGGAATCAGAAGAGCATCAGGCAATGATGCTTGAAATTTCTGTAGGAACGATTTTAATAATACTCGAACATTTAAATCATCCCGTGATCTCAATTTATATAACTTGGGTGCTTCTACACATCTTCGAACATCCACCTTCATGGTAAAAGAGCTTGAAAATAAATAACTGTCCTTGAAATTTTCATGGATTTCATCGCATTGGTCAGCAAGCTTCTCTATCTGAGAGTCTTCTTTTTGGGATTTTACAAACTCTGTAGTAGGCATGAACTCACTTTCTTTAATGCTCTGTTCTAGCTCAACTAAATATACCCTTCTCAAAGAAAGCATTTGAGCCTCGAGTTTATCATCTGGTATTTTATCAAGTAGTTTACCTCTTTGTTGCAAATAAAGAAACACGGATGATGTTTTCTTACATCTCACAAAGCGATATTTCATAACGTTGGTAATACGTTGTACAAGATCATCACAACTCTTTAGACCAGATTCATTGAAGCTCTCAAAACTGTCCAACTTAAACTGTGACTTTTTTATTGACTCTGGAAATTCTGTATTAGTATCAATCAAATCTGGTCTAAATTTTGTGTAATCAATTTGGCAGGAAAATAATTTCACTTCATTTTCTTCAATTACCTCCATTTGAAAATCGATCTGACTATGATTGAGAGCATAGCAATTAACAATTATCCCTAGCCTTTGTATATCATTTCCATCCATGGATCCAAATAGATACATATCTGGAAACATATTCATGGGACTTTCAATCTCAACATACCAATCTTCAACATACTCAAATGCAGCAGATGTTTTGAATTTTTTAATCATTTCAAAATTAGAACCCATTGTTGAATTTATAATCTGAGTTGAATGAAGCTTTTGTTTTTTGAATGCTGATTGTGGCATTTTACTTGCTTTGGAGACGACAGCTTCAAAAAACAATAATAAACAATTATTACTATAAATAAAATGAAATCAAAATCACAAATATTACCATATAGTCTTCTAGTCTAACCATTTAGAAATGAGAGAATAATATTTAAAACCACCATACCACATGGGGGAGACGTTGTTTGTGTGTCACTTGCAATTCGTTTTTTCTTCAAATTATTCCTTGGAATTGTCATTGCACCAGAGTCCATAGCTTCTAAAAACAATAATAAATAGTCGACTATAAGTTTAAATTGTTTTAAAAATACATGAAATAATGAGCATTATCAAAGAATATTCTATTACATGTCTTTTATTCACATGCACAAGAATAATAAGGGTCATGTGTTATGGAAACATATTAAATACTTAGAGATAAATAAAAATCCATTGCATCTAGCACAAGTAGGGACTCATTAAAAAGAAAAGTTTTCCTTCTCAAAAATGCTAGAAGGAAATGCTTATGCTAGAAAGAAAGCTAGCAGTCGCTAGTTTTCATTGATCTTTACCCATGTGCTTATTTCAAAATAGAGCACATGGCACAAGCTCAAGGTATAAGCTAGCAACCACCAATCACCATGGACAGGATTTTTCTATTGGAAAGCTAGCGATTGCTAGCTTTCTTTCTAGCATAGGTATATGTTATTATCCTATAAGTATTTTGCTTATGCTAAAAGGAAAGCTAGCAGTCGCTAGCTTTCCTTGATCTTATGCCATGTGCTTATTTGAAAATAGAGTACATGGCAGAAGTTCAAGGCTTTCCTTACCTAACTAATTTATGTTTTGTGACCTCATGTGAAGCTTGGAGGCTACACCAAGAATATAATTTTTGAGATAATTTCTATTGCTAATAACAAGTAAATTATACAAAGACACTACCTCTAGTTTTCTATTGCTAATAACAATTAAATGTTACACATAGATTACCTCTAGTGCAAAAATAGACATAAACATAGTAAAATATACATAAAGAAAACCTCCTTCGTTATAGCTTTTATACCAAATTAAGTTTATTGGTTTACTTAAAGACCTGTGAACAAAAAAATAAATAAATTGAACCCATATAAATGATAGACTATAAATCATCATATATTTTTTTTGAACATAAACTAAAAAGGAGTATATTATAAAGGGGTTGTGCACAGCCATTCAGTACATAGCAAAAAGAGAGGAAGAATAGTCCTTCAGAGCAGAGATAGAGCATTGTAGACTAAGCCTGCAAAGGGTCCAAAAAACTATATACAGAGTTCTTCCATGATGACTAACAGAACGGGCAATATATACCCTTATATATCTTACATAATAAAAGACAAAAAAACATATATCCTTAAAAACCAGATTACAGGTGGCCCCTGAAGTGGACTGGCTGCACCACTGATTCTTCCTCCATCTGACGCTCCCCTTCAACAGTTACTGCATTGTTCCTGCTGCCCTCCTCCTGGATCATATCCACCTTCCCCATCATCTCGCGCAAGGAGCTTTCATTATCATCGATCCTGGAGTCATGGTTGTTGATTTGAAGGGAAGTGTAGCTCACAGTGTCCTCCATCTTTTTTATAGCGCAGGCTATCTCCCTGTTATCCATAAATCTTATGGAGACTATCTCATACAGCCGCCCCAAACATTTCTTGATGTCTTGGATGCCGGTATTGTCCCCTGGCTGAGGCATTCTGCCAAAATCAGAGGAAATAAGAAGACAGTCAAACTGCCTGAGCAAAGAATCAGCAGTTAAATTACTACACGAACCCTCACGCGCTGAGCAATTAAGGATGCAACTGAGCACTAACAGTTCCTAATGGAGCACCGAACCCCCTTGTCCGTCAGAGAAGACCTTTAAATCATCATATTTTTATGTCATTAACCAAGTAGTTCTTTTATCATTACATTTTGTTAACTCATTAAACAACATAAGGGTCATGTGTCCTGGAAACATATTGCTTACATAATAAAAGACAAAAAAACATATATCCATAAAAACCAGATTACAGATGGCCCCTGAAGTGGACTGGCTGCACCACTGATTCTTCCTCCATCTGATGCTCCCCTTCAACAGTTACTGCATTGTTCCTGCTTCCCTGGTTCATGGAAATGAGTCGCGCAAGGTCCTCCTGGATCATATCAACCTTCCCCATCATCTCGCGCAAGGAGCTTTCATTATCATCGATCCTAGAGTCATGGTTGCTGATTTGAAGGGAAGTGTAGCTCACAATGTCCTCCATCTTTTTTATAACGCAGGCTATCTCCTTGTTATCCATAATTCCTATGGAGACTATCTCATACAGCCGCCCCAAACTTTTCTTGATGTCCTGGATGCCGGTATTGTCCCCTGGCTGAGCCATTCTGCCAAAAGCAGAGGAAATAACAAGACAGTCAAACTGCCTGAGCAAAGAATCAGTAGTTAAATTACTACACGAACCCTCACGCGCTGAGCAATTAAGGATGCAACTGAGCACTAACAGTTCCTGATGGAGCACCGAACCCCCTTGTCCGTCAGAGAAGACCTTTAAATCATCATATTTTTATGTCATTAACCAAGTAGTTCTTTTATCATTACATTTTGTTAACTCATTAAACAACATAAGGGTCATGTGTCCTGGAAACATATTAAATACTTAAAGATAAATAAAAATCCATTGCATCTAGCACAAGTAGAGACTCATTAAAAAGAAAAGTTTTCCTTCTCAAAAATGCTAGAAGGAAATGCTTATGCTAGAAAGAAAGCTAGCAGTCGCTAGCTTTTCTTGATCTTTTGCCATGTGATCTGTTCTTGGACAGAAGGTATCCAAGAAGACATCTATCCATCCAGACCATGATCTGCACAAATGATGTATAATAAGGGTCATGTGTTATGCTAGAAGGAAATGCTTATGCTAGAAGGAGAGCTAACATTCGTTCAAAATAGAGCACATGGCACAAGCTGAAGGTATAAGCTAGCAACCATCAATCACCATGGACAGGGTTTTTCTAATTGAAAGCTAGCGACTGTTAGCTTTCTTTCTAGTATAAGCATGTGTGTTTATTTTAGAAAGAAATGCTTATGCTAGAAGGAAAGCTAGCAGTCGCTAGCTTTCATTGATATTTTGCCATGTGCTTATTTCAAAATAGAGTAAATGGCACAAGCTCAAAGTATAAGCTAGCAACCACCAATCACTATGGAAATGATTTTTCTATTGGAAAGCAAGCGACTGCTAGCTTTCCTTCTAGCATAAGTATGTGTTCTTATCCTAGAAGGAAATGCTTATGCTAGAAAGAAAGCTAGCAGTCGCTAGCTTTCCTTGATCTTGTGCCATGTGCTTATTTGAAAATAGAGTGCATGGCACAAGCTCAAGGTATAAGCTAGCAACCACCAATCACCATGCCCAAGGTTTTTCTATTGGAAAGCTAGCGACTGCTAGCTTTCCTTATAACATAAGCATGTGTGTTATGCTAGAAGGAAAGCTAGCATTCGTTCAAAATAGAGCACATGGCACAAGCTCAAGGTATAAGCTGGCAACCACCAATCACCATGGACAGGGTTTTTTATTGGAAAGCTAGCAAATGTTAGCTTTCCTTCTAGCATAAGCATGTGTGTTTATACTAGAAGGAAATGCTTATGCTAGAAGGAAAGCTAGCAGTCGCTAGCTTTCCTTGATCTTGTGCCATGTGCTTATTTGAAAATAGAGTGCATGGCACAAGCTCAAGGTATAAGCTAGCAACCACCAATCACCATGGACATGATTTTTCTATTAGAAAGCTAGCGACTGCAAGCTTTTCTTCTAGCATAAACATGTGTGTTATGCTAGAAGGAAATGCTTATGCTAGAAGGAGAGCTATTCGTTTAAAATAGAGGACATGGCACAAGCTGAAGGTATAAGCTGGCAACCACTAATCACCATGGAAAGGGTGTTTTATTGGAAAGCTAGCGAATGTTAGCTTTCCTTCTAGCATAAGCATGTGTGTTTATACTAGAAGGAAATGCTTATGCTAGAAGGAAAGCTAGCAGTCGCTAGCTTTCCTTGATCTTTTGCCATGTGCTTATTTCAAAATACATCACATGGAACAAGCTCAAGGTATAAGCTAGCAACCACCAATCACCATGGACATGATTTTCCTATTGGAAAGCTAGCGACTGCTAGCTTTTCTTCTAGCATAAGAATGTGTGTTATGCTAGAAGGAAATGCTTATGCTAGAAGGAGAGCTAGCATTCGTTTAAAATAGAGCACATGGCACAAGCTGAAGGTATAAGATAGCAACCATCAATCACCATGGACAGGGTTTTTCTAATTGAAAGCTAGCGACTGTTAGCTTTCCTTCTAGTATAAGCATGTGTGTTTATTTTAAAAGGAAATGCTTATGCTAGAAGGAAAGCTAGCAGTCGCTAGCTTTCCTTGATCTTTTGCCATGTGCTTATTTCAAAATAGAGAAAATGGCACAAGCTCAAGGTATAAGCTAGCAACCACCAATCACTATGGACATGATTTTTCTATTGGAAAGCTAGCGACTGTTAGCTTTCCTTCTAGCATAAATATGTGTTCTTATCCTAAAAGAAAATGCTTATGCTAGAAGGAAAACTAGCAGTCGCTAGCTTTCCTTGATCTTGTGCCATGTGCTTATTTGAAAATAGAGTGCATGGCACAAGCTCAAGGTATAAGCTAGCAACCACCAATCACCATGCCCAAGGTTTTTCTATTGGAAAGCTAGCGACTGCTAGCTTTCCTTCTAATATAAGCATGTGTGTTATGCTAGAAGGAAAGCTAGCATTCGTTCAAAATAGAGCACATGGCACAAGCTCAAGGTATAAGCTAGCAACCACCAATCACCATGGACATGGTTTTTTATTGGAAAGCTAGCAACTGTTAGCTTTCCTTCTAGCATAAGCATGTGTGTTTATACTAGAAGAAAATGCTTATGCTAGAAGGAAAGCTAGCAGTCGCTAGCTTTCCTTGATCTTTTGACATGTGCTTATTTCAAAATACATCACATGGAACAAGCTCAAGGTATAAGCTAGCAACCACCAATCACCATGTACATGATTTTTCTATTGGAAAGCTACTGACTATTAGCTTTTCTTCTTATCATAAGTATGTGATCTTGTGACGTGTGCTTTCCTTGATCTTGTGACAAAATCTGTCTCAGGTACTGTCGGCTTCCACGACAGTCACCTATAAGGAATGACATCCTAAGTTGGTCACTAAGTACCTTCGTCAAGTGGAGAAAGAGCAGTTATCCCTCGAACGGTATTGGGTCGTCTCCTTTTCAACAAGTGGTGGTGAGCCCACTTGAGAGAACATACACCCGCAACCTTGGGTTTGACCTCCTATGGTGCGGCGCCGCTCTTTCACTTGCCCCATGTGGCTATACACGACCACTTGATTTAGAAGGATTTATAAAGCACCCTAAGGACAACAACTATGTTTTTGGATGCCTAGCCCCAAAATCGTACCTAAACTACAAGATTCTTTTGTGCCCTCCTATGGAAGTATTAAGTGAGTAGATTTAAGCTATTTTTGAATTTAGTGAGTGACGAGAGAGTTTCTTGTGTGTGTGTGTGTGCATCAAAGAAAGTGACGGTTTTGAGCGCACATGAGATATTGCATATAAATGAAAAGGCTTTTCTTTTAAAATGAAAATAATGCAACTCAACCTAATAGAAAAACAACTAAATAAACCATGTAAAAAAAACTAAATAAAATAAATTGTAAAAAAAAAATCTATAAACAAAATTGTAAAAGTAAAAAAAAATCTATAGACTTACCAAGATTTTCAACCTCTTTTTAATCAGGTCTTCTTCTTTACTTTTTGTTTGGCTAAGACTAAAGCTAATGCCAATGCCAATGCCATTTTTTCCCATAACTTCATCTTCATCTTAGTTGGTCTTGCTTCTTTGATAGACAATAATCTAGAAGCTATGAAGCAAAGAATACTTGAATGGAAACTGTACAATATATTGAAACTATCTGTAAGTTACAAACTTATATCAAATAATTAAATATAAAAAACACTAGCTATTTAGCTATTTTTATATACAAGTAATGCTATATATTACATCTTATATACACGACAGTCACCTATAAGGAATGACATCCTAAGTTGGTCACTAAGTACCTTCGTCAAGTGGATAAAGAGCAGTTATCCCTCGAACGGTATTGGGTCGTCTCCTTTTCAACAAGTGGTGGTGAGCTCACTTGAGAGAACATACACCCGCAACCTTGGGTTTGACCTCCTATGGCGCGGCGCCGCTCTTTCACTTGCCCCATGTGGCTATACACGACCACTTGATTTAGAAGGATTTATAAAGCACCCTAAGGACAACAACTATGTTTTTGGATGCCTAGCCCCAAAATCGTACCTAAACTACAAGATTCTTTTGTGCCCTCCTATGGAAGTATTAAGTGAGTAGATTTAAGCTATTTTTGAACTTAGTGAGTGACGAGAGAGTTTCTTGTGTGTGTGTGTGTGCATCAAAGAAAGTGACGGTTTTGAGCGCACATGAGATATTGCATATAAATGAAAAGGCTTTTCTTTTAAAATGAAAATAATGCAACTCAACCTAATAGAAAAACAACTAAATAAACCATGTAAACCATGTAAAAAAAACTAAATAAAATAAATTGTAAAAATAAAAAAAAAATCTATAAATAAAATTGTAAAAGTAAAAAAAAATCTATAGACTTACCAAGATTTTCAACCTCTTTTTAATCCAGTCTTCTTCTTTAATTTTTGTTTGGATAAGACTAAAGCTAATGCCAATGCCAATGCCATTTTTTCCCATAACTTCATCTTCATCTTAGTTGGTCTTGCTTCTTTGATAGACAATAATCTAGAAGCTATGAAGCCAAGAATACTTGAATGGAAACTGTACAATATATTGAAACTATCTGTAAGTTACAAACTTATATCAAATAATTAAATATAAAAAACACTAGCTATTTAGCTATTTTACATCTTATATACATTCATAGAATTGATAACTATTTTTATGTACAAGTAATGCCATATACTTATATACATTCATAGGAACGATTAACATGCATTGACAGTGTTGGATTCTTTCCTTGGCATACAACTCAATTCATGATATCTATGGTAACAAAACCACTTTGGGGGTGTCCCCATTTTCCACTAGTTTCCCCTTTGGTAAACATGCAACCTTATTTGCAACCATGTTTTCTCAACTATTGTTTCTCCATCAAGTATGAAACAATTGGAAGAATTCAAAGGAATCAATCATACTCTAGATTCTCATTTTCATACGCTCAAGAACTACATCTTTGAGTTGAGGATTTCTTCTTATTAGTCCTATTAAAGATGAATATTAAATGATAGTAGCTATCGTATTTAAGGGTAAACAAGGGAGTCTCATACACCAACAAGATAGCTAACCGACATATATGAGGTAACTAAATTAAACCAAAATTAAACCCACCCAATTCTTTGGATTAAAAAAGGATCTGATATATGACCTGACATGTAACGTCTTTAAAAAAAATTAACCCCAGCAGATTATCTATAAATACTGTTTAAATTTATTGGTTTCAAACACGTTGAGACACGTTGAACTTCTTCCTACTTATCAAGATTTAACAATGATATAAGTTATCATGGATAAGTCAATTAAGTGTTTAGTGGATGACTTAATTAGTAAAAGATTATCAAGTTCTCATGTGTAAAATAAATGTCATTAATTGTAAGTATCCTCAAGTAAAGGTGTCTTCAAGGTGAAGTATAAAAGTTAAACATTAATAATAGAGGAGTGTGCTATATAATTGTTGATCATGATTAATTAAATCATTTATTATATTTCATTGTTTATACACAGAGGTACTATGTTGACACTTATCCATTAACCAAATAAATATTTGAAATTACTATTCACAATTTAAATTAATTACTATTATTATTAATTGTTATTGTTATTATTATTATATTATTAATATTATTTAATTAATAATAATAATGATAATAATCCCTTTTATAAAGTATAGTGGGTTGAATAATAATGAATTTATTAAATAAATTATTAATTTAATTAACGGACGGAATCATCCCAAGTAAATTAAAAGGATATGTTTGAATATGTAGGATATGTTTGGGGTTGTTAAGGTAACTTACAGAATCCATTCCAGAAATCTTCTTATCTTACTGCAATCGACGGTTTCAGGTATTTTTCTGAACCAGCTTAATTAGAATGTATTTTCTTTTATTTCCAAGCTATGCATGTCAAACGAACAGAATTAAATGGAAAGTTTTAGGATTATGTTTATTTAACTCTAGAGACATGTAAACATATAGAAAACAGACAGTTAAACATTTACAGAAACAGAAATATAGATGGTTGAATCTCTTGTTTTCTTCTAACAATAATTAAGGGAAAAACTAGGTATAACCTGATAACCCGGAATAGACCCAGTGCCTAGATAGGGCACTACAGTTGGTATCAGAGCGCAAGGCTCAGACACTGAGACCTTAGGGCCTAACTACACCTGGAACTTTAGTGAAATTTACTAGAAAATAACAAACCAGTATGATGGCTGCAAAAAGATAATTTGAAGAGCCTTTTCCCATTTATTCGTAAGGCGTAACAGAAACAGAATTTGAATGATATATATATATATATATATATAACTGCTTATTTAGGGCTCAGTCTAGACCCCATTAAACAAACCTTTCCAGAAAAACAACAACATTTCTATATACACTCTTTTAATATTCAAACCCTAATATTAATCCAATGCTAAAGCATTTGGGATAAAAAAAAAACACTTCATTGCATTTATAGAAAGAAATTGTATTCATAATAAATACGAAACAATGAGTCTCGCACAGGATTTACAGAGGGTTCTCCAAATTTCAGACCTGCAGCCAAAGTGATCAGTTTTCATTTCCTATTATTTTAATGCAGATCTGCCTTCTTGCCTGTAACATTTTGCTTTAAACATTCATTTCAATAAATGTGGCATAAAACAAATATTCAAATAATATTGTTGCCTGCAATATTGTTTATAATACAAGCATCGCAGCAATTTCGACGCAGAAATCGTTTCATTTGAGCTCGATATGATCCATTTTGACCAATAACTAAGAAGATTTACAAGCATGGCAAATGCATGAAACGATTTCCATACTGCTCTCCATTGTTGCTGCTTGTTTTGTCCGAAACGAATTTCATACAAAATGTTGCTTCCTTTGAAACCCTAGCGCTCAAGCCAGGTGTACCAAGCGCCCGGAGCCCAACGCCACATCAATTGTCCTCCAAGCGTTTTTCTTCTTTCCTTTGTGCCCAGCCCGAACTCAACAACTAGAGCCAATTGGCCCACGCACTTAACACATCAATGCCCACCATCGAATCCCATGCACTGAGTTCACATAAGAGGACGGGAATATATAAAAGATGCGTTGTGCTCAACGCCGAGGACTCATCAGGGAACCGAATGCCAAGCCAGGCGGGTCCCATGGATTTCATATCTCCCATCGTCGAAGCAGCCCTACAATGCCAAATAAAACCTTATTTCCTCCTTAAATAGGCATACTTTTGACGGCACGTGAGACGGTTTCCGCGTTGCCCATGAGCGGTTTACTATACCGCTTTATTGGAATGCGGACGAGTAAGGAATGAACACGTGGGATGGTGGTTTCCTTTCCGCGACCACCAACCACCCTTACCATGTGTACATGTTGCCGACGCGGAATAAGGAGAGCCGTCGATCCTGCGTTGGCGTCAATCCCCATGCGAAAAAGAAAAGGTTTTTTTTTGCGTTTTATATTGTTTTAATTTTTTTTTTTATTATTTTAAATTAATGTTTTTTAAATATTAATTTAATTTTATTAATTTAATGTAGTGTCTCTCAAGCATGCCCCTTTTTAAAGCTATAATTAATTAATTTCACCTAATACACTGCTGTGCAATCTTTGGTTCTCACATCATATCTGTCCATCGTACAGATAATAAATTTTGAATGACCACCATAATTAATGTGTAATTGCCAATGCCATTAATTAATTTCACCTAATACACTGTTGTGCAATCTTTGGTTCTCACATCACATCTTTCCATCGTACAGATAATAAATTTTGAATGAACACCATAATTAATGTGTTGCCAATGCCATTTCCCGGCTTCTTCCATCGTGATTCATGGCATTGGGCACACATTTTCCAGTTGCAGATTAAAATTTTGGCAGACTTTATCTCCAGGGTATTGAGCTATCCAATAAGCTATGGCAGTCAAACATCATTTGCACTGAAACAACAATGCCCCGGGGGACCAGAGCTTCTGGAACCAAATTGGACCATCAAGGATTTCGGATCAGGTACTCCGGCTGATTGCACTTTATGCTTAAGGGAGACTCTCGCTACAGCCCATAGGCATCCGCATCAAGTTCCAATAAATCGCTGCGAATGCAAGGGTTTGGGCTCTTGGGGAAAACATCCTTCTCAGAGGTAGGTACCGTATTGTGAACCATGAAACTTCAACCCCCTTGCTGGTACCAATTTTGCAAAATAGTAACATTACAAATGTCCATTAGCTAAAGCTATAATTATAAGATTCCATTGGCGAAGAAAATAAGATTCCATTGGCGAAGAAAACCGTAGTAACCTTAAGTTAAGATGTTAATTTGTTAATAATATGGGGAATGGCCAGGGTATTTATTTGGTTCTCTCTGATATTGGAACTGAAGGAGTGTGAGATATCGTTCTAGCTCATGTCCATGGAGTAAAGGTCCTTGTCAAATACATTCGGCTGTGGGAGGTTGACAATAGCCGACGGCTGGGCCTATCAAAAATAAGGTAACCTCTTAACCAACATTTACAGTTTAGACTCTAAATAAAATTGTAATTTTCATAAAAAATTAAAATATATTGAAAGTAAGATTCTGAATTTAATAATTTAAAGGAAATAGAAATATATTTATGCTCAATTAAGACAATTTTGCAGTTTAGATGCAATTTTCTTTTTACAAAACTTATCCATTTTTTAGATATAGATTTCCAAAAAATTAGTTTAATTTGAGGGCTTGATTAATTCCCCATACTAACTACACTAACTGTGTTAAATGAGAGACTAAAAAACCAGTCAAATAGATAAACCTATGCTGATGAAAAATGACAATAGAAATGAAAAATTTACCTTGGGAAAATATATCCATAGCCTCAGCTCTGAATCTATTAAAATGATTTACTTCAACAAACAAAGGGAAAGTGGTGGCGGTTGGATTAATGGTAGAAGCAACGCATGCAAAGTTTGATCCATGTTTAAAGTTAGATCCCACCAATTTCAAATACTAGCTCAGTAATGTTGGATTCATTGCCTCGTCTGTAATTCATTCATTAACAAACAGTCAGTCTAGACTTTCAAATCTTTACATCAAGAAATTACCCAACAAGATATAAAACGTCCAGGTACATAAAAAAATAATCGATAACCAAGCTCTCCCCAGATTCGTAGTATCTCCAAGTGTGTTTTTCCTGGCTGGGAAGGAGAGAATGCAGCCTCACTCCTGCCACAAGGCTGCCTATGTCATAATTCGAGTGTCCAAAGTTGAAAATTGCAGTGAAATTACAAGCCCCAGCCCTCGGGTCTTGAATCTGCCACCCTACAATGCCAAATAAAACCTTATTTCCTCCTTAAATAGGCATACTTTTGACAGCACGTGAGACGGTTTCCGCATTAGATCCCACCAATTTCAAATACTAGCTCAGTAATGTTGGATTCATTGCCTCGTCTGTAATTCATTCATTAACAAACAGTCAGTCTAGACTTTCAAATCTTTACATCAAGAAATTACCCAACAAGATATAAAACGTCCAGGTACATAAAAAAATAATCGATAACCAAGCTCTCCCCAGATTCGTAGTATCTCCAAGTGTGTTTTTCCTGGCTGGGAAGGAGAGAATGCAGCCTCACTCCTGCCACAAGGCCGCCTATGTCATAATTCGAGTGTCCAAAGTTAAAAATTGCAGTGAAATTACAAGCCCCAGCCCTCGGGTCTTGAATCTGCCACCCTACAATGCCAAATAAAACCTTATTTCCTCCTTAAATAGGCATACTTTTGACAGCACGTGAGACGGTTTCCGCGTTGCCCATGAGCGGTTTACTATACCGCTTTATTGGAATGCGGACGAGTAAGGAATGAACACGTGGGATGGTGGTTTCCTTTCCGCGACCACCAACCACCCTTACCATGCGTGCATGTTGCTGACGCGGAATAAGGAGAGCCGTCGATCCTGCCTTGGCGTCAATCCCCATGCGAAAAAGAAAAGGTTTTTTTTTTCGTTTTATATTGTTTTAATTTTTTTTTTATTTAATTTTTTTTATTATTATTTTAAATTAATGTTTTTTAAATATTAATTTAATTTTATTAATTTAATATTTAAAAAACATTCATTTAATTTAATTCGTTTAATTTAATTTAATTAATTTTTCCTGGCTGGGAAGGAGACAATGCAGCCTCACTCCTGCCACAAGGCCGCCTATGTCATAATTCGAGTGTCCAAAGTTGAAAATTGCAGTGAAATTACAAGCCCCAGCCCTCGGGTCTTGAATCTGCCACCCTACAATGCCAAATAAAACCTTATTTCCTCCTTAAATAGGCATACTTTTGACAGCACGTGAGACGGTTTCCGCGTTGCCCATGAGCGGTTTACTATACCGCTTTATTGGAATGCGGTCGAGTAAGGAATGAACACGTGGGATGGTGGTTTCCTTTCCGCGACCACCAACCACCCTTACCATGCGTGCATGTTGCTGACGCGGAATAAGGAGAGCCGTCGATCCTGCCTTGGCGTCAATCCCCATGCGAAAAAGAAAAGGTTTTTTTTTTCGTTTTATATTGTTTTAATTTTTTTTTTATTTAATTTTTTTTATTAGTATTTTAAATGAATGTTTTTTAAATATTAATTTAATTTTATTAATTTAATATTTAAAAAACATTCATTTAATTTAATTCGTTTAATTTAATTTAATTAAATTAATTTAATGACTTTTAATTTAATTTGATTTAATTAATTTAACTTAATGTCATTTAATTAATTAATATAATTTAATTAATTCAATTTAAATTTTTTTAATTAATTCAATTTAATTTAATTTTTTTTATTTTGTTTTATTAATTATTATTTTATTTAATTTAATTTAGTTGTTGATAAGAATTAAAAAAAAAAAAAATACCATGTAAAAGAAAAGGGTTTTTTTTGCGTTTTATATTGTTTTAATTTTTTATTATTATTATTTTAAATTAATGTTTTTTAAATATTAATTTTATTTTATTAATTTAATGTAGTGTCTCTTAACATTTATTTAATTTAATTCGTTTAATTTAATTTAATGACTTTTAATTTAATTTGATTTAATTAATTTAATTTAATGTCATTTAATTAATTAATTTAATTTAATGTCATTTAATTAATTAATTTAATTTAATTAATTCAATTTAATTTTTTTTAATTAATTCAATTTAATTTAATTTTTTTATATTTTATTTTATTAATTACTATTTAATTTAATTTAATTTAGTTGTTGATAAGAATTTAAAAAAAAAAAAAATACCATGTCAAAATAAAAGGGGTTTTGGCAAAATTTCATTTAATTCGTTTAATTTAATTTAATGACTTTTAATTTAATTTGATTTAATTAATTTAATTTAATGTCATTTAATTAATTAATTTAATTTAATTAATTCAATTTTTTTTTTTTTTAATTAATTCAATTTAATTTAATTTTTTATTTTTATTTTATTAATTACTATTTAATTTAATTTAATTTAGTTGTTAATAAGAATTAAAAAAAAAAAAAAAATACCATGTCAAAATAAAAGGGGTTTCGGCAAAATTTCTTATATAATTATATAATGCTAGTGTTATTTTATTTATATTTAATTAAATTTCGTATATATTTTTATTTAAATTTCGTGTATAATTATATAGCGCTAGTATTATTTTATTTAAATTTAATTAGATTCCATATAATGTTATAACCTAGGTTTCTTAAAAAATTAAAAGTTAATATTTAAAAATATAAAGCTACTCACGAACTTTCAATTTAAAAGTTCTTCATAGATTTAAAGTTTTAAGGTCAATTATAGTAAGGTTGAAGTGGTTGGTGAAGTTATATTTAAATTAGCATAGATAAAATTTAAATTATAATTTATATTTAAGGGAGAAATTTAAAATATTTAAATTTAATATATATAAATATTTAAAATTTTGGAAAAGAAATAAATAAATAAATAATAAAGAGTGGTTTAAGTGGTTTGGTGAAGATCTAGGGTTTTATAAATCTATGTATTTAATCAAATTGTCTTAGTATTTATTATATTTAACATCCTACATAAAATTAAATTCAAAAAATTCAAAAAATATGTAGGTGTAATTATATAATAATTTTTGGATGGTCAAATTACAATTTCTCATAAAAAAAATTACAATATCTTTAATTTTTCAATTCTTGGTTCATTGCATTTCATGATCGTTGAAATTGCATTTTCATTTTACAATTCAGCCTACTCATATGGAGTTACAAACTTTTACAATTCAACCCAGTCATATGCCGTTAGTTTGGAACACAAGAATGAGTATATATTTCTTTTACAAATCAGCCTACTCATATGAAGTTACAAACTTTTACAATTCAATCGACTCATATAAAGTTAGTTTGGAGCACAACAATAAGTATATATTTCAATTGAGAAGAGGTTATCATATATAACGGCCTATATTAAGAAAACCTAATAACGGCCTATATTAAATGCAATTGTGAAATTACTATCAGGTTATCATGTCAGTACCATTTGTCAAAAACCCAGATTCATGGTATTATAAAATTGAAGTTTTCACAATTATTTATAACATCTACATTTTTTAAATTTGATAAATAAAAAATAAATTATCTAAAAATAAAAGACATTTTTATTTTTGACATTAAAAGTTTCCAACCATGTTAATGTCAAAAGAGTTGTAACCAAAACTTGCATTGAGTTGGCAGAATAATCAAAAGTTTATAGTTCTACACCTGAGTGAACCCTTTCTTAATATATTTTTACGGAAGAACACTACACTAGTACCATTTTACTCCCATTTACAAAACCTGTAAAGGTTGGCGGTAAAGATTCACCAGGCCAGTGACAAAAAAATATCGTGTGCTCCTATCTATGAATATGTTCGAACTCAAACGAGGGCGGGAAGCGGCAATGTCACTTGTATCTGGTAGTAAGGCGGAACAAAAAATTTCAAAATTCAAAATTCAAATGGGCGATACAGGAAAACGGTTTCATGGAAAACGACGTTAATATAGACATATGTAGATAGATTTAGGCCCATCTCCCTCTACAACGTTTAATACAAGATCCTCAAAAAAATAATTGCAATCAAGTTATGGAAAATCATCCCTTCCATCGTCTCGATTAACCAAGGATGATTTGTCTTTTATTTTTTTGGAACCTTGAATTACCTTCAATTCTGTAGGTTTCAATATCAGAGATTGCTACTGCAAAAAAAGTTTTTATATTTGAGATGGTGCACTGGACTTGTGCCTTAAATATCATTCAACTAGCATTTTGAAGTTAGGGTATGCTTTGCACTCTGACCTGAAGCGTCTTTCTGATTCCTATGGAGAGCCGGAGTGTTTTCGCTACTGTGAAGCGCCTAAATTAGACCTTCAAAAGGTTTTTCCATCTGTTCCAGGGGGGCTTTCCGACCTTGCAAAGACTATGCTGGGAAGTGCTTTAAACAAAAGTACTAGGATGAGTGACTGGAGGGAGCGTCCCTTGAGCAATAGTCAGGTACACTAAATATAAATCCATGCTACGTTATAAGTTGCACTACAAAGTATAAGAACGGTCCAGTACAAACCTCTAAAAACTGATAAAGTTTGAAATAAGAACATACAAACTACAAATTTAAACGTTGCTACGAAATTTATATGGGAATGTTCAGATCAAGATTTTCAAGCATACAACAGACTCGCAGATATCTCCAGTAACTGAAATATGCAACCTCTTATAACTTGAAGAAGGCACAAAAATACCCATAGCCCATGGGCCTTGTACAAAATCCAGATACTAAACTAAATGGACGAGAATGATAGGAATTTGTAGGACGAGGAGTACCTGAAGTTCTAATTTACAGGAGGACGATTCAGCCGCTCCAGCTGCTCGCAATAGGATTCAGGTTCTAATTTGCAGAGGACAAGAACAATGTTTCAGCAGCTCCAGCTATAGGAATTTGCAGGACGAGAATGAGGACCAGGTCTCTTGGCATTTTGCAATGGACTGCACTGCCTTGAATGCAGGTAGATGGGCGTTGAATGCAGGTAGGTGGGCATTGAACCTTGAGAATATGGCGGGAGCGAGACTGTGTACGATGAGATCTCCAGGATATGGCTGCAGCTGGCTCATGATCAAGCTGCACGTTTTCGATGGGACTGTATGGCGCTTCGTGTGGTACTACGTCAATAATTATAATACATTATTATAATTATAAAAACTAGTTGAATGATATTGCAATATTTCTCATTTATGCAATGACATGAAATGGATGATAATGTATGGTATGTTCTTATTTCATATTCCTTTATGGCATGTTCTTATTTCATATTTCTTTATGGCATGGATGAAAAGTTAATGTATTATTATATTTTATAATACCTTATTATAATTATAAGATTTAGTTGAAAGATATTGTAATATTTTTTATTTATGCATAATAGTATAAAGTAGTGTGATATTACATTTTTTTTTTGGGATAACGGGAAGTAGAAGAAAGATTAATATTTTGTCTATATTTTGTACTTTCTTATGTAATTTGAAAAGTTAAATGTATTATTATATTATATTTTATATTACGTTTATGTGATGAAATGAATTAGGTAAATTTAGGATAATGCATCACCATATTTCATATTTCGTTAATGGGATAGCAAGATGTAAAGGAAAGGTTAATGCCTTGTTTATAGTTCATAATTATTTTATGGGATACTATGAAAGGCTAATGTATTATTATATTTATACTACGTTTATATGATAATATGAACTGGTTGAAAGATAAGATACTGGTATGATATTTTTCTTGATGTTATAAAATGAACTAGATGAAAAGTTAACACATGCCTATATTTCACAGTTCACTTAGGGGATTGTAGGTTGTAAGATTAAAGACATAGCCTTCCTTTTTGTCAAATTGTACCCTTAGGGTTTCCGTTTGCAAGTGTTACTTATTTAAGATATATTTCAACTATGATAGAGATCCTTGCCAATTCACATATGGAATAATTGTTCCAGAACAAATGCTTTGGAAAGCCAAAGAACTATAACTTAGGAGTAGACACTTATAGTATAAAAAAAACAAAAAGAAGAAGAAGAAGAAAAAAAAAAAATCATTCACTAACTACGAGCATTAAATTGTCGAATAGAGATGGTATCAATAACGTAAAATTGTATTTTAAGAAAAATCTACTCGGAGAAACTTGGATGTAATGTCCCCTTCCATCAATTTCGTGCCAGGAAGGAAACGTTAACCAAATACCGGGCGTATTGACAAACTTAGCCTCATTTATTGCTAAGAAAAGCATGGATTATTAAAACTTCTTGTGTGCAGATTCATACTTCAAATAAACACAGTGGAATAACATACTAGCAAGCACACAAACAGTAATGCCTAACACACACATATATATATATATATATATATCATAGCAGAGGATGATTCAGCATATAGAGACTCAATCTCGTTTCAATGCCATGCATAGATTCCAAATTAGGATAATCAATTCATTTCCTTAAACATGGACAATTTAACATATTGCAGAACACAAAATGCAAATAATTTATAATACATAGAACACTTATCTTGAAGATGAAGCTGTCCAAACAACTAGCTATGTGAGAGCAACGTTCCACCCAACCATAGATCTCTGTCCAGCTTGTATTCTTTTAGCTGAGAGATCACCCCCGAGCTGGGTTATGTATCCACTAAGGAGTAACTAGTTGGGCTCACTCACAGCCATGGTTTCGGTCATCATCTATGCTAAGCCAACACACCGTTGGGTTTATCAAGCATTCAATAAGATAGAGGAGGGTAACGCTAAGCCAGTGAGCTCAACCACAGAGCTACAGGCATCTCAAGTGAACTCAACAGTCAGGCACCCACATTACCTACCACATCCAACACAAGGAAGATCCCCTTCTCTGCTACACAGTCCCTCAGGCAACTCTTCCCTCTAGTGCTCTTCAGGATGGGCATAGAAAGGTCCAGCTGCTAATCCTTGAGATCCTAGCCTTCACTGCGTTTATCAAGCAAACCCAACCTCTGCTCAGTCATTCACACTTGGATTTCTCACAGTTCTGTTATTCAATAACTCAATTCCTGTCACTTCATTTCCAGGCTGTAAAAAACTGGGTTTTCCAATGGATGTCGGGGTAGCTAATGCTCTCAATTTCGCCCCAAGGGTCGTATCTATGGATCCCCCATCGGATTTCACTGTCAAATACCAATTTTGGGTGTTGATGGCTCTTCAAAACGTGGGTTCCTGCAAAGTCGCGATTTCTGGTTTTTCTCACTGCTGGGCATTTGTTTTTGGATGGAAAATGGTGCTGGTAACTTTCACAATGGAATGGGGATGAGGAAGAAGCAACTCCCATGAGGTAGAGTGACTTGTGGTACAAGAAAAATAGAGCCCATACCTGCCTTACAGCAAAATTAAATGTCAGCAAGGAAAGTCAAATGGGTTCTCACAATGACATTTGGCAGCATATGATTCATCCCCACAACCCCCTCACCACTCCCTAGTGGATACACATGGCCCCTTCTCATTCGTTGCTCCCATAGCCAGTTTTGGTATTTTATTGCAATATCAAGTATTTACATCAATTCACAATATCCCATGGCTTAATAGCACATGGGTAATAACATATCAAATACTTGCCCATTTTAAATAAAATCCGAACATATACTAGCGGGGCCTTGGCCTTGAGCTCCACGCTAGGAAAACATACATTACATGTATACAATATTTACATGAAAGCCAATATTTCCTAAGGGTCAAAATTGGGGTATTACATTGGAACAAAGACCAACGATATTTTAAACCTTTTTCTACATAGCCATGATGAGAAAACAAGTGGACGGATATAATCGGTGGATTTGCTGAATGACGAAAAATTGATCAATTTTAAATGATAAGACACCAAGATGCTCAGATTGACGAGACTTTGACGGATTGTCGAGGAAGAGAAACCAACTTAAAATTTGAAAACGAGATATCAATGTGATTGGTATGATGAGCTGAACTCAACGACATGCATTTTGCATTACGACAAAACCATTTATGAAAACTCATGACTACGAACTTGAAATTTAACCATGGTATCGAAATGGTCAAATGAAGGCAATTTTTCGTAAAACGAAGTATGGAGACGATTAGCATAATAAATAGAACGCAATGAAGCTAACCTTAGGTCATAATCAAACATGATAAAATGACAACTAGCCCTCGAGATGGAACTTGATGGGGTTAAGAAGACACTTTGTGCGACTTGATGAATCTGTCGAAGTGGTCTTATGATAACATAAACGAAGAGATAAGGGAAATACATTATAAGCTCATGGAGCTGAAAATGATGATACTAATGACAAGAATAAGTGTTATCGAAAATCTAGTTGGGACCGACAGTTATTGAATGTACTATCGAATTGATATTATACACAATTATGATTGAGTTCTTGAGAATGTATTGGAACCATGTTGGAAAAAAATAAAAATAATAATAATAATTAGAACCACTTGTGCTTAATATGGCCATGATTGTTGGAGAAAAATAGAAGGGAATGGAAAGAAGATGATAATAGGAAATTAAGATAAAGTTTAGTGTCGAAAGTACAAGAACAAAAATTAACTTCAGGATGAATTTCTATTTAAGAGGGGGTGTATGTAGTGCCCCTAGACTACTGTAGACATTGAGGGCACCTGCTGAGTGACCTCACTGTTTGAAACATTAATAAAATAACCCTATGATTTACGTTTGTGAGAAATGTGTGTAGCGACAGGTGAAACGGTTCACCGACGGACACACAAAGGAATATGAAGGGTCGTAGAGTACGGGTAAATCACACACAGGGAGAGCGACGACGATGTCGACTTCTGACGGAATACCACGCTTGAGCAGATAAGCACTGATCCGCTTGCTCCTAGTGAAAATGCTTATTAAACTTAACTGCATAAAAACATATAAGTTTGCACCTAGAGCATTACTTAGAAATGCATTTGAGTACTTTAGGCATTTGCATATATCTAAACATAAACAATCATTGGAGAATGTTATGGCAAATTATCACATCGTCGATCTACTGCGTATGGCTTGAGGGACTGTACAACAGTGAAGAGAATACTTCCTTGTGCTGGGTGTGTAGGTATTGTGGGTGCCAAGCTAGATAGATCTTGCAAGGTTATCCCTGGCTCTGTGCTGGAGCTCACTAGCTTAGCAAATCTTCCCTCCCATGTCCTAGCAGCCTGATAAACCCAATTGCAGATTGGCTTGGCTCATCTTGGTGTATGCTTGGCTATGTGTGAGTCTGCTGTTCCTTGGTTCCTTGTAGAGATCATGCCCAGCTCAGGGGTGGCAGTCGTGCTGAGAGATTGAGGAGCACACTGGCCTATGGTTGGGTGGAACGTTGCAGTTGCATAGCCAGTTGCTTGGGACTGCCTTATTGAGATAAGTATTCTCCTGTATATTCTTGCAAAGATTTAATTGATGGATATCTGAATGTAGGGTGATGGTGTAAATGAATAATTTTACTTCCGCTGTGTTTTTACGAGTTTATGCAATTCCATATGATATTTTATAAATCTGCAAAGGTCTTTAATTGGCTGTTATAGAGTCTTGAATGTATGATAGATATCAACAGCATTTAGTTAACTTCCGTTGTGTTTCCATTGTATAAACATATACTTGTATATATATATTTTCATTTTCATTTGAATGCTTGTTTAATGAATGGATATGGGGGCTAGATGCCCGGTTTAACCTCACGATCCCTCCAAAAATCCCCTCCTCCATACTTCCCACCATACTCATTAGATCTATCCCTTTGCTAATCTATGCCTCCCATGCTACCTCCCTCCCTCTCATCCCCCTTTCTATCCCCTTTTCCATAACAAACCACCTCTCTACCCCACCCCCCCCACTCTCTCTCTAACCCCATCTCTCTCTCCGATTATCTTTAACCCCCCTCCTTTATAACTCCCACACTCTCTCCCTCTCTCTCTTTAACCCCTCTCCTCCTCCCTGTTATTATACAAACTATCATCCCTAGAACACCTAGGCTGTGTGGACCAAGGGGCTAGTTACAGTAAGTGGGGAGGACATAGGTCCAATGTCACCATAACCTAACTCCTCATCTTCTTTGGTTAAGTCCTAAACCCATGGGAGAGTCCCTAATGGAGGAATAACACCTGTAAGCACCAACACACCTGGAAATACCATTCTACAATCATTATGGATAATATTAGTGCCTTGCATGGAGTCAACAATGGATAATAAAGACAAATAAGTAATATAAAAGGTGTAATTCAATATACCAATCAATGTCAATGAATATCACAAGTTCAACATACTTCACAATTCATACAATGCATCTACCTGATGCATACCAAGTATCTACCTGATACATATCATCATACATGATCCACCTGATCATACTGTGTATCCACCTGATCATACTGTGTATCCACCTGATACAAAATTAATACAAACTTAACCGAATATTTAGGGACACCTAAAATTGAAGTTATTGACATTTAGACACCGACCCATTATAATCCTCCCTTGACCCAACCTGACGATCATGTCTTGATACAACTAGATGTACCTTTTCCCATAGATCCCTTTAAATTTGTTCAAAATGTACAACATAATATGTCTAGAACCAAATTATGGTTAATCTAACAAGCATGGGATGTACTTCCACTACACCTAGTGTCTTTTGAGGAAACATGAATGCTTCTTATGTATATTTAGTTATCAAAATCATTTCTTCTACCCATATGCCACATGTTTCCAATGTCTCTTCATTCTTAATGCCATCTATTAGCAAACACATTCCAACCCTACGTTTTCCTAGTCTTGGAATACCTTCCACAAGTAATTTTATGCCTAGTTCGAGCTTCTCCTTTGGTGTATGTAATAATCTATTGATCCCTCAACAACTCCCCAAGTTATGTGATGTGGGGCCCCACCTGAAATTTTGAGCTAAAGGCCACTGATCCAAGTGTTGTTACTCTTTAATGATGTCTATACAACTACAATTTGGACGGAGTCCTTATAAGGTATGTTTTATCATACCATGTCTAATATTTCTCCTTTACAGGTTTTTTTATTATCATGCCATACACTTGGATATAGTAAACCCCCCCCACCCTTACTGCTTATTCTTTCTGTACAAGCAATTCATCCTTGAAAAGTTTGACAAAATATGAGTGAGAAAACTATCCCTGATTCCATAAGCTTAAATTCCACTTGATGAAAACCCTCAGTTTGTTTCACCCCTAAACCATCCAAAGAGTCGAGCTTGCACATTGTTATGGTCGATGGAGCCCGCACATTGTTATGTAACATTGGTTGAATGGTCGATGGAGCTCGCACGGTTGATGAGTCAATAGCTGTATGCTTGAAGTCGTTTTCTCACGCTCCTTTGGCTTCTGTCTCCATGAATACTGGTTGCTGGAACAGTGGAAACCTATTGGAACACAACCAGTATTCCAATGAATCAGATCCCTTTTTTGTTTCCACGAACACCAATGTCAAAGAATGCTTGCCTGCATGAATTTCAAACACAGTTGTAACAACAAGGGGACTAGGACTACTTAAGCGACTTGGTACAGGCTTCAAGGAAGTACAGTACTTAGCATGTACCAGTACTTGGTACATGCTAGTGTTACACAAGCAAGTTTGATACAAAAGAAAACATAGAAGATATAATGTGGTACGGCAAGAGAAAATAACATAATGTCGATCATGGATTAACAAAAAAAAACATGCGATACTTTGAGGGGTGTGCTCAAGTGGAATGTGCATCCAAGGAGGATGCAAGTTAGTTATTCCAACTATGAGTCAAGTGCATGTGAGCAAATATGTGCATGACAATGAGTGCACATGATGAGCATGGGGTAACTGTGCATGACATATGAAGTGCACTAAGGGAAGATGAAATATCAATGTGGAAGTTGAAGCGACAAATATGTGCTGAAGTAGTCATATGGAAGTTAAAGAGTAGTTGAAGATGGATGAAGCGTAGGGGAAGCTGCACCACGAGTAGTCATTTGAGAGGGGTTAGCTAGATGGTCTTGAGACATGGCAATTGAGAGAGTCTACCATGGACCTCAAACATAGTGGTAAGGCAAATGTTGTAAATGTGTATATATATTGTTATGTTTGAGTAATGAAAATGAGTAGAGAAATTCCCTTATTATAATTTGGTTTTGTATGCCCTCTAAAATTGTTTCAACTTTTATGTTTGTAGTGCTTTTCTATTTTCAACTTATATCTTTCGAAGCATTGTACTTAGTCTGCATAAATATGATTTCATAGAATTATGCCCATCAACTCTTTAGTTTACTGTAATAATAACCAACTTCACAGATTTAGTTCATTTAATATATTGTTAGCACTCTAAAGTTTGAGCTAGTTCAATTAAAAAATTTGTAACTCAATCTTATTTTGATCCTATATTCGAAGAAGAAATAAATATATAAAAAATAAAATAATCTTATATCAAAATAACCTATTTTGACCACAAATTTATTAAGAATCTAATGTATGTCATATACCAAGTCCATGCATATAATGCATAATATATATATCCTGTCCCTTCAATGTTCAGACACGGTGTTCAAAAAAGCGAATTTGAATTTCAAAACTCAAATGCCCGCGCTCCACGAAAGTTACCAAAGGACGGTTCCTCACCAATTTCCTCCATTCTTCGCCATGGCAGAAGATCCATCAAGGATACCTCAGAAAACTCACCGTCGGGACTCGGTAGTTCAAATCTTGTGCATTGGAGGAGCGCCTTCAGGGCTTGCAAGTTTCCTAGAAGGAAATGGGTGAAAGGATGCTGTTCTCTCCATACTAAGGCTATGATGAAGGCGGTGAGCATTTTGCAACAGTTCATAAGATTTTTGGGGCGAGCATTGTCTGGAAATATTTGCTATATATTCTCATAATCTAGCGCTGCCAAACAGTTGTCACACATCCTACAAGGCACATGCTCAACTACGAGATCCAGTCTATGCCTGCTTAGGGCACATTTCCTCCTTGCACAAATTGGTATATAAACTAAATAGCCTCAGCGTATGCATTATTTGTTGTTATTTCCATAAATTGCTTCTCTTGGTATCTCCAGCTCTCAAGATATGTGTAATGAATTTTTTACAGGAGTTGGCAGGCCGAAATAACTAACCTTCACGAGCGTGGGTGGCCAGCAGCATTTCATTCGGTGTTTCATCCATCTCCATGAATCATCCTGACAGCACCACATTAGTTCCAGGTACATCTCTCTGCCATGTCATCCTATCTCCTAGTGCTACAAGGCATTCTTGTCTCATCAAATTCTCTGGCATTTTCTTAACAAAATTTCATTCCCTAAACCAAATACTATCCAATTTCTGGTCTAGTCGGGTTTAGTGCGTGGAATGTTCATAGAAACAACTGCAACATCTCATGGGAAATACCTGCGCACTTTGCCATCCTGCTTTCCCTTATATATTAACTCTAGCTAGCACATGAATTCATTCAAATTTTATTATTCAGTGTAATTCTTTGTGTATGATCATGTTAATGCTCTCGGATATGGTTACAATCAAGAATTGTTATATGTGTTCAATCCTTTCGTTCGCCTAAGTAAGTATGTGAAATGCAGGAAGCGAGCCCTAGACCGATCTATCAAAATATTGTGAAATGTGTCAGGGACCTCGATTTAAAGGTTGGAGGGTTAAGTCGATTATTTTATATATTTGAAGTGATTGTGTGTTAAGTACCAAGTGAATTGTGGTATTAAGGCCTGTGTAATACGTTTGTGGAGTGCATGCGATGTGCAGATGGTCATGGTCTGCAAATAACTGTTAAATTTCGTGAACTTACTGTTAAGTGAAAGACAAGAACCCTCAATAACTTTTTGGAATGTTTCCCTACTTGTCAACTCGGCGTTTCCATGTTCTTCCTTGTGAGATCCGCCCATTATTTTTGGGTTGTGATGCAGCAGTTGAGTGATGTGTTTTGGGCAGAAAACAATCAGTCTATTATGGTGATGGTGCGATATAGTTGGGAATTAATACCCCCTCGGTTCTCGATCGTAGATCTTGTGGTAGAATCTTCATAATAATTTTCATAATATTTGAAGGTTGACCCTAGCGGAGAAAAACAGTTTGGTTAACTCCCTTGAGCGATCGCTCATTTATGTGACAACTCTTTTCTGCTCGACGCCTGCCTCTCACATTTTCTTGTTGAATCTTAGAGTCCATATGTACTTTAAGGGTTTAGTTGTCACCCTTGTCTCCTATGCCAAACTCCTGTTGAAGAAAAGGAAATAAAAGTTTTAAAATTTCTGCATTCCTTTTGTTTGGGTTGTTACATTTCCAATGCTAGCACATGTCCAATTTTTACATATTTTTTTAAAGCTAGAAACATGTTCAAGCATCTTTAAACACAAATATATGATATTTACTAGGAAAAAAACAGTACTAGGAAACATACATGTAGGAAATTTGAGTCACTTGGTTGGGCTCCCTAGTGAACCTATGTTGGTATCTAGCAATTAGTACCACATTACATAAAATATGCTTAGAGATTTAATCTTCCATGTGCCTTTGGGTATATAGGAAGTCCCTTATTTTCTCCTATACCCATGCTTCCATAAACTCTTCGATTATCTTACATTGCTATAGTACGTGCTAAGAATATCACTTTGCGGGGAGATCACTCTTAGGAATCATATAATATGACTAAGGATATGGTCTATGTCATTAGTTAGTATTTTGAAAGATTATAGATGAATAAACTACCTAAACACTTGAATATTATGTTGGCAAGAACGTTGAAGAAACCCTAAATTTTGAATATATGTCAAATTAAAAGTTCAATTTATAATCGAAGAAGGATAGAATGATGGATAACATCAACCATAATTTTAGTACAAAAGGAGAAGGATGAGAAGGTATAAGAAGGTCACCATAAAATAATTGTTGAATTTGAACATCATCTTCAGAATATGAAGGAAAAATATGATCTTATTATCTCAAAAGTAGAAGCAATTGAAGGTCAATAATTATAATAGTTGGAGCATGTCATTGTACCAAAAAGGAGAGGGGGTGATAAGGGCATCAAAATTTACGAAGCACCATTAATGGTGGAACCATATTGATACCTCTTTACAATGAAATATCGGAAAAAATACAATAAGTGTCAACATTACAAAGGATGAAAATGAAATAATCAATGGTTCATATAATGAGGCAAAAAGGGACCATTATTTAATGTGATGTTATCAAAGAACAAAAACTATAACAAATTGGAGAAGCTATAATAATGCACATGCAATCAAAGGAAAGGAAGCCATGAAGAATTGACAAAAAAAATTAAAATATAGATGGATGGATAATCAATAGTAGTAGCAAGAGAGAACAGATATAAATAACCATTATTATTATTAGGTTTCATCACATATAAAAGCCTTAGCTACAAACATTTGATGACAAATCCTTTTTATGGGGTGATATGTTATAACTCCATGGGATGTATATATGGGGTTGAATATATAGGTAATGTGGTTACATGAATATTTAATAGGGATAACCCTAATAGGGGACCCACAAGTACAATTGGGGATATGGAGAGATAGGGAATATTATATAGAGAGATGTAGTTACAATCATTATAATTAAGGATTCTCTTAATGAATATAATGATTTTTCTCTCTCAGGATTTCACAGTGTGCTTGTTTATTCTCCATGATTTTTGGATTCATTGTGTTAAGGAGGGGTTTATTGATGTTTCGGACCTATGATATGTAGTCCATCTTCATGATAGGTAAGAATATGGATTGCGTATCGTAGGTATGAAACATCGATAAACCCCTCCTTAACACAATGAATCCAGAAATAATGGAGAATAAATATAAGGATTTATTATTTAATTCATCTCTATTATAACTTTAGGATTTATGTTTCACTCTCATATTTGGTGTACATTGGTTTATACTCTATTTTATTAAGCTATTTTATTTACAAAATCCGTAACATGCTTCTTGAAAAACCTCCCACAAAATGCATTGTTCTCCCATGGTCTAGTACTTATATGTATATGTTGATATAAACCTTCCTTCCCATTGTTGGTCTTACTAGAGCAATGGCGTATGCATCCTCTAATGAACCAATCTACATCTTCCTGAATTTGGCACAAGACACATATCTACAAGTTATTATTTGTTTTCTCAAAACCAAAATGGCCTCCAACATCAGAGTTATGGGCCTCTGTTATTAGTTTTTTCCTCTCACCTATATAGGTGTATAACACTTATATATCTTGTTGAGAAATGCATCTTGGAGATGATACTAAATCTTGCTGTCACTTTAATTGATTCTTCATGACTTTGGCCTTGTATCCATGAAATATCTTCATGAAATTGTAATCTTATGTTCTTTCCTCTTTGTATGAATCATGAGTGAAAGGATCCATGTGCACCAAATTAGCTAAATCACTGATATCTATTGAGATATGATTTTAAATCTATGAGGCATTAACCATAAAGATATGGTTTAACACATTATAAGTTGCAAAAAGATGGCATTTAGAGTAGAATATTTTTATTTCCTCTCATGGAAATCCCATATAAAACCTATGCGGCATTAACCGTTTAAAATATATGGGACATTAGCCATTTAAAATCTATGGTTCACTGACCATGAGATCCCTCCAGACGTTACATTATGGATCAATCGAACTAGATGGAAAAGTTTAGTGTCGGGTCATAATAGTTTAGTCCTACCTATTAAGTTTATAGAGAGATTTAGGATTGATCGCCAATTTGGTGTGTAACTTGTAGTTGTTTGCCTTGCATTGGAAATGCTATGCAACTATAAAACAAAAGTAGAACAGAACATGGAGTAGAATAGAACCTGCTCGAGCAGCAGATGTAGGGGTCTCGCTGCAGAAGGGTGAGATGTTTGGTTGAGAAGCAAATGCATGGGATGGGCTTCCACAACGGAAGAATGAACAGGGAGAGGCAAGATGCCAATTTTAATTCACCAACATTTACGACAAAGTGACAAGTGCATACCGAGGAAACTGACATGTCATACTTAGTTGGAGATTGGAATGCTTGGAGTTTGAAATGCCAAAAATAGGTACAAAAGTTGAGAGTGGTGTAATGATCAAAGCATAATTATTGGACAAAAATTAATTAGACTAAGGTATAGATTAATTACAATTTGCATTCCCTTGTTGCTACAATTCAACAAACTTGCAACATCTACCGGCTTGGTATAGAGGTAGACCATCATAAAAGAGAAATCCAATTTTTTTAGATATAGAGAAAATACACCAGGAATTTGAGAGGATGGAAGATGTATTGAACTATGAAATGCAGATGGGTGCTAATTCTCATGTAAAGAGAAAAGATTGGCATTCTATGTGTTGACACTAAGGTTTGAGAATGACTAAATCCAAAAAGTTTGCTAAAATGTCCAAAAAAGGAAGAAATTATCACAAAGGAGGTTGAAGAAAAGGTTGACAATTCAAAAACAAGAGGAAAAAACCCACTTATGCAAAGTCCGAAAGCAAATTTGTGAAAAGATTAAACCCCGATCAAGTTTCGGTGGCGGAGATGTCAACAATCCCGATCAATGGCCGATATTGCTTCCCGCATCGCCAAAGTGATCGGCGGAAAATAGATGTGGGCGGTAGCGGACTCAATACCGCCGGGACACGTGTCCAAACCTCATCCTTCCGCATATGTAATATAGCGGTAAAGGAAACCACCATAGCGCCGGGCGGAACCACCAAATATGGAAGCGCGGTGGGGTCAGTACACGTGGCAGGGTGGGACCTGATACGTGGCAGATAGAGCAAGCGTGGCGGGGTCATATCACATGGCGTATACTTTGTAGCAATCGGAGGGCCGATATAAACCTTAGTCAAATCAACGGCCATTATTTCATCCGCATCTAGGAAGGTGCACACTGGATATGAGGAAGAGCGGTCGCGGAGAATAAACCACTCGAACAGGTGTCAGCAGGTGGCTGATCCGCGCAGAGAATAAACCCGAAAAGAAAATAGCGTTTTGATCGCGGATACCACCAGATGGAATAAAGGGAGGCGAGATCTGACGGTCCAAAACAAAGTCTCGAGATCAATGGTCAGATATGAACCGCATTCATAAAGGTGAAGGGAAGTTAATTCAAAAGTCATATAAAACAAAATAGGCTCCACATAACGGCATTCTGCATGTGTCACTATCCAGAAGAGCTCTGAAGACTGGTGGAGATCTGCGATTGCGACAGAAGGCGAAAGGCGGGTACATACAGGTAGGGTCGGGTTACCTGTCCTACTTTTTTAAACAGAATTTTGTTTAAAGAAACGTTTAAATGGAGACTGTGCACGATATAGACGTTTTTAAATCAAAAGAAGCCCTAGAGGATAGAGACGAAGACGTCTACGATACCCTAATTAGGTTTCCAATATCTGATATAAAAATTAGGTTGTGTGAATTGTTAAAGGAAGGGACAGACCCCCACAGAGTTCACCAGTCGTCTTTGATAGCCTTTTGCCCCGACCAAATCCCTTCTTTCCCAGAATTCGTATCATGGTGTGTCGAAAATTACTCCCGGGAAGAGAAAGTCATTCTAAACAGCCAAAAGACCCAAGTCATTTGCGAATTAAATCCAGCAGAGTTAATTAAAGCCCTAGAAGTAGATTGTTCCCAAACCCTTGACCCTGAGGTTTTCTCTGAAGTCTCCGTTATTGAAAATTATCATCATGTTTCTCAAAATGATAGGGAAATGTTTTTGTCATCGTGTCTCAAGCCAGAGACCAGCATTTCGGAGGTCCCATACCCTATAGATATCAAGCTTTTTAATGAAAATACCCAGTTAGTTTTGACATTATTGGCCGTAGTTCTAGGTTTGGATACGGATTTGTATGTAACCGAGTTTCAATTGAGTTTATTGTACAAAATGAGTACAGTCCAGTCAGGGATTGGTGAAAATCAAATCCCTCGACTTAATTTTGAAGCATTTTCAACAGAAAAGATTCACGACCAGATGGTCAATTTTCCTACTCTCAGACATTTCGGGTTTCAGGCCTTTTTGATGAAAATGATTATGACAGCCAGTCAAGACGAGTTGCAATTCCCAGAAATCATTTTCACGACTTTACTAGAAAATAACATGTTCAATTACACCAATTACATGCTTTCAGAGATTTATAGAATGATTTTTGGAAAAAATCTGCCTAGAGTACTACCGGAAATGCAGGCATCCATGCAATTGAGTATAGAATACGCAACAGGAGACTGGTTTTTGTCGAAAGACAGTACAGTAATCAGATTATATGGGTTCAGACATAAACCCTATGTGTTACCAGCTTTTCTTACTTTAAGGGTTTTTGCCTTGGAATTCTTAAGACAAAAGTTGATTGTGGAAGATAACAATTTTTTGGTTCACAGACAAGCTACAGACATTAAATACCCATTCACATTTGGTCCGTTCACAGTAAAGAATAAGAATGCTGTAGTGTATATAGAGAAGTTGTTGACGGATATGAATTTTGAGTCAGATACGGCTATGGAGTATGACCCGTTAAACATCATATCAAAATGAAGAACGGAGCATCGTATCAAGGCCCTGAACCATCAGATTGTTGAAGGAATGTCGGACAGAGCCAATTGGCTAGAATATAATGAAGAAATCATTCCGGATGCATCCGACAAAGAAATGACATTGATTGACACAACAACAGGGACAGAAAGCGAAATAGATAGTGCATTGGTTGGATCTAAAAGACCCATACAGGACATAATGATCATTGAAGATGAAGAAACAGAAAGAGGTAAAAGATTGAAAATGAATGAACCACAAGAGTTAACAACAATTTCAGAAGAGGCTAAAACAGCTGAAAAAGAAATACCAGAGGTTACAGTTAAAGAGTACAACATTGAAGAAACCCCTGTAGAGGGTGATGTAAATAGACCCCAGAGTATCATGGATGTGTTTGATGAGCATAGTCGAAATAAATAGGAGTCCGCGAAACAAACCAGTCAATTGTTTTCGAAGGTTAGAAGTATATCTGAGACTGATGTAAGCTTATTTACTAGCAGAAATATCAGGGAAAATACCTTGAAATTTTCAGTTGTCACAAAAAATAAGATTTCAGAAATGAATTTAGATTTGTCTAAAATAAATGCCCCGGATAAAATTTTATTGCATAGACAAACTGGAGAAGTCATATATTCAGACTATTTGGGAGCCATATTAAGAGCAGACAAGTTGAAAAGTTCAGTGGATAAATTGAACAATCAATTGAGACAAGAGAAGGCAGAGAATAAGTCTCGACAGCAACAGATTAAAAAATTGCAAGCAGATTTGATAAATAAAGAAGGAGATGCAGCAACCAAACTGCTCAAAGAGAAAGACGATACGATCCAAATGTTGAGAAAAAAATTAAAAATTCCAGACACTGTACTCATCCAAGGAGCAGAATTGACAATATTGGAAAAAGAAAAAGAAGAATTATCTAATGAAGTCAATGATGTTACTGCTAAAATGTTAAAGCTTTCTGATGAAAAAGATCGGTGGGAAAAAGAGAAAATCATTTTAGAAGAACAGTTGGCAGAAGCGAGGAAAAGATTAGCAGGAAGTGGTCAGCAACAAGTACAAACAGACACACAGGAAGATAAAACGGGAGTAGATGATATTTTACAGGCTATGTCCCAGGTAAGCTTAAGGGAAAATGAAATCAAAGAATTGAAGGTTGAAATACAGAAGCTGACAGAAGAGAATGAAATCAAAAATAAAGAAATAAAAACCTTGCAAACAAAGAATCAGGAATTAAGTAATAATAATAAAGGATTAGCAGCTCATGTGACAGGGCAAGCTGCTATGCAAGGTTGTAAACACCTGGTGTGGGACCAAATTATAAAAGAAGTTGAGAAACTAAGACCATATCTGGATTACATAAGAGTCAAAGAAAAGGTGGTCAAAGATGCCTTCGAAAGTTGCAGAGCCGTCAGGGAAAGCTTAAATAAAAAGCCAAAAGACGTAGCCCAGAAAGCAATAACATTTTTAAACAGTCTAACTGAAGCAGACCTGACAGCCATGAATATAACGAACAAAATTTCAGTCATCACATGGGCCAGAAGGATCTTGGGTAAATACTCGCATGTTGAGAATGTTGAAGCTAAAGCTGGAGCAATACGGGAAGAAGTAGTAAAGTTCAAAAAGCAATTTGAAAAATTAGTAAACAAAGGGTTCCCTACTTTTTGGAATGAAAACAATGAATTAATTCCTCCGAATGATTATAAGAGATTGCTGTTTGATATAAGGATGGATCACAGAAAGTTCCACCAGCTTGATCATATGCTTACAGGGAAAATTTTAATGGAGAAAATATCAGAGGATTTTGAAATTTTAAATATGGTAATCTCAACCTGTGGAAACCTTCTTCCTGTTTCTTATGCAGGTCATGTTGAAATGCGAGTCTTGGTGAAGGAAATGACCAACTATGACTTACCCGCGGCCGACCAGTGGACTTATGTGGAAAAATATGGAAGGACAAGATATTCTGTCCATTCATAGAGGCTTTCAAAACTCTCGCCAAGTGGCGAAAAGATGATATTCAAAATTTTTGCCAAGTGGCAAAAAGATACTTTTATTTTAAATTTGTAATATTATTTGGAGATAGTTATCTATTGCTCAAAGACAGTTATCTTTTAAGTTAAAATATTTTCAGTTATTAGTTAAAAGAAGCAGTAATGTCAAGCTTCTTCCAAATTTTGTATAAGAACAATGAGAGTCATTGTTGAGGGGGTTGGAAATTTTTTGAGAGACAGTGTATGTTTGGAGATCTATTTTTTGATAAATAAAAGCAGTACAGTGAAAATACCCATCTTTTGAGACCAGAGATTCATGTGTTGATCAGCTTTACAGAGATTCATGTGTTGATCAGCTTTACAGTCCGTTTTTTCTTTATCTTTATATGTGCATGTTCACTTCCTTTGTTATATCTTCCATTATGTTTTTCTTCTATATTTAAATGAATGTCTGAAATAATTCGAGATTCATACTGGTTATGCCTCGTTTTATATCATTTAAATATTCACTATTTTCTCCAAAGTTGACAATGGAGAAAAGTTGGAACTTATTATGGTGGAGGAAGGGTTGTTGCAGGTTATGTTATGGTTTTGATAATTGATGTCACTCAACCACATTTGATTGTGGAATATGTTGATGAAGGGGACACACATCCATGGAGGACTACAGATTTGAGGCACACCATAGGTAAATCAAACACCAAAGCATGTGTTAAGAATTATTCATAGTTTATTGAATGTTTTTTTGAGAAAATACTAAGTTTGTTATGTTTGTACAGGTGCAAATGTTTGTTCAACATTTTCTATTGGAGACAAAGTAGATCTTTTACAACATGGAGTGAAGGTGGGTGAGGGCTCCATATTCAATACAGAGCATAGTGTTTATAAGTGTTTATAAATGACAAGCTTTAAATTCTAACCACTATGCATCCTTTCTTTTTTTTAGACTGAAACAGACTGTTGTGGAGATCCGGCTCGATTGCGATCTTGACCGTAGAGCTTAACAGATAAGCGAATAACACGGCAGTCCAGCAGATATTCCTTGTCAGGGTCTTTTTTGTCTTAAGGGAGATTGCATATTGATTCTCTGTCATTAATAGATAAAATACTCCTGCCCAGGAGCACGGCCCTGTTTGCCTCAGCGTCAGCCTTTCTTTACAATCTTTCCATGAACCTTATTCTCATGTTGACATGTCCAAAATTTATTCATCTAACGAGTTAAATGATGGTCTCTATGGGATAGGCTATTATGAATCTTTAGGAAATGTGAACTTAAAGAGATTCTTATTATTTTTCTATTGGACTGTTAGCTTTCCTTCTAGCGTAAATATGTGTTCTTATCCTAGAAGAAAATGCTTATGCTAGAAGGAAAGCTAGCAGTCGCTAGCTTTCCTTGATCTTGTGCCATGTGATTATTTGAAAATAGAGTGCATGGCACAAGCTCAAGGTATAAGCTAGCAACCACCAATCGCCATGGACAAGATTTTTCTATTGGAAAGCTAGTGACTGCTTGCTTTCTTTCTAGCATAAGTATGTGTTATTATCCTAGAAGGAAATGCTTATGCTAGAAGGAAAGCTAGTAGTCGCTAGCTTTCCTTGATCTTGTGCCATGTGCTTATTTGAAAATAGAGTACATGATACAAGTTCAAAGTATAAGCTAGCAACCACCAATCACCAAGCCCAGGGTTTTTCTATTGGAAAGCTAGCGACTGCTAGCTTTCCTTCTAACATAAGCATGTGTGTCATGCTAAAAGGAAATGCATTTGCTAGATGGAAAGGTAGCATTCGTTAAAAATAGAGTACATGGCACAAGCTCAAGGTATAAGCTAACAACCACCAATCACCATGGACAGGGTTTTTGTATTGGAAAGCTAGCGACTGTTAGCTTTCCTTCCTGCATAAGCATGTGTGTTTATGATAGAAGGAAATTCTTATGCTACAAGGAAAGCTAGCAGTCGCCAGCTTTCTTTGATCTGTTGCCATGTTCTTATTTCAAAATAGAGCACATGACACAAGCTCAAAGTATAATCTAGCAACCACCAATCACCATGGACAGGATTTTTGTATTGGAAAGCTAGCGACTGCTAGCTTTCCTTCTAGCATAAGTATGTGTTATTATCCTAGAAGGAAATGCTTATGCTAGGAGGAAAGCTAGCAGTCGCTAGCTTTCCTTGATCTTGTGCCATGTGTTTATTTCAAAATAGAGCAGATGGCGCAAGCTGAAGGTATAAGCTAGCAACCACCAATCACCACGGACAATGTTATCAATTGGAAAGCTAACGACTGCTAGCTGTCCTTCATGGCTAGAGTTTTTCTATTAGAAAGCTAGCAATTGTTATCTTTCCTTCTAAGCATGTGTGCTTATGCTAGAAGGAAATGCTTATGCTAGAAAGAAAGCTAGCAGTCGCTAGCTTTCCTTTATCTTGTGCCATGTGCTCTATTTTGAAAGAAGAACACGGAACAAGATCAAGGAAAGCTAGCATAAGCATTTCCTTCTGGCATAACCACACATGTCATGTGCTCTATTTTGAAATAAGAACATGGCAACAGATCAAAGAAAGCTGGCGACTGCTAGCTTTCCTTGTAGCATAAGAATTTCCTTCTATCATAAACACATGCTTATGCAAGAAGAAAAGCTCAAGGTATAAGCTAGCAACCACCAATCACCATGCCCAGGGTTTATCTATTAGAAAGCTAGCGACTACTAGCTTTCATTTTAGCATAAATGTGTGTGCTTATGCTATAAGGAAATGCTTAGGCTAGAACGAACGCTAGTAGTCTCTAGCATTTCTTGATTTTGTGCCATGTGCTTATTTCAAAATAGAGTACATGGCAGAAGACCAAGGTATAACTTAGCAACCACCAATCACCATGCCTAGGGTTTTTCTTCTGGAAAGCTAATGAGTGCTAGCTTTTCTTCTAGCATAAGCATGTGTGCTTATGCTAGAAGGAAATGCTTATGCTAGAAGGAAAGCTAGTAGTCGCTAAGCTAGGAGTTGCTTATAATTCAAAAAACTTCTATTATGTATTAGTATACTAATAGTGGCTTGGGATTTTGTAGGACTCTAGTTCCATATAGATGTTATTCTTCACTAATCTACAATATAGGTTTAGATGACACCAAATAACTATTTTTGGGAGTACTTAAAATAGGGATGACTCCAATCAAGGATATTTGAATTTACTTTGAACAATTGATACAAAAAATAAATCTCAGTGAGACATGATTATACAAACTTGCATGATCAATCATGGTTGGATTCCAACCTACTTAATAACTACCTTCAATACTATTACAAGTTCCATGATTATACAAACTTGCATGATCGATCATGGCTGGATTCCAACCTACTTAATAACTACCTTCAATACTATTACAAGTTCTTAAGTATGGAAAATTTTTAGACATTTTTACAAGTTTTTCTAAGAATAGTTTTGTGTTTGTATTAAGATTATATACATTGATAACCAATCTTGTTTTGATTACGCTTTGTAGCTCCATCATAATTTATATGTAAAGTCCCTTTTGGCGGTGGGGACTAAATGGTGGGGAACAAGGTTTAATTTGCACAACAAAATGATGCCATACCCTTTTTATCTATTACAAGTACATTATTTTTTTGTAGATTGTGTTTTGCCTAAAATATAAGAGCACACTTTACATGGTTTAACCTTAACTACAAATTATAATTCAATTGTGTGTTACAGAATTTGTAGGAGCGACAATGGAAAGTATAATTTTCACAAAAGGGGACTATGTTGACGTCCTGGTTAATGGTCAAGTTATTGGGCTAGGAAAGGTTGAATCTACAGAAGTTGGAACTTATTATGGTGGAGGAAGGGTTGTTGCAGGTTATGTTATGGTTTTGATAATTGATGTCACTCAACCACATTTGATTGTGGAATATGTTGATGAAGGGGAGACACATCCATGGAGGACTACAGATTTGAGGCACACCATAGGTAAATCAAACACCAAAGCACGTGTTAAGAATTATTCATAGTTTATTGAATGTTTTTTTGAGAAAATACTAAGTTTGTTATGTTTGGTGTACAGGTGCAAATGTTTGTTCAACATTTTCTATTGGAGACAAAGTAGATCTTTTACAACATGGAGTGAAGGTGGGTGAGGGCTCCATATTCAATACAGAGCTTGGGAATAAGGTTCATGGAAAGATTGTAAAGAAAGGATGCATAGTGGTTAGAATTGAGAAGGTGTTAGAAAATGATGCTCCTTTACCACATCCAACTGGATTTGAGGAAACACTAGGGGGTGCAATAGAATCTTATGAGATTTGGCCAGAAATAGATTTGAAACCTCATTGTGAAGATCAACCCATAAATATTCCACAAGATAGGGCTGCAAGTATAATTTTCACAAAAGGGGACTATGTTGACCTCCTGGTTAATGGTCAAGTTATTGGGCTAGGAAAGGTTGAATCTACAGAAGTTGGAACTTATTATGGTGGAGGAAGGGTTGTTGCAGGTTATGTTATGGTTTTGATAATTGATGTCACTCAACCACATTTGATTGTGGAATATGTTGAAGGGGACACACATCCATGGAGGACTACAGATTTGAGTCACACCATAGGTAAATCAAATACCAAAGCATGTGTTAAGAATTATTCATACTTTATTGAATGTTTTTTTGAGAAAATACTAAGTTTGTTATGTTTGGTGTACAGGTGCAAATGTTTGTTCAACATTTTCTATTGGAGACAAAGTAGATCTTTTACAACATGGAGTGAAGGTGGGTGAGGGCTCCATATTCAATACAGAGCTTGGGAATAAGGTTCATGGAAAGATTGTAAAGAAAGGATGCATAGTGGTTAGAATTGAGAAGGTGTTAAAAAATGATGCTCCTTTACCACATCCAACTGGATTTGAGGAAACACTAGGGGGTGCAATAGAATCTTATGAGATTTGGCTAGAAATAGATTTGAAACCTCATTGTGAAGATCAACCCATAAATATTCCACAAGATAGGGCTGCAAGTATAATTTTCACAAAAGGGGACTATGTTGACCTCCTGGTTAATGGTCAAGTTATTGGGCTTGGAAAGGTTGAATCTACAGAAGTTGGAACTTATTATGGTGGAGGAAGGGTTGTTGCAGGTTATGTTATGGTTTTGATAATTGATGTCACTCAACCACATTTGACTGTGGAATATGTTGATGAAGGGGACACACATCCATGGAGAACTACAGATTTGAGGCACACCATAGGTAAATCAAATACCAAAGCATGTGTTAAGAATTATTCATACTTTATTGAATGTTTTTTTGAGAAAATACTAAGTTTGTTATGTTTGGTGTACAGGTGCAAATGTTTGTTCAACATTTTCTATTGGAGACAAAGTAGATCTTTTACAACATGGAGTGAAGGTGGGTGAGGGCTCCATATTCAATACAGAGCTTGGGAATAAGGTTCATGGAAAGATTGTAAAGAAAGGATGCATAGTGGTTAGAATTGAGGTGGTGTTAAAAAATGATGCTCCTTTACCACATCCAACTGGATTTGAGGAAACACTAGGGGGTGCAATAGAATCTTATGATATTTGGCCAGAAATAGATTTGAAACCTCATTGTGAAGATCAACCCATAAATATTCCACAAGATAGGGCTGCAAGTATAATTTTCACAAAAGGGGACTATGTTGACCTCCTGGTTAATGGTCAAGTTATTGGGCTAGGAAAGGTTGAATCTACAGAAGTTGGAACTTATTATGGTGGAGGAAGGGTTGTTGCAGGTTATGTTATGGTTTTGATAATTGATGTCACTCAACCACATTTGATTGTGGAATATGTTGATGAAGGGGACACACATCCATGGAGAACTACAGATTTGAGGCACACCATAGGTAAATCAAACACCAAAGCATGTGTTAAGAATTATTCATAGTTTATTGAATGTTTTTTTGAGAAAATACTAAGTTTGTTATGTTTGGTGTACAGGTGCAAATGTTTGTTCAACATTTTCTATTGGAGACAAAGTAGATCTTTTACAACATGGAGTGAAGGTGGGTGAGGGCTCCATATTCAATACAGAGCTTGGGAATAAGGTTCATGGAAAGATTGTAAAGAAAGGATGCATAGTGGTTAGAATTGAGAAGGTGTTAAAAAATGATGCTCCTTTACCACATCCAACTGGATTTGAGGAAACACTAGGGGGTGCAATAGAATCTTATGAGATTTGGCCAAAAATAGATTTGAAACCTCATTGTGAAGATCAACCCATAAATATTCCACAAGATAGGGATGCAAGTATAATTTTCACAAAAGGGGACTATGTTGACCTCCTGGTTAATGGTCAAGTTATTGGGCTAGGAAAGGTTGAATCTACAGAAGTTGGAACTTATTATGGTGGAGGAAGGGTTGTTGCAGGTTATGTTATGGTTTTGATAATTGATGTCACTCAACCACATTTGATTGTGGAATATGTTGATGAAGGGGACACACATCCATGGAGAACTACAGATTTGAGGCACACCATAGGTAAATCAAACACCAAAGCATGTGTTAAGAATTATTCATAGTTTATTGAATGTTTTTTTGAGAAAATACTAAGTTTGTTATGTTTGGTGTACAGGTGCAAATGTTTGTTCAACATTTTCTATTGGAGACAAAGTAGATCTTTTACAACATGGAGTGAAGGTGGGTGAGGGCTCCATATTCAATACAGAGCTTGGGAATAAGGTTCATGGAAAGATTGTAAAGAAAGGATGCATAGTGGTTAGAATTGAGAAGGTGTTAAAAAATGATGCTCCTTTACCACATCCAACTGGATTTGAGGAAACACTAGGGGGTGCAATAGAATCTTATGAGATTTGGCCAAAAATAGATTTGAAACCTCATTGTGAAGATCAACCCATAAATATTCCACAAGATAGGGCTGCATTCACATGTACAAGGGTTTCTCTTACACATGGATGCATAGGAACAATTATGTGCATTGCCAAAGGAATGATAGTTAATGTCCATGAGGATGACATGGTTGTGGGTGAAACACTAGGTGAAGATAACTTTGGTGTTTTTGTGGAAGAGATACATGGGTATTGTGAAAGATGCAAGATTGGGGATAAGTCTATACATGGATTGGTTAGATGGCCAATACATAAATTGGTGGACAACATAGGTGAGATGTTAAGGGTCAAGACAAAGTACAAAGAGCCACCCATGGAAATGCTGATATGGGATGTTATAGAGGATACAAGTCCTTTATACCAATGGGATGGGGATCTTTATAATCAAAAAGATCAAGATGTCAATGTTCTTAATGCATCGAGGCCATATAAAAAGATTAAACGAGCTATGACAAGAGAAAAAGTTGCAAAACGTCAAACCAAGATAGATAAAGAGAAAGAAGTCCGACTTTTGGCTGCAGATGAATGTTGTAAACAAGATTGTCTTCAACATGTGGATAGGAATGCCATTGCAAATGCTAGAAGGGATATGGAATGCAAAGAGAAAAATGGTATCAGGGAATTTGTATTGAATTCACTTGTTTCAAACACTATCATGTCAATGAGCCATGGCCATGGCCTACCTCCTATTACTAGAAAAGTAAAGGACATGAGATTTGATGGTAATGTTATTTGTAAGAAAGCATGGTACAAGATACATAAGATTCCTCAAAGCACCTTCTATAGCTACCAACATAATTTTGAACAAGGACATATGGAATCCATTCATGGTAACACCAATAGATGTAAAGCACGTGCACAAACTGTGGCGGCCATAGAAATACTGCATAAAATTGTAATGGACAATTCAGATTTTTCGCCAAACCAAACACGTCAAGTCGAAGCAGATGGAACTTCTTCTCCTCTAAGATTGTTGCCTTCGACTTACACACAAAGCTCTTTGTTAAAAGAGATCAATGTGGGTTTGGAAAAGCTCAATTGTCCATTAATATCACAACCAACAATGAGCAAGATTTGGAACACTCATTTTCGAGACGTGGCATTCTCAAAGAACACCAACTTCAGTAAATGTGGTGAATGTATTGTGTTGAAAGCACAAATGAAGTCAGCAACTACAAAAGAGTTGGAAGAAACGGCACGCGCTAGATTGAACAAACATAACAAGATCGTTATGTGCGGAAGACATTGCTACTATGCCCACAGAATCATGTCAGAGAGGTTTCCAAAGGAGTATTTGAGTATTATCCATGATAAAATGGATAAAACAAAGACTTCAATTCCAAGGCTACGCGTCAAATCAAAATCTATTGTAGGAATAAACTTGGGTTTGTCATTGACAGGTATGCTAACACATGGGCATAAGACAGGAGGTTTTGGTCATTTCTCCCTACCATTTGTACATATGGGATCACAATTTACCATTACATCACTTGCTAAGTGCTTTAGGGACCTTGAAGACCCACATCTTGATATGTATGGTGATCTTCTTTATGAGAGTGGAAGTTCAAGAAGCCCACTTTCAAATGCATTACTTGACACCTCTATTTACTCAAAATGTAGAGTGTACAAGGATGAATTTTTATCTCATGGAAGATTAGAAAATCAAGATATCGATTTTAAACCTCTTCCTCCACATTTATTGTTACAATTGGATAATGCAGCAAGTGATAATAAAAACCGTTATCTTTTCATGTTTCTATCACTTCTCACTGCACTTGGTGTCTTCATCACTATTGAGGTTGGGTTCTTGCTCGTGGGACACACCCATGAAGACATAGACGGGACCTATGGGAGAATGTCTTCCAGCTTGAAAAGTAAAGATATATATTCTCTACCTGAGATGATGGATACATATCGCAAAATTGAAGAAAAAAGAGTGTTTCCACCTAAACTGATTGATAAGGTGTATGACTTCAAAAGCTTCCTTAATGGATACATCAAGGAAGGAAAAAATGCACTAGTTGGACATCTTAATGTTCAGTACTTCCAATTTCTTGTACTCAATGATGTTCCGGTATTAAGATATAAAGAATCCATAAGAGATGTTGAGTGCTCAGAACCAGTTGAGTTATGGAATACAGACGATGAAGGTCGATCTAAACTGCCCATAGGGAAGCCATCTTTCTTACATCCCAAAGAGAATGAAATCTATTTAAAAGAACTAAAAGAAGGAATAACATCATACATAAAAATGTGGAAAGACACAATGGGTGGTGAGGAATTGCCAATTGTTACACCAGAATGGAAAAATAAGGTAGAGTATTGGGAAAGAGTTCTTGATACTTTATATGAAGATTACAATGATCATGATTCATCTTCTGAGGATTTCTGGCCCAAGACAAGGCAAACTCCAGATGTTGGTCGTAATGCGCTTCATGCAATCTCAAATATTATGGATGGGGATTTTGATACTATGACAGGTGAACCCGTGTATGTTGGACCCAAGTGCAATAAGCCAAAGACAACATTCAACCCTATTAATGATGTTGAGAAAGGAAAGATGTTGCTAGTTAGATCATGAAACGAGGAAGAAGGGGAGATGATTTGGATGGCAAAAGCCACCTCAAATATATTTCAAGATGATGAAAGTGATACTCTTCATGTTAAAGTTGATTGGTGGAAGCCCGGTTCAGGGAAATACAATGGAAAAGTATTATAGGAATATTGGGTACCAAATCCTGATGACATAGAGCTTGGATCTATTCCAATTGATACCATAGTTTGGGCATGGATGGCTAAGAAAGAACATTGCAAGAAGGCCAAGATAAATAAACATGGTGTACATGCTGCCCTTGACCTACTTGAACGAATAACATGAGATTAGGTGGAGATGATTCATGGATGTAATTATGTTCTTTGGAGGACCAATTAATACATGAAGAAACATTTTTCAATTTTTCTTGTATATTGAATATTTTCTTCAAATTTATTTGGGGAGTTTTATATTATTTGGTACAAATATGAAAATTTTGTTTAAATTGCAATGTATTCATGTGACGATACATCATGCAAATTACATGACACCATGAAATATTAAACTTTCAATGATTTGTTTATATTAACATAACTTCTCCCATAACTTGGATAATCAAGTCCAATAATGCACTTAAAATCAATATCTTCTAGTTTTGGCCTATTAAAACTATACTGGAGTCAATTTGGCATATTAAAACTATATTGGAGTTAATTAGCATTGTTTTCAATGTAATACGTTCAAACACCAAACAATATCTAACATGGAAATTACAAATTCCAATGCTTTGTCTAGATCGACATAACTTCTCACTCCATCAAACTTGGATAATCAAGTTCAATAATACATTTAAAAGCATCATCTTCTAGATACGATCTATTAAAACGATAATGTTGGGCTAGCTAATTCGTATTCTTTTCAATATAATACATTCAAACACTTCATGAATGTATATTATAATAAAATAAATTAAACTGTACTAGTTTGTTTCTATTCCAATTCATAACAAAATTATTTATTTTGATCATTAAAAAACACGCCTTGACTTATAAAATATTTTCTTTTGACATCTGTAAAATGTTTCCAATAAAAATTACCAATAAAAGTTCATAATAATTTGATTTTGATTGTTTTTTCTTTTGACAGTAACATAGGGGTAGATTGTATTAGTGCCGGTATTGAGCAACCGAATGCTAATTACATAGAGTTCCCAGATACAGTACACCTCCATAGAAGTACAGCGAGCTTACAGAGATCGCCCAAAACTTGGCAGGGCTCCACTACTCCCAAATGCCAGATATTATTTAGCTATAACAGAGGAGAAAGGCGTATTATACTGCTGGAGCGATATTCATTTTTCCAGCTTAGCTTTCAGAGTGGTGACTTCAGCTTCAAGTGCTGCGATCCTATGGCCGAAGTTGCCATGAGTGTTCGCAGCATCCTTGAAACCAGTTCGCGTCTCATCTTTCATATAATCCATTTGTTCGGAGAAGTCTGCCCGGAGTTGCATGAGTTCTTTGTTCAACAGGTCCCAGGTTTGCTCTCCTGCCTTGGAGAGCGCCTCTAACTTTGCTTTCTGGTCATCGTGCTTTGCCCTCAGACGCCCCAGGGCAGTTTCCAGGGCTCCAATCCGTTCTTCCGCTGTGAATCCGGAGCTCGAAGAGCTGTTCGACGCCATCTAGTTCAGGAGCACACCGCGAACCTTGATCTGAGCTCGGACTTGACAGAGGGAACTCGAAATGCTTGATACCTTAAGCCTATTAGCAGAGCTCGCTGATAGAGAGGAATGAGTTCGAGACAGGGGAGGAGCTCCTTTAAGAGCATACAGGGAGACTCCCGAGGGCGCAAGGACCTGTCTCTGAGCTGTGGTGCAGGGAATCTCTGCATTCGCATGAAAAACGTGTTTTGGGAAGCCAAAGAGCGTGCTGTGAGAAGATACAGGATCCCCTGCAGCTATGGGATGTCACATCGCTGACGCGAGCCATCTATGCTTAATATGCCTTGAGCCAGCTCGACCCCTTTGTTTGCTTCCATGTCTGCTTGCTTATTCAGCACCCGAAGCACATGGTAAAATCTGATTTTTTGGAAATGTTTGCTCACCTGAAGAATTCTTTGAAATATATGGCGCAGTTTGACATTCGGAGGGGTCTTCTTGGTTATGAGGGCTCTGATCAGAATCCTGGAGTCCCCAAAGACTGTTAAATTGCTAATTCCTTGATCACGCGCAATATTTAATCCTTGCCAAAGACTGCAGAATTCAGCAGTGTTATTCATAATAAAAATTCATAATAATTTGATTTTGATTGTTAAATGACACACAGATACTTATAAAAAAAATTGATTGTTAAATGCACTTTTAATAAGTTTAGTGGGTTTTCACTTTTGTATTTGTAAGAAACAAAAATGTACTTCAATGTTTCTATTCTAATTCATTGATTTCAAATGTAGTCCAGTAAAGCACTTACAAGCAACATATTATAGACTGTCCATAAAAACTTTATTATGGGAATAGCTAATTAATGTTTTTTAATGTAATATGTTCAGACATTTCAAAAATAAATACTGGACATACAACATATTATAGACTTTGTCTATAAAAACTTTACTATGGGAGTAGCTAGTTAATGTTTTTTCAATGTAATATGTTCAAACATTTCAAAAATAAACGCTGGACACTTGCAATAACTAGAATGGGTTTTCCCTCTTTCTTCATGTATTTGAAAAAAAACCAATTGTACCATAAAATTTATATTCTAATTAATAATTTTTTTTGACCTTAATCGGTATACTTAGACTTTATCCAATACAATATTTTCTCTTGTTGGCTCTAAAATAGTGCCAACCACATATCATAATATATAGTAGTATTGAATAATGAATATTTCTTTAAATGTTAGATGATTATATTTATATTATAAAAAGGAATCTAGGCTTAACCAATCAACATAATCCAAAGTAATAATTGATAGTTAACAATGTCCAAAACATGTAGAAACTTGTGGGCTCATAATAATCCCATAAAATGAAGGGAATAAGTGAAGTGCCTAAGTATCTGTTGTGCTATATACTTGACAAAAATGTCCTCAGGCATACAATAGACAATACATATAAAGGGAAGAAAATAAAATAGAGTACGACCTAATTTTCGATGTTGTTGCTCGTAGATATGTTATTGATTATTTTTCTAGTCAATATTCTAAAGATTATTAGGGGTAGTGTCATCATCCACAAGTACAATATTACAATGACTACAGGAGCTAATACGTCTTCATGGTATTAGAGGTTTCACCTAATTCCTAGACATTTCCAGTTCTCGTTGTCTCTTGAAGTTGAGCAAAACCCCCCATGTTCTAGCCATCCATTATCAAGATTGAGAATTACTAAGTTATTATGCCAATACATAAATTTGTTATAGTAACAAACACATTGACTGTTATGTCATTAAATAGCTTTCTAGGTCACTTTAAAATGGCGACAATCTCTTACTAATATGGTAATTCAACACATGCACAATATATGCTTTATCAAATTATAAATAACATGGTTAATACTTTCAACATACAAATAATGCCATTAGATAAATTAATAGGAAAGAAATATTAATACAAATTACAAATTATAATAATAAAATAATGTAAAGAATCTAAGTTTAATCATAGGAAGATATGCTTCAAATTAATATAAATTTGATTTTATATAGCTTATAATGATAATATTGTAAAAAAAATGGTGAATATATAGATTGAAAATGGTAAATTAATGATAATGATAATATTGTAATAATAATGTAGATTGATTTTATATATATTGTAAGGAATCTAAGATTAATATTCGGAAGATATGCTTCAACTTTATATAAATTTGATTTTATATAGCTTATATTGATAATATTATAAAAAAATGGTGAATATAAAGATTGAAATGAGTGAATTAAGTAATTTTTTGGTTTTTCATTTTTCAAAAACTCAATCTTGTTGAAGTTCTAAATTCTAGATCCCTTGTATAATTCCAAATTTAATGAAATATGTGTTATATGAAAGATATAATTTAAAATAATTTTACATATATATATAAAGCTATCAAACTTGTTTATCTCATTTATCTCATTTAGTAATATTTAACACAAAGCTAATAATAATAATAATAATCATTCTCTCTTATATATATATATAATGTGTTGAATATATATATATATATATATATATATATATAATGTGTTGAAAAATATATATATATATATATATATATATATATATATATATAAAGTATATCACATTTAAATTTAAGGAAAAGATGTGGTGCGTAAATAATTAGAAGATAAGAGAAAATTAAAATATTATAAGAAGGTGATCAACCCTAATCTAAAAAATAAAAAATATCTCTCTATTTTATTTAACACAAAGAAGAAAATCAACATTGCTAAAATAAGAACAAATTCTCATGAGCTCCATAGTGACACAGGGCGCTGGACAATTCCTAAAATGCCATTGGATGAAAGGGCTTGACAATTCCTAAAATGCCATGGGATGAAAGAATTTGTCATCTTTGTGACATAGAGAGGGTTGAAGATGCCATGGGATGAAAAGGCTCGACAATTCCTAAAACGCCATGGGATGAAAGAATTTGTCATCATGGGATGAAAGAATTTGTCATCTTTGTGACATAGAGAGGGTTGAAGATGCCATGGGATGAAAGGGCTCGACAATTCCTAAAACGCCATGGGATGAAAGAATTTGTCATCTTTGTGACATAAAGAGGGTTGAAGATGAAAATCACTTTATCATAGAATGTCATGCATACACCCACATTAAAGCGCAATTTCAAAAAATTTGCTACAATATTGACTTTAACCTTTTAACCCATCATAACTATGGTGATTTAGGATGCTTTTCTTAAAGCTTTTGAACATAGACACAAAATTCTAAATAAAACCAAATGACTCATCTTCTATATTTGTGTTGAGAAGGCGCATTTCTAGAGCTTAGGTGGAGGGAAAGTGTCGTCTGTCCCATAAAAAATAAATATAGTTAAAAAATTAAAATATAATTTAATAAAAAATAGAATGCATGCATCAATGTGCTATAGCATAGTGGAGCCTAGGTGGGGGGAAGTATCCATCTATCACATAAAAAAAAAATAATAATAATAAGAATGCATGCATCAATGTGTTGTAGCATAGTGGTGAGAGGGATGTGTGTTGTAATTTAGTGGTGAAAGGACTGCAGATTTGATCTCTCTCGACGCTTTGTAGAACCTAAATGAGATGAATTTATACTAATTAATATTTCAAGAAGTGAAATCAATTTATTTTCTTACAATTATTCAAAACAATTTTAATAATTAAAACACACTAAACTTTCTTCAAAATAAAATAAAAATAATCTAATCAACCTATTAAGGATTTGATAGAAAATTACAAATTAAAAATGTAAAAAATAACAGATTACTTTAATTCCATAAACTCTTGGGTTTCGAAAATATATCTTAGATAAAAAGTTTAAAAAAAAAATCCACCTTCGTATTGAATTCCCCGTGTGTGTGTGTGTATATATATATTCACCTTCGTATTGGCTTCTTCGATGGTGCTACGCAGCATGGACTCTGTGGTGCTGGTATGGTACTCAAACTATCCTCGGATCACCTTTTCTATCTCCATTTTAGAGCAGGTAGCGGCACAAACACCAGAACTGAGCTCTTAGCGCTCTGGGGTTTACTTTGGTTTGAAAAGAGGGAAAAGGTGGATCAGGTACACATTTTTGGTGATTCACGATGAATCATTGACTGGGTTGTTGGGCTGAGTGATATGAGACCTTTACTTCTTTCTCAGTGGTTACATCAAACTAAAATCTTAATTCGCCATTTCAAAGACCTGTCTTTCTCCCATATTTACTGATGTTACAATTCTTTGGTTGATGGTCTTTCCAAGTCGGCTATGGGCTCAATGGATGGCCACCTTTGGATCAAGGAAATCCATGGTACTGTGGTGATGTGACTTTACAGCATGGACTTCTACCAATGACTGCCTCTTTTTTGTGCTACGCATAAACTTTTTGGTTTTTTTTCCTTATTAATGTTGTAGCTGTGTTTCAATTTTCAGTTGACTGATGAAGGTAAGGTATGTTTCTGGTCAGTGGCCACCCAGGCCGGAAAACTGTATCTTTGTCAAAGGTATTTTTGGACTATTGAGATGGTCTTGACTTTGAAAAAACTCTTCTCCATGGTTCTGAAACTATTGTAAAGTTGACACAACTTTTTCCTTTAATAAAAAGTTTTTTTTTCATCTTGAAAGATGGTAGGATGTCAGAGGAGATAAATACAAGACCGTTCCGGCTCCACAAGAGCCCCTCTGCTCAGCCTCGTCGAAATAACCCTGTGGATAATGGTAATCAACAGCCAGGAAGGATACACACCTCAGATTGGGACTAGTAGGCTTCCCCACCAAAGCTCTGTACAAAACTGCAATGGCATTTACTACCCGCGAAATAAAAGGAGCCAAATCATTGAATAGAGCACGATTCCGAGAGATACATATGTGCCATAAACCGAGAGGAACTAGCTCAGAGTGATTTTGCTACATAGAGACCCATGCAAATAAATTGTCAATATAATAGACACGTTGCCAGGAAAAATGCACATCGAATAACTTGAATAGTTCACTCATCACATCCCGGGTGAATGAGCAATCTCTGAATAAATGCATAGACGAATCACCCGCTCGGAAACATAAGGAGCACCAGCTTGGTACGGAGAATCCTCGTTTAGTGATATTTTCCCAAGTCAATACCTTATCATTGATCGCAAGCCAATAGAATAGTCTGATCTTTAGAGGTATCGAAACCTTCCACAACCACAGAATCCACCAAGAGTGACGGACTAGGGAGGATGAACCAATATAGGAGAGATAAGCTAGTGACGTAGTGACTTCGCCAGATGCCTCATTAAAGGTCCAGACCAACCGATCAGGATGCTCTGTTAGTAGGATGCCAGCATGAGATAGACGACTAGAAAAATGATCCCATTCCGCAGCGAGATTACCCTCCAATTAAAGTTCGTGAGAGCTAAGCCACCGCTACTGAGCATCCGGTAATAGGTGGCAGAATTGGTGTATCACCGTGAGCTGTCAATCATGGAAGAACTTAACCAGTGCAGGCGACAGAGAATAATTATAATTAAGCCCCGAGATTGGGTCAATACCAACAAATACCAAATTACCACGGCCCACATCCCACGCAATGGACTGCTAAATCATTGGGAGCGATTTGAGGAAACTAGGCCAGATAGTAGAAGACCCACCAGGTCAAATAGTGTGGTCACGAAGAAAGAAATGCACCGGGAGCCTCTTTAAGTACTTCATACGAATGATCCTTCCCCACAGACCTCCCGAGAACAGGGCACGCCAAAGACTTTTGGCACAAAGTGCTCTATTAAATAGGCCTAGATCTTTAATGCCCCAACCTACCACAGATTTGGGACGAGACAGAACATCCCACGTAGCCAAGTGGAATTTATAGCAATCCAGATTTCTAGCCCAGAGGAAATGAAAGAACGCCTTTCGTAATAGGGCAATAACACCAGCAGGAACATAAAACAGGGAAAACCAGAAAACAGGCATACCTTGCAGAACAAATGAAAGGAAAGCGAGCCGTCCTCCAAGAGATAACCATCGGGAAGACCACGAATGAATCCGTTTATGGACTTTTGCAACCAACTTGTTCCAGTCGGACTTATGGTAGCAGTTCAGCTTAAGGTAGAAGCCTATGTACCTGAACCCAACATCAATATCCACCCAGTGGTATGGTAAAATGAGTCTAAGATCCGCATAAATATCCTCATGAAAAATATGATGAATGAGTGCTGACTTGGGAACACTGAATTCCATGCCTGAGGCCTTGCGGAAAGTTGTAATGATCCTATTGAAAGCTCGCCATTCGTTCACAGATGCCTCCTTGAATAACAACGCATGGGTGGTGTAGCACGCACCAACCACCTTAACCCCATGGATGATACCATTGGATTTAGCATCCTTGATCAAGAGGCTAAGGCCCTCAATCACTAGTACAAAAAGGTAGGGGGAGAGAGGGTACCCCTGCCGAATTCCACGATTGCCCTGAAACTGAGCAAATGGTGATCCATTAATTAACATGGTAAAACTAGCTGACATGATGCATGCCATAATCCACCCAACAATCTCTGCTGAAAGCCCAATTTGTACTAGGATGAAGCGCATATAGTCCCAATCAATTTGGTCATAAGCCTTAACCGGGTCGAGCTTTAAAATGGTTGACTCAAGATGCTTTGTTTTAATGGTGTGTAGCCCCTCCTGGGCCACTCTGACAGCATCAAGGATTTGTCTGTCGGGCAAAAACCCGAATTGCTCCTCAGAGATAAACTTACCCAAATGCGGCTTAAGGAAATCGGCGATAATCTTAGCAATGATATTGTAGAAGAGATTACATAGGGATATCGGGCGGAAGTCATTGAAGCCGACAGACCGATCCTTCTTTGGTATGAGAGTCACATAGGTCGCATTCACAAATGAGGGGACCGAAACAGAAGTCCTGGTTTCGTTGATAGCCTCAGTAACTTCATCCCCAATGAGATTGAAAAAATGGACAAAACAATCGGTGGTCCTGCCATCCGAGCCGGGGCTCTTATCCCGGGCAAAACCATTTAAAACCGCGAGAACCTCACTTTTCTCAACCGCCTTACCAATCTTTGCATAGTCTTCCGGACTGAAAAATCGAGGAAATTTGAACACCGTTTCTAGCTGACAAACAAGGTTGGGTTTTTCCTTCATAGAAAAGACATCCTTGAAATGCTCCTCAGCCACTACTTTAAGATACTTCTGGTCACAAATAGAATGCCCATCAATGTTTAAATCCCAGATGGAGTTGTTTAGTCTACGTAGACTGGAAATATTATGAAAAAAACGAGTGTTATTATCACCCTCCTTTAACCATAGCGCTCGGCTCTTTAATATCCAGGATTCTTCCATGAAAAGTAATAGCTTAACCCATTCAGCTTCCAACTTTGCAAGGTGAGAGCGTCTCCCCTTAGAGAAGAGGTCCACATCCAACAGAACATATAAGGATTCAATTTCGTTCTCCAAAAGAACCAGTTCAGAATGCCTTGTACGTTTCATATTGATATCCCACCTCTGGACCTCCTTCCGTAGAAGTGACAACTTTCGCCAAAAATATTTCAGAAAAGATCCTGCCCCCCTTGAAGGCAGGTTGCTACAGAATTGGCGAACAAGATAACAAAATGAGGAGTCATCCAACCAAGCCGCATTGAACTTAAAAGGGTACAAACAAAAAACACCCTCGAAATCAAATTGTAGCATAATGGCACAGTCATCCGAGAAACCCATTGTCTGGGTCCATGACCTGTAACGGTGAACCTCGTGACAAAAACGATCTGACACATAGAACCGATCAAGTCTTTTGGCAATACCCTCCGGGCCCATCCACTTGTTTGACCAAGTGGGGGATAAAATAGCAGGCTTCACATCAACCAAGTTCTCTTCCTCAAAAAAATGAACAAAACAATTAGCCAATGGGTCAACCAATCTACCTCGACCCCAAATTTCTCCCATAGAAACCGTGAAATTTAGATCGTCCGCAACAATAGTGTAATCACTAGTAAAAATGCCCGAAGGTTTAACCTGGTCCCAAAATTACGCCCTGTAGCTATAAGGCCCATAAATATTAAAAATGTGAACTTGCTGGGGGAAACCTTTCACCATAATACTTGCACATGTAGTGAAAGCCCGCAAATTAGCCATGCAAGGGTTCCATGCAAGCAAAGTGCCTCCCGAAAGACCAAAAACGTCCAGGCCACTGGCCAACCAACCCGACTTGATTTTGAGGAAGAAGTTGACAGCCGAGTCACACGAAATCATAGTCTCTTGGAGCAAAACAACATGTGGATTGGCAGTAGAAAGAAGGCGTTTCAACGTAGCACGCTTAGGACCACTGCAAAGTACTCTGACATTTAGGGATAATAGGTTCATGAGGTAACCCCTTCATGGGCCAAGTCTCTAAGATCCCTAGAAGAAGGAGAGCCGGATAGCGGGTCCGAAGGAAGGCCATGATAAAAAAAGGGAAGTCAATGCAGGGTTGTGCCGGGTACCCCTATAGGCGTCTTTGAGTTTAGGACCACAGCGGGATTTGCGAATAGTAACATTTCCTCTTTGGATAGAGTTAATGGGTATAATAGTAGGGTCCGTCTGGGGTTTAGGGGCAAAGATAGGGAGTGAGGATAAATGCGGGTCACAAATGGGAGAGGAAGAAGGGGGAGACAAATGGTCATAAAGAGAGGATGGAGACAGGAAAATATCTAGCGACTTATGATGGCCAACAGAGAGAGGTGGAAAGCTCTCAAGGGAGTCGAGCTCTAAACATGGCACAGAAAAAAGCGGGGAGACAAGGGAGGGGTGGCCGCTCGTTAGTGTTAAGTTTAAACCAAATAGACAAACAAGATCTCTGAAAGAAACACAATCACAAGATAGACACACAATATACCCTGGGAAACCCTCATGGGGTAGAAAACCCAGCAAAGCTTTCCTCAATAAGATGATCAACCAAAATACAAGATGTGCTCCTTCTCCTTGACTCCTTAGCAGATCTCCTCAACTAGTGCGCACTCTTCCACAAGTGAGTGAATGATCTAATGAGGAGTTCACCTCCTCTATTTATACTTGACTCCCAACTGACTAAAAGACTAATGGGGCCGACCTCACCTGGAGAAGTCTAATAACCCCTAAAATATAACTTCCGGGCCGACCCACACATGGTGGGTCTAATAACCCTAGTTAATACAAACCCCTGGAGGAATAAACATCTCCAGATACATGATAGGGTTACCTCGGAGGAATGAACCATCTCCGGAATAATAAAGTACAAATATAATATTCTTTGAAGTTACAATATTCAACACTCCCCCTTAACAAGAAGGATATTATAACAACATCTGCAAGAGCAAGGAGTCATCATATATGATACATCTACAAATCATCGGAAGCTTTCTTCAATTCATCTTCATCAGTAACTCAACCAGTTACTGGAACAGTGTCGATATTAATCCGATCATCGGCATCGTCATCAGCATCGTCATCATACGATCATCAACATCGCCATCATACGATCATCAGCATCGTCATCACACGATCATCAGCATCGTTGTCACACGATCATCAGCATCGTCATCACATGATCATCAGCATCGTCGTCACACGATCGTCAGCATCATCATCACATGATCATCAGCATCGTCATCACACGATCATCAGCATCGTCATCATACGATCATCAGCATCGTCATCACACGATCATCAGCATCGTCATCATACGATCATCAGCATCGTCATCACACGATCATCAGCATCGTCATCACACGATCATCAGTATCGTCATCACACGATCATCAGCATCGTCATCACACGATCATCAGCATCGTCATCACACGATCATCAGCATCGTCGTCACACGATCATCAGCATCGTCGTCACACGATCATCAGCATCGTCGTCACACGATCATATTCCTAGGATGATCAATCCTGCTCCTTTTAGGACATAGGTCCATGGATGATACAATCCAATCTCCAGTTCTCGGAGACTTCAGTCTACGGATCAATTCTGGGACCTCAGTCCGGGGACGATGCAATCCCCTGCCTGTTCATTCAGGACTTCATTTATCGGAGACCCAGTCTACGGTTCTATTCTGGGACCTCAGTCCGGGGACGATACAATCCCCTACCTGTTCATTCAGGATTTCATTATCGGAGACCCAGTCTACGGTTCTATTCTGGGACCTCAGTCCGGGGACGATACAATCCCCTACCTGTTCATTCAGGATTTCATTATCGGAGACCCAGTCTACGGTTCTATTCTGGGACCTCAGTCCGGGGATGATACAATCCCCTACCTGTTCATTCAGGATTTCATTATCGGAGACCCAGTCTACGGTTCTATTCTGGGACCTCAGTCCGGGGACGATACAATCCCCTACCTGTTCATTCAGGATTTCATTATCGGAGACCCAGTCTACGGTTCTATTCTGGGACCTCAGTCCGGGGACGATACAATCCCCTACCTGTTCATTCAGGATTTCATTATCGGAGACCCAGTCTACGGCTCTCTTTAGGACTGAAAGTCCAGGGATGATCCAATCCCCTCAACTGTCCGCTAAGGACTTCATTCTCGGAGACCTCATGTCTACGGCTCTCTTTAGGACTGAAAGTCCAGGGATGATCCAATCCCCTCAACTGTCCACTAAGGACTTCATTCTCAGAGACCTCACGTCTACGGCTCTCTTTAGGACTGAAAGTCCAGGGATGATTCAATCCCCTCAACTGTCCACTAAGGACTTCATTCTCGGAGACCTCACGTCTACGGCTCTCTTTAGGACTGAAAGTCCAGGGATGATTCAATCCCCTCAACTGTCCACTAAGGACTTCATTCTCGGAGACCTCACGTCTACGGCTCTCTTTAGGACTGAAAGTCCAGGGATGATTCAATCCCCTCAACTGTCCACTAAGGACTTCATTCTCGGAGACCTCACGTCTACGGCTCTCTTTAGGACTGAAAGTCCAGGGATGATTCAATCCCCTCAATCTGTATTCTCATCAATACAAGTACAAGTATCCTCATCCATACAAGTACATAATCAATATCTAGCATCAACAGCATGTATACGTCATATATCAAAAGCATGTATTCTTACTAATACATCTAAAAGCATGTATACATCTGTCATCAAAAGCATGTATTCTCACTAATACATCTATCATCAAATCATATATACATCTAACATCAGAAGCATGTATATATCTAGCATGTATTCTCACTAATACATCTATCATCAAAATCATGTATACATCTAACATCAAAAGCATGTATACATCCAGCATGTATTCTCACTAATACATCTATCATCAAAATCATATATACATCTAACATCAAAAGCATGTATACATCTAGCATGTATTCTCACTAATACATCTATCATCAAAATCATGTATACATCTAACATCAAAAGCATGTATACATCTAGCATGTATTCTCACTAATACATCTATCATCAAAATCATGTATACATCTAACATCAAAAGCATGTATACATCTAGCATGTATTCTCACTAATACATCTATCATCAAAATCATATATACATCTAACATCAAAAGCATGGATATATCTAGCATGTATTCTCACTAATACATCTATCATCAAATCATGTATAAGTGAAACTAAATGAAAATAAAATAGTCCTAAATCTAACTATTTCTAAGTGACTAGGTGAAGTCTCATTGTTGATGAGACTTGCTTGTCATCAGGAACCATGCTACTCCCCCTTTCTAGGAGAGTCCTTTTGAACTACACCAAGCTTGTCTCGAAAGTATTCAAATTTCACACGAGACAGTGGTTTGGTAAGGATATCAGCAATTTGATCTTCAGTGCTCACGTACTCAAGCTTGATAGCTCCTTTCTGCACCATATCTCGAATATAGAAGTATCGGATCTCTATGTGTTTTGACTTATCATGGAACACAGGATTTTCTGTCATCTTGATGCAGCTTTGATTATCACACATAATCATAGTGGGATCCATTTCTAAGTCAAACACCCCAGATAACAGTTTCCGAAGCCATACAGCTTCACAGCTGGCAGAGCAAGCAGCTATGTATTCTGCCTCAGCAGAACTGAGGGCTACACTGGATTGTTTCTTGCTGAACCAAGAGATCATGGCAGATCCAAGGCTATAACATCCACCTGAAGTACTTTTTCTGTCTGAGACACTGCCTGCCCAATCAGAGTCTGAGTAACCATGCAACTTGAGTTCATGACTTCCATCATAGAGTAAACCAAAATCTAATGTACCTTTTAAGTACCTCATTACATGCTTTGCAGCTATTAGATGAACCTTTCTGGGTTCTACTAGATACTGACTTAGGGTATTTATAGCAAAGCATATATCTGGTCTAGTATTTGTTAAGTACATTAGTGACCCAATGATCTGTCTATATAAAGTTAGGTCCACTAATTCTGATGAGTCATTAACCAAAATCTTTAAGTTGGAGTCCATGGGAGTGGCCATGGGTTTACACTCCAACATATCAAATCTCTTCAGAATTTCCACAGTATACTTACCTTGATTCAGAAAGATTCCTCTTGGTTCTTGCCACACTTCTAATCCTAAGAAGTAGTGCATCAATCCGAGATCTTTCATCTCGAATTCTGAAGAAAGCTTCTTCTTGCTTTCAATGATTTGTTTCTCATTTCCAGTTAGAAATAGATCATCTACATATAATAAAAGTATAACTGGTTCATCATCCATCACCTTGAGATAAAGGTTTGGGTCAGCTTTACTTTTGGTAAAGCCCATGCTAGTTAAGAAATTATCAATCCTTCCGTACCAAGCTCTGGGAGCTTGTTTCAACCCATATAATGCCTTTTTCAGTTTGCATACATGAGTCCTTCCGTCATTTACCTCAAACCCTTGTGGTTGATCTATGTATACTTCTTCTTCAATTACACCATTCAGAAAAGCTGTCTTAACATCCATTTGATGTAGTTTCCACTTCATCATGGATGCAAGAGCCATGATAGTTCTAATTGAAGTGTACCTAGCAACTGGTGCAAATGTTTCTTCATAGTCAATTCCCTCCTTCTGAGAGAAACCTCTGGCTACAAATCTTGCTTTGTATTTTTCAATACTTCCATCCGCAGCATGTTTTATTTTAAAGATCCATTTGGAAGAAACCACACTTTTGTCTTTTGGTTTGGGAACTATATCCCAAACATCATTTTTCATTATTGACTGATATTCTTCAGTCATTGCTTCTACCCATTCTTTCTTTTGAGCTGCCTCTTCATAGCTGGTAGGTAGTTGATCCACTAGATCACACATCAGGGCCATATAGTTGGATACTAACTTTGGTTTCTTTCTTTCTCTAGTGGAGCCTTCAGGAGCACCATATCTTTCTGCTCCTTGAATAATGTCTCTAGCCCATGCTGGTCTTCTTTTCCTTGACAATTCTGTAACAGGAGGTTCTTGTGGTTCCAGCATGTCATGATCCTCTGGTGTGTCCTCTTCAGGAATGTGAGCATTCTCTGAGATTCTGGGAGATGTATCTTCTTCATAAACTTCTTCAAGTTGACACTTTCTAGATTTCTTGAGGGCTGCTTCCTCATCGAAGGTAACATCTCTACTTATTTCTATATGATGGAAACCTGGTATGTAGATTCTGAAGGCTTTGGAGGTTTCACAATAACCAACAAATATTCCCTTCTTACCTGAGGGATCCAATTTGGATCTCTTTTCTTTTGGAATGTGTATGTACACAGGACACCCAAATATTTTGAGATGACTTACCTCAGGCTTCTTTCCTGTAAAGACTTCTTCTGGAGTTTTGAAGTCAAGAGCACTATGAGATAGTCTATTTTGAACATATACTGCTGTCTTGGCTGCTTCAGCCCATAGATGCATGGGAAGGTCTTGATCATGTATCATAGTCTTTACAGCTTCCATGATGGTTCTATTTTTCCTCTCAGCTACCCCATTTTGTTGGGGATTGTAAGGAGTGGTTAGTTCCCTTTTGATTCCAGCTTCTTTACAGAACTCTTCAAATTCCTTGGAAGTATATTCTCCACCATTATCTGTTCTGAGAATCTTGATTTTCTTGTCTGAGAGGTTTTCTATTAGAGCCTTGAACTCTTTGAATTTTCCAAAGACTTCATTCTTACCCTTTAGGAAATATATCCAAGTTTTTCTTGAATAGTCATCAATGAAAGAGAGATAGTATTCAAACCCACTTAGAGATGTGGTAGGCATAGGTCCACATACATCTGAGTGTATTAGCTCTAGAGAACCCTTAGTCTTTGTTTCACTTTTCGGAAAGGGATTCTTGATATTCTTCCCTTTCTTGCATCCTTTACATGAGCCATCATGATCAACCTTCAAGTTTGGCAAACCTATAACCATCTTACTCACATATGGTAAAGCTTTATAGTTAATGTGAGCTAGTCTTCTATGCCATAGCTCACTGGGACTAGAAACTTCATGAGCAAGGGCAGATTCTGGATGACCCTTGAGTTTATAAAGTCCTCCTTCTTCTTCACCAATGACAATTGCATCTTTGATTGATTTTCCTTTGGTCCACATGAGTACTTGACCATCTATGAAGGTTACTCTAAAGCCTTTCTTGTCTAGTGCAGAGATAGAAAGTAGATTCTTCTTTAAACCTGGGACATATAAAATTTCTTTCATCTTCAAAGGTGTTCCTGAATCAAGCTTGTAGCTTGCTTCACCAATTCCCTTGATGGGATATTGATAATCATCTCCTAGAGATACCTTCTGTGGTGAAGACTTCTCTTCAATCTTGGAGAGAGTTTCCTTATGACCTGTCATGTGCTTTGAAGCACCACTGTCAATGAGCCAAGTGCCTTCACCAGGGGACACAGATCCAGAGAGAGCAGAAAATAGTACATATTCTTCTGGTTCTTCTTTCTTTACTTTAGATCTTTTCTTTTGAGGCCTTTCCTCCACTTCTTCTTCTTCTTCTTCTTCTTCTTCACTGTCATCTTCTGCCATATGAGCATGATGTCTTTTGTGAACAAACCTTTTCTTCTTCTTCTCTGGTAGGGTACAGTCTCTGGCATAGTGTCCTAGCTTGAGACAATTGAAGCATTGGACTGTGGAGATGTCTCCCCCTTTTTTTTTTTTTGAATCTATGAGAGGGTTGAGGCCTTTTGTGGTTCACTTTCTTGAAGTAGCCTCTCTTTCCTCTTTTGGTGTGGGTGGCCAAAGCTTGGTCATCCTCTTTGAGAAGTGCTTCTCTGTTGGCAACCCTAGCCTCCTCTTGAACACAATCTTCCCATACTACATCAAACTTCATACTTTCTTTTCTGGCACACATAGTTTGAATGAATGACTCCCAAGGTCTAGTGAGACCATTTAGAGCTGTCATCACAAGTTCATCTTCATCAAGAGTATCACCAATGGCATCTAGTTGTTCTTTGATTAGAGAGACTCTTGAGAAGTAGTCTTGAATGGATTCTCCTTTGTGCATCTTGGTACTTTTCAACTGAGTCCTTAGATTCATCTTCCTGTTGATGTTCTTTCCTTCATACATTCTTCCTAGGGCATTATACATTTCCTTTGGAGTCTTCTTGGAAGACACTTGGGGAATCAAGTGGTCTTTAATGGAATCAGCTATGATTCTCTTTGCCCTAATCAGGTCCTTCCTGTGTTTTTCTTTGGCTTCATCATCTTCTGGTTCTGCAACTTCCTCCTTGATATAATGAGCAAGATCATTCTCCTCAAGAATGAGACCAATTCTGTATTTCCATGCCCGGAAATTCTCTATGCCTTCTAGCTTGTCTTCAAGCTTAGTATTTGGAGCCATCTTCTCTTGGGGGAGTCCAAGAGACAGAGCAGACTTACCTGGGAAGTTACTTTTCACTTTTCCGGAATCTGGAGCAGAATTTTATCGCACTTTTGGTAGAATTAGGGTTTGACTTTCCCGGAGTTCTATCCAACCAAAAAGTTCGATCTATAGCTCAAAAGAATGCTCTTGAGAAGATCTATCCAGCCATGTAATCAGAAATCAAAAATTACAACTTTTTTCTGAAACCAAAATCTGACGTATCGCACTTTTGGTAGAATTAGGGTTTGACTTTCCCGAAGTTCTACCCAACCAAAAAGTTCGATCTATGGCTCAAAAGAAAGGTATTGATGAGAGCTATCCAGCCATGCAACCAAAAATCAATAATACCAACTTTGGGCTGAAAACCCTAACTTCACCAAAGAGAGAGAAAGAGGTATTCTTACCTTGTGAAAGATGTCCTATTCAGTCTAGCTCTGATACCATGTTAAGTTTAAACCAAATAGACAAACAAGATCTCTGAAAGAAACACAATCACAAGATAGACACACAATATACCCTGGGAAACCCTCATGGGGTAGAAAACCCAGCAAAGCTTTCCTCAATAAGATGATCAACCAAAATACAAGATGTGCTCCTTCTCCTTGACTCCTTAGCAGATCTCCTCAACTAGTGCGCACTCTTCCACAAGTGAGTGAATGATCTAATGAGGAGTTCACCTCCTCTATTTATACTTGACTCCCAACTGACTAAAAGACTAATGGGGCCGACCTCACCTGGAGAAGTCTAATAACCCCTAAAATATAACTTCCGGGACGACCCACACATGGTGGGTCTAATAACCCTAGTTAATACAAACCCCTGGAGGAATAAACATCTCCAGATACATGATAGGGTTACCTCGGAGGAATGAACCATCTCCGGAATAATAAAGTACAAATATAATATTCTTTGAAGTTACAATATTCAACAGTTAGGTGGCTGCCGAGGAGCAGGGGCCGGAGATGAAGTGGAGGCCGTAGGCGACACCAGAGCGGTTGCACCCGAAGGAGAAACCTCCCTAGACAGACTCGAAGGTACAGGAACAGACATGGAGAGACACCCACTCAGGGGTTCCGAAGCAAGGAACCCAGTTAGTTTGTCAAAGGATAAAAATTTCAGTAACGAGGGAATGGTAGAATTGAACTTACCAATGATCTCGGTCGCAGATGTGTGGTCCAGTGGTATGACGGCGTTAAGAGTGTCATCAAATGACTGAGAAACCTCTCGCCCCTTTCCCTCACCATCCACCTTCACGGACCGAGCCCGACAGCGCTGCTTTGGGTGACCCACCCCATGGAAACCATGACAGCGAAACAGTACCTTCTAGTAATCCAAGGGATGGATAAACGGACCACCATCCCAAATAACCTCGAGCTCAATCAGTAGACCGTTGGATGTGTCAATATCAATAAGAACCCGTGGATTCCTTCGCTCGGAACTGCAAAGTAAGTCCTCCTCCAGCATGATAAAGCGACTGATGGAGTTTTCAATGGCGGTGAAACCCTTCAGTGACCAACATTGAAGCGGCAGGCCCGACAACATGACCCAAAGATGTCGTTTAAGTAATTTATCCTTCCGAGGGTCAGAACTTGAATACCACCAATTGAGAACCAGTGAGCCACGACCAATCACCCAAAAACAACGTTCAATATTTCCGCGGTCCTCCGCCGAGAGAAAATGGAAGAGAATCCAACCATTAGATAGTAACAAAACCCTAGGAATGTTCTTGATGAAGGTGGAATGATATATATTGTTTATATGGAATGAAATAATATGTTGTTTATATTTATATATGTGTTCATTGCTTTTTCTGCTACCAATGATATGATATTCATTGACACCTTATTGCATCCCATTTTGAGAGTTTTGGCGTCACTAACAACTTGAAATTAACTTTGCACATTTGAAGTGATGGATAGGTGGGCTTAGTGAAAGATTAGTTCACTTTAAATATGAGAAGGTTCCTTTCCATTCTCACATTATTGATGAATGTTAAAGATGTAGTAAAGATGGATAATGAGCAATACTTTGGTTCATTATAAGATAATGGGGTTGGTTTATTATAAGATAATGGGGTATTTTGATTAGAGCAAACTAAATATATAAATATATAGCATGGAGTTTATAGATTTATAAGTGTTATTAAAACATGTTTGATATATTGAAGAAGTTTTAGTGACAATGTGATTTATAGAAAAGCTTAGAGTGAATTAATAAGAAGAATGGTCTCAACTGAGTAGAAATGAATGATCTTTACTTCACAAGAGGTTTATCAACATATATTGGTGTAATTGGTGGGATGCACAATGATTGTGAAGTTAGTATCAACATATATTGGTGTAATTGGTGGGATGCACAATGATTGTGAAGTTATTGATATATTTGGATTACAAAAGGCTTTATAAGATGGGATGAAGCCTTTCATTTATGAAAACAAAGTGGTTTTAAGAGAGGTTTAATCATGTTTTACCACCTAAATGTTTTACAAATATAAATAAAATTAAGCATATGAGAAATAAAAGGTATTCAAGGAAATGTTTCATTTTGTGTATGCTGTGAAATGTGGATGAAGAAAATTAACTATCAATTATAATTGGATATCAACACAAGATTGTTTGCCATTGTTTGCCATTGTTTGTTAGGGTCCCACCCTATTTCCCCTAGTTAAGGGAATTGGTTGTTATTGTATTGTGGGAATTTTTATTAAATAAGGTTCATTAGGTAGTTAGAGTGTGTAACTATGATAAATGTAAGGTGGCCTAATTAAAGAAGGCCCATTGGGTAGTTGATGTAACCTCATTAATGAAGGTCCACTAGATGGTTAGGGCTTCGAATACATATAGACTATTTATGGTAGTCTAGTTATGTAATTGGGTGCTAAGTGATTAATATTTTATTTTAGCTCTACTAAATTAGAGGCTCCCGCCTTGAAGAGGAAAGTGAACATTGCACTTTGTATTTAGAATATCAATAATTTTTTTCCTATTTATGTTGCTTCAACACTTTGGTTCTATTTTCTTTTCTTTTTGTAGTTACATTTTTATTCATATTTCTCTTAGTTTGTTGTTTTAGATATGAAGGTACACCACAAGTTGTAATAGAGCACTTTCTTGTGTCAGCACACTCCTAATTTTTAGAGTTTTTTTTATAAACTAGAGACATGTTTTGGTGTCTTTAAACACAATGAAACACAATAATAGTTGGGAATCATACACATAGGGAAATACAAGTGAGGTCATCACGTGAGATGTCCTTGCACACTTTTATTGGTACTTGGAAAGCATACCACATTAGACATAATACATAAATAGATTTGATCTTTCACTTACACTCAAGTATATCAAAATCCCCCCTAGCTACACTTGAAACCATCTTTACATAAGCCTATGTATTATCTTGTTTCTATAGCACATCGAACACAACACACGAAGATATCCCTATTGTGTACCAAGGAATCAGGTAGCACATATAAGGGCATGGTTTATCCTCCTTTATAAGCATTGTGAAATACCAGTAAAGTACAATTGCTGGAAACCCTTAGGTATATAAAGAGGCATACTATCTAAGACTCATTTTCTCTTAGGACCCTACTGTTGTGCAGGAAAATACCTTATAGTGGGGAGACGACACTACCAACTTGTGTGGGGTGACAGGTAAATACATTCATTGTCTTGCATTAGTTACTACAAATGGAAAGAGGTTAAGATCTTGAAAGCAATACCTTTTTAACGATGGTTGGTCCTGGTTTTCACTTGATCTTCCGCAATGATGAACCTGCAAAACAAAGTTAAACTTCCTCAGCATATCTTGACTGTAATAAATATAATGAAATTGAAAGCAATTAACATAAACTACAATAAGATATTTAACCAAATAAACATTCAATCAAGTAGACATTCAATTTGGGATGATAAGGGTATTTCCACCTTTTATTATCAAAGAAATGTAGATAAGTACATATATACCTGATCTGTCTAGATGTTTCTGTAACTGAGTCCTAGGCTCCTGCTCTTCACAATGACTTGGGAATTCCTCCAGCGTAACAAACAACTTATCATTCCTTCTAGCTCCTTCTCTCATGGCTCCTCCTTGTATTTATGGGACAAGGTAGGAAGTTGAATTCGAGAGGTGGTTGAATTGGGAGGTTGGGGAAGTTGCAGAACCAACTTCAACTAATCCCAATTTGTAATCTTAATATATTTTTTCATTTCATCTTAAGATGTGTGCAGGTTTCATACAACTAGAGTAGCGCACAGTATGCAACTTTTGCACTTGACAACCAGCGCTTGCAACATTTTAGGGGATGTGCGCAGGTTGTCTTCAATAAGACCAGCGTTCAGAACGTAGGATCACCGTGGAAATAGTAGCGCACATGTCATGAAAACTGTAGAAAAAATATGTTTTTCAGCTGAAGGGTGTAGTCTCAGCAATAACTCATCCAGGGTCAATCTATCTCTTCCATCCATAATGTAATGTTATGTGATCGACAGAGCAATGTGATCACGGACGAAGAAGTGCATATTTGATCTATAATAGATGTGCCCTTATGTGCGAGGTCAGAGGTAAATGATGGTCGGAATACATTATAATTCCAAGTCAGAGGAGGAGCAAGAAACCGTAGAACCAAGTCACAAAAGTACCTAAAAACAACGATCAAGTTCAGCGAGCAATTACAATATTGACACCATATAGATGTTTGGTGTGATACAACATGATCTCCAATACATAGATAGGAGATGTATATATAGCATGGCCACTAAAATACAAGCGTGGATCCATGACAACAATGAGAGATCAGATCCATAACAACAAGCTAGATCTATGTCTCATGAAGAGCCAAAAATGAGTAAGGCTCAGTCTTGTGTAGATTGGGTGATAATATAAATAGGGTGATGCTATCAGAATCCCAAGGTCTTCATCCAAACAACCCAAGGTACAAACCCTAACCATGTGAATAAATGCGCTGGAATCGAACATGGGGGGTATCGTTTGATTACCGGTCATTGATGTATACCATTAACAAATGAGAGGACTTCCATCGATAATGATAATGGGGTCCAAGGTACCTAGTACGTTCCAACAAGTGTGAATAAATGGACTTGAAGTCAAACAACTGAGGAACCTGTCGAATAAGAGACATTGATGTATTCCCATTATTCAACAGTGAGGGAAACTGCCACTGATGACTGCAGTCCCCAAGGTACTAACCGAAACTCTTAACTTCATTCCTAGAGCATAATGAGTTGAAGTTGATGGGAAGAAGTCCACTGGAAGGGAGGCCTTAATGAATCCTCCATCATCGAACACAGGGAACACTCACAAGTTTGAGCTGATTTGGAGTAGGACAAGTAACAAGATGAAACAAACTGACACCAGGATGGCCAAAACATGAAGTCAAGGTAAATTGCAGAATGGCCGACACATGCTGTATCCTTGAACAGTGAGCATGACACAAAAGTGACTTAGGAAGTTTTTAATATGAGGGGAAAGTGATAAACCTGCAATGTAGGAGACATTAGCATATCCTCCCTATGATTGGAAGAATAACCAATCGGGGGAGTGAAAAATCAGAGATCAGGTTCACCCTAAGGTCAAAAACTAAAACCCAACTGAATGATGGACTCAAATAGGTGCAGTGTTCAAGGACATGACTGACTTAACTACCTTTGAAACTGAAAATATGTGATATACCCTTCTCTTCCCTTATTCTTTTTGGTAAAAGAATGTCCTTGTTGTTTTAATGAGTCCAAGAAAGAAAAGTCAATAAGCCCAACCAAGTAAAAGTTTAACTAGCCCATGTGAGGAAGACTTATAACCTTCTTCATTATTTACAGAGTTCGAAGAAGAGATAGAATAATACTCTATAATACTAATCTCTGGATTTTAATATCGAGCCGAGATCTGTTCTTGCTTGCTTGTGTTTTCAATTTTAAGGAGTCCGAAAAACTTAAACAATAACTCCATACACCCACCCGTGGATTTTAGTATCGAGCCCGGGTTGGTATATGCTCACCGGTGTTTTCCTGTTTATAGAGTTTGAAAAACTTAAACAATCCTCTATATACCCTCTCGTGGATTTCACATTGAGCCCGAGTAGGTGAATTCTCTCTTGGTATTTTCATGTTTCGAGAGCCTGAAAACCCTAAAAGAAGGATCCAAAAGTCCTTATTCGTACAGTTAGTCTCCTCCCCCGAAAAAGTGTAAAACGATGAGAGAAGAACTCTTCTAGCCACAGATGACTAGAGTATTCCTTTTTCACAAGTAATCCGCAAAAGTACAGAAAAGGGTTAAACTTATACTTAAGCGGATGTTCCTTCAATTCCTTTAGCGAGTCTGAAGAGAACAAGCGAACTCGTAAATCTTGTTTGTTTTTGAAAAGTCAAAACAAGAGCTTAAAATGACTTGACCAGCTTCAGGGATCGTAATTTCATGACCTTCCAGAGAATATAATCTCAACAACCGATGTTAGTAACCAAGACAAATTTTCTCAAATGACAAAAAATTGAAACAATATGGTACCTATACTGATCCTGTCAATGAAGAAAACAAGTCTTGATAGTTTGATGTTTGAAAATATAGTGATAATTCGAAATATGTGGTATTTTAATTCATCAAAATTTGAAAACCTCAAGCCACCTTTGCTCTTTGCAGTCGAATCAAGTCACCAATTCAAAGTCTACTTCCACCAAGTAAGTAGTCTCATCCTTAGCTTGCATTTACATACAAAGTTTTTCAATTTCTGTGGTCAAAATCATTTTTTATCCAACTTTTAAATACGTTTCTGCGCGAGTGCTGGTTTTCTTGCAAGAAACTAGCGCACTTGTCAAAAGTGCGCCACTATGCCTGTAAGATAGTCATGTTTGAAACGCTACTGTCTCTGATAGACAGTAGCGTTCACCGCAAAAACTATGGCAAAAAACAAAAATGACCAACGTTTAATGGTTTTAATGGCAGGATGGTATTGGTATGGCGTGAAATGGAGAATGAAGAGATGGATCGAGTAGCTTTACAAGATCCATTAACCTTGCATGCATTGCGAAGATGTGGTTTGTTGAAATTTTATAGAACGGTCAATATGCGGGCACAAATCTGCTTGCTTGAGAGGCTTGTTCAATACTGGGATGCCGATGCATTGGTATTCAATATCCAAGGGGAAATATTGGAATTGACAGTTGACGACATCTATTTCATCATGGGACTCTCCCAAAGGGGAGACATAGTGAATCTAAAAGGGTCCTCTCACAATGTGGGTTCCCTATCCGTGCAGGATTACATCAATACCTATTGTGTATCGGGTACGAAGAAAATCGATAGTCAGGTCCTTATTTCTACGGTTGAAGCTTCCCACTCAAGCTGATCTTGGGTATTCTCAACCAGATGGCCGGAAGTGCTACGCAACATCTAACCTCAAGGAAATTTATGCACATGGGTACTGAATGCATACGGGGAATAATATTTGACTCGCGTTCAAGTCTACTGGCGAACATGAAGCTTCAACTTTCCGGGTGTAAGACCGGGAGGATGAAAAAATTTGGGTATAGAAGCATACTGTGTACCTTTTTCTTTGAAAGGGATCCTTCCATGAGTCTGGGGATGGATTTTCCCCCACTTAACCCCCGTGAGCAACTGATGGGTCAATGGGGAGAGATATTCGTCCGCCAGGGTGGTGGCGAGAGCAACTTTTGTTATAGTGAGGATGATTTATGGGCGTGGTGGGACCGACAAGTACCAGCTCTTGAGCAGTTTCCATATGCGAGCATAGAATCCCGCAACGATACTGATCTGGCTCTCCCTCCAAGAGCAGCCCGGGTAGAGATTGGTAAGTTTGTTTTTGAAAAATTATTAAATTTTTTCAATTTTATATATATTATTTTTATGATGAGTTTGAAGTACTGAAACAAAATGTCATATGCAGATGTTGGACCAGTACGTCCGGAAGGACACCCCCATACCTTTGTGAGACCAGTGATAGTAGGGGCAGCTGATGCCATGCTAGAAAACATAGAGGGAAAGATGATTCGGTTGACTCATGACATTTCGACATACAGGATCGAGCGGATGCCACTCGACATGCAGGAGAATGTGGTGGGTGTGCCCCCAACATGGATTTGGCTACTGAGGAAAGTAGATAGGCTAGTCATTTGCTATCGAGAGGCAGTAGAGGCAGATGAGGCCCCTCCTTCTCCATAGGAGAAGGATATATCTATGTATATTTTTGAGGTCATCAAGCCCAATTTTGTATATTATGACATGACTTTGTGACAGACTTATGACCCAAACTCTTTTTTTTTTTGATACGGATTATATATATACAATATCGGTGTTATTGACATGTGTGTTATTGTCTTTTATGCATGAATTATTATGTATGTGAATGATGCAAATGCTAATCTAAAACGTAGTTTGCAAATGAATCAGCTAATGTATTCAAATTCCTTGGAATGTGTTGATATGTGATGTAATCAAACTGTCTCTCAAGTAACTTAACGCGCAAAAACTAACGTAGCAAAGTAAGATCTCTAACCTGATAAACACCCATTAACTGAAAAACAACTAGTTGCGAGTCGAGCCGTACCTCCAAATGTGAAATGCCATGGAACGAAGCATCTCGGAGTAGCTCTATAAATGCATTGTATTCAACTACATTGTTTGTTGTGAGACATAAACAAGCCCCTCCCGAAGAAACTAGTTGGCCAGTTGGCGAGTAAATAACCCAAGCAGCCGCGACCAACTGACGGGTGTGGTGTCTAGCGCCATCAAAAAACCCTATAAAGTGTTCAGTCGACATCTGAAACACAAAGCAATAGATGCATAATACGCAACGAAAACCGTAAACAAATCTAACTCTACAAAATGTATAGCTATAATACATGAAAAAGCATAGATGCCTAGGTGTAGTACTTCTTCAGGTAGAGCCCATTTCTAGGCTCGGGAAACTTATTACCTTCATAGTCTGTTAACTCATATGCACCCTTCTTCAGCACCTTAGAAACTATGTAGGGACCGAGCCACATGGAATTAAACTTGCCAGCACCTAAAGGTTCCTTGTCTTGATCCCAGAGCAGAACAAGTTCTTCTTCGAGAAAAACCATAGGTCTGATAGACTTATCATACTATCCCTTGACTCGGTTCTTATGTGCTTCATTTTCTATGAGCGCATCGCGGCATTGCTCATCCAGATGTTCTAAATGTAGCAAAAATTCTTCCAAGACTGAAGTGTCAGGTAGTAGTTGGACAACCAACTTCAATGAAGGAATATCGCACTCAACCCGAATGACTGCTTCTATCCCATGCACAAGTTGGAAGGGAGAGAACCCGGTAGCAGTCTTTACATTGGCTCGGTAGGCCCAAAGAGCAGGATACAACATAATGTGTCAGTTAGTTCTACTAGCATTAATGGTCCTTTGTAAGACGGTCTTCAAAGTTTTGTTGATCGCTTCGACCTGACCATTCGCCTGTGGGTAAAACGAAGACAAATGTTCCTGCCGAAAACCTAACATGGTGTATAGATCGGTCATCATGCTGTTCTGAAAATGATGACCGTGATCAGTCACGATCTCTTTGGGTATACCAAATCTTGCAATGATCTGGTTGAAAATGAAATAAGCGGTCGTTTCCCCATCTTCCTTAACAGTAGGCATTGCCTCGACCCACTTGGTGAAGTAGTCGATGACAACAATGATATGGTGATGACCTCCATCCGAAACTAGATTACAATTCATAAAATCAATCCCCCACTTGGTGAAGGGGCCTGCTTTGATTACAGGATGGAGAGGAGCTGCGTGTGCTCTCATATTCCTAGTGAAAAACTGACATTTCTGGCAGCGTTTCACAGCTTCCACACAATCTTTGAAGATCGTGGGCCAAAAATAACCGACATGCAGTATTTTCTGGGCCGTTTCCAACCCAGAAAGATGACCCCCACAGGCTCCACTATGAGCATCATTCAATACTAATTCTTCTTCCTCCAAGGTCAAACAATGGCGTAAGATGGAATCTACCCCATGTCTGTACAAAGTGTCAGAAATAATGAGGTAGTTCTTCGCATGACTCTTAAGTTTGCGTCATTCATCCCTAGAGAAAGTGATGGGACATGTCAAAGTCTGGAGATATACTAAGATATCCTCATACCATGGGTCAGAGGATATAATGAGAAAGATATGTTCATCCAGGAATGATGAATCTTCCTCAATGTGTACTATGTCACTAGGGAATTCAGAAATTAGTTCGGCAAACACCAGTGATTTCTTTGACTTAGCGAACCGAAAAACCAAGTGAAATTCTTGCAGGATCACTATCCATTTGTTAAATTTCCCACCGAGTATGCGTCGAGTGAGAACATATTGAAATGGGTTGACTTCCGCAACCACTGTGGTAGTTCGCAATAATACATAGTGAGGTAGCCTCTCGACCACATAGATAGTAGCTAATTCCAACTTCTCTATGTGAGAATACTTAATCTCAGGAGCTATTAGGGTGTGCGACAGATAATAAATGACATGCTCTTGGAGCGTGCCATCCTCCTGAACCCGTACTATGCCGATTGTGTATACTGATGCGACCAGACACAAGAGGAAATCCTTCGTGTAGTCTAGCGGGCTTAACAAGGGGGCTGAAATTAATGCCTTTTTCAAGGCCTCAAATGATGCTTGAGCAACCTCATCCCACAAAAAGTAGGTGTCTTGTTTAAGCAGTCTCATGAAACCTTTTGTAATTTTGGCATAGTTCATGATAAAGCGTCTCAAGAAGTTGGACATGCCCTACAGACTTTGAAGTTGTCTCAGGGTTCGAGGAGGAGGCAGATTTACAATCGCCTCAACTTTCAATGGATCCACCATTATGCTACGACTGGATACTATGAAACCCAGTAATCGTCCAGATTCAACGTAGAATACACATTTGTTGGGATTCAAACGAATCTTGTAGTATCGACATTGTTCAAACACAAGTCTTAAATGATCAGGATGCTCCCATCTCTTGCGAGATCGTGCTGGGAGATCATCAAGGTAGGGTTCGGCTATGTGCTTGATGTCATGAAAAGAAAAGTTCATTGCACGCTAAAAGGTAGCTCCAGCATTATTCAAGCCAAATGGCATCTTCCGATAGGCAAAGGTTCCCTAGGGACATATGAAAGTTGGCTTGTGTTGGTCTTCAGGTTTGATTTGTATCTGATTATATCCTGAAAAACCCATCCATGAAAGAAAACTTTTCATGGCCCACACACGCATCAATGATATGATCTATGAATAACATGGGGTAATTGTCTTTCGGACAAGCTTTATTTAGGTCCCGAAAGTCAGTGTAGACTCTAATGGTACCTTGTTTTTTGTCTACCGGAACAGGATTTGAAACCCATTCTGTCATAGCTATCGGATAGATAAATTTGGCTTTGAGCAATTTGAGTCTACTTCTGGCTTGATGGCAGCTGCTTTTCGAGGGTTAACTGGACGGAGCTTCTGTCTCACAGGTTTAGTGTTGGGATATGTTGTGATGACATGCTCAACAATGGGGGGGTCAATGCCTAGCATATCCTCGTAAGACCAAGCAAAGACATCACGAAATTCTTTAAAGAGATTAGTATACAAAATGATCTCCTTGGGAGAACAGTCTGCTCCAGTAAAAATATTTTCCATGACCCCAGGTTTGATGGAAATGTTGATCGGAATGATTCTCGATATATTTTCCATATTCCCTTTGGCATAAACAACTCTTGAAGTAGAATGGATAGCGGACAAATCAACATTCCCACCAGGTCTCATAGAAAACTCACCTCTCTCAATCCTGTCCAGATCAGGAAGAAAATAAGACCTGTGGTGATGTGTTCCCAAGGATGGTCTAGGCCAATCATTGCTTCCAAAATTGCCTCATTAGAGGGAAAAACAGTGTCTAGACAGTCAAAAGAGTGGATAGAGTCCACTGACCATGCAAGAGCATAGTCCATATCTGACTTAGCAGAGACCGACGGAGTCATGATATGCTTTGTTGCAGCATGTTGTGAATCTAAGTAAGCCACCTCTGCAACAGATAAATGCACAACTGGTTCTGATTCAGTTGGGAGAATCTGCATGGATCTGTCGCTGGATTGACCGTGAAAATATTAGATGAAGAACATTCTTCAGAACCAATAAAATGAACAGGATAAGGTAGGTCAAAAGTGCCTATTAATGACCCATAGAGCTCTGCTCCTAAACTCTTAGTAACTGGGTGGGACTGATCAACCATCGGAATTGTTGAATCCGATGAAGTTTGGTTATTCTTCCGAGAAAACAAAAGTTGATCGACTGTGACGATCTTGCCTTTGTGAGGGAACATTATAACCCAGAAAACGGATGACAACACTGCTTTCATTGCATACGTCCAGCTCCTACCTAACATCATGTTATAGTCAAGCAGAGCATCCAGAACTTCCACCTCTATAGATACTAGCTTTCCTGCAAGTTCAACATCAAATGATGGTAAGACTCCGTGTGGATGGAAAGATCTTCCATCAAATGCAGTAAGTACTATATTCGAGGGAGATAACTTGGGTTCACCCAAATCCTTCCAACAAGAAATGGACATTATGCACGTAGATGCACCCTCATCCACAACAACTCGTCCAATGGTCTTGGGACCATGGATTACCTCTATTTGGAGAGTGACGTGGTCCGACAACCAGAACTTGATATCGTTCATATCAAAATGAGCTAGCATATTGGATGAGTCTACACTCCCGATCACTGCGAGAAGTGCACTGCGTTTTAATGGACAACTTTGCAGTACTTCTAAAGTAGACATGGCATAGGGTGTTTGGGCTAAATCCTCCACAACATTGTAGTGGGGGCAGCCCGCGCGTTGGGATTGTGCAAAGCCAATTTGAAGACACCTTTCGGGGATCTTCAACAACTAGTCCAACGGTCTCTCGATGTGGAGAGGGGTAGATGACTCGGGAACATCCTTCTACTACGGATCCGGGGTATAGTTTCTAGCTTGAGTTTGCAAAAGAGCGTCCGAATTAACCATATTGATGAACGATTGATCAGCAGTTGAGGCATGATGAGTGCCCCCAACACTAGAGTTTCCAGAAGCTGAACCTTGCCCGTGAGGGAATGGGTCTTTTAAGACAACATGTTTCTCTTCATGGAGCATCTTCTAGGCTTCTTCCATCAGAGGGCATTGATGGGTAAGCTGATCTTCTTTGCATATCTTGCAAGGAAACTTTACCTTCTTTTTCTCTTTTTTGCCCTCCTCGGCATTTTCATTGTTTTTGGGATTTTGGTGGTTTCCCTCCCCTTTCTTTCCCTTCTTTTTGTTGTTGGGATGCTGAGGGCCCTTTTGATTCGTCTGCACTTGTTGTACATATTCTGTTTTCGAAGGGGAGGATGCAACTGAAGTTGCTTCTGCAGTAGACTGTTTGACCGATAAGGCGTGAACCTGTTTCGTTAAAGCATCAAACGCTACAGAATGTACTGAACCCATGATGCCATCAGCATGTGGTCCAGGCTTAGGTTTACCTTTCTCTGTGTTAGATCTCGGTGTGTCAGGAATGATTTCATAAAAGAGCCTAGACTGAGTGTTAAATTTTGAGCATTAATTCACAATACTCTTGGATCTTTACTGAGAGAATAATATATACAGTATATCAATGCATAACAATCACAATAAGCATGAAAAGCATCACAAGAATCAAAAGCATGAGAGACAAGAGACACATAGTTTCCGTGGGGAAAACCCTAAGGTGAAAAACCCCACAACTTCCTCAGAGATAGAGAGAGCAATGGCTCAACCAAAGTACAACCAAAATACACTTGAGATAGTATCCTAGAGCAGATGATCCTCCTCCTCACTAGTGCGCCACTTTCTGAGTGAGAGAAGTGTGTCTTTCCGAATGATCCAAATATAGATCTCCCGATCTCTATTTATACTTAACCTGTTTTCCCAGTTACACTATGGGACCGACTTGTCTATCTAGATACATCCACAATATAATATATATTTCAGGGCCGACCCCACACATGGTGGTCTAATAACCCATCGGCAAGTACACACACTTGCGACACTTGTCAATCCACATGACGACACTTCCTTATAGAGGAATAACACATCTCTTATAAGGGTACAATAAATATATATGAAATACATAGATGAAATACATTCCGAAGTTACATATACATCAACACTAAGCGTATACTAGATAAAGCTGCTTGGTTCTAAGGATGGCTTCTTCTTTGGAGGACACCCCAAAAGTTGCTACTTCCTTTGAAATATAAGGAAGGAGTGATTTGAGATACCACTCTAATAAGAACTCTAGAGGGATGTCAGCTTTAATCAGCCTCTTCCTCCTTTGCCACTCTTGAATATGGTCAGATAAGTGAGTGGCTTTGTTCTGTTGAAATGTTGACAGAAGGTCTGTAATGACATCATACCAGACAGGAAGTTGGAAGTGGTTCAAAAAAACATTAGCTAGATCCCAAAAGGTGCCATAAGCAGCCATTGGCAGTTCAATGTACCATTTAGCTGCAGCACTGGTCAAGTATCTATGAAAGAGCATTAATCTGATGGAATCGTCGTTCAACGAATTCGAAGAGCACCAGAGATGAAAAGCAGTCACATGATCACCGAGATCCTCCCCAGTCTTTCCTTCAAACTTTGGGATGTCAGAAGGCAGTTTGGTCGGGACAAGTGGTCATGTAGGGTGATGCAGAACCACCTAAAGCCTAACTCGTGTACTGCTAGTTGGGGTTGTCCCCAACCACCAGTTGTGAAGCAAACGCATTTCTAAAATTGCTCCAACCAAAAGAGAGAGGGTTAGTCCCTTGAGCATGTGTCCATTACGGCTTGGTGTTAGCCCCTCTGTAATGTGGGTTAAAAGCATTACCACCTCCTCCACTAAACAGTGAAAAAAGGATACTCCCTACAGGTATATGAGATGTCTGCACATTGGAATGATGTACATGTTGACTTGTGTAGGGGTTAAACCCAGGGTGTAGAAGTAATGGACGACACAGGAATCGAGCCTCCTATAGCTATGGATAGGGTGGGAATCGAGCCTACAAAGGGCATGGAGGGAGCTATGTGCCCTCCAAACCAAGGGAAACCTTGTTCGAAAGGAGCAGTTTGTGGAATACCCTGTGAATGTTGCATAAAGGGAGATGTAGTAGATGGTATCGACGATATCCAAGTGACAAGAATATGAAAAGGTCCAACAGTAGAACCAATAGGGGGAGTGGTTGTCAAAGTTTGAGAACTAGACATCCCTATGGTACTAGTACTGAAACTAAAAGCAAGAGCTGAAGTATATGTAGCCTGCAATGAGGTAGATACCGACGTGCTTGTGAAAGAATGAAAGAGAGCTCTCGTGACCATGGCAACAGAAGAAGTTTGAGGAACTCTAGTCTCATCTCTGGAAGTAGCCATATGGTAACCAGGGGTAAACCAGTATGAACTGTACTCAGGTTGTCCTAGAAATCCTACAGGTTGGGTCCAGGCAGGGGAGGGTTGAAAGGAGTACTAAACTCTCTAGAAGTTATGTCCTGAATCTCAACAATATCAAAGACCTGTTGATCTTGAACTCTGGGCCGTGGTTCTCTAGGTACTTCTGTTTCTCCCGTAAGTTCAAATGAACCATGGGAATCTGTATTCCGACGTCATGGTGGCGATGGAGGCTCCACAATGAGTGGGGGAAGGTTTTGCAACCTCCGATACCTACGAAGAGGTTGGTCGTCCACAACTATATAAAACGAAAACTAAGTAAAAAACCTAGTGGCCACTATGACTAAGGAGCAAACAACATACCACCAAAAATTTCCTAAGTGATCAAACCAGGAAAACAAGGAAAATATTCTCAGAAGCAAGTATGGGATGATGAGGGCCCAAAACAAACTAATAGAGTATCGACGGTCAATTACACAGCGTCCAATGGAGGTCCTTTGGGTGCAAGCGTTTGAATGACCAAACCACCCTCCCGGGATTACTACCAAAGGGTTACCTTCCGCATCTGTCTGAGGTGAAGTGGGAATATCCTTCCACTCTACCTGTGTAGAGCCCTAGGGTTATGATACTAAGGATACCACCAATACGAAAAAACCTGGGGGAACAGTCGTTAGCCTAGCCAAAACGCATGGGCAGGGTAGAAAAGCTTGAAATCCAAAAGCACTTAAAAGTACTAGTGGACCCCCATACGCGAATCAGCTCTACTTTATGGTTGAGAGGAAAGTGAGGGGGTATCCTCAACAGCTCCAATTTCCCACGACCTCGTGCTTAATTCTATTTTGAGTAGAGCGTTCCCAGGATATCTATAATGGTGGCAATGGCAGAAAAAAGCATCATGATTATCTATTACATGGAAGTAGTTTGTGAAATCCCTTTTTGCTCTCTTTGAAAATTATACTATTTTTGTGGGATTCCTTACCAAATTGTGTTCGACACGAATCGTGAAAGAATATATTAATGTTTTTAGCACTTGGAATTTATAACATAAAATTTAAGTGGTGAATTTTTCAAGCGATGTTTTATTATATCTCAAGAAGAAATAAAAGCTCACATTGAGATGAATGATCCCACTACTTGGTTGGTGACCACTCAACTATCTTGTGGTGCACAAGTTATGATATATGCCTAGTGAAAACACCCAAAATTTGTTCCATGATCATGTCAAAACTTTGTGCCTCCTCAACATCATTCTCCACTTATTAATGTTCAAAAGTTGACATGGATAAAAATGTGATAAAATCGATAGAAGATCAACTCAAAGTTAGTTGCTATAGTTTTGATGACAATTATTTCCCCAAGAATAAATGTAAGTAACAAAAATTATTTATGGCCATCTCGAAGGAAATTTATAATGTTGAAGCCAATGATGATTATGGGATCATTTACAAGAAGGGCAAGGAGAATGTAGTAGGCAATGCTTTATCTAGGAAGTATGAGGAGGAAGGTTTCTTATTTTATTTAACTTTACCATTGCCCAGTTGGATAGGGGAAATACATTAGGAATGGTTGTTGGATGCCAAGATCATTCAAGTTCTCCTACAACTCTAATCATACCCATACACAACAAGATATTGTAGCGTGTGTTTTCACACATGACCATGCTAAAAGGCACCTGCCAAAGGGTTGTGTAGCTTTGGCAGAGTTTCAAGAAAATAGGTAAACAAACAACTAAAATAAGAACTAAAACTAAATAAAAGTGTTGGCATACAAGCAAATGAATAATATTTTTGTATTATTTTCATTCAATCAACATGTATGAAAGACAATATCTAAAAGAATAAAGAATATTTTGTATCGATGCCAAACATTACAGGAAATCAAATCACTTGAATAATAGCAATGGAAGAGGCCATTGCAACTATATTAGGGAGGGTCCGTTGGTTCTCCTTTGGATATTTTGATTCTCCGACCATGCATCATAAGAAGGGGATCTCCCAAAGGTGAGCAAGAAGTTGAAAGAGGCCAACTTCTAACCCAATGAAAATATAGTATAGTAACGAATTGAGCAAATGGAATGGAATTGTGTATGGAATAAGAGACCTTGGTGTCTCTTTTATATCTGATGATGAGAGTTTAGGGATAAGATCTGGGCTCTAGATTTTTTATCTGATTGAAGCCACATAGAGACTCGTGTCAATTTCACTTTATTTTTATCATACACAAAGCATATACAACCAAAAGACAAGCCAAAGGTTGGGTCACATTGCTTTTGTGTTTTTGTGCAAATTGGGTTGCTCAAATCAAGAGATTATGAGTAACCTGGGTCACTCTTATCGAAGGATTAAGAGCGAATTGACTTAAAAATTCTTTTTAAAGGTTTGTCTCTCATTTTTTGGTCTTTTGACTAGTTTTCCAAGGTCAAATGAATATGGATGAGGTGGAATAATGACATATGAAGGTACAATAGCACCTATCATGGTGCTACTAAAATGTCACCCTATGAGACTCTTTATGGAAAAAAACCCCTAGGAATGGTCTCATACTTACTACACACATATAAAGTTTAGGAGATAGAAAATACACTGAACACATACGTTATCCTCTCTTTATAATCAAGGAAAATTTGGTGTTGTCCTAGAACATAGTACCATGCTAATCAACATCAATCTGAGCACTATTTTGAAGAAGGGGGATGGGTGTTCCTTTGTCTGCATCCCTATACGAATACAACACTTAAGGAGAAGAGACACCATAAGTTCACACTTGAGTTTTATGGACCATATCTAATACTCAAATGTATTGGACATGTTGCTTACAAATTAGGTATCCCAACCCACTCTAAGATCCATGTTGAGGAGTAACGAGTAAAACAACATCAAAGATTAACCATGAAGTAAAAATGTATAAGAAAATGACATAGAAATATCAAGGAAACCCATATCTCCATATTATTCACCAAGTATCGAGGAAATATGTTAAATTTGTGCCTCTCTTTCCCATATTAGGCAAAGGGGGTTGAATCTCTCTAAAATCAAGCTGGGATCATGTACTAGAGTTCTAAGAAGATACAAATGAAGGATGGAGGAGGAATGAAAAATGAATCAAAACCACTAATAAAATATATCTCATCCAATATATACTCCTATTTCTCTAAAGGGTTCAAATGCCTCATTTTCACCTAAATGGTACGCATGGTGGAAGCCAACTTGACATGTCCCACTAAAGGGGAAGGGGAGTATTCCATTCCCTCAAGTCTCCTCTCTAAATTTTAACAAATATATGAGGATATTTAAGACATAAGCCTAAGCCATACAATCATGTGGATCCTCCATATGGTGACCAAGTGTAAAATATGCACACCCTCCAATGGCACCAATAACTATGCATGGTGCATCTCCCAAGTGGATCCTAAAGCAATGGCATGTGTTGTGAACTTAGCACCAACCATGTTATTAGATATCCTTAACTTGCATGTGTAATAGATACCCAAGATATGCCCCCCACCAAGTATAACATCCTAGCATGTAGTGGCTATGTTGTTTCTAGATCTAAGTACAACAACTCCTCTAGTTCAGTTGTTGACTCACTTTGAAGTAAACTACCAGGGATATGTACAATCTAGAAGAAAGTTAAACAACTGATTATCTCACACTTGATTACATGTAAGTAGAGGAACATTATTGCAACTATCCTATTTTGAATGAAAATGCCTAATCACACTAGTACATCTCAACCTCTTTTCCTTGTTGTTTCAAGTTGGCCTCTCATGATCTCTCACATCCTCACTTAAATATTGTCAATGTGTATACCCCCCTATTTGTCAAATCCATTCTTTTATGCAAGAAATTCCCCAAAAGAGCATACATAGACAAGAAAAAGTAGTCCATGCCTTAATGATGAATAAAATAGATGAATAGAAAGCCTCTTCGAGGGGGAAACCTCCTTATACAATGTACTAAGTACACAATACAAGATGCTTCAAATGAAAAGGTCTCCTTGATATATATAGGATATAGAGAGGCACAATTACCGCTAATGAACTCAAGCTGACATCAATGATATAACAATGTTAATATAAAATGCCCAATTTAGGGGGAAATGGGCCACCCACCATTTAGGGTTTAACACGCCCCTCCTCTTTAGACAAGTGTTGTACTCAATGCTTGGTTAGTTGTGGATGATTATGTATGAAGGAATCATTTTACCATGTCGAATATTCTAGTGGTAATTTCTTCCAGTTGATGAGGTACTCAATAATAGCCTGATTTCATATAGTGTTTGGTCCTCGTTTTAGTGATTTTATTAGGTTGCAATATGACTTTTCCTTCTTCCTCAAGCTATGGAAAGAAAGTTTGAATTTGGATCTTGTCTCCTATTACCTTATTTAAGCAAGAAACATGGAAAAATTGGGTGTACCCATGAAGATGAGGGGAGCTCCAATTTGTAAGCCATACTACCAATCTTCTGCAAAACGTTATAAGTACCATAGTACTTGGGTGCTAATTTATTTTCCTTATTTAGTTTCTTGAGGGACATATGTTTGAAAGGTTGTAGCCTAAAAAATACCCAACCCCTTCTTCAAAACTATTTCATTGCAATGTTGATCTACTCATTGTTTAATCCTGGTTTTTGATATAACCAAGTTGTCCTTCAATATTTGGAGAACTTAGTGCTGGTGCTTGAGGTGATCTTTCATAGCTTGAAATTTATATTATCCTTTCAATGGAGATGTGATAGATGGAGGTTGGTAACCATAAAGTGCCATAAATGGGGACATTTTTTATGACATATGGAAGGAAGTATTGCACCACCATTCTGCCAAAGATAACCAATTCATACACTGTGTTTGTCTATCAGATGCAAAGTAGCGAAGATATACTTCCAAACATTTTTTCACTATCTCAATTTTCCCATTGGATTGAGGATGATAAGGTGAACTATGAGCCAACTGGGTACCCAAACAAGAAAAATAATTCAATCCAAAATTTTCCAATGAAAATTGGATCTCTATCATTTACAATAATCTTCGGGTTTCCATGTAGCTTTTAAACTGTTTCCATGAATGCTTCATCTACTGTACTTGCGTTAAAAGGGTTAGAAAGTGCACAAAAGTGTGCATACTTGGTGAGTCTATAAACAACCACCATAATAACATTCCTCCCTTTTGACTTGGGTAGACCTGTGATAAAATCCATTGATACTTCCTCCCAATGCTGATAAGGTATGTCTAATGGTTGTAAAATATTCGGGGTATTAACTGTTTCAACCTTATTTTGTTGGCAAACAAAACATTTATCCACAAACCTTTGAACATCGTATTTAAGGCCTTCCCCAAAAAAATTCTTCTTGATCCTATGATAGTTTTTTTTTAATGTTGAATGTGCTCCTATAAGAGAGGTGTGTAATTCCAAAAGGACCTTTTTATTTGAGTTAGGAGTTCTTACATATATATATAAGCGATCCTTAAACCACCGTGAATCATTTCTCTACACAAAACTATATGATACATTGGGATCCTTTTGCAACTTTTGAATGAGCATCCACACCAATAAGTTATTCTTCCATTCTGCCCTTGCTTATACTATCCAATCTGGTTGTATAGTAGAAATAACACAAGTAATTCCTCAACATCCTCATCTTTTCTTGAGAGTGCATCTACCACCATATTTTGTTTCCCTGTTTTATAGATAATTTCAAAGTCATATCCCAACATCTTGGTTACCCATTTTTGTTTCTCTTTTGAAGATAGTATATGTTCCAAGTATTATTTAAGGATATCATGATCTGTTTTGACCTTGAAGTGCCTACCTATTAGGTAAACATGCCATTACTTAAGTGCATGTAGTATTTCCAGCATTTCCATCTCATAAATGGGTTTGTGCAAGTTATTTCCCCTAATTAGCCGACTTTCAAAATCCAAGGGCCTTCCTTCTTGCATTAGAATAGCACCAATGCCATTTCCTAAGGCATCACATTCCATAATAAAGGTTTTTGTGAAGTCTGGTGTGGTCAAGACAGGGGAATTGTACATTACCTCTTTAAGTTTTTTAAAAGATTGAGTTTCCTTTGGAGTCCAAGAGAATGAATCCTTCTTCAATAATGTTGTTAGAGGTGCCGCTATTCTTCCGTAGTTTCGATCAAACTTGTTGTAGTACCCTGTCAAACCTAAGAATCCTCTAAGATTCTTCAAGGCTTTGGGAGTTAGATAGTCCATCATGGTTTTAATTTTGTTAGGGTCTACCTTGACACCTTGATGGGACACAATATGAACCAAATAATCTACCTCCTTTACCCCAAAGAAACATTTGGAAGGTTTTGCATACATTTGTTTCTCCTTTAGTAGTTGTATCACCCTGTGAACATTGTAAACATGTTCTTCCCAAGACTTGTTATTGATTAGTATATCATCAAAAAATACTAACACAAAATTTCTAAGGAAAGGATTGAAAATGGAATTCATCAAACCTTGAAATGTGGAAGGTGCATTCGTAAGGCCAAAAGGCATGACTAGTAATTCATAATGACCTTCATGAGTTCTGAATGTTTTTTTTGGAATGTCTTCTTCCTTCATTCTTATTTAATGATACCCTAAACAAATATCCAACTTTGTGAAGTAAAACTCTCCATGTAGTTCATATAATAGTTCATCAATGACTGGAATGGGAAACTTATCTTTAATGGTGAGCTTATTGAGCTCTCTATAATATGGACACATATGCCATAAGCCCTTCTTCTTTTGTACCATTACCATTGGTGCAGAGTAAGAACTTTGGATATCCCTAATAATGCTAGACTCTAACATTTTTTCAACCATATGCTCAATTCCGCAATTCTAGCCATAGGGGTATCTGTAAGGTAAAATGTTAGGAGGAACACTTCCTGGAATCAAGTGAATTCCATGATCACGATATCGAGTAGGTGGAATAAATTTTGGAATATCTTCAAATACCTTGGAATTGTTACCAATGAACCGTTGGACATCTAGGGGAATAGGAGGCTTATATGCTTTAGCATAATTTTGAAATTACACCCTGATGTCACTTTTTCAACAATTTTGTCATTCCATTAGAGCTTATCACCTTGTTTGGCTTCCCTATGATACCCCTTAACTCAAATTCTTTTCCTTCATAGGAAAATTTCATGAAAAGTTCTTGAAAATTAAAATCCACTGTTCCCAAGGATTGTAACCATTGAACGTCTAAGACAACATCAACAACACCCACTGGGATAGAAATCGTTGGACTATTCAATACATATTCCCCCATAGTAAGATTGATATTATGGAATTTCCCGATAAATTGATAGTTCCTCCATTTGCAATCATTTATTGAAACTTTGGCACAGGATATATAAAGTAATTGAGAGCTTTGGTTAATTTATAGTGAATGAAACTATGAGTAATAATACCAGAATCAATCAACATTGTTACCTTTTTCTTTTTGATATATCCTTCGATCTTGAGATTTTGAGGGGTGTTGATTCCAACCAATGCATGACAAGATATGGTGGGGGTAATCTCTTCTATTTCTTCATCTTGAGATGGTTCCTATTCTTTTGCTTCTTCCTTTTCACAATCTATGTAGAATAATTTCTTGTCACCACACTTATGTCCCTTACTATACTTGCTGTCACAATTAAAGAATAGACCTTTTTCTCTTAATTTATCCATTTGTTGAGGTGTCAACCTTGCAGGTTGAGATGGGTTGGAATAAGGAACATTATTCTCTCTATAGGTGTTAGACATGGTCCTTTTAGTAGCCATCACCATGTTTTTACTTTCAACCTTCCTTGCCAAGATGAAATCCTTCTCTAAGGATGTTGGTTCAAAGAGATGCACCTCATATTGAATGCTATCCTTCAATGTGCCCATAAAGAGATCCAACAAATTATATTTTGGGTTATTCTTCACTCCAAGGCTTAACTTCTGAAACTGCTTGATGTGCTCTACAACAGAACTGCTCTGCAATAGAACCCTTTTTCTTGAGATTTATCAACTGACAAAAGAATGTGTTTCTCTTAATATCCCCATAATGTGCAATCAGTTCCTCCATGAGTATATACCAAGAGATAATAGAGTCCTTTTTACAGTCACAAAGCCATTGGTACCATACAAATTGATCAAGTTCTAAATACAAGGATGCAATAATTACATTTTTCAAAGTTGGCACTTGGTGTAGATAAAAGAATAGCTCCATCTAGATTATCCAAGTTATTGGATCATTTCCATCAAAATTTCTCATGTCAATCTTGGAAATGAAATAATTCCTTGGGCCTGAGTTGAACCCATGATGATGGATTGGATCATCAAATTTTAGGGACTCAAACCTCCTATTCTCTAATTGTTTTTCAATTTTCTCAATATGTGACTGGAATAAGTCCCTCTTTTCCTCCTTATCCTCTTCTTGAGTAGGCGAATGAGGCATAAATCTACGTTTTATATCATTCATCATTTGCTTTAACTCTTGAAGATATTATTTACTATCCATCTCATCGACCATCTTTACTAGATCCACTTTGCTATCCATCATCTTGAGGTCCTCTTTACTGGCATCTTTTCTATATTTTTTTTCAATTCTTTCTGTATATCACTTTTTTGGTTTATCAATTGAGTAGATTTCATTTGTCTTTCACTCCATTCATCAAACTTTTCACTCAACTTGGTCAAGTTGTGTCTCAAATTTTCATTTCCTTCATAAGTCATGGTTGAACATTCAGGAGGTTTAATAGGTGTAACATTTTTTGATGCACCTTTTTTCATTTGATCCCAATGATGTTTACTATTATTATTATCTATTTTCTCTTTATCACTCCTTTTGAATCACCCAAAATAGATATTCCAATAAAAAGTTATGTGAATTTTAAAATAACATACCTTTTAAAACCATGGTTTGAAGATTGTTTGCTGGCCGACCTTGAAACTAAGGTAACGATGAAATTTTGGCCTCTTTGACTCTATTTTTTTTTTCCTGTAGCTTGAGATGTCTTCTTTGCAATGCCTTAGGTATGACCTAATTCTTATGTTTCAATAAAAAATTATGGTAATTTCCCCAAAACTTGTTATTTTTTGTCCTTTCGAGAGAGCGAAAGTGTATGGCCTACAACGTGTCCAATTTTTAGGATATGATTATGAAATTGATACCACGGATACTATGGTATTTCTTGTTTTTTATACAACTATTTTCACTCAATTTGGATATCACATGCTCCAAATATAACAATTTTCCTTAGAGCACTTGTTTGAGACTATTTTTTGGGCTAGTGAAAAACCCTAAATTTTCGAGGGCATAATTCTGAACCTGTAATGATTCAAGAAGTGAAACTTGGACCCAATATAGATAAATATTTCCTATGTATCCTTTGCAACTTTTGCTATATGAAACATCTTGTAAAACAAGTTATAGTGAAAATTCCACAAAGTCTCATTTGGGAAGCGTCCAGGCTTTGATACAAAATTTTATGCAACAAATTTCCAAAAAGAGCATAAATAAACAAGAAAAATTAGTCCACACCTTAATAATGAAGAAACGAGATAAATAGAAAGCCTCTTCGAGGGGGAAAATTACTTATACAATGTACTAAGTACACAAGGAAAGACAAGACAAGATGATTCAAATTAATGAGAAGGTCTCCTTGATATATATACATTAGTAGAAAAATGACTAAACCACAAAAACCATTGGTCACCACAATGTTTTTAAGTGAAATATGACCAAATTTGAGGAACTTTAAGTGATCACAGCTAAAAATGACTAATTTAGTCATGGGATAAAAAAAATATGACTAGACATACTAAGTTAATAATTATATAAGATGTCCTTATAATTCACAAATATTTCATTATATGTCACACACAAATTTAAGAGTGTTTATATATAATATAATATAGGATTTTGTAATTATATATAACATGTTTCTAATATACATCTCTAGATATGTCAATGTTGTAATTGTAATTGACCTAATTAGTTTGCAATGATTAAGGGGGTGTCTGAATCCATCTATAGCGTTTAAATTTTCAAGGTCCCCAAATCAATATGCAATGTTAAAATTTATGAAATTGTAAATTTTTATTACAATTTCATAAATTTCACTATTGTAGATGGAGTCATAGAACCCCACTTACCGAAAAGGGAAGAATGATCATAATATATTTATAAAAAACATCATATGCCATTTCGACATTTGTTCTTAATGTATTTATAAATTATGATTTAATTAAAAAATAATCTTTAATAGTTTTTTTTTCTATTTGCATGAACAACTAATGTTAGAATTGGTCTTAGAGTAAGTTAAAACTCCTTCTACTAAGAGATTGTCATCAACGGATGTAAGGAAATAGGTAATAGCCCAAGACCCAAATGCATCTAGAAAGAGTGGAAGTTTGGCCCCTTACGAACCACTAGTGGGTTATTTAAGGTGATGTGGTTTTCCTTGAATAATGGTGACAATTCAACATGCATTTGTGGATAGCAACCGATAAGTGCTATCCTCATGTTTGAAAATTAAGTTATGATCTAGTTTATGTTTTCACAGGTATACATGTTGTAATAGTGATGGAGAACCCGTGTTAAGATTATAAATCTCAACATTTCAGGTTGAATAACGCAGTCCATCATTAGGAGAAGATACCTGAAGAAATCCACAAATTCGCTGACCACAAGCTTATATTATTAATAATAACCAATATCAAGTTCAACCAGGGTTATAGGAGTCAGCTAGTTTAACAGTTATTTGGTTCAAAATAAAAGTGATAAAGCTATATTTTAACCCTAAAAATATAAAGATATCAGTCAATTTTAAGTCAATAAAGTTAAATTATTGTGAAGGATGAAGACAATCCATATTAAAAGTTTTAGGGAAAAGTTACAAATGAATAAAGTGTTAGGTTGAATATTATTAAAAAAAATTTAAAAAAATGTAAAAATGGGCACATGAGAAAATTGTATAACACCCAGGGATAAAGTTTTTATAAACCTAAAGTTGACCAAAATATAAAATGGAAAAAATGTAACAAGGGGCATGTTTGTGCCAGAAATTGTTACTAAGGCTAGGGTAACAAGCCAACACAATCTCAAGAGTAAAACTCAATTCAAACTAGGGTTTAGGGTTTTGTTTTGTGTGTTTTTGGTCATAAACTTCAAGAACATGCAGGGAATACATTCAGCAGATAAGCAACAACTAAATCATACACATATACTGATAAAGATGCATATATATCACAAAAATCCAACAAAAGACTGTACTGAAGTTCACACATAAAGGACAAGCACTACTAGAAAATACACATTAACCAGCAATGAATTTGTCATTCATGAAACTAAACAAGTTCAAACATGAAGCCAACACAGACCAAATGAAGGGGAAAGAGTCATATATTCATAATTTCATCAGTAAATGCATATAAGAGTTACAGTACCTATCTCTGAATAAGTCTGAAAGTACAAGCAACTAGCAGACCTCCTGATGCCCCCAAAAATCAGAACCCCCACAATGTTTTGCCTCCCTTTCTAAATAGTTTTCTTCCCAAAAACAGTTAGGTTTTTCCTCCTAACTCTCCATCGAATCACTAGGCTAGGTAAAGTAAAATTTACACTTTTTACAAAATTACAAGGTTGCTAAAAATAGCAAATTATTTAACTAAAACAAAAATGCTTATCTTAAATAACCCCTAACTAATAACTGCCTCATATCTCCTTCGCTGCCTCCAAAAGAAGAGATATACCATCTGGACTTGAAGACCTTTTCTTTGTTCTTTTATGCTTCTTCTCCATATCAGCTATCTTTTTCTGAAGGTGTTCATTTTCCTGCTGTAAAGTTTCAACTGTCTTTTCCAGCTCTGAACAGTGCACATCAGAAGCCCTTTTCCTTCTAAGTGCTTCCTTTGCATCAGCCACTAGTTCCTGAAAATTGTCATGAACATCCTGGAGATCTTCTCTTAATCTTCTATTGGCCATCATCAAACCATCGTTGACCTCCTGCATATAATTCATTTGGTGCTTATATTGTTTGACAGTCTTCTATAAATTTTCCCTGTTAGAATTAGCCATTTTCTCTATTGCAGAATCTTGCTCTTCATTAGGTTTCCAAGGAATGTCAAACTTCTTAAAGATTTCTGCTTCTTCTGTCAATAGTTTCTCAGAAGTGTCTTCAATGCTGAGCTTTGGGTTTTATTCATCTGCTGCTTTCACTGAATTAATCTCTTCTTTTTTACATGGCTGCAATTTATCTATCTCTGATTTGTCATCATCTATGGACCCTTCATCTAAGATAGTCACCTTATCTGTGTTCAATTTAGGATTTAATAACTTTTTCATGTTTAACCTCAGCTTATTTTTCGACCTAGTTTTAGGTCTCCAGAATGTAGCTGCCTCTCCCATCATCTTCAGTTCTTTCCCTTGGTACTGAACAGAAGCTAATTCCACCACTTCCAGCTTGTTTCTTTTCTTGTTAGGCCTCGTGGTTTTGCCATCTGCAAGTTGAACTTCTTCAATTTCAGTTTTGACTTTAATCTCAGAAATAGGCTGCTCTTCTTCTAACATGTATCCTTCATCATCCGAAAGAATTGTGATGGGGCTTCTTGGCTGAATGTGGATCTCTTCTTTAGCTACAGGAACCATTTCAATGTCAACCTTTTTCTCCTCCTGATGATCTTCTATAGGTGTTGGATTCTTTTCAAGCAATTCCTTTTTGTCTTCAAACAGTGTGAACTTGCTTTTAGGGTAATCTGAAACTGCTTTGAGCTGACTGTCATCCTGTCTCTGTCCTGCTACCTGCTTTGTCACCTTCTTGGCTTTAACATCATCTTTGCTTGTAGATTTGACTGAGTGACCTAACTTTTTCATCATTACCTTCCCCTTATCAGTCTGTCTCTTTGGTTGCTGGTCTTCTTTTTTAAGATGAACATCTGACCAGAACAAAAAGAAATCCCAAGTCCTTCCCTCATGTTGCAACACTGTGGTGATGATCAGTTTAATGAGACCGTGGTGAAAAAGTGATTGGGAAGTGTGATCATCATGTTGCTTTATCTTACTTGACATTTTCTGCAGGCTTTTAAAGAAAAAGAAGGGCAGATTCATTTTAGAAACTCCTGCCATGTGTTGAAGGAACCTGAGATGATATTTAAATACCAATGAATATATTCCTTCACAGGTCACATAACTTTGAAGTATCCTTATGGGCTCAATCCACTCCTTCCTGAAATTTTGAATGAAGATACCCTTGTTCCAGTCAGGAGTCACATTAGGCAACAAGTACCTTTAGGGTTCAAACTCGAAAGGTGATTTTTTAAACCAATGCTCACCCTCATTGCTGATCTCAGTAGCTTCTGCTATTAATTCCACAGTCAATTTGAATTTCAAAGTATCCATCATAATCATATCATTTTTAAGTCCCTTAGCAAACTTGCATGAGACCTGAGTATTGAAGCCATCGATCTTCTTGAAAAACTTCAATCAACCTGCCTGCTGAAACAGTTCTGCACAGTCAGGAAGCTTCTGAATCCAGGTTAGGTCTGTGGGCTCAGCCCTGTTGACCTTACCACTTTTTCCACTTTTCCCCATATTCTTCTTTTCAGAAAACAGAAACAGTCTGACTTTAGGTTTCAAAAAATGTTTTGTAAACTGGTTTCTTGTGCTTTGGGCTCCTTCAAAATTTGCTACACACTCCTGGACAGGCCTTCAAGTTCAACGTTCTCTTATCTCAACCATACAACTAGGTCTGTATAAGAAAGTCGACATGTTCTCCAAGCAAGTGATTTCACGAGTCATAACAATTTTCAACAATTTTTAAACCACTTAAACAAACCAACAAAACACCTTCTGTGTAAGAAATGAGCATAACAAATCAATCTGTGAGTTCTCTCAATGCTATTTCCTGTAGATTCTGATTTAAAATGGCATTAGGTCATGAGAAAAACCCATTCAATTAGTTCATTATAACCAATCTGCATCACTACCAGAGTTTTGAATGTATAGGAGAGCAAATGATAAACAATCTTCGTTCAAACTGTCATTAAAATTTTCCAGGCTGAATACTTTAAGTTTAAGACTACTTTGCTGCTCTGTTCATGCAAATTCCTCATACTAGCTTCAGATAGCTATTTCTGTGGTGAAGTGTTTATTTTATGATCTATTCTATCATCTCCAGCAACCAATTTCTCCAGATAATCGTGCAGCGAAAAAGACCCAAATTTCCTAGTTCTAAGGGTTTGTATCGGAATACCTGTCAATTACTCATCTGTCGTGGCTTAAAGCTTCGTTTTGGGGTATCAATGGTCTCCTCTTATGAGAATAGGTGTCTTCATATCGTTTCTTTGGCTGCTGGTAAATGAATTCGGAAGCCCTAATTCTCGCTGGCGTTAAAAACACTTGTCTTCTCTTCACAGCAACACAATCCACCTTTTTAGCAGTTAACTCTCCTTCACGAACACTCCTCTCTTATAATAATGCGTGTAGAAAGAGAAATTTGACAGCTTAGACCGGGATTTGCTGGTTTTTTTGTGCAACTGATTCCGCATACCATGCAATGATGAGCCTGTTCTGCTTCGTGACTGATAACCAACTAAAATCATGCTTAAAATGCAGCAAACACGTGTTAAAACACTCACACAAGGCGATTAGTCACTCACATACTGCATCATGATTGAAATCCGTTTGAAATTTGAAAAATCAAAGGGCTGCGATATTCCTGTAGCGCGCCCTTTGTTAAAATTTTGTCTAGCGCTACAAAAATAGCTGCCATGCCAGAATTTCGCAGTTTTTCAACTTTCTGCTAATTTGTCGGAGGTTTTAAAAGTTACTTGGTGTAAGAAACAAGTCTAACTGGTCTCTAAACACATTAATGAATCAACTTTTGAAAATATGACCTTCTTTAACCCCCTTTAAAATATAAAAGATCAACAAAAATCAAATAAAATCTAAAAAGAATGGGCTCAAAACTTACTCAATCACCCATAGAGTTTCTAAGAAGACTAAAACTAAAACTTAAAACCAAAAATTTAACCGAGGTAGATTGAAAAACAAACCAAAACTTGAGAAAATAAATCAAAAAATGGAGAAAAATTTATTGACTTAACAGGGCACATGAGGAAATTGTATAACACCTAGGGATAAAGTTTTTATAAACCTAAAGTTAACCAAAATATGTAAGGAAAGACTTAAAGAAATTAATAAAAGTCTTAGAGTTAAAAATACATATTAATAACTTAAAGTTATTATTATTGATTTAAATGTCAAAACCTAAGAAAATGGATTGCTTTATTGATTACAATATGATGGTATTAATAACTTAAAAATTAATTAATTAAGTTATGATAGAATTTACCATCTTTTAAAGAACAACTAATAGTAAAAACACATAAAAATGGTGTATCAAAAATTTTAAATTGTTTTTAACAAATTTCTTAATGTTTTGGATAAAATTTAAGAAAAAAACCTATAATGATAAAGCTATGGGCATGAAACATATAGATTTGGAAGAATTTATGTTAAATAACAAATCCAAGAAGAAAAAATATCCACTATCCCCTCCAAAATATGAAATAAGTAAATCATGTAATAATTAAAGTTTATTCATATTACAAATTTAACTATCAATTTTTTTTTTTTTTTTACAGAAACGGGTAAGAAGCATTGTATTAAAAAAAGGTAGGATTGTTACAAAACTTGAGGAGACTGTACCCCACAAAACGAGGGAAGAAGACACCTCATAACCAGTCTTTACAATTCGTAGAAATAGCTAACCGAACAAGGAAAGAAGACATTAAGCTTTAATTGTCGATTACATATTTAAGATAGACGAAAACAAGAAAATTCCAATGCTCATTTGTCAGCTGAGCGTCTAGTTTTTTTCTTGCCACCTGCAGCCAAGTTTTCATTTTCTTCCATACCCAGGATCGAAGAGGGGCTGTTGTTCTTACTTGTTCTAATACAATCAACTTTGGCTTCTACGATCCTAAAACAGGTGTGCATGGATTCCACTTTACCAGCCAAACTTACAAACTGTTCCTTCGTGTTGCTGTTGGAGATTCTAGCATAAGAGATAGAAATTTCAACAAGGGTGGCGAGGTGAGATAGAGCCTTTTTTCAGGTCTTTATTTTCGCCTTTCAAACCACATACCTGAGCTTCAATGTCCTGAAGTGAGACAGCACGCCAGGGGGAGGACTTTCCGGTCCTTGAGGTGAGTCTAGATTCACAACACCAGCCGAGTCATCCACCAAACTCCAGAGTTTGTTAAAGTCTGCGTCTCCATTGCAGCCACCCAGTTGCTGCAGCGCACCATGTTGCAAGGGAGCGCCAAAATTTGCATTGGTGCCAAATTCTGAGGGGCGGCAGTTCTTCCCAAAATCGAGCTCAAGACCTTGCTGCACACCAAAGGCGAGATTCCCATTCCCCTGTCCTGCGTCCTGGTGCAACCACCCTCTACTGGGCTTAGAGTTTATTGGATGTCCACGATGGACATGCTTCATCTTGCCAGCAAGAGAACCCTGCGTGTCTTTCTCGTTGAGCTCGTTCTCCTGCACCACCTCAAGGGCAGAGAGGTAACGCTCGAGACCAAAGCCATCAGAATTTACTTGAATGTGGGTCTTGCATTGATGGCACTGCAGATCCCAGAGTTGCCACAATTATTTCCACAATCCATGCTGCACCTGAATTCGAATTGCCTGAACCTGAAACACTTAGAGCTTCTGAGAATGCAGAGAAAGGTTGAGTGTGAAATGCCGTCGCCTTTGGTCTTGAAATAATCGCAGGCAATCTTGCCACCTACACACCATAAATTCTCGCATGCGAGACAGTAGGGGCTAGCTAGAAGGTGCCGTCGTTTGCGTCTTGGGAACAGAAGATAGGATTGGGTTGAGATTTTGATCGAGACCCTTAATAAATTCATCCAACCATTAGTGGAGACCATTGTTGGTCCAATGAGACTATTCCAGGAAAGCAATATGGTAAGGCTGCTTGAATAGTTAGGATGGCCCAAAACCTTAAGGGACCCAAATATTATCAGTAGTGTGCCCATTTTTTACCATTATACTGCAGTTTAACCCTACTCCTACATTTGCATGGTGTCGGCTAGATTGTTGTTGTTCCTTAGAATGTGGTAGAGGGAAATACAGTTTAAATCCTTGATCTTGTGGAAGAAGTGATAGTGATACTTGGAGGAAGGTGTACGAACCTTATTAGCTAGAGCCCTGGCTTCTTGAATCACAAGGAGGGAGTCTCCAATGACTACAAGATCCTGTATATGATTTTCCTTAACAATATCAATGCCTTTGAGCAAGGCCAACGATTCCGCAGCATTGTTTGTCTGTCTTCCAATCCCCCAAGCGTAATCAGTCATTTTGTTTCCATCGGAATCCGTTAAAACTCCCTCGCACCTGCCAACCCAGTTAACTATTAAAACTTATTAAAATCTATACTATAAACAAATTTTTCATATTTTAAAACTATTAAAGCTTATTAAAATTTATATTATAAATAAATTAAACAAAATTCCATATTTTAAAACTATTAAAACTTATTAAAATCTATATTATAAACAAAGTTCCATATACAATGGAATGATACCATAAAGTTTATGTCCCATTATAATATATACGTAAAATTATGAAATTTCTTTTTATCCCAAACCTCTCAACAAATAACTTAAACCTCATGTTATAAAGGATCTATGATCCCATGTAAAATGCTCCATGGTTTTCATTCAGTGAATGTTTTGTTGTTCATTGCCAACACTCAATCTGAAGTGGTATAATCAAAGATACGGGTAGTGGGGGAAAACTAAATCCATGGTAACGTTGGACATTCTATATTTAATTCCAACTTTATCCATCCAGTCCGTGTATCAATGGAAATATCAAATATGAGCGAAAACCCTAACACCATTGCCCAAGGGAAAGAGAAATCAAGTAGCAAATTCTTATTAGTTTATATCTAAGTAATTTTCCATACAAAAAATTTATTTGTTGTTTCATTTTCTTCAAATTTAATAAATCATAATTTTTTTAATTATGGTTTTTTAATAAAAGTATATAAGAAAATGAAATTTGATTCAACTAAAAATATTCAAAGAGTATAAACATGTATTTCTTTTTCATGACGGATCATTAAACTGGGGAATATAAGTTATTGAGGAAGGATGGTCGATTGAAATGTAGTTAGGATTTCAAATATACAAGACCCACTTATTGATGTAAATATAAGTAATATACATTTCAAGTAGGGAATTCTTATTAGTGTATATATAAGTAATTTCCTATACAAAAGTTTAATTTGTTGTTTGATTTTCTTCAAATTTTGATAGAGCATAATTTTTTATAGTTATATTATGTTTTTTAATAAAAGTATATAAGTAAATGAAATTTGATTCAACTACAAAAATGAGGAAAGTATGAGCATGGATTTATTTTCATAACTTTTTAGTGAGAGATTATTAAACTTAATAAATGTGTGATTACTTGAAAACATTTTTAAAATATTATACGTACTTTGATTATGGTTTATGTAAAACTTCCATTATTATTATTATTATTAAACATTGAATTCAAGTATCATATTTAGTTTGTTTGGGTAACTGTTTTAATTTTGTCTATTTAAGTTGTATTCTTGTAAGTGATATGTTGAGCTCATAATGAGTATATTCAATATTGTTGTATTGACTTCCAACTTTGTTGTTGACTTTGTCTTGTGCCCTGAAAAAATAAGGGTTTACCCTCAGTACCATCATGCTCACCGATACTAATGACAAGTGTCTTTTGTTTCATTTAGGATGAAGCATTGATTGTCGGATTTGGGAGAAAGAGGCATGCTGTGAGAGATATTCCTGGAGCTGTGTTTAAAGTTATTAAGGTAACCAGTGTATCCTTGTTAGTTCTCTTCAAGGAAAAAAAAGGAGAAGCCACGATCATTAGATTTATAAATTTGTATACATGATTGCTTACCGATTCTTACCATTTGAGGCACTTACTACTATGAGAAGTATAAAGTTTTGCTTGCCGGTGACTGATTTGGTAAAATTTATTAACATTAAGTAATTGTTGATTTTGTTTTCATATCATGTTCTACAATTGACTTTGAAAATTAAATTTAGTGGACACCAATAAAAGGCCCCTCTTTGTTGGTTTTTTTGGTTGAACCTACGAATAACCTTATTTGCATGTGAGTTTTAAATCCTTTTCTTATTTATGATGTGTTATGCAGTAATGTTATTATGTGCATTTATAGAGATAAGTAAGTGGTAGAATTTGAGCATAAACATGTACATGTTTTAGTTTGGCACAAGTGATATGGAAGAGCTCCGTCAAACATTTGAAGGTATGGTATGGTTTCTAAATTTTAATGTTATGTTAATAACTTTAATTGTAATCAATAGCTGCCATATTCAATAGTTGTTAAACATTACAACCATCTATTCGAAGGTTAATTCAAAAGGTTTGAAGAATGTTATTTATGTGCTCCTTTAGTTTCCATTCAATTTATTTATCTTAGAAAAATTATTTTTTTGAAATTTGGATGTGGAAAAATTAAAGATCAAAACCATTGACTTCCAGAGACCAAACTTATATATCATATAGATACCCTTTATGATAGTGTGTTAAGGTTTTAAAGAGTTTGTGATATGTCTTATGTTACAGTTGGAATCGTAGTGTGTTAATGTTTGTAAGAGTTTGTGATATATTTTTAGTGTGAACTTTGATTCTATTTAAGGGTGCTAGCTCAATGGAAGAGAACTTGCCTTACAAGCATGAGGTTGGTGGTTCGATTCCTCCATGCCTTATCTACATAAATCAATGACTAATTAAATGACTAGTTAACAACAATCAATGACTAAATAAATGACCAGTTAACAACAACCAATGACAAAATAAAATACCAATTAACATCAATCAATGACTAAATAAATGACCAGTTAACAGTTTTCAATGACTAAATAAACGACTAGATGTACTAACAAACAACGATAATTAATGACCAAATAAATGACCAAATAGAAACAATTAATGACTAAATAAATGACCAAATAGAGACAATTAATGACCAAATAAATGACTAAATATATGACCACCTCATGAAGTAATTCAAGTAATTTATAACTAAGCGATTGTTAGGTTTCCCTCCTGGGAAAATAGAGAGATTGGATAACACACAACCAAATACAAGAAGATACACCCCAAAATAAGCGTGAACGCACTCTCTATGTTTCTCATTAACCAAATGTGCATATAAATACAATGAGAAATATCCCTTGGGTTTCATATTCCCAAGTGGACTCTTGGACTCCCGGGTGACTCTTGGTCTACCTGAGGATTAGACTCCAACAAATCCCCCCTTAATCCGAAGGGTGTATATGAGTCCAAGAAAATAAGAGAGCTGAATAAGTGGAAGTGGACAACTACCACTAGCTGAACATTTCCATCTCGCACATCCTTTACTAAGAAGGTTAGCTAGAAGCTTGCACATGCTTCTACTAAATACAAGATCTCTCTGAAGGGATGGTTTTTAGGCTGGCCATCAACCGAAATACGCTAGTAGAAGGATGAAATATTCTACTATGTGTGTGGTTCAATGCTAACCACATACTCTCGAACTTGGCTATAAAAATCGTTCAGATGTTCTTTGGAACTTGGCTCGAAGGCTCAAAGGTTCTCTGGAATGGTTGGGATGGGGTGACACCAAACCAACTAGAGAGCTGAAAATAGGAAGTGAATAGCTGCAACTTGCTGAAAATTTCCATCTTGACAACTGTTTTCCAAGTTAGCTAGAATCTTGCACATGCTTCTGCTAGATGAAGGTGCTCTCAATACCGTTGGTTTTAGGATGACCACCAACTCTGGAGCTCAGTCGAACATAACTCTTCACAAGATCACTTGTTTCGGTTTGCTTGCACTCGCTCGCTTGTTACTGACGGTCTTCATCCCCCTCTGTCAGGAACAATGTGAGGAGAGGAGAGTCTCATGGTGTCACAACTAGACACAAAACACATGAGTACTCTATTTCATGGTTCTCTTCTGTCAGAGTGTCTATATCATTGAATCTGTCCTCTGAAACTGGATGTGGATCATGCTTGTTTGATATCACTTATTTGTAGAGTGACATGGCTGCTTGTTGTTAGATGGAGGCTTCAAAACTTGACGCTTAACATCATGTCCCCCCTTGTCAGGTACAAGGTGAGGAGAATAAGATGTCTCAACTGCAATATGTGTCAATAATCGTGAATGAACTCTCTAGTATGACTTGTAAATCTTCTTAGCTGTTGACGACCATTTCCAAGAGGCGATCCACCCATAGTGAATCTTCTCTCTTGCAGGTTTCTTCAAACTAAAGCATCTGTTTGATGACTGTGTATGTTTTCCACATTGCTTACAATGGTGAATATCAAAGTAATGATCTTTCATGTGGCCAAATCGATCACAGTGTTGGCATGTCGAACTATGAATTGATGTGGATGAAGATGGACTCTCGTTGAGAAATCCAACACTCTGAAACTAGATGGGATTGGAGATATTAGGAATGTGAACTGTCACTTCCTTGTCATATCCAAGGCTGGTTCTATGCTTTTTATGGCCGATCTCTTCCCAAGGTCTGATGAACAAGCAGAACCTCTACATGCATTCCTTCATCTTCATTTTCTTTCACTTATGATGGTGTGCTGCTGATTTGCTCATGTATTTCTGAAATGGAATTATTCTGTGTATGATGCTGAATAGAATCATGAAGGGGATTCTTTTGAACATGAACATGTTCAAAATGTCTTTCTTCTTGTTGAGGCTGCAACTCAAGTTGTAAGAAATCAAGAGTGTCTTGTGAATCTTTTACATAATCTCGAATGTGAGTGCTCTTGTCGATCATGATAGTGTTGTCGATAGAGGAAATTAGTAAAGTGTTCAGTAACTCGACAAGGCCATTTAATCTATCCATTGAAAAATTCAATACTCACTCAAATGAGAAGGGCTTCGTGCAATTCCACCCTTTTACAAACACTTGAAAAACTCTGAAAATGACGGGTGTCGGTCTCAGCAGAGAGTGCACCCAAATACAATTTGGCTCACAAAATAAAATTTTAAGTACACATGAACTTACAAAAAAATTGTTTGCAAGTTACAATTGGTCTCCAAAACAAATGCTTTACCTCCAATTCTTTTGGTTATTGACGATGCTCCAACGCTGTTGTGATGCTAAGGCTAGAGATGAACTATAGCCACTCCACTTTGTATATGTTAAAAGTACACAATCTCCAGGAAAAGGTAGTCCTCTGTAGTATTAATAGCACACCATTATGGGAGAGCTCACACGCATCGAGTGCCAATGCAGTCTCAAAAAACACAGATGGAGAGTCTCCATGGAGCAGCTGGCTCTCAAGCGACGATGCAAAATAAAAATAATATGCAGCTACAGTATGTCCTCTTGCAAGTCTCTTTATGCTTAACATGTGAAATTAGGGTTTGATGCCCCGACAAAAATAATGCCCAAAATTAGGGTTTCGACAATAACCTCCACCAAAAGCTTTGCGCATAGCTAATGTGCCCAAGAAAGAGGAGGAAGAGAGTCCTCATTACACAAACCCCCAACTCGAGAGTAGGGAAACTGATTTGGCTCAAATTGATCTAATTATCCATGCTCCACGTAATGATAGTTCACAACTGTGGTCTCCTCAACACTAGTCTTCAAATGGACTATGGCTGCAAGTATGCACGCAGGAGGGGAGTCTCATATCTCCATGCATTACACCACTGTATTTTCAAGGTGGTCGCATCACAATAAGGAGCAGTCTACACAGGATTTCCTCGATACACAATATTTAAACAATGGACAACCCACAAGAGAGAGCATCCTTCATGCTAATATGCTAAGAGGGAGGAATTGACTTTGCAAAGAGCAGGTATGGAGGACATAAATAATGCAGAATTCTAAGCATATGAGTATACCAATAACATATATCAAGCAAATTGTATATAGTGCAGGTTATGTTAGAATAATACAATCGATAAATAATACCTCTGTGTGAAGGTCTAGAACTAGTAGAGGAGGCAGTGCTCACCAAATGGATCACTCAGATTCTTTTGCAGAGATGAGATGGATTCAGAATGTACCAGCAGCAGAAACATTAATGTAGACAACATATTGAGAGGCCACACTTCAATAGCAGCGATGGAGAGTCTTCACACTGGAGCTCCACGTTTTGCAGAAGTTCAATGCACAATAGTTCCAACACTAACAGTCACAATATCCACAAAGGACCAATACAACTCCACCGAATTTTCTTGTTCTAGGTTTTGGTATCCAAAGTTGGATTCAACTCAGTGGTCTTGTAGAGAATATTGATTGGAGGTAGGTAGAGCGCTAATCAGGCCAGAGGGCTCTCATATAGCTCATCATAGGCAGAGGATTCACAACAACTCTGACACCACTGTTAGGTTTCCCTCCTGGGAAAATAGAGAGATTGGCTAACACATAGCCAAATACAAGAAGATACACCACAAAATAAGCGTGAAATCACACTCTATGTTTCTCATTAACCAAATGTACATATAAATACAATGAGAAATGCCCCTTTGGTTTCATATTCCCAAGTGGTCTCGTGGACTTCCGAGTGACTCTTGGTCTACTTGAGGATTAGACTCCAACAACGATAAATGACCAATTTGGTTGGGTGATAAGTGACTGCTAATTTATGAACAGTGGTCACGCGACTGATTTTAGTCATTTATATCCAATTTTTAGTCATTTTTTTAGTCAGTTATCAACCATTTTGTACTAGTGATAGGAGACAAAGAGGTACAATTACCACTAATGGACTGAAGGCAAAATCAATAATATAACAATATTAATAAAATGACCAATTTAGGGGGGAATAGGCCACCATTTACGGCTTAACCCATTCAAATTGAACAAGCCACTATCCTTATGTTGAAAAGTACCCAAATTTACCTATGATCTTGCTAAAAACACTTGATCATCCGATGTACTTTACAATTAGGAAGTTATCACATGTTGAACCTTATTACACTACCATAAAATGAGAAGAATTGGCCATAGTGTATGCACTCCATAAATTCTGACATTTTATTGGTTTTCCATTTATGTTTTCCATAGATCACTTAGTGTTGAAGTATTTGTTGTATAAGCAAGTATTAGAAGGGCATATAATTTGTTGGCTATTACTATTTCAAGAGTTTTAATTCAAAGTGGTTGTGAATCCATTAAAGAATAATGTTGGGCCTAATCATCTTTCTTAGGTACAATGTGGGGAAATCATAGGTACAATTGATCAACTACCCAATGCCAATCTCTTTCTCATGGAAGCCATTTCGAACTTCTTTGTTGATATTGTTGAATTCCTCAATTTAGGTTTGGCACTCAAGGATTATGATCTGTAGCAGTGTAGATTGTTAGTGGTACATGTGGAAAATTATCAACTAATGGAAGGATAATTGTATAAGTTGGCTACATATGGGATTATATGGAGATGCATGATGGATCATAAATGTATGAGAGTACTATGGGAGGCTCATGATGGTCAAAACAATGGGCACGATAGAGGAAATGAAAATGCAGAAAAGGTGCCACATGCAAGGATTTGGTGATCGACTTTGTTTACATATGCTATAGAATATGCCAAGTACTGTGATTTCTATGAAACCATGGAAAAACCCTCTATGAGGGATGAAATGCCTCTACAACCATTGTGGTTGGGGAACTATTTTAGTGTTGGGTAGTGAATTTTATTGGAAATATTACTCCACCAACACATTATTCATTGACTAAATATATAATCATGACTATAGATTATGTAACATGTTGGGTAGAGGCTGAACTAATCCGAGATTTCTTGGAAGAGACAATTGCTAGCTTTATTTGTAATGCCACATTTTTTACTCTTGGAATGTATTAAATCATATTATGTAATTTGATGTAAATATGCTAGTAAGGATTCCTAAAACGGAGCTCAAGTCCAAGGCCCGACAAGTGAAGAATAGCTAGGCATGTAGGATGAAAATATCCATACATGGGCCAAGTATTAGACTTCATGACAACTTAAAGATATGTAAATATTATGTTGTAAAATAATATAATGGTCCAAGATGGCTATATATAGAGAAGTAGGGAGGCTATGATTCCACTCGAAGGGAAGTAGAAATGGGGTCTATGGGAAAGTAAATCCTCTTTTTCCATGTGTGATCCTTATAACTAATCTCTTTTCTACTATGTGCCTTAAAATAAATGTAACATCCTTGTTTTCCCCCGTATGTAAATGTGTAATTTTGTAATTATTTGTGTAGGATGGAAGCCCGAGACATAGGTCTGGATGACTTGGATATTGTTATGTATATTTTTGTCATGGTATTTAATAAAATTCCTAAGAGATTATAGGAAAGGATTGGATGAAAAGAGATGGGGGGATATGAATCTACAAGTAGTGAGGGTGGGAGAAGGACCAAGGGGGAAAAAGGGACCCTAGCTAGAATATCATTGGCCTCACCTAAAAACTTAGATAGTTTTTAATTCTAAGGACCTTTAATTGGTTGATTATGTAAAAGTTAATCATTTCTTAATTAAGCTAATTGGGAGAATAAGAGGGCACTTCATGTATTGGAAATTTTCTAGTCCCCATAATGCAAACAAAAGAGGGGAATTTAATTCTGTTTGGGGGCATTCGAGTCAATCCATCATTTCCTGTTTGGGAGTTCAAAGGGGAAACCCCTATATGGAAGCTCGTTGTTGGTGTATGAATTTTGTTGAAGTGTTGAGGTCATGATTTGTGTTGGAGCACTTCTACTTTGACTAGGGTTCACATACAGCTAAACACCAACAAAACCAAAGATACCGGCTCGAAAGGGGTTTGGCCCTTTCAGCAACACCTGCAGAGAAGATGAAGTCTCACCTGAAGTACCTATGGGGATTGCAGGAACTAGATTTCTGCAGCGGGGAAGGGGAACAACTCAACATATTCATTATTTATCAAACAAGTCATAACTCCGACATATTAAGATTTGGGACAAACCATGCACTTTGAAAGATACCAAGCATTAACTTGTGACTTTAAGACATTTCACATAAATCACATTCATTCATCAACTTATTCAATTAGTAAACAACATAAACACCACAAAACACATCATAACACATTTGACACCATGATTTTAACATGGAAACCCAATATGGTAAAAACCACGAAAGCGCTTCTTTTATTCATGAGTTGCAGCCAAAAAAAGTACTTCATGTTTATAAAGACTTATAGACTTTCCCTCCCCTATTACAATGGATCTGTGCACATAGCCTTCACATCATGCAACTCTTCCCTTCACATTAACTAGTAAATTCGACATGAAAAACTAAGCACTTTGATGAATAAACTAACAATTTCCCGAACAACTTGCTAACCCCAAAAATACCCACCTCTTACATATTTATTGGGCGCACACAGCTTTCTCCAATCCCACTATGCCACTAAATAACTACTCAAATCATTAATACAAGTGAAAAAAAAAACCTAACTAACTTACTTAATCCCACCCTTTGACACATTGAAATTGACCATCTTCATGGTTTCTCGGCCGCTTCATCGCAGTTTACCACTTCGATGAACCTCTTTGCCTTGGTTCTGTCCACACCAATTTTTTTTTTCCAAAATTGGTACCCAAAAATTCATAGGGCCAATAGGCCCCCAACACTAACATGTAGCTCGTCCTGAGCCACTTCAAGGTTTTTCCATTGGTTCCTTCATCTTCGAAAAAAAATATTGATATATTTTATTCATTACCTCAACTGAGCACTGAAAAGCCTCTTTTTGCTGATTTATTTCATTGACAAGTTTATAAGTAACATGGTATTTACTCTGTTTGAAAGTCTAGGTGAATGCCTTCTCAATATCTACATGTTCACCCCCAATGATTTCATAAACACGTTCTGCTTCTGTCTTAAGCGCTTCAACCCTTTCTGTCCACTTTTGTTGTTGTACCATTAAATGGTTGAGTTCCTCTTGTAAAGTCTTGTTTTTTGCATCCTTTTTCATCCTTTCCATTGGTGACAGAGTCTTTAATTAAAGGACTCGTAGAGTTACCATTTAATCCTCCGTAGTCCCTATCCTAGTATTGATTTCTTGAAGTTCAGAATCTTCAAACAAAGCGGCCCAAGTCTGTGACACTTCTTCCTACATTTTCATGCATTGAGCCTTTCTTGGATGCTCTGGAGGGTCCCTTGTACCTCTTCCTGTCACTGCTCTGTCACTTCAGGTGGTGTGCTTGGTACTAACTTTGCTTCTAACTCTTCCACTTTCTCCCGGAACCCCGAAAGGACTCCGACCAGCTTCTAATTTTTCTCTTATAGTGCCATTTCATCAGCTACTTTGACCTCCGAGACTATGCGACAACACTCTGGAGTTTCTCTTTTTCTTTGGAAACTTCTTCCCTTTCCTTCCTTAGCTTCTCACATTATTCCTGCAATGTGGTATGAGCATTGATTTTTTTTACCCACGGCACCATGGGGACATAATACCGCAACGCCCCCAAGTGTAGGTAAAATTGCACATTATTCTCAATCTACCTCTTGCTGTCATCGCTGAACCATAGGTTCCAATAACATGCAACTAAACACTAACCAGGGTGAGAATCCATCGCCTGGTAATCCTCCATTTCTACCCATGCAACAAATGAAATTAACAAAAATAACCAAGAATAGTGGAATGGATTACCATCATTTAAAGCATAATGGCAATCACTTAGAAACTCATTGAGCAAGAAAGTTTCCCAATTTATCTGAACCCCCCGCACACACTACTCTTCCACTGTAATAGCTATCACAGGCACTTGATTTTTCCGACACTTCCATAATAACTTACTTTCCATTTCATTTGTAGTGAAGCGCACCACTGGATTGTTGATTGATGCAATTTCCTAGACCCACTTATCCTTTGTCAGATTGTACTTCTCTTCCATTCTATTTTCTAATTATATATCCTTTTATTTTCCAAGAAAAAATGTGGTAGGGTCAAGCCCAGCCTTTAGTAACCCAATGATTTTTTCTATGAGGTTCGAGTCTAGGGAGATCTTCTTATCGAGCCATATGAACCCTCCATGGAAACACACCAACAACTATTTTAACACATACATTCACCTCTACTATCCGCCCAAAATGTGGGATATTAAGTAGCGAAAATATACCAGCCCCCTGTAACCCAAGAGCCCATGGCATTGTCTCTAGAATTTTTTTTTTCGTTATTGGCTTCAACACTGGTTCCATATACTTAGTTGGTGCAAACTGCGGGAATTTACTCAAGTCATGGTCTGCATACAATAGTTTGGAGATCTTCCCCATCATATCTCCTTGAATGGTAATATCAAACAAATAAGCCGATAGTTAAACTTCGGGCTTCTTTGTGGGAGGATCCTTCACATCATGCATAATGACAGCCTTCATGGTAACATAAAAAAATTGTTCCCAATTGAACACATCCCTAGTGGTGACAACATGATCCATCAATGGAGTCCATTCCAATTTAAAAAGACAACAATTGGCTAACCCATACAATATATATAACATGTGAGCAAGTAGTTTATAGGGTTGTTTGAGGAAATAGATAGGATATTGATTATTTTGTTTGCCAACAAAGTTGTTGGGGTTGACAAACCAGTTTTTGATCAACCCTTTTGTATCATAGTGTAATACTCCCATTTTGATCCTTAGGATATTTTATCTATAATTTAAATATTGTATGCATATTATATATGATTCCTAGAGTGGAGCTCAAGGCCAAGGCCCCGCTAGTGAATGCTCGGCCTTGAAGAGGCAAGTAGTTGGTATTATGCTACCCATGTGCTAGTAAGCCATGGAAATTGTAAATATGCATTTTAATAGAAATGCCCATAACTAGCTATGCAATACAACAAAAGATGAGGGCATGATTTCTATAAGGAATGGGGGGGATTTTCAAACCCTTAAGCCAATCAATTCAATCCAAGTGTCAATGAGAGAACCCATGAAATCTCAACTACCCATGTTGACTTTTGTCTCCAATCATTCATTTCTCCTAAGAGTTGGTTGAGGGAGTTAATGCCTTGGGAAATGGAGAGGTATGGCTGTCCAAATTTGGGTATGGGCAAGCCACCCTTCATAGAAATTCATGTTTGAATTATTGGGAAATAAAAGAGTCACAAAATTTATTCCCAAGCCATTCTTCACCCATCATTTTTTCTCACTCACGAGTTTGGATCTACTTGGGCATTTTCCCTTTATGTTTTTCCAGTTTTTCATTGTTTCCTGGCTGGGAGAAGGGCGTTTTCATGTTGTAGAACCATGGGAAGGAAATGTAAATCGATTTGGGGTCTATAGAGGATTTTTTGGCCCACTAAATGTTTATATATTTGTGGGATAAATTTTTTTCTTCTGTAATGTCCCTTGTTAGGAATTTTATTAAAATGACAAATTTTTACTTTTTTTCCTAGTTAGACCTTTGACTAGTTTTGAGCTCTAGGTCCCCAAATTGCTCCAATTGCTCCCAAATATTCTGAGAGGGTATATGGATGATGTTAGAACATAAATATGTGTTTCAAGGATTCTTTTATACCTTTAAAATAGTTTTGCAAATCCTCTTTCAATTCTGGCCAATGTAGGGAACTTTACAGGTAATTTCCCTTCGACTAGTATTGGTCTCTAGGTCTCAAATTGACTCCAAATTCCTTCAAATATTCAAGGAAGGTGTATGAATGATATTAGGACTTGAATATGATGTTCAGGGATGATATTTTTCCACCAAAAGGCCTCTGCAAGCTCTATTAAGATTCTGGACCAAGTATGCAATTTTACTAGTAATTTGGGGTTCAAATCCCCCTGGGGTAAGTATTGAAAATGGCTTCCCAAATGCCTCCAAACCCACTCAAATTTATGAACAGAGGTAGGGGATGTCTAAAGGATGTTATTAAGGTCTCATGTGCATCATTAATTGATTATTATCTCTGTTCCAACCCTCTCCCATTCAGCTGCAAAAATCACCAATTTGACCCTTGGGGAAATGGCACTATTTCTTCTCCCAATGCAATTAAACTGAGTAAAAATAATTCAAATGCTCAAGTACAGTACATGAAACTTGTAAAATACATACATGGCAGTCTATTAATCATAAATGTATCATAGAACTATACTTTCATTCGAAATCATCAACATTATCATGCTATACATCAATGTAGTGGGGAAATGGCACTGTTCTTTTATTAAAAATGATATTTATACATTTCTACTTGGAATTTCGACCTGAAAATATCTAGAGATGAAGAATGGAGTATTTAATTCATATTAAAAAATAAATGGGGTATTATAAGCTCCCCCAAAGAGTACAATAGCTCACCAAAAACGCCCTCCCTCAAGGATCAAGAATATGCCATCAAAACTGGAAATGGTTGAGATAATGTGCTGCAATAGAAGAAACCATGAGCTTCCCTATATCTTACACCTACAAATAAAGACTCCATTAAAGCTCCAAATGAAAGGTCTGAATGGCCTTTCCAATTACCAATTTGGATGAGAATATTTCACCCTCGAAATTGGCTAAGGCAAGAAACTAGCCATCCACTAGCTCTCCCTCTACACAAATGCAATTGCAAATTCTACAAATGATCAAAATATGGTTTAATTCTTTTTTATTGACATTTATAAAGTTCTAATGTCCTCCATGGGTCGAATTCCTTCCAAGAGACTCATTCCAACTCAAGTTGGGAAGGGATTCCAAAGGACGCCACTTGTACAACAATTCCTAGTCTCCCACTTCCACCAAATCACATGTGGAAGCATCTTAGCTGCCCTAACACCCTTGAGAGCCCTCTTAGAGTATATTTTTAGCCCTGAATTGTCATATATTTCATATGTCAGCCTTTAGGTCTAATTTGTGTCATAGGTGTCATAGCATCTTCATCATTGTTGTCATAGAGCTAGGGAATCTAGCCCAAGTGTCTCACTAACTCCAAATTGTCTATCCCTCTTCCATGGGAGTTACTATTCCTCTATATTTCAACCTCATTGATTCATGCCAATTATTATTGACCTTATAACTCATCCCAAGAACATTAGGCTTCCCATGGATTCGAAATTGCAAGAAGAGGATGCCATGTGGCACATAAATTCTAGCTTGTGTGGGTCCCACTTCCTCCATGTGTCTTCATGATCAAATGCCACTTTGATTTTCACTTGTATATATTTATTTATCTCCTTTATTAAATATTTATTCCATCCTAATGTTCCAACATGATTTATTATCCCCATTATTCCAAATCCCAAAGCTTCCACTCGAAACTAGTAATTTTCCTCCTTGGCAATTATTTGACCTTTAACATCAATTTGACAAACTCTAATGAATAGGGCCAATTTGATTAGGCCATTGTGACCCAATGCCAAATTTGGGACATGAAAAATTCTCCCTTCCCAATATTGCTTGTCCTCAAGCAATTTCAAACATGGGTGTTGAAGAACTTGCTTTTTGTATAATTATTTGAAGTTGCCATTGAATTGCCCAACCTTGAGTCTTTGAGTTTCCATGAAGATTTTAGAAAGGAACCACCATGCTTGCTGCTGTACTACTCTGATAAAAATCACTTTATTAAGTGGGAAATCCATCTCCCATACTCTTGTTTCCCCAAAAAATTGAAACCAATGAGACAAAAATTATTCCAGGGTCCCATTGCTTATATTACACCCCAACAATTAAGAGTGCTCTCCAACCCACACCATTAGATAAGAGGATTCCTCGATCCCATTTTCTTGTATGCATTCTTCCAAACATCATGAGTACAAAATATATATCATCAAAGTACATAACAACATAATGAAAATGTACATCAAGGAGGTGCTTCATCAAAGAATCATGAAAGTGCTTATACCCCCAAGCAAATAGACCACCATTTTCCAAGTGCATACAAGCTTCAAGTGACCAATCAAATATGCTCCAATGACATAGGTGAGGATCCCATGTCCTATAATGTTGCTCCAAAAGGATTTGATATGCATCAAAATATTCAGCCATGTATTCTTTCATCCAAGAAGTGAATGAAGAATCTCCACTAAAATCTGAACCAAATAATGAGCAGGAAAAACAAGGAGACTTCAAATAACTCAAAGAAGTCTCACCCATACATCCCTGAATGTGAGAATCATAAATATATAACAAAGTATGTGGCTGCCAACAAAATTTTTCTCCAATCATAAATCTATTCACCCAAGTGTTGGACGAAGTTCCTCCAACATCAAATGAATCAACTATTGAGCAAGAAAAACCATGAGTCTTCAAGTGACTCAAATGCATATCATAGGTGCATCCATGTAGATGTGAAACATCATAAAGTAACAAAGGATGCTACTGCAAATGTGAATAAGAATGTCCTCCAATCATATCATCATAAAAAGTAAATATAGGAGTTCCATACTCCTCATGTGGCACCATAAAAAAGAACCCTTTCACCCATTCTTCATTGAGACTAATACTGCAAAACATGAAATTGTAGGATGTAGGAGAATTAACTAACTCACCCAAATGATCAAAAAGTGAAGAAGTTTCATCATGGAAAGGATCCATATGGTTAGTATCATGCAACTCCTTCAAAAGTGTGAAACCTTTGTTGTAGATTAGTTCCAATGTAGAGGAATCATGCTCTTCTTTAAAAAATGCATAACCTTCATCAAGAGACAATTCAAGTTCCTCTTCCACCACATAAAGTGTTTGGATCTCTTCAAGTTCATCTTCAAACACATTAAGCACATTCAAATTTTCACATTTCTCATGATCCACCATGTCATGAGAATCCTCTAAACAATCTACCATTTGACAATCTGAAATATAGGAGGAAAAACAAGTATCTTGCAACTTTTCAAGAAGTTGCTCATTTTGAATTGTGAGCTTATGATTATACTCATTATCCTTCAAGTATGCATCATGTAAAAATTCATTAAGCTCAAACAAATGGTTTCTATCAAAAAGCAAAGACATGAAATTACCTTTGATATGGCACATTGCTCTTTGAATCTTCTCCATGTCTTCAAGGAAGGATGTTTCCTCCAATGAAGTAGCTCTCCAACAAGAATTTGACACCAATGCTTGAGTGTCATGGAGAATGCTAAGGGACTATTGGATCTTCTTTCATTCATCTTTAAGGATCCTTCAAGAAAATGAGGCTCTTGCAAATGAACCTCCTCATCTTCTTCATTTTTGCTTGGACCAACTTCATGAAGCTCAAGTGGTGATGGGGAAGTTGATATTGGTTCTTCTTCAAATGCTACAAGGTCTTCATTATAATGCTTAATGGAACTTGGGCTTGCAGCAACACTTTCGAAAGTGATCTCTCCATCACCAACATAGAGGTGTGAGCACCGATCACTAGGTACTCCTTCATAGTTTAAGCATCCATCAGTAGATGCTCTTTGGTTCATGTCTAAGCTAGAAGGTGTCTCGAAATGATCTTCCATATTCTCAATAGAATCTTCTTCATGCTCTTGTGATGTCTCTTCCTTTTTCTCCTTCAAGCAAGCTAATGCATTTTTCCCCTTGTTTTCCTTAGGATCAATATCTTTGGAATCTCTTTTTGAAGAATTCCCAAAAGCTCTTCTCAAGTAGGACATTATTTCTTGCACACATATATGATATTCTCTCCAAGGTTCTTTACAAAAAGGGCATAAACCTTTCTTTACTAACTCCACATATTTGTTTTTGGGCTTATTTTCAAAAATATGTTCAGCAAAGTACTCAAAAGACATGACATTTTGTGTATTTTTGCTCAAAGCAAGATATTCTTGATATTTTTGATATTGTTGGGGCAAGGTGTTATATGTTGTTTTCCATATTTGGAACTCATTCATAGAATTATCCTTGGTTGGTGTGACACACTCATATTCATTAGATTTAAATTAATAAGAATAATCTTCATTTCTCCTGAAATTGTAATAAGTTTTGCATGATGGCACCTCTTCCTCGTACCATTCACATTCTGCTTCATATTGCTCATAAGCATTTGCATATTCCTCATAAGAATTGTACTCATAGGATTCATCATAATAGTAAGACATGGTTTCCAATTATTCTTGAATGTATGTACTTAATCCACAGGTGCAGGGACCATGCTCTGATACCACTGTAATGTCCCTTGATAGGAATTTGATTAAAATGACAATTTTTCGTTTTTTTTCCTAGTTAGACCTTTGACTAGTTTTGAGCTCTAGGTCCCCAAATTGCTGCAATTGCTCCAAAATATTCTGAGAAGGTATATGGATGATTTTAGAACATAAATATGTGTTTCATGGATGGTTTTAGACCTTTCAAAAATTTCTACAAATCCTCTTTCAATTCTGGCCAATGTAGGGAACTTTACTAGTAATTTCCCTTTGACTAGTATTGGTCTCTAGGTCTCAAATTGACTCCAAATGCCTTCAAATGCCTTCAAATATTCAAGAAAGGTGTATGAATGATATTAGGAATTGAATATGATGTTCAGGGATGATATTTGACCACTAAAAGACCTCTAAAAATTCTATTAAGATTCTGGACCAAGTATGCAATTTTACTAGTAATTTGGGGTTCAAATCCCCCTGGGGTAAGTATTGAAAATGGCTTCCCAAATGCCTCCAAACCCACTCAAATTTATGAATAGAGGTAGGGGATGTATCAAGGATGTTATTAAGGTCTCATTTGCATCATTAATTGATTATTATCTCTGTTCCAACCCTCTCCCATTCACTTGAAAAAATCACCAGTTCGACCCTTGGGGAAATGGCACTATTACTTCTCCCAATGCAATTAAATTGAGTAAAAATACTTCAAATGCTCAAGTACAGTACATGAAACTTGTAAAATACATCCATGAAAGTCTATTAATCATAAATGTATCAGAGAACCATCCATTCATTTGAAATCATCAGCATTATCATGCTATACATCAATGTAGTGAGGAAATGGCATTGTTCTTTCATTAAAAATGAGATTTATACATTTCTACTTGGAATTTCGACCTGAAAATTTCTGGAGATGAAGAATAGAGTATTTAATTCGTATTACAAAATAAATTGGGCATTAGAAGATCCCCCAAAGAGTACAATAGCTCACAAAAAATGCCCTCCCTCAAGGATCAAGAATATGCCATCAAAATTGGAAATGGTTGAGAGAATGTGCTGCAATAGAAGAAACCATGAGCTTCCCTATAGCTTACACCTGAAAATAAAGACTCCATTAAATCTCCAAATAAAAAGTTTGAATGGCCTTTCCAATTACCAACTTGGATGGGAATCTTTCACCCTCGAAATTGGCCGAGGTAAGAAACTAGTCATCCACTAGCTCTCCCTCTACACAAATGCAATTGCAAATTCTACAAATTATCAAAAGCCAGTTTAATTATTTGTTATTGACATTTATAAATTTCTAATTTTCTCCATGGGTCGAATTCCTTCCAAGAGACTCATGCCAACTCAAGTTGGGAAGAGATTCCAAAGGACGCCACTTGTACAACAATTCCTAGTCTCCCACTTCCACCAAATCACATGTGGAAGCATCTTAGCTTCCCTAACACCCTTGATCTCCCTCTTAGAGTCTAGTTTTAGCCCTGACATGTCATATATGTCATATGTCAGCCTTTAGGTCTGATTTGTGTCATAAGTGTCATAGCATCTTCATCATTGTTGTCATAGAGTTAGGGAATCTAGCCCAAGTGTCTCACTAGCTCCAAATTGTCTCTTCCTCTTCCATGGGAGTTACTCTTCTTCTATATTTCGACCTCATTAACTCATGTCAAGTATTATTGACCTTATAACTCATCCCAACAACATTAGACTTCCCATGGATTCCAAATTGCAAGAAGAGTATGCCATGTGGCACATAAATTCTAGCTTGTGTGGGTCCCACTTCCTCCATGTGTCTTCATGATCAAATGCCACTTTGATTTTCACTTGTATATATTTATTTGTCTCTTTTATTAAATATTTATTCCCTCCTAATGTTCCAACATCATTTATTATCCCCATTATTCCAAATCCCAAAGCTTCCACCCCAAACCTAGGAAACTAGTAATTTTCCTCCTTGGCAATTATTTGACCTTTAGCATCAATTTGACAAACTCTAATGAATAGGACCAATTTTATTAGGACATTGTGACCCAATGCTAAAGTTGGGACATGACATCTTCCTTGTGGTCTATTTTTCCCTCTCACAATCCGTTTTTGGTGTGCCCACAGTTTGGGGAAAACCCATGGTCATCTTGTTTCTAATCCCATTGTTAAAAAATGTGTATCCATGCCCAATGATTGTGTTTGTTGTGTGTAGATAGAGTATGTTCGGGTATGGGTATACATTGCTTTGGTTTGAGCTTGAGAGTCCCCTCTTCCTTGTAGAAATTATGCCCAGCTCAGGGGTGGTCTCTGAGTGCTGAAATAATACAATCTGGGTAGAGACCTATGCTTGGGTGGAATGTTGTAGCAACATAGCTAGTTGCTTGGGACAACTTCATAATCAAAATAAGTATTCTCTATGTGTATTTAACTCTGTAATGTTATTTAATTATTGATTGTTATGTTTATGAGAATCAATGCATACTAGATATGCATGCAGTGGTCTTGCTTCAGCTATGTTTATTTGAATTATACACTTCCACATGTGTTTTTTATTTATATGAATTTGATGGAAGTGGGTTAAGAGTTGTTAAAAGGCCCCAAAAGTGTAGGCATGTTCCCTTCCTTGCATTGGGTCGACAGGAGGGGACGTGACAGATTGGTATCAAAGCATAGGCTACAACATTGGGCCTAATGGGCCAAATCAAGCAACTTGCAGAGGTAAGTATGCTTCCTGCTCAACATTGATCATTAAGAAAAAAATCAAATTTTTTTCCAAATTTGGAAATTTTTCTAAGTGGTTTATGAGTTTTTTGCTAAGTCTATGTTGGCACCAAATTGGGAGTTTTGTGCTGAAACGGATCGGCGATCGGAGAAAACTTGCAAGCTTTGCGCCAAAATGGCGATCGACGAAAAATTGTGAGTTTTGCACCAAAACGGGTTGGCGACGAATCGCGAGTTCCATCGAAATGGGTCGGCGACGAATCGCGAGTTTCGCCGAAACGGGTCGGCACCGAATTGTGAGTTTTGATCCGAAACGGGTCGGTGCCAAAATGCGATTTTTCCACCGAAATGGGTCGGCGACGAATCGCGAGTTCTGCCGAAATGGGTTGGCGTTGAATTGTGAGTTGTTCTCCGAAACGAGTCGGCGCCGAATTGCAAGTTTTTCTCTGAAGTAGGTCGGCAATGAATTGCGAGTTCCGTCGAAACGGTTCGGCGCCAAATTGCGAGTTTTGCTCCGAAAGAGGTCGGCCCCGAATTGCGATGTTTCTGCTGAAACGGTCGGCAAGCCCCCTTGACACCCGTTGTTCCCCACAAACAGTTGTTGAATGTATGAAGGCATTCTCTATGCTTGAAATGTGCACTATGAATTGCATAAAGGGGTTGTGGAATCCTCAGTAAGACTAATTGGTTTTGATATCCATTATGGAGGATGAAAGGGACCAATAATGGATATTGGTACCTTGGATAAGAATGCATCCAATATATTGTTGTTAGCAATAATTCGAATTACAAGGAAGAGCAATGGGAGATCTTGATTATCAAAGATGGATATTGTAATCCATAAGAGAATGTTGAACAAGTAATGGGATAGGTTATCAAGAAATGAACAAGCAACTTGTAAAGGTGATTGTGGGCAAGTGCAATTTTGATAAAAAGGGAAATATCTCACCTTAAACTATTTATGTTTATAACATAATAATTGGATGCTTAGAAATTAGCAAGAATGAATGCTATACACATGTATATATATATTGAATTGCAACTTGGTGAGAATATCAGAGCTAATAATTGCTTGTGTGCATGGTAGAGAGGCCATGAAATTGGATCAACTGTGATGTGGAAGAGGAATTCCCTATTATGATGAGGGATTGAAAAGGAAGAATTCCTTAACTCTCCTCTTGCTTATATGATCACATTTTCAAGTTTTATGTATAGAAAAAAAAATTGGCATAGGAATTCCAAAAATGCAAGAGAATAGATAGATGAAGTGAATAGGCACTAGTAGGCATATTGCCAGATACTGCATAGTGCATGTGAAGATGTTTGTGCATGTATATGATGTTGCATGTGGGTAAATCTAGTGAATTTTTGCATATGTAGTGAGCTACCTAGAACAATCATGGTGATTAATAATCATTATTGGTGTTGGTATAAGTTGTAGGACCAATGACAACAGAAGCATGGCTAAAATGAACATGATGTTGTTGCATGTGACCAACAACCGTATGACAAAGGTCAGTGCAACAAATCTATGATCATGAAGACTGATGGAAGGACTGTGTAGTCCTTGGTAAGAGGCCAGATCGATGAGGTTACACCGAAGATGCTAATTGGAACCATGCAGTTACGTTTTCTTGTGAAAATGGTACAAGTGTTGAAAGGGAACTGGGCAAGAATCCCTTGAGCCATGTTTAATAATTGTAAAATGGTATGCATGTAAGATGAAGGCATTAATATGAAAGTAGATCATGCCATGTGTATGTTGGTTATGGTTTGATAACCAAGCAAGCGAGGAATTATGGCCCTACCATGGTAGTGCATGCTATGTGGGGTAGTCATGGTTAGACCATAATATGCTTGAATGCATAGTATTCATGAATTAATGCAAGGTTGTATTGAGGGGATGTGCATTAAAATATTTTGTACAATATTGTGGTTATGCATTGAGTGAATGAACATTAAAAGATTACGTGAGTGATGTAAATGTGCATACATATGTGTAGGTGCACATGTTGATATGCATTGTGTGAATGCATGGTTGTGGTATATGTGTTATTGCAAACTAAATAATGGATGATATGGTGAATTGATGATGACTATGGGATGATTTCATGAGATGCTATGAATGCAGGAGAGTAAGTGCATGAAGAAGGTAGTTATGATTGAGGGGTTGCTGGGATTCTCCATGGAAGGGAAGAATTGTGTAAATGATATGGATGTGAAGTAATGAGCATCTAAAGTTTCATTTAAATTGCATAAACGACGTGATTGTACCTTGCAATTCTAGTATGATAATGATTCACATGAAGTAAATGAGTTTTGGTGATATTGAGATGTTAACAGCTGGAAGTGTTCAAATTATGGAGTGTTATAGTTCTGAAAATGCTTCAATGACTATTGCAACAATGAAATATTATATGCATAGAGACTTACAAAGTGTTTGGATGATTGAAGTTTCAGATTTCAGGTAGATTGTTTTGGGCATGGCAATGTGGGTAATTCCATGATGAAGGCTGGAATCCACCATGTGCAAAAGCCAAACCTCATGAGAAGGATCTCATGGTTGTAAAATTAGTTTATGTGCAGAACAAATTGTCAATTTTGGACTTGTAGATTTTAGATTTGAGAATTGCTGATAATTGCTAATCACCGTTGGCTTGCATAGAACTGTGTCAGGAGGACGTGTTGCAAGTGGATTTTCATGTTATGGTAGCAAGCATAAAAAACTAATGGGCAGAGGGCTACCACTTACAAGAGACAAACAATACAAGGATAGCCTCATGACTAAGCAAATCAGTTTCTGTAGTAGATAGAATTGCAAATTTATTTTGAATTTAATTATTAATGCCATTGATTGGTTATGGAACAATCATATTTGAATTTTATTGTTAAATGCTGCTGACTATTTGGCTATTTGATAAGTGTTCCAGGAAGACATGTTGCAGGAATACTATGTGTGATGGCCTGCAAAATCCAAACTCCATGGGAAGGACCCCATGCTTTGGAAATGGGTTTCGGGTGAAACGCCATTGCACATTTTAAGGATGACATCTTAGCTGAACTGCATGTTGAAAAACCATGTGAGTGAGATGGTAAAATTATGCCAAGAAGGCATATGTGGGTTATGGAACGTGAAAAGATTGGGGTGGCAAACCGAATGACTATCGAATCGGATAAGGAAGCCCCCATTCTTCGGAAATGAAGAGAGAATACATCTTAAAAGGGATAAGTATTCTGTAACCCTATATCATAACATGCATGCCTAATTATTAAGGTTAATATGCAGAGCATGTTCTATTTTATTTATATGATTTCAAACTGCTTGAGTATGATTAGGGCCTACATGGCTCACATCGGGAAGGGGTGCACACCTTTCTGGTGATGGGCTATGATAGGGTTACCAATATTGACTACACCCTAAGGGAATGGACACATTCTTGGTGTTTCAATATTTGATAGTGAATGTTATGAAATATGTTTGCAATTTTGGAACAACAATATTGATGAGCTTGCTTATCCATCCTGTGTTTTGAGCATGAACATATGTAATTGGTACTACACACTAGGGAAGAAAATTAAAAGGGGTTGTTGTGAAGAGTTGTTGTACGCCTAATAAACCCAGTCGGTGCACTGCTTTGGCATTAGTTACTTGGATGTTGTGGAGGTTGTGGAGGTATTGATAAAGGCTTGTTGTATGCCTAATAAACCTAGTCGGTGTACTGGTTTGGCATTAGTTACTTGAATGTTGTGGAGGTTGTGGAGGTATTAATGAAGGGTTGTTGTATTCCTAATAAAACCAGTCGGTGTATTGGTTTGGCATTAGTTACTTGGATGTTGTGGAGGTATTGATGAAGGGTTGTTGTATGCCTAATAAACCCAGTCGGTGTACTAGTTTGGAATTAGTTACTTGGATATTGTGGAGTTATTGGTGAAGGGTTGTTATATTCTCTATGGCTCTGTAGTAGAGCCTTGACCTAGAAATGGTTGTGGTTTAGTTTCCTTCTATTGGCCGATGAACCAGATAGATGTGCTGGCTTGGCAATGGAGAGGGAAAACCAGGAATGGGACTGGTTTGGCACCACCAATGCCTAATGAACCCAGTCGGAGTATTGGTTCGGCATTGAATATTTGGATGGTATGGAGTATACTGTGTTCTATCCAACATCCAATTACATAGGTGATCCCAAGGCTTGTAAAGTCAAGTAGGACCTTGTGGACCAGAGAGGAAATGCCCAATACAGATAAGTACTTAATTTTCATTCATTTCTTGTTTTGGATAATGAAAGTTTCATGAACAAATCTCATGACAACCAAGCTGATACACTATTGTTTCTATGTTGAAAACCTGGGTCATTGCAGGAAGCAAGAAGCCTTGAAGGCATCCTAAGGACACATTTGGACATGTGGCTGTCCTAGGAAGCTCAATATGAGCAACAATGATAAGAATGGTGCTAGTGGACATGTGTGGGTCCTAGCAACCAAAGGTTCTATGTACAAACCACGGGGAAGGGATTCCTTGATGGAGAAAGCCTTGGGACAAACCTTGGACACTAAGTTTCATAGCCAAAACAAGAAAGGGAAAGTCAAGCATTCACATTGAAGTGAAAGAGGCTAAGGGGCATAGAACCATATTGAGGGTGTGGCTCCGGATTGGAACAAGACTAAGAGGGGGAAACTCTTACTCTTCTCTTTCCTTTTGACTGATACATCTTAGAAACGGAAAATTGTTGAATGCATGCTATGACTGGAATTTGATTGTGTTTATTTGCTTGAAATAAATTGTGAATACTGAAATAGTTAATTCCCCGAGAAAGGATGGACTGAATGCATTCATGTGTATGTCGAGAAAGCATGAAAAGTGTGGAAGTCTCATGAATAAAGCATGGGATCTCTATGTCAATTGGGAAAATAATTGATTGATTTCAATGTTATGTTATGCTTGGCCTAACAAGATTTGTAATGATGAATTTCACAGGTGAATATTGAAGCATTGGGGTGAAAATTGAAGCATTTGGTTGCAGCTGATACAAGAAAGTGTTTCTAGTAAGCAAAGTGTGGCCAGCTGTGCACATTGATCATGGAAATAGACCAAAAGCTATTTGATTTGGCTGGGAATATTCTCCAAAAAATTTCCAAGACCCAAGAAAATCTTGGAGAAATGCTCAAGCTACAAAAGCAGCAGAATGAGATGAACCACAAGGTTTTGCAGGACTTTGTTTGTCTGCAAAGACATGTAAAAAGCATTTTGAAAAAAGTCAGCAGTGGAAAGGACAGTGGATCAATGAAGAGACATTCATCCAATCAACCCATTAAGAAATGTCCCAGGTGGGAATAATCAAAGCAAACTGAACATGTAAAGATGAAGCAACCACTGAAATGTTGGGAATGTGGAGAAAATCATTGCCTACGCAATTGCCCAACAAGGAACATTAAGAGGAATAGCAACCATGAATTTTCCAAACTTGTAGATCAGCTGGAAGGTAAATAAAAGGAAGGGATTGCCGTGGAGCAATTCCCACATGCAGAGCTGGAAGATCAAAGCCAGCTGGGAGCAGCCTGTGGAATCCAAAGGAATTGGTCTTGAAAGTTCAAATTAAAGGATGAAATGCAGGACATACCTGTAACATTTTTTTAAATTTTGGATATGTGTAAACTGTGTAATTATTCCTAAGTATTGGAACACCGTGGACAATGTTATTTTAAGGGGGAGGGGATTGTAATACCCCCATTTTGACCCTTAGGATATTTTATCTATAATTTAAATATTGTATGCATGTTATGTATGATTCATAGCATGGAGATCAAGGCCAAGGCCCTGCTAGTGAACGCTCGGCCTTGAAGAGGCAAGTATTTGGTATTATGCTACCCATGTGCTAGTAAGCCATGGAAATTGTAAATATGCATTTTAATAGAAATGCCCACAACTAGCTATGCAATGCAACAAGAGTTGAGGGCATGATTTCTACAAGGAATGGGGGGGATATTCAAACCCTTGAGCCAATCAATTCAATCCAAGTGTTAATGAGAGAATACATGAACTCTCAACTACCCATGTTGACTTTTGTGCCCAATCATTCATTTCTCCCAAGAGTTGGTTGAGGGAGTTAATGCCTTGGGGAATGGAGAGGTATGACTATCCAAATTCGGGTATGGGAAAGCCACCCTTCATGAAAATTCGTGTTTGACTTCTTGGGAAAGAAAATAGCCATGAAATTTCTCCCCAAGCCATTATTCACCAATCAGTTTTTCTCTCTCACGAGTTTGGAGTTACTTGGGCATTTTCCCTCCACGTTTTTCTAGTTTTTCATTGTTTCCTAGCTGGGAGAAGGGCGCTTTCATGTTGTAGAACCATGGGAAGGAAAGGGAAATCAATTTGGGGTTTATAGAGGCTGTTTTGGCCCATTGAATGCTTACATATCTGTGGGAGAAATCATTTTCTTCCATGTGGTAGATTTTTTCCTCTAAAAATCCATTTTTGGTGTTCCCACGGTTTGGGGAAAACCCATGGCCATCTTGTTTCTAATCCCATTGTTAAAAAATGTGTATCCATGCCCAATGATTGTGTTTGTTGTGTGTAGATAGAGTATTTTGGGGTATGGGTTATGGGCATCCATTGCTTTGGTTTGAGTTTGAGAGTCCCCTCTTCCTTGTAGAAATTATGCCCAGCTCGGGGGTGGTCTCTGAGTGCTGAAAGAATACAGGCTGGGTAGAGACCTATGGTTGGGTGGAACGTTGCAACGACATAGCTAGTTGCTTGGGACAACTTCATAATCAAGATAAGTATTCTCTATGTGTATTTAAATCAGCAATGTTATTTAATTATTGACTGTTATGTTTATGAGAATCAATGCATACTAGATATGAATGCAGTGGATCTTGCTTCAGCTGTGTTTATTTGAATTATACACTTGCACATGTGTTTTTTATTTATATGAATTCGATGGAAGTGAGTTGAGAGTTGTTAAAAGGCCCCAGAAGTGTAGTCATGTTCCCTTCCTTATGTTGTGTCGACGGGAGGGGACGTGACACATAGAGGGTAGTTGACAGGCCCAGACTAATCAGGTATGGAATTTCCAAACATAAGGGAGAATCAACCTGATCCAAGGATGTCAAGTGACTCCACTCGAGAGTTAGCCCAGACCCCAGTCGTTTGGGATAGCTGACCGCAATGGATATTAGGCCTCTAGTGGCACTTTGTGAGTGAATATGCAATTTCTCCCTCAAGAAAGAAAAAACTAAATAAAATTTTTAGTTCTAAATAAGACAAATTAGTTAATGGCATAAAGAAAACAAGTAAGAGAAAATAGTTAGTTCAACTAATAAGAGGTGAATAATAGATAAAGATATTCAGAAAAATTGCACGAATAATTATGCGTTTATCAATCTGACAAATAAAAATTTGATCAAGTCAATAAGCAATTGCTTTAGCAAAACAAAGATAATCACAATTACTCAGTTTTTTTTAAGTTAATATAACTATAATTATTCTGATTAAGTTGATATTCCAATTAATAAATTAACTGAAAAAGACTAAAGGTAAATTTCCAGTTACAGAGTATTAATTAGAACATGAGAACAGAGAAACATATTTCCTATGACATTGTCCTTCACATGAATAATAAATGAAAAACCACATTAATTCATATGTCAGTAGATCTGTAACTTAAGAAAAATAACTAATGAAAGAAAAAGAAATAAGAAACCAAATAATAATCAAGAAAACTTGATCAACTAATTACCGACAGAAGGCATGATAAAAGAAACTGACTGTATTTATCAGAGTCTGCAAAATATTACAAAATTCTTGGTACATCAGAATACTCTCATCTCTTCTTCTTGGCGGTTCCCCCTTATTACATAAGATTTATTCTTCTTAAATAATAATTACAAATTGTTGAAAGAAGATCTTATCCCATGAAATAAGGGATCATACCAAGATTCATGCTAAGATTGAGTTAGGGTAGCCTTCCACTTGACAAATACATATGACAAATCATCAATATCATGGTATTTTGCATGTTCCAATTGTAACTGAGCTTTACATAGAAAATAGTAGGGATCGGGACATTGTCTAAGTTATAACATATAAAAAATGGGTGTTCCGACTTCCGAATTCCAACAAGAAGGGTTGGTCAACCCTTCATTTATGAGAGAAAATATAAGAATGAATGACCAACCCTTCTTGTATTGTAGGATTAGTAGGAATAGTAAACACTAGAAGGATCGGGCACCCCTTCTTATATCCTCGAAATATAAAGAATATCATGGAGAGAAAGGATTGATCGTCCCTTCGTTTAGTAGAGAATTGTGAACACCTATATCTAACAATTCACTTATATCTAGAATGGTAAACACAAGAAGGATCAACCGACCCTTCTTCCAGTATATAACTATTATGAAAATAATATTGGGGAGAATAAGGGTCAGTCACCCCTTTATTTATGAGAGAATTGTAAAAATATTCAACCTTCCAAGGCTAGGCCATCAATTCATGTACATCCAAAATGATGAACACTGGAAGAATACTGAGCACAAGAAGGGTCAGTAGACCCTTCATTTACGAGAGAAATGTAAAAATATTTAATCTACGAAGGCTAGGCCGACAATTCCTGACTTCCAACTTCCGCAGTAAATAGTAGGGATCAAGAAATCGGCTAAGTTATAACATATAAAAAATGTTTGTCCTAACTTCCAACTTTCGACAAGAAGGGTCAGTCGACCCTTCATTTATGAGAGAAAACAAAAGAATGAATGGCCGACCCTTCCTGTATTGTAGGATTAGTAGGAATAGTAAACACCAGAAGGATCGGGTACCCCTTCTTTTATCCTCGAAATATCAATAATATCATGGAGAGAAATGATCGGTCGCCCCTTTGTTTAGTAGAGAATTGTGAACACCTATATCCAACAATTCACTTATATCAAGAATGGTGAACACAAGAAGGATCAACCGACCCTTCTTGTAGTATAGAACTATTATGAAAATAATATTGGGTAGAATAAGGGTCGATCACCCCTTCATTTATGAGAGAATTGTAAAAATATTTAGCCTGCGAAGGCTAGGCCGTCAATTCATGTATATACATAATGGTGAAAACTAGAAGAATATTGAATATAAGAAGGGTCGTCCGACCCTTCATTTTTGAAAGAAATGTAAAAATATTTAATCTACGAAGGTTAGGCCGACAATTCGTTTATATCCCGGATGGTGAACATAAGAATGAATTGTTGACCATTCTTGTATTGTAGGATTAGTAGAAATAGTAAACACCAGAAGGATTGGGAACCCCATATTATATCCTCCAAATATCATGAAGAGAAAGGATCGGTTGCCCCTTCATTTATTAGAGAATTGTAAAATTGTTGAAGCTATGAATAGTCATCCAAAAATTTACCTATATCCAGAATGGTGAACACAAGAAGGAACGACTGACCCTTCTTGTACGATATAACTATTATGAAAATAATACTGAGCACATGAAGGGTCGTTCACCACTTCAATTATGAGATAAATGTAAAAATATTCAACCTACGAAGACTAGGCCAACAATTCATGTATATCCAAAATGGTGAACACTGGAAGAAGACTAAGCACAAGAAGGGTCAGTCGACCCTTCATTTATGAGAGATATGTGAAAATATTTAATCTAGGAAGGATAGGCCAACAATTCATCTATATCCAGTATGGTGAACACAAGAATGAACAACCAACCCTTCATGTACTGTGGGATTAGTAGGAATAGTAAACACAAGAAGGATCAGGCGTACCTTCTTCTATCCTCCAAATATCAAGAATATCATGGAGCGAAAGGAATGGCCACCCATTTGTTTAGTAGACTTAATTGTAAAATTGTTGAAGCTATGAATGGTCATCCAACAATTCATCTATATCCAGAATGGTGAAAACAAGAAGGAACGACTGACCCTTCTTGTATTATAGAACTATTACGAAACGAATATTGAGCACAAGGGTCGGTCACCCCTTCAATTATGAGAGAAATGTAAAAATATTCAACTTATGAAGGATAGGCCGATAATTCATCTTTATTCAGAATGGTGAACACCGGAATAATACTGAGCAAAAGAAGGGTCAACTTCTACTTCAGTTATGATAGAAATGTAAATATATTCAACCTATGAAGGCTAGGCTGAAAATTCATCTATATCCAGGATGTTGAAGACAAGAATGAATGGATGACCCTTTTTGTATTGTATGATTATTAGGAATAGTAAACACAAGAAGCATCGGGTGCCCCTTCCTATACCCTACAAATATAAAGAATATCATGGAGTGAAAGGATCAACCACCCCTTCGTTTATTAAAGAATTGTAAAACTATTCAAGCTCTAAATGGTCATCCAACAATTCACCTATATCCAGAATGGTGAACCCAAGAAGGATCGAACGACCCTTTCTGTATTATAGAACTATTAGTAAAAGAAAACCCAAGAAGGATCGGATGCCCCTTTGAATATTCTCCAAATATCAAGAATATCATAGAGATATTCTATCTAGATAACTTTGACATAAGTATCTTTGAGAAAGGAACAAACGCTCCTTCTTGCATCGATTCATTTTCTACAAACCACAATAAATATCTATTTAAATGGTAAGGAGTAGCACTTGATTGAAATGTGACTTCCTGTAATATCCTCGATTTGTTTATTTCTAGCACAAATACCAAATTGAAATGACTGTTAATATAAAAGAATGATCGCTCCTTCTATGATCAATTCTTTCTCAAATGACTATATAGAATGTACATTCGATCTCTCATGAATAATCCTAGCATATTTGTTCTTAATCAATCAATTGATTTTAGAAAGAAGTGGTCGTTCCTTCTCCATCGATCATTCGCCTGAACATTTGCAAGTATACATCTAATATACAAAGAATAATTGATAATTATAAACATTGTATGAATTCTCATATTAACTATGTGATATTTACCCATTTTGTAGATAAAATATGTATGTGTTGTTGAGCCTTAATCAATACCAGGAAATCACATGCCTTGATTTGTTAAAATATCACAACCTTGGTTCATTCAAGCATGGATGGTATGTTGAGACATGGATGAACCAGATAATTTGTACCCAGATTTATATCTATTATGCTTGGATGAGGACAGAGTTCCAACTGAAGCTGGAATATTGACGTCTGCAGATTCCATTTTTAACGATTTAATATGTGTTCAAGTTGAAGTGATCGAGAGAGACTAGTGTTTCCTTCTACAAATTGATCTTATGGTTTATAATTTTTGACTAGATCTAATGAAAATTGGTCCCGATTCAGATCTGGTTTCCTGTGCAAAGAAATAGTGGGTTTTCCCCTTGTATGATGTTTGTGATTGGTCTGGAATTAATACCACGTCATCTTTGAAGAAATGAATTTTGTCGTTATGTAAGAAAAGAATCCTGGCCGCGGAAAAATCGTCTGTATTGCATTACATGAATATTGAAAATAAGTTGACAAATGCATACCATGAAAAAATTATTTTGTACCTTAGAAGATCATTTATCAACCATATTGAAAAATATGTGACCAAATCTTCCTTCAAAGCACTCAAAGCAAGTCTGATCTGCATCATAGTTGGCAAGTCATCGGTGTCGATACAACTTCGACAAGTTTCAACTCGACAGGTTCCGATTTCGATACAACTTCGACGAGTCTCGACTTTGACATATTGCGACACGTTCCACACCTTCGACATGTTCAACAACCTCACAGTTCATGACATCGACAAGCAGCGTCGAAATGTGACTAGCGACTGTCGAACTTCGACAGACTGTCTCTATGTCTTCCAGTCGGCTGTAATGGTTGAACTGTTGTAACTTCTTCTTTGTAACTGAACGTAATGGGAAGGCACCCAAGCATCTTATAATTCTATATAAGCATGTATAATATTGTTATAACATCATCAGTTTTGATCTGTTTATGCAAGTAATAGAAGAACAGTTCGCACTCCTGCATATTATCTGTGTGTATTTGTGTTTATCTGTGTTGCGTATTCCTGCTTTTGCTCATTTTGTTTATTAAGATTCTGCTATAACAGATTTGACTCTTTCAGTCAAACTGTTGTCCCCCTTGTGCTTCCTGGACACGACTCGGATCAAAGTCCTTCTAAAGCGATGATGCAGAAAGCAACTAAGAGCTTCGAAAGCTCAAAATAAGTTCAACAAGAACAGATCAAATACTTTTTGTTCAATGAGAAATTTTTTCTATTGATGTACCAAGATGTGTTATTGTGCTTCCGCATTTGAAATATCAAAAAGTTGATGAGGAGGTCGTGGAAAATATGATTTTATCTCATGTCTCAAATTTTACAACAACATTGAGAGATGTTATTCTATTTCCTTTTGATAAGAAGACCAAGTTGGGATTTCTTCCTAGAAATGAAGAGGAAATTAATTTTCCTTCATTAAATTTCAATATATTGGATGGGAAGCATATTATTTCAGAGCAGAAAAAAATGATTGAAAATGATAAATATCATTTGGTCCATTCAAGGTATCATATGATAACTCGTCTTCTACATTAAGATGTTCCTCAAAACGTTATCAACAAATTATGCAAACAACAAAATTTATCAAGCATGGAATTTGCAGACACTCTGGATTCATTTCTCAAGTTATAAAAGCAAGGGAGAAATGAATATCATGTGGTATGCCATCTTGCTCGGGAAAGGGAAATGCTTCCAGTGATGATTGGAAGGTATAGATTTTTTCTTCTTATCAATCAAAGTCTGTAGATTGATGCCTGTGTTATGAAATTAGTAAATTAAATATTATCTTTAATTTTATATGTTTGCAGGCTTTCGAAGGTGAATGTATGGATATCTTTGTTGTTCAAACATAGGACAACCTTAAAGACAAGCTAACTCTTGTTTTGATATTGGGTCGATTGTGGAGCAAATGGATGTCTGTATTCGAGCTTTACAGAAGTGGTTCCTTTCCATGCTCACCTAAGAGAATCAATCAGGTTGATTTTGTTCAAAATAAAATAAAGAATCATGGATCTAATTTTTTTATACCATTGCGTGATTTTGATGAAGATGAATTGACCGTTATGGCACACAATATAATCAACGGATCAGTTTGGATAAGTACATCAGTTGACAAAAATGTTTGCATAGAGACTTTATATCAATATTACAAATGAATCAAGGATGAGAGGTCAACTAGGCATTCGATCTGTGAATATTTCAAAGTTCGTGATGTTCATACTTTTCATTCACCGATTATCACTGATGATAATGTCATTGAAATGTATAAAATTGCTCCAAATCATCTCCAACAACTGTGAAGTATTTTATGCTCTGATAAACAAGAAAAATCTCTCGGAAAAAAGAGAAAGAAATAATCTGAAGAGGATAATAGTACCAAATTACCAAATGATGCTGAGAAAATATTGAAAATATATATCAATAAAGAGGGGATGGGTATGTCCATTGACTCCGTCAAATATAGTTCACAATTTGCTTGTTTATGTTGTTATCCTGCATCTTTGGTCAACACACTAAGATCCATTGCATTTTTTGGTGCGACAATCAACTGTAAACTTGTTATTGTTGATATGTGTAATTGTGCTAGTGCCTGGACAGAAGAATATATGCTTGCGTTGTTGTACTACTTAGAATCAAATGAAGCATCTTGTACTTGTATTTTTTTATCTGATATGGAAAACTCTTGTATGGTTTGTAAAGCTTTCACACATTTCCGCAAGAAATAAAAAAAAGTGGTAACACAGAATCCTGCCAAGGGAGTTTATAGAAATTTATCAAAGGACTTATTTATAGGATTCTCTATTATACAGTATTGGAGAATTGGATGGGAAGAGGATAATTTGTCTACTTTTCAAATGGATATGGATTGGAAGGATGAGAACCTACCAATGATTGATTTACCTTTGTCCAAAGTTACCAATTATTGTTCTAGAAGACATGTTTTTGCGAAAGAAAGGACACATGAATTCTAGGATCACATGGTTTCCAAACTGGTCTCTTCTCGAGGTACAATTCTTTCATTGTATGCAGGAGGTAGAGTTTTTCATTAGTTGATCAGGTCGTCGGACATAATAACTATTTCTATTGTGGAGACAATACAGCAGGAGTTTTTTATGAGCAGTTTCTATCATGGATTGGATATAAACCAATGTATTTGTATTAACATTTTGAGATGTCTTATTTCATTGTATTTTACTTTTCTCGGTCAGTTATGTAATTCCTATTCTAATATAGATTTAAATAAAGAGCACACTCAGATATCATCTAATAAAATTATAGTATCTGATGAAGACATTGATTGTGATGGAGAATTCACAAAGAACTACAAAACCAGTGGACAAGATGTGCAATATGGACAAGAAGGTAAAAATTTATTTTTCAAAGATCCTGGTTAAATTAACTAAATTATGAATGGGAATAGTGACCTTGAATATTTACAATAAGTTATATAAAATGTATACTTGCAAATTTCCAAGTCTATATGATTGGATTGCTTTTGAACATGTGGATCATCCATAACGAGAGTTGGGATCGACGATGTGCGTGGATATTAGCCAACAAATCACATTGGAGATGGGAACCTTAGATAATAACGAACCAGGCAAGGGCTTGGTGAAAAATCGCGGTATCTCCAGCAGTGTTACTCACCACTCAATTGTTGTTCGGTCATTAACAGGTAAGAGACAAAGATTATTTTCTACCTAAATTGGTAAACAAATTTATTCTGAAATATATCATGACAAGCAATATTTTTGTGCATATCCCCATACAAAAATGTTATTGATATTAGAAATAGAAGGTTTTCTATTTCGCAAGAAAGTCACAGAAAATGACTTCAAAAGAGAAAAAAATGGAAATAAAAAAAGTGCTGATGGAGACAAAAAAAGTAAAAAAGGGGGAAGAAAGTACTATTAGTGAATTTGAATTTAAACACAAAGAAGCTTCATATGAGTCACGAAAAAATGCGATACAAATGAAAGGCCAATTGTGAAAAAAAAAGTATTTTGTTAAATAATACACTTGAATGTTTGTTTGTAATAGTATGTTCAATTGTACTGTGATTACAATACTTGTAAAGTGTTGAGTTTGGTTTTCAAAAGTGCAAAATCAGAGCTTGAAAGTGCCAAAATCGGTTTTCAAAATTGCAAATTTAAGTATTGGAAGTGTCAAAAGTAGCCTTCCAAAAGGGAAAAATCAAGTTCTAAAAGTGCCATTATCATATTTATCATATCGGAAAAGTGCAAAAACCAATTTCAAAAGTGGCGATATCAAAACCAAGAGTATGCTTTTGGAACTTGGATTTGACACTTTTGGAACCAGATTTTGCACTTTAGAAACCTTCATTTTGGGGTTCAGAAAGGTTGTTTTTGACCTCTATTCAAAGTGACTTGGACTAGAATATGTCCAAGTTTAATGAAATAGGCGTTTAGTGTTTAGTTGTGAAATTGCAATGCTAAATGAAATTCTATTGTTTGCTTGGTAAAATTTACAAAAAAAGATAATGTTGCATCTTTTAAGTTGGGATGTTTGTGGCCAAACCATCTATGTCTACGGTACTAGTGCATAGGTTATCTATAGTTAAATTGCTTATCAGTTGAGAACTTAGGCTATGTATGGTCATTCCATGTGTTACCACACATCATAAACAATTTCTATTTTATGTTCAAAAAGTTTATAGAATAGGTTTTGAGGTAGTGAGAGGACCACAGATTGAATATAGTGAGGTTGTGGAGAGTCATTTGAAAAACATATCAAAAGATGTCATTGTCTTGAGATCTCATTCAAGTTAAGAACTTCATGGCCTCATTTACTTTTTACTCTTTGAATTGATTGTTCAATGTGCACTAAAGCATTTTAGTAAAATGATCACTTTGAATACAATGTACAAAAAAACCCAATAACGTGGAAAGCTTGGAAAGCCAAAGATGTGCACACATGAACTAATATGATGTTGAGCACATGAAAAAAGGAAATGGTAAGAAAGTATTGCCAGGTATGACTAATATAGCATGTATATATTGTCTTGACATGATCACAAGACATTGAATGATATTTTACCTCATAGTTTTATTGTTTTAACACTGGTTATTGAAGATCATAGTTGCATTGTATCAATGAAATTCTAAAACTTGTTCTGAGCACGTTCTTATGGTCCATCCAAATCTGCAATATTTTCATGATACTCCCCGCAAACAAAATATGACAAGTTGATGGTCCATCCCAAAATATGAAATTAGCAAACGTATGAATCGACGTGGAAAAAAAAAAGTCTATTATCAATTTTCCCTGCAATGCAAAAAAATTATGAAGAAGTAATTGACTCTTGTTATTATAATTGTGCTTGGGGATGCAAGGAACTCGTATGAGATACTTGGCATGAGAAGCTTATATGTGAAGTTGTTTTTAGCGAATATGTGTTCTCCAGTTCTTCCTCTACACAACGTCTTTTCGATGAATTAGCTAACTAGTTCAAAGATGTGAGAGGATGTGATTTCTACACTAAATCTAACCTGCAGGCCTTTCTTATGTCATCTAGGTAGAATTGAATATATATATATATATAATCTTCTTTTCTATGAAAGATTGCATAGTAAAAATTAAATTAAATATTAAGTTGAACCTCATGGTTTGCTCCTCCATCATAGGTTTCCGTTTGATGAGCTGCTTTTAAGCCATTTTCTCTATCGTGATCATCCATTTTCATGCTACACTCTAGGATCTTTCTTGATACCACATATTTTCCTTTATCACCTATCCTTCATATGCTTCATTGATGCCAATGCATATCTTTCAAAACATATGTTATCTAGTTAGTCTCTTCCTTGAAGTAAAAAACAAGATGCTTATCTACTTAGTACCTTCCATGAATTAAAAAATGAACATTTATATAAAGATAAATAATCAATAATCAATATAACCAACATATTAGCACTACACATAAGATTTCCTCATTTAAGTGAGAGAGTAAAACCATTCCAAGCACATGGATTCATTTATTTCACATTCTCATTATAAAAGATTTGATTCCCTGTTTGGAATTTCTAACATTTAGACATGCAATATGATACTTGGGCACGCCTCTCTATTTTAAAAAGGGAAAAACAAACCCCAAACCCATATACACGACATCCACTTTTTCAACAAAAGTTTAGAATCATGAGATACCAAATTACCAGAGGTTTTTTTTTAAGAGGATTGGTGCATCTCAACACCAAACATCGTTTTTCTTTACATCTCATCACAAGATGAGTCTTATATAAAGGTTAAATATAGGGAAAGGTTAAATATAGGGCAAGGAAATTTTGCACAAAGCTTGTCGTGGATCTAAATGTGGAACAACCATATGTAGTTGGGAGAGATTCATAGCTAGGAGTTGGTGGCTAGGGTTTTGTTATGGTTTTCCTAGCTAGAGCATTGAAGAGTGCAAATTTGTGATAAGATTAAAGAACTTGTATCAGTTTTTGAAAAATATGTTAGTATGTACTTGTAACTTCATCTTATGTATATATGAAGAGTTCCTTGACATCCAAAGTTCATGTGCTTGCATATTTTATTTTCATATTATGTTCTCATGATGATTAAAAGTTGAAAGTAGTCTCCGATGTTGGTTATGCATGCTAATTCGACATAATAGTAAGCAAGTTTTGCTAAGTAATTTGACAAATACATAGAAACTAAGTGAGCCGATTAATGGATGCAATAAATCTGGTGTGCTAAGTAATTTTTAGATATATTTTAGAATTTCTAAGTGCACCATAATGGGCTAGAAATATTTCCCTTGAAGGACAATTGTTCGATGTTCATTTTCTTGGGTCGTCTTGTGTATTTCGTTGCACAAAAATGAAATATATATTGTTGTAATTTGTATTTCAGAGGTGGCACATACTTTTTTAATGAATTGTTCTTTCTCAAAATGTTTTGCTTCTAGTTATGAAATCATGTAATAAGAGAAGTGTATTTAGAAGTAGATAGTATCATTGCTTTAGGTGAGTCCCCATTTTTCCTAGGAAAACAAAGCTTTTCTATTATCAACTTGTTGTTCCGAAGCTTGAGTAATCTGTATCATATTAAAATGGACCAAAATCTCTATGGACCAAGATCCTTAATCAAAGTTCTGATTAAACAAATTGAGTCTTGTTGGGTTTGGATAAGAATTTCTACCTAGGTGGATAGACTTGCTGCTTGTTAGCATATTGTTGTAATAGCAGGGTGGTTGTCAATGTTGCTAGATTTTAAGAATTGAACATTTCTTGTAACTTTTATTTGTCTTATCTCATTGATAAGGTGATATGGGTTGAACTAAAACTTACACTTTCACGTCCCCGTGTTTGACGGACAATCTACCAAGAGCGGACTCGAGGCGTGATCTCCCTAGCTCAACGCGAGTCTAGAACAAATAGGACAGAATATAAGTCACTCTCCTAGATCTGATTAAGGATCAAGGAACTAGATACGTTTACTTTATAGAAGGCTAATCATTTTCTCCTTGGATGCTACTCTAAGCTTGACGATCTTCAGATCCGAGCTGCAAAACCTGTCAAGACAACAAGACAACAAAACAAGTAAAACACATCTATACAATAACAGATCTAAGTAAGAAGTCAAGCAGGCGAACTACACAAGATATCATTAACACAATGAGATTTTGGTGGAAAGCGATTATATTACTGTATTGAAAGGGAAGTACATAGGATAGAAAGATTGCAACCATAGACTTGACGTAGCAATCCTCATCTGATCGAACCAATGCCAAAGCCTCCCAAGGAAGTGTGAGTCTCCCAATAGAAGAGTAGAGATCTCTCCTAAGCTAATTTCACCAGCATGTAGACACTATAGACTTCCTCCCCTTGGAATGGGAGTGAGATTTACTTATATAGGACTAAGTGGATAGGGTAGGTTTGAGATATGGTACGAGAGAGATAGGGGATCCTTCCAAGAGGTTAGGAACCGAGTGCCAACTCTCCAAAAAGGTCAGGGATAGGGATCCATGTCATCTAACTTTGAGAATGGGCTCGAAGAAGCTATTTTTGTCCATTAACTGACATCGTCGTAGGCTGCAAGAGGCCAACCTGCAACGTCGCAGGTTGCTTGAGGACAACCTGCGATGACCTCTCAAAACCTAGTATGAATGGGTTTGTATCTCTTCCAGGTTAATGACTTTGTCAATGAAACTTTAGGGATGATTACACTGAGTCTCATGATGGTAAGATTTTAGGTGTAACAGAATGCTTCCCAAAGCATGAAGATGTTTGAAATTTTGACAGGTGAAATGCTTTGATAGAAGGAATGGCAATGGATCGTCGAATGAAGGACGCTGTTGTAGTACAACTGACTCTGAATACACAGTCCCATATGACATACAACATGGCTTCCAACCAATACATTGCAGATCCATGATAGTAATGACCGACTGAACACAATCATGGCTACTAGAGACAAGCATAGATCCATGATGAGATGATAACACAGCCACGACCAATACAAATGTGGATCCGTGTGATATGACTCAAAACAAACTCCATCGCAACCTGGGTAAAACATGACTCCCCAGGGTTTTCAAGCTGAATCCGCAATGATATGAATCTATCCATGTGATTACAAATGTCTTGACGTCGAACATGATAGAAACCACTTTATTACCGGTCATTGATGTATACCGTTAACAAGTGCGAAGAAAATCATCATTGATGTCAATGATCCCCAAGGTATCACAGTACATATCATCAAGCGTGAATAAATGAGTTGAAGTCGAACGCAAGATGAAAGCTTTCAATCAAGAGTCAATGATGTAAACTCATGTTGAAAGCGAGGTAACCTGCCATTGAGGCATGCAGGGCCAAGGTACTTGGTTGGTTTCTAGATTCAATCCTCGGATGATGTGTTGAAGTCGAAAAGGATGAATCAGTCGAAGGATAGCCATAATGAATCCCCCATCATCGACACGAAACATGAAAAGGATGTGTAGAGTAGATTGAATGGTACAGTAACATGCAAGAATGACTCAGAGTAGACCGACATGGTAGTAGGCGTACTGACTGCAGATAATGAATGGTGAGAATATTCTTGAACATGGGCATGGCATGACTTGGCAGTATTGACATGACGAGTACGACAACAAAACCTAAATGCAACTGATGATGGAAGCATACTTTGAATGACTCAAAGGAGTGACAAGACTTGGGAAGTGGGTGAAACTCGAGGACAAATAGATGATCCAAGTGCAGTATGCAAATGCAAATGAGTGCCATGTTTAAGAATGACTAGGTACTACCACAGATAAAGGGTGTAACATAAAATCTTTCCTTTTTCCCCTTCATGAACGATGAGTGTCTCATGTGTTTTTTATGAGCTTGATGAGGGTAACCAAATGCTCGGTATAGCTCATCTCATAGATGAGTCCAATCCCAAAAATTTTACGAACCCGGGATAGTAGGGGTTTGTCCCATGATGGGCACTTCAATGTTAGAGTTTAACAAGTCCATAGAAGGTAAACTCGGTCGTCATTTCATGTTTAGAGAGTCTGAAAAGCACTAAAGAAGAATCCAACGGTCCTTTTTCGTAAAGTTAGCCTCTTCGCCCGAAAATGGGTAAAAAAATGTGGGAGAGGACTCTTCCACTCATGATTGGCTGGAGTATAACTTTTTCGTAAATAGTGCCCCTGGTCCGAAAAAGGGGTAAACTATCACTAGGGAGACAATCATTCAGATCCTTTTACAAGGGTGAACGAATCAAGTTTGCTTGGCAATATTTTCCTATTTAGGGAGTCTGAAAAGAGCTGAAAGAGGACTCCATGAACAACTTTGTCATGGTTGATAATTGAGTATGAAAAAGGAAAAAGTAAACTCATCACAGTTCATTTTCCATAAATAGTCTAGCGAGGCCGGATAAAGTGATAAACCTATACTCGTTAGACACACCTTTTTACTCAAGTTTTTAATGAGCACGATAATGGTATCAAAAGCACTCGAAATCTTTTTCATATTTGAATCAGAGCATGAAAAAGTAAAAACTAAGCTCAAACCACTTTTCATGTTTCGACCAGAGCACGAAAAAAGTGAAAAGTAAGCTCAAACCACTTTTCATGTTTCAACCAGAGCACGAAAAAAAAGTGAAAAGTAATCTCAACACCATCTTACTGTTTTTAATGAGCTCGGAGATAGGTTGGAAGAATGCTCATGATGTCTGCTTCATTTTTTAACGAGCTTGTAACAAAAAATGAACTATGCTCGGGATAATGCCCATTGGAAAGTTTCTTCCCAACATGATGCCTAGAGGTTGGAAAGTTTTCCCCCAGCATAAGAAACTGACGGCTTACTTCTAGTATGATTGATAGAGGTACCGTTTCATGGTTTAATGAGGTCGAAAACCAAAAAGGAAAGTATGCTTGGGATTTTTTTCATGGTTTAATGAGCTCGAAAATGATCCCATTGGTGGATTCTTCCCCAACCTAGTATCCATAGGTTGGTACATGCCCCTAGCATGATTGCTGGAAGTAAGTGACTTAGCTCCAACATAATGTGGAGAGGTGATTGAGTTGACTTCAACGTAACTTCCAGAGGTTGAAGAAATGCTCCCAAGCTTCATTTCATTCACCTAAGGCATAGGCGGGTGAAAAGAAGGTTCAGGTACTCAGTCTACAGGGAGAATCGACTCAAAGGGAAAGGATATGTTTCATTTTTTAACAAGCTTGACACAAGAATAGAACTCTGCTCAAAAGACCTGTTTCATTTTTTAAAGAGCTTGACACAGAAAGGGAACTATGCTCATGAAGCTGGTCTCATTTTTATGCAAGCTTGAAACCAAAGGTAAACTATGCTTAGGGGGTCTATTCCATTTTTTAACGAGCTTGGAATCAAAGACTAATCTGTGCTCATGGAAACCTGTTTCATTTTTTAACGAGCTTGACACAGAAAGGGAACTATGCTTAGTGAAGCTGGTTTCATTTTTATGCAAGCTTGAAACCAAAAGTAAACTCTGCTCAAACTAATGGTTTCATTTTTTAATGAGCTTGAAGCCAAAGGTAAACTTTGCTCAAACTACTGGAACCTATCCAGAGGTTGGTAGTGTACCCTCCAACGTGATGTCTAGAGGCTGGAGATATTCCCCTCATGCTTAAGGGGAAGAAACCACTAATACGTGTGGAACGTTCAGGGAAGTTTGTTGAATTGCAGTCATGCGATGATTGGGTGTCACGTACGAAAGTTGATCAATGGTCACAATCCTCCCATCATAGGGAAAATACATCACTTGAAAGAGTGTGGACACGACGGCTTTCATATCATAGACATAATCACGTCCAAGGATTAGATTGAAATCTAAAAGACCTTGGACAGCCAGGACATCAACATAAATAGTTTTACCTCCCAAGGTGACAGGTAACTGTGGAAGAATCCCTAAAGGTCCAATACACCTTCTATTAAAAGACAAAATATGGTTGGTAACCGGTGCAAGCTGAGGAGACCCTATAGCTTTCCAAGCAGTTGAGGATAAAATACTAACAAAAGCTCCCTCATCAACTATAGTGTGAAATATTTCCTTATCGGCAACAACTACATATATCTAGAAAGGAACATCTGAGGGGAGATGAGATTCTGCTAGACTATTCCAATCAAATGAAATAACCTCAGTGCTTGGAGGGGGTCCCTTGGAAACAAACTCTTTCCCCCCATGCTCGGAATTGACTAGAAAAACATCAGTGGTTATCAATCCACTCTCATCGGGGAGAGTAGGATGAGATGAATACTGTGTCAAGGTGACAGTTGCAGTCTGAACGCTCTCTGATAAAAGAGCGGGATCGAGTGGAGATGACACCGACTCGATCACTTAACTCTCGGAAGGAAGAGTGGGATCAATTACAGATGAAACTGAATTGATCACTTGGTCAACCAGCGGGGGGTCGAGGGACAACTTACTATCACTTGTTGGAAGCAGCTGTTGAGGACTAGTAATATATTCCAACCACCGTGAAGCTTCATCCATGTGTGGACAAAGGAAAGTACGGTGGATTTCCTTGCATATCAAACAAGGATACAGGACTTTACCCTTCTAACCCTTCACCAACGGGTCACTGGTCGAGGGAGTATCATCAACATGATGGTCAGAGTTTGACGATACAAACGGTTTGGGGTTTTTAGACCACACTTTTGACACACAAAAAAGACTGGGACAATCCTTGAGAAGGTGATCACCCTTGGAAAGCTTGCAAGGGAACTTGGGCTTACTGGGTATTCGCATAGAATGAGTGCCATCAGAGTCAGATGGTTGATGCTTGGTCTCTTTCTTATCCTTCTTCTTCTTAACCTTCCTTTTCTTCTTCTTCTTATCCACTTGATTACTAACACTACTTCTTTGATCAGGCGAGGAAGAAGAAATGGAAGAAGATGCATCGGAGGAAGAAGGGGAAGGTCATTTTGGGATGGACCCTTTCGTGGTGGAGAGTTAACATTTGAAACATTGGGTACAACCGGAATCACTGGATTGAATAGCCATACCGGTAATCCTATGGTTAATCCAGGAAGGTTTAAAGTGGCAATAAAGGGAGGACCAATATCTCCAACTGGAGGAAAGGCAAAAGGTACCCCTTGAAAAGGGGCCTCTTGATTGGTGGTCCCAGAAGAGGTTTCCATATCTAAACTCTCTAAGACCTTCTAATTACCACGCACAAGAAATGCTACTCAAAACTAAAAGCAATAGGAAAACTTGTGAAAGGAGTGGATAAAGAGTTAGGAACCTCACAGGATTGTCAAAACATCACAAAACGCTATATATCGCAGGGTCCAACAGTAAAACGGGACAAGGAGGATTGGGACCGTACCCTTGCCTGAATACCCGACTACCTGGATAGCACGTGCGTAGTAATCTCCTTGAGTGTTTTTCTCGGTGTATTGCAATGTTAAGACGGCCAAATGGATAACTCAGATGGTTTTAGGATTCCCAATGGTGTCTCCCGATATACTCAAGGTACGTGGGAGCTCAAATCTGTAGTGGTCCTGTCTAATGCACAACCGTTTTGCAAGAGACCTTTCGATATACTACCAAGTACGTGAAACACCTTTCGATATATGCCAAGTACACATAGTACTTGGTGGGTACGTGAAAGAGCTTCAATATACCGATAAGTACGTGGAAGAATACAATACCTTCGGGATACAGTGCTGGAAAATAATCATAGCTTCCATGCTTAACAATGCCGGAATACGTCTCTAACTTAACACACAAGTTGATAAAAGTTTTTAACCTAAGATAGCGTTAATTTTATCTTATGCGGTTAAGTGGATGCATGATGTGAAGACTTGGAATTTAAACAAGATGCAAATCTGATCTATATGAAAATGCAAGTCTTCCTTTCAATGAAGTCCTACTTAACAAGGAGAGAGAGATATGTTTTCTTCCCAAATGCACAACCCAATGTAAATGCAATTTTAGTTCTTTCAAAATGATGGAAAGAAGTAAAAGATGCACCCAAAACTAACCCAAAGCAATAAAATAGATCATTTTATGAACACCACATACAATAATTCCAAACCATTTCTTATCTTTTTACAATTGAAAAAGACACATCTAAGCTATGGAAAGAAATATTCCATAAATGTTTCCAATCAAATGCAAGACAAAGATAAGCACTTAACAATCTTATCTAACTCAAATGCACACAAATCTGAAACAAGCCCTTCTTCTTCTTATGATGGTGAGACCAAGAATATCAAATGATCAAAATAAAGTAAGAAGAATATTTACGTTTTCCAAATCTGTGAATATAGAAAAAGAAGGACAAAATCAAGCTTTTCTTTGAACTAAAGTGGAGACAAGGAAATAATCTTTCCCAAAAAGGATTGAATACCTCATCATGTAAGGGAAACAAGATGCATAACCCAAGAAAAAGAGGCTAAAAAAGGCATGGATATCCTACACTTTTCAAGACTTTTCAAACCAAGCCAATCACACCAAACCAAAATTTTAACTTAAAACCTTAATATGGGTCAAAATGACTGTAGGATACACAATTCATGGCCCCCTCGGCCATGAGGGGGAATTTTTTTTTTTCAAAAATAGAACCCATTTCACTTAAAAATGTAAGCAAAACACTAGTTTTGACTCAAGGGCCAAACATGGATCCAAAACCCAAAAGACCCAAAATCAACCGGATGCAAGCAAAACCAAAAGATGTATGCAAACGAGGTCTAGAAACCGATCCAATGCAATGACCAGATCAGGTAAGGAGAGGAGGGAATGCAAGGGTGAGTGGATGCAGGCGGGGGAGACCAAAGTGTCCACCACTACCCAATCTCAGACTTGTCCAATCTGGGACCCAAAACCAATCCAAAAAGAACCAAACACTACTAACACACAAATAAAAAATGGGGTCTCTGACTGGATCTTGCAGCACAGAGGGAGTTTGCACACAAAACCAAAATTCAAATCGGAAATGGAGAAGGGATGTCTGTATGCCAATTTCGACACATTGACGCAGTCTGTGTTTGTACACAGAGCAATGTCGTAGTTTACCAATGTGGGAAGTGCAATGATGTCGCAGTATACCAATGAAAGGGTTGCGGCAATAGGACAATAGACAAAGAACAAAGATAAAAAAAGGACACAGTGTCACTCTGAGTCCACTAACCAGGTGCGATAGGCAAGATCCAAATTAAAAAATGAACCAATTCTCCAAACAATGAGCAATGAAATGGTTTAAAAATGGTGAGTACAAACTCAAAGGAGGACTGCAGACTCTTCAAAGCGAAGATCTGATTGTGAAACAAGGCCTATAAGGAAATAATATTATGGATAGTTTGCAAAAGCAATCAACTGAAAAATGGTATCCAAATTGACAACTACAAACAATGTATTCCCCAGTATGGTCGCCAGATTTGTTTGATGGACAATCTACCAAGAGCGGACTCGAGGCGTGATATCTCTAGCTCAACGCGAGTCTAGAACAAATAGGACAGAATACAATTCACTCTCGTAGATCTAATTAAGGATCAAGGAACTAGATACGTTTACCTTATAGAAAGCTAATCCTTTTCTCCTTGGATGTTGCTCCAAGCTTGATGATCTTTAGATCCGAGTTGCAAAACCTGTCAAGACAATAAGACAACAAAACAAGTAAAACGCATCTATACAATAACAGATCTAAGTAAGCAGTTAAGAAGGCGAACTACACAAGATATCATTAACACAATGAGATTTTGGTGGAAAGCGATTATATTACTGTATTGAAAGGGAAGTACATAGGATAGAAAGATTACAACCATAGACTTGACGTAGCAATCCTCATCCAATCAAACCAATGCGAAAGCCTCCCAAGGAAGTGTGAGTCTCCCAATAGATGAGTAGAGATCTCTCATAAGGTAATTTCACCGGCATGTAGACACTATAGACTTCCTCCACTTGGAATGGGAGTGAGCTTTACTTATATAGGACTAAGTGGATAGGGTAGGTTGAGATATAGTAGGAGAGAGATAGGGGATCCTTCCAAGAGGTTAGGAACCGAGTGCTAGCTCTCCAAAAAGGTTAGGGATAGGAATCCATGTCATCTAGCTTTGAGAATGGGCTCGAAGAAGCTAGTTTTTTCCATTAACTGACATCGTCGTAGGCTGCAAGAGGCCAACCTGCGACGTCGCAGGTTGCTTTAGGACAACCTGCGACGACCTCTCAAAACCTAGTATGAATGGGTTTGTATGTCTTCCAGGTTAATGAATTAGTCAAGGAAAATTTAGGGATGATTACACTGAGTCTCATGATGGTAATATTTTAGGTGTAACACCCCGGTCACCTCGGTGCCCTTTAGAGACAGTGTGGGATTGCTGTAGAAACAACCTGTTAATTTTTTTTATTTTAAACTATGCACTTTCACAAATCCGTAACAAATTCAATCCGCAATCTACAATCCTCGATTTGCAAGCCGCAAGGTGGGTTTGGAAAGTCGGCACCCCAATGCACAATTTCGAAGAAATCAATCCGAAATCCGTAATCTATAATCCGCAACGTGGGAATCGGAACACAAATCCACAGCTTCGAATATTTACACCCCTAATTTCTGCAATCCGAAATGTGGGAGTCGAAAATTCGGAACACCAAATACACTGCTTCGAATATTTACGCCTCTGACTTCCGCAATCCGCGATCTGGGATGTGGGAGTCAGAAGTTGAAACCCCAAGTTCCCAACTTAGGTAAAATTACTCTTCCGACTTCCAAACTCCGCAATCTAGCTTGCAGGAGTCGAAAGTCGGAACTCCAGATTCCCAAGCCTAGGAAAATTACTTCTCCGACTTCCGCACTTCGCAATCTGGCTTACGGGAGACGGAAGTTGGAACACGAAGTTCCCAACTCTGGGAAAATTAATCCTCCGACGTTCGCACTAAGAAATCTGGCTTGCGAAAGTCGGAAGTCAAAAATCCAGATTCCCAACCCCGGGAAAATTACTCCTCTGAATTCCGCAGTCCACAACCCAACTTGTGGGAGTCGGAAGTCGGAACCCCAATTCCCCAACTCCGGGAAAATTACTCCTCTGACTTGCACACTCCGCAATCCGGTTTGCGGGAGTTGGAAGTCGAAACTCCCGATTCCCAACCCCGGGAAAATTACTCCTCTGACTTCTGCACTCCACAATTTGGATTGCGGGAGCCGGAAGTCGTAACACCAAGTTCCCAACTCCAGGAAAATAACTCCTCTGACTTCCGCACTTCGCAATCTCGATTGCGAGAGTCGGAAGTCCTTTGACTTCCGCATTCCGCAATCCGGATTGCGGGAGTCGAAAGTCAGAACTCCAATGCACCACGCCGAGAAATCACGTCTCCAACTTCTGAAATCCGCAATCCACACTGCGGGTTCAGAAAGTCGGAAGTCAGCCAAATACCCCTGTTACTGCCAACTTCTTAGGATGATAAATTCCTCATCCTATGTCCATTTTTGGAAAACTTTGTATCGTTGGAAAGCTCTCGGATATCCCTATGCAACTACATGATCCTTGGCCACACCTGAGGATTTTGATCATATCGTTCTTCCAATCCAAAAGGTGGTCCCAAACTTCATCAAGGCCTCTTTAACACTCTGTAAGGGACTCTTATACTACTCTTTCATGGACCCTCCCTTCCTCTAACGCATAGAGGGGCATGAGCACAATAGGGGTGCCTATTTCTTCCCTAAAGTTATGACTAGCATTCTGAACATTCTGGGACTTTACAAAACAAGGCCCTATTCATCAATGAACATATTCATGGCAATTAAAACTCATGGGTGCAGATTCATACTCAATTTAAACATAGCATAATGAAACACCATCCACACACAATTGCATCATGCATTCAACATATCAATAACAATCATCAATTAGTTAAATCATTGTAGAGGTAAACACATAGAATACTTATCCTTAAGATGAATTCACCAAGTAACTGGCTATGGAATCCAACGTTCCAACCCAACCATAGGTCTTTTCCCAGCTTGTATTATTTTATCACTCAGAGACCACCCCCGAGTTGGGGCTATGTATCCACTAAGGAGGAACTACTCAGGGCCACTCACAGCCTTAGGCACATTCAATCAGGGTCATCCAACACACAGTTGGCTCTATCAAGCAAATGGGAAGACAAGGAGGGTTTTACTAAGTCAATGAGCACAACCGTAGAGCTACAGGCATATCCAATTGGCCTCAGACAATCCAGGCACTCTCATCACCTCCACTCTCAGCCTAATTAAGGTCCCCTTATTTGTTGTATAGTCCCTCGGGAACCCCTTTCCCTCAGCACTAACCTGGGAAGGTATGGTTGGTCCCAACTGTTAAACCATGGATGAATGAGCCTTCAGTGGCTCTACCAAGAAGTATAAACCCTCCGGTCTATTTCCCACTGCAATCCTCTCTTGGATCTTCCTCAACGCTACATCCGAATGCTCTGTTCCGCAACTAGGATTTCGGCTAAAAAATACGAGTTCTCCTATGGATTTTTGGGCATCTCACGCTCTCATATTATCCCATGGTTCAGGTCTATGGACCCCCTATCATATTTCACTTCCCACGCCAATTTTCTGAATGATCTTGGCACTCCAAAATGTGGCTTCTCTCCAAGTCGCTATTTCTGGTTCTACCTTCCTGCTGGGCCTGCATCCTCCCTCCAAAATCCTGCCTAGATCCTCTCCATGGAATAGGGATGAGGGAAACAAATTCCCATGAGATGGAGTGGCTTATGGGACAAGCAAAACAAATCCCATACCCTTCCTTACAAATTCCAAGGTTGCCCATACTCCATCACTCTCATGGACTGATTTCTCATCCACCTCCTTACAATAGAATTAAATGACAACTAGGATAGTCAAATGGGTTCTCAAGATGACATATGGAAGCCTAGGGTTCAATCCCACAAACCTCTCACCTCTCCCTACTGGATACACATAGCCCCCTCATTTAGTTGCATCCATAGCCAACTCCTTGGTGTTTTATTTGCATTACAATTATTTTCATGCTTTTACAATTTCCCTATGGCTTACTAGCACGTGGATAACGCCACATAAAATACTAGCCCTTCAAGGCTGAGCATTCACTAGTGTGGCCTTGGCCTTGAGATCCACACTAGGAATCATAAATCACATATATACAATATTTTCATTAAAATCCAATATATCCTAAGTGCGAAAATGGGGTTATTACATTTCCCTCCCCCTTAGAATAACACCATCCTCGGTGTTCCAATACTTAGGAATACATACACATTGTTTACACATCAAAATTCACAAAATGTGGTAGGCATGTCCTGCATTTCATCTTTTACTTTGATTTTTCAGGACCAAGTGGTTTGGCTTCTACAAGCTGCTCTTACTGGCTTTGACCTTCTAGCTCCACATGTGGTATTACTCCACAACAGTCCCTTCCTTTTCTTTACCTTATATCTATTCCACAAGTATGGAAACTTATGGCTACAATTCTTCTTGTTGTCCTTTCCACTGTTGATAGCTTCCAGAATTCCTTTTACCCCCTTTTGCAGACAAATAAAGTCCTACAAAACCTCGTGGTTCATCTCATTCTGCTACTTTTGTAGCTTGAGCATTTCCTCAATATTTTCTTGGGTCTTGGCAATTGTTTGAAGAATATTTTAAGCCAAATCCAATAGCTTTTGGTCTGCTGTCATGGTCAATGTGCACAACTTCCCACACACTTTGCTTACTAGCAACACTTGTCTTGTAACAACTGCAACCAATTGGTTTAATTTTTACTTGTGAAATTCATCATTGCAAATCTTGTTAGGACAAGCATGTCATAAGCATTAAGATCAGTCAATTACTTGCCCAACTGACATGGAAATTTCTTGCTTTATCTTAATACCTCCACACATTTCATGCTTGTCCAATATACAAATGAACTCATTCATGTTCATCCTTTCACAGGAAATTAACTAATTCAACATTCACACTTTATTCCAAGAAAAATAAACACAATCAACTTTTAGCCATGACTTGCATTCAACAATTTTCTGTTTCTAAAATGCATCAATTAAAAAGGAAAGAGAAGAGTAAGGGTTTCCCCCTCTTAATCTTGTTCCAATCTGGAGCCCCACCACAATTGTGGTTCCATGCTCCTTGGTCTCTTTCACTTCAAATGTGAATGCTTGACTCGCCTCTCCCTTGTTTTGGCGATGACACTTGGTGTCTAAGGTCTATCCAAGGCTTCTCAACTAGGGAATCCCTCCCCATTATTTCCTATAGAACCTTTGGTTTCTAGGACCCACATAAGTCCACTAGCACCACTTTCCATTGCTACTCATACTGAGCTTTCTAGGACAATCACATGTCCAAATGCATCCTTAGGATTCCTTCAAGGTTCTTTCTTACAGCAATACCTACAATCAAACATTGTGTCAATTCACATGTCAAGTTCATTTTCATAGGATTTATCTCTAAACAAGAGTTTGAAAATCATAGCCAAATCATATACACACATATATTCATATTAAATAAGCAAGCAGATGAAAAATAAACCAAATACTTATCTGTATTGGACGTCTTCACGTTATTCCATGGGTTCCTTCTCTGCTTTACAAGCCTTGGATCACCTGTGGATACAATAACGAATTTTTGTCCAACAAGTAGGCTGGTCCACAACATCCATATAACCAATGCTAAGCCAGTACGCTGACTGGGTTTATTAGGCATTTAACAAATGTTTGGCCAGCGCGCAGGATGCTCCACAAAATTCAATGCTCAACCAGTGCACCAACTAGATTTACCAAGCATTCCACGAATGTTTGGCCAGCATGCAGGTTGCTCCACAACATTCTAATGCCAATCCAGTACACCGACTGGGTTTATCAGGCATTCCATTAACCAATTTGTTAATCCAGTTCTCCGATTGGCTTTATCAAGCATAAAACAACCATCCACACACATAGGGATGGTACCCCTTCTTCACTTTGCTCCTTAGTATGCAGCACCAAATGACATGATATAAATTGTAACATAATTCATAAAAATTCACTGTCTAATATTGAAACACCAGGAATGCGTCCATTCCCTTAGGGTGTAGTCAATGTGGACAACCATAACACAACACATCACCCGAAAGGTGTGCACTCTTTTTCGATGTGAGCCATGTAGGCCATAATCACACTCAAGCAGTCTGAAATAAAAACATGCTCTGTATATTAATTCTAATAATTAGACATGCATATTCTCAACAAGGGTTACAAAATACTTATCGGTTTGTAGATGTATTTTCTCTTCCTTTCGCGAGGAATGGGGCTCCCTTCTCTGAGTTAACAGTCCCTTGGTATTTTTACCCCAATCCCTTTCTCGTTTCATAAACAACATATTCCCTATTGGCATAAATTCACTATCTCACCCACATTTTTTACCAACAAGCAGTTCATATGAGACGTTACCAAAATTTGCAATGGCGTTTCACCCAAAACCCATTTCCAAAGCATGGGATCCTTCCCATGGAGTTTGGCTTCTGCAAGACATAGCACATGGTATTCCTGCAATGTGTCTTCTTGACACACTTCTCAAACAACCAATCAATCAATAACATCAATAATCAAATTCAAATATGAATTTACAATTCTGTCTCCTATAGAAATTAGATTTGTTTAACGATGAGGCCATCCTCATATTCTTTGTCTCTTGTAAGTGGTATCACTCTATCCATTATGGTTTAGGCTTTCTCCCATAGCATAGAGATCCACCCACAACATGTCCTCTTAACACAATTCGGGATTAGCCAAACAATCATTAACAATTATTAGCAAAATTTCAAATCTGAAATCTACAAATCTGTTTTCCTATAGAAGTTAGATTTTTGAAACCATGAGATCCTTCTCATAAACTTAAATCAGAAAATTTACAACTCCATTCCTTGCAGAAATTAGATTTTGCAACCATGGGACCCGTCTCATAATTTTAATTCAAAATATCAAATATGGTTCATACAGAAATCATATTTCACATCCATGAGATCCTTCTCACAATGTTTGGCTTGCACATGGTAGATCCCATCCTTTATTAGGGACTTACATGCATTTCCATTTCCATGACAATTCTACCTTCAATATGAATTCTTCAATCAGCCAAACGAGTTGTGAATACCCACACATACACTATTTTTAGTGCAACATTTACAATAGTCACTGAAGTGATATCAGAATTACAACATACTATAAATCAAACACTATCTGGTATTAGTATTTCAAATGCAATGAAATACGATCATTTTGTATGCATCATTATTACAATAAAATGCAATATACAATCACATTATCTATATGAAGTCAAATAAAACTTTTCAATATTCATGATTACAAAATCATATCATTTCATGCAACTCTGTCCTTCCAATAGAGCATCCTAGTAGCCCATCAAACATGACTACCTTCTTCATGCAATTATTTTCCTGCATCCCTGGCAGCTCATGAAATGATCTCATAATTGCCAATAATTCATCATTTCATCTATTATCTAATTGCAGTGAAACATATATATCACAACCATGCATTCACACAATGCATTTTAACATGTGCACCCACACATATGCATGCACATTCACAACATTTACATAATCGTTTAATATACATTTACTTAATGCACCCAATGCACTACAACATTGGTCTAAAACATTCTTGTTCCTACACAAGTTTCTTACAATGGTAAGTTGGACATCCTAGCCAATGCTTCAACACCATACCTAGCTATCTCCCCAATCACTTGTTTATCTATTTGGTGTCTTCCTTCTCCACTCAAAAAACACATCAAGAGTTTTCTCACTCCTTGGTTGTTGGAAAAGAGATTTCATCCCAAATTAACACCAGCAGGGAGTTCATGGGCTACTTGTTGGGCACTGTAGGCTTCACAACCCAACATCCTCGTGGTTTCACACATGGCATGCTCTTATTTCTTATGTATGCATTCAAAATTTTAAACAGTCACATGGTATAATGCTCATTTCCTTTACTACCACATACCTCTCCATACTATGGCGGTATGGCATTCACATAAATGCATTCAAGCTTTCATGCATACCATTTTATGATGATTAAAAATATGGTTGAAGGGATTCTTACCCATCCTTTCTCAACATTTATACAATTAGCATAAATAAACATTACCTGCATGGATTCCATTAACATATCTGATGCTACCTGGTCAGTTGGCCTCTTACCAAGGACTACACAGTCCTTCCACCAACCCCTTTATCATGGATTTGTTGCTCCAACCTTTCTTCACAAGGTTGTTGGTCACATTAAATAGCATTATTAACACTTTCAGCCATGTTTATGTTGCCTTTGGCCTTACAACCAATACCAACAACATTAATTATTATCAAGCACAATAATTATTAAAAGTGGCTCATTGCATATGTAAAACCTCACTACTTTTATCAATATTCAATATCATATTCATGCACAAGCAAGTTCACATGAACTATGCAGTATCTCTTAATATTCCCACTAGTGCATATGCATTTCAAATACCTAATCTCTTGCATTTTCAACATTCCTATACCATAATATCATATATATAAAGCTCAGAAAATGTAAATATAACAACAAGAGAAGAGTTGAGGAATTATCCCTCCCCAATTCCTCATCATAGCATGGAATTCCTATTCCACATCATAGCTGGTCCAATTCATGACATCTCTATCAAGCACACAAGGGATCATTAGCTATGATTTTCTCACCAAGTAGAAATTCAAGACATACACACATGCATGACATTTACACTTGCTACTTTCCTAGCATGCAATTCTTATGCTAGAAACAAAATAGTTTTAAGGTGAATAATTTTCATCTTTATCAACATTGCCTTACTGCTCCAATTGATTTCAGAAATTATGGCCAAGTTCAACTTGACCTTTCTTAACTTCCCTACACTTATCAATACTGCAATTTGTTCAATCCCAAACCCATATGGAGTCCTTCAAGGCACATTGTATCCCATTTCACCTCATTCAAATGTGATACTTTTCTTTCCATTCTCATGGAAATATTTGCCACAATTTTGAGCCACACAATTGATTCACATATGTGAATGCCCCATTCCCCTATTAGCAGCCTTTGCATGGCCACCGTGTCACTATCATGAGTCACATGCCAATTCCACATATTGGGATGTCTTATTCCTATGGATGACAACTTTTGGGATAATGGAATTGCCTTACCCATTCTCCTTACTTACTCATATCTTTCAAATTCTATGATCATGCATGCACTTGGCCACAAGGATGATTCAACCATCATCTTTACAAGTTACATGTCCCTTACCTGATCACCTATTGCATTACTTGTTGAGAATTCTTTCATGGAATATAATATCCACCTTTGATAATCAAGAGCTCCCATGGCTCTTGTTTGCAATTCGATTTGCCTACATTACTAACAATAGTATCTTGGATGCATTCTTATCCATGGCAACAACGCCCCTTATTGCTCCCTTTCATCCTCCAATGATTAGACATGGATATCACTCCTCCATAGGGAATATTACAACCAATTACTCTTACTAAGGCTTCCACTACTGTTTGACGGACAATCCACTCGAGCGGACGCGAGCCAGATCTCCCTAGTTGAAAGCGAGTCTAGAACAAATAGTACAGACTATAAGCTACTTTCCTAGATCTAATAAAGGATTGAGTAACTAGATGTCTTACCTTAAACTTGTAGTCCTTTATCCTGTGTAAAATTAGTCACAACAGATCTAATGAACAAGTAAATCAATCACAACAGATGAACATAGAAAATATGGTGTAAAACTGTGCAAAACATGCAGCAGTGCTCAATATCCCAATAAGGGTGAATGATTACAATAGAATACAGTAACAATGACTGAGCAATTCGAATTTCCCTAAGGAGGTCATTCGAATCACTGAATGGAGTAGCTTGACTCCAACTAGGAGTCCTCATCATCAATCAGTGGTGGTCATCAATGCACAAGAACCAGTCATCCAGGTGTCAATTTGAGTCTAACTGAGTGTAACATGTGTAACTGAAGTGTGTAGCACTGATATAGGGAAGTGGGCTCAGTGGAGGGCACATGGGAGGCTAACTGAATTCAGAACAAGTCATCTAGTCAATCTGGAGGTCCAATGGAAGTGAAACAGTCAATCGGGAGTGAAACTAGCCTCAAATCAGGGAGAATCGGAGCTAACTGAGTGTAACTGAAGTGGTAGGTGAAGAAGTGCGCCCTTCTCTGGCAGTAGGTGAGAAGTGGGCACCTTCCTAACTAGGAGGGATAAAACTCTGAAGTAAGTGGCTCCCGGGTGCTAGAATAAGGTGGCTAAGGTGCTGGAGGCATCAACCTGGTGACTGGGATGCATGCAAAGTGCATGCAAACCCTAATTGCATGCAAGATCCTGAAAAAGATGATGTGGATATCCGAACACCCCCCCTCAAGCTAGACTATGATGTGCAAAAAATAATGTGGGGCCCTGGTAACTAAGACCAAAGGTCACCCCAATACAATAATCCAAAAAATGTTGAAAATAAACTAAGTAAGGAAAGAGGGAAAACCCAGTGGGAAGAAAGCCCCCCCTCAAGCTAAAGCATAATAATGGATCAATCTGTCTCCACCATGATGGAACTCACCCCTAACAGTGAACGGAGGTAAGAGAACTTCTTCTCAGTGAAGCTCTTGGTGAAGATGTCTGCAATTTGCTCATCAGTAGGGCAATATTGCAGAATGATGGTGCGATCATGCACCAACTGTCGAATGTAATGCATATGAATCTCAATGTGTTTGGTCCTCTGCCACTGAACTGGATCTGTGGAGATCTTGATAGCACTTTGATTGTCACAAAATAGGATAGTCGAAGTAGTGCCACCAAAACCAAACTCGGAAAGAATACCTTGCAACCAAACTGCCTGAATGCAGGCATTGACTGCCCCTCGATACTCTGCCTTTGCTGAAGAAAGTGCAATGGCTGCTTGCTTTTTGCTGGACCAGCAAATAGCACCATGACCAATCATGAAAACATAACCGGAAGTGGACTTCCGATCAATGCTATCACCTTCCCAATCTGAATTAGTAAAACCAATGAAATCAAGCTCAGAATTTGCAGCATAATGTATGCCAAACTATCTCGTACCTTGCACATACTGCAAGATCCGCTTGGCTACTTGCCAATGAAGCTCATGTGGCTGCTGCATATACCTTGACACGGCACTCACGGCATATGAAATATTAGGCCTTGAGTGTGTCAAATAAAGTAGTGAGCCAATCAACTGTCGATACATGCTGCAATCTGCAAGCGGTGTAGAATCTCCCTCCTCAAGACTAATTCCTGAGAGGAATGGGAATGGGGCTGCCTTACATTTAGCCATATTAAACTTCAATAACAGGTCGGAAGCATATTTTTGCTGAGATATAGTGATCCCATCAAAATTTTGAGCTATCTCCAAGCCCAAAAAGTGACTCAGCAAGCCCAAATCGCTCATGTCAAAAGCTATATTTAAGGTAGTTTTTAGCTTGTTTATTGAAGTAAGAGTGCTACCAGTAATGAGAAGATCATCAACATAAAGTACAATAACCAAAAAATTACCTTTAACTCGCTGAAGATACACATTCGGATCAGATTTGCATCTTTGGAAATTCTGAGAAAGAAGGAAGGAGTCCATCTTTGCGTACCAAGCTCTTGGGGCCTATTTTAACCCGTACAAAGATTTCTTCAATCTGCAAACTAATGATGGATCTGATGTGTATCCCTCTGGCTGCTGCATATATACCTCTTCAGCAAGGTCTCCATGTAGAAATTCACTCTTCACATCCATGTGGTGCACTTCCCAGTGCTTGGATGCGGAAATAGCCAAAACAAGGCGGATGGAATCCATCTTTGCAACCGGTGCAAAGGTCTCAGTGTAGTCCACTCCTTGGACTTGGGAGAAACCTTTTTCCACCAAGCTTGCTTTGTATTTGCTGATAGAGCCATCAGCAGCAACTTTCGTGCGGTGGACCCATTTACACTTTACTAATTTTCTTCCAGGTGGAAGAGAAACTAGCTCCCATGTGTTGTTCTTTTGAAGAGAACTGTACTCTTCATCCATGGCACTTTGCCATCTCGGATCTCGGTGAGAAGAATAGTATGATGTGGGATCTGAACTAGCCATCAAATAAAAAATCTCAGGAATTAATGGATCAGCAATAGAAAGAGCCATACCTACTCTTTGAAAGTCTGCTCTTGTTCGTCTCGGATCAGCAAGATTTCCAAGGTTCGAACCAACAGATTGAAGAGTGTTTTGGGCCCACTTTGGTAACTGAGGAGGATCATAATGGTCGGATTCTGAACCTGATATGTCATGATCATCATGTGCTTCTAAAATATCAGAAATATCAGAAGTCATACCTTCATTATCGCTGCACGGATCTTCTTCTGGTGAAGGCGGTGAATCGGCAGTCTCTTCCTCGACTAGTTGCAATTCTTGAAGCGGTTCAAATTGCACACTGCGCTCTATGAATATCTTTTTAGATCTGATATCCATGAGTTTATATGCTTTTGATTCTTCCCCATATCCTATCAGTATGTACTCAATAATTTGTGGATCCAAATCTCGTCTCTTCTTGGAAGGAATTCTAGCCCATGCAGTAGAGCCAAAAACTCTCAAATTTGACACATCCGGTTTGTGACCAAAGAATGCTTCGAAAGGAGTCATACCTTTCACGGATGAATGTGGAACACAGTTCTGTATGTATGCAGCAACATTGATTTCTTTAGCCCAAATATTTTCTGCCAAACCTTTTGATTCAATCATGCATGTAGCCATCTCTTTCAATGACCGATTTTTCCTTTCCGCTACACCGTTCTGCTGGGGTGTGTAGGGAACTGTATGTTGGATCTGAATTCTGCTTTGAGCACAAAGTTGCAGCAACTCAGCCTTGATATATTCTCCACCATTATCAGATATAAGAGCTTTGATCTTGCTCTCAGTGGCGGTCTCAACAGAAGCCTTAAAAACCTTGAATTTTCCAAGCACTTCTGACTTGTTTTTGAGAAAGAATACTCATGTAAAGCGGGAAAAATCATCAATAAATGTCAAAACATACCTTGAACCATTTAATGACATATGGGGCAGTGGACCACTGATATCAGAATGTATCAACCCCAAAATTGTAGAAGCTCTGCTAGCTTTGCCGCTGTCGAATCTGTGCTCAGGGTGCTTCCCAATAATGCAACCAGTGCATATTCCCTTCGAGGAACGGAGTTGTGGAAGACCATCTACCATGGATTTGTTTGATAGCAGTAGAAAATACTTATAATTAAGATGTCCAAATATTTCATGCCAAATCCTACTAACCTCATTACCACATGTGCGAAGAGCAGTGGGCTTTGCAAGCGGAATAAAGTGTGAAAACTCATAGCATTTTGCAGTGTGGTTCGCCTTTCCGACTGCAACAAGTATTCCACTTTTGATATCAAAAATTTCAACTGTATTAGGGATGAATGTAACTTGCTTCAGTTCACCAGTGTGTGTCATTTGATACACAGAAAGAAGATTTGAAGCCAAGGAAGGCACATACAGAACATTCTGAAAGCTTCCATGATCTACATGAATCGTACCTTTTCCCTTTGAAATTTTTTTTGAGTCATCTCCCAAATGGATGGGGATGGAGCTGTTTGGATCGAATGAAGAAAAAGAATCAATATTTGTAGCCATATGATTCGATACACCCGAATCTATCAAGAGAGTAGTGGGCTTCGAAACAGTTGCCATGAGTGCTTGTCCTTTTTCATGATCATCATTCCTATCCTTCTTCCTTGCACCGTCAGTAAGAGTTATGTTGTTCTTTTCCAAAAGGAGGGCCATTTGATCTATAGTCTTCTTCATACATGAAATTTCGGGATGAAAGCCATGGTTGCAATAAGTACATTTAGAATTTTGGTTACCTTCTTTGCCCTTTTGCTTGAACTTTGAACTGGATGGTGCATCCGTCTGTTTGCCTTTCTCTCTTTGCTTGTGAGGCTTGAATTTGGGCTTCTCCTTCTTTTGCTTTCCTTTACCATTCGAGATCTTGGGTCCTTGAACATATAGGGCTAAATATTTGGAGCTTATGGACCCCATTTGAATCAAATTGTCATGCTCTTTTGTGACGGACTCAATGAAGGCATTCAAGGTAGGCATCTTCCAATTCGGGGTAGTTAGCCAACCAGAATTGAAAGTAGAGACAAATACCGAATAATATTTACCAAGCTTGCTGAGAATGGAGAGGATCAATTGTTTATCCTCTTTGATAACTCCATTGTTCTTCAACTGCAAGTTCAATTTCTTGAAATTTGTGAAGAATTCATTTATGGTCTCGAAATTCTCAGGACTAAGGGCAATAAATTCATTCTCTAATTGAAAAGCCCTAAGCTCGTCCTGCTTGCCAAATAGTGTTTCAAGTTGCTCCCATATAGATTTTGGAGTCTTCAATCCACTGAGATGGAAGTGAATATCTTTGGAGATGGAGAGACAAAGAAGACCATAAGCTTCATCAAGCTTGTTGTAGTGTTTGGTTCTATCTGACAGATTGTTTGGCTCCAATTCAAGACCAAGAGTGACTCAGTAGTAACCTTTTGAACGTAATATGATCTCCATATCATCTTTCCAATCAAAATAATTGAATGGGGTGAGGATAGGCTTTGAAGAAGAGTATTCCATTGCTAGGAGCGAGTGCACATTGATGTAGAGAAGCTTGCAAGGGCAGAGTAGCGAATGCAAATGATGGAGACAAAAACCTGCAAATCACAATAAACCAAGAACAATGAGGTCGAACAATCCACCCTTTTAGAGTTGCATCACACTTGGGGTTGGAGATCAAACAATGTTGAATGGGTCCAATGTATCAGATCCAGGAATTATGTGGAAACTCAGGCTTCTGGAGTGGTATTGGAAGTATTTTCAAGCTTTGCATGCACAGGAGCGAATGCCCTTGAGATCTTTCATGCCAAAACTTTTTGCAATTTTTGAGCAATTCACTCAAATCTTCTTGTAGAACCACCTGTAGAAAAGATATCTTGTCCCTGCAATGGCTCTGATACCATGTAAAATTAGTCACAACAAATCTAATGAACAAGTAAATCAATCACAACAGATGAACATAGAAAATATGGTGTAAAACTATGCAAAACATGTAGCAGTGCTCAATATCCCAATAAGGGTGAATGATTACAATAGAATACAGTAACAATGACTGAGCAATTCGAATTTACCTAAGGAGGTCATTCGAATCACTGAATGGAGTAGCTTGACTCCAACTAGGAGTCCTCATCATCAATTAGTGGTGGTCATCAATGCACAAGAACCAGTCATCCAGGTGTCAATCTGAGTCTAACTGAGTGTAACATGTGTAACTGAAGTGTGTAGCACTGATATAGGGAAGTGGGCTCAGTGGAGGGTGCATGGGAGGCTAACTAAAGTCAAAACAAGTCATCTAGTCAATCTGGAGGTCCAACAGAAGTGAAACAGTCAGTCGGGAGTGAAACTAGCCTCAAATCAGGGAGAATCGGAGCTAACTGAGTGTAACTGAAGTGGTAGGTGAAGAAGTGCACCCTTCTCTGGCAGTAGGTGAGAAGTGGGTGCCTTCCTGACTGGGAGGGCTAAAAATATGAAGTAAGTGGCTCCCGGGTGCTAGAATAAGGTGGCTAAGGTGCTGGAGGCATCAACCTGGTGACTGGGATGCATGCAAACCCTAGAATTTGCATGCAAACCCTAATTGCATGCAAGATCCTGAAAAAGATGATGTGGATATCCGAACATCCTGGATGTTGTTCCACATCCTACGGTCGTCAGATCTCAGCTGCAAGACCTGTCAAGATACAGAACAATGCAAACAAGTAAAAAGCATCTATATAATAATAGATCTAAGTAAACAGTTAAGCAGGTAAACTACGCAATACAATCAACACAACAATATTGGTGGAAAGCGTTTATATTACTATAAATAGGGAAAGTACATAGAAGAATAGACTACAACCAAGACTTAACATAGCAGTCCTTCTCCATCCAAGCCAAATGCCATATCCTCCCAAGGAAGTGTGAGTCTCTCAATGGATGAGTTAGAGACCTCTCAAGAATTATTTCACCAGCATGTAGATACTCTATACTTCCTCCTTTTGGAGAGGGGTAGAGCTTCACTTATAAAGGACTAAGTGGATAGGGTATGGATAGGATAGGTTGAGACATGATAGGAGAGAGATAGGGGATCCTTCCAAGAGGTTAGGAACCAAGTTCCAGCTCTTCCAAGAGGTCAGAGATAAGGATCCAAGTCAGCAGGCTTCGAGAATGAGCTCGAAGAAGCTATTTTTTCCCATTAACTGACTTCGTCACACCCTGCAAGAGAGAAAGATGCGACATCGTAGGTTGCATGAGTGCAGACTGCGACAACCTTTCAAAACCTAGCATAAATACAGTGACATCTCTTCCAAGTTAATGACTTAGTCTATGGTACTTTAGGGATGTATACACTGAGTCTCTTGATGGTAAGATTTTAGGTGTAATAGAATGCTCCCCAAAGCATGAAGCTGTCGAAAAATTGGACATGTGAAATGCTTTGACGGAAGGAATGGCAATGGACTTGTCGAATGAAGGATGCTGCTGCAGTACAAATGACTCTAAGTACACATTCTCATATGATGTACAACAGGATGTCGACCAGTACAATGCAGATCCATGATAGTTTTGATTGACTGAACACATCATGGCTACTAGACACAAGCGTAGATCCACGATGAGATGATAACACAACCACGACCAATACAAATGTGGATCTGTGTAATATGACTCAATACAAACTCCATCGCAACCTAGGTAAAACATGACTCCCCAGGGTCTTCAAGCTGAACCCACAATGATACGAATCTATCCATGTGATTACAAATGTCTTGACGTTGAACATGGTAGAAACCACTTGATTACCGGTCATTGATGCATACCATTAACAAGTGCGAGGGAAATCACCATTGATGTCAATGATCCCCAAGGTATCACAGTACATATCACCAAGCGCGAATAAATGAGTTGAAGTCAAATGCGAGATAAAATATTTTGATCAAGAGTCAATGATGAAAACTCATGTCGAAAGTGAGGTAACCTGCCATTGAGGCATACAGGGCCAAGGTACTTGGTTGGTTTCTAGATTCGATCCTCGGATGATGTGTTGAAGTCAACAAGGATGAATCCTTCGAAGGAGGTCCATGGTGAATCCCCCATAATCGACACGAAACATGACAAAGGATGTGCAGAGCAGATCAAATGGTACAGTGACATGCAAGAATGACTTAGAGTAGACCGACATGATGGAAGGTGTATTGACTACAGATGATGAATAGTGAGAGTATTCTTGAACATGGGCATGGCATGCCTTGGCAGTATTGACTTGACGAGTATGACACTAACTCCTAATGCAACTGATGATGGAATCATTCTTTGAATGACCCAAAGGAGTGACAAGACTCAGGAAGTAGGTGAGACTTGAAGACAAATGGATGATCCAAGTACTGCATGCAAATGCATATGAGTGCCATGTTCAAGAACGACTAGGTACTGCCACTGATAAAGGTGTAATACAAAAGCTTTCCTTTTTCCCCATCATGAACAATGAGTGCCTCATGTGTTTTTTACGAGCTTGATGAGGGTAACCAGATGCTCGGTATAGCTCATATCATAGATGAGTCCAATCCCAAATATTTTCCGAACTTGGGATAGGAGGGGTTCGTCCCATGGCAGGCCTTTCAATGTAAAAATTTAACGAGTCCATAGAAGGTAAACTCGGTCTTCATTTCATGTTTAGAGAGTCTGAAAAGAACTAAAGAAGACTCCAACGGTCCTTTTTCGTAAATTTAGCCTCATTGCTCGAAAAAGGGTAAAACAATGCGGGAGAGGACTCTTCCAGTCATGATTGGCTGGAGTATACCTTTTTCGTAAGTAGTGCCCCCTGGTCTGAAAAAGTGGTAAACTATCACCAAGAAGATGACCATTCAAATAATTTAACAAGCGTGAACACGACAACTTTGCTTGGCAATATTTTCATATTTCGAGAGCCTGAAAAGAGCTTAAAGATAGACTCCGAGGGGGGTCATTTTCCGTAGGAGTTTAACAAGCCCAAAAAAGTGATAAATCATAACTCGGTAACGTATTCTCATGGTTTAAAGAGCACGAGAAAGAACAAAGAGTAATCTCATTATCATTAAATAACTACAATCTAATGAATGAAAAAGATAACGACAAAATACACAAGGGGTGTTCATACCTGAGATGATCGTTCCAATGTGAAAGCAACGTAAAAAGACACTTAATGACTCCTGTACACTTGAAGACTAGGTCAAATGGTCAACGAAGCATTCAAATGCAATAAAAAATTATTTAAACTATAGCAAATGACCTAAAGGAATCAAATATTGAAAAACGAATATTCCTTTAATCTATAAATAGAAAAATGGGCCAAATAGAGTCACCATTGTTTCATTTGCTAAATTTGGGAGGAGAAGTGCCATTTGGAGGCAAAACATCACTTGTCAATTCTGGGAGCTACGAGCAACCATTTCACCCACCGTCCAGAGCAGGTAACTCTAAACTTCATCTAGCATTTTGTATTGGTTTACATTTTTTATTTTCGTTCATTTTTTTGGGTTTTTGGGTGGATTTGTGGAGGGCTATTATGTCCTCGGGTCGTTGCGGGTAGCTCTTACGGGAACTGCGACGAACCTAGGTTGTCGCAAATCCCACAAAGGAGGACTGCATTGACGTCGCACTGTCATAATTGATGGGGTGCGACGGCGGAAACGTCCAACCCAAAAGACAAACCCTACCCAAAAAAAGAACTTTCAGTGGTTGAAGTGAGTATTAACAGTGTTTAAACTCTCCTTTTGGTAGGTTACAAGCAGCCAAAATGGTTCTGGAGTGGCGTGAATGGGAGCATGAGGTAGATGATATACAAATTGCAAACGATCCATTATGTGTGACAGTGCTGAGGAACTGCAGCTTGCTAAAGTTCTTCGAGATCCAGGGCATGAGAGCCCAACCCCCCTATTGACGCATATGCTTAGATGTTGGGATGCGGCTCAACAATATTTTATGATCGGTGAGCACGTGCTTACTATAGATGTTGAGGACATGTACTTTCTGACTGGATTGTCCCAGAGGGCAGATAATGTGCTTCTTACTAGATCACGGGGAAGTGATCGGATTATAGATGACATGATCCAACAACATTGTACTCCTCACTCTCGTGCTTCTAGTGGGAAGATCTCCATAAAAGACGTGCGAGAGTGTCCATTGCATGCCATTCTATTCACCATTAAAAGGATAGTAGGGAGTCAAGCTCCACACTTGGATACTCGGTCTCAGATGCTATATGCAGAGGACTGTATGTCTCCGAAGATCTTCAATTGGTGCGAGGGACTCCTCCCGAACATGCGAGCTCAGCTGACCAAGTGTCGGTGAGGAAAGCTCAAACGGTTCGCCTATGGATCGATAGTGATCTCGTTCTTATTGGAGCGGGTTCCCCTCTTGTGCCCTTAGGTACCACTGGAGGGCAGGGATCCTAGGGATCCACACATGGCTAGATGGATAGAGGTGATGGCCCGACATGGTGGGGGCCACATCATCACATATGGTACTGAGTTCTTCACCTCGCTTGAGGGTCAGTTACTGATGGTGGAGGATTACCTGTACAGTGCTACGAACTACAGAGATGACCCAGGCCTGGTACTACCCGAGGGAGTAGGATGGGGAGACATAGGTAAGAACAAAAACCCTTGTACTTTTAAGTTTTATGCATTTTATGATTTTTTTGTTATAGTGCTGACGAGTTAACAACATGTGTGTGCAGATGTGGGCCTCGTACGACCAGTGGGAGTCTCTCTTCTTGCGAGGAGAGAGAGAGAGGAGAGGGAGCACTCATGGGACCAGCTGTACATGCTGCCATCGCAGAGATGGATGGATTCTATGCGAACCTGAGTTGTTTGACGTTAGACATTCCCGAGCCGATGGTGGATGAGGTACCACGGTCCATGCAAGTGTACATGGTTGGAGCATCTGCATGCTTCAATGCCCTGCTTCGCAGGGTTGCGAGAGTAGTTGACTCTTTCCACACTCAGCCGACCAGAGCAGTTAGACCTAGGGGTGTACGGGCCAGGTGCTAGGCTTGATGTTGTTATCATGTACTGAGAGCTTAGAGGCCTCATATTTTTGTACTTACTGAAATCTACGAGGCTTCATATTTTGTAGAGACTCAGTGAAAGCCATCGTGCTTTAGATTTTGTACCAGCACTACTTTTTATGATGATATATATATATACAAACATTCCGGCGGTTTACACATGTGTTTCAAAAGAATGAATGATGTGATCTTGTTAATATGTTTGCTTATAAAATGAATTATTTACATGTTAAGTCTACTTTTAACAGTGTAATGAATATGCTTATGTGTGTGCAATGTACCAATCCAAGATGAAGTTGGCCATGGAGTTAGAAACTATGTTAACGTCTTGTGGAATGTGCAGGTATTGAAGGGACTCAAAGGGCCTTTCCAGAAGACGGACTCGTCTATAGAGACAGAGTAAGGTGGGATTGCGGATGGCGTAGACTTGGTTAAGATGAGAGACCACTAGTTGAGAATCCAAGTGGATGACAACGTGATCCATACCCAAAGAAATAACATCAGTTAGAGTTCCAATGACTGCTTGATATTCTGTAGCATTGTTGGTCGTGAAACCTAGACACATTCCCCCTGAGCTGATAAGCCCGTAGGTAGGTGAATAGAGAACCCAGGCTGCCGAAGCAAGGTTGTGGGTATGCTGACTTCCGCCGTCCACAAATCCATAGCACGTTACCATCTGCACACGTAGACAGAACATGGTATAAGAAACGAAACAAGATCTAAACACACAACAAATCAAAGCATCACACCACACAAAAACACACACACTCCATGTACAATATATACAAAAGTACTCATGCGTGAAAGACTCAGGCATAGTACCTCTTCAGGTAAAGCCCATTGCGGGGTTCACCTAAAGATATCCCGTCATAGTCTTCAAGCTCATAAGCTCCCTTATCTAAGACGTGTTTCACTATGTAATGTCCATGCCACATGGAATTAAACTTTCCTGCCCCTAGCTTATCATGTTTTTGGTCGTATGTGAGGACCAAATCTCCTTCGCTGTAGGTGCGAGGTTCTACCGACTTGTTGTACTAGGCTTTGATGTGTTTCTTATGAGCCTTGTTGGCAAGAGAGGCATCTTGGCGAGTCTCATTGAGCTGAGCTAGGTAGAGGAAACGTTCTTCCTCGGCAGTAGTGTTAGGGAGAAGTTCGATGGCGAGCTTGAGGGACAGAATCTCACACTCAATAGGAAGGAACGCCTCCAATCCATACACCAGTTGGAAAGGAGTAAATCCAGTGGCGGTTTTAATGGAAGTTCGATAAGCCCATAGTGCGGAGAAGACACATTATGCCAATTAGACTTGTGGGTACCCACCATGCGTTGGACCATAGTTTTCAAGACCTTGTTAATGGCCTTGACCTGTCTGTTCGAATGTGGGCAGTACGGTGTTGAGTTTTCATTGCTAAAACCCAATCTATCTCTCAACTCATCAACCATATGGTTCATAAAGTGAGAACCATGGTCAGTAACTATCTCTTGAGGAACTCCAAACAACGCTATTACATGATTAAACATGAAGAGTGCGGCGGTCTTGCCATTGTTCGTGTATGAGGCATTTCCTCGGCCCACTTTGTAAAGTAGTCCACAGCTACAATGATGTAACTATGCCCCCCGACTGAGGTAGGATTACAATGCATGAAATCGATGCCCCAGTTAGCGAAGGGGCCAACGAAAATAAACGGGTGTAACGGGGCAGGATGGGTGCGCTTTTTCGTATAAAAATGTTGACATGGAGGACATTTTTTTACGGCCTCGATGCAATCTTTGAAGATAGATGACCAATAATATCCTGCGCGCAAAATATTCTAGGATGTAGCCATCCTAGAGAGGTGACCGCCACACGCCCCAGCATGACAGTCATTTAGAACATGTTCAGCCTCATCATGAGTCAGACAGCGTCAAAGAATAGAGTCAATACCAAGGCGGGTACAAAGTATCACTGATGATCAGATAATACTTTGCATGGTGGTGTATGTGATGGCGATCGTCATGAGACAATTCAGGGTTGAAACATTGGGTTTGAAGATACAATGTGATATCTCCATACCACGGATGAGACGTACTAATAAGATACAATGACTTATCCGGAAAGGAGTCATTGGGATCAGATTCTACATCATTGCGGGGGAGGTTATGAGCTCAGCAAACACCAAAGAATTTTTGGCTTGGATTTTTCGAAAAGAAGATCAAAATCCTTCAGTATCACGATCCAGCATGAATAATTGCCCCCAATCACTTGACGAGTCAGAATGTGGTACATGGGGTTCGAATCAGCAATGATGGTGGTGGTGCGAAGCAAAATGTAATGTCGAAACTTCTGCATGGCTATGATTGCCGCGAGAGAGAGCTTCTTAACATGTGAATAGCGAGTTTCAGTGTCAATGAGACCTTTACTGGCATAGTATATCACATGTTCTTGGGCGTTCTTTTCTTCCTGTACCAAAACCATGGCGATAGTGGTGTCAGAAGCGGCAAGATATAAAATGTAATCTCGATAGTAATTCAACGGTTGGATCACAGGGGCATGCGTGATGGCATGTTTCAAACTATCAAAATACTGTTGAGCTTGGTCATCCCAAATGAATGGGACGTCCTTTTTCATCAATCTCATGTAACCCTGTGTCTTTTGCGCGAAATTACAAACGAAGCACTGTAAATAGGTTGCTCGTCCTTGTAGACTCTAAAGTTCAGTAATATTGGTTGGAGGGGGAAGAGCGACAATGGCTTCCACCTTCAAGGGATCAATGCAGATCCCATCTTTCAAGACAATAAATCCTAAGATGCATCCTAAATCGACACAGAAAATACACTTATGAGGATTTAGACAGATATTGTACCGTTTGCATCTGAGGAAAACAACCGTCAGATGATCTAAGTGGAACTCGCGCTGCTTTGAGTGGGTAGGGAGGTCATCCAAGTAGGGTTCCACAAAGTCCTTCACATCATGGAAGGAATATGACATGGCCCATTGGAAAGTGGCACCAGCATTTTTAAGACCAAACTAAAGTTTACGATATGCAAATGTTCCCCAACGACAGATGAATGCAGTCTTGTGCTGGTTGGCGGGGTGGATCTCGATCTGGTTGTAGCCAGAAAAACCATCCATAAGTGAAAAGATGACACTTCCAGCATAATTGTCGATAATCTAGTTGATGAAAGGAGTCGGGTAGTTGTCCTTGGGACAATCTCTGTTGAGATCCTGATAATCGATGCAGACGCGAATGGTGCCCTGTTTTTTAGTTACAGGGACAACATTCGAGACCCATTCTGTCAACGAGACAGGGTAAATGAAGCTGGCCTTCAAGAGTTTCTCAATTTCTACCTTTATTACCGCAGTCTTCCGAGGGTGTACTGGTCGCAATTTTTGGTGGACAGGTTTGATGTCGGAATAGGTTTTAATCTCATGTAGAACAATGGAGGGGTCTATCCCAAGCATCTCCTCATAGGTCCAAGCGAACACGTCTCGGAATCGCTTGAATAAGGACGTGGCAACGATGACTTCTTCAGGGGAACACTTCTATCCTAACTGAATGTGTTCCACTACACCAGGATTAACCGAAATATCTATCAAAGTGGTAGGATCGATATTGGCTAAGTTTCCTTCAGAGTCCATTTGACACGTGAGTATTGAGGACTGAGAGCCAGGGTAGACATCCAGTGTAAGGATGGTGCGAATATTATTCTCCACAGGGTCAAAAAGAGGGAGGAAAGATGAACGATGATGGAGGTCTTCCCACAGAGGATCATCCGCGCTCATAATTTCCATAATGGACTCGTCAGAATGAAAAGTCTGTAGGAGGGGGTCATATGATGTCTGATGTGGAGAACAAGAGGTGGAGGCCATGGTTAAGTGGTCCTCCAGAGCTGACTGGATAGTGGCATAATATCTCCAACTAGGTGGGTGGTGGCTTCGTCAGGTACAATCCATGAATTAGTTGAGTTGGGGATAGATGAAATCTGTGAGGAGATCATATTCAACGTGGAAACATGGTTTGGGGGATCCGAAGTAGGAAAGACGCCCATAAGGGATGAATCCTTAAGGAGGCCAACCCCCACACTCTCATACTTTTGCGAAGATTGTCCAATCAAAGGAACATTATCGCCTGGGTGAGTAGTGGTGTCAGGTGTGCAGAAATCCAATTGGTCAAGTGTGACAATTCAACCTTGATGGGGGAATTGTACTATGCGAAAGACAGATGATGAGACCCCAGTCATGGCGTAAAACCAATTACGACCAAGCATAATGTTATAATCTAACGGGCTAGTGACCACTTCCACAATAAGGGTGGCGGTCTTGCCCCCAAGCTCGATTGGTAAATCTTGTAACAGCCCATGAGGTTGAAAGCCACGTCCGTCGAAGGCTCTCAAAGTGGTAGGAGAACGATTTAACTTGGGAGAACCAATGGCTCTCCAACATGCGATCGACATGATTGACGTAGAGGCTCCTTCATCCAAAACGGTACGATGGATTATCTTCCCAGCAATGTTTGTAGCAACTTGAAATGCTAATTGATGGGAGAGCCTCGGTTTGAAGTATTATAGCCGGAACATGATGGTATTTGATGAATCTGGGTCAACTGCACTGATGGAAGCGAGGATAGTCTTGCGTTGATTCAGACATGCAAGACTTCAAGCATCAACATAGCACAAGGAACTTGTGCCAAGTCCTCTAAAATGTTGTAGTTTTGAGCAGCCCGAACATTAGGATTGAAAACCGATTTTCTAATCGTGCTCTTGGGTGGATGCAACACTGACTCAAACGAGGGCTTCTCAATGGTTAGGGGAGCAGCAGGTACAGTGACATCAGGCATCGAAGTGGAAGCTTTTTCAGTATTACTTCCAACAGGTTCTTTGGCCGGAACAAAGTCATATGAATGAGAACGGGTGTTCAAGTTGATAGTCTCGCTACGCATCATGAGAACATGTGCGGTGGTGGATGCTTCTCCTTGGGAAGAAGAAGAGTGTGCGATCGACTGTTGATTTTGAACAGGGAAGGGATCATTGAGAACCGTGGGTGTGGGTTTTCCCTTTAGAAACCTTTGAACTTCGTCTATATGGGGGCACACTTTAGAAAAGTGATTATCACCACACAGTAGGAAAGGATACTTCAACTTCCTTTTCTGTTTGGTATCATCAGGGGTGCTCTTTTGTTCCTGCTGGGTGAAAGATTTCTCAGGTTTCCCTTTGTTCTTCTTCTTACCACCATACTTTTGAGGTGAAGCTGATGAAACATAATTCACTTCTTCAATAACAGTAGAGGTGGATGTTTTGGTGGTGCCGTGACCAGCTTGTGTTGGAGATGGGGAAGAACCCTGGGGGTTCGATGAACCAACAGTTTGAGAGGAAGGCTGGGTGGTGAGGGATCCAATGATGCCATCATCTTGGGGTCCCTTAGGTGGTTTCGCGGGGTCAGAAGTGTTGCGGGGTGCGTCGGGAAGAATATCAAACAACGTGCCTGATTGAGCATAGACTAAGTCTAGCAAATGGGCACGAGCAACAACTTGTTCTTTAGTGACAGCGCCTCCCATGGAAACATCTCGTGCTATGGTAGGAATGAGAGACTTTGTAAACCAGTTAGCTAGGAGTTGATATGGACTAGAAGCCTTAATGAGACGTCATATCCTCCACCACTCATGTATATGATTTGAGATGTGAGTAGCGGTATTTTAACGGAGCGAGGTTAAAAGCTCTATACCAGTTTCGTATCGTATAGGTAGCTGGAAATGAGTCAAAAAAATAATAGCAAGAGAACCAAAATAAATAAAAGAATGGGGTGGTAACTCAATATACCACTTGGCAGCCAAACCAGTGAGAGTCCGTTGAAATAACCTAAGACAGAACGAGTCGTCCATCAAGGAGTTGGATGAACAACATAAGTGGTATGCCATCACGTGGTTTTTAGGATCCTCACCTGGCTTGCCATCAAATTTTGGGATATCTGATGGAAGTTTCACCAGAATGGGTGACCAATTAGTTCTGTGGTAAATGGGGTCGTTGGTTAAGCGAGATAGGTCAGGTAGATCCAAAGTAGCCAAAAAGGGAAGCTACGGATTAGGCTGCGAGTAATGATAGTACAGATAAGGTATGTAAGGACCAACGAGACCTGGTATCAACTGACCATAGGGTGTTTTAGGAGGAAACTGGCCATAGGGGTACGGGCTGCCCAGACCAAATGTAGGTCCGCCACCATACTAAGGTGGTCCATTACCATAATAAGGTGGCCCATTTCCATAAGGTGGGGGCCCACCTCCACTGTCGGGAGGGGGTGGGATGCCTCTGAATGGTGGGGGTCCACCACCACCGCCAAGGTAGGATGGACCGCCACCACCTTCTCTAGAAGGAGGTGGTGGTCCGCTACCACCTTCTCTAGAAGGAGGTGGTGGTCCGCTACCACCACCGGAATAGGACGAGCCCCCACCACCTCCACCAGGAGGGGGTGGTGGGACACCGCCACCTCCAGAGGGTTAAGAGCCTCCTCCACCACTTCCACCACCATTTCCACCAGGATGAGAAGGTCCTCCACCACCACCACCGGGGTGGGATGGTCCTCCACCACCACCACCGGGAGGGGGGGTGGTCCTCCACCACACCCACCAGGGGGGGTGGGCCATGATGACCGAAAGAAGGTGTTCCTTCGCCAGAAGGTAGAGGTCCGTCTCCTCCAGAGATGTTATGTGGGGGCCCACCACCTCCAATAAGAGGTGGGGGTGGACCAAACGGGGGTGGAAGGACTTGAGGGACTGTAAGTGGGGGTCCATGTTGTAAAACATTTTGCTGTCTCCATAGAGTGTAAGGATTGTTGGGGTAAGGTACCCCGTAGAGTGCGTTTCTGGGATTAAGTTGACCCGAAACATGGTTAGGATGACCTCGATACGATTGAATTGATGAAGGTTGAATTACGTTGGAAGGTCCCCCAACATGGGATAGTCCCGTAGTGGAAGGTCTGGGAGGCAAGGAATTTCCAATGGAAGGCCCGATGGGAACTCCTGTTGCAGTATTATGGTTAAGAGACGGGGGTTTCCCCCCAGCAACAACATGCTGACCACTAAGTAAAGGTTGACCCAACACTGGTTGGTGATCATTCGTCATAGGATTAACATTACTTGTAAAGAAGGTAGGGGGTAAAGAGTATCCTCCCCTCAAAGTTTAAGGTGGGGGGGGAGTAGGTAACATACCCGTGGTGACCACAGGTGTGTTGGACAGTTGTGCTTCAACAGGTACTAAAATGGTCTCCTATCTAGCGGATGCATGTGTAGGAACGAATGGTCAACCAGTTTTAGCTGTGGTCGCATGTTGCGTGGATGATTCCGGTGACTCAAAAGATAAGACACGACTTGGGATAGGATCGCATGGGGGCTTCACTCAATAAACCGCTATCATAGCACGTTCGTTTGTGGCATATGAAACAATACCCCTAATTTCACTAAATATTGGAAAATACCTTCCAAAATCGTTTTTTTAACCCCCTCCCAATATGCCTTCCCAATTTAAAAAAAACCCTATTTTCACTAGATATTGTATGTATCAATTTTTTCATTAACATTTTTAATACCCCTTTATATTTCTACCAAGTATATTGATATGATACCCCTCTTATGACCCCACATGCATTCTACAATGCACCTTGCTTCTTTCGATGTATATTGTGGATGCACATTACTTCATCCACAATGCAATTAATCAACCACATATCATTATGATTTGCAACATCTAATGGTCTAATGAAGAGATATGAGATCACTTCTTGTATGTCACTAGAGCCAATGCACATAGTACAACATTTAGATTGCATGTTACAGTTCCCCAATCGCTGACTAAGCTTGTTGTGGGCTAGGTATCTAAGCCCCCAGGGCCTATAACAAGCTCTATGAGGCCGACTAAATCTCCCAAGGCCTGTAATAGGCACGAGTGGTTGGGTATCCAATCCCCCAAGTCTTATCGAGGGCCTATACAGGCCCTGGAGGCTTAGAGCATTCCAAGGCTATTGGTAACAATTGGCTGAGTGCTATTGGTAACAATTAGCTGTCAATGACCATTGTCTCTTGACTATGATCGACTGGAAACCCACTTCACCACGAAACCCCCTGGCGTCAAGCATGCCTCAAGACACAATTTCCCTGCATACTGGTAAGCCCGAGCCTTGCCTCAACCCGATTTCTCATCCAGCTGTGATCCCTCCATCTCCATTTGGCGCATATTTGTCAGCCCACCCATATTAAAAAGATCACAAAGTATTTTTGTATTGTTACATTAAATAAAAAAATCCTTTGCCCCTTAATATATAAGCAATATATTTTTAGGTTTTCATGAATATTTAATAGCGCAATATGAATGAACATGGTATTATATTGCCTTATAGTGAAGCCCCCGTGTAGGATCGTCGATCCTTAGTTGAAAACTTTGTCTTCGAACTTATTCACCCATAGCACGCAAATGAGTTGGTTGCTCATGGTAAGGTGCTAAGTGATTGTCGGGATTAGCCCAACTGGGCGGGGATGCAATGGCAAAATGGGCCACTAGGTGGCCTAGAGAAGATGTCCAATAAGCTGCTGAAGGACTAGCGGCTACTGTAGGGTCGTCCTGGGGTTTATTTATCCATTCCAATGATCAAGTCTCTCCCGATGCAATGGGTGGTAAGTCTTGTGAAGTGGGGATTTGTGCTTCTTCACTTTGCGGGTGGTGAGAAACAGGTGAATCTGGAGGGGTATGAGGAAACAAAAGTCCTCCAACATTCAAAGTGGGGTTTTCCACTTCATGTGACCCGACTGTGGCTTGTGGATCCATCTTAACCCTCGAAATTACCTCCTGGTTAAGGGGATATTCGAGTGGAAAATTCTGAATCCTGTGAGACCTTCTCCAAGGAAAGTCATCCAGAGTGGCTGAAACAAAACGTTTCTCCTAAGGCAAGCTAGGCGAAAGAAAATCAGACCAGAAAAACCTTACACAAACTAAGGCCACAAGCAAACTTATGTTATAAGAGTGGATTCAAAGGTCTGGAACCTCACGGGATTGTCAAGGCTTTGCAACTCGCGATATACTCCAGGGTCCAACAGTTAAACTCAACCCAATTTTTCAGAGCACTAACCAAGGAGGATTAGGACCGTACCCTTGACCGTATAACCTGACTACCTGATGTTATGTGCGTAGTATCTCCCTGAGTGCTGTTCTTGGTGTATTGCTCCACCAAGACGGCCAAAAGGTTAACTCAGTTGGTTTCAAGAATCCTAAGGGTGTCTTCCGATATACGCAAGGTACGTGGGAGCTCAAATCTGTAGTGGTGTTGTCTAATGTACAACCGTTCGACAAGAGACCTTCCGATATACTACAGAGTACGTGATACACCCTTCAATATATGCCAAGTACGTGTGGTACTTGGTGGGTACGTGAAGGAGATCGATATACCGATAAGTACGTGGAATACTACAATACCCCCGGGATACAGTGCTAGAAAATAACGATAGCTGCCACACTTAACGACGCTAGAACACGTCCCTAACTTACACACAAGTTACTAAAAATTTTACCCTAGTTCTACCGTTAATTTTATCTAGATGGTTAGGTGAATGCATGAGGTGAGTACATAATCGTAAACATAATGCAAGCCCTAACTACATGCAAAAAATACACTCTTATTTTGATGAACTCTATGTATGGGAGGGAGAAGTTTCTTTTTCTTTCCAACAATTTTACCAAAACAATGCAATGCAACACAATCCCAAATCTACGAAAAATGACAATGAAGCATTCTTTTCTTTTTCAACGAAATGCAAAAACATTTGACACAACAATACTAAGCCAAATCAACACATGTTTTTTCTTTTTCTTTTGTCTTTTCAAAATGAAAATGATGTTAAGTGATGAAAAGAGAGGATTCCTAAGTAGAATATGCAAGCTTTTCACTTTCACTATGATGGCTTAAAAGCATAGCAATCAAAAGATACAATGCGACTTTTCCAAGCATGGAACTACTTTTGCAAAACTTGATATCTATCCGAGTTTTTTGAGAAGATGAGCAACTCATAATTCATGAAAAACACAAATAATGCAATTTTCTTTCAATTTTTCCAAAAGATCTACAATGAGACATTCCAATGCATATGCAATTCTTCAAATGAGCTTGAGAAATGATGGGAAAGAAGCACTTTTAAATTTTTCAATGGATGCACCAAACGATATTTTGATAACAACAATTCCTTTTAAACACAAATATTGAAATGAAAAGATTACTTGTAGCACTTCAATAACTAAGAAAATATCCAAGAGAAGATGAGCACTCAATGGACTGAAAGTACACACAAACACTCAAATTCAAATAGTAACAAGTAGCACTAAAGCAAGCAAAGCTCAACAATGAATGTAAATGAGATCTGGAAAACAATCCAATACAATGATCAGATCTGGAAAGGAGAGGAGGGAATGCAAGGGTGAGTGGATGTAGGTGGGGGAGACAAGAGTGTCCACCACTACCAAATCTCATACTTGTCCAAGATGGAACCCAAAACAACTCTACACAAAACCAGACTACTCAGTCACACAAATCAGAACAGGGCCTCTGACTGGATCTTCAGTACAGAGGGAGTTTGCACACAAACCATAACTCAAATCAGGAATGGAGAAGGGGCGCCTGCATAGCAAAAATGACAGATCGGCGCACTCTGTGTTTTTACACAGTGCGACGTCGTAGTTCAGCAATGCGTGAAATGCGACGGTGTCACAAACTACCAATGGAAGGGTTGCGGCGACTGACTAACAGGCAGAGAACAAAGATAAAAAATGACACAGTGTCGATATGTGTATGCTAACCAGGTGCAATAGGCGAGATCTCAGTTCAAAAATGGGCCAAAACTCCAAGTAATGAGCAATGAACTGGTTATAAAATGAAAAGTACAAACTCAAAGGAAGGTAATCAAACTCTTCAAAGTGAAGATCCGATGGTGAAACAAGCTTAGGAGGATAATGACAAATGAAAGAGGCTTCTAACAAGAAATCAACTGAAAAGCAACATTCAAATTGACAACTACAAAGAAATGTTCTTCCCCAGTATGGTCGCCAGATTTGTTTGACGGACAATCCACTCGAGCGGATGTGAGCTAGATCTCCCTAGCTCAAAGTGAGTCTAGAACAAATAGTATAGACTATAAGCTACTCTCCTAGATATAATTAAGGATCAGGTCACTATATGTCTTACCTTAAAATTGTAGTCCTTTCTCCTAGATGTTGTTCCACGTCCCACGGTCGTCAGATCTCAGCTACAAGACCTATCAAGATACAGAACAATGCAAACAAGTAAAGAGCATCTATACAATAATAGATCTAAGTAAATAGTTAAGCAGGTAAACTATGCAATACTATCAACACAACAATATTGGTGGAAAGTGTTTATATTACTGTAAATAGGGAAAGTACATAGAAGAATAGGATACAACCAAGACTTAATGTAGCATTCCTTCTCCATCCAAGCCAAATGCCATATCCTCCCAAGGAAGTGTGAGTCTCTCAATGGAGGAGTTGGAGACCTCTCAAGAATGATTTCACTAGCATGTAGACACTATAGACTTCCTCCTTTTGGAGAGGGGTAGAGATTCACTTATAAAGGACTAAGGGGATAGGGTATGGATAGGATAGGTTGAGACATGATAGGATGTAATGTCCCTTGTTAGTAATTTATTAAAATGGCAATTTTTCACTTTTTTCCCTAGTTAGACCTTTGACTAGTTTTGAGGTCTAGGTCCCCAAATTGCTCCAATTGCTCCCAAATATTCTGAGAAGGTATATGGATGATGTTAGAACATAAATATGTGTTTCAGGGATGCTTTTGGACCTTTAAAATACTTCTGCAAATCCTCTTTCAATTCTAGCCAATGTAGGGAATTTTACTAGTAATTTCCCTTTGACTAGTATTGGTCTCTAGGTCTCAAATTGACTCCAAATGCCTTCAAATATTCAAGGAAGGTGTATGAATGATATTAGGAATTTAATATGATGTTCAGGGATGATATATGGACACCAAAATACCTTTTCAAACTCTCTTAATATTCTGGACCAAGTATGCAATTTTACTAGTAATTTGGGGTTCAAATCCCCCTGGGATAAGTACTGAAAATGGTTTCCCAAATGCCTCTAAACCCACTCAAATTTATGAAAATAGGTAGGGAATGTATTAAGGTCTCATGTGCACCATTAATTTATTATTATATCTGTTCCAACCCACTCCCATTCAGCTGCAAAAATCACCCATTCGACCTTTGGGGAAATGACACTATTTCTTCTCCCAATGCAATTAAACTGAGTAAAGATACTTCAAATCCTCAAGTACAGTACATGAAACTTGTAAAATAAATCCATGGAATTATATTAATCATAAATTTATCATAGAATAATCCATTCATTCGAAATCATCAACATTACATTGGTTCATAACAAGGTAGTGGGGAAATGGCACTGTTCTTTCATTAAAAATGAGATTTACACATTTCTACTTGGAATTTTGACCTGAAAATTTTTGGATATGAAAAAAAGAGTATTTAATACATATTAAAAAATAAATTGGGCATTATAATCTCCCCCAAAGAGTACAATATCTCACCAAAAATTCCCTCCCTTAAGGATCAAGAATATGCCATCAAAACTGGAAATGGTTGAAGGAGTGAGCTGCAATAGAAGAAACCATGAGCTTCCCTGTAGCTTACACCTACAAATAAAGACTCCATTAAATCTCCAAATGAAAGTTCTGAATGGCCTTTCCAATTACCAACATGGATGGGAATCTTTCACCCTCGAAATTGGCTAAGGCAAGAAACTAGTCATCCACTAGCTCTCCCTCTTCACAAATGCAATTGCAAATTTCTCAAATGATCAAAAGATGGTTTAATTCTTTGTTCTTGAAATTTATAAAGTTCTAATGTCATCCATGGGTCGAATTCCTTCCAAGAAACTCATGCCAACTCAATTTGGGAAGAGATTCCAAAGGACACCACTTGTACAACAATTCCTAGTCTCCCACTTCCACCAAATCACATGTGGAAGCATCTTAGCTACCCTAACACCCTTGAGCGCCCTCTTGGAGTCTATTTTTATCCCTGACATGTCATATGTCATCCTTCAGGTATGATTTGTGTCATAGGTGTCATAGCATCTTCATCATTGTTGTCATAGAGCTAGGGAATCTAGCCCAAGTGTCTCACTAGCTCCAAATTGCCTCTTCCTCTTCCGTGGGAGTTACTCTTCCTCTATATTTCGACCTCATTGACTCATGCCAAGTATTATTGACCTTATAACTCATCCCAAGAACATTAGGCTTCCCATGGATTCGAAATTGGAAGAAGAGGATGCCATGTGGCACATAAATTCTAGCTTGTGTGGGTCCCACTTCCTCCATGTGTCTTCATGATCAAATGCCACTTTGATTTTCACTTGTATATATTTATTTATCTCCTTTATTAAATATTTATGCCATCTTAATGTCCCAACATCATTTATTTTCTCCATTATTCCAAATCCCAAAGCTTCCACCCCAAACCTACGAAACTAGTAATTTTCCTCCTTGGCAATTATTTGACCCTTAACATCAATTTGACAAACTCTAATGAATATGGCCAAAGTGATTAGGACATTGTGACCCAATGCCATTGTGACATGACATAAGAGAGAGATAGGGGATCCTTCCAAGAGGTTAGGAACCGAGTGCCAACTCTCCCAATAGGTTAGGGATAAGGATCCAAGTCAGCAGGCTTCGAGAATGAGCTCGAAGAAGCTATTTTTGCCCATTAACTGACTTCGTCGCACCTTGCAAGAGAGAAAGATGTGACTTCGCAGGTTGCATGAGTGCAGCCTGTGACGACCTCTCAAAACCCAGCATAAATAGAATGACATCTGTTCCAAGTTAATGACTTAGTCTATGGTACTTTAGGGATGTATACATTGAGTCTCTTGATGGTAAGATTTTTGGTGTAACTACCCCTCTATGCAATTCATATTGCACATCCTGAGCATAGAGAAAGCATTGCATGCATTCTAGATAAGGAACCATCATTATTTCTTAGTTCCCTGCTCGATCTCGTGACCTTCTCCCAACGAAATGCTACGGGGTCGTCAATCCTTCTCAGTCTCTGTTCGTTCTACAGCTCTAACAAGCCTGTAATATATTTCTTTGGCCCAAGCAGCCCTAGTTCTGCAACCTTGGGATCTGATACCATCTGTCACGTCCCCGGTCACCTTGGTTCCCTTTGGAGGCGATGGGGGATACCCTTAGAAACAACCTGTTAATTTTTTATTTTGTTTTAAACTATGAACTTTTTCACAACTGCAACAACTTCAGTCTGCAATCTGCAATCCTTAATCCACAAGCCACAAGTCGGGTTCGGAAAGTCGGCACCCCAACGCACAATTTCGAAGAAATCAATATGCAATCCATAATCTGCAGCTTGGGAGTCGAAAAGTCGGAACAACAATTCGCAACTTCGAAGATTTATGCCCCCCCATTCCTCAATCTGAAATGCAGGAGTCGGAAAGTCGGAACACCAAATACACCGCTTCGAATATTTATGCCTCTGAATTCCACAATTCGTGATCTGTGATGTGGGAAGCAGAAGTCGGAACCCCAAGTTCCCAAATTCAGGAAAATTACTCGTCCAACTTTCGCACTCCGCAATCCGACTTGCGGGAGTCGGAAGTCAGAACTCCAGATTCCCAACCCCGGGAAAATTACTGCTCTGAATTCCGCACTCTGCAATCTGGCTTGTGGGAGTTGGAAGTCGGAACACCAAGTTCCCAACTACGGGAAAATTACTTCTCTGACTTCTGCACTCCATAATCCATCTTGTGGGCGTCGGAAGTCAGAAATCCAGATTTCCAACCTCGGGAAAATTACTCCTCCGACTTCTGCACTCCATAATCCGACTTGCGGGAGTCAGAAGTCGTAACCCCAAGTTCCAAACTACAGGAAAATTACTCCTCCAACTTCCACACTCCAAAATCCAGCTTGCGGGAGTCAGAAGTCGGAACTCCAGATTCCCAACCTTGGGCAAATTACTCCTCTAACTTTTGCACTCCGTAATCCGGCTTGCAGGAGTCGGAAGTCAGAACACCAGTTCCCAATTCCGGGAAAATTACTCCCCCGACTTTCGCACTCCGCAATCTGGCTTGCGGGAGTTGGAATTCAGAACTCCAATGCACCACACCGAGAAATCACATATGCGACTTCCGAAATACGCAATCCGCACTGCAGGTTCGGAAAGTCGGAAGTTGGCCAAATACCCTTGTTACTGCCAACTTCTCAGATTGATAACTTCGTCATCCTAAGTCCATTTTTGGAAAACTTGGTACTGTTGGAAATCTCTCGGCGAGCCCTATGCAACTACATGATCCTCAACCACACCTAAGGATTCTTAATTTTTGTTGTGGGGAAAAACGCACCTATAGTTTAGGGGAGAAACTACCAACTTACGGTGATAAAGATAGACTTACAAGCATTCTGCAAGTACAACAAATAAATGAAGAGATTAAGGTTTAGAGATGTAGGCACCTCATTCAGAAGGTTGATCCTAGCTTTGCCTCTCTCGCTCTTCAATGCTTATCCAGTGTCGCAATGCCCAGACGTGCAAAACAACTTGATACCTTTCTCAAACACATTTGACTACATATATAAGATTGATATTCATAATAGAAGAAGACATCAGATTATAAACAAACTGTAATAAAATCTAACACACATTAATAGGTCATATTTGGAAAGAGAAGAACGTCTGATCTTTATTGATGAATGAAAGAAAGTACATAAAGTTATACCTTCTTTCAAGCTTGGCACTTTACAAAACCTAGATTCAAGGTCTCCTGCTTCCGTTCTCCAAGGATTCCAGCCTCTAATCAACTGTGCTAGGGTTTACCAAAACTAAAGCACAAGAGAGGGGGATGAGGGTCTCCATTCCTCCAGCATAACTTTGTAATTGGGCTTGGTCCCTTCACATGGCCCTTCTACCCTCCTTATATAATCAGTGAGGAAGAGGAAAAGAAGTTATAACCGCTCAAGAGGTTTCGCAACCAACTTAACTTACTCGAATTTCGAGATTTTGACCAAAACAGGAGTGCACTTTACTCTATAGTAGACAAAGTAGCGTACATATGGAGTTGAGCACTACTATTTCAACAGTGGATTCACGCTCAGTAGGGTTTGAGCACTACTATTGTACACTAGAGTAGGGTACACACGCTACTATCATGCCTGTGTACCAGTGCTCATGTTAAAAAATGGCCAAAAACAGGCTTTTCTGCTCATTTTCAGGAGATGGTTTGGTCTGGAAAAATGTTCCTAAGGGTCATATACATCAAATGGGTCAAGAGTGAGGTAATTTCAACCATTTTTAGTGTCCCAAATGAATCCTCCATCCACAAATGTCCTGTTGTGTGGCTGAACTTGATCTCAAGAAATGTCGTCATGCGACTAAGGGAAGCAAGTGTCGTCACGGACGGAGAGGTGTCATTTCAAGCTATAACAATTTCCTTATTTCAATCTAAAATGTGGTCACAAAATTCATCAAGGCCTCTTTACAACTGTGTAAGGGACTCTTATACTACTCTGTCATGGCCCCTCCCTTCATCTGACCCACAGAAGGGGCATGAGCACAACAGGGGATGCTTTTTTCTTCCCCAAAGTTATGACTAGCATTCTTAACATTTTGGTCCTTTACAAAACTTATCCCTATTCATCAATGAATAGATTCATGGCAATTAAAACTCATTGGTGTAGATTCATACTCAATTTAAACATAGCAGAATGAAACATCATCCACACACAATTGCATCATGCATTCAGCATATCAATAATAGTCATCAATTAGTTAAATCATTGCAGAGATAAAACACATAGAATACTTACTCTTAACATGAAGTCAGCAAGCAACTGGCTATGGACTGCAACGTTCCAACCCAACAATAGGTCTCTTCCTAGCCTGTATTCTTTCAGCACTCAAAGACCACCCCTGAGATGGGGCTATGTATCCACTAAGGAGGAACTACTCAGGTCCAGTCACAACCTTAGGCACAGTCAATCAGAGTCATCCAGCACACAAATGGCTCTGTCAAGCAAGTGGGAAGACAATGAAAGGTTTTCTAAGTCAATGAGCTCAACCACAGAGATACATGCATATCCAATTGGCCTCAAACAGTGCAGGAACCCCCATCACCTCCACTCTCAACCTAAGTAAGGTACCCTTCTTTGTTGTACAATCCCTCAAGCACCCCTTTCCCTCAACGTTGACCTAGGAAGGTATGGCTGGTCTCGACTGCTAAACCATGGATGAATGAGCCTTCACTGGATATAATAAGAATTCTAACCCCCCCGGTCACTTTTCCATTGCAATCCACTCTTGGATCTTCCTCAACGCTACGGCTGAATGCTCAGTCCCGCAACTGGGATTTTAGCTAACAAAAATGGGTTCTCCTATGGAGTTCTGGGCATATCCCGCTCTCATATTCTCCCATGGTTTAGGTATATGGACCCCCTATCAGATTTCACTTCCCACACCAATTTTTTGAGCGATCTTGGCACTCCAAAACATGGCTTCTCTCCAAGGTGCTATTTCTAGTTCTACCTCCGTGCTGGGCCTGCGTCCTCCCTCTAAAATCCTTCCTAGATCCTCTCCATGGAATGGGGATGAGGGAAACGAATTTCCATGAGATGGAGTGGCTTATGGGATAAGCAAAACAGATCCCATACACTACCTTACGAATTTCAGGACTGCCCATACTCCATCACTCTCATGGACTGATTTCTCACCCACCTCGTTACAACATAATTAAATGACAACTAGGATAGTCAAAGGGGTTCTCAAGATGACATATGGAATCCTAGGTTTCAATCCCACAACCCCTTCACCTCTCCCTAGTGGATACACATAGCCCCCTCATTTAGTTGCATTCATAGCCAACTCCTTGGTGTTTTATTTGCATTACAATTATTTTCATGCTTTTATAATTTCTCCATGGCTTACTAGCACATGGATAGCACCACATAAAACACCAACCCTTCAAGGCTGAGCATTCACTAGCGGGGCCTTGGCCTCATTAAGGGAGTGTTGAGGTCTAAAATGGGCCTCCTAAGGGAAATAATAAAATAAGAGTTCTAAATTTTAGAGAGGAAAACAAAAGTATTTTTTCTTATCATATTTTTGACATATCTCCTTAACGATTTACCCAAATTTGAAGTTTGGGCACTCGTTGGATGCGGATTTTACTTCTGCAACCAACCCAAACCCACACTGCATACTTCTAAGGCACCCACAACATGAAAAAATGAAAATTTAAATAAAAGAACGTACTTGTTGGATGTGTATTTTAATTCCGCATTACACCCATACCCAGACTGCATACTTCTGAGGCACCCACGACATGAAAAAATGAAAATTTCAATAAAAAACATATATTAAAATACATTTTTATTAAATTTTTCATTTTTTCATGTCGTGGGTGCCTCAGAAGTATGTTGTGTGGGTATGGGTTGGATGCAGAATTAAAATCCGCATCCAACGAGTTCCCAAACTTGAAATTTGGATAAATCGTTAAGGAGATATGTCAAAAATACAATAAGCAAAAGTAGTTTTTTCATTTTCCCTCTAATTTGTTTTAAAAATTTTACCCTTATGGTTGACATCATCAGCTTGAATCCTATTGGTTCTTATACAGTGATTTTTTATGGTTCATTATTTGGTTTGAGCCCCATTTTTTACCTCAAAACTCCGCTAATGTGAGCTCCACGCTAGGAATCATACATCACATATATACAATATTTTCATTAAAAGCCGATATATCCTAAGGGTCAAAATGGGGGTATTACATGCACTTAAAGCTATGAAGAATATGCTAGTAAAGAGTTCGCTCAAGTACAACTCAAGGGAACATTTGCTTGTAGATAACTCCTTTTTTCTATTGGTTTGTGTTTGCAATTGCTTCCAAGTCTTTGGAGTGGATGCATATGTAGGGACTTTTGCTTTTCCTGGGGATTTTGACAAATGAATTCTCTTGCTTTGTAATAGCTTTCAAGAGCTATCTAGTTCTGCATTGTCTATGCTATTGCAAAAGAACAAGTACATGGTTTATGCATTCATGAATCGAGTTTCAAGAGGTCTTCTCATGGATCTATTCATGGATCTGTAATAGGTTTATGCATCTGAAATTGTAGGGGGGTATCCATCAAGGGTTTGTTATGCTTCTTGATTTATGTGTTGCCAAAATTGCTTTTGTGGTTTCTGTCTGTCTATGTGCAATTAGCTATCCATATTTATTGTATGTAGCACATGTGTTCCTCTGTTGTGTTTTCTTTCTCTTGTGTTTATTATCCATTGGTTGAATCTAACATAAACAAGCAGACACATGGAAATAAACAACAAACACATTACTAGCATCTAGTTTGTGATAGGAAGATAGTCTTCATGTTGTCCTGCAAGCTCATGGATTGTTTTGCTTGCAGAATTTTGTTTATGTTGTTGGGATTGTTTATTTGATTTTATCCATGTCCTTTTGAACACTACAATAATTTACCCTTTTAGGGGCGGTTTTGGATTTGAGGCGATCTTGCTAAAAGCACCCCCAAATGTTTTTTTAGGGCCTTAGGGGTGGTTCTTAAACTCCCGCAAAAGTCATGAGAGTTGGACCTTTGGGGGAGGTTTGAATTTTTTTTGGGGTCTAACAGGATGTCCCCTCAATTTATTTTTGAGGCCATCTTTTAGAACACCCTCCCTGAAATTCATGAGAATTGGACTTTTGGAGGTGCTTTTTAGACAATCACCCCCAAAAGTCCAATTCTTATGATTTTTTTTTTTTTTAAAGTCATGAGAATTGGGATTTAGGGGGCAGTGTCTAAAAAATTCCCCTAGAAGTCCAATTCTCATGATTTTTTTTTTTATTTTTTTTTTGGGGGGGGGGCGTTTAAAAAGAGCACACCTAAATGTATTTTGCAAGGTGGTATTTAGAAACCCTCCCCCAAAAATAGTCATGAGAATTGGGATTTTAGGGGCCGTTTTTAGAAAACCATCCCTCAAACTCTAATTCCCATGACTTTTGGGGGATGTTTAGAAAGATGAGCCCTAAATATATTTTTCAAGGCGTTTTTTGACCCCCCCGGAAAGTCATGAGAATTGGACTTTTGGGGGAAATTTTTTGACAACCACCCCTAAAGGTCATGATAATTTAACTTTTGGATGTGGTTTTTTAACAACCACCTCTAAAATTCAATTCTCATGATGATGACAATGATGACTATGACAATGGTGATGACACTGAAAACAACAATAATGATGAAAACCCAATGATGATGGTGACAATGATGATGAAAATGATGATGATGATGATGATGGTGATGGTGATGGTGATGGTGATGATGATGGTGATGACGATGATGATGATCATGATAACGAAACCAATGATGATAATGACGATGATGATGATGATGGTTATGATGATGACAGTGGTGATGATGAGGATGATAATGATGACAATGCCAATGATAATGTCGAGATGATGAGGAATAGGATGGTGATGATAAAAATGATGATGATTATATGAAGACAACGATGATGATGATGAAAATACTGATGATGATGATGATGATGTTGAAATATTGTAACTTCGAAGAATATTTTATTTTATTATTGTAATTTGTTCCAAGATGTTTTATTCCTCCGTCGGGATGTTATTATTGTATTTGGTCATCATAGAGTCATGAGGTAAAATATCATTTGTAATTCGAGTCGATAGAACCCTCCAAAAAGTAATATTATATTGTTTTGAGTCTTCCTAGGTAAGTCGGCCTAGTTAAATTTGTTGGGGCCGACCTAGTTAGTGAAAAAGTCAAGTGGAAGATAAAGTATAAATATGAGTGATGTGCTCCTCATTTGGACACACACACACACACACACACTTGTGTAATTCACATAGGAGATATATATATATATATATATATATATATATATCTGCAAGGATAAGGAGTACTTGTTTGGGGTTTTGTCTTTGTACTTTTGATCATCTATATTGATGAATTTTTGTTGGGTTTTCTTCCCCTAGAGGGTTTCCCAGGATAAATATGTGTCTATCTTGTGATTGTGTTTCTTTCAGTGATCATGTATATGCTATTTTTGTGAAATTGAATTGAATATTGATGTTATCTATCTTAGCATATTGAATCTTAACATGGTATCAGAGCTAGCATGAAAAGGACAACTTTCACAAGGTAAAACTTTCTCTCTTCTCCCTCCGACAAGAAATTAGGATTTCTGTCAAAGTTGGAATTTTGGAAATATGATTGCATAGAAAGTGTTAAATTTTGAGCATTAATTCACAATACTCTAGGATCTTTACTGAGAGAATAACATATATAGTATATCAATGCATGAAAATCATAATAAGTATAACAAGCATCACAAGAATCAAAAGCATAAGAGACAAGAGACACAGAGTTTCCGTGGGGAAAACCCTAAGGTGAAAAACCCCACAACTTCCTCAGAGATAGAGAGAGCAATGGCTCAACCAAAGTACAACCAAAATACACTAAGATAGTCTCCTAGTAGCAGATGATCCTCCTCCTCACTAGTGCACCACTTTTTGAGTGAGAGAGATGTACTTTTCCGAATGATCTAAATAGAGATCACCTGATCTCTATTTATACTAACCTGTTTTCCCAGTGACCTTATGGGGCCGACTTGTCTAGCTAGGTACATCCACATTATAATATATATTTCAGGGTTGACCCCACACATGGTGGTCTAATAACCCATCAGCAAGTACACACACTTGTGACACTTGTCAATCCACATGACGACACTTCCTTATAGAGGAATAACACATCTCTTATAAGGGTACAATAAATATATATAAAATACACAGATGAAATACATTCCGAAGTTACATATACATCAACAATCCCTCTTAACTAGGAAGGTATTTCTCGACACAGATATGCTAGACAAGTCTTCTTCTCAGGATCATCATCATCGATGCATCGTCATCGTCATCGTCACTGCTGCTGCTATCTCAACCAATCTCTGAATCTACTCGTCATAGGAAGTTTTACAGAGCCAATCCTTTTTCATACTGGATGTAGGCTCACCACCTGTAGGTCTTCATCATCACTGACCATACTGTGGAATTCTCAGGACTTATTACGTGCGTCACAAAACCTGGCTGTAGCATCCCAGGCTATTACGAGCACACAACTCTACCTGTAGGATCTCCCAGGAGCACATTACATGTGACCCATCACAAAACCTGGCTGAAGCATCCCAGGCTGTTACAAGCACATAGCTCTACTTGTCGGATCTCCCAGGAGCACATTACATGTGATCTCACCATAAAACCTGGCTGAAGCATCCCAGGCTGTTACGAGCACACAGCTCTACCTGTCGGATCTCCCAGGAACACATTACATGTGGTCCACCACAAAACCTGGCTAAAGCATCTGAGGCCTTTTTCATCCTGTCTAGATCTCCCAGGAGCAAATTACATGTGGTCAAGGAAAAACCTGGCTGAAGCATCCGAGGCCTTTTTCATCCTGTCCAAATCTCCCAGGAGCAAATTACATGCCATAGGACAAAACCTCGCAAGAGCATCTCAGGATGTTACGGGTACACAACTCCAACCTGAAGATCTCCTAGGGCGCAAATTACATGTCCTCCTAGAGCAATGTCTCGAAAGAGCATCCCAGGCTGTTATGGGTATGCAACTCCGACCTATAGGATCTCCCAGACATGCTCATCTGCACAACCTGATCTACGACCACAAAGTATCATCTGATACTCATCATACATCATCCTGATGTACACATGATCATCCTGATCATCATCACTGCAACATCCTGCTGCATGTCATCTGGAGAAGCTCGTCATCCACGATTACCCTGATCATGCAATGCATCCATCTGATGCACACCAAGTATCTACCTGATACATATCATCATACATAGTGTATCCAGCTGATACATATACAGATACATGGTCCAATCATCCAACATGATGCATATACAAAATACATACAAATGATCCAACCGATCATATCCAACATCCAACATGATGCGTACATACATATAAATGATCCAATTGATCATATCCAGCATCCAACATGATGCGTACATACATATACATATAAATGATCCAACTGATCATACAAAGCAGAAACTAGAACATCATCCTGATGCTCATCATCCAGCGCTTACATCCATAGCCATGTGAAGGATCCTCCTTCCAACATGCTTGGAATGGCTTCAGCAAATGTGTCCATCACTTCTTCCTCGAAGTGTCCTCGATCTGAATAACACCAAGCCTCTCCCTGAAGTACTCGAACTTCATCCTGGCTAGTGGCTTCGTAAGCACATCTGCAATCTGCTCGTCCGTCGCAACATACAGGAGCTTCACAGCTCCTCTCTGCACCATATCCCTAATATAGTGATATTTGATCTCTATGTGTTTCGACCTGTCATGAAACATTGGATTCTCGGACAGCTTCACACAACTCTGGTTATCACAGAAGATACCAGTAGCATCCAACGAGAGATCAAATAACTCAGACAGTAGCTTCCATAGCCATACTGCCTCACAACTAGTTGAACAGGCTGCAACATACTCTGCCTCAGCTGTACTCAGTGCTACGCAGGACTGCTTCCTGCTAAACCAAGAGATCACACCTGATCCCATACTGAAGCAGCACCCAGATGTGCTCTTCCTATCTGCAGCATTGCCAGCCCAATCTGAATCAACATAACCCTGCAAGTTAAACTTTTGATTCGCTTCATACTTGAGCGCATAATCCACTATACCCTTCAGGTACCTCAGAACACGCTTTACAACAACCAGGTGAACACTCCTTGGATCCACCAAGAACTGGCTCAATGTGTTCACAGCAAAGCAAATGTCCAGTCTCGTGTTCATCAGGTACATCAAGGACCCAATCATCTGACGATACATAGAGACATCAACCGGCTCAGATGAAGCATCGCATAGAAGCTTCAGATTCGACGCCATAGGTGTGGCCATGGCCTTGCAATCCATCATCCTGAATCTCTTCAGGATATCTACTGTGTACTTCCCTTGACCAAGGAAGATCCCATCTGCACTCTGCCACACCTCCATACCTAGGAAATAATGCATCATTCCCAAATCTTTCATATCGAACTCAGCAGCAAGCTTCCTCTTAGTATCTGCAATCAATATGTCATCTCCTGTTACAAATAAGTCATCCACATACAGGAGTAGAACCACAGGATTCCCTTCTTCAACCTTGTAGTAAAGGTTGGAATCCGCTTTACTCTTGGTAAATCCCAAACTAGATAGGAAACTGTCCATCCTACCATACCAGGTTCTGGGAGCTTGTTTCAAGCCATACAAGGCTTTCTTTAATCTGCACACATATGACTCCTTGTCATGTATTTCGAAACCGAGTGGCTGCTCCACATATACTTCCTCTTCAACTACACCATTCAAGAAAGCAATCTTGACATCCATCTGGTGTATTTTCGATTTCATCACTGTAACCAGGGCAAGTACTGTTTTGATGGAAGTATACCTGGCTACAGGTGCAAAAGTTTCTTCATAATCTATTCCCTCTTTCTGAGAGAAGCCACGAGCTACGAATCTTGCCTTGTATTTCTCCACACTGCCATCTGCAGCATGCTTGATTTTGTAAATCCATTTGGAAGTCACAACAGACTCTTTTTTAGGTCTTGGGACAACATCCCAAACATCATTCTTCATTATTGATTGATATTCCTCAACCATGGCATCCTTCCATTCTTTCTTTTCCGCTGCTTCTTCATAACTGGAAGGCTCTTTGTTCATAATGTCACAGAGTAAAGCAACATAGCTGGTATGTGATCTAGTTCTCTTCTTTGCTCTATGTTCCTCTTCTGGAATGCCAAATATTTCTGCATCTTGAATGAGCTCTCTAGCCCATGCAGGTTTCCTGTTGTGAGAGTTATCCTCACGGGGTGGATCTATAGGTTCTTGCGGATCTTCAAACTCACGAACAACTTCTAGAACTGCTTCAGTCATGGTAGTGTCTTGAAATATAGTTTCCTTAGGTTCTTCATAAACTTCGATCGGTGCCTTCCTTGATTTGATGAATGCTGAGTTTTCATCAAATGTCACATCCCTACTGACATCAATCTTCTTGAACCCTGGAAAGTATATTCTGTAAGCCTTCGAGCTTTCACTGTAACCCACAATGATACCCTTCTTTCCTGATGGATCTAATTTGGTCCTCTTTTCCTTTGGGACATGAGTGAATACTGGACAACCAAATATTTTGAGATGGCTGACTTCAGGTTTCTTAACAGAAAAGACCTCTTCTGGTGTCTTGTTGTCCAATATCTTGTGGGGTGTGTTGGCCTGATTTTATGAATCAGAGCCAATAAGGAGGTTTTGTCCACACAATCAGCTTAGAGCAGCGTCCGGTATGTTTGGTTTAACAAAACCTCGCAGGTTATGGTCCTGCTACCAGCTAGTTTGTCTCTTAAGGAGAACTTAAAACCAGCAAAATCTAATCTATTCTAATGTTTATCCTACCTAAAAATCTACAAATGTCCTAAGGTTGCTTTCGTAAGGAAAGACTTCGATTTTTTTGGGAAATTTTCTAAATATGAAAACTTACTTATAGTATGCAGAATGATTTACAGTACTAAATCAATAATAAAATAAACTTTTAAAACTAATTAATCTATCTATCCTATTTAACTCTATCTCAGCTGAGAGCAAATTTGAAACTATATTAATTATTAATCAATAACAGAAAACTGAAGTATGCTCTAAATAAACATATTTAAATCATAACGAAAGTAAGATTTAACCTAAAACACACAGTTAAATTCCACTTCCAAAACTAATTAATAATTAACTATCAAGACAGTCATTTGAATTTTGAAATAATGCTCATTTAAAATTCACCGTTAACATACAAATGAAATTTTAAATAAACAGGAAAGTATATCATTAAAACTGATGTTTATAGTGAACACACTAATAAACAAAACCATAATGAAATATTTATTCAACAACTAACTTGAGATGATAAAGTGAGAAAAATATTTAAACATCAATATGTCACAGCACACAGAGTTCACGTATAAACAGAAGATAACAAACAGAAATATATGTATATATATATATAAATCCAAAAATGAAATACCAGTCACAGTATCATTCGCAGATATCAAGTATCATCCACATGAAAGCTTCAGCTTCAAGTTTGATGTAGTACTAGTAACAAAATATATTTCAATAAGTTTTCTTCACCACTCCATCCTGCAGAGAAATACAACGAATCTTCAGAAGACAAAGCTCTTCATCTCCATCGATCTGCCCGGTCTGGCAGCAGCATTTACAGAACAGAGAAAATAACACTTCCTTTGCTCTGTCACACGCGCCTCCTTCCTGGAAGTGTCTCTTCTTCTTTTTGAAACATAAAATTTACAAAAGGAAACAGAATTGAAGATCATAAAATATCCTCTCTTCTGCTAAGAAAACCCACCCCTTTCTGGCAGCAAAATTTGCTGTTTAAATAGCTAAAAATCTCCAACAGAAACTCTGCTAAATCTCGTAGCTGGCCGCACTTCTGAAAAACGTGTCCAGAGCACCCCAAAAATCTCCCAAACCGTTCACTTTTTCAGCAAATCCCTCTAGAGTCTAGTAAATGGGGATCTTCTGGAAAAAACCCATGTCCCGGAATTTATTAATTCATCTTCTTTTGCCCGCAGTTCGCTGTAGAAAATTGTTACTCAAAAACGACGGGAATCCGGCAATCTCTGATGCATTTATCTTTTCAATAGGACGGCATCATTTTGAAAACTCCTGTAACAAACCTGCACATTAAAATATGTATATTAAACACAGGTAAATGGTAAAAACAATAAGAATTTTCTCCCTAGATCGATCTGGTAACAATAATGATATAATTTTCCTTTGTATCTCCATCGCCCTCGATTTACTAATCTTTTTATGTTTCAAGTATCATCTTCACCTACACAAGAGTGAAAACATGTTATTATTCTATCCGAATAACAATAATCTTTTATTGCAATTGGAAATTGAGTAAGTGTAAAACTATGATAATATTTCCTGGACGGACTGAACAAAGATAAATAACATGATTGATAATGCAATAATATTGAGGTTCCTCCACATGCTTTGAAAGTTATTAATTGCGTCTAGCATTTTCTCCTTGGTTTAATAACTCGATTCTTTTTATTTTCAGCCAATGATCTACGTTTTGAAAAACTACGCGGTATCTTATATTACATCAAAAATTTTAACTGGAAGTTATATCAAAACTTAAATCGGCAGTTTGTTAACCACTTGTTTTAAGGCGTGAAGTAAGCATTGTAAGCGGATCTCTCTTTTATTTTGGTGTTGGTAATGCATGCAACCCTTGAATCTCAGCAATTTTAGTGATCTCGTAGAAGGATCTCTTCAATGTGATATTCCTTCCTCACAATCAGAGGAGAATTTTGCGTAAAGATTGACACAGCGACGAGACCATCCAACACAAGCTGGCGTCTTTTTTATGATAACAATTGAAGCGGTTGAGTGAGCTGGACTTAACCTTTGAATGTGATCCGTGACCTGATATAGCTGCATTTTCAACGGGATAGTGTTGCAATTTGGTGAAGATAATCGGCGAACTTGATAAAGTCGTTGACAATTTGACAATAAAATTTTAAATGTTGGGAAGCTTCTAGATTGAGTTATATTGTTTTATGGAGATTTTAAGATAATAGGGTAGAAACACGTTGTTCACTTTCCCTTATGAGCCGCATTACTCTATTTAGAGTCATCATAAAAATCGCGCCATAAGATAAAATTATTCAACGACTGTGTAAAGTATCATTTTTTTTTTATAAAATATAAATAGAAGTCACTCTATCTTTGACGTGGAAATTAATTTATAATATGAATATTATTTAATGGTATGTTATCCCTTCTATCACATGCACAATACATTTATCATAATTGTATTCCAGATTGCTAATCTGTTCAAAGAAAATGAGGCTCAAAAAGTTATAAAGAAATAAACTTTATGTGATGTAAAAGTTCATCGTTGCATTTTCTCATAATCTTTAATTTATACTTTCTTGTATTATATCCACATATAATATTTCAATGGTGACTTAAATCATGTCAATAATTTTAATCATAAAGGAGGGATCATAAAGTTAAGAAACCATAAGTTTATCTTTATATAAATATATATACATATAATTTCAAATGTAATTCAATTTTCTAGTAATAAGGTAACCTCTCATTAAAATGTTAATGAAGTAATTTGATAAAGTTTAGGAGTGTATAAAATTCATGTTATTTAAATATATATATACAAACAAATTTTAAAATAATAATACTTCTATAACTTTATCAAAATCATAATAAAATCACCTATAAGTAAGATTACTCTTATTTTCATTAAATGTTCTTGAAATTATTTATAAATTGCAAATCGAAAATGACAAGAATGTTGAATAGTTCATAAAATCTAGTTCTTTTAAAATAAGGCATACAATAAACTCAACTAAGGTCAAATGAGAGCATGCAATCATGATCTTGTAAGCAAAAAGGCCAAAAGGTCGATCAATGCAAATGTTGAGATCCACAAAATACTTATGTCATAAACACCAAGCCAAAGAGCAAGTGACATAAAAAATCAAGTATCCAAAGGAGATCATTAACGGCAAACCGGATCAAGGAAGCAAACCAAAAGTAAGTATTCATAAATTTTTAATGGGGTCCCTTTATTTTGTGCAAAAATTAAAGGGAGTTGTTGGGGTGCCAACAGGGTGTTCTGTTCTGCACATATACAGTTGTTCTAGCTGCTTCTGCCCATAGATGCATAGGTAGATCCTGGTCATGGAGCATTACTCTTGCTGCTTCCATGATTTTTCTGTTCTTCCTTTCTGCAACTCCATTCTGTTGTGGATTGTAAGGAGCAGTCAACTCCCTCTTAATCTCTGAATCACTACAAAGCTTCTTGAAGTCAACTGAGGTGAATTCTCCACCATTGTCGGATCTGAATGTTTTGATCTTCTTGTCAGTTTGATTCTCCATCAAGGTTTTGAATTCCTTAAACTTATCAAACACCTCATCTTTGTTCTTCAAGAAGTATACCCAAGTCTTTCTGGAGAAGTCATCAATAAATGAGACATAGTAAACATACCCACTTAGAGAACTGGATGACATAGGACCACATACATCTGAGTGGATGATTTCCAAGATGTCTTTTGCCTTGCTTTCACTGCTTGGGAAAGCCTTCTTAATGTTCTTACCTTTTGCACATCCTTTGCAAACACCTTCATGTTTGGTCTTGATTTCAGGAAGACCCTCTACAGCCTTGCTTGCAATTGGAAGTGCCCTATAGTGCATATGAGCAAGTCTTTTATGCCAAAGTTCACTTGGCTCCATGGATTCATGTACCATGGCATGTTCAGGTTGTCCCTTCAATTTGTACAAACCTCCCTCTTGCTCTCCAATCACTACTGCATCATCTATGTTCTTTCCCTTTGGCCACATTAGGACTTGGCCATCCACAAATGCAACCCTCATACCTTTTGCATCCAATGTAGATATGGAGAGTAAGTTCTTCTTGAGCCCAGGTACATAAAGAACTTCTTTCATCTTCAAAGATTTTCCAGAATCTAGGTTGTAGGAGGCTTCACCACTTCCTTTGATTGGGTATTGATAATCATCCCCAAGTTTCACCTTATGGGGTGATTCATGTTCAGATAGATTCACAAAAGATTCCTTAAACCCAGTCATGTGTTTGGAAGCCCCACTATCAATCAACCAATCATTACAACCATGGGAGATGGTACCTGTGAGAGCAGAGATCAGAACATACTCTTCTTCACTTGATGAGTTATCATCACTTTCTGCCCTAGCCTTCTTCTTGGGTGGTTCATCATCCTCGGCAGCATGAGCATGAAACCTTCTTTTGCTGCCCTTCTTCTTGTTGTTGGAGTTGTTGTTGTCCTTCTTGTTCTTGGGACAATTTATGGCAATATGTCCTTTCTCATTACAGGTGAAGCATATTGTTCTTTCTTTGAAGTGATGTGAAGATTTCTTGGAGTGAGATGGCTCTCTCTTGGACTTCCCTTTCTTGGTGTGAGCTGTGAGAGCTTGATCTTCATTCCCCATCTTTTCTTCTCATGCCACAAGCCTTGCTTCTTCTTGTGAGCATTCTTCCCGTAGTCTACTGAAGGAAATCAACTTCTTTCTTGCACAGATTCCTTGAATGAAGGAGTCCCATGACCTAGGTAAGCCATTCAGAGTGGTCATAACAAATTCACCATTCTCTACCATTTCATCCATTGCTTCTAGTTGTTCCTTGATCTAGGAGACTCTTGAAAAATAAGATTGAATGGTTTCTCCATTCTGAAACTTTACTCCTTTCAATTGGTTCCGCAGGGTCATCTTCCGATTTATGTTCTTCCCTTCAAATAGCTTGGTCAAAGAGTCAAACATCTCTTTGGGTGTCTTTAGAGAAGACACATGGGGTATGAGATGGTCTTTGATAGAATCAGCAATGATTCTCTTTGCCTTGACCAAGTTCTTCTTATGCAATACTTTAGCCTCTTCATCCTGTAGGATAGGGATGTCTTCTTTTATATATGAGTCCAACTCATTCTCTTCTAGGATTAACCCAATCCTATACTTCCAAGCTCGGAATTTATCTGCCCCTTCAAGCTTATCCTCAAGCTTGGTGTGGTGAGACATCTTAAAGACTACTTCAAATGGAAATAGAAAAGATTTAGGTCTTACCACTTGAAATGTTGAAAATTGGATCTGGTCCTGGATTAGGGTTTGTCGGAAAAACCCTAAAAATTCAAAATGTGAATTTCAAATTTCTGAAAGGATAGAAAGATGCGCCTTAATGAGATGATCAGCCTGGTGCATTCAGAATTTGAGATCAACAAAGCTTTACCCTTCAAATTTTTCTTTTTGTCCTCCCGAGTTCACTTCGGAGAGCCTTGAATTAGGGTTTGAGTTTCTCGGAGATCTACCCAGCCAAAAATCTCGATCGAAAGCTCTAAACTTCAATTTTTGCAAGGAGCTTCCAGCTATGTCTTCAAATTTCAGAAATTCCTATTTTTGTGGAAACCCTAAATTTTAGGGCCAAATCTGAAAATGCTCAGAATTGAATTCTGATTGGACAGATAGATGCACCTTGATGAGTAGAGTCAATCTACTATACTTCTTTTCCAAAATTTGTGGAGAGAAACCCAATAAACAAGAAACTCAAGTTTTCGTCACTGCAAAATGTCTTCTTCTCAGGTTAGCTCTGATACCATGTTAAATTTTGAGCATTAATTCACAATACTCTAGGACCTTTACTGAGAGAATAACATATACAGTATATCAATGCATGACAATCACAATAAGTATGACAAGCATCACAAGAATCAAAAGCATAAGAGACAAGAGACACAGAGTTTCCGTGGGGAAAACCCTAAGGTGAAAAACCCCATAACTTCCTCAGAGATAGAGAGAGCAATGGCTCAACCAAAGTACAACCAAAATACACTAAGATAGTCTCCTAGTAGCAGATGATCCTCCTCCTCACTAGTGCGCCACTTTCTGAGTGAGAGAGATGTACTTTTCTGAATGATCTAAATAGAGATCACCTGATCTCTATTTATACTAACCTGTTTGCCCAGTGACCTTATGGGGTCGACTTGTCTGGATAGGTACATCCACATTATAATATATATTTCAGGGTCGACCCCACACATGGTGGTCTAATAACCCATCAGCAAGTACACACACTTGCGACACTTATCAATCCACATGACGACACTTCCTTATAGAGGAATAACACATCTCTTATAAGGGTACAATAAATATATATAAAATACACAAATGAAATAAATTCCGAAGTTACATATACATCAACAGAAAGTTGATCCTCCCTAGGGTGCATCTATTGAGCCCTAGATCAAAATTTTTGAGTGGGAAAGATATCCGGGAAATTCAAACCCTAGTTTGAATTTGGACTAGAAAACTGCAGAAAACCAGAAAACTGTAGAAACTACAGATCAGAATTTCGCAATTCAATTTTGAGAGTTGAAAATTTTGAATCTCCAGAAACCAAGTGTACTAGTGAATTCTCCTTAGTCAAGCACATCTCCTAGTAAGGTCGGTTTTTCATTTTGATAAATTTCATTTTTTGGTGACCTCCTAGATAAGATGGCCCCAAGCACTAAGCTTGAGGATAAGCTAGAAGGTATAGAGAATTTTCGAGCATGGAAATATAGGATTGGCCTCATTCTCGAAGAGAATGATATTTCCAAATACATCAAGGAAGAATTTGCAGAACCTGAAGAGGATGAAGCTAAGGAGAAGCACAAGAAGGACCTGATTAGGGAAAGCGGATCATTGTTGATTCTATCAAAGACCACTTGATTCCTCAAGTGTCATCCAAGAAGACCCCGAAGGAGATGTATGATTCCCTAGCAAGAATGTATGAAGGAAGGAACACCAATAGGAAGATGAATTTGGGAGCTCAATTAAAGAGTACCAAGATGTGCCAAGGAGAATCCATCCAAGACTACTTCACAAGGGTGTCCCAGTTCAAGGAGAAACTAGAAGCCATTGGAGACTCCCTTGATGAAGATGAGCTAGTTATGACTGCTCTCAATGGTCTCACTAGACTTTGGGATTCATTCATCCAGACTATGTGTTCCAGAAAGGAAAGCATGAAATTCGACATTGTATGGGAAGATTGCATCCAAGAGGAGGCTAGAGTATCCAATAGAGAAGCTCTACTTAAAAAAGATGATCAAGCCCTAGACACCCATACTGAGAGAGGAAGAAGTAAATCTAAATTCAAGAAGGAAATCCACAAGGAGTATCAACCTCCCAAGAATTTCCAAAGGACAAGAGGAAACAATCCAAGAAGAAACTACTCCAAATTTCAATGCTTCAATTCTGACAAGCTACGACACAATGCCAAAAATTTTCCATTGAAGAAAAAAGAATACAAGAAGAGGAACAACAAAGAAAGACATCATGAACACATAGCTGAAGATGAAGATGAAGAAGAAGAGGAAGAAGGACCTTGAAGAAAACAAGCAAAAGAAGAAGTTGTAGAAGAGTATGTATTATTCTCTGCACTCTCTGGGTCTATGACACTTGGAGAAGATACATGGCTTATTGATAATGGTGATTCAAAGCACATGACGACAGGGACAAAATAAAACTCTGTCAAAAATTGAAGAGAAGAACTCTCCTCAGAAGGTATCATTAGGAGATGACTATCAATATCGTATCAAAGGAATTGGTGATGCAAGCTACAAGCTTGATTCTGGAACCCCGATGAAGATGAAGGAAGTCTTATATGTACCAGGTTTGAAGAAGAATTTACTTTCTATCTCAGCATTATATAAGAAAGGATATAAGGTAACAGGGTTGCATTCATAGATGGACAAGTACTTATGTGGCCCAAAGGAAAATCAATTGAAGATGCAGTTGTCATTGGTGAAGAAGAAGGAGGCTTATATAAAATCAAGGGTCATTCAGAAACAACCCTTGTTCATGAGACCACTAGTCCAAGTGAATTATGGCATAGGAGGCTTTCTCACATCAACTACAAAGCACTACCCCATGTGAGAAAAGTAGTGACGGGACTACCATATTTGAAGATCGATCATGAAGGTATTTGCAAAGGATGTGCAAAAGGAAATAATATCAAGAATCCATTTCCAAAGAGTGAGACATAGACTACAGGTACGTTGGAATTAATCCATTCAAATGTATGTGGTCCAATACCCTCCACATCTTTGAGTGGTTATGAATATTATGTTACATTTATTGATGACTATTCAAGAAAGACATGGATATATTTCTTGAAAGCAAAGGATGAAGTATTTGTAAAATTCATGGAATTCAAAGCCTTGATAGAGAATCATTCAGAAAGAAGAATCAAGACACTCAGAACATACAAAGGTGGAGAATATACTTCAAAATATTTTGAATCCTTTTGTAAAGAAGTTGGAATCAAGAGGGAACTAACTACTCCCTACAATACTCAACATAATGGTGTTGCGGAAAGAAAGAATAAGACCATTATGGAAGCAGTGAAGACAATGATACATGATCAAGATCTTCCATTGCATCTATGGGTTGAAGTAGAAAGGACGGAAGTTTATGTATAGAATAGATTATCCCATAGTTCCCTTGGATCCAAGAATCTAGAAGAAATTTTCACACGAAAGAAGCCTGAAGTGAGCCACCTCAAGATATTTGGTTTCCCAATATATGTTCACATACCAAAAGAAAAGAGAACCAAGTTGGACCCTTCTAGAAAGACGGGAATATTTTTTGGATGCTGTGAAGTCTCCAAATCCTTCAGAATATACATTCCAGGATTCCATCACATGGAGATTAGTAGAGATGTAACATTTGACGAAGAAACAACTCTCAAGAGATCAAGAAAGTTCTAGCATGAAGAAGTATATGAAGAAGATGTACCTCCCAGAAATGTAGAAGCTGCACCCTCCCCCGAAGATGAAACACCAGAAGACCATGATATGCTAAAACCTCAAGAACCTCCCACTATGAATATGTCACGAAATAGAAATCCTGCTTGGGAAAGAGAAATTATACAATAAGCAGAGAAGTATGGAGATCCAAAAGGATCCACAAGAGTAATCAAGAATCCAAATCCATTTTCCAGTTATGTGGCTTTGATGTGTAATCTTATAGATCATGAACCTACCAGTTATGAAGAAGTTATACAAAAGAAAGAATGGGTAGAAGTAATGACAGAAGAATACCAATCAATAATGAAGAATGATGTTTGGGATATAGTTCCCAAACCAGAAGGAAAAAGTGTGGTATCTTCAAAGTGGATCTACAAGATAAATGTAATGTCCCTTTTTAAGAATTTTATTAAAAGGACCAATTTTTCACTTTTCCCCCAAATTCGACCTTTGACTAGTTTTGATGCCTAGGTCTCCACTTTGCCCCAAATGCTCCCAAATCTTCTGAGAAGGTATATGGATGATGTTAGAACATAAATATGTGTTTCATGGATGATTTTGGACCTTTAAAATACTTCTTCAAATCCTATTTCAATTTTAGCCAATGTAGGGAACTTTACTTCCCTTTGACTAGTATTGGTCTCTAGGTTTCCAATTGGCTCCAAATGCCTCTAAATATTCAGTGAAGGTGTATGAATGATATTTGTACTTGTTTATTATGTTCATGGATGATTTATGACCATCAAAATGTTGGTTGTGGAGCCTGATCTCTAGATTCAGAGATGTTATTATTCAGCTGTGTCCATACCCCAATGGTATTTTCCCATTGTATTTCCGTTATAAAAGAAAGACATTGTAACACGGCTAGTTTTGATGTATTAGGTTTTATGCATTGTAAAGATCTTGGAGATCAGAAGAGAGACTGTGAGGCAGTGAAGAGGAAGTGCAGCGGTTGTGCTGCATGTTGTATCCCTTCACTTTGTTGGACAGTATAATAATAAGGATTAGCAACTTCAGTGTGGACGTAGCCCATCTTGGGGTGAACCACGATATATCTGTGTCTCTATTGTAATGTGTGTGTGATTATATTTGCATTTCTGTTTATTGTTATTGCTCTGTGATCCTGTTTTTCTAACAATTGGTATTAGAGCCAAAGGTCTATTTGGCAGATAAACCCGCAGGAAGCTAGGGTTTCTGGTTCGAGTGGGAGCAATGGCAGAAGAAGGAAAGTTTAAGGTCGAGAAGTTTAATGGCCAAAACTTCCAGTTATGGAAGATGCAAATGGAGGAATATTTGTACCAGAAGGATCTATTCCTACCATTGCGAGGAAGAGCAAAGCATTCGGCAGCTATGAAGGACGAAGAATGGGAGGTTCTTGACAGAAAGGAACTGGGAACAATACGGTTGTCCCTGGCTTCGTCGGTGGCTTTCAATATCTCAAAAGAAATGACAACGAAGGGGTTGATGAGTGCATTGGGTAAGCTGTATGAAAAATCCTTAGCCTCCAACAAGGTATTTCTAATGAAGTGTTTATTTAATATGAATATGTCTGAAGGTGGATCTGTTACTGATCATTTAAATGAGTTTAATACAGTTACAAATCAACTAAATTCTATAAGTGTGAACTTTGATGATGAGGTTAGGGCTCTTCTAATATTGTGTTCATTGCCAGAAAGCTGGAATAGATTGGTCATGGCTGTAAGTAACTCTGTCTCTAGTTCAAACACCTTGAAATTTGATGATGTTATTGGTGTTATTCTTAGCGAGGAAATGCAAAGAAAAAACATAGGTGAGACATCAAGTAATGCGTTGACCATGGAGAGCAGGAGAAGAAAAAAGGAGAGAGGAAAGAGACAAGGTAATTGTGGCAAGTCTAAAATAGGAAGATCCAAGTCCAGATTGGAAAAAATAGAGTGCTGGAACTGTGGAAAGAAAGGACATATGAAGAAAGACTGTAGATCTCTATAGAAGAAAGGGGATGGGTAGAAGGAAACTACCCAGGAAGCAAATGTAGCAGGTGATGTGTTACAAGATGCTTTGATTCTTGCATTAGATAATACTAGTGATTAGTAGGTAGTAGATTCAGGGGCTTCATGTCATGCTACACCCCATAGGAAATATTTTCATGATTATGTTCCAGGTGATTTTGGACATGTTTTATTGGGTGATGATGAGCCATGTAAAATTGTTGGAATGGGCAAGGTATGGATAAAAGTTAAGAATGAAACTGATTGGATGTTAAAATATGTAAGGAATATTCCTGCTATAAAAATAAATCTGATCTCAACAGGGAAGTTGGGAGATGGCGGTTGTCTATCTACATTTGGAGAAAAGTGGTGGAAGATCACTAAAGGATCAATGGTGATAGAAAAAGGAGACAGTATAGGTACGTTGTATTTATGTCCTCATAATACTGACCATTCTATCTCTTTAGCTTCCACAGGAACAGATACAACATTGTGGCAACATAGGCTTGGCCACATGAGTGAGAAGGGGACGCAGATTCTCCACTCAAAGAAGTTGCTTCCAGATTTGAAGTAGGTAAGTTTGGAATTCTGTGAGAACTGTGTTTATGGAAAACATAAGAGAGTCAGATTTCTCAGGGTTGGGAAACATAAGAAGAATGAAAAGTTAGAGCTTGTGCATACAGATGATGCAACTAGGAAAACTTGGTTTTATTGCATTAGACAAAAATCTGATGTGTTTGCTACTTTTAAGAAGTGGAAAGCTTTGGTTGAGAATGAGACAGGAAAAAGGTTGAAGTGTCTTAGATTTGATAATGGAGGTGAGTACTGCGGCAAGGAGTTTGATAGTTATTGTTCATACCATGGGATTCGTAGAGAGAATACTGTGAAAATGCTCACAGTAGATCCAAAGAGATGATGTAAACCTCACAATGAAAGAATTTAGGAATAATAGAAGAAGAATAGAGCAGTAGAACATAGATCCAAAGGAGCTCAGATAGAGGCAGAATAATTACACATGTTACATTCATCTGAATAGTGAAATAGTAAATATATAATGCTCAGGATTCGAATACACTAGGTGTGATTCGAATTAGCCTTCATGGATAGATCCATAATCAGTGGAGTGTCATCAAAGCATAACTAGGAGTCCACCTCATCATCAATGAAGTCATCAATGCACAAGTAATAGTCAACCAGGAGTCAAGCTGAGTCTAACTAAGTGTGGTAGGTGTAACTGGCACATGGAAGCACTAATTTAGTGAAGGAGGCTCAGTGGAGGGCGCATATGGAGCTAAATGGAGTCAGAATAGGCTATCTAGTCACACTGGAGGTCCATCAGAGTGATAAGGTCAGTTAAGAGTGAGTCAAGCCTAAAATCAAGGAGAGAACTCAGTTAACTGAAGATAACTGGACTGGTAGGTGAATAAGTGCACCTCTCACAAGTAGTAGGTGAAAGGAGGGCGCACTAAGAACTAGGAGGGTTGAATCTGATCAGGAAGAAGCTCTCAGGGCTAGCTAACTAAGGGCTAGGTGCTGGGACTGATGACTTGGATGCATGCAAACCCTAAAAGAGTAAAAATGAAAATGACTGAAAAGCTAGTAGGACTAGGATGGAGTATAGGAATATCCTAACACCCCCCCTTAATCCATCCTAGGCCCTGGTAACTAGGACCAAAGGTCATCCATATAATCAAATAATGATAGAAAAATAAAGAATTGTCCATAAACCGAGGAAATGGGGAAAACCCCATGGGAAAAATACCCCCGCTCAAAAGAACAGTAAATAACTCAAAGAACCATCATACTAAGTAGAAAAGAAAGAAGCTTTCATCAATGAAAACTTATGCAAAAAAATTGATAAGCTGATCCCCTGTAGGATGCCAAAACGGGTGCTAGATCTAGATTTGGTCTTCTGATGTGCCTTCCATTGTGTAGAGGATGTATTGGACGAAGCAAGTCTCTCAGGAATTCTTTCTGCAACTGGAGCGAATGGAACATGAGTAGTCTTCCCAAGGGATGGAAGAGAGAACCCCATCATCATGATGCATCTCTCATGGAGAGGTAGATGGCATAATGCAAGGTTGGCATGATGCTAAAGTCTGGTAGTTCTTTGAATAGATGAATCCTCAACTGTGTTCTCAGTAGTTGCAAGGACTGTGTGAGCCCATATAGGCCTTGAATATGGATTGAGAACATGTGCTTGTTCTAGATCTGAAACTTCTTGAACTTTGATCTCAACATCAAGATCTTGTTCTATGTCTTCATCAGAAGAAGAGTCATTCGAATCTTCATCAGATTCTGAGGAAGTAGGAAGAAAGAAGGGAAAAAAATGAGAGAACTCATATGCCTTTGAGGCATGGTTTGCAAACCCTTTTTCTATAGTCTTCCCAGTAGAGATCTCTGTAATCTCAACTATGTCGGAATCAAAAGTCACCTTCTTAGGTGATCCAGTGTGAGTCATCTGATATACAGACAACAAATTTGCTATCAAGGAGGGAATGAATAGAACATTCTTGAACTTGCCATGCTCCATATGTACTGTACCCAATCCTTTGGCAGAAATCTGAGAGTTGTCTCCCATGTGAATAGTAGGCCCATCAATGAGATCTAAAGAAGAAACTGATTCTTCAGAGGAAACCATGTGATTGGAGGTTCCATAATTTATGAGGAGGGATTTAGATTTTGAAAAACCAGCCATCAATGCATGGCAATCTTCATGACCATCAGATCCACTTCCAGAATCATACATCTTTGCATCTTGTGGAATAACAATTTTGTTCTGTTCAAGAAGCTTGGTAAGTAGGTCTATTTTCTTGTGCATGCAAGCTTTCTCAGGATGGTTTCCTCTCTTGCAGTAGGAACATGCAGGTCTCTTGTGTTTGTCCTTCTTGGATTTAGATGGCTTCTTATCCTTGTCTTTTGGCCTCCCTTTCACATTCGTCCCACTTGCTTCTCCAGCTAGAAGAGCTAGATCTTTGGAGGCCTTGATGGCACCCATTTGAATCAATTTGTCCTCTTCTTGAATGAGAGCTTCAGTAAAGACTGTTAAGGTGGGAAACTTCCATCCAGGGATTGACATTCGCCCAGAATGGAAGGTAGATACAAAGATAGAAAATTGAGATCCAAGTTTGCTCAGAATGGAGAGCACCAATTGCTCATCACTTTTAGTGATGCCACAATGCCTGCATTGTACAACCAATTTCTGAAATTTTGAGAAGAATTCTTGAATGCTTCAGAAATTGCTAGGTTGTAGGGAAACCAATTCATTTTCGAGAATGTGGCCTCTTAGCCCATCTTGTTTTCCAAAGAGACTCTCCAATTTTTTCCATAAATCATTTGGAGACTTCACTCCTTCAACATGAAACAATATATCTTTAGACATATGAATCCAAAAGCTTCATCCATTTTATTTAGATGCTTGATTCTCTCTACAGCTGTATGTGGTATGGCATCTTTTTCAAATACCATTCTATTTATCTCTCTAGTACACAAGTGTAATTTCATCTCACCCTTCCATTCGAAGTAATTGAAGGGAGTGAGGATCATAGGAGAGGAAGGAGCATTTGAATTGCTCATCTTGACTGCTGGAACGAGTGCAAAAGTGAAACTGCTGATACTGCTGCTACAACTGCTGGAACTTCGAAATACCTGCAAAAAAATATCAAGAATGGAGGCAGAATATACTCTCAAATGGATCTGATACCATGTGAAAATGATCACAGTAGATCCAAAGAGATGATGTAAATCTCACAATGAAAGAATTTAGGAATAATAGAAGAAGAATAGAGCAGTAGAACATAGATCCAAAGTAGCTCAGATAGAGGCAAAATAATTACACATGTTACATTCATCTGAATAGTGAAATAGTAAATATACAATGCTTAGGATTTGAATACACTAGGTGTGATTCGAATTAGCCTTCATGGATAGATCCATAATTAGTGGAGTGTCATCAAAGCATAACTAGGAGTCCACCTCATCATCAGTGAAGTCATCAATGCACAAGTAATAGTCAACCAGGAGTCAAACTGAGTCTAACTAAGTGTGGTAGGTGTAACTGGCACATGGAAGCACTAATGTAGTGAAGGAGGCTCAGTGGAGGGTGCATATGGAGCTTACTGGAGTCAGAATAGGCTATCTAGTCACACTGGAGGTCCATCGGAGTGATAAGGTAAGTTAAGAGTGATTTAAGCCTAAAATCAAGGAGAGAACTCAGTTAACTGAAGATAACTCGACTGGTAGGTGAAGAAGTGTGCCTCTCACAAGCAGTAGGTGAAAGGAGGGCGCACTAAGCAATAGGAGGGTTGAATCTGATCAGGAAGAAGCTCCCGGGGCTAGCTAACTGAGGGCTAGGTGCTGGGACTGATGACTGGGATGCATGCAAACCGTAGAATGCATGCAAATCTTAAAAGTGCATGCAAACCGTAAAAGACTGAAAATGAAAATGACTGAAAAGCTAGTAGGACTAGGATGGGGTATAGGAATATCCTAACAAAGACAGTCCCAGGAACACCACAAGAAAATGGTGTGTCAGAAAGGATGAACAGAATGATCATGGAGCATGCAAGGTGTATGAGACTGCATGCAGGGTTGCCCTTACAGTTTTGGGCAGATGCTATAAATACTGTTGTTTATTTAATAAACAGAGGAGCTTCAAGTGCTTTGGATGGTGGTATTCCAGAGGAGGCATGGATAGATAAAAAGGTAAACTACTCATTTCTGAGAACATTTGGTTGTGAAGCATTTGTCCATATTGATAAAGAAAATATAACAAAGCTTGAAGCTAAATCCAAGAAATGTACCTTTATTGGATATGGGATTGATGAATTTGGTTATCCTTATGGGATTATGAAAATAACAAAATCATCAGGAGTAAAGATGTGATATTCAATGAAAAGGTCATGTATAAAGATCAGTTGCAGGGAAAGAAACAAGAAAAGGAAACCATAGAGTACACAGTACTTGATGAAATTCAAGAAAATGAAGTTCCAAAGGTGCCAGAAAATCAAGAACAACAGCAAGTACCTGAAACTCCTGCAACTGCAAGAAGATCTACTAGGTTAAGTAGAATCCCTGAATGATACTCTCACTAGTACAAAATGAGAAATTAATGACTAAAATTCGACTATAAACGACTATTTTTGAGTCAGTGACTAATAGTATCCGATTTCCACTATCTTATCTCTAGTCGTATTTCACTAGTCATTAATTGGTTGACTTATTAGTCATTGATTTAGTCATTGATAGCCACTGATTAAGTCATTGATTTAGTCATTGGTACTCACTGATTTAGTCACCGATTTAGTCATTGATACTCACTTATTTAGTCATTGATTGTCACAATTAATGACCAAATATATGACTAAATAAACTACTAGATGATAACATATTAATGACTAAGCTAATATGACTAAACGTTAGTCGCGCTATAAGATACTGGAAATTAGCTACTAATAGTTGTATATATGCGAATTTAGTCGTTTTCTTAGTCACTAATTTATGATAGGGTACGGAGGAATCGAACCACCAATCTCCTTCCTATAATTAGGCAGGTGCTCTACCATTGAGCTAGCACCCTTGAAGAAGCTGTTATTGCTTGACAATGATGATATTCAAACAAATTTTGCATGGGAACAAAATGAGGTTTATCAAATTTGATGTTAAAATATCTGAGTCACTAGAATAGAGACAAGTCATATGTTAATGCCCACACAGGTAAACAAGCAAACAATAATAGAATATAGATGAAGGTTCGATACATATGCAACAAAATTTTCAAATAAATACATGAAAGGCATGAGTATTTATATGCTTGCAAAATACAAACTTCTATATACAATTCACTTGGCCATAAAAATTTGCGAGTTCATCTATAGTGTTGAAATTTCCATTAATGTCTACAAACAACAACACACCATTAAAAGAAGCAAACAATGTTTGGTCTGCCATATAACTGAGAACGATTATCTTGTATGTAGCTCTTTGGATGGAAGGAAACAGTATATCAGAGTAACTGGTGAAATATTTAAATATGGAAAACTTGACTTGTGAGCATGCATTTGACACTTTGCAGTTTTCTTCTTCAAAGGCATACCTTTATGCTAGCTGTCATTTATATCAAATTTGCACAAGTACATGCTAATAATATCAATTGACTATAGTGTGGGCTTGGTACATGCATCTAGTTGTTCCTCATTTTGAATAGAAGTATGTGTACTTATCCACTGTTAGTCCCATGCTCTTTATATCAAAATATTTTGGCATCTGCAAGAATTATATAGCTTTTAATCCAAAGGAGGAACTGCTCTTGATAACAATGTCCTACTTGCGCTCTATTGGAGAGCGGTGCATGAGATGATCAGTTGGGGATTCAGTTTCCAATGTAAGTGCTCCAATAGTATCCATGATAAGGTTGACCCAAAGAAGCCGCAAAAACTTAAGGTGGGGTCCAAGCCATGAAAAAGAAAGGAACAATATAGGTAACAAATAAATTCACAATTCTATTGAGACTGAGACTAACCTGAACCTCAGATAATGGAAAATCTCCAGATGAAACGGCAACAACAAAATTAATCGCAATTGCTGCAACATTTACAATGAGTTGAAACTGAATGAATTTCTGAATGTTTGCATAAACTGAATGACCCCATCAAACTACCTGAAAACCATGGAGAAACAACTGTAAGGAATATTCTGAAAAGAAAACCATGTGGATTTAAAGGATTAAAACAATATCTACATCTGCAACAAACCTTCACAATGGAGGCAAAATTATCCTCTAGAATAATGATATCTAATCTTTCCTTGGAAACTTTCATTCCTTGGGTACCCATGGAAAGACCTATGTCTGCCTAAACACCAAATAATATATCAACAAGTTCCATCAATAACTCTATAGAACTGGAAATATAATTGCAATGGGAAACCTGCTTACATAATAAGAATTTACAACAGTATGCAACAAGAAAACCCGCCTCATGAAGTGCAGGTGCATCATTTGTTCCATCTCCAGTCATTGCCACAACATGACCTCTTTTTCTCAGTGCTTGAACAAAGTAAGGCTTGTCTATAGGAGAGGACCTTCCCATTACCTGCACGAAAACAAATTAATGTCCCTCCCATTACAATTTTCTTTTGTAAGAAGTTGTAGGTATGCATTTTTTCCCTTATTTTTTTGTGTGTTGTGTTGGCAGGGGACAGGTACATCCATACTCACACAAATTTTATCCACAATTTCATTCTCTCTTCTTCAGTGTAGATGCGAAAAATTGGTCCTTCAATGATAGCTAGCTCTTCTGTAGGCTATCCTGTCTGGAGTATGCCACATTCAAGAGCTATAGCTTTTGTTGTGTAAATGTTATCACCAGTCACCATGTAAACCTATAAAAATGAATTAATGTTAAGAGCACAGAATTAAAGTGTAACAAGTGATATAACCAATCCAAAACATTTTGAGCAAGCAAATTTATTCTTCAAACTCTATGATAACAGGAAGCTGAAAACACAAAGTGATATAATAACTTCTTGTGTATTTCACATCACAAAATCTACATGATCTATTACAAACCATCTTCCACACATTGATGAAGAAGACTGAATCATTTGGTGATTTTAGTGAACATGACTAATTTTTCATTGGCCGCAAGAGGGTGATTTTATCATTGATTATTTGCTTGATGAATGCAAAAGACATGCTAATTTAGTATAATGTAAAATACACTTGTCATGCAATAACCATTCCAAGAACACTACTCATTCGAGCACACATGAAGGAATCTTTGCCTATTACCTTCACACCAGCACGTCGACACATATTCACAACTTCTTTTACATTAGGTCTACAACTTCTCTTACATTAGGTGTACAAAAGAAATGTTAATATCAACATAAAATAGCTTCATATATATACTTTAAAGGTAGTTGATAATATATAGATCTATACTGTAATCCATGATACTTTTAAGGTAACACTAAAATGTAATTTTGTTTTATAAAGTAAATGAAGATACTTGAGCTCCTACACCAATATCTTCTAGTTGCAATGAGATTCCCATCTCATAAGACGATTCTGTATTGAAATTAGAAATTCTCCCTAGGTTTTGTATCACATCCTCCAAAACAGAACTATAGTTTATGTGCCCCTATACAGTGTTGTCAGAAGATTTTTCTTGGGTTTGCATTGTCAAATTAAGCATCTTCAAAACTGTCTCAGAGTTTTCAATACAAGCTGCCCCTTGTCAAATTAAGCATCTTCAAAACTTTCTCAGAGTTTTCAAAACTGTATGGTATGTACATGTACTTCATCTTGAGCTTATTTATAAAGTTTTTAGCCGTCCAAAACTTGTGCAAATTCCATATTTGATTCCAACAATACATGTGCTTCATGCATTGTTATTTACAACTACATAAGTCTTGATGATTTGACATTAGTAAAAGGGCAATTTGTTAAGTGATTTAACATCATCATTGAAGAATCTAAGGGTTGTTTTGTTGTTGCTACATCTACTATTATAACTGCTGTAAAAGTGAGTTTTCAGATCTCATTTATGTGGGATAAGTTGCCCTGGAGAGCCGAAACTTATCCAGATTCTTTGTTATCTTTTCTGCTTGGATTGCCAAGAAGATTGGGTTGTTAGAAAGTTAAATATTGTACTCTTTCTGCTATTGTTTTATACTCTATTTCATAGCATCCCTAAGGACGAAAAATTCACAGGGTTAAAGATCCAGGAAACCTCTAGCCAAAGAGGTGAAATTTATGTTTTGCATTAAACTAATAAAGTGTAGAAATTTACAAACTGAGCTCATGCCATACTGTTCTATCTGTTCAAATATTTTAACGTCATCCTTGCTGCAGTAGTGCAAGGCATATCTTGCAATCACCGTACTCCAAAAAACCATGTCTCCTTGCTGCATTTTTCCAACATATCATGTGCCTTCTCTATACTCCCACACATTGCATACTTGTCTACAAGAGCACCCTCCACAACGACAACAGACTGAAACCCACTCTTGATCACATCTTGATGGATTTCATCACTCTGCCTCAGGACTGCGAAGTTGGCACAAGCCAATATAACACTAGCAACGGTCTTCTGGTCCAGTTACACCCTGGCTTGTTGCATTTGATGACATAATCTCAGGGCCTCCATTTCTTTCCCATTCTGCACATATACTGCAACAATAGTTGTCCAGGAAGGCACATTTAATTCCACCATTTCCTCATCGCTTCAAGGACTCATCAACACACCTATTCTGTGCATATCCTAAGAGGCCAAAAATCTAAGATTTCATTGGTTGCTCAAACCCATTGTGAATAATATGAAATATCCTTCAATAGTTATAAGATCTTTACTAAAAATTGTGGACTAATTTATGAGGTCGCCGCTCTTACAATGCCAAACATGTGTGTTGGGAGGGGGGTTGGGTTGTACATAGAGTCATTAAAGGGTTTATTATTCACTTCTCTCTAGTTATTTATGTTAATATTTAACATTTTAATATGGCTTCTCACAATAAAGAATTTTAAAAATTAACAACGGGAGATGTAGAGGTATCCCCAAAACTTCAAGGACATCCCTTTATGGACCCCTAATTGGGGCGGGGCCATTGAGGACATCTGTGATAGTCAAGGATGGCCCATGAGTTTTGAAGACATCCTTTGGAGGATGGGGAAATCCCTAAAATTTTCCTCGTCCTGATAGACATATCCCCAACCCTTGGGGACATACCTTGAGGGTTTTACTATAAGGGGAATGTAGAAATAGGAAGGAGCTACCCCTTTTATGTTCTAGAAGTCCACGAATTGACAAGTTTTGGGTAATTTTGACTAACCACCCTAAGGAAATTTTCTCTATGGCTGATAAGATCATGCATCAATAAATTAAGACAGCCTCACATAGCACTAATAAAAATATACAACACAACATATGAATATGCATATATCATGTTGGAGCCATAAAAAGGGCATGCGAATTGAGCCGTCAAATAGTGAACAATAATAAAATATTATTGCAACATTTTTCACATATGAGTAAGAAAACAAGTGGCCATAATGTTATCCATACTTATCCCTCAAAAAGGGATACTGAATGTAGAAATGCAGATCTCACAAAAAATTGGTTCTAGTCCCACAGTAACTTTTTGTAAGATTAACTAGAATTATAAACATGCAGATCGGCTCCTGAAATTCTATCATATATGTAGTTTGTTGAGGTTGTATCTTGTTACAGATATGTCAGAATTAAAAGCTTTGAACACCATTGAATGGAACAACTCGTCTCACCTAAAAATTGATATATTGCGTAGTGATATATTTTCAACATGGTTGTTCAAAATTGTGAGCTGAAAACCTGATGATTTTTTAGGATTTCTTCATTTAGAGCAAGTTGCCTCGATGTTCTCTCTAGAAACAAGTCACTACAACATTCATAGCTTAGTGTTGCTCATAAAATTTTGAATTATACAGGTCACCTAATTCTGAAGTACAAACTTCAACCATAGACTAGGTTGACAGAAAAAATAGGAAGATGGTTTCTTCCAATGTTACCAGACTCGGAATCGGCAAGGAAAATGAGGGAAGACTTTGAATCGGGTCACGAAAAAATTGGAAAATGCAAAAATTAAATATATACACATTTTGAACATGAGTATGGGTGTCTGGTATGGCTACAAGATCCACCCAATTTTGCAAGAAATAGAAGGTTGGGAGCGACAACATTTTTATTTTAAAAAAATCTAAAAGAAATATGTTGCAGTTTGCAGATGGTCAAAATGTTAAAGATTATAATGCAAGATAAAAGTAAATTGAATGGTATGCTGACTATGAATAGATTGAATAAGGAACAACCAAAGTTTACAAACAGAATACAATGTATGCTTTCATATGAAATCAGGGAAATCAAATATAGTCTGCACAAGAACAATCAAAGTTTACAAAAGGTGCAAGGCAATTATTAGTAGACAACTCTTGCATATTTGACAACTTCAATACAACAATACCATTAATATTGCTATACGAATGGACACTAGTCTTGGGAGTGTCACATATTAGAATTTTGTGTTAGTAAAGCATTCTTAAATTTTAAAGGTGCTTGAAATTATTGGCAAAATTTTCAAGCCAAGTCTCTGTTAATTTACAGGGGTTATTAAAATGAATATCATGATTGAAAATGAGAGATATTTCAAGCCCATTAGGTGTGAATTAGAATATTGTTTTAGAGAATGGCATTGATGGATGAATTCCTTGGAAGAGGAAGTGGACAAAATCATAACAATTGAGAGGGGTAGTTAACTTGAAGACAATATTAGCTTAGTCACATCGGGACAAAACTTCAGTAGAGTCAAGTTTCTAACAATGTTTTCCTTTTATAAGAAGGATTCACCTGCAAACTAATTGCATATCATCTATTTACTACTCATAAAAAAGGTTCCTTGGAACTTGTAAATGCACCTTAAAATATTAAGTTAGCTCTAGGTGAAATACAAACCTAAGAATGAATTGTACAGACTGCATATCAGGGAATGGTTCTTGCATAATAGTAAATACAACTAATAAAAAAACATGAATATACACAAATTATTCTCAATACATATTGACACTTAATGTATCCCATAATCTCAAGCAACTGATATATAGTGATGATGGGCTACATGTTTTTCATGATATGCAGTAAAGCTAATCAAGATCAGAAGATGGCTTCATTTGATAAACATTTCCAAATTGTAAAGACATAAGGTTTACCATCTAGAACACAAACAATGCAGTCATTTCAACCATATCTGATCAATTCCATTTTGTTTTGTAAAACTAATGTAAAATCAAACATACAATGGTGATAACAAACACACAGACTATTTAAATACACTTACCCAAAAAGGTTGAGTCTCATTGGTGAGCTCCCAATCCCATTATTTCTCTATAACTGTCTTGGTTTTTTTCTTCTTCTCATCCTGAAAGAAGAAAGCATCAACTACTGGCATATTTGAGGACCCTAAGCTACATTGTTAACAATATCATTATAAGAGTCAAGACATAATGAACATAATTTCTAGGATAACACCTTTGGTTTTGATATTTCACCATGTTTTGATTCAACTGAGTCATTTTCAACCTGTAATGTACATCATAACATCATCTAACGAATTGTTTTCATAATGACATCCATTGGAAACTCACGAACACCCAATGGCTCCAAAAATTCAAAAAAGGTTGTGGATGTGTGACAAGGCATAATGCTCACCTCTATAGTCTTCAATAGAATACTACTGCTGCTACCAAAGAGATCATCAGAAAATATGCGTATCTTCACATAGGACACAAGGATATCACATACATGAATCTCCAACCTGCATTTTTTTTTCAATTACTGCATGCTAAGATCATCTAGGCATACCATTTATGTATAAAGGAATGAGTTTATAACTACCAAATCTAAGTTGCAACACCAATATTGGCAAAAACATGGTGACTGGGAAAATATGATGGCTTTGTTCATTTAAGCCAAATTGCAATTATGCATCTTATGTGACTAGGTAGCTATAGTTGTCGGAATACCATAATATGTTGGGGGTGACATTTTCTGGTGCACATTAATCCATGACATTTCTAACATGTGTTTTGCATTCTTTACAAGATCATAAGACTTCAATATTGTTATCAAATTCCAGATTTTACAATATGAATTGGAATTGCGCTCTCACAAATTCACCTAAAGGAAAAAACCAATTATTCGGTACTCAGTGCTGCTAACACCATATCCATAACCTAATTAACAACAAATCCATTTATGGGTACTCATTAATGCAAACTTACAAACCATCTGTGGCATGGGTTTGTATCTATGAACCAATTGCAATAATTCAGCGTTCCTAAAGGCCATGGACCACTTACTCTCGTATATTGGACAAAAGCTGGTGGTATTTCTTATCGTAGAATTGTATGTTACTTATGCATTTGTGCGACTCCAATCCATCTCGGTAAGTGGATTATCCATGTTATATACAACAAAACAACTCCTTTTAAGTCACCCCCAGATAGAGGTACTTTTCTTCGATGAACATAAGGTATTCTCATAGCTAGCATGATTCTCACAGTCAATACATAGTGATTTTCTATCTCTCTCATAGATAGAGCAAGTGGATAGTTCCCCATGCCATTATTAAGGAAGAGTTTGTGGTCCATCCCTTCCAACTCGAGACTCTTTTTAGGTCAATAACATTTATGCATCAAATCTAAAGTTTTGATATCTCAACAGCCGGTAAGGACTGCTATATATACATTTCTTACTACTCCTTGAAGGCCATTGGTTACCCTCAAACATATTCCTTCTAGTGGTAGAAATATCCCTTCAATGGATTGATCTAGTTAGCTTGTAGAAGACTAGAGCATTTCACCATCAATATTTTTGCACTAAATAAGAACCAAGATAGATAAGCTTCAAATTTGATACTACAATAACTACCTTCGAATCAAAACCTAATATATCTGTCAAAACGAGATCTAAAAGCTTATGAGGGTGCATATAGTCCCTGAGAGACAACTGAACCAGGAGGATTTTCGATCTATTACGATCCATATATAGGTTTACAAAATTGGGCACCACATTTGTCCAATAATAAGGCAAGGGACCATACCTTACAAAGATATATTATATCGCATCCTTACCATGGGAATGATATATCAAGTTCCATATTTGTCATTTCATGTAAAAGGGCACTCTCATATATCAACCCTAAACCAATAAGCAAATAACAATCCAATTTATTGAGCCCTGAGTGCTGCTAATTCAACAACAAACTCTCCTATATGGTATTAGTGTTTCTCTTAGAGATGAGCCTAAATCAAACCCCCATTAATAAATTCACCAATTGGGCACTCAGTGTTGTTTGTTTTCTATCAATCTATTTGATATTTTTACCTGAATTTGCATCCATTTCCTAATCCTAGAACTTCATCCTTGAAAACTCTAATGAAAATGCAAGAAATTCAAAAGTTTATATTAAAAGATGTATTCCAAGCACAAATATTCACTGAGTACCCTGTATTTTGGCATGAAACAAGCAAGCCCCGTCATTGATCTTCACCAGAGATTCAAAATGGTTCTATTGCTAGTATCTCCCAGAACCATAAACCTTGCAGATATTCTTCAATCAATCCATATTCACAATCTAAGTGATTCTCCAATAGTAGATCCAGTTTATGAGCCATATACCATTTCAGTCTGATACCCTACCAATGGCCACTACTCCAGTTTCAGACCCATAATCTATCCCAACTTCCCCTTGTCCAGTTCAAAATATAGTGGTTTCATATTGAAATCATGTTCCATATCCAAATACAAATTCAAACTGAAATTGGGAAACCCTAATTCTGAAAAGAGAGAATGCTTCTATTAGAGGAATGTAATTTCAAACTATACCACAGTCTAGTTTTGATATTCTACAGTGCCCCGATATTTTCCAATCGTGGTTTCCCTATTTTTTTTTCAGTGGAAATCCAAGCCATACGATGTCTCAACGGAATAGAACCTGGGTTAGGCTGAGGCCCTTCTAATGGAGTAATGCAAAAGTCTATGTTCTAGTAAAAAAATAATTAAATTAAATTTTTCTACCCAACGCAAAAAAAGGTCATCTGAATTACCTTAACAACTGCTGGTATGGATTCCATCTTGGGTTTCCTACAAGGAACAAACGTAGAGCGCCCTCCGGAAGCCCTAATTTCCCTCAAATGATTAACATAATTGTATCCATTGTCAGGAAAACCGAGCTCTATGACTTCTTTTCTGATATTATCAGGTAGAGGGCCTTTTCCTTTCCCATTGTTTGATTCATGGGGCTTCAGATGAATTCCCTTATATTTATCTTTCTTGGGATTGACGTTGGGTTCCACGTATGGATCTTCGTTGGCGTCTGCGAAGATGGAGTTGGTTTATTCATCTTCTAAATTGGCGCGAGGGTCATCGTCTGTGAATCCCGGAACATAGTTTGTGCCATCATTGACCTGCTTGAAAACCCTGTCACCGTCGCCTAAAAAGACGAATGGATTAGAGAACATTGACGATGAATCTCTGCAAAACAGACGAAATGTTGCATAGTTCTTCTTGTTGACGAAGCTCTTCTCTTTCCCATGGCTAGATTGTTGTCTCTTTCTCACTGCACTCCTTATCTCTTCTTCTTGATGGTGCTAATGAACAAAACCCCTTACTAAGCCCTAAAATTTTATAATTACTCTTTATCTCTCCAACTCCAATATGATATGAGTTGATTGGACCCCTTACTAAGGCCTAAATTTTTATCTCTCTATACCCTGTTCCAGAGTTTGCTAGGAGCACGTTAGCGAAGGTAAACTCATATCCAGTCATTAAGCCTCCAAAAAATATACGTAGGGGCTCTGCATCACTACCAAAGCAAATGACGAGTTGATATCCGTTGGCATTGAGACCATAGAGGGCTGGTTAGTTTTCTCCATAAGAAGCTACCAAAGACAATACAGACCCCATGGCCAACACTCCATCACCCTCATTTTCCTTCAGTTCGTGACTTTGTTTCCTATCTCTTCCACAAAAGATGACAAAGGAAGGCAATTTTGACAAAATTTTGCGCCACCTAGAGTTTGCGATTTTTGTTTTTTTTTAATTTAGTGTAATTAGTTTTTTTCAATTTTAAATATAAGTTTAATGGATAGCTTTTGGTGGCTATAACACTCACAAAACAAAATAAAGCTAAAAAGCAATTTGGCAGCTATTATATTTCCACACTACAATGGCTAATTAAATAAACAATGAGATCAAGGCTATAGATGGACATCACATGATATGTGGAAGATGTAAGGTAGGCATCATTGAAATTCTATGGGAGGTTTATTTTGGAAATGAAAAGGATTTTTTTGAAAGCCCCATTATGTTCCTCATGCATACGAAACTATGCATTTCTTGGCAAGTTGTTAGCTCTTTTGTTTTAATTTCTTCCATATTATATTTATGTACATTCATGCAAAACAAAAATATGAGAGAACAACCAACAATGAAGAAGAATGGAGTTAGCTACCCACGAGGTGTAGAATAGACAGTGAATGGGTGTAATGTTAAGACACTCCTTGTGTAAGGTCATCGGTTCAAAACTCCATGGGTGCGAGCGTTACAAAAAAAATGGAGTTAGCTTAAGTATAGAATGGAGAAATGAGGGAAGAAAGGAAACCTTCTACCTTCTAAAATCCCAAAACTTCATTTCCCAAGCTGATGGAAACTCAACCAACACATGAAATTACTGAGGAAGAGTGATAAAGTTCAAATTGTTAAGGAAGAGAGCATACAACTTTGCTAGATGAATGATTTTCTCAAAAATAGTCTAATTGTTGAGTAAAATGTTGAAGAGGTCCAAATTATTGAAGAGGTATGGTAACAACACTCCATGGTGAGTGATTTTCCTCTCAGATTAAAATTGTGACTTCAAAAGGCTTTATGGAAAATCCACTAACCTTGGGCACCTATTGGCCTCTTAGGCCATCAATTCCCTCTTTGTTCTCTCTTGTGTTTGTCACTAATTCCCCAAGGTGCACAAGGAATTCCCATGAATAACTCCAAGCTTTGTTGGGGAAAAGATTCAAATGTGACAGAAGATGAACCCTTCTAACTCAAGCATTTGATTTTCAATTGAAGTTACCTAGGAATAGATGCAAACTTTGTTGGGGAAAAGGGACAAAAGGTGATTGAAGATAAAAACCCTTCCATATAATCATCTCACTAATAATGGCTACTCATAATTGCTTGATGATGAGAGGGGAATATTAATATGGTGAAGGAAAGGGGTTTAATTTCTTGTCAATTTCATTCGTTCTCCTCTTCTGCAAATCCTTAATTTCTATGACTTTTTGAATCCAGGTTTCCTTTGAATCTTGTCCATAGTCAGGAGATGGATTCTCTAGAAATCAAAATCAATGAAAGCAATAGAAAAACTAGCCATGGAAGCTAGAGACATCATGAAATTGAAACACGAGGAGCACAACATTTATTATAAGTTCAGAATACTTTCATGTAGACAATCGGAGTGGTTATCGAACCAGTGATTGTAATACTCATAGGAATTTAGAGAAAGCGGACGAAGAAGAGGTTAAGAAAGAGAAAGTTAAGAAGGAACATCTCAGACATGAATTGCTGGAAGTGGAAGAGAAATTGGAGCCTCTTTATAAGAATATCCTGTTTGATTTCTATAATACAATGGACAAGGAACAAATTATAGAATTGGAAGCTAGGAAAGAAGATATACTAAGATAATACCTGCCTAATGGAATCACCATATTTAATTATAGGATGATGATACCCTTGGGAATCCATGTGTGGTTGGTGAAGGAAACCCTCTTATCCTTGGATGGCTAAAATATTTCAGGGCCCAAGGTTCATGTCTCTTCTATTTTCCATGTCCAAATACTCAAGGCCGCGATACCTAGATACAAAGCTCCATGGATACCTTTGCAAACTCATGTGTGGTTCTTTGAGGCATTGTTCATGGTTCTATATGGATCAATGGGTTTTTTAGAGCCAAAGGAATGGTCTTCTTCTCTAGAGAATCATTCCTAAGGCCCTAAGACACCTACATACTTCTGAAAACCACATAATAGCATGAATATCCTCAATCATTGGCCAATGATACCCTCAAGAGGCCATGTATGGTTGATTGAGGTGATCTTCTTAGCCTTGGAAGGCTAGAAGATTATGTTAGGGCCATAGGTTTATGTGGTGTTAGAAACCATATCTAGTGTTTTAAACTTCAAAATGAGCACCACATCCCACTTCCAGGCCAAATATCCCCTTTGGAGGGCTAATATGGTGGTTTGGAACCACACACATGGACCATGACCCCCATAGTAAGATCTCTAAATCCATCTGCATTGCTAAAATTTAGTAAAATATTGTACAAATTCATTATCAAAATTGCAATTTTCCATTGTTAGTGTGACACAACTAAAAATGACTAACATAAACGACTAATTCACATTAATCGTTGTTAGCTAGTCATATTTATATTCCCGTGACTAAATTAGTCATTTATGCTAGTCATTTTTACTTTAGTCACTTGTTATCCAGTCATATTTTATCCCGTGACTAAATTAGTCATTTATCTTAGTCGTTTGTAGTTGGCATACTTAAAATTGCCCAATTTTAGTCATTTATCCCTTGAAAAAACAATGGTGACTAAATTTTTTAGTCACTTAGTCACTTATCTCTCATTTTGTAATTGTGTCTCCTTCAATGTATTATTTATTGATGACTGATGTTGGTGATCCAGAATTTTATGAAGAAGCAATGCAGGTGGAAACTAGAAAGAAGTGGGAGCAAGGCATGAATGAGGAGATGGACTCATTGGTAGGAAACCAGACTTGGGATTTGGTTTAGTTGCATGTTGGTAAAAGAGCATTGCAGAACAAATGGATTTACAGGTTGAAGGAAGAAGAAGGAGGTAAGAAGCGGTACAAGGTCAGACTTGTTGTAAAGGGGTTTGCACAGAAGAAAGGTATAGATTTTGATGAAATATTTTCTCCTGTTGTTAAGATGACATCAATTAGGACTATCTTAAGTCTAGTGGCGGTAGAATATTTGCATCTTGAACAGTTAGATGTAAAAACAGAATTTCTCCGTGGGGATTTGGAGGAAGAGATATATATGCAGCAGCCACAAGGGTATGAGGTCAAAGGTAAGGAGAACTTGGTATGCAGGTTGAAAAAGAGTTTGTATGGCTTGAAGCAAGCTCCAAGGAAGTGGTATTTAAAATTTGACAGGTTTATGACAGAACAAGGTTACAATAGATGTCATTTTGACCATTGTGTTTATTTCAAGAAGCTAGACAATGAAAGATATATTATCTTTTTATTGTATGTGGATGACATGCTTGTTGCAAGGTCTAACATGCAGAATATAAATGTATTCAAAAGGAAGCTAGATAATTCATTTGCGATGAAGGATTTGGCTGTTGCAAAGCAAATCCTTGGTATGAGAATAACGAGAGACAGGAAAAATCGCAAACTGACATTGTCTCAGAGGTACATACAAAAGGTGTTAGAGAGGTTCAGAATGCAAAATGCAAAACTAGTAAGTACACCTTTGGCCAAACATTTCAGTCTAAGTAAGGAAATGTGTCCCAAGACACAGGAAGAGATAGATTACATGTCCAAGATTCCCTATCAATCAACAGTTGGCAGCTTGATGTATGCCATGGTGTGCACAAGACCAGATATTGCACATGCAATGGGAGTTGTGAGTAGATATATGAACAATCCAGGTAAAGAACATTGGAAGGAAGTATAGTGGATTCTCAGGTATTTGAGAGGTATTACCACTCAGGAATTATGTTTTGGAGGTTCAGACACTGTTCTACAAGGATATGTTGATGAAGATATGGTAGGTGATAAGGATAGCAGGAGGAGCACCACAGGGTATGTGTTTACTATAGGTGGAACAACAGTAAGTTGGATTTCGAGACTGCAGAAGGTTGTTGCACTTTCAACAACGGAAGCAGAGTATGTTGCTGTTATAGAGGTTAGTAAAGAGATGATTTGGTTGCAGAGGTTTGTGGAGGAAGTGGGTAAGAAGCATAAGGATATAAGGTTGTATAGTGATAGCCAGAGTGCCATTCATCTTGCAAAGAACTCGGTATTCCATTCTAGGACTAAACATATACAACTCAAGTACCATTTCATACGCTTTGTTCTGGAAGATGAACTGTTGAAGCTGGAAAAGATACATACTAGCTAGAATCCTACAGAAATGTTCACAAAGGTAGTAACCAGAGACAAACTGAGTTCCTGCTCGGTTTTAGTTGGCCTTCTAGCATGACGGTGAAGATGATAAATTTTTCAAGTCCAAGGTCCAACAAGTACAACATCAGTGGAGTTGTTGTGATCAGTCTCCAAGTGGGAGATTGTTGGTGTTGGAGCCTGATCTATAGATTCAGAGATGTTATTATTCATCCGTGTCCATACCCTAGTGGTATTTTCCCATTGTATTTCCCTTATAAAAGAAAGACATTGTAACACGGTTAGGGTTGATGTATTATGTTTTATGCATTGTAAAGATCTCTGAGATCAAAAGAGAGACTGTGAGACAGTGAAGAGGAAGTGCAGCGGTTGTGCTGGAGGTTGTATCCCTTCACTTTGTTGGATGGTATAATAATAAGGGCTGGCAACTTCAGTGTGGATGTAGCCCATCTTGGGGTGAACCATGATATATATGTGTCTCTCTTGTAATGTGTGTGTGATTATATTTGCATTTCTATTTATTGTTATTGCTCTGTGATCCTATTTTTCTCACACAAAATACTTCTGAAAACTTGTTTAATATTCTGGACAAAGTATGGAATTTAACTAGCAATTTGGGGTTCAAATCCCCCCAGGGTAAGTACTGAAAATGACTCTCCAAATGCCTCCAAACTCACTCGAAATTATGAAAATAGGTAGGGGATGTATGAGGGACATTATTTTGGTCTCATGTGCACCATTAATCAATTATTAAGTTTGTTCTAACCTTCTCCCAAATAGCAACAAAAATTACTAGTTCGACCTTGGGGGAAATAGCATGAAATCTTCTTCAAAAAAAAAAAAACTGAGCAAGATGGCTCCAAATGCTTAAGTGTTGAACATGAAACTTGTAATACTCATCAATGGAAGTCCATACATCATAAATATATTGGAGAAATATTCTTCCATTTGAAATCATCATAAATACATTGGCATACATCAATCTAGTGGGGGAATGGTCACTATTTTCTCATTAACAATAAAAGATCTCACCAAAAACGCCCTTTCTCAAGGGTCAAGAATATGCCATCAAAACTGGAAATGGTTGAGAGAGTGTGCTGCACTAGAAGAAACCATGAGCTTCCCTTTATATTACACTTGCAAGTAGAAACTCCATTAAATCTCCAAATGAAAGGTCTGAATGGCCCTTCCAATTACCAACTTGGATGGGAATCTTTCACCCTCGAAATTGGCTAAGGCAAGAAAATAGTCATCCACTAGTTCTTCCTCTTCACAAATGCAATTGCAAATTTCTCAAATGACAAAAAATTCCATTCTTCTTTTTCATGACTTTTATAAACTTCTAATGTCCTCCATGGATCGAATTCCTTCCAAGAGACTCATGCCAACTCAATTTGGGAAGAGATTCCAAAGAATGCCACTTGTAAAACAATTCCTAGTTTCTCACTTCCACCAAATCACATGTGGAAGCATCTTAGCTTCCCTAATTCCCTTGAGCGTCCTCTTGGAGGCTATTTTTAGCATTGACATGTCATATATGTCATATGTCAGCCTTCAGGTCTGATTTGTGTCCTAGGTGTCATAGCATCTTCATCATTGTTGTCATATAGCTAGGGAATCTAGCCCAAGTGTCCCACTAGCTCCAAATTGCCTCTTCCTCTTCCATGGGAGTTACTCGTTCTATATATTTCGACCTTGGATGAGTCATGCCATGAATAATACCTTTTGGACTCCCCCAAGTATGTTACCATTCACCTTGAATTCTAATTGGTGAGAGAATGATTCCAAGTGTAGTGGGGAAATCTAGCCATATGTGGGTCCCACTTCCTCCATGTGTCTTCATGATCAAATGCCACCTTGATTTTCACTTGTATATATTTATTTAGCTCCTTTATTAAATATTTATTCCATTCTAATGTTCAAACATCATTTATTATCCCCCTTATTCCAAATCCCAAATCTTCCACCCCAAACCTAAGAAACTAGTAATTTTCCTCCTTGGCAATTATTTGACCCTTAACATCAATTTGACAAACTATAATGAATATGGCCAATGTGATTAGGCCATTGTGGCCCAATGCCAAATTTGTGACATGACAATATAGCATGCATCTGATGGAAGTATTGAGGAATACAAGGCAAGATTTGTGGCTAGAGGATTCTCTCAGAAAAAGGAAATTGATTATGACGATACATTTGCGCCAGTAGCAAGTTACATTTCCATTAGAACCATCATGGAATTTGCATCCATGCTGAAATGGAGTTTACACCAGATGGATGTGAAGACAAATTTCCTGAATGGTGTGATTGAGGAAGAAGTGTACATAGAACAAACACAGGGATTTGAAGTTGAAGACAGATGGACTCATGTATGCAAGTTGAAGAAGGCTCTGTATGGATTGAAGCAAGCTCCTAGAGCTTGGTACAGAAGGATAGATTGCTTTTTTACGAGCTTGGGATTTACCAAAAGTAAAGTTGACCCTAACCTTTAATTTAAGTTTATGGATGATGAACTTGCCATATTATTGTTGTATGTGGATGATTTATTTCTGACAGGAAATGAGAAAGAGAATGTAGACTGCAAGAAGAAGTTTGCTGAAGAATTTGAGATGAAAGACCTTGGATTGATGCACTATTTTCTAGGTCTGGAAGTATGGAAGAACCCAAGAGGAATCTTTCTCAACCAGGGAAAGTATGTTGTGGAAATCCTAAAAAATTTGATAGGTTGGAATGTAAAGCCATGACCACACCCATGGATACCAACCTGAAGTTGTTAGCTGATGAATCGTCATAGTTAGTGTATGTGACTCGGTACAGATAGATTATTGGGTCATTGATGTATCTGACGAATACTAGGCCAGATATATGCTTTGCTATGAACACCCTAAGTTAGTATCTAGTTGAGCCTAGACGTGTTCACCTGGTAGCTGCAAAACATGTGATGAGGCACCTGAAAGGTACAATAGAATTTGGTCTATACTATGTTGGATATCATGACTACAGATTATATGGTTATACATATGTAGATTGGGTCGGAAGTGTCTCAGACAGGAAGATCACCTCAGGTGGATGTTATTGTCTGGGATTTTCCACGATCTCATGGTTTAGTAGGAAGCAGTCCAGTGTTTCTCTCAGCACAGCTGAAGTAGAGTATATAGTATCTTGTTCTGCTAACTGTGAAGCCATATGGATTCAAAAATTGATGTCAGGTCTATTTGACCTAGATTTGGATACCATGGTGATTCTATGTGACAACCAAAGTTGTATAAAGATGATGGAGAACCTTGTGTTCCATGACAAGTCAAAGCACATAGAAATCCAGTATTTTTACATATGGGATATGGTATAGAAGGGAGCTATAAAGCTCAAGTATGTGAGCATTGATGAGCAAGTTGCTGATGTGTTGACTAAGCCTTTGTCTCGAGTGAAGTTTGAGTACTTCCGTGACAAGCTTGGTGTGGTTCGAAAGGACCTTCCTCGATAGGGGGAGCAGTGATGATGATGTTGCAGTGGGATTGTATCATCCATGGACATTAGTCCTAATGTGATCCGCATAATTTTGTCTTCGTGATGTTGTTGGGATTGTATCATCCCTGGAAATTAGTCCTAAAGTGATCCAAAGAATTTTGTCTCCGTGATGTGGTTGGCATTGTATCATACCTAGACATTAGTCCTAAAGTGATCCGTAGAATTTTGTCTCCGTGATGTGGTTGGGATTGTATCATCCCTGGAAATTAGTCCTAAATTGATCCGCTACTTGTATCTTCATGATGTGGTTGGGATTGTATCATCTCTGGACATTAGTCCTAAAGTGATCCTCAGCCTTTTGTCTCAATGATGTGGTTAGTATTGCATCATCCTTGGACTTATGTATTAAAGTGAGAGGGATTGATCATCCCGTAATTGGATCATGTGTGTTGTAGGTTATGTTGATGCAGATGATGTTGTTATTGATCGAAAGATCAAGGGTTGTTGTTGATCGAAAGATCAAGAGTTGTTGTAGATGATCGAGAGATCAAGTGTTTCTGAAGACGATCAAGTGATTGAGTGCTATAGAAGATGAAGACTCATTATTGTAGAAGATGATGCTCCAGTACTGAAGATGTTGAAGATGTTCCAGTTGTTGATGTTGTTGAAGAAAACTTCCAATGATTTATAGATGTATCACCTTGATGTTGTTGTTGATGCTCTATCTCCTTGCTCCTATAGTTGATGTTGATGTTGTCAGTAGAATACCCTTCTCGTTAAGGGGAGTGTTGAAATATTGTAACTTCGAAGAATATTCTATTTTATTATTGTAATTTGTTCGGAGATGTTTTATTCCACCGTCGGGATGTTATTATTGTATTTGGTCATCATAGAGTCATGAGGTAAAACCTCATTTATAAGTCGGGTCAATAGAACCCTCCATAAAGTAATATTATATTGTTTTGAGTCTTCCTAGGTAAGTCGGCCCAGTTAATTTTGTTTGGGCCAACCTAGTTAGTGAAAAATTCAAGTGGAAGATAAAGTATAAATAGGAGTGATGTGCTCCTCATTTGGACACACACACACACTCACTTGTGTAATTCACATAAGAGAGAGAGAGAGAGAGAGAGAGAGAGAGAGAGAGAGAGAGAGATCTACAAGGAGAAGGAGCACTTGTTTGGGGATTTTTTTTTGTACTTTTGATCATCTATATTGAGGAAGTTTTGCTGGGTTTTCTTCCCCTAGAGGGTTTCCCAGGATAAATCTATATCTATCTTGTGATTGTGTTTCTTTCAGTGATCCCGCATATGCTATTGTTGTGAAATTGAATTGAATACTATGTTATATATCTTATCATATTTAATCCTAACAGATGATGATGATGTAATCCTTAACAATTTCTTTGAGGAGTCATGGTTATACTTGAGATTTAAAAATTTAGCCTATGCATGGGATGTGGGAACCATTTTGATGTTTGGAATAACATGAATGTGTACTGGGTATTGTGCCATTGCTTGGGGACATAAATCATATGCTTAGACCCCAACACTTTCTTACAAGACTCATGGGCCATGACTGTACTAATGACTATGATGATGATGATGATGAAATTAACAATGGCAATGATGACAATGCAGATCATTGTGATGACAATGATGATGATGATGATGATGATGATCATCATCATCATCATCATCATGTCCATCATCATGATCATGATCATCATCATTATCATGATCATCGTCATCGTCATCGTTGTTGTCATCATCGTCATCATTTCCATCATCGTCATTGTCATCTAGTTCATCATCATTGGCATTGTAATATAAGTCATCATCAACAACATCATCATTGGCATTGTTATCGCCATCATTGGTGTCATTGCCATCATTGTCATCATCATCATCATCATCATCATTCATGTCGTTCTCATTGTCCACTTTTATTGAAAGTCTCATTCATCTCTCACACTTTACACCAACTTATGAGATTATGATAGCATTAATACAAAAATAAGCTCACAAAGATACAACAAAAACTAGATTCATTATTGAAAAAATGGTTTAAAACATATTACAAATATAATGTCTATAATGGTTGTAGTTATGATCTATGGAATATATGTGGCTACTACACTCATTTACAAAATTCCATAACAACTACATTTGATAAAAATGTGAAAACCCTAAGTCTAGTAAAAACCCTAGCATGATGTTTTGGTTGAGTCAAGTCTATGGGGTGGAATTAGGGTATTGGAATAGGGTGCCACATGGTGACACATGGTGCCTTCCCTTAAAAAACCTTCTTATATTGTGATTTTTATTTACATTAGATATATAATAATTATCCACCCATAACTAGCCATTACATTTTCAAGCTATATTAAAAACTAGAAAAAAACATTATAATAGACTAAAAAAATCCCAAAATTTGCACAAGCACCAAATTTTATGAAAAATGCCTCCTAGTTTCATTTTCATGGAATAAGGTAGTAGGTTCGGTAGCTGTCAAAGAAAGGGATATTGATGGTAGGGAAACTATTTTTTTAGCATGCAATAATGTGTGAGTGCCAAATTCCATAGAGAAAATAAGTTGCTTGTGGAAAGAGTCATTTGGTTAGGAAAAAACATTCCCTAGCAAAAACGTTAGGGATGGGACTTCCATAGTCATTGTCACCATCATCATCATTGTCATAGCCATCATCATCTATGTCTTCATTGTGGTCATCATCATTATCATTGTCATCATTTTCATCATCATCATCATCATCATCATCATCATCATCATCATAATTGTTATCATATCAACTTCATCATTGTCATCACCAAAATCATCATCATTGTCATCATCATCATCATCATCATCAACATAATTGTCATCATCATCATCATTGTCATCATAATGATCATTCATGTCATTGTCATTATCACCATCATCATCATTGACATTATCAACCTCCTCATCCTCATCATCATAAATCACATCATCATCATTCTCATTGTCCTTTTTTTCATCATGATCATCATTAACAACATGATCGCCATCATAATTGTTGTCATCATTGTCATTGTTGATTTGTCCATGGTTTTGTAAACCAATAAACCAACCATGGTTTGATATTTATAGGTTATGTGAACCAATAATGGTCCTCATAGCCTAAATATTAATGGTCCATGGTTAACTTTACTCTATGACTCATGGTCCATGTGTTGGGCCTCACACATAATTAATTTACCTTAGAAGAGCGATAGGGTGGTCATTTCAATATTTGTAACATTGTGTATGGTTCTCGTGGCCTAAACCATGGCCTGTGAACTAAATTTATGGTCTAATTCCATATTAATTTGCTATGGGGTTGTAGGCCCATGCATGTTAACCTAGACTATCACCTACGTACCGAATCTTTAGCCTACATGTGAGATATTCCCACCATTTTAAGGAGGGGCACATTAGGGATAGTTTACAAGACCCATGCCATCCTATAGGTAAAATCCAAGGTTTTAGTTCATATTTAAAGTTTTCGAACACCATGCATGGTTCTCGTAATCCACACCATGGTTCAAGGTCAAAAGACATTTTTTTAACATGTAACAATTCCCTTTGTGGCTCACGAGTAATGCGCAAGGCCTTGAGACATCACATAATCTCTATAGAGGGAATATTTAATCTACAAGTAGGATATTTTGGTAATTTTGAGATCTGTAACACCAATAATGGATCTCTTGTCCCACATCATGGTTTAGGGTTAAAATTTATAGCCTAAGTTCATACCAATTGCTTATGGGGTAATTGACCATTACAATGCCCTAGACATACACATAGCATATAGTGTGGAGAATTCTTGAAACAAGGCACTTTGTGGTTTTAGGTAAGTGAATGAACATAACCTCTTTGAAAAAAGTAAAATTCCACTTGTCAAACTCAAAAGAGAAGACACATCTTAGTCAAACAAGATTCAACTCATTGGAACCAAATATAGTCACTATCAAATATGTGTGGAGTTCACAGTTAAACAAACATATTGTAACACATTAGCTTAGAAGAATGAGAATTGAGAAATAACCATGTTGGGTTGTTAGTTCTAGTAGTCCATGGTATCAGTTATTCTCTGATGTGGGAATGTTGGCAGGTGGTTAGGATGGGTCATTATCGCAGCACCGAGTGCCGCGATACCGCGAAAGGCGGAAAGTGGAGCACAGATGATGATATTTTATGTAATTTTTGGTTAGTTGTACCGCAGTATGTGGGTTTTTGGGTCATTTGGACCACAATAGATAGATTTTGGGTCATTTGATCGAAGTGTCTGTTAGGAAGTAGTTAGAAAGTGGACAAGCAATGTAAAGGCGGAAGCCTATAAATAGACATAGATTTGTTTTGTTGGATAATCGGGAATCAATCTTGGATCACATGTCTTAGATCTAGAGATATCTGTTAGATCTGTCTCTTGCGGAGTATGAGCTGAAGACTGAATATTTTGTATCTGGGTTTTTGCGGAATTAATATGATATGACAGAGTTATCGAGCAGAATCCCTGTATTTTCCTGTTTATCTATGGTAATGCATTTCACAATATGAATATATGAATGATGCGATGTTTCCTTGCTACGATTAATGCTTTACTGTTATATCTGTCGCATTTATGACTTGTTTTGTTGAATGATGCTATGAATATGAATAATGCTTGAGTTAAATGCTTAGATCTATTTCAGAAATGTTGCAATAAGTTGGGTAATTGAGTCGCATCATCCTACTTCATTCGGCGGAAACATGGTTCCGTCGACTCTCCCTTGAACATCTCGGGTGAGACCTCATCTGCTTTGCAAGTGTTGCTAGACAGGGTAAAACCCATCTAGGCCAGTGCTTAGGGAGATCGCGGTGGTCTGGGCATCGACAGCGCTGGGAATCCCTATTGACTGGGTTTATGTCAACAAATGGTTCCGTTTCCAGGACCGTGTGCGAAGTGACATGAGGATATGTGGCACCCAACGAAACCAGAGATCCAAGATTGGTTCGACCTAAAACTGCAAGAGTTCACTGAAAAAGAAAACAAAAACCTTGGGTTGACGATAGACTAGTGGTTAGCGAAGTATATTCACAACGGTCCGCACGAATATTTTTTCTGCGAGTTCCCCATCATCCTGTATGAGTGGTTAGCAAAGTTGACTTTTTAGAAGAGGAACTTCCAAGGTGGTGAACCGATAGCCTGGACCCCTGAACTGATCCAGGAGTTGTAGGAAGTTGACAACAAAGCGTCGCGGGCTGTCGAAGTTTGTCTTGAAAGCATATTGGAAGGCTACATCACTGAATTTGCTGTTGATATGAACAAATCCTATAGTGAAGCTAAAAGATATTTCTTCCGCAGACCCCGGGGAAGGTTTCTGTTGTCGCTAAAACTGTCTATTAAGATGCTCATTTGTGAAAAGGGCATATTAAAGATGCATCTTGATCAGTAGAAACCCTGGTGGGCGGAGGCCGTGGGTGCCATACCAGTGGGGGGGCGGTACATGGAATAGTAAGGGGTAGATGGTTGCAGGTCATGAAGAGACTGTGAGTGAAGCTAAGGAAGAGAGTGGTCTTACGAGGGGAGGAGCAAGGTTTCGACGAGAAAAGAGGCAAAGGACAGGAGAAGGTCTTGCTGTGATCGAACCACAAGGCCGCGAAGGAAGACCACACGGGATGAAGCAAACTCACAGTCCAGACAAGGACAACCAGGCTACGACCAGTATAGAGGCAGAACCAAACCCCAGCAGTAACATGCGCACACCTCCGCTCACTATCTTTCAACCAGTAGGAAACACAACTTCGACACCACCATGTCAACAAAACTTGATTACTAATAGTTCAGCGAGTGCAAGAAGGAAGTCTAGGATGGAGGGCGAGGATACGAAGTTGCCGCTCTTCCATGGAAATGGAACAGATAATCCTGAACAATACTGGTTCTTATGTGAGGCAATATGGACTGTAAAACAGATTACTGATGATGATGCTAAGAAAGGATAATTAGAGACAACTCTGCGAGGTCGTGCATTAGACTGGTTTATGAAGTTTGTTTTAGTCCCTATAGGAGCTCCAAAAAAGATGCTCGACGATATCAAGAAAGGATTGATTGCAGAATTTAAAAAACCCAAGTCTGAAGCATAGTATATTACAGAATTGAAAGAGATTAAGCAGTATCCCAATGAAACGGTGTGGGATTTTGACCAGCAATTCAAAACTCTAATGGCGAGGGTCAGCGTTGACATGAGTGTTGTCCAACAAAAAGAATGGTTCATCGCAGCATTTCTCCCGCATATTTGTCTCCTGTTGATGCAATATAACATTACAACACCCAGTGAAGCCTTGGAAATCGCAATGTGATTAGAAGTGTCACCGATCGCGGAAAACGCAGCTGGGATGTCGCAGATTCAGACAAAGCTGGCTAACCTGACCATAGAACTGCAAGATCTTAAGAAGGGAAAGGAACAACGCGAAGAAGTATGGTGTACGCGATGTCGTGGAGAGGGGCATACTAAGGATAGTTTCCCATAATTCCACAATTATTTGGTTTCAGAGGCACCGAACCCATTGAATGGCGGCGGTATGTCGTGGTATCGTATCTGTCAGGTATATGGGCACCGCCATGAGGAATGCCAATACATGCAGAAGATGGTCACAAAACCGATGAATCTGTATTTTACATTCTGTAAATCTGTGGGACATGAAGACAAAGATTACCGTGCATATGGGTTGCTTTAGGAGAGAACGTATGATGCATTCTATGTGAAGGATGACCAATGTGCCGTACAACAACCGCAATCGCAGCCACAGGTAGCCCAGCCGCTACCTCAACCATAGGTGCAGTTTGTACTGCACCAGCAATCATAGTAGTTTATGCTGCAATATACTTCGATGCAGATGGATCCACAGTATCCATAGTACGTTCAACAACTCCAGTATGTGTAGCAAGGGCACATAATGCAACCGAATCCTATGCAACAACAGTTTAATCAACCGCAGTACCCACAGAAGGGAGGATTCCGTGGAGGATTCCGGGTTGGACGTGGCGGAGGATTTGGTTGCGGAGGAGGACGAGGAGGTCACGGACCTATTCAGTGCTATCACTATGGGGTATGGGGACACTAAGAGCGAGATTTCCCATAGTTGCATATGTAGTGTATGTTTTGTTTTGTTACAGATCACACAGTGGAGAACTGTCCCTAGTTGATTGCGCGATGGCAAGCGGGGAATGTTCCGCAACAACACAACAAGAACCAGGTGCAGCAACCAGTGCAGAATCAAGTGCAGCAACTGGCGCAGAATTAGAACCAGCGTCCAAATCAGAATTCTAACCAGAATGTGAATAAACCTGGGAATCCACCGAACTCGACCCAGGGAGAAACTATTGCGACAATTTCTGCGGAGCCAAGGCCACAAGATGTTGCTATCACACTTATCACTTGGGGAGGTACAACAACAGGAGGGATAGCTCACATCCACTCATCTGATTAGTAGGGCAGAAGAAGGTGTCATTTGACATCGATTCTGAGCGTGATGCATTCTTTCAGGCGCGATGGGTGATGGAAAAGGATCAAGGTAAGGCCATTGTTTGTCACATGCCTCCTGTTTTTGATGCCACTTACGAGGCCAGTCCATCGCAGCAATCTGTAACCTTGCAGAAATTCTTTGAGAGTTGTTTATCGCTAGCAAGGGATCCTGATGCTCTTGCCGAGATCGAGGGGCTGCTGCAGCGACCGACCAGGGGATGACAAGAGTCTGCGGTAAATTATTTACAGCGGCGGAAGACAGGTAAGGAGATGCGTATGAACATTCAAATTGGAGACTATGGCGTTGATTCAGTTATTCTGGATCTTGGTTCAGATGTCAACATCTTAACCAAGTAGGCCTGGCAGAAAATGGGGAGTCCCACGTTTTTCTGGTCTCCCGTACAGCTTCGACTGGCTAATAAGGCCAAGGTGACCCCGATTGGGAGAGTTCCACGGCCAGTGGTGGACATTGAGGGAATGAAGACATATGCCGACTTCGATGTCATCGAAGTAGTTGACGGAGGAAGCTCCTATCCTGCACTATTGGGGATTGGATGGGCTAATGACAGTGCAATAGTTGTCTACTTTAAGAAGAAGATGATGACTTTCGAGAACCACGATCTCAGAGTCATCGCCCCGTTGGATCCGGCTGAGGGATGTAGGTATATTGAACTGGTGAAGGACGAAGATCCCAACAAATGGGACCATGCATTCAATATTTCAGAAGATTATATTCATTCGACTGCCAACGGTGAGCTTGGATGGCGCAGTGGCAGCTCTGCGTCTTCCGACTCTGACAATGCTTTAGAACATTGGTAGAATCACTTGCATGAGGTATCGCTTCGTAAGTGTGGGTTGGTCACAAAGTCATTATGCCGTGTTGCAACTGAGACTGTTGCGTTTCCAGTATACGAAGGGTTTCCCGGCTTGTCCGAGTTTCTCGCTGCGTTTGAATAAAAGTTTTCAGAACCAAAGCGACTGTTGGCATTGGAGGAAGCACTGAAGGCTGCTCCAGCACGCTAGTGGGTGACACATAAGAAGTTGATCACAGGCTGGCCACAGTGTCAGCGATTGATGATGGTTCATTTTGGTGATACTGATGTTTACCACACAGGGAAATATGATGATCGGAATGACCCTAGAAGTAAGTTGATGGAATGTCATATATTATGGGCATCGCGACCCAAGGACGAGTGGGTCCATGCCTTCGTCCATACGTTGGCCAAGATGCCGCGATCATGTTATACTGCAGCTGAATTGCGGGGAGAAATTACTACTTGGTTGGAGTTGACAGTTTGTGGATGTGAACCCAGATGTCCATAACGCATTGCAACTCATCCGCGACGTAGTTTTGAAGGTTGTCCTGGTGGCATATCCTTTGGATCCACATACACACTACAAGATGCAGTCCATGATGGAATGTTATAATATCAGTGGTGGGCCAGAAGATGGTGATGATCCGCGGAATGTAAATATTCTGGAATCCGAAGGAAGTCGCGATATTGTAGCCCCTGATGTGCCAAGTGATCCGATTAGTCAACCACTGAAGCTCCGGAAGGTCAACATTGGGACAGAGGATAGTCCAAATTTCGCAAATGTTGGGGACTATTGGGATGATGAGATGATGGGAAAGGTCACTGACTTGCTACATGAATTCCAAGACCTATTCCCTATGAAGTTTTCGGAGATGAAGGGAATATTGGGTGATCTGGGGGAGATGAAGATTTTGTTGAAACCAGATGCTAAACCAATCAGGCAGCGACCCTATCGACTGAATACACACCATAAGGAGAGGATCAAGGTAGAAATTGATCGCATGTTGGATGCTAGTATTATTGAACCGGTTGAAGAGTCGGATTGGATCAGTCCTATGGTGGTGTAGGACAAGAAGACTGGCGAAGTGCGCATTTGTGTTGATTTGTGGAAGTTGAATGACGCTTGCTTGCATGATCCCTTTCCGACCCCATTTACTGATGAGGTGCTCGAAGGCGTAGGAGACCAAGAGATGTATTCTTTCACGGATGGGTTCTCTGGATATCATCAGATTTTCATCGTGAAGGAAGACCCCCACAAGACAACTTTTCTGACATAATGGGTCTGTTTTCAGTACACAATGATGCCATTTGCACTGAAGATTGCACCTACGATATTTTTGCAGGTTGTCGTTGCTGCTTTCCGGTATTTCATCCAGAAGTTTTTGCAGGTGTACATGAATGACTGGACCGTGTACGGTTTGATCAGCGATCATTTGGCAAATCTGCAGTTGATGTTGGAGTGCTGTCGGCAGCATCAGATATCGCTGAACTTAAAGAAGTGCATCTTTTGTGCACCGTTTGGAATATTACTGGGTCACATTGTGTGCAAGCAAGGATTGTTAGTCGACCTATCAAAAATTGTGCTCATTCTGAGCTTAACACCATCGACTAATGTCAAGCAGCTGAGAGCGACGTTGGGCCACACCGGGTATTATCACAAGTTCTTCAGGGGTTACGCAGCCATCACGACCCCTATGGAGAAGTTGCTGAAGAAAGATGCGGTATTCTAGTGGAGTCCTGAATGTCAAGACAGTTTTGAAACTTTGAAGGCTAAGATGTCTTCAGTGCCAATACCAGTATTTCCGGACTGGAGCAAGGAGTTTCGTGTCCATGTCGATGCCTCATCGATCGCACTGGGAGTGGTGCTTACACAACTTGGGAAGGGGGAACTGGATCACCCCATCGCGTTTTCCAGCTGGAAGTTATCGTCTACAGAAAGGCACTATACCACAACAGAGAGGGAAGGTCTGGCAATGGTCTATGCACTGCACAAGTTTAAGCACTACTTATTGGGAGGACACTTTAATATGTTTACAGACCACTCTACATTGAAATACCTGGTCAATAATCCTGTGTTGGGGGGGAAGATATGTCGTTGTCTACTTCTATTTCAGGAATTCGATTTTGAAGTGATTGTGAAGCCAGGACGCTTGAACATAGGACAAGATCATCCGTTGCGGATTGAGACGGATGGAGCCAACCAACATTGACGACGGATTGCCTGATGCGCAACTATTTAAAGTCGAAGTAGTTGATGAATATTATGAATTCTTCATTCAGTTCCTGGAGAAAGGTACCGCACCGGAGGGATTTACAACCAGTCAAAAGAAACAATTGGTGGTTAAGGCCGCAGATTTCCAACTGATTGCAGGCGAGTTATACAAATTGGGCTCAGATGAGATATTGCGGCATTGTGTTTTGCCTCATGAGCAAGGGAAGATATTATCAGAAGCGCACACAGGAGTGGTTGGGGGGCACCATGGCGATCGTGCAACTTCCTGGAAGGTGCTTTGTGCAGGGCTTTGGTGGCCCATGCTTCGCAATGATGCAATAGACTATGCACAGTCCTGCGATGTTTGTCAAAGAACCAGGAAGCCCTCTGGGAGGGATGAGATGCCCCTGCAACCTCAAGTGAAACTGCATCCATTTGCAAAATGGTCAGTGGACTTCGTGGGACCTGTCAACCCACCGAGGAAGTGCACTGGTGCAAGATACATTATTACGGCAACAGATTATTTGACAAGATGGGCGGAGGCTGCACCAGTCATCGATTGCACCGCTGCGATAGCATCGTGCTTCTTATTCAAGAACATTGTCACTCGGTTTGGTTTCCCGAAGGTGTTGATGAGCGATTAGGGTAGTCACTTCATCAATCGAACCGTCAGTGCATTGACAGCAGAACTAAAGATACAACACAAGAAGAGCACACCATATCATCCGCAAGCAAATGGTACAGTAGAAGCATTTAACAAGGTTTTGGAGTATGCACTGATGAAGGTGTGTAATGCAAACCGTAATGATTGGGATCTGAAGATCCTAGCAGTCTTGTGGGCGTATCGCACCACATGTAAAAGACTAACGGGACAGACACCATTCAAGCTGGTATATTGTCAATAAGCGATTATGCCGATGGAATACATCGTTCCGAGTCTGCACATCATAGTAGCAACAGGTATGGATGATGCAGTGGCATTAGGTGAATGACTAGCGCAACTAGTACAACTTGAAGAAGATCTCTTCATCGCAAGGTTCCACCAAAGTGTAGAGAAAGATTGACAGAAGGCTTGGCATGATCGCCACATCAAAAATAAATAGTTTCAGTTGAATGACTTGGTGCTATTGTATGACAACAAGTTTATGAAGCATCCAGGGAAGTTGCAGATGCATTGGCTTGGCCCATATTGCATCAGTAGCATTACCTCAAGAGGGGTTGTTCAGTTGCAGCAGTTAGACGGAGCGATGCTCCCAAAGTTGATTAATGGTAGCAAGTTGAATCCATATTGGTCGGGCTCGGAGAAGCACGATGCCTAAGTCGCATCGACAAAAAAAAAAATGCAGGATGCTCAGTGGCAGGATAGCGCATCAGAAAGGACAGAATGTCCAAGTAGAAGTTCTTACATTGCAGTTTAGGAGCAGGTTCGTGACAGTGGCAGGGTCGCGACTGAGTCAAATCAGCAATAATCAACAATAAATGCCAAAAGTTCCAAACAGTTAATTACCGGTGCTTGTTCGAATGATGAGCATTAATGGCGGATCCGGTCGATCGGATGACACAATCGATAGCGTATTTGGGTCATTAAGACAGGATTTGGTACGGATTAATGCGTGATTTAGTCATGATTACGAGGGATCAGGTTTGGCGCTATAAGAACCAGCCGAGGCTGGTCGGAAGGAACCTGTTTGTAACAAGTGAAGTCAGTTGCCCACTGTTGAATTGTGCAAGGGTGAGTTGTGTTGCAGAGTGCAGTTGAGCCGCGTTGGGAAATTTCTTGAGTAAGGGTAAGCTTGAGCCATTTGTTGGCATTACAGGGATTAGGTACGGCATGTTGGGTGAGCCGGATACGGTGGATATTTCAAGTGAAGCCGAATCCCATGTCCTCATTGTTTATATTGAAGAAAAGGTCAATCTTGTACAAGAAGTTGCTAGCATGCCGGTGGGATCGTCCTCCGTTGTGCACCAAAAGAGGGCGAGGACGCAGCCTAGCTCCCCATGGCCAGAGAAGCGACAGACCCGCTCCACGGTCTAAGTTCCGCAAGTGGTTATTGAGGCGAGCCCATCGAGCTCTATTGTTGTGGAGTCTGTAGTCTGAGCAGGCATATCTGCTGCAGATATCCCGGGCTACTGACCTCCATGTCGACCTGGGATGCAGCCGAGGAAGCCCACCATGAACTAGAGATACCAAATCAAAATGCCGGTGCTTCCACCAGGTATGAGCTGCACCATCGACATTGTGTCTGCGCTGATGTAGCTGCGGTACGATGACCATGATTTGCTGGCACTAGAAGATGTTATGACGGAGCCCTTTAAGCCATGAGTGTGGGGATAGACTGGACTGACACCACGCATTCAACATGACTGGGTGCGCGGTTTGGATAAGTCTAAGTTGTTAGGGTTGATCAACCTACCACACTTTGGGCAGTTGATGGAAGCGAATTCCTGCGTGAACCAGCTACTGGCCTGTTTTCATGGTGGCATTCTATGGTTGGACAGGCGGGTCAGTGTCATGGTGGAGTTGATTTTTGAAATCACCAGGTTTCCCAAGGCCGGGGTCGACCCATCACAATATTTTTAAGGGAAGAAGAAGGACAAAAATATTGCGGCGAGGTTGCAGAAGCAATACAAAATGCACAAAGATGGATGGGCCTATCGCCTAGACACCATCAATGAGCTCGCAGCTAAGATTGGGCGCGTATCCTGGCTACCAAGATTGTTCAGAACAATTGTCCAAACCAAGGAAACTCAGGGGTTGTCGCATGCGGAGAACTCTGTGGGGAAGGCGTGCAAGTAAATTAGTCCCTGTTTCTGCTCAACCAACTGATGGAGGATGCGTTGGCGGCCCAGGTAGGACAACAGCCATTCTCATACAGCTGGTTGCTGATCCTAATTGCGCTTTTCACGTGGATGGATCCCGACGACTATCAAGGAATGGAGGTGGACGCGGTGGAAGATCAAAAGGGGGCATGCTACCAAAACTTATGGTGGGTGCAGGAACTAGAGCACCTCAGGGAGTGCGCCACATAGTTTTGTCTCTACTGGGAAGCACTGCAGGCGGCAGTTGAGCGGATTCCACGGCTGACTCAAACCGCAGTTGAGAAGTACAAAGGGATCGCCTGGTTTGTGATTAGACTGCACAGTATCTACATACAAGCGTGACACGATAAGGATCGACAGTGGTTGCAAACCACTTATAAACTGTCAAATGATGACTTAGATGCGATCATTGATGAGTGGCCGGTCGACTGGCGAGAACCAGTTGTTCAGGAGGAGGAGTCCACGTGGATACCATCATATGTGCCGGTAATGGAACAGCAGCATCCTGTGTTGGACCAAGAGTCATCGCAGACCCCTATGGATGATGAGCGTGAGGTTGAAGAAGGCATAACGAAAGGACTCTATGACCATGGGACAATTAGTGGGATCCCCCTGTCGTCAGAGGCGCATCTTGGACAACTACTCCTTGCTATAAATAATGCAACCAGTGTACTGGCTCACACAATGATGGTAAATGCAGATGAAGGTTTCCATGGTATCACTGCCCGTCTGGATTCCTTGTGCGACATTGTTTTGAAGAAGGCACCAGAGGGAGAACCGATGCAGGCAATTGGCATAATCGGAGCTGGGCCACGGATCAGGAATGTCGATATTCCCTCGACTGCGATTGTGACTGATAATAAGGATTTGAAAGCCTTGCTGCAGCCGTTAGATAAATTGACCATCAACATCAATGTGCTGCCAGTGAAGGAGTTAACAGCTATCTAGGTGGTCGCTAGACGGGAAATGGCGGACAGGATTCATGAGATTAGCGGTAAGTGCTTGCGCTTGCAGGAGAGTGAGGCAGTTGCTAAGGCAGCAGTTGAAGAGTTAAATGGGATGACCACTACATCACGCCAGGCTGTGGATGAGTTGGAAGAGGACATCAAGAAAGAACAGGTTGAGAAGGCTCGAGTGATTGAAGAATTGAAGAGGGAACAAGATTGGTTGATGGTGGAGAAAACCAACCTGTGGAACAGTAAGGTGTGGCTGGAGGAGGCCGTCGCTGAGGCATGTCAACATGTACTGGAGCTGACAGAGGTATTGGATCCGGTCGAGTGAGCGCAAAAGTTGGGAACTGTCATCACCGGGTTGCAGGCAAAAAATGATACCTTGTCTCACGCACTCTATCTGACCAATACCAAAGGAAGTCGTCATAGCGTGGAAGAGCGCCATCGAAGGCTTGGCAAGTTGGAACAGGAAGCGCTCAATATCACTACCGAGACCGCATTGTTTTGGGGTAGCATTGTTCAGGATGAGCCTCTGGAGCAATGAACCAAGCTACGACGCGAGGCAGAAGAACAATTGGAAACATTGAAGGCATCCATGTGCACGATGCCACCAAACACGCAGGTATCCAAATCAGCGGAACTCAAGGAATTGAAGCAGCGCGTCACTAAAGCGGAAGAACATCAGAAGCAGCGCGTTGCACAATTGGATGAGTTTCAAGACCTCGGAGCACAGTTTAATGTTGCGGCTGACTCTACACTGCAGGTGGTACAGGAAGGCAGGAAGAAAGTTGATGCGCACCTAGTTGACCATCCAATAGCACAGGAATTGATTGAATGCCAGGAAGTCGCCGCCACAGTCATGCAGCAGGTTAGCGAAATCTGCCAGCAGTACGAAGACTTCTGGGTCAAGACAACTGAGTACACCATGTCCTACTGACATGGCTTGAGGGCGAGCCACAAGATTGTGTTGGGGGCCTATTGTCAGGCGGTTAGGATGGGTCATTATCGCAGCACCGAGTGCTGCGATACCACGAAAGGCGGAAAGTGGAGCGCATATGATGATATTTTATGTAATTTTTGGTCAGTTGTACCATAGTATGCGGGTTTTTGTGTCATTTGGACCACAATAGATAGATTTTGGGTCATTTGATCGAAGTGTCGGTTAGGAAGTAGTTAGAAAGTGGACAAGCAATGTAAAGGCGGAAGCCTATAAATAGACATAGATTTGTTTTGTGGGATAATCAGGAATCAACCTTGGATCATGTGTCTTAGATTTCGAGATATCTGTTAGATCTGTCTCTTGCGGAGTATGAGCTGAAGACTGAATATTTTGTATCTAGGTTTTTGCCGAATTAAGATGATATGATAGAGTTATTGAGCAAAATCCTTGTGTTTTCCTGTTTATCTATGGTAATGCATTTTGCAATATGAATATATGAATGATGCGATGTCTCCTTGCTGCGATTAATGCTTTACTGTTATATCTGTCGCAATTTGATGCGATGTCTCCTTGCTGTGGTTAATGCTTTACTGTTATATCTGTCGCAATTATGACTTGTTTTGTTGAATGATGCTATGAATATGAATAATGATTGAGTTAAATGCTTAGATCTATTTCATAAATGTTGCAATAAGTTGGGTAATTGAGCTGCATCATCCTCCTTCATTCGGCGGAAACATGGTTCTGTCGACTCTGCCTTGAACATCTCGGGTGAGACCTCATCTGGTCTGCAGGTGTTGGTGGACAGGGTAAAACCCGTCTAGGCCAGTGCTCAGGGAGATCGCGGTGGTCTTGGAATCAATAATGCTGGGAACCCCTCTCGACTGGGTTTGTGTCAACCTTGAACACCAAAAATTATTTACATAATTGATAACATGCCTCCAACATCCAATTATATTTTTGGAAGTTCTCAAATACCATTTAACCTTTCAAAGCTCATTTTTGGCATTGGTTAGTGTGTAGACTATATCCCCATGTTGTAAAGCTATGTATGGGCATTCTATTTACTTGCAAAACATCTTTGGTTTTGTGAGTGTTTGATATTTAATGATGTGGCCTATGATTTCTCAAACGACAAGTTTCTACATTGTATACATGCCTTTGGCCTTGAAGAGATAATCTCATGTTACAACTTTGTCACTTCTTTTCCTTAAGTTTGACTATTACCCTTAGGGAATAGGGATTGCTTCCTAGATTGAGTGAATGGGTGATAAGAGGTTTTGGTTGGAAGGCCCTAACCTTTTTTCTTCACAAGCCCATAGGAAATAAGTCTCCATCTTCTTGTTGAGGTCATGCTTAATTGATGGAAGGTTCCAGAATTACACTGTGTCATTTAAAAAGTGGGGGATTGCTCATGATTCCTTGTACAAATTGATATAAAAACTATGTCACTACAAATTAGTTGTATTTCTTACTTGAATGTACAAATTGATTTTTAATGTAGTCATTTTAGTGTGCTAATTAATTTAGCATGTTCATGATTATTATTTTTAATGTTGAATTTAGTTTTGCATTATCGTCCAGTGATGTGTTGTCCCTTCATGCTAATTAATGATGACTTATGAGTATAAGTCTGCTCCAAAGGAGAAAAAAGGGAGACTCGTGTGCATGCCCAGTTTGAATTATCAAATTCCATGGGGATACTTTGATGGCGCAAGCCAAGGACATCCTCTGATTTGTGGTATGGGTGTTATGCTTTTCCAAGAAACCGAAATTTTTCATCATTTAAAATATGTTGCAAGGAGAGGATCTAACACAAGAGTAGAGTTAGAGTTATGCACATTATGGCTTTTGCTAAGATGTATTAATCAATCAAAAAATAAAAATTACAAGTAATGGGCGATTCTCAAGTTGTTATAGGATGGGAAAAGAAGAAATCAAAGATTGATATCTTAAGTCTGCAGCATTTACTTTAGCTTATTGAGGAGGAAATGGAACATTTTGAATGGCTATCCTTCACGCATGTTTTTTGAAAACTCAGTATGGAGGTAGACTAAAAAAGAAAAAGTTTTGAATTTAAATGAAGGTTTGTTGGTGGATGAGGAATACAGGGACTAGCAACTTGATGTTGAAGTTGCAATTTCACTCTATTCTTAGATATATAGTTGGATCATCTAGATATGTTTTCGAGTCTTTTTGTTTAAATGTCTTAATATTGGCTCTTTTTAGAAATGGAAAAAAATTTAGGGGTGAAATTTAGCCCATGGATTAATTTTCAACTTTTTTCCAAAAAAATGTTTGCTAATTTCTATTTCTTTCTAAATTAATTTGTCCAAATTCCATGGATAACATTTTTTAACTCTAAAAATTGCCCAAATTGTCCAAAAACTATATAAAATCCTTAAAAATCTAAATCTTTTACAAAAATATAACTCAACAATTTATAGTTAAAAATTTAAGAATTATTAAGATTCAACAAAATTTATACACTTTAAATAAACTACAATACTTTGTATCAAATAACAAAAATGTAAAATTTGGAAAATTTTATGACACTAATAAGCTTTGAATTCAATAATTGAGATGGTGCATTAGTTTTTGTTTTGATTTTGGTTTTCAAAATTTCATAATATTTAAATTCATTAAAAATACATTTTATAATTTAATAAGATACAATATGTAAAACAGATTTATGGTTTTAATTATTTTTGGATATTTAAATTTCTTTTAACTACAAATAATAAGAATAAGAAAGAAACTTTATGTATAATCATATCTATATTATATACATGTTAAAGATTTAATTAATAATTTTAATCAATTTTCAAAATCCATAAGAAAAAAATGGCAAAAATTATAAATGAATGAGATATTTCAACACCAATTTCTAAATCAATCTAGAATATAAAAAAATATTGACAAAAATTTCTACATGAATGCGATATTTCAGTAGGAAAAGATCAATACCTTTCCACCTTGACTTTACCATTTTTATAATAACTTTTAAAAATTAAATTTATATTTTCAATTTAAAAGCAAAGGTGGAGATGTAATGCTCTCAATAATATATGTTCCTCAATAATATATGTTCCTTTGACTCCTTGATGATTGGATGAATTGGTCTAAATACTATCTATGAAACTTGATTCGATACGTTGATCAAAATATTGTCCTTCCAGTACCAACCAACCCTGACCGAAATATTTTGACGCAGCATGTGTGTTGTTGCTGTACTATTGGGAACATATAGTAATCTATCCCGGAGCTATATAAGGGTTAATTAAAACGTTTCCGACTCATTTCAATTGGGTATAGGAATTCTTACCAAAATTATAATTTAGAGTGTTTATATCGTAGTGATTTGGATAGTTTTAAAATTGGGTAATTAGTTTAGAACATAGAATAGGCAATCCCACTTTAGGGAGAGGAATTCTTACCAAAATTACAATTTGGGGAGAGGAATTCTTACCAAATTTACAATTTGGAGTGTTTATATCGTAATTTCGGGGATTTGGATAGTTTTAAAATTGAACAATTAATCTAGAACAGATAATCCCACTTCTGAAATTACAAAAAAGCGAAAATAACAATTCACAACAAGAAGGTTATTATCCCCAAACTGCCGCAGGAAAAGCGGGGCGTTTTGGTTTTTTGGCGTGTATAACTGGCACTCAAATCGCCCCAGGCTGGCAAGAAAATTTTTCCACACCTTCTAGTTATTTTTTTGGAATTTGGACGATCTGGATCGTCTTAAAAAAGCTGAGCGATTTGATTGCCAGTTATTCCACTCAGTTTTGGTTGTCTTTTATCCTACGCGATCTATCCCTTTCAGTTTTTGTCTTTTCAAGCTCATCGTCATTGTTCAATACAGCGTGTCTAATCATGAAGACTAGTGAAAAAGATATCACAAATGTAACATCGTTGCGTAGTCAAATTTTCTCTCTGAGTTGAGTTAGGTATACTTACGTTCAGAACCATATTTTAAGTGTCACACCACCTGTATCACCCATATGATTCATTATAAACCAAGCTACGCCGCTGCAGATCCATATTTTTATCAGAACTTTGTATCGACGGGCCGAGCAAGAGTTTGTAAGAGCGTGCAAATGGAAATGGGAATCATTACTGTGGCAGTTACAGTCGTTATAATAACGACGATCTGTATTGGAATTCGAAATGTTGTCATAAAATATCTCAGAAACGGGATGACAGATCCGACTACATCCCTTCCACCGGGAAGTTTAGGGCTGCCATTTGTGGGGGAGACGTTTGAGTTTCTATGGTCGCTGCGATCAAACAGACCTCAGAATTTTATAGAAGAGAGAGTGAACAAGTTCGGCCATGTTTTCAAGACGTCGATACTAGGTCAGCGCACCGTTATCGTTGCCAACCCGCCTGGAAATCGTTTTCTGCTCACCAACGAGAACAAGCTCGTTGTCTCATCGTGGTATGCTTCGTTTCTACGATTGATAGGAGACGACGCCCTCATAAACAAGTTCGGAGATGACCATAAGCGCCTCCGAGTAGCTCTGATGAGAGCCTTCTGTCCTGAAACTCTGCAGCATGTATTTGGAAAAATAAGTCGGTTAATACAAGGTCATCTCAATGAGAATTGGAAGAATATAAAAGGAGATGAGGTGATTAAGGTATTCCCGGCCATCAAAAAGCTCATGTTCTCGATTTTCTGTGAAGTGTTTTTCGATATACAAGACAAGCACTTGGAGAATCAGCTTTTAGAAGCCTGTGAAGATATCGCTGTGGGTCTTCTAAGTGTAATTGCCATAGAATTCCTGCCCGGAAGTGATTATCGTAAAGCCAAGATCGCCCGTTCCAGGATGGAAAACATCTTGTTGCCGATCATTCTCCAGAAAAGGAGATCCAATGCTCATGGTCATGATGCGAATCTGGGGTTGCCTTCTTCAAAATGCGACTTGCTTTCAAATCTGATGGCTGTTAAAGATGAAAGAGGGGAACATCTTAGTGATAAGGATGTCTTGGACAACATCTGTTTCGTCATGCAAGCGGGGTTTGAGACAACAACTGCAACAATCACGATGATGCTCAAACTTTTGTCTTCAGACCAAGCGAGCTACCAAGAAATAGTGAAGGGTACTGCTCATATGAATACTTACTCTTGTATTTAAGATTGTTGTATGTAGGAAGTCTTTAGTTTGTTGTACAGATTTCCACCCATTCTTCAGCTGTTGACCTGTTTAGCTCTTAGCCATAAAAATTAATTTGAAGTAGGTTTAGTTCTTAGCCATAAAAACTAGCATAAGTACTTAATTTGTGGCTTATAGGTCAAAAGTAAGTATCATGATCAAGTTAAATCTATTACTTGTTCTCCATGCTTACTTGTTACCTTTTTTACCTTTTTTAGTTAAATGGGTTGTTTGTCATTATCTCTATGGATGCATGAGCTAAAAGTTTATTCCTAATTTTGAAGTACGTCCATAAAATCAATATGGAAAGTACACTTGTCCCATCCTCTTTCAATTTAGGAAAAACATAGATGGTAGTCCACCCCAAATTCTACTAGCACAACCACAAGTAAAGTGGTAGAAGCCAACCACTTAGTTTTGTGGAGATGCATAAACATAAAACAAAAGATTCACCTTTGAACCTCTTGCCATTATTGTTACTCCTTTCTTTAACCACTTCTTAAGTGAAGCTTATTTAAATCTTAATCAAGATGCATTTAAGTATAACAAGATACCTCACCAAAAATCATTAATTTGTTGTGTTGTATGAAATCATTTACTTTCTAATAGCATGTGACCTGAGTTCAAATAATATTAAATACTACCTACTTGCCATTGTTAGTTTTATTTATCGTTTTATTTATTTGTTTTTTATTAGTTACACTGATGGGTGTTTAGATATTATATGAGATTTTGGACTTCCTTGAGTGGATCAACAAGACTAAAGTGAGTGTAACAAGTGTACAGTGGGGATTCATTTCATAGTCATCTCAAATACGCTTGAGTTAAGGTGTGGTTAAGAAAATGGGTATGTTTATTAAATAGTATTTGTTTTAATGTGTATATTAATTAATTTAATGTTTGTGTTAGTTTAACTTTAGCTTTTGTTTAATAACCAACCATCTCCACAAAACTAAGTGGTTGACTACACCTATCGGTGTTCAGCTGCCACTTTACTTGTGGCTATGCTAGTTATTAGTGTTTAGATATTATTGAGATTTTGGACTCTTTGAGTGGATCAACAAGATTAACCTAAGTGTAACAAGTGGAGAGTGGGGATTCATTTCATGGTATCTTGTTATGCTTAAATGCATCTTGATTAAGATTTAAATAAGGTGCTTAAGAAAATGGGTATGTTTATTAAATAGTATTTGTTTTTATATTTATATTAATTAGTTTAATGTTAATGTTAGTTTAATAGTTATATTAAGTATTTTAATATTTCACCTTTATTTAACAACTAGCCATCTCCACAAAACTAAGTAGTTGGCTATACCTATTAGTATTCACCTGCCCCTTTGCCACTTTGCCACTTTGCCTGTGGCTTTGCTAATATTAAGAAAAATATACTTCTTTAAGATTATTGATCCAATAACATTTGCAGCTCTATCTAGACATTAAATCTCGTGCTGATTGTTAGAACTGACTAATTTAATAATGCTCATTGTCTTTTGAATGCGACTAAGAGTTTCCAGAAGTTCTGTTTGCTTGTGGTGATCATTGCTTTGAAATCCTAATCAGATTGGAGAGAACTTGCTGCAGAAAATATTTCTTACTTAGTAATTCTGCATTTAAATGATCAACTGTACTTATTTATTTATCTAAAATTTCATTAAAATTGCATTGTGTGATGTATGACAGAGCAGACGCAAATCCTTTCAAGTAAAGCTGAGGGAGAAGAAATCACATGGAAAGATACGAAGAAGATGAAATACACGTTACAGGTAGTTCAGGAAACGTTGCGATTGTTTCCTCCGATTTACGGAACATTTCGCAGAGCCATCGTAGACATTGAATATTGCGGATATACAATCCCGAAGGGATGGAAGGTAAACTTTTATATACTTTCATATACCACCACTATCAATTGTTGTATATTAATTAATGTCTTCTGATGTTGCAATATTGGAATTGCAGCTTTTATGGACAGTGTATAGTACTCAGGTAAATAAGGCCTATTTCACTGATCCCCAACAATTCAAGCCGTCAAGATTCAATAAGGAAATGACAGTTCAAGCGCCTGCATATACATATCTACCGTTTGGAGCAGGAGTTCGAACATGCCCAGGGGAGGAATATGCGAAGATGGAGATATTGTTATTCATGTATCATTTTGTTGAAGCTTTCAGGGGGTTTTCAGCTGCTGAGCCTCAAGAGAAAATAAGCATAAGCCCTTTCCCTACGCCTGCCAATGGATTTCCCATCCACCTTATTCCTAGAGACCATGACTGAGGAGAACTGAGACGTGCAAATGTTCTTCAAAGACTTCAAGGTCTTGAGTCAAGTGCAGGACTTTATCGTTTACGTTAGCTTTTTACAAATATTAGTTTGGAGGTATTAATATGTCGTTTTTAGCTTTCAATGTCTTGGTGAGTGTATTTATGATACTGTCTTTATAGTGATGAGTCTTCTGATTAATTCCTCCTCACACCAAGTCTTATATCCTTTTGGGGGCTTGGTGAGGAAATTGATTCTGAAGCATATTATTAGGCTTTGTTTTTATTGCTCGAATCGATAGGATTCATAGGTCCATCCTCCACTTTCATCAGCGGAATTGATGGACTAGTGTAGATTGCAGGTCTACTTCTATAGTCGAGCTGAGCTGGTGAACTGCTGGAAAGAGCGTATTCACAAGCTTCTTGGTTGAGATGAAGTAATATGTCAAATCTATGTGCCTTTTTCTATGCTATATGACTGCCACCCAGGGGGTGGCAGGGTAGGAATTTGGAAAATAATTTACTTGTCATTTTTTCTGGTTTTGATAGTATATATGGATGTTTTCACAGTTTCTTTGTTTTATTTAATTATTAATTTAAAATCTAAACAGTATTTGACGAGCAAAATAACCCATGACAACCATTTTTGCGGTCAAATTCCTACCCTGCTGCCACCTACAATCAAAGCTTTTATGGAATTACCAGTCTTAGGAATCATTAGGACTTGGATGATCCTATCCTAACTTAAGATCAAAGCCGGTTGAGGATAACTCAATCCCAAAAGTAAAATGAACAATTTGAAATATTGTTTATTAATACATATTTATAAGCATATATGGATTTTTTGACATTTTAACAAAGAATTCATAAAATAATTGCGCTAATACTTTATACTTCTATAGTAAATAGTTATACATAATGAGGGTAAATGTTATGTAATTTTAATGTATCCATCGTTTCAATTGTCTATCAAATGCTTATCTTGACAAAACATTCATGTGCATAACACCTTCATTATCAAGTTCCACATTGTCTTATTTTTCGGTTAGATAGGTAAAGGTAACCCATTTATGGGCTTGGTTCTAATGGCTTCCCTATTATGTGAATATGTTTCTACCGCAACCACTCTCTTCCTTTAATCAATGTAATGGTCACTTTCTTTCATCCCAATAGTGGCTCTCATAAGAACAAATAGTGGCTCTCATGGAGTACATCGATGGCCATCCAACGATCATCCAATAGACTTCTCTTTGAAGCTTCCAAGTCTCAAATTTGACATACATTTTGAAAATATAATTGTTGGTTTTAATCTGAATTAGCTTTTCAATAGGTTTTTAGGTTTTTATGTTGTTTTTTAGTTGCTTTAATGTATCTTTTTCTACTTCCTCTTTTAAATTGAATATTACAAGGTTTAAGGCTTTTTTGTTATGCTTGTGATATAAAGTGATAAGCTTATTCATTTCTTCTTTAATGAGATTGATATCTAATTTACCTTCTATACTATTTATGATTAAATTGTGAATTACTTTTTACTCTGGCTCTTTAATCCTCAATGAGGTAAAATGAATTTATATCATGTGTACTTGTTTTGATTCATAAATAAAAAACTGATATCCCACTTCATCAAACACAAATCTTCTATGAAATAAATTTTGTTCCCTACACACTCTTCGCATAATTGATTACAAGGACTTTAGAGAGAATTTCATTCCCTCTACCGAGCATTCAAAATTCTCAACAATCTAATGAACGATTATGTTAGTGTTCTATTAAATAAAAAACATCACAAAAAACATAAACATCCACAAAAATGATATCTTCAATGGAAAAATATATTAGAAAATTGTTTTCTTTAAATAGGGTCTTCCCAAGATAGTTTATGGATGTTGTATGAACTAACACACTTTATGATAACACTCCACTGACCAATGCATTATTACTCTTCAATTTTACGATTGAAAAGTGCTCTCCTTATCATCAATAAAGGTACGCTGCATGACTTCTTCGGTCAATTCAAAAACAAAATAAAATTAAAAGTGTGGCAATCCAATTTATTAGTGAAAATAGTGGGATGAGTAAAGCATTGGTAACCATTTGCAACATCCCATGTTTACAAATTCCTTCATTTTGATGTGATTTAATTTAATTGAAGCTTTTCTCTTTCATGCATAAACATAAAACAGTACACTCCGTCTTTTCTCATACAAAAAGACAACAAATAAATAAATAATTGTGTTTCCTTATAGTAATTCAATTTAAAACCAACCATTGTTCCAATATTGACATAATCGTTCTCACATAGATGTTTGATTTAGAAGTAATTTAATGGTTTATTATTCTTCAAACTTCTATCTTTACCCAGTGAGGAACATTTCATTGCTTCCACAAGTAAGAATGTCTTATTCCCATTCAATGTTTATCTCAATATTAAAGCATTTGCAAGTTAAATACAAATCATGATTTTTAACTGTTATGGGTAAGGGATTGGATAACTGGAGTATTCTCACGTAATAACTCACATAGAATTGGGAGTAGCTATGATCAGATTGGAATGACTAGAATATTTGAATCAGAGTGTACAATCCAATTTACAAACTATGGGTTGTTCAATTTATTAATTGGACATGAAAGAAACACTACAAGAAGCCCTACAATTTGTTAATTTCAGAGTGGTTTCAAATTTAATTAATTACTAAATTCAATGGAATGAAAATGTAAATCTTTCCATATGTTGGAGAGGATAATAATAGCTTTGTCCTCATAGCCATTTATCCCCCTTAAAGAATTTAAATGGAAAGTTTAGATATGCTAGTTGTTATAATTAATCAATTAATAATAAGATTGAATTTTAAGTAAGAAAATTTAAAATATTAGTAGTTGATATAACAGATATTAAGATTATGACAAATATTCAATTATAAAACATTTTTTAAGAAATTTATTTTATTTTATTTTATAAACTTAAATGGGAAAAGCAACTTCAAATGGTTTTTTATTTTTATTTTATAATCTCAAATTAGGTTGACGAGCCATTCACCATTATACACAAAGAGTTCGTTTATGTATCCTTACCTCTCGGCTAACCAAAAGCCCTTTGTGAGTGCAATTATAAGAAGACCTAAATTTTCATTTCCTGTGCCATCCTATAGGTAAAATCCAAGGTTTTAGTTCATATTTAAAGTTTTCGAACACCATGCATGGTTCTCGTAATCCACACCATGGTTCAAGGTCAAAAGACATTTTTTTAGCATGTAACAATTCCCTTTGTGGCTCATGAGTAATGCGCAAGGCCTTGAAACATCACATAATCTCTATAGAGGGAATATTTAATCTACAAGTAGGATATTTTGGTAATTTTGAGATCTGTAACACCAATAATGGATCTCTTGTCCCACATCATGGTTTAGGGTTAAAATTTATAGCCTAAGTTCATACCAATTGCTTATGGGGTAATGGACCATTACAATGCCCTAGACATACACATAGCATATAGTGTGGAGAATTCTTGAAACAAGGCACTTTGTGGTTTTAGGTAAGTGAATGAACATAACCTCTTACCTTTGAAAAAAGTAAAATTCCACTTGTCAAACTCAAAAGAGAAGACACATCTTAGTCAAACAAGATTCAACTCATTGGAACCAAATATAGTCACTATCAAATATGTGTGGAGTTCACAGTTAAACAAACATATTGTAAGACATTAGCTTAGAAGAATGAGAATTGAGAAATAACCATGTTGGGTTGTTAGTCCTAGTAGTCCATGGTATCACTTATTGTCTGATGTGGGAATGTTGGCAGGTGGTTAGGATGGGTCATTATCGCAACACCAAATGCAGCGATACTGTGAAAGGCAAAAAGTGGAGCGCAGATGATGATATTTTATGTAATTTTTGGTCAGTTGTACCGCAGTATGTGGGTTTTTGGGTCGTTTGGACCACAATAGATAGATTCTAGGTCATTTGATCGAAGTGTCGGTTAGGAAGTAGTTAGAAAGTGGACAAGCAATGTAAAGGCGGAAGCCTATAAATATACATAGATTTGTTCTGTTGGATAATCGGGAATCAATCTTGGATCATGTGTCTTAGATCTAGAGATATCTGTTAGATCTGTCTCTTGCGAAGTATGAGCTGAAGACTGAATATTTTGTATCTGGGTTTTTGCGGAATTAATATGATATGACAGAGTTATTGAGCAGAATCCCCGTATTTTCCTGTTTATCTATGGTAATGCATTTCACAATATGAATATATGAATGATGCGATGTTTCCTTGCTACAATTAATGCTTTACTGTTATATCTGTCACAATTATGACTTGTTTTGTTGAATGATGCTATGAATATGAATAATGCTTGAGTTAAATGCTTAGATCTATTTCAGAAATGTTGCAATAAGTTGGGTAATTGAGTCGCATCATCCTCCTTCATTTGGCGGAAACATGGTTGTTAACACCCAAAAAGTGCTCACTAGCTCATTTCCTTATTCACATGACCCATTTGTCCACTTTTCCACCATTTGAGCCTCTAAAGCCACCAAAAGGTCACCAAAAGACCATAATACACCCCTTTTTTCCCCTCAAAATGAATATTTTTCCTCAAAAAGGGTCTAGAATTCCCAAAAATATTAAAAAGGGAATAAAAATATTCAAAATATTCAAAAAAAGAAAAAGGAGGGAAAAGGTACCTAAACCATGTTGGTCAATATCATTGGTTTCCTCAAAATCATAATGGTATTCCCCACCACCAAAAACTATAAAAAGGTGGTAGGGGCTCCTCACTTTCCATCCATCCATCATCCTATCCTCATGCTGTCAAAATCTCTCATGAGTTCTTGACCATTGTAGCAATCTTGGAGAAGAGACCTTTGGAGCTTGGAGCTACTCACCTTGGAAGTTGCTTAACACAAATCCTCACCATTTGAGGTATCTTAATACAAAATACTCATTCTTTTTATTTCTTGTTCTTGAATCGTTTTTCAAAGATTTATTTGTTATATGAACATGCTAGTTTAGGTTAGATTCAGATTTATAATTGTTTTTTGCTCTCAATATTTGAAACTGCTATCACTTGTTGATAGGTTCCCATAGCACAAAGCTTGGTTGCAAAACCAAGCCAACATTTTTTGGCGACTCCGCTGGGTTCGAATTCTTAGATCTCTTTTTTTGCTTTAGATCTTAGTTTTTGTTAGTTTTAATCATTTTAATTCATAGATCTGCCATCCCAGATAACAGATCCATTGCTATTCTAGATCTTGGCCTCTTCTATTGCTATTAACAGCCTGAAATTTTCATTTTCGGGTTCGTTTTTTGGCGTCCGTTTTCGGCTTTCACCTCGCGGTTTTTTGCCCGACAGTTGCGCGGCTCATCGCGACCTCGCGACTTTTTTCCACGCGGCGCGCCGCGGCTTCGCGGCCATTTTACGCGCTACACATTGCGGCTTCGCGGCCATTTGCCACGCTGCACATCGCGACTGTGTGACCAAAACCCGCGCTGCACATCGTGGCTTCGCGGCTGAAACCCGTGCTTCACATCGCGACTGTGTGACCAAAACCCACGCTGCACATCGCGGCTTCGTGGCCGAAACCCGCACTGCCCATCGTGACTGTTTTCCCTAAACCCGCGATGCAATTTTTTTTAATTCGGCCAATTTTTTGAAAATTATTTTTTGTTGTATTTTCTGCCCATTTAGCATTTTTTACAGTATTAAATTTCCTTCATTTTTATAGCCACATTAAATCTTTTACTGTTTAGAATGCTCCATTAAAAGTCCTTTTAAAAAAAATTCAGAAATTGAAAGAGAGATTTTTCTGCGTTTTATTTAGGTCAAGGTTTTACTGTTTATTTGCTCGATACTTTGCCCAAGCAATTTTTAAGAGATCCATTTATTTCTTGAAGTATTCATGCTATTTGCTTTCCTTCAAATTATTTCAAAGATCCATTATTTTTGAATAGTTTTTCAAGCATTTACATTTCAAAAACGCCTTTATTTTTTGCAAAACTGGAAGCATCTTTTCTTTCATTTGTAAAATCGCCCAAGCGAGGCAAATCAATTTCAGTTTAAATACCACACTTGCACCCACTCTGCCACATAATTTAAACTGAGCCTTAAAATTTACCTTAAACTCAACAAACTTTTAACCCCACTTGGGGAGCACTTAAAAGAATTTTGTAGTTAGGTAGAATTGAGGGGATAGGTGTTCCAATAACACCCCTCAATTATTACATTTGAGACATAGTGGTTGTCCTCTACAGTACCAAAATCCCTTATAATTTTGACATGGTTATCAACCAATTTATCAAGAAGGCCTCTCCCTTAGGAGGGTTGAAGTAGCCAGACTGGTTCTGGAAGTCTGAGTGGAATACCGCAATCCATTCAGTAACCGAAGGATACCTTTCAAAGTTCTCAGTGTACACCCTCTTGGTGTACAGCGGAGATAGAACCAAACTGCAAATTCACCCAACCGAACGTGTCATGAACGGGGTATCCTAGTTGCCACTCTTTAGGATTGTCTACCCAGTGTCCCTCCCGGTAGGAGGATATCTAGCCGTTGATTGAACACTCTATATTGTCTGACTTGGACTTCATCACCTTGCAGAGGATATCATTTGTTGACTCACAATACTTCTAGTTAGGTGTTTGCATGATACATTACCCACCTTTGGTCTAGTAACACCTCTTTTTGCTGGAAACTGTTTGACTTTTGGTATTCTGACCAATTTTGTTGCATCCCTCCACTTATTATAACACAGCTGCTATAATAAGTGCTTTTTGAGGTTGATTTTTGGCCTGAGACCCTTTATTTTTTCACTCCCCTTTTGCACTCATTGTTGCATTAGGGTTTTGATTTTTTTACATCACCACCTTACACTGAAATTTTTAAAATATATTTCTCACCATTGAGAATTTAAGACGATCTCGTCGTCTTCAGGGTGAACCCCCTTAGTTCAGTCTACTTGGCTCTACACGTCACCAACGTAGAGCCTTATCCCTTGACTCGACACATCATCGACCAAACACACAGTCATCCAATTCTGACACGCCTCACTTCACATCTGATTTTGAGGCTGAATCCGAAAACCCTACTGAAATATCACCAACCAACCTCATGGATGGACCACAACACGACCCACTTTTTACCAGTACTATTGGAGATACATCCACAAACCCTTCTAGTACTGTGCCATCCATGGTAACAACAACCCCTCTAGGCATGCCTAATATTAGGGACACTCCACCTTTAGGTATGCCCAACACAAGACTACCTCCTATTATGGGTATGCCAAACATAGGAATCACACCACCTATCATTACCACAACCCAGATCCCAGGAATTCCTGGCACTATTCCTAACCCCGGTGTAACCCATGTTGCACTTGGAAACACTGGCCCATACCAAACCACAACGGTTGGCGAACACATACCTTCAATAACTAGCATACCCTTAGGGGCTACTGGACCACTACATAATGCCACCATGAATAGTTATGTCCTAGTCACTACGCCACACCCATCTGCTAGTTTACCTTATATGGCTAGTCTGAACTTACCAGACTTAGCCAGGCTAACCAACGATCCTATCAGACACAACCCTACATGGACACCCATGCCTACAAAGCTCCCCTCGGACATACCCAAGTTTAAAGGAAAACCTGGGGAGGACCCCCAAAACCACATAATGTCTTTTCACCTATGGTGTTCATCTAACTCCATAGTGGATGACTCCATTCGACTAAGACTGTTACAACGAACGTTCACTGGCTTTGCAACCAAGTGGTACATTGAACAACCACATGGGACCCACCATACTTTTACGTCTCTCGCCTCCACTTTCCTTCAGTTTTTTCAGCTACCTGTACGCTACGATGCAGGAGTTGAAATACTGTTGTCTTGCAGACAAAACACAGCTACCCACATCACTAACCATATCCATGAGTGGCGCAAGCGTCGTAGCCTCTGTAAAATAAAACTAGATGACCGTATATTTTTGGACTGGTTTCTTAAATCACTCCTACCCCTCATAGCAAAAGACGTAGCTTCCGAACGACCCCAGCGAGAGGAAGAAGCTATCCTAAAAGCTCAGCAATTCGACCTGATTCATGCCCAATCAGGCTATCTCTACACCATCATACCAGACGCCCCACGAGGCGATTCTTCACGCGGTGATGCTCCGGAGGCATCACATGCCGCTGATGGTATTATTGGCCAAGTCATGACGCAAATTAAACCTTTTAGCATGGTGAGCACCATAAATGCCCCAGACCTCTCTAGGGCTACATCTAATTCTGGAGCGACAACTTCGTACGCTCCAACAAATCAGACTCATCACACTCATGGACCCTCTTGTCCACAACATTGCTATGGGCAAGCACCATCGACATATGTACCACCCACATACTATAACCAACCGGCCACCCAGAACCCAATTCATTTCCCGGTACAACCAATGTATTACCCACAGCAAGCTACAACAGCTAACCCAACACCTACAATAGCTTAGGGTTATCAACAACCCCAGCAGGCAACTGGACCACCTCCAGCCCCACCAGCTTATTATCCACTGCAACATGCTCCCGCACCTGCGGCACCCCAAAATCCTCCCACTACTCAAGGGCAAGTGTACACACAACACAATCAGCCCCAACATCAAAACAACCAACGCAACCAGGGTGGACAACAAAACCGTGGAAGAGGACGTAACCACGACAACAACCAACAACATAATCAAGGTTCACCACCTCCCAATCCTCCAAATAATAACAATGCTGCTCCTCCTAACCAGAACCCTGATCGTCATCCCAAGCAGCCAAAAAACAATAACCTGAGAACAAACCATCCGTGTTCTATATGTGGATTCTATGGACACTACACTCACAACTGCCCCCATTTAGAGAAAGCACATAAAATTTGGGCTGACGATGCTCAACGCCAGGGCCATGCTGGACAGCCAACTACACTTAATCAACCGCAACCCATGATATTACAAAACCCATTTCCAAACCAGGGAGTAGTAATACTCGCCCTATGGATCCCCCACAAGGATCCGCTGCACCCCAACAGCAAATTACTTATGCCACAACTGATTATCAGCACGCGGATCTAGGCACACACCATTTATTAATGATGTCATCCAATGACATCAACCTCCAAACTCACAGGAATCAGTACGGCCCACCCCCAGAAACTCCACCCACTGACGCATCCACCTCCCTTCCACCAAATCAACCACTACGCATACCAAATATGCCGTTGGAAGGAGGACCTAAAATCCCTCGCATCCCTTTGCGAAGGATTAACAACAATCCTAATGCTCGCGTAGCATCCAATTATAACATCGTGGAAGACCTAGCACAATCCCCCGCTGCTATGTCTGCTTTAGAGGTACTGAAAACATGCCCTGCACAACGAAAACTACTACTATCCGCCATCGGAGGAGTAGACCGTGATGACACACACATGATGGCTTTCGACTTAGACCAAGCCGAACCTCGATTGCCATCAAATGTAGCTTTCCAAGTATCAGTAAACATTCGAAACCTTGTTGTGCATCGTTGCATCATCGATGAAGGAGCTTCCACCTGCGTTATGTCCACCCTTGTGTGGCAGAAGCTTGGCTCCCCCGCTTTACAACCATCTACCACGGCATTACGAGCTTACGACGGACGCTCAGCTCAACCACAAGGCCTCATAGCGAACGTACCCGTAGAACTAGGCGGAAAATTAGTTCTTATCGACATCGAAGTGATCAATGCCCAGCTCGACTACAACCTCCTTCTTGGATGTAGTTATATGTACAAAATGAAAGCAATGGCTTCATCTATTTTTCACCTCATGATGTTCCCACATGAAGGACGCGTTATCAAGATCGATCAACTCACATATTATGATCCTAACACCCCCGCAGCTCCTCAAAATGTGCTACCAATGATTGAACAAACCATTCAAAATGCATCGACATCATTTGTGTCGTCAATTGGTCCTGGAATCTACACCGAGTCACCTATGACTTCCACATTTCCATCAATCTCACCACCTTCATCGATAACAAAAACATCGGATTTGTGCACCCTATCACACACCACACAGTAGCCTTCGTCATTACCACAAACACCCACAGTGCCTACTCATATTGGCACAACGCCAATTCACACTATCCCGTACTTGTTCCCATTTTCCGGAGTTGTCAGTTCGCCAGTAATGGCTACACTCAACCTTCTTGGTCTAACATTAGGGATACCCGTATGGTACTTACCTGCTTCGAGCCCCCCGCCGACTCCAACTGTTATTTTACAACCGGTACAACCTATCCCTACTACCAGCCACCCACCCCCTCCGGTCACTCATCTGCAAAACAGACCACCCTCAATAGTGATTACGGCATCAACATCCAGAAATGCCCCACCTCCATTATAGAACACAGGGGGCAGAGGCCCACCAACTTATAACACTGGACTCATAACTCGCACCCCCCCAGCAACCCCCAAGGCAGCTAAAACCCCCCCAACTATTCGCATTCCCCCTAAGTGCTCGTTGTGTGACGACGTAGGCCATGCCACTCATCAATGTCCACAATTACCTACACTCCAAGAACACATGAATATGTTGGATGACAACACCAGGATTCCAGTGGTAAGACTAGAGCCACCTCCTCACCCTCACGACAAAACACTCCGCACTAACCACCCTTGTGCGATATGCGGCATTTATGGCCATTATTCACACCACTGCCCTGATCTCCCAATTATCGAGCAGCCTTGTACGAGATGAACAAAGTCGACCTAGAGATATCCCCTCTTCTCATTGAGGAAATTCATCCCCCACCATCTTCCTCCTCGGAATAAATTAACACCATTTACAAGATTTCCACTAGATACCCCTCTGTCTGGTCGGCCCCTTCCATTGATCCCTTTGACACACATGTTCAACCCTTTCAAATCGACGAGGAAACCACATGTCCACAACATGGGGGCAGACCCAAAGCCTTGCCTACTCATCATCATCGTGATTCTCGTCAGAGATACTGGGGGCATCCATCCCACAAGGGGAATCCCCCATCATCATATCATCACTTCAGTTTGCCACCACGGCCCACAGCTTCATGGTACACCCCCCCTCCAGTAGTTGGTCAATGCCCTCTTGATCCCTCTCTAAGATAGCATCTGCACCGCATTAACACCTCTGAGTTCGAGGACATAATAGATTACCTCAAACCTAGGATAGGGGGCATGATCAATCATTTTGACCCTACCCCATCACCTCTATCTCAACACCTCAATGAGCCCATCGTTCAAACCAACACATATGTGATCCACAATCACAAACCCCATGCACATCATATGGGGGCAGGTCATTAACCCTGCTCACTTTTTCACATTCGTGATCTCAACCATTTTTGAGGTCACATGTCACTTGTATATTTGAGTTGATTTGACACACATAGTATTTCGCCCCCGCGGGTCATCATTTCCCCCCACCACTACATCCTTGGCTTGGTGGTGTCACCTTCATTTATAACCATTTTTTAACTTAGTTATTTTCTTTGACCATTCTGGAGTCCTTATGACCTCTGTTTTTCGCACCATTTGCACCGCAGGATTCATATTTTCATGCCCGTGATGATGCTTGAGACCATTTCTCGCTCTCACACCCATAATTTTTGGGCATTTTTTCAAAATGCCACTTATCGCCTCGGTTTGCGTGCCACATCGGCCGCCCTCCATTTTTTACGAGTCTCATATCGTTGGATTTAGTTTTCCGTGCTCGTGATGACGCTTGAGATCATTTCTCGCTCTCACGCCCAGATTTTTCGGGCATTTTTCCCATGCTCCCTCGTTGCCTCGGTTTGCGTGCCACATCGGTTGTTCTCCATTTTTTATGAGTCTTATATCACCGGATTCAGTTTTTCACGCTCATGATGATGCTTGAGATCATTTCTCGCTCTCACGCACAGATTTTTTGGCCATTTTTTCTATGCCCCCTCATCGCCTCGGTTTGCGTGCCACATCAGCCATCGTCCGTTTTCGACAAGTCTTATATTGCCGGATTCAGTTTTCCACGCTCGTGATGATGCTTGAGATCATTTCTCGCTCTCACGCCTAGACTTTTCGGGCATTTTTCCCATGCCCCCTCGTCACCTCGGTTTACGTGCCACATCGGCCGTCGTCCATTTTTGACAAGTTTGATATTGTCGGATTCAGTTTTCCGCACTCGTGATGATGCTTGAGATCATTTCTCGCTCTCACCCCATGATTTTCGGGCATTTTTTCCAAAATGCCACTCATCACCTCGGTTTGCGTGCCACATTGGTCGTTGCCCCCTTTTTGACAATCTTTATGTCACCGGATTCAGTATTCCGCACTCATGATGATGCTTGAGACCTTTTCTCATTCTCATCAATCCATTTTTGTTCGGTATAATTTTACCCCTTTTCAGGCCGAGCAATCCCTTTTTACAAAAAAGGCACTTAGGGAGTTTCTGTTAAGCTCTTTTCTGACTCCTAAAAAAATGAAAAGATCGCCGAGCAACCTTGCTTCCTTTCATGCTCGCTAAACGTATCTGAAAGGGTGTCTACCTGGTATAAGTTTACCCCTTTTCCAGACCTTGTAGACTAATTACGAAAAAAGAATACTCTAGTCACATTAGCTAGAAGAGTTCTCCATTTGCATCATTTTATGCTTTTTCGAGCCTTGGAGACTAACTTATGAAAAAGAACACCAATGGAGTCCACTTACCACTTTCAGACTCTCTAAACATGAAAGCGACCATGAGCAATCACCATCTTGGGATCGTAAAAACCCACAAGACGGTACTCACAACCACTGCAGAGTCTTCTTATCGTTTTCAGACTCCTTAAAAATGAAAGCACCCATGAGCACGAACAGTCCTGGGCTCACAAAATCCACAGGACAGTACCATTTAAGAGCACACTTTTATCCCTTCTTGGAGCTCATTAAAACTACGAAGAAGGACCCAATGGTGCTTCTCGGCACCACAACAGATCACGTCTACTCATATGGCAGCTTCCCCATTTTGGTCGCCTTTGTTCAGAGTATTCTGCAGTATGTCACCCTGAGAATCCCTCTACAGCACCCATCAGCTTGACCCCCCAGAGTCAATACATACCCTTCAGTCCCTAAAAGCTATGATCCCCACACCTACAAGTCAGTTCCCTACGCTGCCAGGTCAACCATGTCATCATGCTCTGAACAAAGGAAGTTTGAGTCTACCCACTCTATGACCCCAGTTACTTCCCATCCACACAAGTATGTCAGTCCTACCATCAGTACTACCACACTTCAGTTCTACACCTTGTGCTCCTATCAAGGAAACATCATTTCCTTGTTAGTTGCTGGTCTCCCTCTGTCAGCGACAACCAAATTTTTTCTAGAGGATAGACCTAGAGGTCCCTGTGTCTTGGACTCATCACCATTTATGATGAGTGCCTACGAATCATTTCGAGAAGAGTCCTCAATGCCTCTCCAAATGGTTGTTTCTCACATGCTCGACTTCAACACCTTGATCGCATCATTGAGACTCGCACAGGGTATTAGTCCTTTCAGTTATTTGTTGAAGACCCCAGATACCACCTGACTCTTCCACATTTGAGAGTCTACCTATGGAAACAACCAGTTACATTTTTTCTATAGATATCCGGGTTGCGCATGGCAACAGTATTCTGATGTACCCCAGTTTTATACTCCCTTGAGTAAACAGTTACATGTACTTCTCAGAGATGACTCACAGTCATTGAGTCCCTACAGATGTTGGATACCTTCAGTTTCAGCAGTTCATCAACCCTTCTGAGACCTCATTCAGAACGGTTGTCGCTTTATTCCAGTGTCTCAGTTATTAAGATCAGTCATGTTATGATCACGAGTACATCCCCAAATAGTGTCCCCTTTGGACCATTATGATGTACCAGCAGATTTTTTATGTCTTATTTAGGTCCCCCTTCTTGGGACTAATTGATATGTATATGTCTTGATACGAGCATGGGTATGCCCGCCTCGTCCATTATCAGAGATTATTCCTCATTCATATTGAGGCCATGTAATATTTTTTGTTTTTGCAGCTTCCAAGGGCCGTTGATCCAGTCTCCAACCGGTCTCTTCTCTTCCCCAAACCCCAGGAAAAAGACAAAAGAACTATGATGTCTATCGGCCATAAGATGAGCTCCTGCCCTCACACATCAGGGGGCAATCTGTTAACACCCAAAAAATGCTCACTAGCTCATTTCCTTATTCACATGACCCATTTGTTCACTTTTCCACCATTTGAGCCTCTAAAGCCACCAAAAGGTCACCAAAATACCATAACACACCCCTTTTTTCCCCTCAAAATGAATATTTTTCCTCAAAAAGGGTCCAGAATTCCCAAAAAGATTAAAAAGGGAATAAAAATATTCAAAATATTCAAAAAAGGAAAAAGGAGGGAAAAGGTACCTAAACCATGTTGGTCAATACCATTGGTTTCCTCAAAATCATAATGGTATTCCCCACCACCAAAAACTATAAAAAGGTAGTAGGGGCTCCTCACTTTCCATCCATCCATCATCCTATCCTCATGCTGTCAAAATCTCTCATGAGTTCTTGACCATTGTAGCAATCTTGGAGAAGAGACCTTTGGAGCTTGGAGCTACTCACCTTGGAAGTTGCTCAACACAAATCCTCACCATTTGAGGTATCTTAATACAAAATACTCATTCTTTTTATTTCTTGTTCTTGAATCATTTTTCAAAAATTTATTTGTTATATGAACATGCTAGTTTAGGTTAGATTCAGATTTATAATTGTTTTTTGCTTTCAATATTTGAAACTGCTATCACTTGTTGATAGGTTCGCATAGCACAAAGCTTGGTTGCAAAACCAAGCCAACAATGGTTCCGTCGACTCTCCCTTGAACATCTCAGGTGAGACCTCATCTACTTTGCAAGTGCTGCTAGACGGGGTAAAACCCGTTTGGGCCGGTGCTCAGGGAGATCACGGTGGTTTGGGCGTCGACAGCGCTGGGAACCCCTGATGACTGGGTTTGTGTCAACAAATGGTTCCGTTGCTGGGACTGTGTGCAAAGTGACATGAGGATATGTGGCACCCGACGAAACTAGAGATCCAAGATTGGTTCAACCTAAAACTGCAAGAGTTCACTGAAAAAGAAAACAAAAACCTTGGGTTGACGACAGATTGGTGGTTAGCGAAGTATATTCACGACAGTCCACACGAATATTTTTTCTGCGAGTTCCCCATCATCCTGTATGAGTGGTTAGCAAAGTTGACTTTTCAGAAGAGGAACTTCCAAGGTGGTGAACCGATAGCCTGGACCCTTGAACTAATCCAGGAGTTGCAAGAAGTTGACAACAAAGCGTCGCGGGCTGTCGAAGTTTGGCTTCACAGCATATTGGAAGGCTACATCACTGAATTTGCAGTTGATATGAACAAATCCTATAGTGAAGCTAAAAGATATTTCTTCCGCGGACCCCGGGGAAGGTTTCTGTTGTCACTAAAACTGTCTATTAAGATGATCATTTGTGAAAAGGGCATATTAAAGATGCATCTTGATCAGTAGAAACCCTAGTGGGTGGAGGCCGTGGGTGCCGCAACAGTGGAGGGGCAGTACATGGAATAGTAAGGGGTAGATGGTTGCAGGTCATGACGAGACTGTGAGTGAATCTGAGGAAGAGAGTGGTCTTACGAGGGGAGGAGTAAGGTTTCGACGGGAAAAGAGGTAGAGAACAAGAGAAGGTTCTACTGCGATCGAACCATAAGGCCGTGAAGGAAGACCACACAGGACAAAGCGACCTCATAGTCCAGAAAAGGACAACCAGGATACGGCCAGTATAGAGGCAGGACCAAACCCCGACAGTAACATGCCCACACCTCCGCTCACTATCTGTCAACCAGTAGGAAACACAACTTCGACACCACCATGTCAACAAAACTTGATTACTTATAGTTCAGCGACTATAGGAAGGAAGCCCAGGATGGAGGGCGAGGATACAAAGTTGCCGTTGTTTCATGGAAATGGAACAAATAATCATGAACAATACTGGTTCTTATGTGAGGTAATATGGACCGTAAAACAAATTACTGATGATGATGCTAAGAAAGGACAGTTAGAGACAACTCTGCGAGGTTGTGCATTAGAATGGTTTATGAAGTTTGTTTTAGTCCCTATAGGAGCTCCATAAAAGACGCTCGACAATATCAGGAAAGGATTGATTGCAGAATTTTAAAAACCCAAGTTTGAAGCACAGTATATTACAAAATTGAAAGATATTAAGCAGTATCCCAATGAAATGGTGTGGGATTTTGACCAGCAATTCAAAACTTTGATGGCGAGGGTCAGCTTTCACATGAGTGTTGTCTAACAAAAAGAATGGTTCATCGCAGCTCCCGCATATTTGTCTCCTGCTGATGCAATAGAACATTACAACACCCAGTGAAGCCTTGGAAATCGCAATGCGATTAGAAGCATCGCCGAACGGGGAAAACGCAGCTGGGATGTTGTAGATTCAGACACAGTTGGATAACCTGACCATGCAACTGCAAGATCTTAAGAAGGGAAAGGAACAATGTGAAGAAGTATGGTGTACGTGATGTCGTGGAGAGGGGCATACTAAGGATAGTTGCCCAGAATTCTGCAATTATTTGATTTCAGAGGCATCAATCCCATTGAATGGCGGCAGTATGCCGTGGTATCGTATCTGCCAGGTATATGGGCACCGCCATGAGGAATGCCAATACATGCAGAAGATGGTCACAAAATCGATGAATCTATATTTTACATTCTGTAAATATGTGGGACATGAAGACAAAGATTACCGTGCATATGGGTTGCTTCAAGAGAGAACGTATGATGCATTCTATGTGAAGGACGACCAATGTGCCGTACAAAAACCGCAATCGCAGCCACAGGTAGCCCAACTGCTACCTCAACCATAGGTGCAGTTTGTACCGCACCAGCAACCATAGTAGTTTATGCTGCAATATACTCTGATGCAGATGGCTCCACTGCAGTTGCAGTATGTTCAACAACCCCAGTATGTGCAGCAAGGGCACGGAATGCAACCGAATCCTATGCAGCAACAGTTTAATCCACTGCAGTACCCATAGCAGGGAGGATTCCGGTGTGGACGTGGCGGAGGATTTGGTCGTGGAGGAGGACGAGGAGGTCACGGACTTGTTCAATGCTATCACTATGGGGTATGGGGACACTACCAGCGAGATTTCCCATAGTTGTAGACGTAGTGTACGTTTTTTTTTGTTACAAATCACACAGTGGAGAACTGTCCCCAATTGATTGCATGATGGAAAGCAGGGAATGTTTCGCAACTACAGAACCAGAACCAGGTGTAGCAACTAGTGCAGAATCAAGTGCAGCAACTGGCGCAGAATCATAACCAGCATCCGAATCAAAATTCTAACCATAATGTGAATAAACCTGGGAATCCGCCGAACTCAACCCAGGGAGAAACTATTGCGACAATTTTTGCGGAGCCAAGGCCACAAGATGTTGCTGTCGCAGTTATCACTCAGGGAGGTGCAACAACAGGAGGGGATAGCTCACATCCACTCATCCGATTAACAGGACAGAAGAAGGTATCATTTGACATCGATTCCGAGCGTGATGCATTCTTCAGGCACGACAGGAAATGGAAAAGGATCAAGGTAATGTAACATCCCATATTTTCGTAAAAATTTAAAATTTTTATTAACGACAATATTAGCTTAATTTATGATAATTTATAATTGCGGAAGATAACAATTGCTGAATGTAACAATGTTAACTAACAGCTGTTTGTACTAAACACCAATATATTTCTTAAGAAACTAATGCGACAGTGACAACTTAATTACATTCGTAACCTCTACCATTAAGATAGTCAAATGCATGGTTAGATTAGACTATTGATATGACACTTTTTAAAGAATTGCAATGTATGAAATATGTAATGATGAAATGCCAGGTTAGAAGTGTGATGTGGTACTATTTCTTTGAGACGATATTGACAGTTTGCTTCTTTGCTTCCCAAGGGAGTCCTATGAGGGACCCCGAAGCTTACTTAGCTGTAATGCTAAAACATTGGACTTGTTCTATGTGCAGACAATAGGTAAGAAGTTTCATGATTGCAATAAATTCCAATTCGCATGAGTTCAACTTCATCGTATGAAAATAAAATAGAATCAATAGAGACTGTTGCAAATGTAAAAGCAGACAGGTACGGTTCACGTGCTTACTCTTCAACTTACCAAGGTTCATGTTGTATCAACTTAATAAACATCGTCACTGTAGTCATCATTATACTAGCTGGTTCTGTTGTCGTCATTGTGCTAGCTGGTTTTGTCGTCGTCATTGTATTATCTACTTTGTTGTCATCATTTCATTAGTAGTAGTAGGATAGTACAGTACTTAATGTATCGCATGAATAAAGTGGATAGGAATCCGGAGGACTTATTGTTCCAAAATACCAAACTATATGTGATAGCATAATTGTATGTGAGTTTCATACAATACTTTTAATTAACTTTAAAATCTTATGGTTCACCATTCCTATTCACTACTATAATTATTTAGGCCTTAAGTAATAAAAAATAGTCCTTCCCAAAGACTAGGCATTTGTAACAATTGAATAGTAAACATTTACACATAGATTAACTATTTTGCAAATTAAAACTTTGAACTATTTAACTATTATCCCATATTATGATCTATTCAAGTCCTATATATATAGTTATGTAACTATATCGATTTCTTGGTTTATTGCTGACTTTATATATTCATATCGAATTTAAGGTAATAAAAAGCAACATTAGATTATCACTAAACTATATAAATATTTTGCAATCGTTACCACATTGTATTATATTGAAACTATAATAATAATGGGGCAAGCAATCAAATGAAACCTTTACATATCGTTACTAATTCTATGGCAACATTTAAGAAGTTATTTTAACATGGATAATGCAGGGTTCAGTCACGTCGAGAGAGCTGACAAGCATTTAAATCGAAACTTGAAAGGTTGCTAGTTCAATTAATGGCACCGGTCTCGAGCTGTGGTAGAGATCATGCATTGATCCTGTATTAAAGGCTCGGTGTCATGTCCCTATCGAGTTGGATGTCCATTGATCCAGGTAGACATGATTGTCTCCAAACTCGTCGATGTGTAGGAATAATACACCACGCGTTAGTTGTGCATGCTCCACTATGTGCCATGGTGGCGTTGTCAACCTGTAAGGTAGGTTTGGTATTTATTGCGGACGTCATTTGTACCAAAGCTTAGTTTGCTGGAAATGTGGATATCGTCGATAGTGATGAACCTAAACAATCGGATGAAAACCCTAATACCTATCGTGGAAAAGAGTTAAGACTTGGAAAAAATGATTCACTGTGCTATTGTTTCGGCTGGGGTGGCTGACAGGCTGCCGAAGTCTGGGTAGGAAGTTTGCAAGGGTTTCGAACTCGAGACCTTCTAAATAAGTTGACGTTGCAGGTTTTCTTATTGTGATGATGAAGTGGTTTTGAAAAGATAGATTCTCTGGTTCGAAGGTTATAGTTTTATGCTTTAATATCTCTGAGACAAGCAAGAGTGAAAAAGAGAGAAAATACAGAGTTTAGGCAAGGATAGTGGTTCCTTGGTGTCGTTCGTGACAATGTTCTCGTCAAAGCTATGGAGGTAAGCTTTTTGTTTAGCAAAGGTATTTGCATTTCAAAAATCGGTTTATAAAAATATCAGATATCTAACTCTGGTTTAATGTGAGTTGTAGGGTGTAAATAGAACGTCTGGCTAGGGTATGGCGAAAGGAAAACCTCGCACTCTTACACCGGTAAGCTTAGGGTCTTCCATACCCTCGCAGTGCCCTTCGTTTGTGCCGTGGCTCTGTCATTGAAGGTGGTTTGGGAAATCTTCGAAACACGATTGTTAATAGTGATACTTCGGTTTTATATTTTGCAAACTTGTTGTTTGTCGAATGGAGATATAACTCGTCGATTTTGAATATTCAGGCTCTTCTGCCTATTGGGAATTTTTGGGATAAACCCTGTGTAACTTCGTTTTTTTTTTTTTAACATATTATAAACGTTGCTCGAGCTTCGTCTTTGTTTTAGAAGTTATTCTGTGGTGATGTTGAGGTTTTATGAGATTCGACTTGTTTTTCGAAAATGTTTGCGACCGTAAGACAAAGAGCCGAGGGTTTGATCTTTGTTTAAGAATAATACTCCTTTTTGTAATACATTGTATGTTTAAAACGTTGTATACATATCTGGTTTGTTCTCCTGGAAACTGTAAGTTGATGTTGTAAATCGTCTTCATGCTAAAGGTTACTACAATGTCCTTTGAGCTAGTTTAGGGTTTTAAAATTATTATTGATGATAAGGTTCTGTGTATAATTTAACTTCTACCTTAAGAAGGAATATATGCTAAGCCCTTCACATAAGTCTGTATGGTTTGTTCTAATACTGTATATTGATAATGTGTAACCTTATTTGTTGATATTGGCAATTTAAGTAGAGTAGAAGTTTTTGAACTAATAACTCAATAATATTTTGCAAGGAGAATGAATAGGGTCAAACCCTAATTCGTGTTTTGTTGAAGATGAAAATCTGATCATTTGTTAAAGTTATTGGATCGGTTTTGATCTCAGGTTTTAAAAGGAATGTAAAGTTTTGTTATGAAAATAATAAAAGAGAAAATATGAATCTAGTTAGGGTTTTTCTTTTGATACAAAACTCAGATTTACAATAATCTCAACAATGTTAGCAAATCTAAAAGAGAGAAGTAAATACATGATGTTAATAGTTGTGTTCGATAAATTCTTATCTTTTATTGAATTTCTAGATAATACAACAATACTATAGAAAATGAAAGCAATATGAATGCATAGTGCAGAAATTCGTGAAGACTGTGTAAACTATAATTCTATCTATAAATTAATTTCCTATACATAAAATGCTGGTGTAGTAATTATAATGAAACTGTGTGTGAGTGAAATATATGCATAAGAAATCTGTGTGAAAAAAAAACTATTGTTTTCTAGCTTATTATAAAGAATATTTTATTTAATGTTAGCAGTCTTAAAATCATGTACAGTGTGTAATTCATCTACCTTTCATGGATATAATGTATGTGTTTTGTAGGATGATTGCAAGAATTATTTAATTGACTGATTATTATAAAAATGAGGAAATATTATACAGACCTCCTACAATTAGTTAACTTAAGAACAGAAAACTGGTGCATACCAGATTATTATCTAGCTATCGAATTCAATGGCACAATTTGCCTATCTTCTATTCTATTTTAATTTGCATATCTCTACTAGAGTATGATGCTGCCAAATAGCATGTGGAAAAATGGGGATATTGATTTATCAATTCATCTTCGCCATTAAACTTAAACATTCAGACTTAGAACAATTCTAGGATTAGATTTTTCTTTCAAAAACAGAAACACAGAAAATACTGTTTAAACATAACATAAATTAAATAAGTAAGAAATTGTAGAACCTGAATAAAACCTGTAGGGAAACAAAAAAACTCAGGAAGACCATTCCACCCAACCAAACTCCTGAAAACAGTCAAATACTGTCTTAGGACCCCTGAGCCTATTCGCTGAACCACTAGGAGGAAGAAGCTTCAGGAATATGGACTTCTTCTTGTTGTGGTAATCTTCCGAATCTTCAATAAGTAGCAGTCCAAAAGACTTGCTCCTACTACTCTGTTTCTCTTCAATAATAAGCAAAAACTCAGTTTTCAATCACCACTAACCTCCCTTATTCGAATCTCTCTTGAAATCACCTGATTTGCAAGAGGAAAACATTCTGCAGAAATGTTGATTAAGGGCTGCCTGCCCAATTCGAATTTGCCTTTAGAGGCTACCTAGGCCTTTTCAGATGTTACTGGGTCATTAAATAAGCTTCCTGCTCACTCCCTCCACCTGGGGGATAATGCCCTATTTAAGGGGAATTTTTCCCATAAACAACAGTTAGTGGTGTGATGTAACTAGTGCCATGTGTCCCATTCCTTCCAACAACTTCCATTCCTCGTAGTGGGTCAATGAACACTCATTCAATAGTCCTCCTGAGTGTTTGTCTCCTAATTAATTTATTTAAATAATAATATTCAGTAATTACATTCATCCATGATCAAAACTGATCATAATTACAAAACTTGTAATTAAATTTAACATAAAGTATTTTTGCAAATAAATAATAATGTTCATAAATTTGGGTAGGTGATAGGTAAGGCCATTGTTTGTCACATGCATCCTGTTTTTGATGCCACTTCAGAGGCCGGTCCATCGCAGCAGTCTAGAACCTTGCAGAAATTCTTTGAGAGTTGTTTATCACTAACGAGGGATCCTGATGCTCTTGCTGAGATCGAGGGTCTGCTGCAGCGACCGACTAGGGGATGACAAGAGTCTGCGGTAAATTATTTACAGCGGCAGAAGACAAGTAAGGAGATGCATATGAACATTCAAATTGGAGACTATGGCATTGATTCAATGATTCTGCATCTTGGTTCAGATGTCAACATCTTAACCAAGCAGGCCTGGCAGAAAATGGGGAGTCCCACGTTAAGCTGGTCTCCCGTACAGCTTCGGCTAGATAATAAGGCCAAGGTGACCCCGATTGGGAGAATTCCACGGCTGGTGGTGGACATTGAGGGAATGACGACATATGCCAACTTCGATGTCATCGAAGTAGTTGACGGAGGAAGCTCCTATCCTGCATTGTTGGGGTTGGATGGGCTAATGATAGTGCAACAGTTATCAACTTTAAGAAGCGAATGATGACTTTCAAGAACCGCGATCTCAGAGTTATCACCCCGTTGGATCCGACTGAGGGACATAGGTATATTGAATTGGTGAAGGACGAAGATCCCAACGGATGGGACCATGCATTCAATATTTCAGAAGATTATATTCATCTGACTGCCAATGGTGAGCTTGGATGGCGCAGTGACAGCTCTGCATCTTCCGACTCTGACAATGCTTTAGAACATTGGTAGAATCGTTTGCATGAGGTATTGCTTCGCTAGTGTCGGTTGGTCACAAATTCATTATGCTGCGTTGCAACTGAGATTGTTGCATTGCCAGTATACGAAGGGTTTCCTGGCTTGTCTGAGTTTCTCGCCGCGTTTGAAGAAAAATTTTCAGAACCACAGTGGCTGCTAGCATTGGAGGAAGCACTGAAGGCTGCTCCAGCACGTTGGTCGGTGACACATAAGAAGTCGATCGCAGGCTGGCCACAGTGTTAGCGATTGATGATGGTTCGTTTTGGCAATACCGAGGTTTACCACATAGGGAAATATGATGATTGGAATGACCCTGGAAGTAATTTGATGGAATGTCATATGTTATGGGAATCATGACCCAAGGACGAGTGGGTCCATGCCTTCATCCATACGTTGGCCAAGATGCCGCGATCATGTTATACTGCAGCTGAATTGCGGGGAGAAATTACTACTTGGTTAGAGTTGACAGTTTGTGGATGCTAACCCGGATGTCCATAATGCATTACAGCTCATCCATGACCTAGTTCTGAAGGTTGTCCTAGTGGCATATCCTGCGGATCCACATACACATTGCAAGACGCATTCCATGATGGAATGTTATAATATCAGTGGTGGGCCAGAAGATGGTGATGATCCGCGGAATGTCAATATTCCGGAATCCGAAGGAAGTCATGATATTGTAGCCCCTGATGTGCCAAGTGATCCAATCAGTCAATCGCCGAAGCTCCGGAAGGTCAACATTGGGATAGAGGATAGTCCAAAGTTCACAAATGTTGGGGACTATTGGGAATGATGAGATGATGGGAAAGGTCACTGACTTGCTACATGAATTCCAAGACCTATTCCCTACGAAGTTTTTGGAGATGAATGGATTCTTGGGTGATTTGGGGGAGATGAAGATTTCGTTGAAACCAAATGCTAAACCAATCAGGCAGCGACCCTATTGAATGAATCCGCACCATAAGGAGAGGGTCAAGGTAGAACTTGATCGCATGTTGGATGCTGGTATTATTGAACTGGTTGAAGAGTCGGATTGGATCAGTCCTATGGTGGTGCAGGACAAGAAGACTGGTGAAGTGCGCATTTGTGTTGATTTGCGGAAGTTGAATGATGCGTGCTTGCATGATCCCTTTCCAACCCCGTTTACTGATGAGGTGCTCGAAGGCGTAGGAGGCCAAGAGATGTATTCTTTCACGTATGGGTTCTCTGGATATCATCAGATTCGCATCGCGAAGGAAGACCACCATAAGACAACTTTTCTGACATACTGGGGCTGTTTTCAATACACAGTGATGCCGTTTGGACTGAAGAATGCACCTGCGATATTTTCGCGGGTTGTCATTGCTGCTTTCCGGGATTTCATCCAGAAGTTTTTACAGGTGTACATGGATGACTAGACCCTATATGGTTTGATCAACGATCATTTGGAAAATCTACAGTTGATGTTGGAGCGTTGTTGACATCATCAGATATCGCTAAACTTAAAGAAGTGCATCTTATGTGCACCGTTTGGAATATTAGTGGGTCACATTGTGTGAAAGCAAGGATTGTTAGTCGACCCAACAAAAATTGTGCTCATTCTGAGCTTAACACCACCTACTAACGTCAAGCAGCTGAGAGCGACCTTGGGCCACACCGAGTATTATCACAATTTCATTAGGGGTTACACAGCCATCACGACCCCTATGGAGAAGTTGTTGAAGAAAGATGTGGTATTCCAGTGGAGTCCTGAATGTCAAGACAATTTTGAAACTTTGAAGGCTAAGATGGCTTCAGCACCAATACTGGTATTTCCGGACTGGATCAAGGAGTTTCATGTCCATGTCGATGCCTCATCAATCGCACTGGGAGCGGTGCTTACGCAACTTGGGGAGGGGGACATGGATCACCCCATCGCGTTTTCCAACTGGAAGTTATCGTCTGTAGAAAGGAACTATACCACAACATAGAGGGAAGGTCTAGTAATGGTCTATGCACTGCAGAAGTTTAGGCACTACTTACTGGGAGGACACCTTAAGATGTTTATAGACCACTCTGCATTGAAATACGTGGTCAATAAGCTTGTGTTGGGGGGGAAGATATGTCGATGTCTGCTTCTGTTTCAGGAATTTGATTTTGAAGTGATTGTGAAGTGAGGACGCTTGAATGTAGGACCAGATCATCCATCGCGGATTGAGACAGGAATGGAGCCAACCAACATTGACGACGGATTTCCTGATGCGTAGCTGTTTAAATTCGAAGTAGTTAATGAATATTATGAATTATTCATTCAGTTCCTGGCAAAAGGTACCGCACCAGAGGGATTTACAACCAATCAGAAGAAACAGTTGGTGGTCAAGGCCACAGATTTCCAGCTTATTACAGGCGAGTTATACAAAATGGGATCAGATGAGATATTTCGGTGTTGTGTTTTTTCTCATGAGCAAGGGAAGATATTGTCAGAAGTGCACACAGGAGTGGCTAGGGGGCACTATGGAGGTCATGCGACTGCCTGGAAGGTGCTTCGTACAGGGCTTTGGTGGCCCACGCTTCACAATGATGCAACAGACTATGCGTGGTCCTACGATGTTTGTCAAAGAACCGGGAAGCCCTCCAGGAGGGATGAGATGCCCTTGCAACCTCAAGTGACACTGCATCCATTCACAAAATGGTCAGTGATCTTCGTGGGCCCTATCAACCCATCAGGGAAGCGCACTAATGCAAGATACATTATTACAGCAACAGATTATTTGACAAGATGGGCGGAGGCTGCATTAGTCGTCGATAGCAACGTGCTTCTTATTCGAGAACATTGTCACTCGGTTTGGATTCCTGAAGTTGTTGATGAGCAATTAGGGTAGTCACTTCATCAATAGCATCATCAGCGCATTGACAGCAGAAATAGAGATACAACACAAGAAGAGCATGCCATATCATCCGCAAGCAAATTGGACAGTAGAAGCATTTAACAAGGTTTTGGAGTATGCATTGAGGAAGGTGTGTAATGCAAACTGCGTCGATTGGGATCTGAAGATCCCAACAGTCTTGTGGGCATATCACACCACATGTAAAAGATTGACGGGACAAACACCATTCAAGATGGTATATCGACAATAAGCGATTATGTCTATGGAATACATCATTCCGAGTCTGCACATCACGGTAGCAACAGGTATGGATGTTGCAATGGCATTAGGTGAATGACTAGTGCAACTAGTACAACTTGAAGAAGATCGCTTCATCGCAAGGTTCCACCAAATCGTAGAGAAGGATTGACAAAAGGCTTGGCATGATCGCCACATCAAAAATAAATAGTTTCAGCCAAATGACTTGGTGTTGTTGTATGACAACAAGTTTATGAAGCATCTAGGGAAGTTGCAGATGCATTGGCTTGGCCCATATCGCGTCAGTAGCATTACCTCAAGAGGGGTCATTCAATTGTAATAGTTAGATGGAGCGATGCTCCCAAAGTCAATTAATGGTAGTAGGTTGAAGCCCTATAGGTCGGGCTCGGAGAAGCAAGATGCCTGAGTCGCATCGACAAAAAAAAAAATGCAGAATGCTCGATGGCAGGATAGCACATCGAAAAGGACAAAATGCGCAAGTAGAAGTGCTTACATCACAGTTTAGGAGCAGGTTCACAACAGTGGCAGGTTCACGACCAAGTCAAATCAGCAATAATCAACAATAAATGCCAAAAGTTCCAGACAATTAATTACCAGCGCTTGTTCGAAAGATGGGCATTAATGGTGGATCCAGTCAATCGGATGATAGGATCGACAACGGATTTGGGTCATTAAGACAGGATTTGGTACGAATTAATGCATGATTTAGTCATGATTATGAGGGATCAGGTTTGGCGCTATAAGAACCGGTCGAGGCTGGTCGGAAGGCACTTGTTTGTAACGAGTGAAGCCATTTCCCACTGTTGAATTTTGCAAGGGTGAATTATGTTACAAAGTGTAGTTGAGCTGTGTTGGGAAAGTTCTTGAGTAAGGGTAAGCTTGAGCCATTTGTTGGCATTATAGGGATTAAGTACGGCATGATGGGTGAGTCAGATATGGTGGAGATTTCAAGTGAAGCCGAATCGCCCGTCCTCTTTGTTAATATTGAAGAAAAGGTCAATCTTGTACCGAAAGTTGCTAGCATGCCGGTGGGATCATCCTCCGTTGTGCACCAGAAGAGGGCAGGGATGTAGCGTAGCTCCCCGTGGCCAGAGAAGCGACATACCCACTCCACGGTCCAAGTTCCACAAGTGGTTCCTGAGGTGAGCCCATCGAGCTCTGGTGTTGTGGATTCCGTAGTCTGAGCAAGTGTTGGAGCCAAGGCCGCAGCTATGGTAAAAGCTGCGAATTTTGAGGAAAAAGCACGAGTATGGAAGGAAAGTGCTAATGTTGAACAAGCATTAAGTTTTGGATAGAAGGAGACGGTGCGCAGTACGGTGCCAGATGGAGGAGCTCAGCGCAGATCACGAACCGGAAATCACGGAGCTCGTGCGCACGTCATAGAAGGATGAATGTGGCTGAATAGAAAGCTCAACTACCATAATAAATAAAGTGACGGAGTAGAGGGTTCAGCTACCCTCATTTAAGGATAGGTACAGAAGTTATGGTTGCTCGGATCAAGAAGGAGCAACGGACCAAAGCATTGAAGGCGAAGGACAAGGCACCCATACCCGTAAGCTGCGCCGTAAATCATGGAGCCTGCAGGAAGCGGTGACATGACTGCAAGCGGCGCCCACAGTACACCTAGCCATGTCTGGTTAGGGTTTTGGGGGATTACTGCTGGGAAAGGCCCACAATTTTGTAAAGGTGCGATCGCCATGGCCACCTATATATATGAATAATTGTAATGGGTAGATGTTAGTTAGTTAGCTAGTTAGTGAGTTGGTTGATTAGTGAGTCAATTAGCTAAGCCTGTGAGTGAGCCATCTAAGATAGTAGAGGCTAGATGTAAGAAGGATTGATCATGTTGATCATCCTCTGTTACGATCTTGTTGATGGTTTTCTACCGTGTTGCTAGAAAACAGGAGTTAGAGCTGGTTAGCAGTGAAGCTAATCTTGAGTTGCAGACAGTCGGAGCCGACGTCTGAACTATTGTAATCTCTGGAGAGGAAGAGACTAGATCGAGAGAAGGGCTCCCAGCTGTGTGCGTGGAGTTTCCTGGAAAGATCTAAGGCTGCAGCTGTGTGCGCAGCATAGTGTATAAATCTATCGTTTTCTGGTTAATATAAGATACTCCCATGGGCATGGTTTTCCCCGTGGAGGTGGACTTCATATTTCTCGCTATTATGATGTTGTGATTGAAGTGATTGCCTGTTTTAGTTTACTAACAGCGTATGCAGAAATATTGCATTATCTGTATGAGTGTATTGAGTAAGTTCTTGGAGCTTCCTTGGGGACTATAATCATTAAGGGTCGAAGGAATCGATAAGACAACGTCACCACAGCGATAGGAGAACTTGTTGCTGCGACGGGCGCGCTAAAGAAACGACGCATAGAATATCCGCGCAGAGGATAAGTGGTCCTAGCGCAGGAGTGGAAGTACCGCGCAGCTAAGCTGTTGAGCAGGAGATGGAGAGCCGTTGCGCTCATAAGTCTGAAGAGGGGTCAGACCTTCACCTTAGAGGAATCGTCGAGGAGGAAAGAGCAATCTCCACGTCGCCTAGGTTAAGGAAATCTGATTCCTTAGCCCCCCCATAGCCACTTCGGGTGAGACCTCGAGCTGCTGCGCAGCTCGTTGCCGAGAGGGCCAGTGCGCCAAGGGGTTTTGTTGCTGCGCTTCATTAAAACCCGGGTCTGTCCAAAAAGAAGCCAACAAATGGTTCCGTTGCCGTGTGACTGAGACTTGTTATTTCAGCGACACGCGAGATTGAGGTGAAACCCAGAGAAAGAAGGAGCCAACAAATGGTTTCGTTGCTTTGAACCCTGTTGCTGAGCCAACAAATGGTTCTGTTGCCTTGAGACTTGCTCAGCTAACAAATGTGTTACTGGAATCCTACAGCTACAGAAATTCAGGAGTGGTTCGATTTAAAGGCTAAAGAGTTCGCTGAACAAGAAAATAGAAGCTCTAGGCTCCAGCCAGAAGAATGGTTGCAGAAGTATATCTATACTGACCTTCACGAAATTTTCTTTGTCACATTTGCACTTGAGTTACATGCTTGGATAGCCAAGTTAGCAGATACTAGACCCACTGTGCATATTGATCGACCAGTCGCTTGGACGCCTGAGCTAGTCAGTATTTTGAAGCGGGTAGACAATTCTGTGTCCCGCGCAGTAGACTTTTGGTTGAATAGTCTGCTGGAAGGGTTCATCACTGAGTTTGCAGTGGATACAAGAAAGAGTTTCAGTGAAGCTGAGAGGAGTTTCTTTCAAGCACATAGAGGTAAGTTCCTAAATTCTTTGAACTTATGGATTAAAATGCTTCTGCATGAAAAAGCAAAACTATGTATAGCTTCAGATGAATAGCATAGACAAGTAATGCCCGTAGACTCTGATAGTGACCCTGAAGTTATTGGTTGCACTCGTAGTGGAAAACGGTATAAAGTAGGCCTTGACCAACATTCTTTTGAGTCGAGCCCAGAAGATAGTCAAGTTCCTAGAGCAAGCCACGTAGAAAGACAAGGGAGCGCTCATATCCCTTACCACCCTTTTACACCGCAAAAGCCAGACGAAGCTCAGTATAATCCTGCAGTAACACCTTCTAATAGCCCACACGGTACTTCTAGTACCTCTGTGCCACCTTTGTTCAACCAACCCAGAAGAACTGCTATAGCACCTCCACCTCAACCTAGCGCAAGAAAGATGGGTGATGACATGAAACTACCAACTTTTAGAGGAACAGGGATAGAAGACCCTGAGCAACACTGGTTCCTATGTGAAGCCATTTGGACAATTAAGCAAATTAATGATGATGCTGTTAAATTGGTTCAGTTAGCAACCACACTAAGGGAAAGAGCCTTAACTTGGTTCATGAAATACTCAGCAGCACAGAATAGAACGCTTGCTGATGTAAGAAATGCAATGATTAGAGAATTCAAGAAACCTAAATCAGAATCACAGTGTATAACAGAGCTCAAAGACATAAAACAGTTACCTACAGAGTCAGTATAGGACTTTGACCAAAAGTTCAAAGCCTTGATAGATCAAGTAAGCTTTGAGTTTGCGCCACAGCAGCATAAGGAATGGTTCATTGCTGCGCTGCTTCCACACATTAGACTTCCTCTTATGCAACAGAATCTCACTACTCATGAACAAGCTCTAGAAATGGCTGTGAAACTAGAAGCTTCACCAATTGCTGGAACAAGCAACGATGTTGCGCAGCTGCAGAACCAATTAGCAAATTTAACCTTGCAGGTGCATGATATTAAGAAAGGCAAGGATGCTAAGGAGGAGATATGGTGTACAAAATGTAAAGCACAAGGTCATTCAAAGGACCATTGTCCCGTTTTCATAGAGTATATTGCAACTGGAGCACCTAACCCTTTACCACAGCCACAGGGGCCTTGGTGTGAAATCTGTAGAACTAGAGGTCATAGACCACAAGAATGTCACTTACTTCATAAATATGTACAAACTCCAAAGAATCTATATTGTAATTTCTGTAAATCAGTAGGCCATGATGAAAACAATTGCAGAGCATATGACCTTATGATGGAAAGGAAACATGATGTTTATAGAGTACAATCAGAAGTACAAGGACCCGTAGCAGGTCCACAGTATGACCAAACTCGCGACGGCCGAACAGGAAATTACAAAGGCCGCGGACGCGCAACAAATTTTGGCCGCGGAAGAGGCCAGATCACTTGTTATAATTGTGGAGCGCAAGGTCATTTTGCAAGAGATTGCCAAAACCCTACAACCCTTTGCAGATATTGCAAATATTATGATCATATCATTGAAGAATGCCCTCAGTTGATGGCTAAGATGCAACCAAAGACGCCACAGGTCAACCAGAATATTCAATTGATTGGAGCAGAAAAAATGGAACCAGACCATACAGTTAATATTGTGACGCGCAGTGGAGCAACCACTGGTGCGCCAGAATCGGGAACTGGAAAGCAAGCGACGCAATGGGTGCGCCGCGCTAATATTAAACCAGCCCCACTTAATCTGCAAAAGCAAAAAGAAGCATTCAAGCAAGCCCAAGAGTATTTCTCAGATCCCAGAGCTTCAAGTTCTGTCGCAACTCCGCATAATGATATTAGATCGCAAGTGCTAAGACAAGACAACCTGGTACAAGAACAGGCCACTACATCCGGAAGGCCCGATGAAGAAGATGCACTAGGAACTGTCCATACTTTTCTGAGGAACTGCTTAAAGTTGTTGCGCAATGAAAAAGCAACTATGGAACTTCAACACCTATTGGATAAATGTCAACAATCTGCTTCGACGAACACGCTGCAGCGTGCTGTTCACCAGATTGGGAGTCACATTAGAACTGGAAAAGAGATGAGGCTCACAGCGCATATTGGAGCATTTGAGATGGACGAAGTCATTTTAGATTTGGGCTCAGAAGTTAATGTTCTCACCATGCAGACATGGGAACAGATGGGAATCCCTCAACTTACAAGATCCCCCATCCAGCTAAGACTCGCGAAACAGCAACGAGTCTCTCCATTGGGCAGATTACCCAATGTACCTATTGATATCGAGGGAGTAAGAAGTTCTGCAGACTTTGAAGTAATCAAAATTCTGGATGATACTAGACCTTACCCAGCACTTTTAGGTATAGACTGGGCATTTGATAATTTGGCTGTCATTAATTTGAAGAAAAGACAGATGACCTTCGAGGACGACCAGATTAGGGTCATTGCACCGCTTGATCCTATTCTAGGACCAAGGTATATAGAACCCATTCGGGCAGAAGAAGAAGCGCGCCACATGGAAAGTTTGTATCAGATGACTGCTAGTCAGAGTGACTATGTCAATCCCACAGCAGATGGCCATATCAGCTGGCGATGCGATAGTTCATGCACATCAAACTCAGATGCAGGATTGGAAAACTGGCAGAATCGCTTACATGAGGTTTCTACAAGACATTGCGCCATGATGACTAAATCCATTCGATGGATTGGCACAGAATGGACTGATACTCCAATTTTTGATGGTTTAACTAACGTAAGTGAATTCATACAGGCATATGAACAACAGCTTCCAGAACAGTAGCGCATACAGGCATTAGATGTATCACTGCGCGCTACACCCGCAAGATGGTGGGGTGCGCATAAAGAGAATATTCACACATGGCAAGACTGTCGCAGATTGATACTACGCAGATTCCAGGACACTACAGCAGAAGTGTCGCGCAAATATGAGGGACAGAGTGACCCCAGGTCACACATTGAAGCATGCATTCAGCAATGGTCGGATATTTCAGACGATGAGTGGGTTCACCTATTCATCCACACATTGGACACAGTTCCAAGGAACTGGTACACTGAAACAGAATTGCGCAGAGGCACTCTTACTTGGCCTCTTATGATAGAAAGTTTTCAACTTACCTTTAGCTTTGAGTCAGAGCATCCAAGTATTGAGCAGGCTCTGAAGTGTATTAAAAAGAAGGTATTTGAACCATGTCTATTACCAGAATATTCCCAACCGGATTGGGCTGTTCAGATAGAACATGCCCTGGAATGCTATAATTTCACCGCTGGAGAAGGGGAGGATGATCCTCGCAACATCAATATCCCAGAATCAGAAGGGACGCGCAATGTTGAAGGTCCTCAGCTTGATACCCCTGCCATTACAGAACACATCAAGCTCAAAAAGGTTAACATTGGTACAGAAGCCGAACCCAAGTTTGCTTCTATAGGAGACTATTGGGATGATGAAACTGTTGGGCATATTTCAGATTTATTACGTGACTACCAGGATATCTTTCCTACCAAGTTCACAGAAATGAAAGGCATCCTAGGAGACTTAGGAGTGATGCGCATACCTCTGAAAGCAGAGGCCAAGCCAGTAAAGCAGCGCCCATACAGGTTGAACCCGCGCTATAAAGAAAAAGTCAAAGAAGAAATTGACAAGATGCTCGCAGCAGGTATTATTGAGCCAGTAGAAGAAAGCGATTGGATTAGCCCTATGGTTGTACAAGAGAAGAAGACAAAAGGTGAAATAAGAATTTGCATGGACTTGCGCAAACTCAATGACGCATCAGCGCATGATCCATTTCCTACTCCCTTTACAGATGAAGTGCTTGATAATGTTGGAGGACAAGAGGCTTACTCCTTCACTGATGGATTTTCGGGATACCATCAGATCAGAATTCATCCAGACGACCGCCATAAGACTACTTTTGCGACTGAATGGGGATCATTCCAGTATACGGTAATGCCCTTTGGTCTTAAAAACGCTCCTGCTATCTTCTCTAGAGTCATTGTTGCTGTTTTTAAAGAATTCATCCATAAGTTTTTAGAAGTCTATTTTGATGATTGGACTGTGTTTGGCTTACTAAAGAACCATATGGGGAACTTGCGAATGATGTTAGAAAAATGTAGACAGCACCAGATTTCCCTTAACTTGAAAAAATGTATCTTCTGTGCTCCTTTTGGTATTTTGTTGGGTCACATTGTATGCAGACAAGGACTCCTGATGGATCCTGCGAAGGTTGCCATCATTGCTAATTTACCTGCGCCCAACTCAGTCAAGCAATTGCGCACTACATTGGGACATACAGGATACTACAGAAAATTTATCAAAGGTTATGCAAAGATCACAGCACCTATGGAAAGACTGCTGAAAAAGGATTCGAAATTCCAATGGACAGAAGAATGCCAACAGAGCTTGGACACACTTAAAGACAAGATGATCAGTGCGCCAATTCTAGTTTTCCCAGACTAGAATAAACCCTTTCATGTTCATGTCGATGCTTCTTCCATAGCATTGGGGATCGTACTTACACAACCAGGAGAAGGAGGTATCGATCACCCCATTGCTTACTCTAGCCGGAAGCTGTCCACAGCCGAGAAGAACTACACTACTACAGAGAGAGAAGGACTAGCTATGGTGTACGCCCTACAGAAGTTCAGACACTACTTACTGGGCGCACATTTTAAAATGTATACTGACCATTCTGCTTTGAAATACTTGGTCAATAAGACAGTGTTAGGGGGAAGAATTTGCAGATGGCTACTGCTCTTTCAAGAATATGATTTTGAGGTTATTGTAAAGCCAGGTAGATTGAATGCAGGACCTGACCACTTATCTAGGATCGAGTCAGGAGAAGAACCTACAAATCTGGAGGACAATCTTCCTGATGCACAGCTATTTTTTGTTCAAGCAGCAGATGAATATTATTCTGATATCCTTGAGTTTCTCACCACCGGACAAGCGCCAGTTGAGTTTACAATCCAGCAGAAGAAACAACTTGTCGTCAAAGCCGCAGACTTCACTTTGATAGCAGGCCAGCTTTATAAGTTGGGCCCCGATGAAGTCTTGCGCAGATGTATTTTACCACATGAAAAGAACTCCATCATCGCAGAAGCGCACTCAGGCACCGCAGGAGGCCATTTCGCAGGAAAGCCGACTGCTCAGAAGATCTTAGCCGCAGGTCTTTGGTGGCCGACATTGCATAAGGATACTAAGGAATTCTGCAAATGTTGCGATGTGTGTCAGCAAACAGGAAAACCTTCAAGAAGAGATGAAATGCCGCTAAGACCTCAGATAACACTGCGTGCTTTTGATAAATGGGCCATTGATTTTGTAGGTCCTATCAACCCACCAGGAAAAAGAACCGGCGCAAGATACATCATCACAGCTACTGAATACCTCACCAGATGGGCTGAGGCTAAGCCAGTGAAGAACTGCGACGCTGCCACGACCGCGCAGTTCATTTTTGAGAATATTATCACTAGATTTGGATGTCCACTGATTCTAATGAGTGATCAGGGTACACATTTCCTCAATGAGACTATAGAAGCCCTTACCGAGGAATTCCAAATAAGTCACCATAAGAGTACACCCTACCACCCTCAAGCTAATGGCACGGTGGAGGCATTCAATAAAATTCTTGAGAATGCCCTGACGAAGATCTGTAATCAACAAAGAGATGATTGGGACCTTAGAGTCACAGCTGTATTATGGGCTTACAGAACCACATGCAAGAAATTAACAAGCCACACACCTTTCAGTTTGGTGTATAGACAAGAAGCAGTTATGCCTATGGAATACATTATTCCCAGTCTCAGAATTGCGCAAATTACAGAAATGACAGATCCTGATACTATGAGCGCAAGACTTTCACAACTGCTTGCCTTAGAAGAAGACCGACTTTTAGCCGAATTTCATCAACAGGTACAGAAGGCAAGACAGAAAGCTTGGCATGACAGGCACATTAAGAATAAACACTTTGCAGAAGGAGACTTGGTACTCCTCTATGATAGTAAATTCATCAAGTTTCCAGGCAAGTTTCGTGTACATTGGTTAGGCCCTTTTCAGGTGATAAAAATAACAGAAGGAGGAGCAGTTCAGCTTGCGAAGCTTAATGGAGAATTGCTACCTACAATGATCAACGGGAGTCGGCTCAAGCTTTACCGCGACGGCCACTCCGCCCTGTCGACTTAAATAGCTGCTCAGAGAAATGCAGATGTCCAGTGTAGTTGAAAGAGGCATCGCATTATCAGTCTACACGGAAGTCGCGAGACCTTCAGTCTCTGGCTTCCCGCGCAATTCCATGAACCATCCGCGCATATCAGTAAAAGTTTGTAAGAAGCGACATTATTTTGCGCTCTGACGAAGTTTTTCCTCGGGATGATGAACTGTCGCTCTTGCGCAGTTCCCTGTGATAATTTGCCGCTTGAAGTTCTTATTGTGGACCCCTATAGGCACAGTTTCCTAAGCTAAAATGACCCGCCGAAAAATTTGAATTACAGCAGTTATGTAGCCGCGTCTAAGAATAAATGAAGGATAAGCCCGCCATTTAAGTGTAGCCGCTCTGACAGATTCGGCTTGATCTCCGTAAGATTTGCATTTAACTCAGGCGCCGAAAGCTTTAGCTTCTCCCGGAAGCCTATCAGAGCCCGTCCATCACAATAAATGCACCGCAGAGGCGAGGCGGATAGAACGATTGTAAACTCATACATAGCCGTCTATAGCTAGTAACCCCACTTGCCCGCATTTACTATCACCTTTGGCTATAAATACCCCACACTTGTATATTTTCGGGTTACTTTTCTCGAGCTGCATAGTCTTGTTTGAGAATCTAAGCCATTGTTTTCAGAGCCGACTTGTGCAGAGTGCTTCCTTTGTTGTCAGTGCTCATATCCCACGCTGTTCCGCTGTTTCTGTCCAAGTTTTTGTTACCTATACCCGTTCACGACGGAGAACCTGTCGACTGAAGAAGTTGTTCGCCAATTCATGCGCCGAGGCCTAGATTTCGGCATGACTACCCCCGTGACTGCTTCGACTTATGTACACCCTGGTTATCAGGATCCCAAACAATCTCCGGCCACACGAGCGTCTCAGCCATAGCCAGAAGAGCCTGTTCCAGAGCCGTTGGCCACTATGGTGAATTATATTCCGCCGCGTCCAGACGATGCACCAGAGGTGCATATTCCGAAGAATGCAAAGTATCCGCTTCCGTTACCTCCACTACCAACTGGCGTGCGAATAGAAGGGTCCTTGCTCGGACACCTTCCACTGGTCAAGTTCTCTGATTTCAACTTGGGAGACTATAAAACATATCCTCAGTTCGCGCTAGACCGATATCTGACGGTAGTGCATAATCCCACCAGAAAGGTTGATGAATTCATCCCGAAGGGATTTGCAGCAAATCTTGAGCGCCCTGGACTCCTGAATCTGTTAAAGCTACCGCATTTCGGGCGTAGCAATGAAGTGAACGCTTGTTAAAACACTGCTATCCTGCGTTCATGGAGGTTACCTTTGGCTCGGGAGGCCAATCGATTTAAATGTCGATTTGATTCATCGCATTACTGGCCTGTCTAAGGTTGGTAAGGATCCCAATATCCATTTTATGGGAAAGGAGAAGGATAGAAAACTGGCTGCAAAGCTGGTGCAGAAATACAACCTTACAAGAGGAGGTCGAGCTTATGACCTCACTATAGTAGAAGATGAAGCACTCATATTTACAGGAAGTCTGCTTGCAGGCAGACTTCTCACAAAGTGCAGACCGAAGGAAGTTACTGGAGCTGTCGTGGAGCTCGCCATCGCAGCTGCGGAGGGAGAGCAGTACAACTGGTGCCTCTTCCTCCTCAATTCTTTTTTGGAAGACTGCCGGAACGTCCAAGATAACCCCGGTCAGTCGTTCCATTTTTCTTGGCTTTTAATTTTATGTGCTCTCGTCGGGTGGAAGGAGCCCCCAAACACTCAGTTCCTTCCGCGCCGCGCAGGAGAACCTGCCAGAATTCGCTATGTTAACCTTTGGGAGTCTCCTAATCCCGCAAAGCGCAAGATGAACCGCGCTGTATTTTGTGAATACTACTATCTCCTCAGAGATTTCATTCAGGAAATGCCAAGGCTGAGTGAGGAGACAGCGAAAATATATGACAGAAATTTGGCCTTTACTGCCGACTTACATCAACTTTACCTCCGTCCCTGCGGCATTCAAGAGGAATGGGCCGTAGGCCTTTACAGGATGACCACCGAAGATGTCGAAGAAACTATCAAATCTTGGTCGGATGAATGGAGGGAAGCCGCCAACATCGCATCCGCGATGCCACTCGCCGCTGCGCAAGAAAAGGATAAGGGCAAGGAAGCCCCCGAGCAAAGAAGTGATGAAGGCTCGACAGAGCCAGCAACCAAGAAACAAAAGGTGTCGCATCCCTCTGAGGCCATTCCCTCGGGGATCGACTAGTATTTGAAAGAGCAATTTCGCGAGTTGTGGAACACGCACGCTCACATCAAAAGTGCTCTAGATCTGCAGTTTGTGGAATTAAAGGGTCTCACAGGAAGGATTGCGCAGACCCATGCGCCAGCATCTACTTCGCAGGCGCCACAAGTAACCACAAATACTGAGCGAGTTGAAGAACTCGCACAAAGGCATACTGTCGTGCACATTCCGCCTACAAGCATGACACTTCCGGATCCGCTAGTTGCACTACAGGTAAGCGCAGTTGGGCCCGTTGAAATAAATTTGTCTCTAATTCCTATAGAAACTCTACAGCTAGTACATGAGAAAGTTTCTGTTGAGTTGAGAGCTAGAGAGATCTATACATTCCAGGAAAATCAACGACTGCAATCGCAGGAGATAGAGCTGAAGGCAAGCCATAAGAATATCTCCGAGAAGCTCGCACTTTATGAGGCGTAAGACATTGGCATAAGAAACGCAGTGGATGAAATTGCCCAGGAATTGCCGGCTTGCGAGATTCAACCAGACCTCCCTCTGGTTGAGAAAGTTCAAATTATTGGAGGAAGGGTGAAAACCATGGAGCACGAAATAGTTGCTATGGCTGAGGGCCATAGAACCCAGATCACCGAGCTGGAAGCTCGTGTTGCTACACAGTTTACAGATGATGCGCAGGAACAATTTGAAGCGCTGAGCAGAGCTTCCGCACAAATGAAAGACAGAATACAGGAAGCCGAGAACCTGATGAGCCAAGATATGGAAGCTTGGACGGAGCTTGAGAAGCTCCCTTTTAAAGTTGGTCTTTTGGAGCAGGTGCAAGCCGTAGAACAGTCCCTAACTGTTCTGACTGAAGAAGCTAAGGCCTTAACAGGCTTACCAAAAATGAAGAAAATGAGTGAAGTGCGCAGAATGCAACAACAACTGCACAAGCTCAGAACTGAAGATGAGAAGCTCACCAAAAGCATTCAGCCATTTATGGATGAGTATGCTGACATCGTTGGCCAAGTCGAGGCAAAAATCAAAGAAATTGCTGAATCTCAAGAGGTGATTGATGCCATAACTAAAGAAGAAGCCACTGCAGAAACGGTGCAGACAGCTGTGGAGTGTGTCGATGAATTGGACTCCGCTATTGCGCAGTGGAAGAAAACATTCGCACAGACCCAAGCAAAAGCAGATGCGCAAGTAAAGCGACCACACGCTAGTGCGAGTGGCTCGAGGGAGAGCCACAAGTAAGTGTTAGGGGCCTGTTGGAGCCAAGGCCGCAGCTATGGTAAAAGCTACGAATTTTGAGGAAAAAGCACGAGTATGGAAGGAAAGTGCTAATGTTGAACAAGCATTAAGTTTTGGATAGAAGGAGACGGTGCGCAGTACGGTGCCAGATGGAGGATCTCAGCGCAGATCACGGACCGGAAATCGCGGAGCTCGCGCGCACGTCATAGAAGGATGAATGTGGCTGAATAGAAAGCTCAGCTACCATAATAAATAAAGCGACGGAGTAGAGGGTTCAGCTACCCTCATTTAAGGCTAGGTACAGAAGTTATGGTTCCTCGGATCAAGAAGGAGCAACGGACCAAAGCATTGAAGGCGAAGGACAAGGCACCCATACCCGTAAGCTGCGCAGAAAATCATGGAGCCTGCAGGAAGCGGCGACATGACTGCAAGCGGCACCTACAGTACACCTAGCCATGTCTGGTTAGGGTTTTTGGGGATTACTGCTGGGAAAGGCCCACAGTTTTGTAAAGGTGCGACCGCCATGGCCACCTATATATATGAATAATTGTAATGGGTAGATGTTAGTTAGTTAGCTAGTTAGTGAGTTGGTTGATTAGTGAGTCAATTAGCTAAGCCTGTGAGTGAGCCAGCTAAGATAGTAGAGGCTAGATGTAAGAAGGATTGATCGTGTTGATCATCCTCTGTTACGATCTTGTTGATGGTTTTCTACCGTGTTGCTAGAAAACAGGAGTTAGAGCTGGTTAGCAGTGAAGCTAATCCTTGAGTTGCAGACAGTCGGAGCCGACGTCTGAACTATTGTAATCTCTGGAGAGGAAGAGACTAGATCGAGAGAAGGGCTCCCAGCTGTGTGCGTGGAGTTTCCTGGAAAGATCTAAGGTTGCAGCTGTGTGTGCAGCATAGTGTATAAATCTATCGTTTTCTGGTTAATATAAGATACTCCCATGGGCATGGTTTTCCCCGTGGAGGTGGACTTCATATTTCTCGCTATTATGATGTTGTGATTGAAGTGATTGCCTGTTTTAGTTTACTAACAGCGTACGCAGAAATATTGCATTATCTGTATGAGTGTATTGAGTAAGTTCTTGGAGCTTCCTTGGGGGCTATAATCGTTAAGGGTCGAAGGAATCGGTAAGACAACGTCGCCGCAGCGATAGAAGAACTTGTTGTTGCGACGGGCGCACTAGCGAAACGACGCATAGAATATCCGCGCAGAGGATAAGTGGTCCTAGCGTAGGAGTGGAAGTACCGCGCAGCTAAGCTGTTGAGCAGGAGCTGGAGAGCCGTTGCGCTCATAAGTCTGAAGAGGGGTCAGACCTTCACCTTAGAGGAATCGTTGAGGAGGAAAGAGCAATCTCCGCGTCGCCTAGGTTAAGGAAATCTGATTCCTTAGCCCCCCCATAGCCACTTCGGGTGAGACCTCGAGCTGCTGCGCAGCTCGTTGCCGAGAGGGCCAGTGCGCCAAGGGGTTTTGTTGCTGCGCTTCATTAAAACCCGGGTCTGTCCAAAAAGCAGCCAACAACAAGCATATCTGTTGTGGATATCCTGGGCTACCGACCTCCATGTCAACCTGGGATGCAGCTGAGGAAGCCCACCAAGAACTAGAGATACCAAATCAGAATGCTGACGCTTCCACCAGGTATGAGCTGCACCACTGACATTGTGCCTACGGTGATGCAGCTATGGTACGATGACCATGATTTGCTGCCGCTGGAAGATGTTATGACAGAGCCCTTTAAGCCACGATCGCAGGGATAGACTGGGCTGATGCCACGCTTTCCACATGACTAGGCGCACAGTTTGGATAAGTCTAAGTTGTTAGCGTTGATCAACCTGCCACACTTTGGGCGGTTGACGGAACCGAATGCCTACTTGAACCAACTGCTGGCCTTTTTTCATGGCGGCATTCTATGGTTGGACAGATGGGTCAGTGTCACGGTGGACTTGATTTCTGAAATCACCAGGTTTCCCAAGGGCAGGGTTGACCCATCGCAATATTTTTAGGGGAAGAAGAATGACAAAAATCTTGCGGCCAGGTTGCAGAAGCAATACAAAATGCAGAAAGACGGACGGGCCTATCGCCTAGACACCATCAACGAGCCCGCAGTTAAGATTGGGGCGTGGATCCTGGCTACCAAGATCATTCAGAACAATCGGCCAAACCAAGGAAACTCAGGGGTTGTCGTATGCGGAGAACTCTGTGGGGAAGGCATGCAAGTAAATTGGTCCCTGTTTCTACTCAACTAGCTGATGGAGGATGCATTGGCGGCCCAGGAGGGATAGTGGCCATTCTCATACAGCTGGTTGTTGATCCTAATCGTACAGCTGGTTGCTTCAACACCAATACTGGTATTTCGGGACTGGACCAAGGAGTTTCATGTCCATGTCGATGCCTCATCGATCGCACTGGGAGTGGTGCTTACGCAACTTGGGGAGGGGGACCTGGATCACCCCATCGCGTTTTCCAGCTGGAAGTTATCGTCTACATAAAGGAACTATACAACAACAGAGAGGGAAGGTTTGGCAATGGTCTATGCACTGCAAACGTTTAGGCACTACTTACTGGGAGGACAGTTTAAGATGTTTACAGACCACTCTGCATTGAAATACCTGGTCAATAAGCCTGTGTTGTGGGGGAAGATATGTCACTGTCTACTTCTGTTTCAGGAATTCAATTTTGAAGTGATTGTGAAGCGAGGACGCTTGAATGTAGGACCAGATCATCCATCGCAGATTGAGACAGGGGAGGAGCCAACCAACATTGATGACGGATTGCCTGATGCGTAGTTGTTTAAAGTCAAAGTATTTGATGAATATTATGAAGGCTTCATTCAGTTCCTGGCGAAAGGTACCGCACTGGACGGATTTACAACCAGTCAGAAGAAACAGTTGATGGTCAAGGCTGCAGATTTCCAACTGATTGCAGGCGAGTTATACAAATTGGGCTCGGATGATATATTGCGGCGTTGTGTTTTGCCTCATGAGCAAGGGAAGATATTGTAAGAAGCGCACACAGGAGTGGCTGGAGGGCACTATGATGGTCGTACGACTTCCTGGAAGGTGATTCGCATAGGGCTTTGGTGGTGCATGCTTCACAATGATGCAATAGACTATGCACGGTCCTGCGATGTTTGTTAAAGAATTGGGAAGCCCTCCAGGAGGGATGAGATGCCCCTGCAACCTCAAGTGACACTGCATCCATTTGCAAAATGGTCAGTGGACTTCGTGGGCCCTATAAACCCACCGGGGAAGCGCATTGGTGCAAGATACATTATTACGGCAACAGATTATTTGAGAAGATGGGTAGAGGTTGCACCAGTCATCGATTGCACTGCTGTGATAGCAATGTGCTTCTTATTCGAGAACATTGTCACTCGGTTTGGTTTCTCGAAATTGTTGATGAGCGATTAGGGTAGTCACTTCATCAATCAGATCATCAACGTATTGACAACAGAACTACAGATACAACACAAGAAGAGCACACCATATCATCCGCAAGCAAATGGGACAGTAGACGCATTTAACAAGGTTTTGGAGTATGCGCTGACGAAGGTGTGTAATACAAACAACGACGACTGGGATCTGAAGATCCCAACAGTCTTGTGGGCGTATCACATCACATGTAAAAGACTGACGGGACAGACACCATTCAAGTTGGTATATGGGAAAGAAGCGATTATGTCGATGGAATACATCGTTCCGAGTTTGCACATCACGGTAGCAACAGGTATGGATGATGTAGTGGCATTAGGTGAATGACTAGCGCAACTAGTACAACTTGAAGAAGATAATTTCATCGCAAGGTTCCACCAAAGCGTAGAGAAGGATTGAAAGAAGGCTTGGCATGATTGCCACATCAAAAATAAATAGTTTCAGTCAAATGACTTGGTGTTGTTGTATGACAACAAGTTTATGAAGCATCCAGGGAAGTTGCAGATGCATTGGATGGCCCATATCCCGTAAGTAGAATTACCTCAAGAGGGGTCATTCAGTTGCAGCAGTTAGATGGAGCGATGCTCCCAAAGTTGATTAATTTTAGCAGGTTGAAGCCCTATAGGTCGGGCTCGGAGAAGCACGATGACTGAGTCGCATCGACAAAAAAAAAAAATGCAGGATGCTCGGTGGCACGATAGCGCATCGGCAAGGACAGAATGCGCAAGTAGAAGTGCTTACATCACAATTTAGGACCAGGCTCGCGACAGTGGCAGGGTCGCGATCGAGTCAAATCAGCAATAATCAACAATAAATTCCAAAAGTTCCAGATAGTTAATTACCAACGCTTGTTCGAATGATGAGCATTAATGGCGAATCTGGCCGATCGGATGATAGGATCGATAGCAGATTTGGGTCATTAAGATAGGATTTGGTCTGAATTAATGCATGATTTAGTCATGATTACGAGGGATCAGGTTTGGCGATATAAGAACCGATCGAGGCTAGTCAGAAGGCACGAGTTTGTAACGAGTGAAGTCAGTTTCCCACTGTTGAATTGTGGAAGGGTGAGTTGTGTTGCAGAGTGCAGTTGAGCTGTGTTGGGAAAGTTCTTGAGTAAGGGTAAGCTTCAGCCATTTGTTTTCATTACAGGGATTAAGTATGGCATGCTAGGTGAGCCAGATATGGTGGAGATTTCAAGTGAAGCCGAATCCCCCGTCCTCGCTGTTAATATTGAAGAAAAGGTCAATCTTGTACAAGAAGTTGCTAGCATGGTGGTGGGATCATCCTTTGTTGTGTTCCAGAAGAGGGTGGGGATGCAGCCTAGCTCCCCGTGGCTAGAGAAGCGATAGACCCGCTCCACAGTGTTGTGGAGTCCGTAGTCTGAGCAGGCATATCTGCTGCGGATATCCCGGGATACCGACCTCCATTTCAACCTGGGATGTAGCTAAGGAAGCCCACCAAGAACCAAAGATACCAAATTAGACTGCCGATGCTTCCACCAGGTATGAGCTGCACCACCGACATTGTGCCTGCGCTGATGTAGCTGCGGTACAATGACCATTATTTGCTGGCGCTGGAAGATGTTATGACAGAGCCCTTTAAGCCAAGAGCACCAGGATATACTGGACCGATGCCACGCATTCAACATGACTGGGCGTGCGGCTTGGATAAGTCTAAGTTGTTGGGGTTGATCAACCTGCCACACTTTGGGCAGTTGACGAAAGCGAATGCCTGCGTGAACCAGCTGTTGGCCTGTTTTCATGGTGGCATTCTATGCTTGGACAGGCGGGTCAGTGTCATGGTGGACTTGATTTCTTAAATCACCGGGTTTCCCAAGGTCGGGGTTGACCCATCGCAATATTTTTAGGGGAAGAAGAATGAAAAAAATATTGCGGCCAGGTTGCAGAAGCAATACAAAATGCAGAATGATGGACGGGCCTATTGCCATTACACCATCAACGAGGCTGCAGTTAAGATTGTGGCATGGATCCTGGCTACCAAGATCATTCAAAACAATCGGCCAAACCAAGGAAACTCAGGGGTTGTCGCATGCGGAGAACTCTGTTGGGAAGGCATGCAAGTAAATTGGTCCTTGTTTCTGCTCAACCAACTGATGGAGGATGCATTGGTAGCCCAGGCAGGACAACGGCCATTCGCATATAGCTGGTTGCTGATCCTAATCGTGCTTTTCACCTGGATGGAGCCTGACAACTATCAAGGTGGAAGATCAGAAGGGGGCATGCTACCAAAACTTGTGGTGGGTGCAGGAACTAGAGCACCTCAAGGAGTGCGCCACGCAGTTTTGGCTCTACTGGAAAGCGCTGCAGGTGGTAGCTGAGCGGATTCCATGGCTAACTTAGACCACGATTGAGAAGTACAAAGGGATCTCCCTGTTTGTGATTGGACCGTATAGTATCTACGTACAAGTGCGACGTGATAAGGATCGGCATTGGTTGCAAACCACTTATAAACTGTCAGATGATGACTTAGATGCGATCATTGATGAGTAGCCGATCGACTGGCGTGAACCAGTTGTTCAGGAGGAGTCCACGGGGATACCATCAGATGCACCGGCAATGGAACAACAACATCCTGTGTCGGACCAGGAGTCATCGCAGACCCCTACGGATGATGAGTTCGGGGTTGAAGAAGGAATAACGAAAGGACTCTATGACCATGGGAAAATTAGTGGGATCCCCCTGATGTCAGAGGTGCATCTTATCCGACTACTCCTCTCTATAAATAATGCAACCAATGTACTGGCTCACACAATGACAGTAAAGGCGGATGAAGGTTTCCATGCAATCACTGCCCATCTGGATTCCTTGTACGACATTGTTTTGAAGAAGGCACCAGAGGGAGCACTGGTGCAGGTAAATGGCACAATTGGCACTGAGCCACGGTTGAGGAATGTCGATATTCCCTCGTGCAATTGTGACTGATAATGAGGCTTTGAAAGCCTTGTTGCAGCCGTTAGATAAATTGACCATCAACATCAATGCACTGCCTGCGAAGGAGTTAACAGCTATCTAGGCGGTCGCTAGCCAGGAAATGGTGGACAGGATGCATGAGATCAGCGGTAAGTGCTTGCACTTGTAGGAGAGTGAGGCAGTTGCTAAGGAAGCGGTTGAAGAGTTAACCGAGATGGCCACTATAGCGCGACAGCCCGTGGATGAGTTGGAAGAGGACATCAAGAAAGAACGGGCTGAGAAGGATCGAGTGATTGAAGAATTGAAGAAGGAACAGGATTGGTTGACGGTGGAGAAAACCACCCTGTGGAACAGTAAGGTGCGGCTAGAGGAGGCCGTCACTGAGGCATGTCAACATGTACTAGAGCCGACAAAGGTATTGGATCTGATCGAGTGAGCGCAAAAGTTGGGAACTGTCATCGCCGGGTTGCAGGCGGAAAATGCTACCTCGTCTCATGCACTCTATTTTGCCAATACCAAAGGAAGTTGTCATAGCGCGGAAGAGCGCCATCGAAGACTTAGCGAGTTGGAACAAGAAGCGATCAATATCACTGCTGAGACCGCATTATTTTGGGGTAGCATTGTTTAGGACGAGCCTCTGGAGCAACTAACCAAGCTACGACGCGAGGCAGAAGAACAATTGGCAACATTATAGGAATCCATGCGCACGATGCCACCAACCACGCAGGTATCCAAATCAGCGGAACTCAAGGAATTGAAGCAGCACATCACTAAAGCAGAAGAATGTCAAAAGCAGTGCACTGCACAGTTGGATGAGTTTCAAGACCTTGAAGCAGAGTGTAATGTTGCGGCTGACTCTGCACTGCAGGCGGTACAGGAAGGCAGGAAGAAAGTTGATGCGCACCTAGTTGACCATCCATTAGCACAAGAAAAGACTGAATGCCAGGAAGTCGACACCACAGTCATGCAGCAGGTTAGCGAAATCTGCCAACAGTACGAAGACTTCCGGGTCAAGACAACTGAGTACACCATGTCCTGCTGACGTGGCTCGAGGGCGAGCCACAAGATTGTGTTGGGGGCCTATTAGCAGGCGGTTAGGGTGGGTCATTATCGCAACACCGAGTGCTGCGATACCACGAAAGGCGGAAAATGGAGCGCATATGATGATATTTTATGTAATTTTTGGTCAGTTGTACCGCAGTATGCGGGTTTTTGTGTCATTTGGACCATGATAGATAGATTTTGGGTCATTTGATCGAAGTGTCGGTTAGGAAGTAGTTAGAAATTGGAGAAGCAATGTAAAGGCAGAAGCCTATAAATAGACATAGATTTGTTTTGTTGGATAATCGGGAATCAATCTTGGATCATGTGTCTTAGATTTGGAGATATCTGTTAGATCTGTCTCTTGTGGAGTATGAGCTGAAGACTGAATATTTTGTATCTGGGTTTGTGTGGAATTAATATGATATGACAAAGTTATTGAGCAGAATCCCTATGTTTTCTTGTTTATCTATGGTAATGCATTTTGCAATATGAATATATGAATGATGTAATGTTTCCTTGCTGCGGTTAATGCTTTACTATTATATCTGTCGCAATTATGACTTGTTTTGTTGAATGATGCTATGAATATGAATAATGATTGGGTTAAATGCTTAGATCTATTTCATAAATGTTGCAATAAGTTGGGTAATTGAGCCGCATCATCCTCCTTCATTTGGTGGAAACATGGTTCCGTCGACTCTCCCTTGAACATCTCGGGTGAGACCTCATCTGGTCTGCAGGTATTGCTGGACAGGGTAAAACCCATCTGGGCCGGTGCTCAGGGTGATCACGGTGGTCTGGGCATCGACAGTGCTGGGAACCCCTCTTGACTAGGTTTGTGTCAACAAGGAACACCAAAAATTATTTACATAATTGATAGCATGCCTCCAACATCGAATTATATTTTTGGAAGTTCTCAAATACCATTTAACCTTTCAAAGCTCACTTTTGGCATTGGTCAGTGTGTAGACTATTTCCCCATGTTGTAAAGCTATGTATGGGCATTATATTCACTGACAAAGCATCTTTGGTTTTGTGAGTGTTTTCGATTTAATGATGTGGCCTTTGATTTCTCAAATGGCAAGTTTCCACATTGTATACATGCCTTTGGCCTTGAAGAGATAATCTCATGTTACAACTTTGTCACTCCTTTTCCTTATGTTTCACTATTACCCTTAGGGAACAGGGATTGCTTCCTAGATTGAGTGAATGGGTGGTAAGAGCTTTTGGTTGGAAGGCCCTAACTTTTTTTCTTCACAAGCCCATAGGAAATAAGTCTCCATCTTCTTGTTGAGGTCATGGCTTAATTGATGGAAGGTTCAAGAACTACACTATGTCATTTAAAAAGTGGGGGATTGCTCATGATTCCTTGTACAAATTGATATAAAAACTATGTCACTACAAATTAGTTGTATTTATTACTTGAGTGTACAAATTGATTTTTAATGTAGTCATTTTAGTGTGCTAATTAATTTATCATGTTCATGATTATTATTTTTAATGTTGAATTTAGTTTTGCATTATCCTCCAGTGATGTGTTGTCCCATCATGCTAATTAACGATGACTTATGAGTATAAGTCTGCTCCAAAGGAGAAAAAAGGCAGACTCGTATGCATGCCCAGTTTGAATTATGAAATTCCATGGAGATAGTTTGATGGCGCAAGCCAAGGACATCCTCTGATTTGTGGTATGGGTGTTATCCTTTTCCAAGAAACCAAAATTTTTCATCATTTAAAATATGTTGCAAGGAGAGGATCTAACACAAGAGTAGAGTTAGAGTTATGCACATTATGGCTTTTGCTAAGATGTATTAATCAATCATAAAATAAAAATTACAAGTAATGGGCGGTTCTCAAGTTGTTATAGGATGGGAAAAGAAGAAATCAAAGATTGATATCTTAAGTTTGCAGCATTTACTTCAGCTTATTGAGGAGGAAATGGAACATTTTGAATGGCTATCCTTCACGCATGTTTTTCGAAAACTCAATATGGAGGCAGACTAAAGAAGAAAAAGCTTTGAATTTAAATGAAGGTTTGTTGGTGGATGAGGAATACAGGGACTAGCAACTTGATGTTGAAGTTGCAATTTCATTCTATTCTTAAATATATAGTTGGATCATCTAGATATGTTTCCGGGCCTTTTTGTTTAAATGTCTGGCTCTTTTTAGAAATGGGAAAAATTTTAGGGGTGAAATTTAGCCCATGGATTAATTTTCAACTTTTTTCGAAAAAAAATATTTGCTAATTTCTATTTCTTTCTAAATTAATTTGCCCAAATTCCATGGATAACAATTTTTAACTCTAAAAATCGCCCAAATTGTCCAAAAACTATATAAAATCCTTAGAAATTTAAATCTTTTACAAAAATATAGCTTAACATTTTATAGTTAAAATTTTAAGAATTATTAAGATTCAACAAAATTTATACACTTTAAATAAACTACAATACTTGTATCAAAAAACAAAAGTGTAAAATTTGGAAAATTGTATGACGCTAAGACGCTTTGAATTCATTAATTGAGATGGTCCATTAATTTTTGTTTTGATTTTGGTTTTCAAAATTTCAAAATATTTAAATTCAGTAAAAATACATTTTACAATTTAATAAGATACAATATGTAAAACAGATTTATGGTTTTAATTATTTTTGGATATTTAAATTTCTTTTAACTACAAATAATAAGAATAAGATAGAAACTTTATGTATAATCATATCTATATTATATACATGTTAAAGATTTAATTAATAATTTTAATCAATTTTCAAAATCCATAAGAAAAAAATGGCAAAAATTATAAATGAATGAGATATTTCAACACCAATTTCTAAATCAATCTAGAATATAAAAAAAATTGACAAAAATTTCTACATGAATGTGATATTTCAGTAGGAAAAGATCAATACCTTTCCACCTTGACTTTACCATTTTTATAATAACTTTTAAAAATTAAATTTATATTTTCAATTTAAAAGCAAAGGTGGAGATGTAATGCTCTCAATAATATATGTTCCTTTGACTCCTTGATGATTGGATGAATTGGTCTAAATACTATCTATGAAACTTGATTCGATACGTTGATCAAAATATTGTCCTTCCAGTACCAACCAACCCTGACCGAAATATTTTGACGCAGCATGTGTGTTGTTGCTGTACTATTGGGAGCATATAGTAATCTATCCCGGAGCTATATAAGGTTAATTAAAACGTCTCCGACTCATCTCAATTGGGGAGAGGAATTCTTACCAAAATTGTAATTTAAAGTGTTTATATAGTAATTATCGTGATTTGGATAGTTTTAAAATTGGACAATTAGTCTAGAACATAGAACAGGCAATCTCATTTTCAGGAGAGGAATTCTTACCAAAATTACAATTTGGAGTGTTTATATCGTAATTTCGGGGATCTGGATAGTTTTAAATCTGGACAATTAATCTAGAACAGACAATCCCACTTCTGAAATTACAGAAAAGCGAAAATAACAATTCACAGCAAGAAGGTTATTATCCCCAAACCCCTGCAGGAAAAGCCTGGCATTTTGGTTTTTTGGCGTGTATAACTGGCACTCAAATTGCCCCCGGCTGGCAAGGAAAATTTTCCACACATTTTTGTTATTTTTTTGGGTCGTCTTAAAATGGCCCAAAACCCCTATAGACATACTTCCATGGCATAGTTCCGCATTAAATGAGGTGGAACTATGATTCAGCCAAGGTTTTTATAACCGGATATAGGAAATAAATCACCGAAAAGCAGGGCGATTGTTGTCTTTTATCCTACGCGATCTATCCCTTTCAGTTTTTGTCTTTTCAAGCTCATCGTCATTGTTCATTGCAGCGTGTCTAATCATGAAGACTAGTGAAAAAGATATCACAAATGTAACATCGTTGCGTAGTCAAATTTTCTTTCTCTGAGTTGAGTGACGTATACTTTCGTTCAGAACCATTTTTTAAGTGTCACACCACCTGTATCACCCATATGATTCATTATAAACCAAGCTACGCCGCTGCAGATACATATTTTATCAGGACTTTGTATCGACGGGCCGAGCAAGAGTTTGTAAGAGCATGCAAATGGAAATGGGAATCATTGCTGTGGCAGTTACAGTCGTTATAATAACGACGATCTGTATTGGAATTCGAAATGTTGTCATAAAATATCTCAAAAACGGGATGACAGATCCGACTACATCCCTTCCACCGGGAAGTTTAGGGCTGCCATTTGTAGGGGAGACGTTTGAGTTTCTATGGTCGCTGCGATCAAACAGACCTCAGAATTTTATAGAAGAGAGAGTGAACAAGTTCGGCCATGTTTTCAAGACGTCGATACTAGGTCAGCGCACCGTTATCGTTGCCAACCCGCCTGGAAATCGTTTTCTGCTCACCAACGAGAACAAGCTTGTTGTCTCGTCGTGGTATGCTTCGTTTCTACGATTGATAGGAGACGACGCCCTCATAAACAAGTTCGGAGATGACCATAAGCGCCTCCGAGTAGCTCTGATGAGAGCCTTCTGTCCTGAAAAATGTATTTGGAAAAATAAGTCGGTTAATACAAGGTCATCTCAATGAGAATTGGAAGAATATAAAAGGAGACGAGGTGATTAAGGTATTCCCGGCCATCAAAAAGCTCATGTTCTCGATTTTCTGTGAAGTGTTTTTCGATATACAAGACAAGCACTTGGAGAATCAGCTTTTAGAAGCCTGTGAAGATATCGCTGTGGGTCTTCTAAGTGTAATTGCCATAGAATTCCTGCCCGGAAGTGATTATCGTAAAGCCAAGATCGCCCGTTCCAGGATGGAAAACATCTTGTTGCCGATCATTCTCCAGAAAAGGAGATCCAATGCTCATGATCATGATGCGAATCTGGGGTTGCCTTCTTCAAAATGCGACTTGCTTTCAAATCTGATGGCTGTTAAAGATGAAAGAGGGGAACATCTTAGTGATAAGGATGTCTTGGACAACATCTGTTTCGTCATGCAAGCGGGGTTTGAGACAACAACTGCAACAATCACGATGATGCTCAAACTTTTGTCTTCAGACCAAGCGAGCTACCAAGAAATAGTGAAGGGTACTCTTTATATTAATACTTACTGTTGTATTTAGGATGTTTGAATGTAGGAAGTCTTTAGTTTGTTGTACAGATTTCCACCCATTCTTCAGCTGTTAACCTGTTTAGCTCTTAGCCATAAAAAGTTAGCTCTTAGTAAAAAAAATTAACTTTGTAGCCATAAAAACTAGTACAACCATTTAACTTGTGGTTTATCAACATGGATAGGTCAAAAGTTAGCTCTTAGCCATAAAAATTAATTTGAAGTAGGTTTAATTCTTAGCCATAAAAACTAGCATAACCATTTAATTTGTGGCTTATAGGTCAAAAGTAAGTATCACGATCAAGTTAAATCTATTACTTGTTCTCCATGTTTACTTGTTACCTTCTTTAGTTAAATGGGTTGTTTGTCATTACCTCTCTGGATGCATGAGCTAAGAGTTTATTTCTAATTTTGAAGTACGTCTATAAAATCAATATGGAAAGTACACTTGTCCCATCCTCCTTCAATTTAGGAAAAGCATAGATGGTAGTCCACCCCAAATTCTACTAGCACAACCACAAGTAAAGTGGTAGAAGCCAACCACTTAGTTTTGTGGAGATGTATAAACATAAAACAAAAGATTCACCTTTGAAACTCTTGACATTGTGAAGCTTATTTAAATCTTAATCAATATGCATTTAAGTATAACAAGATACCTCACCAAAAACCATTAATTTGTTGTGTTGTATGAAATCATTTACTTTGTAATAGCATGTGACCTGAGTCCAAATAATATTAAATACTACCTACTTGCCATCTGTTATTTATTTGTTTTTTATTAGTTACACCGATGGGTGTTTAGATATTATATGAGATTTTGGACTTCCTTGAGTGGATCAACAAGATTAAAGTGAGTGTAACAAGTGTATAGTGGGGATTCATTTCATGGTCATCGTATCTTGTTATGCTCAAATGCATCTTGATAAAGATTTAAATATGCCTGAGTTAAGGTGTGGTTAAGAAAATGGGTATGTTTATTAAATAGTATTTATTTTAATGTGTATATTAATTAATTTAATGTTTGTGTTAGTTTAATTTTAGCCTTTGTTTAATAACCAACCATCTCCACAAAACTAAGTAGTTGACTACACCTATTGGTGTTCAGCGGCCACTTTACTTGTGGCTATGCTAGTTATTACACCAATAGGTGTTTAGATATTATTGAGATTTTGGACTCTTTGAGTGGATCAACAAGATTAACCTAAGTGTAACAAGTGGAGAGTGGGGATTCATTTCATGGTATTTTGTTATGCTTAAATGCATCTTGATTAAGATTTAAATAGGGTGCTTTGGAAAATGGGTATGTTTATTAAATAGTATTTGTTTTTATGTTTATATTAATTAGTTTAATGTCAATGTTAGTTTAATATTTATATTAAGTATTTTAATGTTTCACCTTTGTTTAACAATCAGCCATCTCCACAAAAATAAGTAGTTGGCTATACTTATCAATGTTCACCTACCACTTTACTTGTGGCTTTACTTGTGGCTTTGCTAATATTAAGAAAAATATGCTTCCTTTACAATTATTGATCTAATAACATTTGCAGCTCTATCTAGACATTAAAATTAAAACTGATGCTGATTGTTTTAGAACTGACTAATTTAATAATGCTCATTGTCTTTTGAATGCGACTAAGAGTTTCTAGAAGTTCTGTTTGCTTGTGGTGATCATTGCTTTGAAACCCTAATCAAATTGGAGAGAACTTGCTGCAAAAAATATTTCTTACTTAGTAACTCTGCATTTAAATGGTCAACTGTACTTATTTATTTATCTAAAATTTCATTAAAATTGCATTGTGTGATGTATGACAGAGCAGACGCAAATCCTTTCAAGTAAAGCTGAGGGAGAAGAAATCACATGGAAAGATACGAAGAAGATGAAATACACGTTACAGGTAGTTCAGGAAACGTTGCGATTGTTTCCTCCGATTTATGGAACATTCCGCAGAGCCATCGTAGACATTGAATATTGCGGATATACAATCCCGAAGGGATGGAAGGTAAACTGTTATATACTTTCATATACCACCACTATCAATTGTTGTATATTAATTAATGTCTTCTGATGTTGTAATATTGGAATTGCAGCTTTTATGGACAGTGTATAGTACTCAGGTAAATAAGGCCTATTTCACTGATCCCCAAGAATTCAAGCCGTCAAGATTCAATAAGGAAATGACAGTTCAGGCGCCTGCATATACATATCTACCGTTTGGAGCAGGAGTTCGAACATGCCCAGGGGAGGAATATGCGAAGATGGAGATATTGTTATTCATGTATCATTTTGTTGAAGCTTTCAGGGGGTTTTCAGCTGCTGAGCCTCAAGAGAAAATAAGCATAAGCCCTTTCCCTACGCCTGCCAATGGATTTCCCATCCACCTTATTCCTAGAGACCATGACTGAGGAGAACTGAGACGTGCAAATGTTCTTCAAAGACTTCAAGGTCTTGAGTCAAGTGCAGGACTTTATCATTTACGTTAGCTTTTTACAAATATTAGTTTGGAGGTATTAATATGTCGTTTTTAGCTTTCAATGTCTTGGTGAGTGTATTTAGGATACTGTCTTCATAGTGATGAGTCTTCTGATTAATTCCTCACACCAAATCTTATGTCATTTTGGGTGCTTGGTGAGGAAATTGATTCTGAAGCATATTATTAGGCTTTGTTTTTATTGCTTGAAGCGATAGGATTCATAGGTCCATCCTCCACTTTGATAAGCGGAATTGATGGACTAGTGTAGATTGCAGGTCTACTTCTATAGTCGAGCTGAGCTGGTGAACTGCTTGAAAGAGCGTATTCACAAGCTTCTTGGTTGAGATGAAGTAATATGTCAAATCTATGTGCCTTTTTCAAATAAAGTTTCAAGGATTACCTTCGTGATGATCATGATAATTATTTTGTCATCACAACTATGGGCGAAGTATTTGGGTCCTTTTTATCATTTGTTATTCTTGTTTAATATTTATTAACATGATAGTTGTTTAAACCTCACTACGGATTCTTGTTTAATATTCATTAACATGATAGTTGTTTAAACCTCACTACGCTTTACTATCCATTAACATGATAGTTGTTTAAACCTCAATACGCTTTACTATCCATTAACATGATAGTTTAAACCTCACTACGCTTTACTATCTAGAGTAATTTTCACCCTTAATTTGCTAAATGAATATAAAAGTAGGACTATGTTCCTACATGAATGTTGGTTGCAGAATGAAGTGTGCCATCATTAAGGACTATGTTACCCTCTCGTCATTGGAGAAAAAATTCATTATTTTCTCAAACTTTTCGATATTCTTTGTCGGGTTTTACCCTTCCTCATACTAAATAATTGGGTTAATACTTTATACTTTTACAGTAAATAGTTATACATAATGAGGTAAATGCCATGTAATTTTAATGTACCCATCCTTTCAATTTTCTATCAAATGCTTATCTTATAATATTCTAGGTGTGATAAAAGTCGAAATGGTAAAATTTCTTCAAGTTATTAGTAATTAATTTCATTAGGTGGGTCACTTTTCTTAGGGGTCATTTACCTCTTCTTTTGTTCAATATCTCGTAAATGCTCCTTATTTTTTGTATTTCTCTCTATCTTACCTCCATCTTTATCGCCATATTGAGGGCTTCTTAATATGATTTTTCAAAATTATGATTGAATGATGATGATGATGATGATGTTGATTAATGTCCATTTAGACCAAATTTGGTCTATTGGACCTTAAGAAGGGGGTTATTTGGTTTGCTTTAAAATTTTATTCCTATGCTAAAAAAACTTGGTGAGAAGCTCTCCTAGCGCACTATAGTTTTAGCAACTTAGGAGGTTAGAAAGGTTTGTGTTGTAGCGAATACTATGAAACCAAGATCTAATGTGGGTGTAAGTAGGGCACTCTAAGAGAGTGATTTTCATCCTCAATGCTCATAGACTCACAAAGATTTCAAACCCTTTCTGCCCACGGAATTTTAGGAATATACCAATGTCGTGTTTCGCTATGGAGCTCATGAGAGTTCGTTCTTATCTTGGCTATATTAATTTTCTTCTTTGAATTAGTTAATATCAATAGATACTTCTGATCTTCTAGATTAGGGTTAATGACCTCCTTATATTATCTTAATTTCTTTTAACCTTTAAATTTTTCTCTCACCATAGTTTCTCTTTAAACTTATATGTAATAATATTTTTGACATTCAGACTGAACACTCGGAATTTCCACAGATCTCATGATTTTCATCGACGTTTCTTCAAAGTGTCATTTTCTTCAATGCCCCAATGCTTTAACCAAGCCATGTTATCTTTACACCAACCTTGGTTGAGGTGTAGTTGGTTTTGACTTGCTTTTAAAGCAATTTTAGGAAGTCTCTCATCGCTATGGATGTTATTTATCTTTTGCTTGTACATAAGGAACCTAGTCATAGCCATGCTCTCGATGGGGGGAAGATCCACTTCTATTAGGACAATAGGATAAGGCGTATTGCTTTTAATTTTAATATTATAAGTAGTAAAACGCTTCTGGATTTTCCCAATCTCTCTCCAAGATTATCTAGAGATGCAACAACCCCATACTTCACACCCATATAAGATAATGGGGATGAAAAGAGTTTCAAAGAGGAACTTTTTTTTTATTCCACATGACCTTGTTGGATGATTTACAATTGTTTTCAAGACCAAAATAATCTTTCCACCCTCCGTTAATCCTTTTCTCAATGCTATAGTTCTCGTTGAGCTTGTGATGAATATCAATTCCAAGATACTTGTAAGAAGTCACTTCATCGAGATTTCTATTGTCATATATAAAATTAGCTTGGTTGTCTTTCTTGGATTTTATAATCATAACTTTTGTCTTGTCGATGTTAACAATCATACCCATATTAGAGAAGAAATATTTGAGTATTCTTAATTGCTTATCAAGATCAAAGGGACACATTTCCATAAGAACAATATCCTCAGCATAAAGCATGAGGATGATAACTATACCAATTAAGATCATGTCGGTGCAACATACTTCTTCTAAACAACATTCTAGTTTATAGATGTAAATTCCGAAAAGGGTATGGGAGAGAAGGCATCCTTGCTTAACTCCAATATTACAGTTCATATACATAGACCACCGCTCAATGTTCTTAAACTTGGAAATTACCTTTTTGTATATCCTCATCGCTGCAACTCTCAACTCAAAAGGAACCTTAAGATCCTATAATCTCTTACATAGGCCATTTCTAGGAACTGTTTCAAAAGTTTTTCTAAAGTCCACAAAGCACAAAAATATATTAGACTTATTATCACGACATTTCATCGCAATGACCCTAAGCGTAACAAGGTGGTTCGTGGTTAAGTGATGCCTTGTAAAACCTGTCTGGCCTTTAGTGTGCTTACCTTCCATTTCTAGCTATTCGTTGATATTCCTTTTTAAGATAATACCATATAACTTAACTAAGAGAGGGATAATCATAATGGTCTTATAATTAGAGGGTTTATTTTTATCTCCACTTTTGAAAATAGAAATAATGAGGCTCCGAGTCTAAGGAGTAGGGAACCATTTCTTAACCGCTAGATTAAAGAGTTTGTAGATGTGTGGGATGAGGACATGCCCTTCAATTTTTAAGATTTCTACTTGGTATCCTTCAATGTCTTTGGATTTTCCATTTACTAGGTGCTTAACCTTGAAATTTATGTCTTCTAATGAAAAAAATTCTTTCGTTGTATGAAGGGTTTGAATGTTATCTCTGATATCTGGAGACTCATAAAGTTTTTTAAGATAGGAATCCCAATCCTTCAAAACAATATTATTATCTTCTTTTGTTTTGCGGGTTAAAATTTGCCTCTAGAATTTCTTAGGAGTCGTCTTAAAGAGGTGTTAGAGATTTTCCTACATTTTACTTAGATAGTTCCTTTTTTTCTTTCAATTAGGGTTTTGTAGTGATTTATCTTGTCCACTTTTAGCGATTCTACAGTAGCTTGCTTAATTTATTTTCTCGCATATTTACACTCTTGATTGTACCAAGGGTTGGTTCTATTATCTCTCTTTTTAGTCGAGACTTCAATATAAACTTGTTAATGGATGACGAGAGAGTTGTAGTAAAATTATGGTAGAGAATTTCTATTTTCTCCATACTAGATAAATGAAATAGGTCATTTTTTAAATCATAAAGAAAAAGGTCAGCTTTATTTTTATCACAAATCAGGTGCTTATGACAATGATAGTTTTCTTCATTGGGGTCACTATGCATTACCACATTGAGAGTTATAATTAAAGTCATGTCATTAGAGTCAAGCTCATGCTCGTTCAAGATTTCAAAATCTATTAATTTGTTGTATAAAGGGATATGAGATATAACATAATCTACTACACTACTCCCAAGCCCGTGAATACAAGTCATCCAGGTAGGAATTTGGCCATTTTATCAGACCATTTCAATTTATAAGGTCTTGAGGACTACAAAACTTAACCATATTAGAACCGGATAAATTTTCACCTAGATCTTCAGAGCTTATTTTGTACCCATTAGCTAGCACAAGGTCTTAGTCTAGCCAAAGAGGATTAGGGTTTGGATAATTGCTCAAAATAATAGCTTGGCTACTCGAAGTTTGGGCATTGAAGTCACCCATCAAAACGATATTTCCTTCCTTCCTTAGACTAGAAATATCATGTTCTAAATTATTATAAGGACAATTTTTATCTAAATTTCTTTTCTTATAGAAGTTGGAATTAATAGGGGAAAAATAACATTTGTCTATGTAGGTTTTTTTATCAGTAATGTCTGTAATCTCTATCCAAATATACTGGTTATAAGGGTCTTTCTTATAAATCTTAATATGAGGGGAGTTGTTCTTCCTAATGTAACATGATATATCTTCAATGCCTATGCAATACATACTTTTATTCTATATTGACCATAGGACATAGATGTTTATATCACAGACCTTGGATTCCTCATGTTCTCAAGTTCCAACCAGTATTATAACATCAACATCACTCAGGATCCAACTCAATACGGGGCATTTGCTCCATGGAAAACCCTGACAGTTGAGAGGATCCATAGTGTGTCAAATTGCTATTTATTACAATTCTTTTGGTTTTTATCTTGAATAACAATTTTACTGTTTCTGATTAATGCCCATTTTACCTACTTCCTAACTTCTTTTACCTTTTGGATCCCCTTTCTTAATTCATCCTCTACAATGAGGTCTTCATTTATAAATATCCCCGATCCTTTTAAACTTGAGGTCTTATTGAGTATGTCGTATTTTTGTTCGGTAGTGCAAATCTTAACCCGTATTAGCTTTTCTTTATTCTCAGTTGATTTTCGCAACATTGTTGCTTTTATGAAACCAATAGTTTCAATTTGTAACCTATTATGAAGTTATGTTTTGACAATGGCTAACGTATTGTCTTCTACCTCCTCTTTTAAACCGAATATCACAAGGTTCAAGGCTCTTTTGTTATGTTAGTGGTCTAAAGTGATAAGCTTATTCATTTCTTCTTTGATGGGATTGATATCTAATTTACCTTCTATACTATTTATGATTAGATTGTGAGTTACTTTTTACTCTGGCTCTTTAATCCTCAATGGGGTAAAATGAATTGATCCATGTGAATAATTTCTGGAATATTATGCTTCAAGATGTCAAAAATATCCTTGAGTCAAGAGTCATATCATTGTGCAACTATTTCTAAAATTGTAAAAAAAAGAAACCATATTGAAACTAATGAAACTCAACAAGCCTCATCTTAGAAAAATCATGAACAAATTAAAAAACACGATAAAAGAGAAAATAAAGAAGAAATGAAAAATTGGAACATGTCATGTGTCCTTGTTTTGATTCATAAATGAGAAACTTATAACCCACTCACTTCTTCAACACATGTATCCTCTATGAAATGAATTTTGTTCCCTACACACTCTACTCATAATTGATTACAAGGACTTTAGAGAGAATTTCATTCCGTCTACCGAGCACTCGAAATTCTCAACAATCCCATGAATAAACAATTATGTTAGTGTTATAATAAATGAAAAAACATCTAAAAAAAAGCATAAACATAAGCATCCACAAAAATGATATCCTCAATGGTTTCTTAATAGAAAAATATAGTAGAATATTTGTTTTCTTTAAATAGGGTCTTCCCAAGATTGTTTATGGATGTTATATGAACCAACACACTTTATGATAACACTCGTTCGGAAGCTGAAGGCTTTGCTACTAAAAATGGATTTGGAAAAAGCATATGATCAGGTGAATTGGTCTTTCCTGAGACTTGTTCTGATTCAGATAGGAGTCCCACCTTTGATGATTAACTGGATCATGGCATGTATTACTTCTAAGAATATTGATGTGCCGGTAAATGGTACCCCTTCTTCTTTCTTTAATTGTTCTCGAGGAATCCGACAAGGGTGTCCACTCTCCCCGCTCCTCTTCTTATTGGTCATAGATGGTTTCAGTAGACTGGTTAATCAGGCAAAAGATAGAGGTTTGATCAATGGTGTTAAGCTGGCAAAAGATTGCATGCTGTCACACATTCTTTTTGTTGATGATGTCTTGGTAGCTGGAATGGATTCAATTGATGAATGGAAGCACTATAGTGATATTATCAAGATCTTTTGCAAAGCTACTGGAATGAAGGTTAGCAATTCGAAATCCAACTTTTATCAGTTTGGTGTGAATGATCTAATTTTGAAAGAAATTTCTGATATATTTCCCTTCAAGTGTTTCTTTTTGGAAGACGGGTTCAAGTATTTGGGTTTCTTTTTGAAACCAAACAATTATCTTATTAAATATTGGCTTTGGTTACTACGAAAAGTTGAGAATCATATTGCACATTGGTCTTTTCGCCTTTTGTCCATTGGGGGAAAGCTTATTTTGGTGAAAGCTATGCTATCAAGCATACCTGTTTACTGGTTTTCCCTTCTTGAAGTGACATCCTTTATCATTAATGCTCTAAGGAAGTGTTTCTTCAACTTTCTTTGAACTGGTAGCTCTGCTCAAGCTAAGATATCTATGGTTGGATGGGAGATACTTTCAAGACCTGAAAGATTCGGCGGCTAGGGTATCAAAGACTTGGGAATTTTTAGCTCCGCTCTGAGATTAAATAGCATGTGGAGGGGCATTTTTGGAAATACTCTTTGGTCCAAAGTATTGCAGACCAAATATCTCAAATCTGATGTGTTTGATTGGATAAGAAACCCAAAGCTGGTTGGTTGGAATTTCTCTCCAATTTGGAGGGGCTTTATGAAAGTTTTTATTTGGATTGCAAAAGACATGTTTTGGCAGGTCGGTTCTGGTGAAAAAATCATGGTTGGCTTGGATCCCATTCTTGGGATGGAAGATTCATATATCCTCTTTGACATATTGGTGCAATATCTGAAGGCTCTTGGTTGTTCTACTTTAAACATAATCCTAATTCGTAGTCAGAATGATCCTCAATATGATGTATGGATGAACTCTAAGGATCTCGGGCTTGTTGGGTCTTTTGCACAAGAGTGGGATAGATATATCAGGGAGCTAAACTCAGGAGGAGTTAAAATTAATTTGGACAGTGACCAAGTGGTATGGATTGGGAATCCTAGCTCAGGATCAGTGACAGCAAAGATTGCTTACAACAGAATTATTCAGGATAGATATATTTTCCCTCAAAATTGGTGGTATAAGAGATTATGGAAGTGGAAGGTCCCCTTAAAGTTGAATTTTTTTTTTATGGCTTACTCTCCAGGATAAACTTAAGACTTGGGAGAATCTATTGAAGCGAGGTTGGACTGGTCCAAGTAGATGTAGTCTTTGTTTCATTGAAGCTGAAACTACTCAACATTTATTCGTGGATTGTTGTTTTACAAACAAAATTTGGAATTTCTATTCTTCGAAACTGAGTTTTGCTTGTCAATGGGATGTTGGAGATTTCAGCTACTGTTTGTTAAATTGGTACAGAAATTGCAAAACTTTCTTTACATTAGCTATTTGTATTGCCTGGGCAGTGTGGTATTCCCGGAATTGTGCTTTATTCCAGGGTCTACAATTGGATGTGTTGTCTTGTAGCTTGTCTGCTTTGAAGATGTTTTATATGTATAAGGATGATAAGCATAAACTTTCGGTTGATAGAGTAAGTCATTTTTCTTTCAAAGTGACTCAGCTTGTATTATTTTTTGATGTTGTTGCTCAAAATGGGATCTGTGCGGTTGGAGGAGTGATTTTTCTGAATGAAGATCATTACTTTTCTGTTCGACTCAACTGTGAGGTGGGGAGTAACATGAAGGCTGAACTCATGGCTCTCTAGTGTGTTTTAAAGATGGTGAACATATTTGGATTAGTAGATATCAAAGTTTTTGGAGATTCACGTGTAACCATCAAATGGGCGATAGGTGATTTCAAGCTAAATGTTACTAATCTTCGACACTGGTGTATTCGCACTCAAAAGGAAATTTCTATGCTTCAGAATATTTCCTTTGAGCATATTTATAGGGAACACAACTCTCTGGCAGACAAGTTTTCCAAACAAGCTCTTGATGGTATAGAAGGAAATCTTATTTGGGAGGAATGGTTGAACAATGACATCCAGGATATGGGTGTTACCTATTTTTTTGACTAAGTTCTTTAGCTGATAGTTGAAGACTGCTACTGTTCTTTTTTGAAGGATTTCTTTTTTGATAAGTTTTGGGATGTTTGATCCTCCTTTGTTCAGATTGTAATTGCTAATTTCCTTTCGTGTATATGAAGGGGTACTTTGAGAAAAGATTCGGGTAGATAGTTCCTGTTTTGCCTAGGATGTTCCAGCTAGAATCTTTTGTTGTATATGGTTTCTTCTTAAGAACCAGGATGCTTATTGTACTATTTGATTCGTAATGAATATCAATAATAGTTTTTTTTAGTTGAAGAAAAAAAAAACAAACAAACAAACAAAAACAAAAATACTCGTATCATCAATTGATAAAGGGTATGTTGCATGGCTTCTTCTGTCAATTCAAAAACAAAATAAAGTTAAAAGTGTGGCAATCCAAGTTTATTAAAAATAGTGGGATGAGTAAAGCATTTGAGAAAAACAAAATGTTTTATATCTATTTACAAGGGACATCCCATGTTTACAAATTCCTTCATTTTGATGTCATTTAACTTAATTGAAGCTTTTCTCTTTCATGCATAAGCATAAAACAATACACTCCTCAGTATTTTCTCACACTAAAAGACAACAAATAAATAAATAATTGTGTATTGAGGGGATGTGTTTCCTTATACTAATTCAATTTCAAATCAACAATTGTTCCAATATTGACATAATCGGTCTCACATAGATAAACCAATCAATGATTTAGAAGTAATTTAATGGTTTATTACTCTTCAAACTTCATCTTTACCAAGTGAGGAACATTTCATTGCTTCCACAAGCAAGAATGTCTTATTCCCATTCAATGTTTATCTCACTATTAAAGTATTTGAAAGTTAAATGCAAACCATGATTTTTAACTGTTATGGGTAAAGGAATAGATAACTGGAGTATTCTCACGTAATAATTCTCAAGGCTTTGTAGGGAAGCTCATAATCCAAGTTGCTTTAAGACAAGTTAAAAAAAAAGATGGTATGTAAAACTCTACAATAGATTAATACAATGGTTATTGAATGTAGGTTGTAACTAACATAGAATTGGGATTAGCTATGATCAGATTGGAATGACTAAAATATTTGAAGCAGAGTGTACAATCCAATTTACAAACCATTTTTCAAAGGTATTGTTCCCCGGGCCAATTGGAAACATGGGTTGTTCAATTTATTCATTGCACATGAAAGAAACACTACAAAAAGCACTACAATTTGTTAATTTCCGAGTGGCTTCAAATCTAATTAATTACTAAATTCAATGGAATGAAAATGGAGAGGTATATTGGAGAGGATAATAATAGCTTTTTCGTCATAGTCATTTATCTCCCTTAAAGAAGTTAAATGGAAAGTTTAGATATGCTAGTTATTATAATTAAACAATTAATAATAAAATTGAATTTTAAGTAAAAAGAGTTTAAAACATTTTACTAATTGTTGATGCTAATTAATATAGAAAATGTTAAAATTATGATAAATATTCAATTATAATGATGAAACTATTACATTGCAAGTAAAACATTTCATAAGAGATTTACTTTATTTTATAAACTTAAATAAGAAAAGTAACTTCAAATGGTTTTTTAGTTTTTTTATAATTTCAAATTACAATAAAAATGGAAGGCTTATGAGCAGTTCACCATTATACACAAAGAGTTCGTTTATGTATCCTTACCTCTTGGCTAACCAAAAGCCCTTTATGAGTGCAATTATAAGAAGATATAGACATTGATGCAATTATAAGAAGATAGAAGATATAGACATTGATGCAATTATAAGAAGATAGAAGATATAGACATTGATGCAATTATAAGAAGATATAAGATATAGACATTGATGCAATTATAAGAAGATATAGACACCCATGGGGTAATGGGATACCAAAAGATTTAAATTTCCATTTTCAAGACTCTTCTCCCGTGCAGTCCATTAAATCAACTAAAATGGTTTGGGTCATAATAGCATAATTCGAATACTAATACAGATACAAATACTGTAACTGGCTGAACTTCTTTTTCTAGAGCCTTTTTATCTGTGTGTTACACTACAGATGAATGAATAGAGGAATTTCGCCTCTGTGAGGAATCACATAGAGCATAGGTACAGCAGTATGATAAGCAGTTGTAGAAAATTTAAACAGTTAGAACCTTGTTGGGTTTTCGAAATCGTTATTCTGGAATGGTATTCCATTTCATTCGAGAATTAAGAATTGTAGTTGGTGTGTTATGGCAATAATTGCAGTAGGGTCTCTGTAATTTCGTTTTCCTGACTTTTCGTGCCATTAAAGTAGTTGTTAATAAGATCGCATCAGAATTTGTGTTATCTCTTCTTATTGTGAAGTGGACCGCATATTTGCTTGTGCGCTCTAATAGCCTGTTCCGGTATTGTGATCTCGGTAGCAGGTGCGAGTAAGTGTAAATCCTGTGAGCAAGACAGCTCCAATAATGTTCGATGTTAATAGAGGGGAGTGGTTGTCTGGAAATGTGTGAAGATGTGATTGAAAACTCTGCAGGGAGAAGATTGCAGAGGTTGTAGAATCTAGAATCTCACACTTTGTAGATTCGAGAGTTGGATGAAGTAGAATTAGTAGTAATCATATTTTTAAATGTAGTTGATATAAATGTATAGTTATGATTGATATAGGTGACTAATATCAATCATATTTAAAAATGTAGTTATTGTTAGTTGAAGGAATGCAGACTTGATGGCTTTGGAAGATATTGTGACTGATTCCACGACAGTCAGTGGGCGGGCAAGGTGATGATTAACGAGAATTTAGTTGGGACACTTGTTCAGTAAATTTGGTTCTTCATTTTGTTTTGAGTGGTAATGTGGTCCACCTGAATTGACTGGTGCATCATATAGCAATCCCACTGATGTATTAAACCATGATAAGTATGGATGAATAACTGGAGCTTGTGCCTTCACCATCACCATTGGATTATATCATATGGTGAAATTATTATTCTAGAGAAGTCACCATTGGAATAAGATCGTATGGTCAAATTATTCTAGAAAAGTCTGATTCGGTAAGAGATGTCTTTTAATTTCTATTGATTTTGACTGAGTGTTTTGGCATGTTTTTGGAATTATTTGTTTAAAAAGATAAAAGTCAATTGATTGGACTTGTATTAACATGAGGTTTGAATTAAAAAACGCTAGCTTTACGAAGGTCGCTGTGAATATGTCCTATAATTGAGAAAAAAATCTTACTCCTATTTCCTCATGTTATTGACATTTTCTTTTTCCTGTTGAGAGAGTTCACCTCATGTAGCCAAAGCTCCGGTTTACTGAGGCATTTAGGGTTAGCTTGGCTCTCGGTAGCTGTTTTGCTTCAATGCTTCGTTGAATATTGAGGTATTAATGGTATTTAGAGGCCATCGCCTGAGATTGAGAACATCGTAGCTGGTTCGAAGGTTGTTTTGGGCTCAAAGTTGCTTGAACAAAGTGTGGAAATAAGGTAACTGAATTTCTACCTTCCGTTTGAAGAGTAAGTAAAGAATATCTTCCTCCCTTTTAAATTGTTGTGGTAACTTTGCAACTCGTTTTCTCTGGACGATTATTTATCTCGAGATCTAGTCATGGCCAGCAGTTTTATACATTTGCTATTTTCATATGATTTATCTTTGCCACATCCCAAATATTTTATTGAAATTTTATGATTACCATGCATTGAGTCTCATAAATCTTGCTGATAAGGATATGTGTTTATATTTTAGAATTTGCAGTGGATTACCATTTATGTTTTTTCTAAATTGAAGGAGGATGAGACAAGTGTAATGTCTAGATTGATTTTATGGTATTCATTCAAAATTCAAAATTCAAAAAAATTCAAAATTCAAAATTCAAAATTATATTAAAAATATTGATACATGGATATATAACTCATAACTTATGCATGGACAATAGGTAGTTACAAATAACCCATTTAATTAAAGAAGGTAATAAGTAACTAAGGCATAGACAACAGGTGATTACAACTAAGCATGAAGAACAAGTAACAGATAACTTGTTCATAACACTTAACTTGTGACCTATAAATGTTCCAACCACAAGTTAAGTAACTGTGACATAAACTTTAGTCTTTTCTCTCCAATTCATTAGATTTTGAAAACATCCTTACATCGATTATGCATTCAGTCCATCGGACGCGCGTAAGCAAAGTGGGTCCAAACCCTCAATCAATTGCTTATTTCATATAAAATGTGAATCTGTACAGCATGTCCAATCCCTCTATCAATTGCTTTTTTCATCTACAAACAAGAGTAAACCACGAGGTGGCTAGTTGCTTTATATATCTGAAATTGTTTTGCTCAACCCTTAAAAAAATTGAAAGTTGGCAAATACCTAATGAATGATAAAATTTGTTGTGTAGTTTAGTTCGTTGTGGGACAGAAGCAGCTTTACAAATTACTGCTTAAAAAATCGGAATATAGCTAACCGCTGTTATCATTTTAAATTATCGAAGCATGCGAAGGTACAAGTTTCATTATTTTGAAAGTCCATGCAAACAGTGGTTATCGAGAAGAATATATTGAATTAATTTGGAGTGTTGAGGGGATCAATTTTATACAAAGGAAAAATTAATATTGAGATTGATTTTGTTACAGGAGTTGGAGGGACTTTATATTTTTAGCATAAATCCATTTTATTTTTATATTTTTTTTTAGCATAAATCTATTTTATTAAGTGTTGAGAGGGATTATATCTATCTACACAAACATTTTAAAGTAAAGTTTTATGATTTCACAAATTAAATTTAATCCTTCTATCAATAGTAATGAGTTAATAGTAATAGTAATGAGTTAAAATGGCCATAGACCATTCTAAACTTTCATATCCAACACCATAGGTCCATCCTAAACCTTCATATCCAAACATGGTAATACTTATCACCACAAAAGTCTAAAAAAATAAGTTTAAACATATTTAAATACCAAAGTGCAATAATACTTTTGGCCAACATATCAAGCAAGTTTAATCTGACCCTTGGATGCATAATCTAAACTAACATTTGTGTAAGTATGTGTTATGTATTGTTTGATGTAACTCATTTCAACCACCCTTGTTGCACTATCATCCTTTAGGTTACACATATCTTTTATAAAAAATAATAAAATATTATAAAAAATAACATGTCGGCTCAATTGCATTACACGCTGACATTTGTAGTCTACAAAGGAGTTTGCACCTTTCAGAGTTTTGATCCCTCTGGGCGCATGGTAGATCCCCTTTAAGATGGATCTATGCTGGTGTAGTACCTCTAATGTAACCTAATGCAATATTGTAATGGTACTCTCCATCTTTGAGGTAGTAAGTGTACAATCTTCTTGTATTTAATTTAGTAAGTTGTAGAAAGCTCTAGATAACCTAAGTTCTCTCTAGTAATCAATTCAACATGTATTCATTCCATAGTAGCATGAATACAATTCGATATGGAAAAAATAGGCAATGAAAATATCTAGTACCAATAAAATACAGAAGTAGGTTACTTATATATAAAAAATTTAATCAAATATTCACAAATATACCATAAATATACATAGACATTTATACAATAAAATTTAACATATATTTAAAAAACAAAAATATAAAATGTCAACAACCTCGGATATGAAAGTGTGAGAGACAACAACTACTTATTAATAGTTATTTTAATACGAAAGCATGAAATTGAATGGTATTTCTATTTTATAGTTAACGTTTGTTTTCTTTTAAATTGGTTTTCAAAATTTAATTGTCCACTAATAATCTGTATCAGTATTACACCTACACCGAATATTTTGTGAATTCAAATTTGTTCCGAATTTCCGTACATGAAGTATGAATACGACCAAATTGTGCTATTATGATTCATTCAGTATTTCTACAAGATTAATACATAGAACAGAGCTTCCGCATCTATGTATTTGTTTTTAGTTGTTTGTGTTCAATCGATGTAGGTGTTAATCTTCTCCCCCTTTATCCAACACATGGCATCTTAGAAAAAGGTCACTGCCGGCCAGTTGAGCCAAGAGTAGTGTCGAGAAAGGGCAGCGAGGAAGGGCAAGTAGCATGTGCCACGTCTCAGTTGTTTCTGTGGAAGAAGAAAACTACCTTTATGTAAGGGAACAACAATATATAGAAATAGAAGCATGGGATAGAAAGGGCCACCAAAAAAAGAGGTGCTAGCATCAGAATTTGAAATCCAAAGGAGTGCGGTTTATTGGATATCAACGGTCTGGAGCATGAAGACTTAGGCCTCGGAGTTTCAAGCATTGGTCTTCAGTGAAGTTTAATGGTGAACATGGAAATTTCTCAGCTGCACATGAGGTAAAAATTATAAAACCTAGTCTATAAAGACATGAACTCTTCTTAAATCACAAGATTGTTGGGAAGTGGTAGTTGAAGGTTATAATGAACCAAATCCCACAACTTGGTAGCCATGACAAATGCATAGAGGAAAGAAATAGTTGAGAATAGGGAAAGAGACCCTTGAGCACTATATTTCATCCAGCAAGGACTTGAAGAAGCAGTTTTCCCAAAATAAGTGCAGTAGACAATACCAAGAAGGAAAGGGATATTCTTGATATTGCATATTAAGGTATAGACAAGGTTAGAAATGTTAATATATAGACCTTGAGAAGAAACTGTGAAACTCTTCAAATGAAGGATTTTGATTCCATATATCATTTCATGATTCAGGTTATGAGTCTATTTAATAAGCTATGTGCACATAGAGAAGATGCTCCTAAACATAAGGTTGTTGAGAAGGTTCTTAGAAGCCTTCCAGTAAAATTTGATATGGTTGTAATAGCCATAGAGGAATCTAAAAATATTTCTCAGTTAACTATAGATGATTGATTGGGTCGCTATTATCACATGAGGCCAGAATTAATCAAAGTAATGATTCTTTAGAAAATGACTTTAAATATTAGGATTTTATAGGCACGAAGAGGATGAGGAAATAGAGGCGGAGGAAAGCGAGGAAGAGGACGATCTCATACCAACGACAAGTCGCCAGGAGATTAGCCTGAGCAAACTTAGGATCACCCTAAGTCTTCAAGGAGGAAAATAAAATTATCAGTATAGAAAGACTGATAAATCTCACATTCAATGCTATTACTGCAAAAAATTTGGCGATTATCAAAGTGAATGAAAAAATAAGAAGGCATATTTAAACAAAGACAAGTCCAATGTAACAGATACCATTGTAGGTGAATCTATGTTTATTACCTAGCATGTCACTCAAGAATGTAATAGTGATATTTGGCTATTATATAATGGTTGTAGTAACTATATGATTGGTAATATGAGGCATTTTACAAACCTAGATAGCTTTGTTAGAACATAAGTCAAACTAGGGGATGATAATGTAGTTGATGTAGTGGGTAAAGGGACAATTATTGTTCTTACTAAACATGGAAAAAGAGAACTATCTCTGATGTCTATTTGGTACCTGTGGTACCTGTTTTAAAGCATCGTCTGATGAATGTCAGCCAAGTAATCCAAAATGGCTACAAAGTCACTTTTGATAGCAAAACATGTATAATTTTAGACAAAACCCCCAATAGGAGTGTAATTGCCAAGATTGAAATGATCAAAAATAGAATATATCCTTTAATGATAAGAAGTTTTAATCAATTAGTATGCTATGCACATTCAATTATTGGTCTAGAAGATTCTTGGTTATGGAATTTGAGGTATGTTCACTTACATTTTGGTAGTCTTATATAGTTGCACAAAAGGAAATAATGGTTAAAGGTCTACTAATCATTCATGAACCAACCAACTCATGTGAGAGATGCATATTAAGAAAACAACACCAAGATAATTTTTACACTAGTGCATCCTAAAATGATACAACACCTCTAATTTGGTGTATATAGATTTATGTGGTACTATATGCCAACACAATCAATTGGAGGAATTTATTTTTTCTAAAATTCATTGATGATTTTAGTAGGATGACTTGGGTGTATTTTCTCAAGCACAAGTATGAAACTAGTGAGAAATTTAAATAATTTATGGACATGGTGGAAAAAAGAGAGAGGACGATGCATTAAAGTACTAAGATCAGACCAAGGAAGAGAGTATGATTCTAATGAATTTGCAAAGTTCTGTAGTCAAAATGGAATCAAAATGTAGTTTACAACAAGGTACACTCTGTTAGAATTTTGATACTTCAAGGATGGATATGTTATATCTTTGAACAATATATATATTATCACAATAACCATATGCAATAGGATCACTGAAAGATAGAAAAGCACATCATACAAAAGATACACAAATATTTACCTTGGGAAAACCCTCTCATGGGAAAAAACTATCAAAACTTATTCAGTATAGATTCATCAGAAGTACAATGCCAATCTAGTACAACAAAAGTTAAAGGCTCTTACACAAAGATCCCGAGAATTTAAGATAAGATAGAAAGCCCAAACATATGATTCCTCCAGCTACAGCTACTCTCCCATGTGAAATTATGATGATTCAAATGAGCACTTCGACCCCCTTATTTATACACATGTCTGGCTGGATTTTCCACTATAGGGCCGACTTCACTGGGGAAGTTATGCCCATCGTTTGGGGTAGACTGCCCATTGTTTGGGATAGTTTACCCGTTGACTTATGTTGAGCCTACTTGTCTATTTTGACTTATTCTTTTAGGGTTTTTACATAATCAAATACAATATGAATATTTACCAAAGGAAGTACAATAAGAATAAAATAAGAATATCTTCCGAAGTTACACAATATTCAACACTCTCTCTTAACAAGTAAGGTATTCTTCTAGCATAGTCATCATTGTCATAATTGTCTTCATCGTCATCATCGTCATCATCATCATCATTATCATTATTGCTGCAACTATGTACTCTGCCATTGACTTGTGACATATCTCTCAAATCTATACATCACTAGAAGTTTTGAACGATCAAGCCATCTAGTGGGTCCATCCCAGGAGCGTACATTACGTTGCAACAACGACCACCTGTGTTAACTCGCCACGTGTCTAGATAATCTCGTGAGTGTAGCCTAGGAGACTCAATTACGTCACACAGTGACTACCCACTAACATGTCATATCATGTGGAGAACAACCCAGGTCTGAAACCTATGTCTTCACACATTAGGGAAACACAACTCTATGAGTGTATCCTAGGAGACTCAATTACGTCACACCCAGTGAATAACTGGTACCACATCACCTCATGTGGAGAACATCCTAGGTTCGAAACCTGTGTCTTCGCACACATGTGTTTCCCAACATATTACAATAGTCATAAGACTCAATTATGTCACCAATGTGACTACATACTGCATCCTTGTGAGTGTATCCTAGGAGACTCAATTACGTCACTAAAGTGACTACCCGCTACCACATCACCTCAAGTGGAGACCTTCCTAGGAGCTCAATTACGTCACTATGTGTGTACCTGCGTCTCACACATGCTATGTTGTTCATCCCTCCCTCTTTCGATAAACCTTGATCTGGACTACTCCAATATTTTCCCTGAACTACAAAAAATTCACTCCCGACAGAGGCTTGGTCAACACATCGGTTATCTACTCCTCTGTTGCTACATACTGGAGCCTCACTGCTCCTCTATGCACCATATCTATGATATAGTGATACCTGATCTTGATGTGCTTTGACTTGTCTTGAAACATCGGGTTCTCAGACAACTTCACACAACTCTGGTTTTCACAGAAAATACAAGTCGCCTCTAACTCGGGATGGAACAATTCTTCAAGTAACTTCCAAAGCCACACTGCCTCGCAGCTTGCCGAACAAGCTTCCATATACTCTGCTTCGGATGTACTGAGTGCTACATTTTTCTACTTCCTACTGAACTAGGATATCATACCTGATCCCAAACTAAAACAACACCTTGATGTGCTCTTTCTATCTTTGACACTATTGGCCCAATCTGCATCAACATAAACTTGCATGTTAATCTTCTGATCTAATGCATATCTGAGGCCATAATCAATCGTACCCCTTAGGTACCTCAACACATGCTTTGCTACAATCAGGTGAACACGTCTCGACTCTACCATGTACTGACTCAATGTGTTCACCGCAAAGCATATATCTGGCCTCGTGTTTGCTAAGTACATTAACGGACCAATCAACTTCCTGTATACCATGGAATCCATTATCTCTAAAGAAGTATCACACAACATCTTCAGATTCGATGCCATTGTTGTGGCTATGGCCTAACAATCCATCATCCTGAATCTATTCAGGATCTCTACTGCATATTTTCCTTGGCTAAGGAAAAGTTCTTCTATATTCTACCACACCTCAAGACCTAAAAAGTACTGTGTCATACCTAGGTATTTCACCTCAAATTCTGTGGCAAGTTTCCTCTTTGTTTCTGCAATGAGATTCTCATCACAGATCATCTACATACAATAGTATTATCACTGTTTTCCCATCCTCAACCTTGAAGTAAAAGATAGAATCTGCTTTACTCTCGGTAAAGTCCAAGCTTGTCAGAAATCCATCAATATTTTTGTACCATGTTTTGGATTCCTGTTTCAAACGGTACAATGCCTTCTTCAATTTGCACACATGAGTCTGCATGTCAAGCGTCTCAAATACTAGTCGTTTCTCCACATAAACTTCCTCATCTACTACACCATTCAGAAAGGCATTCTTCACATCCATCTGGTGTACCTTTGACTTCATCACTATAGCTATCACAAGTATAGCTCTAATTGAAGTGTATCTTGCTACAAGATCACACGTCTCTTCATAACCGACTCCCTCTTTTTGAGAGAAACCATGAACCTTTCCTTGTACTTCTGTAGTATGCTTGAATTTGTAAATCTTCTTGAGGGTCACTGTTGAACAATCATTAGTTGTTCTTCGGAATAAGTATCGTCATCCTTCTATTGTAGGTCATAGCACATGATATTTCCTACAAGTCAAATTTAGTCATATGATTAGTAACTTTCCATGTAATGACAACTTCTTATGCATGATGTACAAAGTCATGTAACCAATGCATCTTAGCCAATGCTTCAGCACAACACTCATCCATATCCCATACACACACGGTAGCTATCTAGAGGCCTTACATCTCTACCAGAACATACCATTAAGAGCGTGCTCTACTATCAACATGTTAGCAAAGAGGTTTCATCCTAGACTAGCTCCTCAAGGGCTCATGGGATGTTTTGTAGAACTATAGGACACTTACCTATAACATGCACTACATGAGCCTACTACTAGTCAGTCTTAGTCATATATAAGTGTATAAAAGAAAATTGCATCACAGATCTACATGTAACTGTTATGAGCAATATCCTTTAAAAATAATTAGGAATTCAAATGACAGTTATCTTTCATGTGTTTTGTAGGATCCCTCTTAGTTTCTACCTTCTTGTAGAAGTCACTGGAGTTTCTGGAAGCATACTCTACTCCATCATCTGATTATGAAGACCTTGATCTTCTTCTTCGTCTATTCTGGAACTAAGTTTATGAAGTATTTATCCTTGGTCCTCATATACTGGATTCAACATCTCCTTTTGCTTGGAAACAGATTCTTCACATCTTTTACATACACCATCATGTTTTGGCTAGATCTCAGTCACCATTTTGCTTACGATCGGTAAAGCCTTGAAGTGTATATATATGCAAGTCTTCTATGCCATAGTTCACTTGGTTCCATAGTGTCATGAACCAATGCTTGATCTGGTTGGCCTTTTAATTTGTACAAACCTCCCTCTTGCTCTCCAATTACTACTGTATCATCAAAAGTTCAAGACATATTCTCCATCACTTGAGGAATATTCCCTTCCTCTCTTCTTAACTGGTTCATCATCTTCTATAGCATGAGCATGATGCCTCTTCTTCTTTCCTTTCTTGTTATTTCCATTGTTTTTGGGGAAATCTCTTGATCATGTACTTTTTCATCACAAGTGTAACATCTGTAGTTAAAGTAGTCCTTATGAGGTCTATGATTATTTTGGAATCTTCTAGGATTCTTGTGAGAGTGATCTTCTTTCTTTCTCTTCTTTGCATGAGCTGCTAAGTCTTGATTGTCATCTTCACCCATCTTCTCTTCTCTGGCTTCAATTCTGGCTTCCTCTTGTGTACAATTTCCCCATAGTCTACTGAATTTGGTGAGCTTCCTTCTAGACCAAATCCCTTGAATGAATGATTCCCATGATCTTGGGAGACCATTCAAGGTAGACATCACCAATTCTACTTCTTCAACATGGTCTCCAATAACTTCTAATTGTTCTTTGATTTGGGAGACCCTTGTGAAATAGGATTGGATACTTTCTGAGTTCTGCATCTTCACACCCTTGAGTTGAGTTCTCAAGGTCATCTTCCTATTAATGTTCTTTCCTTCATATAGTCCCTTCAATGTATCAAACATCTCCTTGGTATTATTTGATGATGAGATATGGGGGATCGAGTGATCCTTGATGGATTCATCAATGATCCTCTTGGCCTTAACTAAATTCTTCTTGTGTTTATCTTTGTCTTCATCTCCCTCTAGCTCTGCAACTTCTTTCTTGACATAGTTGTCCAACTCATTCTCTTCTAGAATGAGAACCACTCTATAATTCCAAGCACATAAGTTATTTGCTCCTTCAAGCTTATCCTCAAGCTTGGTGTTGTTTTCATATTGATAAAATGAGAACCTAAAATGGAAACAAGGATAATAGGACTTACCAAATGAGACGCTCCAATCAAGTGCTTGCTTCAATGTCTTCTAAGATTTGATCTGGAGGACCTAGGGTTTGTTAGAGAAACCCTAATTTTTCAACTTTGGATTCTTGAAAAACTGAATGGAGAGAGAGATGTGCCTCCCTAAGGAGAGTTGAGCAAAGGTCCTTTTCTTCCAAATATGTGGATAGAAGTCCCAAAAATTTGATGCCCTAATTCTCCTGAGTAGTAGTGAGAGGGACATAAATGAAAATTCTCCAATATAAATTCCGCCTCCACAAAAAAATGAACCCTTCTAGGGCGAGTTGCTTTGACCTCCTTTTTAGGCCAAACTATGGTGAAAATGATCTGAAATGAGAAACCCTAGTTTTCACTTCCGACCGTTTCTGCTACACAAGGTCTTCTTTCACGCTAGCTCTGAAACCATGTTAGAATTTTAATACTTCAAGTATGGTTATTTTAGATCTTTGAACAATATATATATTATCACAATAACCATATGCAATAGGATCACTGAAATATAGACAAGGATGACATACAAAAGAGACAAATATTTACCATGGGAAAACCCTCTCACGGGAGAAACCCAACAAAACTTATTTAGTATAGATTTGTCACAAGTACAATGCCAATCTAGTACAACAAGAGATAAAGGATCTTACACAAAGATCCTGAGAATAAGATAAGATAGAAAACCCAAACATAAGCTTCCTCCAATTGTAACTACTCTCCCATGCGAAATTGTGATGATTCAAATGAGCAATTCGACCACCTTATTTATACACATGTCTCGCTAACTTTTCCACTATAGGGCCGACTTAACTAGGGCAGTTCTGCCCATTGTTTGGGGCAGTTTACCCACTGACTTATGTTGAGCCGAATTGTGTATTTTGACTTATTCTTTTAGGGTTTTTACATAATCAAATACAATATGAATATTTCTCGATGGAAGTACAATATGAATACAATAAGAATATAATAAGAATATATTTCGAAGTTAGACAATCTTCAACACACTCCTTAACAAGATGAAGTGGAAAAAATGAAGAATAGAACAATAATGAACATGGGAAGGAGTATGCTTAAATTGAAACATTTGTCAAATGAGTTTTGGGGATAAGCAGTATCATACTCAGTATATATTCTCAATAGGTACCCAACTGAAAGTGTTAAGGATAGAGTTCCATAGGAAGTCTAGAGTGGAATGAAATAATATTTATCTCACTTCAGAGTGTTTGGATGCATGTCCTATGAACATGTACCCGAGGAGATAAGGAGAAAATTAGATGAAAGAAGTGAGAAGTGCATTTTCATAGGCTATAGTGTGTAGTCCAATGTGTACATACAATACAATCCAGTCACAAAGAAAATTATTGTGAATGTCAAATTTAAAGAAGAAGAAGCATGGGATGGCCACATTGATAAAGTAGTCACATTTGTAGGCTTAGCCCCTTTTGAACAAGTATATGAACACCTAGAACAAACAGAGCAGCAAGGATGACATAACAAACTTCCAAGGTTGCAAGCAAGTGGACAAAGAGAGGAAACAATGCACAATCCAATGATTAGTCCATCTTCCAATGGTGAATTTGACCCCATGAAAGAGTCATTGAGGTGTAAGAAAACTAGAAGTTTGAAATAAATATATGGCCAACATGATGATATCGATACACAAGCTCATTTTTCATTATTTACTTGGCACCCGGTGTGTTTTGAAGAAGTTGTCAAGACAGATAAATGAGTTGAAGCCATGAATGAAGAAATTGATTCCATTGAAAAAAACAACACATGGGACCTTGTAGATCTCCCAAAGGGGAAGGACAACATTGGATTCAAATGGGTCTATAATACCAAATTAAATGAAAATGGAGAAGTTGAAAAATATAAGGCAATGCTAGTTGTTAAATCCTTTTCATGGTAACCTGACATTGACTATGGAGAAACCTTTGCTCTTGTAGTAAGGCTCGACATTGTTAGTGTAGTTATGGCCCTAGCAACTAAAAATAAATGGCATGTATACCAAATGGATGTCAATTCGGAATTCTTAAATGGAACATTAAAGGAAAAGGTCTACGCAGATGAACCACTAGGGTATGAGGTCAGAGATCAAGAACATAAAGTTTATAGGCTAAAGAAGGACTTATATGGTCTAAAACAGGCCATGATCTTGGTACAATAAAAACGATTCATATTTGTTCACGAATGGGTTTAGTAGAAGTAAGAGTGAACCCATATTATACATTAAAATTGCTCAACAAGATAAAATCCTCATTGTTTATTTATACATTGATGATATTGATTTTTACAGGAAATACATTGTTGAATAATTTCAAGGCAGCCATGAAAACTGAGTTTGAAATGACAAGTCTTGGTTTAATGAAGTATTTTCTCGACATAGAGTTTGAGCAATATAAGAATTACATATTCACATGCCAACATAAACCATATTGTTTTGAGAATATTTGGAATGAGTAATTGTAAACCAACAATCACACCAGTTTCTACTCATACAAAATTAAGTAAATTGGAAAAAGGATCAATAGTATATTCTACATTGTTCAAGAGGCTTGTAGGAAGCTTCATGTATCTCACAACGACTAGGACTGACATAATTTTTTAAGTTAGCTTAGTTTGAATATTTATGGAGTCTCCCAAAGACTCTCATTAGTAGGATGGTAAAATAATTATGAGATACATTGCGAGGACAATGAACTACGACACTATGTACTTATCCATAAATAACAGTTCACTAGTTGGGTACACTAACAATGATTTTGTAGGTAGTGTAGATGATTGCAAAATCACTTTCGGTTATGTATTATATCTCGAAACAAATCTGATTTGTGGGAATCCAAGAAGCAACTCATTGTCACTATCTCATCAACAGAGGCAAAGTATGTGGAAAAGACTTTAGTATCCTGTCACGTATTTTGGATAAGAATAATTTTGATTTATCCCCAACATTAATAGAAGTAGGCAATTCCTATTTATTATGGTAACAATTCAGCCATTGCTTTATCCAAAAATCATGTGTTTCATCGGAGAAGAAAACACATTCTTCTTAGAACCCTCTACATCTAAAAACCAATATATTGGTTGACATATTTACTAAACCATTGACATAAGAAAGATTTGAATTTCTGAGAAAGCATTTTGTAATTGACAAAAGTATTGTAGATTGTCATTGAAATTAAGTGGTATTATTAGTTGATGTAGCTAATTTCAACCACGCTTTTGTAGTACCTCTCATGTAACTTAATGCAATACTATAATGGTCTTTTTGATCTTTAAGGTAGAAGGTATACAATATTCTTGTATTTAATTTAATAAGTTGTAGAAGGATCTATATGAGGGCCTCTATAAATCAAGAGAATGCTCACTCTGAAATATCGCTCCTATTGAGAACAAGATCTATTGAGTAAACAATGGTTGAAGAAGTAATAATTGAAGATCATGGAGCCCAGAAGACAAATCATATCTAAGAACCCGTTTGTGAAGAAACGGGAAGACTCTGTGAAGACTGAAAATATTGAACGTGATTACATTCCGGCTCAGAAACCTCATGCTCCACATGTGACTCTACCGGAAGTATAATACACGCAGTTACAGGATCGAAAGAGCTCTGAAGGAGTGTTTGTTGAAGAAAACCTGCATGGCCTACTACATAGGTTCACATTTGTCTATCACAATGTTACTAATAAGGAAAATTTTCCCAAGGGTTAGTTGTGGATAAGTATATGGAAAAGAAGGAAATATCGGACCCCTAGATACCAACTATTATGGTACTCAAGGAATGGGCATGTGAACTATCAAAAACAAGGATACTAAATCTATTAGAAATACCTCATTTTGGATGATCACCACAGGTAAAGATGTGTGAAAAACTACTATTATCACAAGTACATGATGTATATATGTGGCTGGAAAAACCTATTCCTATTAATGCCAAGATTATAGAAGAAATCAATGGGCTACCCTCATCTGGGGAGGATATAAGTCCTATGATGAGCAGAAGTCAAGAAAAGGCTCTGGGAAGGAAGATGGCTAAAAAATACGGAACCCAATGAGCAAGTAGAGGATTCTCAGTCGCACAAATAAAGGATGATGAAGTAAGATTCACAACCCAGTTACTAGCATGCAAGTTATTCTGACAGATCCGCGAGGATCAGGTCTCAGCAACAATCATTGCAATGGCAAAAAAATGTGTTGAAGGAATCCAGATGAACTGGTCAGCATTCCTACTGAATGATTTTCTTGAAGACTATCTGGAAGCACAAGAAAAAGGTAACCGCTTTCACTATACTTGGCTATTAATTTGTGTAGCACTCACTAGTTAGAAGGAGCACAAGGGAAGTCATCTCTTTGACATAAATAGAAGACCCTTTCAAGCTGCAATATACACGAATATGTGGGTTCTTTTTATATTGTGATGAAATCAGATTTATTTTGAAAAATTCTCCACTCATATCTTCTCATGTCGTTGAGACATACAAGGGAATCATGCACTTCAAGATTGGAATGCATCACACCTACATACAGGAAAAAAGGTACCCTAGCAAACGATGGTTTCATACTAAGTTTATTTTCTCTGAAGAAGATGTTACAAAAATTATTCAAGATTGGGATGCAGAATGGAGGGTTCCTTTAACTGAAGAAGAAGAAGCAGAGCAGCAGAAACAGTCAACCTCAATAGCAGAAGAGATAAACAACTTAGAAATGCCTCCCAAGCCCATGCAGTAGTCCATGTAAGCCAAGAAGAGAAAATAAATGATGCAAGATTGGGGCTCTTCAAGGAAGAAAGTAAAGGCATATGAACTTGGCTCGGCCCAACCACTTACAATAGGTGATGTTGAGAAAATAGGCACAGAATATAGGAATGTTATTGAAGAGGCAATCAAGAACATAATTAATAAAGGTGAGATTGAAAATCCTTCTTTACAACAAAGAGAAATATTGACGAAAATCGATGAACAATCTAGAGTATTAAATCAGCTGATGAAGACAAACGGGGGAGAACAGAAGACTGCTGAGGAAACTCATAACAGTTTGCCATTTCATCCCACCGAGTAGATGAAGGAGATAAAGTTGCATAAAAAACTGAATATATCATCTGCGGCCGTGACGTTTTCAACTCAAGAGATGCAGAATAAGGTAAGTCATCTGGAATTAACTTTATCACACTTAACATCATATGAGTTATATGCAGTACACACATCTGTTGCACAAGAATATTAGTCATTGATAGACATATATCAACAACTTTTAAATATGTAGCCATGATTGATATAGACGAAGAATATCAATCACATTTAAAAATGTGGTTGTTGCTAGTTGAAAAAAAAATGTTTTAATATTGTAGATTAGCAGAGGTTGTAGAATCACACACATTGTAGATTAGAGTGGGATGGAGTAGAAATATACCACGTACTGGAGGAGGTCTCGCGGTGATGAGATGAAATCTAAGGCAGGCTTGATGGCTTTGGAAGGTATTGTGACTGGTTCCACGACAGTCGGCAAGGTGATGATTAACGAGAAATTAGTTGGGACACTTGTTCAGTAAATTTGGTCCTTCATTTTGTTTGGAGTGGTAATGTGGTCCACTTGAATTGACTGGTGCATCATATAGCAATCCCACTGATGTATTAAACCATGATAAGTATGGTCTTTCTCTATTGAGAACTTTTTTGGAATTATTTGTTTAAAAAGATAAAGGTCAATTGATTGGACTTGTATTAACATGAGGTTTGAATTAAAAACCGCTAGCTTTACGAAGCTCGCTGTGAATATGTCCTATAATTGAGAAAAAAATCTTACTCCTATTTCATCACGTTATTGACATTTTCTTTTTCCTGTTGAGAGAGTTCAACTCATGTCGCCAAAGCTCCAGTTTACTGAGGCATTTAGGGTTAGCTTGGCTCTCGGTAGCTGTTTTGCTTCAATGGTCGTTGAATATTGACGTATTAATGGTATTAAGGCCATCGCCTGAGATTGAGAACATCGTAGCTGGTTCGAAGGTTGTTTTGGGCTCAGAGTTGATTAAACTATGTGTGGAAAGAAGGTAAGTGAATTTCTACCTGGCGTTTGAAGAGTAAGTAAAGAATATCTTCCTCCCTTTTAAATTGTTGTGGTAACTTTGCAACTCGTTTTCTCTGGACGATTATTTATCTCGAGATCTAGTCATGGCCAGCAGTTTCATACATTTGCTATTTTCATAATATGATCTATCTTTATGTTTGCCACATCCCAAATTTTATGGAAATTTTATGATTATCATGCATTGAGTCTCATAAATTTTGGTTACAAGGATATGTATTTATATCTTAGAATTTGGTGTGGATTATTATTTATGTTTTTTTCTAAATTGAAGAAGGATGAGATCACAAGTGTACTGTCTACATTGATTTTATGGAAGTCATTGAAAATTCAAAATATAAAATTATATAAAAAAGAAATATAAAAAAAACCTGATACATGGATAGCTCATAACTCAATGCATGGATAACAGCTAGTGACAAATAATCCATTTAACCAAAAAAAAGTAATAAGTAGCTGAAGCATAGACAACACCTGATTACAACTATGCATAGAGAACAAGTAACAAATAACTTGTTCATAACACTTAACTTGTGACCTATAAATATTCCGGCCACAAACATGAAGTGAGTCTTTTCTCTCCAATTAAGTAAATTTTGAAGACATCCTTATGTCAATTATGCATTCCATCCATCCCACACGCGTATTGCAAAGTGGATCTAATTCCTCAATCAATTGCTTATTTCATATAAAATGTGAATCTGTACAGCATGTCCAATTCCTCTATCAATTGCTTATAAATAACAATTGGAAACCACGAGGTGGCTAGTTGCTGTATATATCTGAAATTGTTTTGCTTAACCCTAAAAAAAATTGAAAGTTGGCAAATACATAATGAATGATAAAATCCAGTTGTGTAGTTTAGCTCGTTGTGGGGCAGAAGCAGCTTTACAAATTACTGCTTAAAAAATCGGAATATAGCTAACCGCTGTTATTCTTAGATGATCCTGCTGCTGTTGTTCGCGAGCTTGGAGCCGCACCCGTGATTTTTGGTGACTTCCCCGATTTTCAGTGCCTTCCACTAAAACATGTAAGCGAAAAGGAAAATTATTGTTCTGTTATTTATCATTTTGAATCATCGAAGCATGCGAAGGTACAAGTTTCATTATTTTGAAAGTCCAAGCAAACACTGGTTATCGAGAAGAATATATTGAATTAATTTGGAGTGTTCAGGAGATTAATTCTATATAAAGGAAACATTAATATTGAGATTGATTTTGTTACAGAAGTGGTAGGGACTTTATATATATATATATATATTTTTGCGTAAATCCATTTTATTTTTATATTTGTCAGCATAAATTTATTTTATGAATTGCTGAGAGGGATTATATCTGTCTACACAAACATTTTAAAATAAAGTTTTATGATTTCACAAATTTAATTTAATCCTTCTATCAATAATAATGAGTTAATAGTAATGGTAATGAGTTAATATGGCCATAGATCCATTCTAAAATTTTATATCCAACACCATAGATTCATCCTAAACATTCATATCCAAACATAGTAACTTAATGCAGTATTGTAATGGTTTTTTCGATCCTTGAGGGAGTAAGTGTATAATCTTTTTGTATTTAATTTAGTAAGTTGTAGAAGGCTCTAGATGAGTTCAGTTTTCTTCTGTAATTAATTCAACATGTATTTATTCTATAGTAGCATAATTTGAGTACGAATACGGATACTGGATACCAATACGATATGGAAAAAATAGGTAATGAAAATATCTAGTTATGGAAGTAGGTTATTTATATATTGAATATGGTATTTCTGTTTTATAATGTTTAAATAATTAAAATTTGTTTACTTTGAAATTGGTTTTCAAAATTTAATTGTCCACTTACACCTACACAGAATATTATGCAAATTAAAATTTGTTTTGTTTTGAATTTCAGTACATGAAGTACTAATACAACCCAAATTATGCTACTATGATTCATTCAATATTTCATATGATTGATTCAGTATTTCAGAAAAAGTAATACATAGAACAGAGCTTCCGCCTCGCGTATCTGCGTATTTGTTTTTAATTCTCTGTGTTCAATCGATGTAGGTGTTAATCTTCTTCCCCTTTATCCAACACATGGCATCTGAGAAAAAGGTCCGTGCAGGCCAGTTGAGCCAAGAGTAGTGTAGAGAAAGGGCAGCGATGAAGGACAAGTAGCGTGTGCCACGTCTCAGTTGTTTCTATGGAAGATGAAAACTGCCACCATGTAAGGGAACAACAATCTGTAGAAATAGAAGCGTGGGATGGAAAACAGAGGTGCCAGCATCAGAATTTGAAATCCAAAGGAGTGCGGTTTATTGGACATCGACGTTCTGGAGCATCAAGACTTCGGCCTCGGAGTTTCAAGCATTGGTCATCAGTGAAGTTTAATGGCGAACATGGAAAGTTCTCAGCCGCATGAGGTAAAAATTATAAAACCTAGTCTATAGAGACGTGAACTCTTCTTAAATCACAAGATTGTTGGGAAGTGGTAGTTGCATGTTATAATGAACCAGATCCCACATACTTGGTAGCCATGACAAATGCACAGAGGAAAGCAATAATTGAGAATAGGAAAAGACACCCTTGAGCACTATATTTCATCCAGCAAGGACTTGAAAGCAGTTTTCCCAAAATAAGTGCAGTAGACAATAACAAGAAGGCATGGGATATTCGTGAGATTGCATATTAAGGTATAGACAAGGTTAGAAATGCTAATATATGCACCTAATGAGAAGAAACTCTGAAACTCTTCAAATGAAGGATTTTGATTGTGAAACTCTTCAAATGAAGGATTTTGATTCCATAGATCATTTCATCATTTAGGAGTCTATTTAATCAACTATGTGCACATAGAGAAGACACTCCTAAACAGAACACATGCAAATCTGAACCCAAAATCTGACGGCATATATGTCCGATTTTCAACATCACGCTGTCGACAATTCGACAAGCTTCTCCTTTCTAAAATGTCGGTTGACCTTCGGCTGATATCCGTCACTACAATGTCGAATATTTGACCTCAACTCTTTTAATATAAATGTCAGATATCCGACCGCCATTGCTTTACAGGAGGTCGAATATCTGACCACATGGTCGTCGGATATCCCACCAATATTACTTTATAAACCATTGGATATTCGACCCATATTTCTTTATAAGAGGTCGTATATCCGAGCACATGGCCGTCGGATATCCCACTCATATGACTTTATAAACCGTTCGATATCCGACCTATATTACTTTATAAGAGGTCGGATATCCGACCCATGTTATTTTATAGGATGTCGGATATCTGAAATAGATTCCCACAAACAAAAGACAAAGTCCAAAGACGTTTTCCATCGGTGGTATGGCAAGGTCGCTGGATCCTTTGGAAGGGCCATCGGATTTCCGACGACAATGGGGAATTTAAAAAAAAAATACTAGTACATTTTACTAAATATCGTAAAATGATGACATAAGATCTGATACTAACAACAGTTATGGAGAGGATTTTATCCCTTTGAAATCCACCTGATATATTAGCAATTTTTTATTGTATTGTGCATGGAGTTATAGAAGTAAAAGCCATGCCTCCCGTCCAAAGTTATGTTTAGGAAATTTTAAGTGTTTCACACTTAAAATTAATTTTGGTAGCAATATGTAGCAGTTTCTGTCTCCATTTCACTCAAGTTGGAAAAATGCACAAGATGTATTTCATACAAGGAGAAAGCGATTTTTTCACAGCGTCTCCAAAATCTAATTCGTTCCGGTCATCGCCATTAGCCATAGCCTATAGGTTGTTTGAAATGTATTCATGCAGATTCCAAGGAGGGCTACTCAGAACCAGAAAGAAGCAGATTGGACTAGATATAATAGCCAGGGATTAGACACAGTAGCAAGGACCAAAAAGTACTAGACCAAGTAGTGTTACACATGAGTTTCATTTGAGCTTCTACAAGATTGGGTATTAGAGAGAGCACTGCTCAAGGTGTATCTTTGACCTATGTTTGAGATGAGCAAGCTTCAGAAACCCAAATGCTCAACTTTAGCAACAAAAGCAAAAAACAATATCCCTCTTGTCAGCTGACTCCACAAGCACACGTTCAGGCCTTGATACCATTTGAAGCTCAAATTTCATTTTTTTACAAGAAAATAAGAATCTTGATCACACAAACAGTCCGAATGTTAAATGGCAATTCAAGTCAGAAATTGCTCCATGCATAAATTCTGATTCTAGATCTCCATCAATTTACATATTAAGGGAAACTATGCATATCACCATTAGATGTCTCTTCCTATTAACCAAGACATCTTACCATGACTGAAAATAACAAGAGTTATGTAATTTTCACAGGTGATCATCAATGCAGTGAAGAATCTAGATTTTCAGGAACTCCAAACAATGTTACAATTTTAGTCAAGGAAACAAAAAGTTGAAGTTCAAGAATTATTATAGAGATTTAGAAAGTTAAAGCATGAAATAGGATACTTTGGAGTTTAGAGCATTTTTTATACAAGAATCAAAGACTACATATCATGTAGTTAAGGAAAAAACTTGTTCTGTTTCCTGAGGAACAAAATGTCTATGGACATTACATATTTCTTTGTATTCTTGCTGCTAGGGTTACAATTTAAGAAATTGGAAGACAATTATAAAGTCTTAGTTTTTATTATTTTCAGGTTTGTCTCTTCATTGTGATAAAACTGCTATAGCCTAAAGATGAAAACATTATTCATATTTCAGTCATACACAGATAAAGTTTTCTCTATCTTTTTTTTCAATACATAGGAGAGAATAATTTTGGGCTACAACGATAAGAAAATCATTAAAAATGCAAGAGATCAAGATGGCTTTGAAAAGTAACTTTTGAGCACAGTACACAATTGCTATAGCTTATGTGATCTTGGTTTGTAACGACCCATTTTGACATTACTACCTGAACTATTATTATATGTTGTGCTTGATTGATTACGAGACTTCGTCGGTTTGACGACACTGTGGACATGTGGTTATATTATTTTGCCGACATATATGTGTGTGTGTGTGTGTGTGATGTTAGTATTAGGATATGTAGTCATGTTAGATATGTATCATGTGTTAGTTATGTCTCAGATATGTAAGTTAATGAATGATGGGTACGTGGATACCATTAAAGTTATTTGTTGAACGAAAGAATGTTATACTAGGTGCAGGGTGAATATAATGAATTGAGTATTATTGTTATGTTATGACGAAATGTATGTGTACATGTTGAGGATTTGTGCACGATATCCTAGATTGTATGTCGAGGACTGACTTACAGGTTAAAATGGCTAAGTGATAGTTGGATCCTACGAGGTGGGAGAGCCTCGGGGGTATGGACTCCAAAAGATAAACGGTATGCAGGTGATCCATTATTGCTTTCACATGATTATTATGTTGTTATATATGATGTATGGGTGGGGTAGGGTTTCAGGAAATTCAACCGCCCAAATTGGTTATACGATGAAAAACTGAGTACAAGTGCAACACAGTTATTATGTCGGGTAGACATAGTCCCTTGTTCCATTAGGGGGGTGGAGGCTTTACCCACCGCTTATCCCCGAAACCCAGAGTCATGGGAGGGATGTGCTATGGTGCACTCCCCAAGGTGTGTGATGATGACTGGTGGTTTCCTGCTGGGGAAGCTTGGTCAATGTAGTCGACACTTTCGCTTACGGGTTCTAACTAGAGCCGGTCATGGCTTGACACTTCAGGGTAGTCCAACAAAGGAAAGGATAGGATGTGGAAGTTAGTTGTTATTAGCTAGATGATGCAGGTAGATAGGATTAGTTTGAAGTCGGGAAGAAAATGTGATCTAACTATGTATGTTGAAAACCATTGATTGATTAAGTGTCGTAACTCAGTAATATATGAATTGTCATAACTTAATAAGATTTCAGTTAGGTAAAATATTGTACCTTGCAAACTATGTTTAAACGTGTGTCACTAAACAATAAGTTTCATGATTATGATTGATGTGTGTGATTTATTACTGTTAGTATACTTACGCGAGGTATGTAAGCAGTAGCTACGCTTACATAACTCGCCTACATATTTATAAATTGCATGAAATAAAACTGAACCATAATGTTTAGGCATTAATTACATTATTACTACTTATCTAATTGGGACAGTAAATTAATACGTCGAGTTAGTAAATTTTGGTTTAAATAACTGAATAGGATAATAGAGTGAATTAGGTGGTAATGAAAGACGATTAAGTAATAATGTTAATTATTGTCGATTAATGTTAGTCATGGTCAATTAATGTTAATAATGTTGATTAATGTTAAATATTGTCGATTAATGTTAGTAATATTGATTACTGTTAGTAATGGTTGATTAATGTTAATATTGTTGAATAATGTTAATAAGTGTCAATAGTATAAGCTAGTTTAATTACCTCGTTATCATAGGTTAATGGTGTTAATAATATTAATTAAAAATATTATTAACTGGATTCCTTAAATTAACCATGTATTAATAATGTCAATTAATATTAATGAGACTATTCTTATCTTAAGTAATAGTGTTAAATAGTTTAATAATAAACTAAGGTATAACATGGTACTGGGTAAATGAGTTTGATTAAGTCTTAGATAATATTATTTAACTAATATAATAATGTTTTGATCAAATTTAAGTGAAAATATTAGTGATTATGTTGGGAATGAAGTTCGGTTGAACTGTGGGTACGTATTTAGACTTATATAACCTTTACTAATAACAATGTGATAAAGTAAGTTATTGAGTTAATTAAACAAATTGGAAATTATTAATTAGTAAAGTCAACAATGATAAAAGAAATAAAATAGGTTAACATTACTGAATTAAGATTTATGGTTGGCAGGTGATCCCAACCAATACTTTTTATAATATTTTAATTATTAATGAGAGCCATGGGGATGGGCTCAAGACAAGACTTATGGGGAGAACATTTATGTTAGACATAGGGTATTAATGGAGGGGAAAAAGTGTCGGCAAGGGAGGAGAATAAGGTCGAGAAGACAATGGAGGAGAAGGGATCTTCACCCTTGGATATTTTGGGAAATTTGAGCAGAGATAGAAATTTTCAAAGAAGAGGAAGGGGGGGGTTCTTGTTGGAGAGTTTTCAAAAGGGAAATACTGGTTGTCTTGTACTCGGTTTGGGCTCGGGGGTCCAAGGGGTACCTTTGGAGTTGGGTGGTCAGCGAGACCTCGCTAGTTGGCAGGGTGGCATACGTGTCTGGTCGGTTGAGTTTCAAGGGTTTGGGGAAGGCTTTTGGTTGCAGGGCTACAGCAGGGCAAATGAAGCAGCAAAATGGATCAATAGAGAAAAAATGAACAACTAAAAAGGGACATCAAGCTATCTACCAGGTAATTCTCATTCAGGTATAAATCCCTTCTAAATATTAATTATGGAAGTTTTAAATCATGAAATTATTATTGTAAATTTATGCATATATATATGCTACAAAAAATAATGATAGAATAGTAACTAGTATCTTTTTTTACAGACCTGTAAATGATATTTTACAAGCACTTAAACTAAAACAAAAACCCTAAACTAAAACAGAAATTTGAACAGAACCAAGAGAGAGAATTTTTTTTTATTCAAGGGAAAATCTGAAGTCTAGGACATGGGTCCTACACATGGTATCAAAACCATGGTTCCAAATCTGGAACCAGTGGGCTTACTACAATGAAAAGAGAACATCATAGAAATAGACTAAATTCAAAAGGGGGGAAATTATGAATTATAAGACTTTTGTGCAAGCATTTACTGGCTACGGAAGCGATAGACCGGCATGAAACACGAAGAAGAGTTAGAACTTATGTTTGTCATAACAACAAAGAAAAATAAATAATTAGGGTAAATTATTCTTTCCAAATGAATTAGAAGTGGGACAACCTAAAAGTTAAAATTTCTTTTAGAAGGAAAATAAATGGGGATAAATTTTATGTATATATATATAAACGAAGAAATTATAAATGAACAAAATTTAAATTTAAATTAAAACAAAAAAATGGTAATATGAACATAACTATATATATATACGAACAAAAAAAAGTACGCTTAAAACTCAAATTTAATTTAAATTTGAGTTTTAGAACAAAGTAAACAAAGAAATAATTATATATATAGGAACAAAAAAAAAATTAATTTAATTAAATTTAAATTGCAAATTTTAAAACCAAACCCAAAAAAAGGTGAGATTTTCTTTTAAAAAAAAATTATTAACAAAGCCAAGTTAAAAAATAAAAAATGTATTTTTTAGGGGTTGTTGGCTAAGCATGGCACGACCATGGCCGACCTAGGCACAGCCCGACCAATGGCCATGGGCTTGGGCAGTCCGGCCAGCGGCCTGGGCGCAGCCCGACCAAGCGTGGCCATGAGCTCACGGCCTGGGCGCAGCCCAACCAACACCCATGGGCCTGCAGCCTGGGCGTAGCCCGACCAGCGTGGCTGTGAGCCAGCAGCCTAGACAGCGCGGTCGACCAGTGGGGAAAGCCCCGACTGGTGGTTGAAGCAGTGGAGGTGGAGGGCGGCCAGCGAAGCTACGACCACCCCACTCCATGCAAAAAAAAAATATTATTAATTAGATATATAAAAGAAAATATCACCAAAACACTAGAGAGAGCTGCACGAGACCTACGCGTGAGTGAGAAGGGGGAGCACGACCGCGCAAGGAAGAGGAGCAGGCCATTGGGCCGCCCTGTGCAAACTGTGAGGGATTAAAAAAAAAAAACCACACAACCTATGCACTAAAACTAATGAAAATAATAGTTTTAGAGGAACTAGGTTATACCTGAACTGGTCACCGTTGCAGAGCTCACTGGTCATGGCATAGTTGCAGTCGTAGAACTCACTCGTCATGGGAGGTGCAAAACAGAGCTCTTGGATGGGTTTCAAAGCAGAGCTCACTCCGAAAATGGTCGAAGAAATGAACCGAGCCCGAGGGTTCACCTCCTTATCTTTGTTTATTATTATTGTTTAAGTGGTGGGTTGCGAAGGTGAGGACGCGTGGCCCATGCAAGCCTTCCTAGTGACTAGCTAGTGTTAGGATTAGGGTTATCTAAGTTAGGGTTTATGATAAACTCTAATTATAATTCAATTTAATTGTAAATGTAATTCGATTTAATATATTTATATTAAATTAATTTAATATTTTAATTTTAATATAAATATATTAAATTAATATTAACTAATATAATTTCTTGCAAGACTTGAATTATATTTATATTAAAGGCTTGAATTATATTTATATTAAATTAATTTGATATTTTAATTTTAATATAAATATAAATATATTAAATTAATATTAACTAATATAATTTCTTTAAAAAAAGTGTGCATGTTATTAAGCTGGAATTAAAATTGTTCAAAATAGTTTAAAATTTAATTTAATTAAAATTTTAAATACATTAGGAGTTGAAAATTCATATATATATATATATATATATATAATAAAGTAAATTTTCATTTTATTTTATTATTAATAATGTTGAACATAGGTTAAATTAACCCACATGTATTACATTTACTTTATATATATGAATATATATAATAATTCAACTTCATAGGTTAAATATGAGAAATTGGCCTCGGGTTAGAGGAAACTCGAGTTAAATTAAAGGCTAGGTCAAGTTAAGTGAGCATTTCACTATAAACATTAAGTATAAAGGTATGGTAGCACCGAGGGAGGAGTTGATACTACCGATTATTTACGTCATCATGGTACCGAAAGGAGTGATATCTAGCGAATTTCCAATGGGTTGGTTTGGTGATGAGGTCAAGGAGTTTTGGGCTTTAAATGTTAGAGACATGAACGAAAACCATGATGGGTCTATTCATAATCCTTGTATGGTATGTGCTGGAAGGATCGACAATTTTATAGGGCAAGCTTAAGTCTTTAGTAATTGAAGGGTTGATGACACATTATTGTTGGCCATTGAGACCCTACTGCAATGGAGGAGGAATTATGTTAGTATTATGGCTGGCGTGATGACCCTGGCATCGTATCACCAAGAGATCGATTATGTCTTCTAGTTGTTCATAAACTAAAGCGATTTCTTATGCCCAGTACTGTACTTTACGAATGTTTGATAAAAAAATCCTATGAGAGGGTTGTGTTTGTTGATGTTTTTGTAACTTCAGAAGATATTCACTTGTATATTGTATGTATATTACATTTGTACTTTATTGTATCCCCAACAGAGATGTGTTATTCCTTCGATTGGAAGTGTCATCATTTGCATTTGCAAGTGTCGCAAGTTACATTGTAAGTGTCGTAACTTATATTTGATGGGTTATTAGACCACCGTTGTGGGGTCGGCCCTGTATGTGTCATGTGGATGGGTTATTAGGATTCCTTAGGAAGTCGGCCCTATTAGGGTTAAAGGCGGGTCAATTTATTGTATAAATAGGAGTGTGTGTCTCTCATTCTGTTCATTCACTCACTCATCCAACTCGCATAGTTGAGAGAGAGGAGTGCGCACAAGTAGAGGAGGAGTAGCTGTTGAAGAAATCTATCTTTTGGGGTTTGATATTTGTGATCTTTGTATTGATGCTTATTCTATCTCTGAGGAAGTTGCGGGGTTTTTCACCTTCTTGGTTTTCCCCGGTGAAATGCTTTGTGTCCATTATCTCTTGTGATTGTTATGTTGTGCATGTTATTCTCTTAGTGATCCTAGATAATATTGAATGAAATTATCGAAAATTTAACATGGTATCAGAGATGACCTAAGAAGAAGACATTGTGCAACTGTAAAAGCCAGGGCTTCTTGATTTTTGGTTTTTCTCTCTACAGTTCATCAAAGGCAAGAGGAGGCTAGGCTAGAGAAGGGCTTTGCATAGCAAAACCTAGTCATCTTGGAACTTTCTCTATAAATCTATTTCTGCGAAGGTTCAGGATTTGAAAAGTTTACAGGACGAAGATAACATCCCCTTGTACCTTGTGTCCGAAGCACAGCATCTGATTCATTGTACTTTCTATTTTATGATCTGTACAAATTAGGGTTTCTGCCTCTTCCAGATCTGAGTCATAAACAGGTGACCTAGGGAAAAAGGTCACAACTTGGGCTAGGAAGATCCAAATGAAATTCTGTAAAAAGTGTCAGTAATATCACGGACTGTAGTTTCACAGGTCTACGTTTTAGAGGCCGAAGTTGAACCAGTGACACGTGGCACACCGTACAAGTTCTCTATCTTATTTCATCCCATAAACAGGTCATGTTGCGACACTTGGAATAAATCTCTCTTGGAGAATCCAATTGAGCTCAAACCTATGGGATTGGAGAGATAATAGGATAGGATACCACAGGCTGAAGGTTTAGACCTTGAGGATCATAAATTTCCGAGTTACACCAGAAACATTACAGTCAATTCTGGAAGGTCAAATTTTGGAATCTCCACATCAGCTTGCTCATCCAGTTTTCAGCAATTAAGTGGTAAGACCTAAATCTTTTATTTCCATTTGAGTTTCTCATTAATATGTCTCACCACACCAAGCTTGAGGATAAGCTTGAAGGGGCTGATAAATTATGAGCATGGAAGTATAGGATTGGGTTAATCTTAGAAGAGAATGAATTGGATACCTACATAAGTGAGGAGGTTCCAGTTCCAGAGGGAGATGAGGCTAAGGATTTACATAAGAAGAACCTGGTAAAGGCTAAGAGAATCATTGTTGATTCTATCAAGGACCATCTCATACCCCATGTGTCTTCTCTAAAGACACCTAAGGAGATGTTTGACTCCTTGACCAAGTTGTTTGAAGGAAAGAATATAAATCGGAAGATGACACTGCGGAATCAATTGAAATGGGTAAAGATCCATAATGGAGAGACCATCCAATCCTACTTTACCAAGGTCTCTCAAATCAAAGAAAAACTTGAAGCTGTGGATGAAGTAGTGGAGAATGGATAAATTGTGATGGCCACATTGAATGGCCTACCTAGGTCATGGGACTCCTTCATCCAAGGAATCTGTGCAAGAAAGAAATTGATCTCTTTCAGTGTACTATGGGAGGAATGCTCACAAGAAGAAACTAGGCTTGTGGCCCGAGAAGAGAAGATGGGAAGTGAAGACCAAGCTCTTGTTAAATTTTCAGTATTAAATCACAATACTATAGGATCTTTGCTGAGAGAATAACATCTACAGTATATCAATGCATGACAATCATAATATGACAAGCATCACAAGCATCACAAGAATCAAAAGCATAGAGACAAGAGACACAGAGTTTCTGTGGGGAAAACCCTAAGGTGAAAAACCCCACAAACTTCCTCAGAGATAGAGAGAGCAATGGCTCAACCAAAATACAACCAAATAATACAGAGATAGTCTCCTAGCAGATGATCCTCCTCCTCCTCACTAGTGCGCCACTTTCCAGAGAGAGAGATAGATACTTTTCCGAGTGAGTAAAATAGAGATCTCCTATCTCTATTTATACTCACCTTTTTGCCCAGTGACCTACTGGGGCCGACTTGTCTACTTGAGTACATCCACATTATATTATATATTAATTAGGGCCGACCCCATAAGGTGGTCTAATAACCCATCGGCAAGTACACACACTTGCGACACTTGTCAATCCACATGACGACACTTCCTTATAGAGGAATAACACATCTCTTATAAGGGTACAATAAATATACATATAATATACTGATGAAATACATTCCGAAGTTACATATACATCAACACTCCCTCTTAACAAGGAAGGTATTTCTCGACACAGATCTGCTAGACAAGTCTTCTTCTCTGGATCATCGTCATCGATGCATCGTCATCATCATCGTCACTGCTGCTGCTATCTCATCCAATCTCTGTCTCTACTCGTCATAGGAAGTTCTACAGAGCCAGTCCTTTTTCATACTGGATGTAGGCCCACCACCTGCAGGTCTTCGTCATCACTGGCCATACTGTGGAATCCTCAGGACTTTTACGTGCGTCACAAAACCTCGAAAGAGCATTTGCCAGATGTCCCAGGGCACAGATTACATGCCATAGGCAAAACCTCGAAAGACCATCTGCAAATCTCCCAGGGCACAAATTATATGTGACCTCACCACAAAACCTCGCAAGAGCATCCCAGGACTGATTACGAGCACACAGCTCAACCTATCGGATCTCCCAGGGCACAAATTACATGTGTTCATGGCAAAACCTCGCAAGAGCATTCCAGGACTGATTACGAGCACACAGCTCAACCTATCGGATCTCCCAGGGCACAAATTACATGCCATAGGACAAAACCTCAAAAGAGCATCTGCCAGATATCCCAGGGCACAAATTACATGCCATAGGCAAAACCTCGAAAGACTATCTGCAGATCTCCCAGGGCACAAATTATATGTCCTCCCAAGCAAAACCTCGAAAGAGCATTTGCCAGATGTCCCAGGGCACAAATTACATGCCATAGGCAAAACCTCGAAAGACCATCTGCAAATCTCCCAGGGCACAAATTACATGCTTATCTGCACAACCTGATCCACGGCCACAGAGTATCATCCTGATACTCACCATACATCATCCTGATGTATCCATGATCATCCTGATCATCATCACTGCAACGTCCTGCTGCATGTCATCTGGAGCAACATCCTGAAGCTCGTCATCTATGATCATCCTGATCATCACTGCAATATCCTGTTGCATGTCATCTGGAGCAACATCCTGAAGCTCGTCATCTATGATCATCCTGATCATCAATGCATCTACCTGATGCATACCAAGTATCTACCTGATACATATCATCATACATGATCCTCCTGATCATCAATGTATCCACCTGATACAAATACAAATACATGATACATATCACCATACATGATCTACCTGATCATACAATGTATCCACCTGATACATATACAGATACATGGTCCAAGCATCCAACATGATGCATAAACAATACATACACATGATCCAACTGATCATATCCTGCATCCAACATGATGCGTACATCCATACATAAAATGATCCAACTGATCATATCCTGCATCCAACATGATGCGTTCATACATACATAAAATGATCCAACTGATCATATCCAGCATCCAACATGATGCATACATACATACATAAAATGATCCAACTGATCATATCCAGCATCCAACATGATGCATACATACATACATAAAATGATCCAACTGATCATATCCAGCAGAAACTAGAACATCATCCTGATGCTCATCATCCAGCGCTTACATCCACAGCCATGTGAAGGATCCTCCTTCCAACATGCTTGGAATGGCTTCAGCAAATGTGTCCATCACTTCTTCCTCGAAGTGTCCTCGATCTGAAGAACGCCAAGCCTCTCTCTGAAGTACTCGAACTTCACCCTGGCTAGTGGCTTCGTCAACACATCTGCAATCTGCTCGTCCGTCGCAACATACAGGAGCTTCACAGCTCCTCTTTGCACCATATCCCTGATATAGTGATATTTGATCTTTATGTGTTTCGACCTGTCATGAAACACTGGGTTCTCGGACAGCTTCACACAACTCTGGTTATCACAGAAGATACCAGTAGCCTCCAACGGGAGATCAAATAACTCAGACAGTAGCTTTCGTAGCCATACTGCCTCACAACTAGCTGAACAGGCTGCAACATACTCTGCCTCAGCTGTACTCAGTGCTACGCAGGACTGCTTCCTGCTAAACCAAGAGATAACACCTGATCCCATACTGAAGCAACACCCAGATGTGCTCTTCCTATCTGCAGCACTGCCAGCCCAATCTGAATCAACATAACCCTGCAGGTTAAACTTTTGATTCGCCTCATATCTGAGCCCATAATCCACTGTACCCTTCAGGTACCTCAGAACATGCTTTACAGCGACAAGGTGAACACTCCTCGGATCCGTCAGGAACTGGCTCAATGTATTCACAGCAAAGCAAATGTCTGGTCTCGTGTTCGTCAGGTACATCAAGGACCCAATCATCTGACGATACATAGAAACATCAACTGGCTCAGATGAAGCATCACAAAGAAGCTTCAGATTCGATGCCATAGGTGTGGCCATGGCCTTGCAATCCATCATCCCAAATCTCTTCAGGATATCTACTGTGTACTTCCCTTGACCAAGGAATATCCCACCTGCATTCTGCAACACCTCCATACCTAGGAAATAGTGCATCATTCCCAAATCTTTCATATCGAATTCAGCTGCAAGCTTCCTCTTGGTATCTGCAATCATTCTGTCATCTCCTGTCACAAATAGGTCATCCACATATAGAAGTAGAATCACAGGATTCCCTTCCTCAACCTTGTAGTAAAGGTTGGAATCCGCTTTACTCTTGGTAAATCCCAAACTAGATAGGAAACTGTCCATCCTACCATACCAGGTTCTGGGAGCTTGCTTCAAGCCATACAAGGCTTTCTTTAATCTGCATACATAAGATTCCCTGTCATGTATTTCAAAGCCGAGTGGCTGTTCCACATATACTTCCTCTTCTACTACACCGTTCAGGAAAGCAGTCTTGACATCCATCTGGTGTATCTTCCATTTCATTGCTGCAGCCAGGGCAAGTACTGTTCTGATGGAAGTATATCTGGCTACAGGTGCAAAGGTTTCTTCATAGTCTATTCCTTCCTTCTGAGAGAAACCACGAGCTACGAATCTTGCTTTATATTTTTCCACACTGCCATCTGCAGCATGCTTGATTTTGTAGATCCACTTGGAATTCACAACAGACTTCCCTTTAGGTCTTGGGACAACATCCCAAACATCATTCTTCATAATTGATTGGTATTCCTCAACCATAGCATCCTTCCATTCTTTCTTTTCTGCTGCCTCTTCATAACTGGAAGGCTCTTTGTTCATGATGTCGCAGAGTAAAGCAACATAACTGGTGTGTGATCTGGTTCTCTTCTTTGCTCTGTGTTCTTCTTCTGGAATGCCAAATCTTTCTGCATCATGAATGAGCTCTCTAGCCCATACAGGTTTCCTCTTGTGAGATTTATCCTCACGGGGTGGATCTACAGGTTCTTGTGGATCTTCAAACTCACGAGCAGTTTCTGGAACTGCATCAGTCATCGTAGTGTCCTGAAATCTTGTTTCCTTAGGTTCTTCATACACTTCGATAGGTGCCTTTCTTGATTTGATGAATGCTGAATTCTCATCAAATGTTACATCCCTGCTGACATCAATCTTCTTGAACCCTGGAAAATATATTCTGTAAGCCTTCGAGCTTTCACTATAACCCACGAAGATGCCCTTCTTTCCTGAAGGATCTAGTTTAGTCCTCTTCTCCTTTGGGACATGAGTGTATACTGGACAACCAAATATTCTGAGATGGCTGACTTCAGGTTTCTTACCAGAAAAGACTTCTTCTGGTGTCTTGTTGTCCAATATCTTGTGGGGTGTTCTATTCTGCACATATACAGCTGTTCTAGCTGCTTCTGCCCAAAGATGCATAGGAAGATCCTGGTCATGCAACATTGCCCTTGCTGCTTCCATGATAGTTCTGTTCTTCCTTTCTGCAACTCCATTCTGTTGAGGATTATATGGAGCAGTCAACTCCCTCTTAATCCCTGAATCACTGCAAAGCTTCTTGAAGTCATTTGAGGTGAATTCTCCACCATTGTCAGATCTGAATGTTTTGATTTTCTTATCAGTTTGATTCTCCATCAAGTTTTTGAATTCCTTGAATTTATCAAACACCTCATCTTTGCCCTTCAAGAAGTATACCCAAGTCTTCCTAGAAAAATCATCAATAAATGATACATAGTAAACATACCCACTCAGTGAGCTAGATGACATAGGACCACATACATCTGAGTGGATGATTTCCAGAATGTCTTTTGCCTTGCTTTCACTGCTTGGGAAAGCCTTCTTAGTGTTCTTTCCTTTTGCACATCCTTTGCAAACACCTTCATGTTTGGTCTTGATTTCAGGAAGACCTTCTACTGCCTTGCTTGCAATTGGAAGTGCCCTATAGTGCATGTGAGCAAGTCTTCTGTGCCAAAGTTCACTTGGCTCCATGGATTCATGTACCATGGCATGTTCAGGTTGTCCCTTCAATTTATACAAGCCTCCCTCTTGCTCTCCAATCACTACTGCATCATCCATGGTCTTTCCCTTTGGCCACATTAGTACTTGGCCATCAACAAATGCAACCCTCATACCTTTTGCATCTAAAGCAGAGATGGAGAGTAAGTTTTTCTTGAGTCCAGGTACATAGAGGACTTCCTTCATCTTCAGAGATTTTCCAGAATCTAGGTTGTAAGAAGCTTCACCACTTCCTTTGATTGGATATTGATAATCATCCCCAAGTTTCACCTTATGGGGTGATTCATGTTCAGAAAGGTTCATAAAAGATTCCTTGAACCCAGTCATGTGTTTGGAAGCCCCAATATCAATCAACCAATCATTACAACCATGGGAGATGGTACCAGTGAGTGCAGAGATTAAAACATACTCTTCTTCACTTGATGAGTCATCATCACTACTGCTTTCTGCCTTAGCCTTCTTCTTTGGGGTTTCATCATCTTCGGCAGCATGAGCATGAAATCTTCTTTTGCTGCCCTTCTTCTTCTTACTGAAGCTGTTGTTGTCTTTCTTTTTCTTGGGACAATCTGAAGCAAAATGTCCCTTCTCATTGCAAGTGAAGCATCTGAGTTCTTTCTTATCTTTATGATAATGATGATGGTGAGAGAATCTTCTATTATGAGATGATTCCTTCTTGGATTTACTTCTTTTAGTGTGAGCTGCAAGAGATTGATCTTCTCCTCCCATCTTTTCCTCACGAGCTATAAGTCTAGCTTCTTCTTGAGAACATTCTTCCCGAAGTCTACTGAAGGAGATCAACTTCTTCCTTGCACAAATTCCTTGGATAAAGGAATCCCATGACCTGGGTAGGCCATTTAGAGTGGTCATCACCACTTCACCATTCTCCACCATTTCCTCTACTGCTTCCAATTGTTCCTTGATCTGAGAGACCCTTGAAAAATAGGATTGAATGGTTTCTCCATTCTGAAACTTTACTGCTTTCAATTGGTTCCGCAGGGTCATCTTCCGATTTATGTTCTTTCCTTCAAATAGCTTGGTCAAGGATTCAAACATCTCCTTGGGTGTCTTGAGAGAATACACATGGGGTATGAGATGGTCTTTGATAGAATCAGCAATGATTCTCTTTGCCTTGACCAAGTTCTTCTTGTGCAATGCCTTGGCCTCTTCATCCTCTGGGATAGGGATGTCTTCTTTCACATATGAGTCCAACTCATTCTCTTCCAGGATTAGCCCAATCCTATACTTCCAGGCTCGGAAGTTATCAGCCCCTTCAAGCTTATCCTCAAGCTTGGTGTGAAGAGACATCTTTAAGAGTACTTCAAATGGAAATAGAAAAGATTTAGAACTTACCACTTGAAGTGCTGAAAACTGGATCTGGTCCCGGATTAGGGTTTGTCAGTGAAACCCTAAAAATTCAAAATGTGAATTTCAAAATTCCGGAAGGATAGAAAGATGCGCCTTGGAGAGCTGATCAGCCTAGTACATTCAGAATTTGAGATCAGCAAAGTCTTGCCCTTCAAAATTTCCTTTTTGTCCTCCCGGGTTCACTAGGGAGAGCCCTGAATTAGGGTTTGAGTTTCCCGGAGATCTACCCAGCCAAAAAATCTCGATCCAAAGCTCAAACCTTCGATTTTTGCAAGGAGCTTCCAGCTGTGCCTTTAGTTTCCAGAAATTCCTATTTTTGTGGAAACCCTAATTTTTAGGGCCAAAACTGAAAATGCTCGGAACTGAAATCTGATTGGACAGAAAGATGCGCCTTGATGAGTAGATCCAATCTACTATACTGAATTTCAAAAATCTGTGGAGAGAAACTCAATAAACAAGCAATACAAGCTTCCGTCACTGCAAAATGTCTTCTTCTCAGTTAAGCTCTGATACCATGTTAAATTTTCAGTATTAAATCACAATACTATAGGATCTTTGCTGAGAGAATAACATCTACAGTATATCAATGCATGACAATCATAATATGACAAGCATCACAAGCATCACAAGAATCAAAAGCATAGAGACAAGAGACACAGAGTTTCCGTGGGGAAAACCCTAAGGTGAAAAACCCCACAAACTTCCTCAGAGATAGAGAGAGCAATGGCTCAACCAAAATACAACCAAATAATACAGAGATAGTCTCCTAGAAGATGATCCTCCTCCTCCTCACTAGTGCGCCACTTTCCAGAGAGAGAGATAGATACTTTTCCGAGTGAGTAAAATAGAGATCTCCTATCTCTATTTATACTCACCTTTTTGCCCAGTGACCTACTGGGGCCGACTTGTCTACTTGAGTACATCCACATTATATTATATATTAATTAGGGCCGACCCCATAAGGTGGTCTAATAACCCATCGGCAAGTACACACACTTGCGACACTTGTCAATCCACATGACGACACTTCCTTATAGAGGAATAACACATCTCTTATAAGGGTACAATAAATATACATATAATATACTGATGAAATACATTCCGAAGTTACATATACATCAACATCTCTCACAGCACACACCAAGAAAGGTAAGTTCAAGAGGGAGCAACCTCATCACAAGAAATCTTTTCACTTCCATCAAAAGAAGAAAGATCTCTCTCATGTTAGATGCTACTCTCGTGATGAGAAGGGACACTATGCCTCAAAATTTCCCAAGAATAGAAAAGGCCTCAACAACAACAACAAGAGATATCATGCTCATGCCGCTGAAGATGATGAACCTACTAGGAAGAAGGCTAGAGAAGAAAGTGAAGACTCTTCAAGTGACAATGAATATGTTCTATTATCTGCTCTCATAGGTGTTGTTACACATGGGTGTAATGATTGGCTTATTGATAGTGAGGCTTCTAAACACATGACGGGATTTAAAGAATCTCTTATGGACTTATCTAAACATGAGTCACCTCATAAGTTAAAACTTGGGGATGAATATCAATACCCTATAAAAGGAAGTGGTGAAGCCCCCTACAAGCTAGACTCTGAGAAGTCTTTAAAAATGCAAGATGTTCTATATGTACCTGGACTCAAGAAGAATCTTCTTTCCATATCATCTCTAGATGCAAAGGGGATGAGAGTTGCATTTTTGGATGGCCAAGTACTCATGTGGCCAAAAGGTAATACCATAGATGATGCAGTAGTGATTGGAGATCAAGAGGGAGGATTGTACAAATTGAAGGGATAACCTGAACATGCCATGGTACATGAATCTATGGAGCCAAGTGAACTTTGGCATAGGAGGCTTGCACATGTGCACTATAGAGCACTACCAATTGCAAGAAAAGCAGTAGAAGGTCTTCTTGAAATCCAGTCAAAGCATGAAGGTGTTTGCAAAGGATGTGCAAAAGGAAAGAACACAAAGAAGGCATTTCCAAGCAGTGAAAGCAAGGCAAAAGGAATCTTGGAGATTATCCACTCTAATGTATGTGGTCTAATGTCATCTAGTTCTCTGAGTGGGTATGTATATTATGTTTCCTTCATTGATGATTTCTCTAGGAAGACTTGAGTTTATTTCTTGAAGAATAAAGATGAAGTGTTTGATAAGTTCAAGGAATTTAAAGCCTCGATAGAAAATCAAACTAATAAGAAGATCAAGACCTTTAGATCCGACAATGGCGGAGAATTCACTTCAGGAGACTTCAAGAAGTTATGCAGTGATTCAGGGATTAACAGGGAGTTGACCACTCCTTACAATCCACAACAGAATGGGGTTGTAGAAAGGAAGAATAGAACAATCATGGAAGCAGCACGGGAAATGCTTCATGACCAATATCTACCCATGCACCTATGGGCAGAAGTAGCGAGGATAGCTGTATATGTGCAAAACAGAACACCACACAAGATACTTCACAACAAGACACCAGAAGAAGTCTTCTCTGGTAAGAAACCAGAAGTTAGCCATCTCAAGATATTTGGTTATCCAGTATACACATATTCCAAATGAAAAGAGGACAAAGCTAGATCCTTCAGGAAAGAAGGGCATATTTGTGGCTTACATTGAAAGCTCGAAGGCATACGGAATCTACTTTCTAGGGTTCAAGATGATTGAAATCAACAGGGATGTGACTTTTGATGAAGACTCAGCATACATCAAATCGAGGAAGACACTTGTTGAAGACAATGAAGAACCAAGAGTACCTAGAATACAAGATACCACTATGAACGAAGCAAATCCAGAAGTGGATTGTGAAATAGAAGATCGACAAGAACCTATAGACCCACCCCGTGAGAAGAACTCTCACAAAAGGAAACTAGCATAGGCTAGAGAGATCATCCAAGATGCAGAAAGGTATGGTATTCCAAAGGAGGAACACATAGAAATAAAAAGGACAAGGTCACACACTAGCTATGTTTCCTTACTCTGTGACATAATGAACAAAGAACCTTCAAGTTATGAAGAAGCATCGGAAAATAAAGAATGGAAGGATGACATGGTCAAGGAATACCAGTCGATCATGAAAAATGATATTTGGGATGTGGTCCCAAGACTAGAAGGGAAGTCTGTTGTGACTTCCAAATGGATCTATAAGATCAAGCATGCTGTAGATGGTAGCATAGAGAAATACAAGGCAAGGTTTGTGGCTCATGGCTTCTCCCAGAGAGAAGGGGTAGATTATGAAGAGACCTTTTCCCTTGTAGCCAGATACACTTCCATCAGAACAATACTTGCTATGGCTGCAATAATGAAGTGGAAGATACACCAGATGGATGTAAAGACATCTTTCTTGAATGGTGTAGTCGAAGAGGAAGTGTATGTGGAGCATCCACTCGGTTTTGAGACACATGACAGGGAGTCATATGTGTGCAAATTGAAGAAATCCTTGTATGGCTTGAAGCAAGCACCCAGGACATGGTACGACATGATAGACAACTTCCTGTCCAGTTTGGGCTTTACCAAGAGTAAAGAGGATTCCAATGTTGACTACAAGGTTGAGGAAGGAAATCCAGTGATACTCCTACTGTATGTAGATGACCTATTTGTGACAGGTGAGATTGGGTTGATTGCTGATACGAAGATAAGCTTGCTGCCGAGTTCGAGATGAAGGACTTTGGTATGATGCATTACTTTCTAGGTATGGAGGTGTGGTAGACTGCAGATGGAATCTTTCTTGGACAAAGGAAGTATGCAATAGAGATCCTGAAGTGGTTCAGGACGATGGACTGCAAGGCCATGGCCACACCTATGGCATCGAACCTGAAGCTATTGAGTGATGCTTCATCAGATTCGGTTGATGCCACGATGTATTGTCAGATTATTGGGTCCTTGATGTACATGACGAACATGAGACTAGGTATTTGCTTTGCGGTGAACACATTGAGCTAGTTCCTGACAGATCCTAGACATGTTCACCTGATTGCTGTAAAGCATATTCTGAGGTACCTGAAGGATACTGTTGATTATGGGCTCAAGTATGATGCAAATAAAAAGTTTAACTTGGAGGGTTATGTTGATTCAGATTGGGCAGGCAGTGCTGCAGATAGGAAGATCACTTCGGGGTGCTGCTTTAGTATGGGATCAGGGGTGATCTCTTGGTTTAGCAGGAAGTAGTCTTGCGTAGCACTGAGCACAACCGAAGCAGAGTATGTCGCAGCTTGTTTGGATAGTTGTGAGGCAGTATGGCTTAGGAAGCTACTGTCTAATTTATTTGATCTCCAGTTGGATGCTACTTGTATCTTCTGTGACAACCAAAGTTGTGTGAAGTTGTCTGAGAACCCAATGTTCCATGACAATTCGAAGCATATTGAGATCAAATATCACTATATCAGGGATATGGTGCAGAGAGGAGCAGTGAAGCTCCAGTATGTTGTGACAGATGAGAAGATTGCAAATGTGTTGAACAAACCACTAGCCAGAGTGAAGTTCGAGTACATCAGAGAGAGACTTGGTGTTCTTCATATAGAAGATACTTCGATGAGGAAGTGATGGGACACATTTGCAGGATCCATTCCAAACATGGTGGTAGGAGGATCCTTCCCATGGCCATGGATATAAGTGTTGTTTGATGAGCATCAGGACGATGCTTTAGATGATATGCATCAGGACGATGCTATGACGATGATCAAGATGATTATGTGATGATGATGTGCATCAGGATGATGTACTGTATGATGATGATCAGTATGATCATGAGTATCAGGATGATACTCCGTGTCCGTGGACAAGTTGTGCAGGTGCGTGCAATCAGTCCTGGAGATCCGGACAGGTTGTGCTAGGCACGTAAAATATCTTGGGATGCTCTTTAGAGATCTTGCAGGTTGCAAGACACTCTTTTAAGGTTTTTCAAGAATCGCATGTAATCAGTCCTAGAAACACGGATAGGTTGTGCTAGGCACGTAAAAGATCCTCGGATGCTCTTTAGATATCTTGCAGGTTGCAAGACACTCTTTTAAGGTTTTGCAAGTTCACATGTAATCAGTCCTATAGATCCAGACAAGTTGTTCTAGGCACGTAAAAGATCCTGGGATGCTCTTTAGAGATCTTGCAGGTCGCAAGACACTCTTTTAAGGTTTTGCGAAGGTCACATGTTAAAGATCCTGGGAGATCCGATAGGTTGAGCAGTAAGCTCATAAAATTCCTGGGATGATCTTTCAAGGTTTTGTTGACAGACGTAATCAGCCCTGAGGTTTTGTTGATTATCCTTCGAGAATTTTCTAGTAAGCTATACTCATAAAACCTAGTATGATAAATGAGTGAGAGTCTGTCTAGGGAGGAATATCTACCTTTTTGGAAATTCTTACTACAACTGGTTCTCATACGAATTTTTCAAAGAAACTTACCATGAAGGATGTTCTAATCGTCCTTCCTGATCTTATTATCATAGTTTGATTAGTAACCATAAAAATATAGGGAATACATAAAGCTTGCTTCAATATTCCTTAAAATTACTTGACTATGCAAATGTCAATAATCTATCAAACAATATAACCTTGTTGTCCTAGAACGTCTCGTCCACCCTATTTGGGGTCATTCATATGTAAGGGAACTTTTCATCTTTATCATTATTTAATAATGGTGATCTACTTTTGCGAATAGATAATCTTGGGTGCCCATACATTTGTCAATCACGTAAAACTTATATTGAAATATCACTATCTATTTGAATTACTTACCCAATGGAGATAACCTTGTGTAATGTCCCTCTAATTTACAGCAATAGTAAATAAATTAATAAATAAATCTTTAGAGATTTCGACACTACTTGTACACATTCACTTTAAATACTAGAGCCTCATAACACAACTCATCTAATATATTATTTCATTTTACGACTTTCCTTTACTTGACGTGGTAGTCTTGAACTCGTCGATGCATCCATTGGTATTATCATCAGAAGAACACATGATTACAAAAACATTAGACAAAACATATGTATTATAAATAGCATTGTCAACAACACACGCGAGATATGCCAAAAATAGCTTGAACCACAAATAAACACAAGTGATTATCATAAATATCATTGGAACACAAATAGATGCAATTCACCATATCCAGAAACATTACACATAAAAGAGACACGTGAGAGGGAGACTTTTTAAAGTGGTTCACCCTCTCTTGGGCTACGTCCACAAAGGTTGTTTTTATTAAAATATATTACAATCCACAACACATGTTGCAATTCACCTTTCTTTGATGCCTCTCCATAGAGAGGACTTCTTTTCAAAGAAAATATATGCTAAACATACTTCTTATCCATACCAATATCCCAAGATTATGTATCATGAGTTCGTCCTTTAGCAAAGGTCTTCCCTTTATCTATTTACGCTACCCCTTTCAAAACAAGGGTTTCATTTTCATCATATAAACTTGCAGAAAACGTTTCTTGGAAGTCGTTATACTAGACTTAAGCTACTTCTTATTTAGCCTATTGTCATAACTACCTCAATCGCAGCTTTACGATACTTTCAAGGAGTTACCAATGGTTATCAGAATTTAGAGTAAGGAAAAGTCCTACCTTAAATTCCGAATAGAATAGACAACCGTTGAGATCATCGAAAACACTTTTTACTAGTAGTAAGTTAATTCTAAAAAAAACAGCCGACGAGGTCGCCGATTTCTGTTTTGCTTAGCTGTAAGTTTAAAAAGGAGAAAAAATGGAAACCATGATTTTGCTAGTAATCTACCAAACACGAACTCGGCATAATCAAAAGGTCAGATGATCAGCGATCTACCACAATAAGATAAGAGAACCCTAATCTCCCCAAAGATAGGACTTCCCAATTCATGGGTTAAATCCAACACAAAGTGGATGCACCATATCAAACAATCACTCCCCAAAAGGAATTTACAAAGGTATTAAAGGGCTTTTAAGTTCATTCACTGTCAAGGGTATAACCGATCCCTATCCTGGATGGGAAATCGGTCGGCCGACTATGCAAGGATTTCTAATAAGAAAAATATATGACCAAGGGTTGCAGCCTAGCCACGAAAGTATATCTAGTAATACTATAAAATTAAAGAGGTGCAGAGACCGATCATTACAGGTAGAGATCACATCGTAAGAGGGATTATACCATTATATAACAGAGATAGATCGTTGTGGGAATAGATCGCATCATAAAAATGATTCCACCATTATATAACAGAGATAGATCGTTATGGGGAGTAGATCGCATCATAAAAATGATTCCATCTGTGTATAACAGAGATAGATCGTTATGGGGAATAGATCGCATCATAAAAATGATTCCACATGTGTATAACAGAGATAGATCGTTATGGGGAATAGATCGCATCATAAAAATGATTCCACCTGTGTATAACAGAGATAGATCGTTATGGGGAATAGATCGCTTAGATTGGTTAACTAGCCGTATGAGTAACTCTAGAAAATTACGTTATCACTTTAGATTGCTGAGATCGGTTTACTAGTAGCATATGGTTATCACTTTGAAATAGAATTAAAGGAAATGGAAATGATTGAGATCACTCTCAGATGAGAGATCGATACATATGGATTGGTAACTCCGTCATTCTTGCAGCAGCGATCGTTTTGGACAGATCACTCTCAGAACGAAGATCCATACATGTGGATTGGTAACTCCGTCAATAAGTAGGCAAGGTCATTCTTACAGCAGAGATCGTTTCACATAACAGAGATATATATACATATGTTACTAACTATGTCATTTAGGTATGGATGGATTGCCATACAAGAAAAAAAAGATCAAGCAAAACATAATCTGAGGTTGCTAATACGAAAAACCTTGTCAAGTAAACATATGCACAGAGGTCAACATATGTTAATCAATATGTGCAACGATTGCTTACCAACTCATATCGTACTATTTCCGCAGAGGTCAACTCTTCGCGCAGAGATTTCTTTCTCTAACATGGAGATCAACTCTTAACGCAGAGTTTGCTTGTTAACTCCCATTGCAAGACCAATATTCTTATCGCAGAACCACCTTCCTTTCCCAGCTCAAAAACTCTCAACTCCCTATCAGGTTGCGCATCGAATCTGTCCTATATCATATGGCAGAGATCACACGCAAACTGCACAAAATTTCCAATTTCAAAATAGAATCCCTCGTGGAGAACTACTCGTCCGCTGGCCACCCCCATATAACATCGCCCCCACTACTTTAATAATAAACGAAAGCTGCCACATGTCCAGGAGATACCAACAATATTCCTTTTTATGAGGTAGAGGCACTCCCATTCGTACGAGTGGGCGATACTTCCAAAGGACCTCGCTAAGTCTTAACAAGTGGCGAGCGCATTAAGATCCACTACACATAGACTCTACTCCACAAACGTTCTAGGGGTTTCTTCTTAGGCACAATACGATGTGCCCACTTAAAAGAATTATTAAATACTTATTTAGGCTATAGTTTATCCCTTCACATAGGTAAGAAATGGAAAACTATTCCCTTCTTCACGTGGATAATGTAATGGATTATGATTTAGCAAGGGATAGAAGCTAAGCTCAAAGTCATACTTACTCACATATATTTTCAACTTGCTTCGTTCGTGTACCCGAAAGCATCATGATGATACTTATTAAAATTTAACTTTATCATGATTACTTAACTCCAACACTGTGGAAGTTATAATAATACTTAGTCTATATATATATATATATATATATATATATAGGTTATAGCGCCTTTATTCATTAAATCAGGTGAATATTCATTCATACTAATGGTCTCTCATTTTTATAAGGATTTGGAAGTATAAACTATAACCATTATTAAGTCTTCTCGTAAAACCACGTCACACTCTACTCATTTAGCCAATGACTATTTATTCATATGAATAAACAATTACTCTTCATAGGATGTTTTAATAGTATTTAGGTTTACGCTAATATGTAGCTCATAGAAGTTCATTAATTTGTTTATAACGAATAGTTTCTTCGCTTATGTCTGACCCCTAGTTTTAGGATGATACCTAAGTATTTAGGCCGTTGGGAAAAATTTACTTTTCGTTAAGTGCCTATGGCACCAAGATGACTCTTTTCATCAATATTTAGATTCACATGAACTCCTAACCATCAAACCCTTACCTTAGTGGACTCAATAGCCCATCATTTTGTTGTGTTATTCTAAACAGTTTCAACCTAGGAAAAATAAAATCAATCAGACTTCCAAGGTCGAGTGGTGGGGCCTTGGCCTTGAGTTCCTCACTAGGGACAATCTCATAGTTACAATATACCTTTATAAAACTAATAGGGGCATACAAGAGGGATATCACATCCTCCTCCCCTTAGAAATAACACCGTCCTCGGTGTTCATGCATTCTTGAATGGTTTTTCTTCTTCTCTTGAGTTATCTTTTTCTTGCTTTCGTCATTTCAATTTTGACCTTCTTCAGACTTTCATGCATTTTCCATAAGTTGCCATTAGTCATATCTACATTTCTGACTACAAAACCGAGATTCAAAGAAAAGTTGTTTAGCAACAACTCCATAATCAAACTTAAAAACATAAATCATGAGTTCTTTATTGCACATATCACTTGTAATATATGGAATAAATCTAGCGCTCCATGATTCTATACTGTTGACTAAATCAACAAGCAGCATTCACTTGATCCAGGAAATTCTTGCCTAACATCTTAGTGCTCACGCAGCGATCCTTCCTCTCATGTCTTGCCTAACACCTTAGTGCTCACGCAGCAAAACATTTCTTTCATGTTTTGCCTAACACCTTAGTGCTCACGCAACAAACATTTCATTCGTGTCTTGCCTAACACCTTAGTGCTCACACAGCAAACATCTCATTCATGTCTTGCCTAACACCTTAGTGCTCACGCAGCAAACATTTCTTTCATGTATACTAAGCAGCGTCCTGCTTCCCACATATACATTTGCTTATAGCTTGCCTAGGTCTTACAGCCAGCCGATTCTCCAAGAATCCTAGTGGCTGTTCCATCCCTCATTTTAGGGAGTATTTCAATGTCATTACAATACTCTTTACACCATTCCCCTCAAGCCTTCTCGCTTGAGTCCCGGAATTTATTTTTCCCAAGCCGTCTTGCTTGAGTCTAGAAAAATCTCTTTCCATTTAATCAATTTATTTCGTCATATTATATCTTGTAACCATACGATTACTCTGACCCATTTGAGTCTAGATCTTTATTCGATCAATAATTATCAAACTTAAAGAATAATTAACAGTTATGATGTGGATCTTAAGTCCTCGTCCCCTTATTTTACCATGCATAATATTTATGCTCTTGCATTTTCACAAGCTTCACAGGAATTTCACCATCTGCCAAATTTCACTTGTTAGTATCACTTTATATACAAAATCAAATATTGTAAGAAGATCCCTTCCTTTAAACAGAAAATCATCTTTCTTAATAAAATATCCATATGTGATCATCTAAGGTGTCATTTCCTACTACACATAACCAGCTTATAAGACTTCATAATGCTTTGAACACGATATAACATTCTTCCTATGATGTTCCATGGACATTATGCTCATTTAACCTCAAATGTTAGATTTCACCATTTCAACACAATTCCTATTTTAGTTATACAACCCTTTTGTATACCCTAACATCATATAAGGATAACCAATTGTCTAGAACAAATTTTACATACCTTATACAGATAACCATGTACCTTTGCAAAGGCGACCCCATAACTCACCTTCATCTGCCGAGGTTCCAGTTTACTTGTATCATCACACATTAGTATTATACATGAATCGATATATATATATATATATATCCCACATTTACCCATTGATGGGTGTCAGGCAGTGATGTGTGGGAAACAATAACATTTGCTCGACCACAACCTTCAAAGTGTTAGTCGTATAAAGGTAATTAAATCATAAGAACAATCGTACATATAAACTACGTTCAAACATCATTTTACTTGTTTCGTAAAAGCTCATACCTCGATTATTGTCTCAAAGATCACCTCTGATCTATCCTGCAACTTCCATGTCATTATTGTTTTCCTTAACACATCATAAATAAAAACAGTCATTCCTTGTGGCAACATAACGACGTCAGAAGATTACAGCATCCTTCTAACCTGTATTTATTTCATGTGGGTTCTAGGTTCCAATAATCTATCCCTTAACAAAATAACATATAGTTGTACATGGATAGCAAGTCATCATAAATATTGAACAATTACAAGTATAACTACTACTCATTGTTTCCTACGTCTATCTTAGTAGAAATTACTGAAAATAAGAGGTATATATAAAAGGTACTCATGTCTTTTCCATCATATGTATTAACTGATTAATATTCACATGTATACCTTGTAATTATAACCATTTTCCTTTTGTTGTACTTATATGTAAGGGTACAAGCATGCTTCAATGTCACCAAAAATCGTATATAAAAAAAATTACTTATCCTATACAGTTACATACTAGAATGAAATTGATTAGCAAGGAGACTATTAACAAAAAAAAAAAAATTCTCCCTTGTAATCTCACAATTTCCTAGTCTTGGAAATCTTCGCACCAATTAAAGTTAATTTCCTTGTTAAAAGAAACCAGACATCTTAGTCTAGCCAAACTATACTTTTTATGGAATATTAATTTAGCATATGTAACTCACTATAGTTACTTTTGATCTGAACTTAATGGACCTTTTCACAAATCTAAGTTGCTTACATTTCCCTCTAAATTTCCTATTTGGAAATCTAGACTATTGGTCAATCAAGTTCACTTAGTTATTTAAGGTCAACCAAATTTAGGAGACTTCCTTAGCCTATAAACTTTACTTTGAAAAACTAGGATAACTTCCAATACATGCTTTTACTCTACTTACAAGTATCCATTTCATAAGGACTTAACTCCCATAGTCTAACTTCTTAAAGTAAATTTTTGACCTTATAGTGTATGGAATACATTGTAGAGTATGACGAGATATTCATCGTTTAGTATTTATCAATAGAAGATCATTCAATTACATAAAGAGACGTATGCGATGTATGTTCGCAAATAGACCCTACTAAGCCATCATAATGCTCTAGCGGAATGGAACATACTTACTTGCAATTTCCAAAACGTCACGTTGCTTACCTCTTGCCGATCCTTGGAAATGAGATTTTTTTTTTTGTTTTCCCTATTGAGCCCAATAAGCCCGAGTGTTTGCAACCTGTGCTCTGATACCATATGTAACATCCCCAAAGATATCCAGTTAGTACTTAGGTAAAGATTTAATATGATTATCCTTCGAGAATTGTCTAGTAAGCTATACTCATAAAACCTAGTATGATAAATGAGTGAGAGTCTGTCTAGGGAGGAATATCTACCTTTTTGGAAATTCTTACTACAACTGGTTCTCATACGAATTTTTCAAAGAAACTTACCATGAAGGATGTTCTAATCGTCCTTCCTGATCTTATTATCATAGTTTGATTAGTAACCATAAAAATATAGGGAATACATAAAGCTTGCTTCAATATTCCTTAAAATTACTTGACTATGCAAATGTCAATAATCTATCAAACAATATAACCTTGTTGTCCTAGAACGTCTCGTCCACCCTATTTGGGGTCATTCATATGTAAGGGAACTTTTCATCTTTATCATTATTTAATAATGGTGATCTACTTTTGCGAATAGATAATCTTGGGTGCCCATACATTTGTCAATCACGTAAAACTTATATTGAAATATCACTATCTATTTGAATTACTTACCCAATGGAGATAACCTTGTGTAATGTCCCTCTAATTTACAGCAAAAGTAAATAAATTAATAAATAAATCTTTAGAGATTTCGACACTACTTGTACACATTCACTTTAAATACTAGAACCTCATAACACAACTCATCTAATATATTATTTCATTTTACGACTTTCCTTTACTTGACGTGGTAGTCCTGAACTCGTCGATGCATCCATTGGTATTATCATCAGAAGAACACATGATTACAAAAACATTAGACAAAACATATGTATTATAAATAGCATTGTCAACAACACACGCGAGATATGCCAAAAATAGCTTGAACCACAAATAAACACAAGTGATTATCATAAATATCATTGGAACACAAATAGATGCAATTCACCATATCCAGAAACATTACACATAAAAGAGACACGTGAGAGGGAGACTTTTTAAAGTGGTTCACCCTCTCTTGGGCTACGTCCACAAAGGTTGTTTTTATTAAAATATATTACAATCCACAACACATGTTGCAATTCACCTTTCTTTGATGCCTCTCCATAGAGAGGACTTCTTTTCAAAGAAAATATATGCTAAACATACTTCTTATCCATACCAATATCCCAAGATTATGTATCATGAGTTCGTCCTTTAGCAAAGGTCTTCCCTTTATCTATTTACGCTACCCCTTTCAAAACAAGGGTTTCATTTTCATCATATAAACTTGCAGAAAACGTTTCTTGGAAGTCGTTATACTAGACTTAAGCTACTTCTTATTTAGCCTATTGTCATAACTACCTCAATCGCAGCTTTACGATACTTTCAAGGAGTTACCAATGGTTATCGGAATTTAGAGTAAGGAAAAGTCCTACCTTAAATTCCGAATAGAATACACAACCGTTGAGATCATCGAAAACACTTTTTACTAGTAGTAAGTTAATTCTAAAAAAAATAGCCGACGAGGTCGCCGATTTCTGTTTTGCTTAGCTGTAAGTTTAAAAAGGAGAAAAAATGGAAACCATGATTTTGCTAGTAATCTACCAAACACGAACTCGGCATAATCAAAAGGTCGGATAATCAGCGATCTACCACAATAAGATAAGAGAACCCTAATCTCCCCAAAGATAGGACTTCCCAATTCATGGGTTAAATCCAACACAAAGTGGATGTACCATATCAAACAATCACTCCCCAAAAGGAATTTACAGAGGTATTAAAGGGCTTTTAAGTTCATTCACTGTCAAGGGTATAACCGATCCCTATCCTGGATGGGAAATTGGTCGGCCGACTATGCAAGGATTTCTAATAAGAAAAATATATGACCAAGGGTTGCAGCCTAGCCACGAAAGTATATCTAGTAATACTATAAAATTAAAGAGGTGTAGAGACCGATCATTACAGGTAGAGATCACATCGTAAGAGGGATTATACCATTATATAACAAAGATAGATCGTTGTGGGAATAGATCGCATCATAAAAATGATTCCACCATTATATAACAGAGATAGATCGTTATGGGGAGTAGATCGCATCATAAAAATGATTCCATCTGTGTATAACAGAGATAGATCGTTATGGGGAATAGATCGCATCATAAAAATGATTCCACCTGTGTATAACAGAGATAGATCGTTATGGGGAATAGATCGCTTAGATTGGTTAACTAGCCGTATGAGTAACTCTAGAAAATTATGTTATCACTTTAGATTGCTGAGATCGGTTTACTAGTAGCACATGGTTATCACTTTGAAATAGAATTAAAGGAAATGGAAATGATTGAGATCACTCTCAGATGAGAGATCGATACATATGGATTGGTAACTCCGTCATTCTTGCAGCAGCGATCGTTTTGGACAGATCACTCTCAGAACGAAGATCCATACATGTGGATTGGTAACTCCGTCAATAAGTAGGCAAGGTCATTCTTGCAGCAGAGATCATTTCACATAACAGAGATATATATACATATGTTACTAACTATGTCATTTAGGTATGGATGGATTGCCATACAAGAAAAAAAAGATCAAGCAAAACATAATCTGAGGTTGCTAATACGAAAAACCTTGTCAAGTAAACATATGCACAGAGGTCAACATATGTTAATCAATATGTGCAACGATTGCTTACCAAATCATATCGTACTATTTCCGCAGAGGCCAACTCTTCGCGCAGAGATTTCTTTCTCTAACATGGAGATCAACTCTTAACACAGAGTTTGCTTGTTAACTCCCATTGCAAGATCAATATTCTTATCACAGAACCACCTTCCTTTCCCAGCTCAAAAACTCTCAACTCCCTATTAGGTTGCGCGTCGAATCTGTCCTATATCATATGGCAGAGATCACACGCAAACTGCACAAAATTTCCAATTTCAAAATAAAATCCCTCATGGAGAACTACTCGTCCGCTGGCCCCCCCCATATAACATCGCCCCCACTACTTTAATAATAAACGAAAGCTGCCACATGTCCAGGAGATACCAACAATATTCCTTTTTATGAGGTAGAGGCACTCCCATTCGTACGAGTGGGCGATACTTCCAAAGGACCTCGCTAAGTCTTAACAAGTGGCGAGCGCATTAAAGATCCACTACACATAGACTCTACTCCACAAACGTTCTAGGGGTTTCTTCTTAGGCACAATACGATGTGCCCACTTAAAAGAATTATTAAATACTTATTTAGGCTATAGTTTATCCCTTCACATAGGTAAGAAATGGAAAACTATTCCCTTCTTCACGTGGATAATGTAATGGATTATGATTTAGCAAGGGATAGAAGCTAAGCTCAAAGTCATACTTACTCACATATATTTTCAACTTGCTTTGTTCGTGTACCCGAAAGCATCATGATGATACTTATTAAAATTTAACTTTATCATGATTACTTAACTCCAACACTGTGGAAGTTATAATAATACTTAGTCTATATATATATATATAGATAGGTTATAGCGCCTTTATTCATTAAATCAGGTGAATATGCATTCATACTAATGGTCTCTCATTTTTATAAGGATTTGGAAGTATAAACTATAACCATTATTAAGTCTTCTCGTAAAACCACGTCACACTCTACTCATTTAGCCAATGACTATTTATTCATATGAATAAACAATTACTCTTCATAGGATGTTTTAATAGTATTTAGGTTTACGCTAATATGTAGCTCATAGAAGTTCATTAATTTGTTTATAACGAATAGTTTCTTCGCTTATGTCTGACCCCTAGTTTTAGGATGATACCTAAGTATTTAGGCCGTTGGGAAAAATTTACTTTTCGTTAAGTGCCTATGGCACCAAGATGACTCTTGTCATCAATATTTAGATTCACATGACCTCCTAACCATCAAACCCTTACCTTAGTGGACTCAATAGCCCGTCATTTTGTTGTGTTATTCTAAACAGTTTCAACCTAGGAAAAATAAAATCAATCAGACTTCCAAGGTCGAGTGGTGGGGCCTTGGCCTTGAGTTCCTCACTAGGGCCAATCTCATAGTTACAATATACCTTTATAAAACTAATAGGGGCATACAAGAGGGATATCACACAATACAATGTAAGATGTCTCGATGCAATAGATGGTAATGTGTTTATGTATTTAGTATGAGGAGCAACTAGGAAGTGGATTGCATTGACAAATAATATTTATGAATGTGCATAAAATAACTCATATTAATATATGAGAGATTAGGGTCATAATGAAGGTAGAAAGGGAACTATGACCACATAGGAAGATAGGGTTATGCGAAGAGAGTAAACAAATGATGAGAGAAAAATTTAGTAATTATACTATAATTATGGGGTAAATAAATACAATTTTTTTCGTAAAAGTGTATATGTAGACAATGGAATATAAGTGGCTTAATCATAAATCATGGAATGTACCATCCATAGAGGTATCGGGGAAGCAAAAGTTTAAGGTGACATAAATGCAATTTGGACATTTAACTTAGTCCCTGACTAGAAGAGTATAATGACATATGATATTTTAGTGAGATATTGTGACAACTAACGTAGTTGGAAGTAATAAGAAAGAGAAGATCGTAATAGAAGAATTTGTGCATGTTTCATCAAGTCATGGTAGGACATAAAATTAGTGAACTGGTACATCAAGTAAATACATGATCTTCATCTTCACTCTATAAGGTTAAATTAAAAGTTGATCGACAATAGGTGGGGTTGTAAAATTGTAAAATTTTATGAGGAACCTATGTAGTCATGCTAGGAGGAAATTCGTGAGGGTGTGATGCTATCATGTAAAGGAATGACCTTATGTCAAAATTTAAGTTGTAAACAAGAAAAAATGATATATCACAAGATGCATAAGTCAGATTCTTGAAAGTGGTTCATAATGTAATACATTGACGAGAAAATGGTGTGTGATGTATGACTTAGAAGTAGTCGTTTACTTAATGGATAATTGGAATTTTGGAAAGAATTTGACATGATTTTAACCTAATTATTAGCTTTAAGTGTGGTTATATAGTGATTTTGAAGGACATTGTTGAGTGTGCCTAGTTTGGCTTACCTAAAGTACCTCACATTGGCATATGTTGTTGGTGATGTGTTAGTTTCAAGCTTTCTCCTATTCATGTATGAGTAATAAAAGGTATCACACAACAAGTGATATTGGACATTAAATAAATTTATGTATTTTAAAAACTACAACAACACAATTGCAAGATATCAATAATAGGTGTGTCAATGACAAATGACCATTAAGATAAGTAAAAGGGGTTAAACAACATGAGAAACAACCATAGTATCTGTTAAGGTGTGATAATAACTTATGAGCTCATGTGCATATTGTGATGAGAGTATTGTTTAATATAGTATAAGTAATGATGAGTAAGAACTATAATGTTAGTGTGCACAAATAAGTAAGAGTCACCGTCTTGTGTAATTAATGGATTATAAATAAGAAGAACTAATAAGTGTAACTTAGATACTAAAAGTAATAGAGTAGATAGGATTAGTTGATCAACATAAAGGTGTGAATGAAGGAAATGGATATATCAAGGTAAGGGATAGTTAGAGAAATAGTACCAAACCTAGGACAATGATGTAAGGATTACAAGGTAAATGGAAATGCAGTAGAAGATAAGTTCTAGTTGAACTGGTAAAAGTTGTTAATGATGATATGGAAATTTCTCCATGATATTTAAACAACATTCTCAAAGGGTGTATCATTTAAACCGACAACATTTGAACAAAGAGCATGTTTAATTCATAATTTATCACTAATAATAAGTCTTGATATAGAGAAATGGTGTAAGTCAAAGTGCAATTAACTAAAGATGAGATCTGATTAAAGAGTCATGGCAATGACTTAGAATCAAATTAAAAGTTATATATATATAAGACAAGGTATTCTTATGAATCACATTATAGAATGTACAAATTAATTTAATTTAACAAAGATGTTGACTATTCTATGGATTAAGGTGGTAACGAACCTTGAGTAGTCAAACCAACAACCTTGCCAACGTTAAACAAAATATAAGAACATCTCCAATAAGATTAAATAAGTAAATTTTGTAGATATCGTTATGTTTAATTAGGAGGTGGCCCAGTAAGGCAAGTATACCCTAGGTTTTTCCACCTGGGAGGACGCACAGATCATGCATCGTGATTATCCCACACTTTTGACCATAACTTTGGGACGAAGTTTCCTGAAGGGTGGGTGTATGTAATGCCCCGTTTTGACATTACTACCTAAACTATTATTATATGGTGTACTTGCTTGATTGCGAGACTTTATCGGTTTGACGACACTATGGACATGTGGTTCTATTATTTTGCTGATATATATCTATGTGTGTGTGTGTGATGTTAGTATTAGGATACGTAGTCATGTTAGATATGTATCATGTGTTAGTTATGTCTCAGATTTGCAAGTTAATGAATGATGGGTACATGGATACCGTTAAAGTTATTTGTTGAACGAAAGAATGTTATACTAGGTGCATGGTGAATATAATGAATTGATTATTGTTGTTATGTTATGACGAAATGTATGTGTACATGTTGATGATTTGTGCACGGTATCCTAGATTGTATGTCGAGGACTGACTTACAGGTTAAAATCACTAAGTGATAGTTGGATCCTACGAGGTGGGAGAGCCTCGGGGGCATGGACTCTGAAAGATAAACGGTATGTAGGTGATCCATTATTACTTTCACATGATTATTATGTTGTTATTTATGATGTATGGGTGGGGTAGGGTTTCAGGAAACTCAACTGCCCAGATTGGTTATACGATGAAAAACTGAGTACAACTGCAACATAGTTATTATGTTGGGTAGACATAGTCCCTTGTTCCATTAGGGGGGTGGAGGCTTTACCCACCATTTATCTATGAAACCCAGAGTCATGGGAGGGATGTGCTACGGCGCGCTCCCCAAGGAGTGTGATGATGACTGGTGGTTTCCTACTAGGGAAGCTTGGTCGATGTAGTCGACACTTCCGCTTACGGGTTCTAACTGGATCTGGTCATGGCTTGACACTTCAGGGTAGTCCAGCAGAGGAAAGGATAGGATGTGGAAGTTAGTTGTGATTAGGTAGATGATGCAGGTAGATAGGAGTAGTTTGAAGTCGGGAAGAAAACGTGATCTAACTATGTATGTTGAAAACCATTGATTGATTAAGTGTCGTAACTCAGTAATATATGAATTGTCATAACTTAATAAGATTTCAGTTAGGTAAAAGATTGTACCTTGCAAACTATGTTTAAACCTGTGTTAGTAAACAATAAGTTTCATGATTATGATTTATGTGTGTTATTTATTACTGTTAGTGTACTTACATGAGGTATGTAAGCAGTAGCTATGCTTACATAACTCGCCTACATATTTATAAATTGCGTGAAATAAAACTGAACTATAATGTTTGGGCATTAATTACATTATTACTACTTATCTAACTAGAAGAGTAAATTAATACGTTGAGTTAGTAAATTTTGGTTTAAATAACTTAATACGATAATAGAGTGAATTAGGTGGTAATGGAAGACGATTAAGTAATAATGTTAATTATTGTCAATTAATGTTAATAATATTGATTAATGTTAGACATGGTTGATTAATGTTAATAATGTTGATTAATGTTAAATATTGTCGATTGATGTTAGTAATATTGATTAATGTTAGTCATGGTTGATTAATGTTAATAATGTTGATTAATGTTAATATTGTTGACTAATGTTAATAAGTGTAAATAGTATAAGCTAGTTTAATTACCTCGTTATCATAGGTTAATGGTGTTAATAATATTAATTAAAAATATTATTAATTGGATTCCTTAAATTAACCATGTGTTAATAATGTCAATTAATATTAATGAGACTATTAGTATCGTAAAGTAATAGTGTTAAATAGTTTAATAATAAACTAAGGTATAATATGGTACTAGGTAAATGAGTTTGATTAAGTCTTAGATAATACTATTTAACTAATATAATAATATATTGATCAAATTTAAGTGAAAATATTAGTGATTATGTCGGAAATGAAGTTCGGTTGAACTGTGGATACGTATTTACCGGACTTATATAACCTTTACTAATAACAATGTGATAAGGTAAGTTCTGGAGTTAATTAAACGAATTGTAAATTATTAAACAGTAAAGTCAACGATGATAAAAGAAATAAAATATGTTAAGATTATTGAATGAGGACCTATGGTTGGCAAGTGATCCCAACCAATACTTTTTATAATATTTTAATTTTTAATGAGAGTCATGGGGATGGGCTCAAGACAATACTTAGGGGGAGAACATTTATGTTAGAGATAGGGTATTAATGGAGGGGAAAAAGAGTCGGCAAGGGAGGAGAATAAGGTTGAGAAGACAATGGGGGAGAAGGGATCTTCACCCTTGGATATTTTGGGAAATTTGAGCAGAGATCGAAATTTTCAAAGCAGAGGAGAGGGGGGGGAGGGGTTCTTGTTGGAGAGTTTGCAGAAGGGAAATACTAGTTCGCTTGTACTCGGTTTGGGGTCGGGGATCCAAAGGGGTACCTTTGGAGATGGGTGGTCAGCGAGACCTCTCCAGTTGGCAGGGTGGCATACTTGTCTGGTTGGTTGAGTTTCAAGGGTTTGGGGAAGGATTTTTCTTGCAAGTTTACAACGGGGCAAAGGTAGCAGCAAAAGGGATCAACAGAGCAAAGAGGAACAACTAAAAAGGGACATCAATCTATCTACTAGGTAATTCTCATTCAGGTATAAATCCCTTCTAAATATTAATTATGGAAGTTTTAACTCATGAAATTATTATTGCAAATTTATGCATATATATATATGCTGCAGAAAATGATGCTAGAATATTAACTAGTATCTCTTTTTACAGACCTGTAAATGATATTTCACATGATATTTTACAGGAACTTAAACTAAAACAAAAACCCTAAACTAAAACAGAAATTTGAACAGAACCAAGAGAGAGAAATTTTATTTTATTTGAGAAAATCTGAAGTCTAGGAAAGGGGTCCTACATGGTTTCTATGGTTCTTTCAATATTAAGCTCGGGAATCGTATCTCCTCCATTGCAAAGAGAAGTATATTCTTAATTTGTTCAAGATAGATAACAAACAAAACAAAAGTCTAAAAAATTATCCTTACTTGGGAAGTCCTACAAATATACCATCTTCTCCTTTCTCATCATAATATATCAATGATCTTTTTCCATGCATGACTCCAAAAGGAGAACGAATAATTTTACCTACAAAATACGGTCAAAGTGATGTAGCGTTCACATACCAGCAATGGATACACTGCAGTTCAACAAAAGTCTATTTTGTCTTCCACATTACTCTGACCTCAAAGGTAGTGAATCTTTGTTTGGTGAATCTTTGTTTGTGGTCATTTGACCACTAACAACAAGTCCAAAAATGAGCACACAGAATTGGGTATAGCTTAAGCATAAATTTGTCATGTAAAAAGTAAAAACTGTGGACTTTTCATTCTTCAATTATAATTGACGCAAAATAAAATGTATGTTGATTGTAGCACTCTAGTTACCAATCCATTCTAAAAATAAATGATAGATTTTACCATTCCAGAAGACACAAGACAGGAAATTGCACACCATTTCTTTCTAAATTAATAAAATGAACAAGGCACCTCCATACATGTGTGTTTAAAAGTTAATTCTTGCCTCGGAATGCTTCGCCAATGCATTGTAGGCCCATACAAACTCCAAATAAAGGGATTGTAGGTCCAAGTTCATAAACAGTCTGTAATGAAATTTCAGAATCATGCGGTGTGCCTGCAACAACATTTTTTCATAAAAAAAAATGAATGACATACAATTCTAAGAATGCAACTTGCATATATACTTAAACAGTAAATATACTTCCATTTCAGTGTAAGAGCTTTCTTTATTCCTCACTGTATGGGAAAATTACATGCATAGTCAAGGAAGTTGATATAATACTAACCAGGTCCAGGTACAAAGTGTGAGTGCAAATGCGATCTAATATCTAAGCTATTGTCAAAAAGGAAATATTTAATATCTAAGAATCAAGCGATAAAAACTATAATAGCTAGGAAACTAGTCTTAAAAAGGAAAAATAGTATGTGTTCTAATTTAACAATTATAGATAATACCATCACTAGTATGAATTGTCCTAATATCCATAGCATTTTAAATGAAATATTCGAAAGATAATAATTACATAAAAATATGGAAAACTAAAATATGTCATACATGTAGAGCAAGGGATGTCGGTTTCAAAAGTTGTACAACATCACGTTGAGAATTAAGTTTTGTAATTTGTCTAGTGACCTAGTCAAACAGGTCTTTATGACCATCTGTGCCAAGCTTGACACCACCCAAGGATGAATCTATATATGGGACCTACCAAACACCATGTCAATATATATTATATATGTTCACATGAATATACTCATGTCCATAAGACAACATGTTACTTTAAATAGCATACCATTTTATCAAGTTGTACTTATGCTTCTTATGCTTACAATTTAGGCAGTAGAAGCTTTGTATAACCTACACCAAATACGAGTAATCATGTGAAATGAAGATAATAACAAGAATTGGAAAAGCTAAAAAACTAGCATCCCATTTACAAGAAGTGATGGCATCTTGAACTTACCCTTACTTGAGCTTTTGTTAAACGTAGAGATTTATAATTGGAATCCTCTCCAGATTCTCTATTTGGATGGAAAGACCTCATGCAGGGTCCCTCACAACTACATCATATTACAAATATTATTAGTACCATGAAAAATGATGATAAGAGATAGAAAATAAAGTTAGTACCAAAACAAAATGCATTCAAACCAAAAAATTCAACCCAAATCCAAATGTAATAAATCCCTACTTGAAACAACAACCATATATAAAATAAATGCCAAACATATTTCCACTAAACCTCTATTATCTTGAAAACCATATACAAGTTTATAGGCTTGATTGTAATAAATTCCTACCACTCAAAGAAGCTTTTGCCACCCCTAATTCTTTCATCATCATCATACAGTTCATTTTTTTTAGCTCCACAACCAAAATCTCCATGGTTACCCTATGCAAACAACTATAAAATGAAAGAATCAGTAGGAACAATCACAACACATAGGAAATACATACAATCACAACATTATGGATTTAAATTTCCTTCGGTTTGTTCAAAGGGATAGAGAAATGGCGAATCCCATCTCCAAATTGTGATTGATTTCTTGTGCAACTATAAAAGTCCATTGGATGGCCAAAATTGGTCTCCAACATCGGAAATAGAACATTTCACAAGGGCAAGGGATAAATCTTTAAGAAAAGTCAATGTGAAGTGAACCATCAATAGAACATAACAATGTAAGGTAGATAGGAAATAAAAAACATGAGGGAGTTCCACTAGCAGATACACCAGGAATAGTTATAGGGAAAATTTTGAAGGGTTTCATGTTGGAGTTATTGAGTAGGTATTAGTGCACATCATAAATGGCAGAGAGAAGAGGTTTCATGAAATAATGAGAAGGGGCATGCTAAACAATGAAATCAAGTGTCTAGTGAACTTGTTTCCTACCTCCACATATGAATTGACCAAGATGGATGGTGTCATAGGCCATGTGGGTTGGTATACATGGAAAGTTCATGTGGGTTTCTTAGGGTGTTACACTAGTGGCCTCCTTCCCTTAATAGCCTAGTGAGAAAATAACTTGTGCTCAATAATTTTGTTTAGAAACAACTAGACTTAGTGTTCTTGGTGGATTTCAAAGTAATGTCAGATGCAAAGTAGTGAACACGTATGGGATTGTAATGAATGTGAATCAAAGAAAAGAGAACTACAATAAGGAAGTAGTAATCTCTGTATCATTAGCTCAATATGAAGAAAATGATTTTATGGGGAGAATAAAGGGCTTATCTAATTAACAAGGCATTGAAAAAAGATAAATTTGGTGGCCATGTAAAGAAAGAGGTAGTGGATTAGTGAATTTTTCACTCAAGAAATTATCTTGTTTGAAAGAAAAATTTATTCTCATTGAATTACAAACAAGGGTTGATTATCTAGATAGACATTGGTGGCCACCCACCTAGTCCATTGGCTAAAAGACAAATTTTTCTAGCTTGGCAGTTTTTTACATCTTGATCTTCCGGGGCTATTTTGACGCCCTAAACAACATTTTTTTGGTCGTGATGGTGCCAAGAGGAACACTAATGGTGTCATCTATTCCATAAACAAATAATCCTTCTTGGACAAAACTTTCATAACAAGCCCCGGGAAATTGTCAAAATTTAGAAAAAAACACGAGTGGGTTGGAGAAAGGCACCACGATAGCCATTCATTGAGCTCCTCTTTGTTTCAGTATAATTTAATATTCTCTACTGAATAGGGCCAACCACGTGAAGGTGGAATCTCTTATGGCCCCTCCCCCCCCTCACATCACTCTCAATTCCCCATACCCAATGCATGTACTTGAAAAAAAAAATATGTGCAAACATGCAGATTTCATCATAACGAAACATTTACCATTCATTATATTCAATAAAATCTAGCATTCATTAAACCATTCATTCATTTAGTAGGCAAAAAATTATGCATGACATTATATTATCAAAAATTATTACACAATATTTCTTTAGTCATTTCTTTCTCTCTTTTTTTCTCTTTACAAAATCAACAAGAAACTCATCTTCTGGAACTTGTTGTTCAGTTCTTAGTGCTTCATCAACTTGCCATGATGAATACCTAGTAGAATACCCGCAACATGGATTTTGTGGAAGGGGTCTGGATTTGCTGCAATAATGTAAAAAAGTTACATTGATATATTCTGATATTATAATGACAAGTATTTCATTTAAAAAAAAAAATACAAAGGTGTTTTTTTACCTGTGGTGGCCACATCATGTTCTTCATATTCCTGTCTAGGCTCAACCTGTACAGTGTGACCCTCTACATGCTCTGCAATTGAAACATGGAAAAGTACAATTAATGTTCACCATCTACAATGCAATATTTAAAATTGTAGCATATGAATAAATTCATTACCAAGATTCGAAGCATGATATTCGATTGGTTGTTGTCCATCCTCGACATTGAGTGGATTGGTGCTTTCCTGCTCAAAACAGAGTCAATATTTTATGGAAATTATTTATAATGAATAGATTCCATAACTAATAAATCTTCATTAAACTATATAGATTTTATATACCTGTGCGCAAGATGGATCACCATAACACTATGTTTTCCCAGACAAGATTTTTCAACGTTCAACAACAACTTCAAAGCCATGCTGGAAGCCAAGATTCAAGTCATCCTCAGTGGGAACTTTCTTGAATCAGTCGACCTACATATTTGCATAACATCATGAATTTACCTTTTGTGGTGAAATAAAATGAAAATAATTTGCAATTTATTATTTGGATGCATTATTGGTTTTTCGATACTTACAATTCGTGCCGCCAAATTTGAATAACCACCAGGCCCAAGATTGTGCTAACCAGTTTTTTCTTGTCTTTCCTTTGTGGCCTTTGATGTGTCTTACAGCCTATGAAAGTGTTGAAATACATTAGATGTTCCAAATTTGGTATAAAAATGAATAATAATAAAGTTTAGAATTACATTGTGGAAAGTATTGCATACCTCCCTATTCTTGGTGGTAGCTTTCCTTCTTTTCTCAGAGCCCTCTCCTTTCCATCTTCCACTAGAGATTTCCACTCTCTTGCTGGAATCATCGGAGGGTGCTCATACCTAGGGTTCCTCTCTAGATGAACCCTATATTGGTCCCGGACAATCTTCATATGTTGTCCAACCTTCTTTAGGACCGTGACTCTATTAAATGTCTCGTTACTGAACATGCCAACCAATCAACTAGTGAGCTCATCTTTTAAATTTTAAATTTTTGTATCCCACCTTCTGTAGATGGTGGGCCCAAATATATCCAAGGACAAATAATTTATATGTTTATAGAAAACATCATTTCCTTCAAAATGATCATGCCATCATTAGTTGAAAAAAAATGTTTTATCGGTATATTATAATTAGATTATAAACACTAACTTGATCAACAATGTATAATTACCTGGGATCTTCTCTATCTTTATTGGAACAAGATCTTCATCCACCAAAAATTTTGTATGTACTGTACTCGTGCTAGTGACATGGGAAGATCTAGGAAATGCTGCTTCAACAATATCAATACTAGCAGGCTCTGCATCGACCCCTTCTTCCACACAATATGGTGTGCACCGGTCACTAGCGGTTGCACTCACAGATGGCCTCGGGGGTGTCACAGAATCTGTTTTCAACTGTTCAGTGAAAACAACAGCACATGAGATGTACATGGATTTGTTTTCTCATGTGACGACTCTCCACAAGCATCACTGCTACTGTGTGGTCGCAAAAAATACTGTAAATACAAACCATATCTTATAAGTTCACCATCATAAACAAATAAAAATTATAAAATAATAAATGAATTTATATTATGATTCAATATTCCCCAGCTTACTTTCAAGGCCTGATATCTCTTTACCAAGACATCAACCTTGGCTCTAATCTCATATGTCTGCGGTTGAATGATTAGAAGACGAAGGATATACTCATTAATTTTTTTCAAGGTCTTCTCTATCATCTTAATCGAGTCTAGAGAAGAACCAATGTCAACATCCCGCATCAGCTCATCCACATCAAAATATATTGATTTCTCTGACACTAGTGGATCACACACCGAATCAATGGTCTGCAACAAAAATATATATAACATTAATGACGTGAAAGCAATAGACCGAGGAAAAAAGTTTATTAACAAAACATATCGATCATGATAGATTCCTAAAATTAAAATTAGGTTTACCTGATGCCTTGATGCTGGTGTCATCTGATCCACAGCTAGGGACTTGCCTTGATCATCCCCCTACCAAAAAGAAGTAGAAAACATTATCATAATGAAACCAATATACACACGAAAAAGACATAAAAAAAGCATTATGTTGCATATTATATTTGTACAATTCCAATGAATTATACCTTCTTCCTCAAGGATGGTCTACTCATCAGATCAATGGTTATAGGTGACCTGCCCCAATATACTAATAGGGAGGTGCCCCTTACAGAACCCTGCATCAAAAACATAGAAAAAATTATCTAAACGAAACCAAAATACTCACGGAAACAATATAATAAGAAAACATTTTGACGTATTTAAATTGCACAATTACAATCAAGTTTACCTATTTCCCGGAAGCTGCTTTCGTCTGATCAAAATCCGGGTGGTTTTCTTGATCAACACTCTGCAACAAAAATATAGATAACATTATCTAAAGGAATCGAATATACTCTTGAAAAAACACAACAAAAAAATAATTCTTTTTCATATTAAATTTTTGCAATGGCATCTATGTATACTTGCTGCCTTGAGGCAGGTCTAGTATCATTTGATGCTATGGAGGTGCCCCTTACAAAACTCTGCATCAAAAACATAGAAAAAACTATCTAAACGAAACCAAAATACTCACGGAAACAACATAATAAGAAAATATTTTGATGTATTTGAATTGTACAATTACAATCAGGTTTACCTATTTCCCCGAGGTTGTTGTCGTCTGATCAACAGCTGGGTGGTTTCCCTGATCAAAACTCTGCAACAAATATACAAATAACATTATATAAACCAAACGAAAACTCATGAAAAAACATAGCCAAAAAAACTATTTTTTCATATTATATTTGTACTATTACAAAGATGTATACCTGTTGCCTCAAGGAAGTTGTACTCCTATGACCAGGTGCTGGAGAGATGCCTCGATCACTACCATGCGAAGTAAATATAGAAAATTTAAACAAAATTATAACAATAGACTAACGAAAAATCCTTAAGATGATAAATTCATTAATAAAAGGTTGGGTAAATTGTTAGATGTACCACTTCCATAGTAACCGTGTTTGTATATACTCGATTCAAATTGTAATTAATAAGAAATTCTTCCCCTGCAACTATTGATTTTATGGAACATAAAAAAAATACGGTTTCCTTCATGCCCCTCAAATATGCAGTTGGGTTGCTTAATTGTAGACCTTGGTTGTGTACTGTTTATAAACCCTGCAATATTCCCTGTGGCTTTTGGCCTTCCGTCAATGTACAATGTTGCTCCTTTATTTTGATCTTTGTATTTCTGCTGTAAATAATTTGTTGACAATCCATATATGCACATAATTCATGTATATTGGCCCAGGCACATCCAATCTTTGTAGTTGTAAAAAGGTCCAACATACTCCATCAATTATGTACATCTGTTGCAACCGACCTTTATGCCATCCATGCAAAACAACCCCAACCCATGTAATGACGACGGTGCAATTCGATACATCCTCTCATTCACACAAAAATATGTTTTTAGTTGAGTAAGATCCTTGGTTGCCCATTGTTTCACTATATGTTTGTACCTCAAGGGAATCTCGATGTCACCTATTGTCTCATCATCATAGGAGCATGACCCCCCTTCAGCGAGAAAAAATTCCATTCTTTTATGGAATTTTCTTCTGATATTTTGACATCTAGTTGATATAACTCTTGTATACCTACTGGATGTCTCACTTTCCTCTAGCCTTCCTAAACTTCCCTCGCTCAAGGAAGACAGATCTGACAAATACCTGTTTGGTTCTACTTGCACCATGGGAAAAAAGTTCAAATAGGACCTTGTTGGGTATGCATAATTCATATTAGAAAATCACAAGGCATTAAGGCATGCATTTTCCAGTATCATCATACATAGTTAGCATGCCTCCCAAAATCTTGAAAATGCATTTGTTTATTAGTAAGGCATTTTCCTTTACTTGTCATGCATGTTCAAAATTGGAAAAAATGGCCAAAATTAAGTTTTGAATGCCTCAAGTTTGTATAACAAGGAATCCAAAATGACTCAAGAAACAATGGATGTCAAACCTTGGGTTTGAATCGAGAGTAATTGGCTATAAGGTGTCTTGACCTTAGTATACTTAGTGTTTTGGCACAAATTATTGTTGCTATTCATTTTGGATGTGATCGTTTCAACTTGCCCAAACCCATGAGGCTTGATCTTTGACACCACTAGCCTAGTTATATTATGGTTTCAAAATGTAATGTATGAACAAATGCATGAAACAAAAACATTATGGTCTTACCTTCAGATTCCTTCCAAGTCCATAGAAAACAACTACCTATGTTAAATTAAGTTTTCTAGTGATGCACCTAAATAATATAACGTATGTGTGTCACTCTACAAGTCTCAATACCTAGAGTATATATTACCCATAATCATCACAATCATGTCATGCACTAGAGTGTATATTGACCTAGAGTGTATATTATCCGATTGAAACAATAATGGATGAGGAAGAAACTACTAGATAAACTAAGTTAACCATGGAGGATTCACACCACTTCCTCCCAATATAACACATGTCGGTTCTCCTAGCCAAAATTTTTATACAAATTGACCCTATTCACATCACATATGGGATGGAAACTACATGAACAAATTTCCTCTTATTGTAAGGAAACATTTGTGCAAATCTTCTAGTATTCCTAAACTTAGTGGTAGGGAATAACTCTAGTTTTCCCAACCTCAAATCAACCCTGTAGATGTTGACGTTAATAGCTTTTTTTTGGTTGAGTTTTGGTGCTTATATTCACATGTGAGTACACACCTTTATATGTTGTTTGGTGATGCAAGGTTTGAGATTTAAAGGTAATGATGAGATATGATTGTTGTATGTTTAATGATGCCACAAAAATCTAAATTTGTATGTATGAAATGAGCTATGGATGCAATCTCTAGTCCACCCTTGGATGTTGGTGATAATGTTGTTTTCTAGGGAAATAAAATTAGACCTCTAATGTTCTCACCTACCAATACAATATGCCTCTATTATCCTGCAATTTCGGTATTAGAAAACCTCAACATCATGGCTCTATTGACGCAATTTTATTGTTAATGGTTACATCATTTAGAACTGCCCTCAACAATTTTGCAATATGCAAAAAATATGATAAGATGGACCCAACTCCTACTACAAGTCAGTATCATACTTCTGCACTCATGTGAGTAGTCCCCAAGAAGTTCTTCATCTCCACATCATGAAAAGTAAAACATGAAATAGGGTCTAAACACCCTAAACCCTTTAAAATTCGTTATTTTATCTTCTCAAGAATGCATCCTGAGGTTTCCCTTTAAACCAGTCATATTTACACATGATATTGCTACTACAACTACTCCTAAAGTTAGGGTGTCAATTTTATTATAGTTTATCTAGTCTCCACTTTCAATGTCAAAGTTACCACAAAGGTTGCAATTGGAAAGGATTGTCTTGAATTATACCAGCAGAAGAGATGTCCCCGAAATATGGTATTGATGTCACCCTCATGGACCTTTCCGTCCCTTAGTTTCTCAATCACCATTGGTTCTACTAAAGAGGCGGCATGTTTTGTTGGCCAAGGAAATCTGAAATACTACTCTTATCAAAGATTATATTGGCATTTCAATGATAAATGTCATGGCTTGTAGGACAAAATACAAAGGTTCCTTATTGAACTGTAACAAGAAATCCAAGAACCTACCTTTGGGAGCAACAACAAAAACCTGAATTCAACAATATAGGCATAAATCATATATGTTTAGTATTTATTGATAGCTTTCTGCTAGGTGTATGTGTTGATGTATATGTAACTTCGGAATGTATTTCATATATGTATGTTGTATGTACTCCTATAAAGATGGTATTATTTCTCTATACGGAAGTGTCAGCATTTATATTGTAAATGTCATAACTTATACTTGATGGGTTATTAGACCACCTTGTTGGGGTTGGCCCTATATAAGTCATGTGGGTCAAAGAGTTATTAGACCACCCTATTGGGGATCGGACATGTGGGTCGAAGGGTTATTAGACCACCCTATTGGGGGTCGGCCCAGTCAGCATTATGTTATGTGGTTAAGTTCGAGCCTACATGATTTATGTAAAAGGCAAGTCAAGTCAAGTATAAATAGAGTGCAGGAGGCACTCTATTTACTCACTCACTTCTCACTCATGCACTCAAGGAGGAGTGGCGCACTTATGGAGGAGGAGGATCTGCTGCTAGGATATGTCTATCTCTTATGTTGGGTTGTATCATTGCTCTATCTATCTCTGAGGAAGTTATTGGGGTTTTTCACCTTTATGGTTTTCCCCAAGTAAATCTTTGTGTCTCTTGTGTGCTTGCATTATTGTCTCCATGATTGATATGCTGTAGATATGTTGTACATGTTGTTCTCTCAGCTAATATCCTAGATCAGATTGAAGTAAATTCTGAAAATTTAACATGGTATCAGAGCTAGCCTGAAAGAAGGCATGATATGGCATGTATGACACTTGTTGCACTTACGATGCTAGGGCTTGATATAGCAAAAACCAGTCATCGTAGCACTTTCTCTATAAATCCGTTTTGGCGAATTTTTTGGATATGAAATCTATATAGGTAGAATATTAAATCCCCATGTACCTTGTGTCCAAAGGACAACCTCTAATTCGTTCTACTTTGTGATTTATGACCTGTACAATATAGGGTTTCTGCCTCTTCCAGATCTGAGTCAAAATCAGGTGACCTTGGGAAAAAGGTCATAACTTGGGATAGGAAGATCCAAATGAAATTTTGTAAAAAGTGACAGGTAGTGCATAGACTGTACAATCTCAGGAAAATTTTTTAGAGGCCGAAGTTGAACCAGTGACACATGGCACGCCGTACAAGTTCACTCTCTTTTATTATCCCATAAACAGGTCACGTTGCGACACTTGGCATAACTCTCTCTTAGAGAGTCCAATTGAGGTCAGACCTATCAGGATGGAAATATAACAGATCGAGCTATCTCAAGAAAAAATTTCAGAGGTCGAAGTTCAAAAAGTGACATGTGGCACGCTGTACAAGTTCGCTCTCATGTATTATCCCAAAACAGGTCACGTTGCGACACTTGGCATAACTCTCTCTCAGAGAATCCAATTGAGGTCAGACCTGTCAGGATGGAAAGATAACAGGTCAGGCTATCTTAGGAAACTTTTTCAGACAGTATGGATCAAAAAGTTCAGAGTTACACCAGAAACAATTAGGTACATATTTCTATCAAAACAGAATTATTTTTTAGTACCTTCATTCATGGCTTCCGGAATTTAGGGCTTCGGAGAAAGTTGGAATTTCTGTAATCAGAGACCACGGCTGGATGATACTCATCAAAATAGAAATTTAGAGACCAAGATCAGAATTTTTGGCTGGGTAGAAGGCCGAGCTTGATCAGACCCTAGTTCGGGACTTTGATCAGAAAAGTGGAAAATTAGGGCTTCTGTAAAAATGGAAATTTTTGAAATCTGTGACCACGGCTGGAAGCTCCTCAGAAAAATAGAAGCTTAGAGCTTTGGATCAAACCTTTTGATTGGGAAGAAGAGTGGGATTCATCAAACCCCAGTTCAAGGTCACGTCCAGTGAATCCGGAAGTTTCAAAGGAAAAATTGAGTGAAACTTTGCAGTTCTCAAATTTGGAATATACCAGCTTGATCAGCTCATCAAGGCGCATATTTCTATCCTTTCCGAAATTTGAAATTCAAAGTTTGAATTTTTGGGGTTTCTCTGACAAACCCATATCCAGCTCCAGGTCCAGTTCTTGCAAATCAAGTGGATTGGGTTAATCCTAGAAGAAGATGGATTGGTCACCTGCATAAGTGAAGAAGTTCCTGTTTCAGAGGGAGATGAGGCTAAGGCCTTACATAAGAATATTACAAGCGATCTCGACAGGTATGACTCATCGAGGTATGTTTCGATATTTGTTCATGAATAAGTTTATGGTATGTTTGTCTTCATGTTATTACGGTTAGTACAATCTTGATTTTAGATTTGTCGTATCACCTTAACAAAATTATGAATGCATGATAGAAGATATTCATTGGTTAGGGTGTTGACACTTATGATTGTACTAATGCATTATGGTGTTGTATGAGGTTTATGTTGTTTGCTAACACGAAAGGTACACCAAGAAAGTCAAATCATTTTCTACTTCAAGAACATATGCTCATGGTGACGTGAAGACAAAGATTTATCCATTGTCATGGATCACATAAAAGATCTACTTTCGAGGTATGTATAACTTGGTTCTACAATGGTTAACTTATGAGACATGCAGGTTACTAGCACAAGTCACTGAAGAGAATCATAAGACATTATGCGGGTATATTAGACATAACTAGCTAGCATGCTAATCCAGGTATGTTTTTCCTATATCAAGCTAGAATCCTACCTTGTGTTAGGATCTTATACTATTGTGTTGTTGATAATGATTATTCATGAAGTCATAGGTTTGAATAATCATGGTGGTATGCATATTATGTTTCGTACCATAATTGATGATATGACTAACCAGAAGAATCATGAAGATATAGTTTTGAATAATCACGGGTTTTATGCATATTATATCTCTTCTCTTGATTGATGATTTAACTAACCAGAAGAGTCCTATGATTAAATAAGAATATGTATGAATAAAAGAAGACTTCCTTGAAACCTTGAATACTAATGTTTATTATCTGTGTCTAAATTGATCCTGACTATACATGCTTGAGATTATTGTGTCTTGATAATATTAAGATTATACTAATGAATTATGTATGAGACCTAGAGGATAACACAATGATGATACTAACAAGCATGCATAGGGATCGAGAATGTATATAAGTTCAAGGATAGGTAATCCAGGAAGCAAAGATCAAGAGGGAGCACACTGCAGTAGTTTCTACATGGATGCAGATATTCAGAGGGAGTTGACCACTTCTCACAATCCACATCAGAATGGAGTTGCAAAGATTCAGAGGGAGTCCACCCAACAAACAAACAAAGATAAGTATTTGAATTGTCATTACTTGCATATTTTGTTTATTTAAATAATAATGTTCCTAGACTTAGGAGATGTATTGTGCATATTAGAATGATTGCATTAATAAATAGTATACTACTAATATGCATGTGATGGGTAAGTGGCCTATGGCACTATACAACATTCCAGTGCTACTTATCTAGAATGAAACCTCTTTGAAGACATGTTGGGAGTAGTGCAAACTCTTAACAATGTTATGGTAGAGACTGGAAGGCATCTAGAAAGTTGTGGAACATGGATAAATGTTGTATTGAAGCATCGGCTAAGATAACTGCATGACTGCATGACATATTTCCTTATGTGTAAAGAATTTGTTCTGAAAATTATGAGATGTTTCTAATCATGCAATTTAACTTGTTTTGTAGGAAAGACCGTATATCTTCACCTACAAAAGGACTACAACATTTGTTCCAGCAACAAAGATATCTATTGAAGATATTGAAGTTCCCAGGATCTAGGATGAAGAAATGGAATGCCATGATCCGTCAAACATGAAGAAGATGTTTGGGATGCAGTCCCAAGACCTGACAGGGAGTCACATGTGTGCAGATTGAAGAAAGCCTTGTATGGCTTGTAGAAAGCTCCCAGAACCTGGTATGGTAGGATGGACAGTTTCCTATCTAGTTTGGGATTTACCAAGAGTAAAGCAGATTCCAAACTTTACTACAAGGTTGAAGAAGGGAATTCTGTGGTTCTACTACTGTATGTGGATGACTTATTTGTAACAGGAGATGACAGATTGATTGCAGATACTAAGAGGAAGCTTGCTGTTGAGTTCCATATGAAAGGTTTGGGAATGATGCATTATTTCCTAGGTATGGAGGTGTGGCAGAGTGCAGGTGGGATCTTCCTTGGACAAGGGAAGTATGTAGTAGAGATCCTGAAGAGGTTTAGGATGATGGATTGCAAGGCCATGGCCACACCTATGGAATCGAATGTGAAGCTTCTATGTGATGCTTCATCTGAGCCGGTTGATGTCTCTATGTATCGTCAGATGATTGGGTCCTTGATGTACCTGACGAACACGAGACCAGACATTTGCTTTGCTGTGAACACATTGAGTCAGTTCCTGATAGATCCGAGGAGTGTTCACCTGGTTGCTGTAAAGCATGTTCTGAGGTACCTGAAGGGTACAGTGGATTATGGGCTCAAGTATGAAGTGAATCAAAATTTTAACCTCCAGGGTTATGTTGATTCAGATTGGGCTGGCAGTGCTGCAGATAGGAAGAGCACATCTGGGTACTGCTTCAGTATGGGATCAGGTGTGATCTCTTGGTTTAGCAGGAAGCAGTCCTGCGTAGCACTAAGTACAGCTGAGGCAGAGTATGTTGCAGCTAGTCGTGAGGCAGTATGGCTACGGAAGCTACTGTCTAAGTTATTTGATCTCCCATTGGATGCTACTGGTATCTTCTGTAATAACCAGAGTTGTGTGAAGCTATCTGAGAATCCTGTGTTTCATGACAGGTCGAAACACATAGAGATCAAATATCACTATATCAGGGATATGGTGTAGAGAGGAGCTGTGAAGCTCCTGTATGTTGCGACAGACGAGCAGATTGCAGATGTGCTGACGAAGCCACTAGCCAGGGTGAAGTTCGAGTACTTCAGAGAGAGGCTTGGTGCACTTCAGATCGAGGTTCCTTCCAAAGGGAAGTGATGAGTCCGGAAGATGCAGGTGCACATGAGCTTTTCTGACATGGTTGATGTGTTATCCCTTGGTCGTGATGTAATTGCTGAGCCATTTTTCACATGGTGGTAGATGTGTTCTCCCATGGTTAGAAAGTAAGGGCTGGAGCCTTCCCCGAATGGTGGTAGATGTGTTCTCCCATGTCGGTGGTGTAAGTGCTAGATGATGTGCATCTGGGTTGTGCTTCGTGGACGATGAGATGATCTAAAGAGGACGATGCTATGATGATCAGGAGGATCATGGATGATGAGCATCAGGATGATGTTCTAGTTTCTGCTCTATATGATCCATTGGATCATTTATGTATGTATGCATCATGTTGGATGTTGGATATGATCAGTTGGATCATTTATGTATGTACACATCATGTTGGATGCTGATGGATACATTGTGTGGATCATGTATCTTTGTATGATCAGGTAGATCATGTATGTTGATGGATACATTGTGTGGATCATGTATCTTTGTATGATCAAGTAGATCATGTATGCTGATGGATACATTGTGTGGATCATGTATCTATGTATGTATCAGGTAGATACATTGTATATGTTGATATGTATCAGGTAGATACTTGGTATGCATCAGGTGGATGCATTGTATGATCAGGATGATCGTGGATGACGAGCTTCTCTAGATGACATGCATCAGGACGATGCAGTGATGATGATCAGGATGATGTATGGTGAGTATCAGGATGATACTCTGTGGCCGTGGAACAGGTTATGCAGATGAGCATATAATTCGTTTCCCTGGGAGATTTGCAGATAGTCTTTTGAGGTTTTTCCTATGGCATGTAATTCGGTGCCCTGGGATATCTGGAAAATGCTCTTTCGAGGTTTTGCTCTGGGAGGACATATAATTTGGCCCTGGGAGATCTGCAGATAGTCTTTCGAGGTTTTGCCTATGGCATGTAATTCGTTGCCCCGGGATATTTGGCAGATGCTCTTTCGAGGTTTTGTCCTATGGCATGTAATTTGCTCCTGGGAGATCTGGACAGGATGAAAAAGGCCTCAAATGCTTCAACCAGGTTTTCCATGACCACATGTAATTTGCTCCTGGGAGATCTGGACAGGATGAAAAAGGCCTCAGATGCTTCAGCCAGGTTTTGTGGTGGACCACATGTAATGTGCTCCTGGGAGATCTGACAGGTAGAGCCGTGTGCTCGTAACGACCTGGGATGCTTCAGCCAGGTTTTGTGGTGAGATCACATGTAATGTGCTCCTGGGAGATCCGATAGGTAGAGCCGTGTGCTCGTAACAGCCTGGGATGCTTCAGCCAGGTTTTGTGATGGGTCACATGTAATGTGCTCCTGGGAGATCCTACAGGTAGAGCTGTGTGCTCGTAATAGCCTGGGATGCTGTAGCCAGGTTTTGTGATGCATGTAATAAGTTCTGAGGATTCCACAGTATGGCCCGTGATGATGAAGACCTGCAGGTGGTGGGCCTACATCCAGTATGAAAAAGGACTAGCTCTGTAGAACTTCCTATGACGAGTAGATTCAGAGATTGATTGAGATAGCAGCAGCAGTGACGATGATGATGACTCGATGACGATTATCCAGTGACAATGATCCAGAGAAGATGACTTGTGCTAGAAGACCTGTGCTAAGAAATACCTTCCTAGTTAAGAGGGAGTGTTGATGTATATGTAACTTCGGAATGTATTTCATATATGTATGTTGTATGTACTCCTATAAAGATGGTATTATTCCTCTATACGGAAGTGTCGTCATTTATATTGTAAATGTCATAAGTTATACTTGATGGGTTATTAGACCACCTTGTTGGGGTCGGCCCTGTATAAGTCATGTGGGTCAAAGGGTTATTAGACCACCCTATTGGGGATTGGCCATGTGGGTCGAAGGGTTATTAGACCACCCTATTGGGGGTCGGCCCAGTCAGAATTATGTTTTGTGGTTAAGTTCGAGCCTACATGATTTATGTAAAAGGCAAGTCAAGTCAAGTATAAATAGAGTGCGGGAGGCACTCTATTTACTCACTCACTTCTCACTCATGCACTCAAGGAGGAGTGGCGCACTTATGGAGGAGGAGGATCTGCTTCTAGGATATGTCTATCTCTTATGTTGGGTTGTATCATTGCTCTATCTATCTCTGAGGAAGTTATTGGGGTTTTTCACCTTTATGGTTTTCCCCAAGTAAATCTTTGTGTCTCTTGTGTGCTTGCATTATTGTCTCCATGATTGATATGCTGTAGATATGTTGTACATGTTGTTCTCTCAGTTAAGATCCTAGATCAGATTGAAGTAAATTCTGAAAATTTAACAGTATGCTATAGGTAAGTGCATATAATGAATCGTTTATTACCATGTCAGTGAATATTGTGAGGTTCATACCATAAATTATTCCAAACCCATTTTTCTTCATTTAACACAATAGGAATAAAGTTTGGGATATGCCCACAAGGGGCTTGAAATATGCCCGCAAGGGGCTTGGGATATGCCCGCAAGAGGCTTGGTTATGCCCGCACAAGGGTTTAAATATGCTCGCACAAGGAATATATTAATATATGCCTGCACAAGGCATTAATATATGCCAGCAAGTGGCTTGAAATATGCCTGCAAGGGACTTGGGATATGCTTGAAAGGGGCTTGGGATATGCCTGGAAGGGACTTGAAATATGGCCACACAAGGGGCTATGAAATATGCTCGCAAGGGGCTATGAAATATGCTCACAAGGGGCTATGAAATATGCTCGCAAGGGGCTTGGGTATGCCCACACAAAAGTTTAAATATGCCTGCCCAAGGCATATATTAATATATTCCCGCACAAGGCATTAATATATGCCCGCATAGGGTTTTAAATATGCCCGCAAAGGCATTAATATATTCCTGCGTTATCTCCTTGTAACTACCTCTTATTTGACATTGACAACCCCAAATTGACACAATGTAATAGGAGATGCATTGAAAATGCCCGCATTTTTCCACAAATGATGAAGAACTACCTACACGATGCTCTCAATATGAGAAAATGTCCAAGGCTAGTTTTTAAAAGGTCTCTAAATGCTTGCATAAATGAATAAAAGGTTCTAAAAATGTCCATCAAAATAATCACATGTGAGATTAAAATGACCGAAGGCATAATGTAATGTTTGTTGCTCAGTCAAAATTTCCAAAGAAGTGCACGCAACACATAGTAACTATGCCCGCAAGAGATAACTGGAGTGTGCAAGGTGCCCACACTTGGAGAAAAACAAAATGTACGTAGCATTGAAAATATGCTCAGTTGATAAGTATGGACAACACATAGAAAATTCCCGCATGAGACTAAAAGATGCTCGAAATAGCTTGAAAATGCCTGCATCTTCCTTGGAAATTCATGCATACTCACTAAAATTCCCGCAATGATATGTTAAGTGCCCGTAGGAATGAAGAGAAATGCACAAGAATGCCCGTAGACATAGGAGATATGCACACAAATGTCCAAAAGTTCCCGTAGGCATCAAGTGAAATTCACGAGAATGCCCGCAAAGGAATTAATATATTCTTGCAATAACTCCTTGTAACTACCTCTTATTTGACATTGCCAACCCCGAATTGACACAGTGTAATAGCTCCTTGTAACTACCTCGTTTTTGGGCTGGTTTCTCCACGGTACCATTCCGAGTGATAATAGGAGGAATGGAAAGACATAGCATTACCTGTAAAGATTATTCTCCAAAGTAATGCTATTGCAGAAAAAACATAAGGTTCACATAATGAGAAGGATAACAATGGAGTGAAAATGTTCATACAGAATAAGCCTGATAAGTGCCCACAGGAGTGAATAAAAATTCCTGCATGCTAAAGTTAAATGCTCGCCAATTTTAGGAGATGCATTGAAAATTCCCACATCTGTCCACAAATGATGAAGAACTACCCACAAGATGTTCTCAATATGAGAAAATTTCCGCAACTAGTTTTTAAAAGGTCTCTAAATGCACGCATAAATGAATAAAAGGTTAATCCCGAATATGGGATTGTTTGGAACTTTCAACTGCAAAGAGAAGAGCGCTTTGCAGGCAATTAGGGTTTAGGGTTTGCTGCAAGTGTTCTTAGTTCGTGCCCATGGATCCTCCTCCGGATCCCAGCTGTGATGGCTCGGTGGGGGTTCGGCCTCCCATCTCTGACCTCTTTCGCAACTTGGTTTCCTCTCAACCAGTTCCTTTGAATGTCTCAGTCCCCTGTGATTCCAAATTCGTCAAGAAAACAACGGTGCCAGAAGTCAAGCTTTCATCAACAGCCTCAAAGTGTAAAGCAGTTTCTCTTTCAAAAAAGGGCTTGGTCGGTCATTTCACCGACTTGTGGCCTTCACCGCGATCCATAGAAACTTGGCTTACCAAAAACTGGCGACCACTTATTCAGGGAGAAGTGCAGCAAATATTTTGCGGCAAGGGTTTCTTTGTTTTTTACTTTGAAAAAAAGGAGGATCGAGATCTGATCTTTAGAAATGGTCCCTATTTCATGGGTCCAAGAGGGATGTATATCAACAAGTGGGATCTTTCCTTCAATCCAAAAAGGATTTACCCTCGGCGGTTCCTGTTTGGGTTAAACTGCCGCATCTTCCACTACACTGCTGGAATGATGAAGATCTAAGAGCCATTGGTAACTCTCTGGGTAATTACATTGACAAATCAGATCCAAAACCCCCTATGTTCTCTTGTGCAAGAATTTGTGTCGAGGTAGATCTTGAAAAAGGTCTTCCAGAAGCTATAAATTTGTCAATGGATGGATGGAATCATATGCAAACTATGGATTACGAGCAGATACCCTTTAAATGCAAGTTATACCATGAATACGGGCATTTCGCAAAGTTATGCCCCAAAAGGAAAACCCCAGAAGTCGAGGAAGTCCAAGGTGGGGAATGGAATGAGGTCACAAAAAAAAGGTGGCAAGCCCAACATGAATAACCCTCCTAAATCTCCATCTAAAAGCAAAGAAAATGCCAACAAGTTCCAGGCTTTGTCCAATGAGGAAGTTGAAGAGGAGCAGGGGAAAAACAATAATACAGAGGAGCAACAGGAGGATACCAACCAGCAAAATGCAGGGGATGAGGACCATAATATCCCCACCCACTAGCATGAAGTCGTGGGAATCAAATCATCCCTAAACTTAGGAGGATCAATAACGCGCATGCAAAAGCAAGACTTTCCCAAGAAGAAACATCAGAAAGCAAAGAAGAAGAGCAGGAACCTTTAGCCAAAAGAAGTAGAAGACTCAACAAGACAATAAGGGAGCAGGAAGAAGCCAGAGAAAAGGTGGCGGGTAAGAAAACCAGTTTGGACCAACATGTAAGAATATTATCGAGAAAAAAGCAGATTCAAGGAGTACCAGAGGAAAAGAAGGACAAAGCAAGTCCTCAATCCAATAAAAAATAATGAAGATAGTCTCCTGGAACTGTAGAGGATCAGGCGGAAAGTAAAAAGCAGAATCCATTAAAAGAATTAAAAAAGTGGAAAATTCAACAATCCTCATGATCCAGGAGACTAAAATGCAAGAGGAGGATAGCATCATCAGTATGAAACATGTCTGGCCCAATGGGGAGGGGAAATCTGTTAGTGCTACAAGAGCCTCCGGAGGACTCGTCACCTAGTGGGACAAAGGTATGTATAAATGTCATTCCTTCACATCCAATCAACATTGGATTTTTGTCGAACTTGAAGAACTCTCAAAGAATGAAATATTTTGGGTCGGAAATGTTTATGGACCTACCATCTATGGACAAAAAGAACACTTCTGGAACCAATTGAAAGATCAACGACAAAACAGGGAAGCTCTCCCTTGCATCCTGGCAGGGAACTTTAATGTTACTATTTTTGCCAACAAGAGAAGGAGGGGGTCTAAAGTCAGAGACCCATTTGGAGAAAGATTGGAAGATCTGATGTCCCTCTGGAATCTTATTGACACTAAGCCAAAACAAGGCAACTATACTTTGAATAACAAAAGAATCGGTCCAACTACCTCTTCTTTGACATTGCCAACCCCGAATTGACACAATGTAATAGGAGATGCATTGAAAATGCCCACATTTTTTCACAAATGATGAAGAACTACCCGCAAGATGCTCTCAATATGAGAAAATGTCCGCAGCTAGTTTTTAAAAGGTCTTTAAATGTCTACATAAATGAATAAAAGGTTCTGAAAATGTTCATCAAAATGATTGCATGTGAGATTAAAATGCCCGAAGGCATAATGTAATGTTCATTGCTCAGTCAAAATTGCCAAAGAAGTGCACGCAACACATAGTAACTATGCCAGCAAGAGATAACTGGTTTGTGCAAGGTGCCCGCACTTGGAGGAAAACAAAATGTACGCAACATTGAAGATATGCTCACCTGATAAGTATGCACAACACATAGAAAATTCCTGCATGGGAGTAAAAGATGCCCAGAATAGCTTGAAAATGCCCGCATCTTCCTTGGAAATGCATGCATACTCACTAAAATGCCCGCACTGATATGTTAAGTACCCGTAGGCATGAAGAGAAATGCACAAGAATGCCTGCAGATATAGGAGATATGCACGCAAATGTCCAAAAGTTCGCGCAGGAATGAAGTGAAATTCACAAGAATGCCCGCAAAGGAATTAATATATTCCTGCAATAACTCCTTGCAACTACCTCTTATTTGACATTCCCAACCCCGAATTGACACAATGTAATAGCTCCTTGTAACTACCTCGTTTTTGGGCTGGTTTCTCCAAGGTACCATTCTGAGTGATAACAAGAGGAATGGAAAGTCATAGCATTACCTATAAAGATTATTCTCCAGGGTAATGCTACTGCAAAAAAAACATAAGGTTCACATAATGAGCAGGATAACAATGGAGTGAAAATGTTCATGCAGAATAAGCCTGATAAGTGCCTACAGGAGTGAATAAAAATGCCTGCATGCTAAAGTTAAATGCCCGCCAATTTTAGGAGATGCATTGAAAATGCCCACATCTATCCACAAATGATGAAGAACTACCCGCAAGATGTTCTCAATATGAGAAAATTTCCGCAACTCATTTTTAAAAGGTCTCTAAATGCACACATAAATGAATAAAAGGTTGTGAAAATGTTCATCAATGATCCACTAAGTAGTTGGCATTGCTTTCGGATCCTAACATCGACTGCGACAACTTATCGAATTCGACACAACTTCGACAAGTTTCGAATTCGACATGACTTCAACAAGTTCGGCAACCTCAACGCTTCTGCGACATCGACATGTAGCGTCAACTTGCGACTTGCGACTATCACATTACGAAAGACTTTCTCTCTGTATTCCAGTCGACTCTAACGGTTGAACTTCGAAATCGTTCTAACTTCTTTTGTAACCGAACGTAATGGGAAGGCACCCAAGTGTCTCATCACTCTATATAAGCATGTATAATATTGTAATATACAGGTCATGATCTTATATCCAGTAATAGATAAATCAGTTCTCATTTCTGCATATTGTCTGTGTGTATTTTTGTTTATATGTGTACTGCATTCCTGCTTTGCTCATTATGTTTCTTAAGCTTCCGCCATAACATAACTGACTCATTCAGTCAAACTGTTGTCCCCCTCGTGCTTCCTGGCCACGTGCAGATCATTGGTATCAGACCAAATCAGTTTTGTTTGTGCTTAAGTTTTGCATAGACACTTCTATCGAAGTTACCTGACTTATGGATGTTCAAACACGCTCGCAATCTCAGCAATCCAAGCAGACACTACCTCCAAAGATGGCAGGAGAAACAAACGATAGACATGCAACAGACGAGACAGCACAACTTAATGAGCAAGCGCTGACTCGACAACAGATCAAAATGTTTGCCCAGTTCAATGAAATTCTCATGCAATTTGATTCGACATTCGGAGGATTTTCAACGAGAACTAACTCGGACAAAATCATCCCCTTCAAAGTGAAAATGAATTTGGACATACCGAATCTAGAAGGAAATATTGACGCAGAATTCATCGACAATTGGGTACAACAATTGGAATCCTATTATTCTGTGAATCAACTCTCAAAAGCCGAAAAGATCACCATTGCATCCTTAAAGATGTCAACATCTATGCACTATTGGTGGGAGAACCTCTCGACAAAGATGGAGAAAAGTGAAGACCACATCGACACATTGGATAAATTTGTCGAATACGTCGGAAAGGAATTTTACCCACCCAAATACCTTGAACAACAGTATAAGAAGTGGCAGCAGCTAAGGAAATGGAAATACCAATCAGTATAGAGTTACACTGACAAGTTCTATCGACTCATGGCTAGACTTGGCATCCAAGAAGAAGAGAAATTACTTGTTCTGAAGTACATCAGCGGATTGTCTAGTTACATTCAGCAGGAGATGCAATTTATGACTGTCAATATGCTCGCAGATGCATTCCACTATGCCAGCAAAATTGAAACCAAGCAGAAAGGAAAAGCACGCTTCGCGACAAAGCTAACATCAAGATGACCACCCGACAAGAAGGCACCATCCGACTTCGATAATTTGAAATATTCTCTGTCGACCCTGTCAAAGCCATATCACGGTAAGAATCCTTTTCATAAAAGGGAACGTAGCAAACAACTGCCTATCAAAAATGGTGTGATTACCACCACTCATCTTGGCATGATACATCTGAATGCAAGGCTCGGAAGACATTTTTGGAAAATGTTTTGACATACGACACGTTCAACAAGACAGTGGAAGAATCTGATCCATACGCAACGACCCTTTTGACATCAACATCGACCACTCCAGCAGCCTCGACTATTGTCGACAAGGAGGAATGAGAGTGCCTGTTCCATACACAAATATGGGTTCAATACAATCCATTACATCTGATTGTGGATAATGGTATCCAGAAGAACTTAATTTCTGAAGATCTCGTGAAGAAACTAGGTCATGTCACCACTCTGCATCCTCAGCCTTACAACATCGGTTGGATGAAGGATGGAAAAGAAATACAGATCACCCGACAATTGCTAACACCCAAAAAGTGCTCACTACCTCATCTACCCCATTACATGACTCATTTGTCCATATTTCCTACCATAAAAGCCTCCAACACCTTAAAATCCCACCAAAAAAGCCTCCAAAAACCATTAAAAAAGCCTCCAAAAGGCCAAAGAACCCCTTTTTTCCCCCAAAATAATCCAAAATTCCTCCAAAATAGCAAAAACCCTCTAAAAAGGGAATAAAAAATATAAAAAAGAGGGAAAAAGGAAGGAAAAAACCCTATACAGCTGACCTAAACCATATGGTTCCCAAAACCATGGGCCAGCACTCCACTACTAAAAACATATAAATAGGTGATGGAGGCCCCTCATTTCATATCCACAGTCAAATACACCCTTACTCTGCCAAAATCACTCTTGAAACCCTATCTCACCCTTGAGTGTCCCTTTGGCCCATTTCCACCCTTTGGAGAAAGAGAAAGGAGCAAAGCTGGAAGCTTGGAAGCAACCCTCCTGGACTGCTGCAAGAACTCCACCAACCTCTACACTTGAGGTAATTTTTAATATAAAAAAGAGAGATCTTCACCATATTTTCATGTTTTGTTATTTTTTGTTAATGCTCATGCTAGATTAAATGTTATGTTGTTTTAGTACTTTAATTTACTGTTTATTGAACTGCTACTAAGGAGTCCCTTCTCCTTAGTAGGTGCTCATTTGCACAAGCTGGGGTGAAAACCCTAGCTACAGTTTTGGCGACTCCCCTTCTGTTCCTTTCAATTTCTGGTTATAGTTTTAAAGTTTCAAACGTTTTCAATTTTCTGCAATATTTTACTTTTTTTCCCTTCAGCTGTCCCTTCCAGCTGCAGTAAACCGCGTCTTTTACCGTCCCCAGTTGCATTCCGACCGCTTCTTTCAGGCATTTACTGTGATCCAACCGCGGATCTTAGACTGTTTCCGGTGACCTACCGACGGTTTCCAGTCTGTTACCTGCGATCTGACTGCGGCTATCAGCTTGTTTGCTGCGATCCGACAGCGGCTGTTAACCCATTTTTTCGCGGCCCGCTTGCGGCTTTCAACCATTTTTCTGCAACCCGCTTGCGTCTTTCGGCCTTTTTCCCGCGTCCCACTTGCGGCTTTCAGCCATTTTCCTGCAACCCGCCTGCATCTTTCGACATTTTTCCCACGTCCCGCCTGCAGCTTTCAACCATTTTCCTGCAACCCACCCGCGGCTTTCAACCATTTTCCTGCAACCCGCCTGCATCTTTCGGCCTTTTTCCCGCATCCTTCCTGTGGCTTTCAACCATTTTCCTGCAGCCCGCCTGCGTCTTTCAACTTTTTTCCCGCGGTCCGACTACATCTTTCGGCTAAAATCCTGCAACCTGTCCGCGACTGTTGAGCTGTTTCTCGCGGTCCGACAACCCAGATTTGCCACAGACCCACGGTCTGTTTTCTGCACTTTTTTCACTGTTTTGAACCCAACACTTTGCTGCAATATTTTCTGCACTTGCACAGCCATCTGTCCTACCTGCAGTCATCCTTTCCTACAGCCTTTTCTGTAGTATTATTTCTATTCCATTTACAGAATATTTTTAAATTTCAGCATTTTAATTAAAAAAGAGAAAATTTTGTATTTCAAAGTTTAAATTCTATTTTGTTATTTTTAGTTAGCAATTTGCCCACCCCGTGGCACTTTTACTTGGGTTCATCATCTCACATGCACACACTCTGTCACCTAATTCAAGTGAGCCCTAAAATACTACCTAACACAACCAACATTCTAACCCCACTTGGGGAACACATAAGAATTTTTGTAGTTAGGTAGGATCAGGGGGATAGGCATCCAAATAACACCCCTCAGTTGCTTACAATTGAGACATAGCTGTTGTCCATTGGGGAACCAAAATCCCCTAGTATTTTTTGGCATGGTCACAACCAGTTTATCAGAGGGCCTCTCCCCTAGGAGGGTTGAAGTCACCAGACTGGTTCCGGAGGCCTGAGTGGAATACTGCAATTCTGAGTGGTTCAGTAACCGAAGGCTACCTTTCACAATTCTCGGGGTATCACCCGTATGGGGATACCGCGGCGATAGAACCAAACGGCAGATTCACCTTTTCTGGACATCTCATGAATGGAGTATCTTAGTTTCCTTTCTTCTAGGATTGACTACCCGGTGTCCCTCCCGGTAGGGGGATATCTTTAGCCACCTGGCTCTACTATACATATTGTCTGACTTCGATTTCATCACCTTGCAGAGGATATGTCTAGTTGAGTCAGAATACTATTTAGCTAGGTGTTTGCATTCTACCTTACCTCCTTTTGGTCTAGCGAGTCCACTATTTTTATTTTCTAGGAAACTTGCTGCTTGTTGGTATTCTGACCATTTCTGTTGATACTCCACTTATTGTAGCACAGCTGTTACAATAAGTGTTTTAAGTTGGTTGTTGGCCTGAGTGCCATATTTTTTGAGATCTCCTTCTGCACACTCGGTTGCATTAGGGTTTTTGAGTTGTTTTTCACTCAAACACAACCCCCAGATATTTGACACCATCTGTCACCATTGAGTCCTCGAGACATTCTCAGCGCCTCCGGGGAGAGCCCCCACAGCACGGTTCACTTGACACCACCCATCATAGACATCGATCTTCATCACTTGATACCACTCATCATAGATCTCGAGCCTTGTCACTTGACTCCACTCGTCAATGGCATAGAACTCCATCACTCGAGCTAGATGCCCCTTATTTTACCTCTGATTCTGAGGCAGAGTTCGAGAACCCCATTTACATTGCACCAACCAGCCCCATGGTTGGCATGACTTCCACCCCTTTCTTTGTAGGGACCATTGGTGGAGCATCCACCACCACACCAGCTACCACACCTGCTTTGGGTATGCCCTCGATGGGGCCCACATCTACCATTCCGATCACTGCACCCATTCCAGTAGTTGGCATACCTATCGCCACTCCATCAGTGACTCACACTACCCTTGGCGGTGCAGGACCGTCCCATACCACTTTCGTCTCTCCACTTGGGGGAAACATCCCGAACCCAGCCACTCCACTTGGGGGCATTGGCCCCAACATGGTCACACCCACTAGTATGTCACATCCTTCTACTAGTTTTCCATTCATGGCTAGCCTCAACCTTCCTGACCTAGCTAGACTGACTAACGATCCCATCATACACGACCCTGCATGGCCTCACATGCCTACCAAGCTCCCCTCTGACATCCCTAAGTTTGAGGGCAAGGCAGGTGAGGACCCCCAGAACCATATTATGTCCTTCCATCTATGGTGTTCCTCCAACTCCATAGTGGATGACTCTATCAGCCTCTGTCTGTTACAGCGCACCCTCACTGGTTCTGCAGTTAAGTGGTACATCGAGCAGCCCCATGGGACCCATGCCACCTTTACCTCCCTTTCCTCGACTTTCCGACAATTCTTTCAGTTACATGTCTGCTATGACGCGGGAGTTAAGATCCTACTGTCTTGCAGACAGAACACGGCTACCCACATCACTAACCACATTCATGAGTGGCGTCGACGGCGCAGCCTCTATAAAATCAATTTAGACGACCATATCTTCTTAGATTGGTTTCTAAAATCCCTCCTTCCTGTCATTGCCAAGGATGTGGCATCCGAACGACCCCAGTCCGAAGAAGAGGCCATCCTCAAAGCCCAGCAATTTGACCTCATTTACGCCCAGTCAGGTTATCTATATACCATCATACCTGATTCCCCTCGCGGCGATTCCTCCCAACACGATGCACTGGGGGCATCCCATGCCGTAGACGGCATCATTGGCCGTGTTGCCTCGCATCCCCAACCCTTTTCCATAGCACGTCCTAGCCATGGTCCCGACCTTTCGCGGGCTACATCTCAATCCGGAGCAATCAATTCGTATGCTCCTATGGCACATCACCACCATTCCCACGGACCCTCATGTCCACCTCAGTGCTTTGGTCATGCGTCCCTCGCTTACGCCCCCCCGGTCGCACCTCAGCCATATTACCACCCACAGGCTGCACCAGCTCTTATGTCCTCTCAAGCCCAACCTGCTTATTACCCGCCATAGGCAGCCCTTGCGGCAAACCCACAACCCATTCCGCAAACGTATCAGCAACCCTCACAAGGTTCAGCACCTGCGCAACCTGCACCTACTTATTATCCACCGCAGCCTGCTCCCACACTTGCACAACCCCAGAACCCACCTGCTGCCCAAGGGAAAGTATACGCCCAGCAGAATCTGCAGCAGAACCAAAATAACCAACGCCAACAGGGCCAGCAAAACCGTGGCAAAGGTCGTAACCGTGGGAACAACCCCCCTCCAGACCAAGGCGGTCAACCTCCCAATCCCCCAAACAACAATAACGCGGCAACTGCCAACCAGAACCCTGATCGGCCGCCCAAGCAGGCCAAAAATCCTAATCTGCGAACAAACCATCCTTGTTCTATCTGCGGGGACTATGGCCACTATACGCATGCTTTCCCACATTTGGAGCAAGCTCGGCAACTCTGGACTGATGATGCCCATCGCCAAGGGCACGCGGCTCCTCAGGCGCCACCCAACCCCCCACAACCTCAGCATCAACCTCTGGTGCTGCAAAACCCCTTACCAACCCAAGGCGTAGTGAACACTCAACCGTTGGCTCCCCCTCAGGGCAACGTGCCACCACAACAGCATATCACTTATGCCGCTCCTAATCAACCCATGTTAGACTCAGGTACCCACCACTTGTTAATGATGTCATCCGCCGATGTCAACCTCCAAACTCGTCGGAACCAATATGGCTCCACCCCTGAAGCCTCTCCCGCTGAAAAAAACACTAACGCTTATCCCACTGATCAGATGTTACGTATACCTCCGGCTCCACTAGATGGCGCCTCCAAAGCACCTCGCTTCCCACTTCGTTGCATTAACAATAATCCCAATGCTCACGCTGCGTCAAATTACAACATTGTAGATGACTTAGCCCAATCTCCTGCAGCCATGTCTGCGTTAGAATTCTTAAAAAACTGTCCTTCACAGCGCAAGACTTTGCTCTCCACCATTGGTGCTATTGACCCAAATGATTCACGACTGATGGCCTTCGATTTGGACGAGTACGAACCACGCCTGCCTTCGACTTTAGCGTTCCAAGTTTCTGTTTCCATTCGGAATCTTGTCATCCATCGGTGCATTATCGATGAAGGTGCCTCTACATGCGTTATGTCCACATTCATTTGGCAGAAGTTGGGATCCCCTACTCTCCAACAGTCCACCACTGCGTTGCGAGCCTACGATGACCGTTCGGCTCAACCCCAAGGTCTCTTAGCTAATGTCCCCGTCCAGTTGGCTGGTAAAACCGTGCTCATTGACATAGAGGTCATCAATGCCCAACTTGATTATAACCTCTTACTTGGCCGCAGCTACATGTATGCCATGTGGGCGGTTGCCTCATCCGTTTTTCATACCATGATGTTCCCCCATGACAGACGCGTGGTCAAGGTCGACCAACTCACCTATTACGATCCAAATGCTCCCGCTGCACCCGAGAATGTTCTCCCCATGGTTGAACAACCTGTTGGTGGTGCAACTACCTCGTTTGTTTCCTCCGTGGGACCCAGAGTTTACGCAGATCCGCCGATGACCTCAACATTCCAATCCATTCCCCCCCCCATCACCTACGCCCGAAGTATCTGACCTATGTACCCTTTCCCACAATACACAAACACCCAACAATCAATTGCCCTTGTTACCCAAACCACCATTGGTACCTAGTCACATTGGTGTTACACCCATCCACACAATCCCCTTCCTATTCCCTCCCTTGAGAATAGTAAGTGCCCCGGTTATGGCTACTCTCAACCTCCCTAGGTTAACCTTAGGATTACCCGTGTGGTATATTTCGCCTCCCGTTCCCCCGCCGACACCAAATGTCATCCTACAACCAGTGCAACCCATTGCCATTACTAGTCAACCACCTCCCGGTATCACTACTCCTTCGTCATCTGCGACTCCCCCCCCTCTTATCAAGCACACTGGGGGCAGAGGCCCACAACCATACACTGCTGTCCCCTCGCCCAAAATAGTTAAACCCCCCCCCCCCCCCCCCCCCCCCGTGTTTCGTGCTCCCCCCAAATGCTCGTTGTGTGATGAGTTAGGCCATCCGACTCATCAATGTCCACAATTACCTGCATTACAGGAACACATGCAAATGCTTGACGATGACCCCAACATCCCGGTTGCGAACTCGATCCAACCCCTAAGCCTCATGATAAATCACTGCGTACCAACCACCCTTGTGCAATATGTGGTATTTACGGCCATTACTCACATCACTGTCCTGATTTCCCAGATTACCGAGCAGCTCTCTATGAGATGAATAATTTGGACCTTGAGACGGCACCCCCCACAATTGAGGAGATCCACCCCCCAGTATCACCCTCATCCGGAGAGATTAACACCATTTATATGATCTCTTCGACTACCACTCACTCGTCAACCGATTTGACAACTCAAAGTTTCTGCAATGATGAGGAGATTCTAGAGGCTCTCACTACCCCGGATTATCCCTGGGACGACATGCACCATCGTTCCTATTTCCTCCCAAAAGAATCCTCCTCTACCACAGCTACCCAATTCGCGGTTGAGTCCAAAGATTTCCTTCCCACCAAAGTCGATTGGTTTAAGGATCCTATTCCTGCTCCTGATGCCTTTGAGGAAGGTAACATGGCCAACATCTCACCCATCATCCACATAGATATCTCTGACCCACCTGGTGCTCTTGAAATCATTACCTTAGGAGCCTCCTGCAATGAGTATGAGATCAGAGAGTACAAAAAACTTTTCCAAGAGTTCCATGATGTCTTTGCCTGGTCCTATACCAAAATGACTGGTCTTGACCCCGCTATTATAGAGCACCACATTGACACCTCTGAGCTCTGGGGCATAATAGATTACCTCGACCCTGGGATAGGGGACATGATCAACCATTTTGAACCTTCCCCATCACATCTATCTCAGCACGTCATTGAACCCATTGTTCAAACCAACACATATGTGATCCACAATCACAAACCCCCTGCACATAGCATGGGGGCAGGTCATTAACCCTGCTCACTTTTTCACACTTGTGATCTCAACCATTTTTGAGGTCACATATCACTTGTATATTTTATTTGATTTGATACACCTAGTATTCTTCCCCCACGGGTCATCATTTCTCCCCACCACTGCATCCTTGGCTTGGTGGCCTCACCTTTATTTATAACCATTTTTTAACCTAGTTATTTTCTTTGACCATTCCGGAGTCCTTATGACCTCCGTTTTTTCCACCATTTGCACCGCCGGATTCATATTTCCATGCTTGTGATGATGCTTGAGATCATTTCTCACTCTCACCAGGACCAATATCAACACTGTGTCCCGACACCTTGTCACCCTGGTTTGCGTTCCACATCGGCCATAGCCCGTTTTTGATATATTTTATATCATCGAATTCATTTTTCCGAGTCCGTGATGATGCTTGAGATCATTTCTCGCTCTCACCCCTAGATTTTTTGGGTATTTTTCCAAAATGCCCCCGTCGCCTCGATTTGCGTGCCACTTCAGCCATTCTCTATTTTTGACACTTTTTATATCGTCAGATCCAGTTTTTCAAGCTCGTGATGATGCTTGAGATCATTTCTCTCTCTCACCAGGTGCAGTTTCAACATTGTGTCTCGACACCTTGCTGCCTCGGTTTGCACGCCACATCGACCGCCATCGGATTGTTCCACCTTTTTACATGAGCCATTCACTCCTTTCATACTGCAATTATTTCATTATTTTGCTACCATTCATTACCTTGCAAGGAGGCCCACCAGTGTTCCCCCCTACCCTCATTCTTGGTCATCATCAATGTTCCTTGATTGAGCACTTCCTCCTTGCCTGGCCATTCCTTTTGTTCGGTATAATTTTATCCCTTTTTGAGGCCGGACAAGTCCTTTACGAAAAAGGCACTTAGGGAGTTTCTGTTAAGCTCTTTTCTGACTCCTAAAACAATGAAAAGATCGTCGAGCAATCTTGCTTCCTTTCATGCTCGTTAAAGTACCTGAAAGGGCGTCTATCTGGTATAAGTTTAACCCTTTTCCGGACCTGGTAGACTAATTACGAAAAAGGAATACTCTAGTCACACCGGCTAGAAGAGTTCTTCATTGCATCCTTTTATGCTTCTTCGAGCCTTGGAGACTAACACACGAAAAAGAAACCCCCTGGATTCTTCTTATCGCTTTCAGACTCTCTAAAATTGAAAGCAACCATGAGCATGAACTGTCCTGAGCTCGTACAAATCCACACGACAGTACCATTCCATTATTTCAGAGTCTTCTTATCGCTTTCAGACTCCTTAAAATTGAAATCAATCACGAGCATGAACTGTCCTGGGCTCGTATAAATCCACACGACAATACCATTTTACACACACTTCTTCTAGTCCCTTAATCCATGAAGGAGTCCCCCCGTGCCTCGTGGCACTATGATCGATCATCTCGGCAACACCCCCAATAAGGTCGCCTTTGTTCAAAGTATTCTGCAGTCTCCTGCCATTTTACACCAGCTTGAGTATCCCTCTTCCAAGTCACTATCCTTGATCCATTACAGCTATGATCCCTTTCCCACCAGTCAGTTTCATATACTGCCCGATCCTCCCCGCCATCATACTCTAAACAAAGGAAGTTTGAGTCCACCCACTCTACTTTCCCAGTTATCCCCCACAGTATGTCAGTCTTACCATCAGTACTCTCACACTTCAGTTCTCCACCTCGCGCTCCTATCAAGGAAACATCATTGCCTTGCTAGTTGCAGGTCTCCCTCTGTCGACGACAGCCCCTCTATTCCAGAGGATAGACCCAGAGGTCCCTGCACCTTGGACCCATCACCATATGTGGTGAGTGCCTATGGACCATTTTGAGAGGAGTCATCATTGCCTCTCTGAGTGGTTGTTTCTCACATGCTCGACTTCAACACCTTGATCGCATCGTTCAGAATCGCGCAGGGGTTCTATCCCTTCAGTTATTGGTCGAAGACCCCGAATTTCCCCCGACTCTAGCACATTTGTGAGTCACTTCGGAACACCCAGTTATATGTTCCCGTGGATGTCCGGGTTGCATTGGTGATTGTATTTGAAAACCATCCAGTTATATGCTTCCTTGAGTACCCAGTTCAGTTCCAGTTCAGTGTACCATTGAGGATATGACTCCCCGTCACTATGCTCCATTAGCTCATCAGTTCCTCTGGTACCCCACTCAGTCGCACTAATGTTATTCCAGTGCATCAGTTCTTTAGCTCAGACATGTTCAGCCCAGCAGTATGTCCCAGACTTGTGTCCCCTCTGGACCCTTATGATGTACACAGTGGTTCTCTATGTATCCTATAGGTCCCCCTTTTCGAGCCTCACAGTTATTTTTTATGTATCTTGATACGAGCATGGGTATGCCCGCCTCATCCATATATTGAGATTATTTCTCATTCATTATTTGAGGCCATGTATATTTCAGGTCGCCATATTTTGGACCCCATTGTTATTTTTGTTCTATATCTTGATACGAGCATGGGAATGCCCGCCTCGTCCATATGTTCAAATTATTCCTCATTCATTATTGAGGTCATGTACTTTCAGTTTTTGCAGTTTGTTCGGGACCGTTGTTCCGGGCTCCAGTTCATTTCTTCTCTTCTCCACACCCCAGGAAAACCATCAAAGACTTATGATGTCTATCGTCCATACGATGAGCTCCTACCCTCACACATCAGGGGGCAATCTGTTAACACCCAAAAAGTGCTCACTACCTCATCTACCCCATTACATGACTCATTTGTCCATATTTCCTACCATAAAAGCCTCCAAAACCTTAAAATCCCACCAAAAAAGCCTCCAAAAGGCCAAAAACCATTAAGAAAGCCTCCAAAAGGCCAAAGAACCCCTTTTTCCCCCAAAATGATCCAAAATAGCAAAAACCCTCTAAAAAGGGAATAAAAAATATAAAAAAGAGGGAAAAAGGAAGGAAAAAACCCTATACAGCTGACCTAAACCATATGGTTCCCAAAACCATGGGCCAGCACTCCACCACTAAAAACCTATAAATAGGTGATGGAGGCCCCTCATTTCATATCCACAGGCAAATACACCCTTACTCTGCCAAAATCACTCTTGAAACCCTAGCTCACCCTTGAGTGTCCCTTTGGCCCATTTCCACCCTTTGGAGAAAGAGAAAGGAGCAAAGCTGGAAGCTTGGAAGCAACCCTCCTGGACTGCTACAAGAACTCCACCAACCTCTACACCTGGGGTAATTTTTAATATAAAAAAGAGAGATCTTCACCATATTTTCATGTTTTGTTATTTTTTGTTAATGCTCATGCTAGATTAAATGTTATGTTGTTTTAGTACTTTAATTTACTGTTTATTGAACTGCTACTAAGGAGTCCCTTCTGCTTAGTAGGTGCTCATTTGCACAAGCTGGGGTGAAAACCCTAGCTACAACAATGCAAACTCGCCTACTTCATAAAGCATTTTTAAAATGAAGTACTCTACGACATGGCACTATTCTCCATAGCCGACACCTTGTTTGGGAAACCTTACTTGTGGGATCATCATGGAATTTATCAGTCACGACCTCAGAAGGTGATTGTTAGAATCCAAAATCAATGGTATGGCATACCAGAGCAACGACCTACACCAACGGTCTCAATGATATCTGCTAAACAGACGAAGAAGCTCATCAATCATGCTCAGAAGTTCGTATTAATCTTGATCAAACCGCAACATTCTAGGAAGACTACAGGGACAAGTTGACTCACCAACTTGTGCAGCTCTCGACATAAGAAGTTGATCAACAATGTTCTCGACAAGTATCGTAGTTTATTCCAAGATCTGGACAGAGTACCTCGACATTGCCAGGTAAAACACTCCATTGAACTTGCTCCTGGTTCTTCTTTGCCTAACAATTTGTTTACAGAAGGTCCATTCTCGAAAATGAAGAGATTCACAAACAAATTCAAGATTTGATCGATAAAGGTCATATTCGACCCAGCTCCTCTCCTTGTGGAAGTCCAATCGTCCTCGTTCCAAAGAAAGACGGGACTTGGCTCATGTGCATCACCTATCGATAACTCAACAAAATTTTGGTAAAGAATCGCTACCCTCTGTCGTGGATAGACGAGCTCATCGACTATCTGAAAGGTGCCAAATTCTTTACTAAGCTTGACCTCATGTTGGGATATTATCAGATTCCAATTGAGCCCTTAGATGTGTGGAAAACTGCTTTCAAAACCAAGGAAGGATTGTTTGAATGGTTAGTCATGCATTTCGGCTTAACCAATGCACCTGCTACCTTCATGCGATACATGGATAACATTCTTTGACCTTTCATCAAAAAATGGGTCATTGTCTATCTCAACGACATATTGATTTTCGGTCAATCATGGGAAGAACATGTCAGACAACTTCAACAACTCCTCGACACTCTCCAACAACATCGACTTTACTTGAACATGGACAAGTGCACCTTTGCGATGAACAACATCAAATATTTGGGGTATGTAATTGACTCTACAGGAATTCATGTCGATCCAGATAAAGTACAGGTCCTCAGAGATTGGTCCATTCCTCAAAGCATTCAAGAACTAAGAAGTATTCTTGGTTTGGTGAATTTCTATCGAATATTCATACTCAACTTCAGTCACATAGCTTGGCCCTTGAATCAGTTGACGAAGGGAAATAGAAGAACTGTCTTCAAATGGACATTGACACAACAAGAAGCTTTTGAACAACTCAAGCACAAGCTATGCACTGCACCATCACTTGTGTTACCTGATTTACATCAGCCCTTTGAGATTGAGACAGACGCATCAGACTATTCCTTGGGCGCAGTGATCACTCAGTCTGGTCACCCAGTCGCTTTTCATTCTGAAACTTTTAACGACACAGTTAGAAGATATTCAACGTACGAAAAAAAACTGTATGCCATTTTGCAATCTCTCAAGCAATGGATGAATTACATCCTTCACAAGGAAATGATCATCCTCACTGACCATAATCCTCTATAGTTCGCTCCGACCCAATCGAAATTATAGACAACCAGACAACTCAAGTGGATTAATTACCTAAAACAATTCTAGTTTGTGATTAAGTATCGGAAAGATAAAGCTAATGCCACCGCCGATTGTCTAAGTCCACCACCCATTAATATCCTTTTCACAGTGATGAGTATGCAGGGTTATGAAATGACCACTTGGCCTCAATTGTATCAGGATGACAACGACTTCTCAACAGTCTATAGACAACTACAGACCGATAATTCGCCAACCTCCGACTACTTCCTTAAAGAAACCTTGCTATACAAGCTTGGACAGCTTTGTGTACCGACAGGTGAGCATCGACATCAGCTCATTTGGGATGCACACTACATCAAGACTGCAGGACACTTTGGAGTAGAAAAGACACTTGCTATCCTCCAGAAGTATTTCTTTTTTGGCATACACTTAAAACCGACGTCAACAAGTACATACGATCATGCATGGGTTGTGCCATTGCTAAACCGCCTAATCAACAACAGGAATTGTACACACCTCTGTCAATTCCTAGTCGACCATGGGAATTTATTTCTATGGACTACTTGACGGGATATCCTACTACCAGACATCAGCATGACACAATCTTAGTAGTAGTTGACACATTTTCCAAGATGGCCATTCTCATTCCATGCAAGAAGATGATGACAATGCAGCAGACTGCTCAGCTCTTCTTCACACGTGTTTGGAAACACTATGGTTTACTGACAACCATTACTTCTGACCAAGATGCTAGATTCATCAGCATCTTTTGGAAGACTCTCTAGAAATAGTTGGACACGCAACTCTCATTGTCGACAGCTTTCCATCCTCAGACCGACGGATAGACGGAAGTTGCGAATCGCTTCGTAGTACAACTGCTTCGCATGTATAACCAAAAGCATCGACAAGATATGGGATGAAATTCTTCCATACATACAACCCAACTACAATCGTGCTTAGCACAACTCTATGAGAGAGAGTCCATTTGAGATATGTTATGGATTTCAACCCTCATCACCTATCGAATTGATCAGCTCTTCGACACAGTCGAACCCCGATATTGACTACAGTTAGCAGGAAGTTGATAAAGCCTTGAATTTTCGAGATCATATTTGCAACATCCAGAAGCATGCATAAGAAATGTTGCAGCGAGAAAACGCAAAAGATAAGGCCCGACACGACAAGCATCATATTCCTCATTCATTCCAAATTGGGGATAAGGTCTAGGTACATCTCAAGAAGGAGCGCTTCACCGGTCCATACAAAAATCTCAAACCTATGCAATATGGTTCATACAGTATTCTTCGACAGATTGGAGAAAACGCTTTCCAGCTTGACATTCTTGCATGCCTGGGTCTGCATCCAGTATTCAATGTGGATCTACTTCGACCATACCATGCACCACTGTTGGAACATAATGACTTACCGACAATAGAACCTGAAGACATCCATCCATATGTTCAGGAGCCTCTTCCTTGTGGGACAATCGTGGGATGACGAGTATGCCATACAAGGACGAATACAATTCCCTTGTTTCAGGTTGCTAAAGTCAGACAGCTCCCATCCCAAGGAAAGTGGTACTCTCCTACTGAACTGACCAACAAGTTTCCTCACTTGACTGATCAAATAATGGGAACCATTATTTCTTAAGGAAGGAGGTCTGATCCACTCAGCAGTTGGAATTGTTATCTGATGCTAACATCGACTACGACAAGTCATCAACTTCGACAAAAATTCGACAAGTTTCAAATTCGACACGACTTTAACAACATCAATAAATTCGACAAGTTCAACAACCTCAACAATTCTGTGACATTGACATGCAGCATTGACTTGTGGTTTGAGACTGTCGCATTATGATAGACTGTCTCTTTGTCTTCCATTCGGCTGTAACGGTTGAAATTCTGAAACCATTCTAACTTATTTTGTAACTGAACGTAATGGGAAGGCACCCAAGCATCTCAACACTCTATATAAGCATGTATAATATTGTAATATACATGTCATGATCTTATATCCAATAATAGAGAAATCAGTTCGCATTCCTACCTATTGTCTGTGTGTATTTGTTTTTATCTATGTAGTGTATTCCTGCTTTGCTCATTCTATTTCTTAAGCTTCCGCCATAACAGAACTGACTAATTCAGTTGCACTGTTGTCCACCTCGTGCTTCCTGGCCACGTGTGGATCAATCAAAATGCCCTCATGTGAGATTAAATTCACCGCAGGCATAATGTAATGTTCGTTGCTCAGTCAAAATTTCCAAAGAAGTGAATGCAACACATAGTAACTATGCCCGTAGGACATAGCCTGTGCGTGCAAGGTGCCCACACTTGGAGAAAAAAAATGCATGCATCATTGAAAATATGCCTGCTTGATAAGTATGCACAACACAGAAAATGATCGCATGAGAGTAAAAGATTCCCGTAATAGCTTGAAAATGCATAGATCTTCCTTGTAAATCCACACATACTCACTGAAATTCCCGCACTGATATGTTAAGTGCCCGTAGGGATGAACATAAATGCACAAGAATGCCCGTAGAAAGAGGAGATATGCACGCAAATGTCTAGAAATGCCCGCTAGTCACCAAAAATGCATGCAGGTTTTGATACAAAATTTAAAGTTGATTCCTATACAAGTTGTTAAAGCTTGATTCCAAGGCATTCAAGGGTTATATCATATTTCTCGATTCAGAGGTTTTTCTTCAATCTTGACAGACCATAGAATGAGCAGGTTATAATTGACAAGTTCGAGCTTGTTTGAATAACTCCAAAGATTATGTTACTCTGGGTGAAAGCAAGATGCAGTTAATGTTGAACTTTCATGTGGATTGATCTTTGTCTAAGATCAACAAATCCTTCTATGAAGCTAAAACACAATTATTAAACTCTGTTTTGATGAGCCAACATTATGAATTATCAAGAATTGATTTCGAGGAGAGATTTGTTTTGAAGATAAAGTCTAATAATGTTGAAGACTTCTAGCATTGATCCTTGGTAAATATTACTGCGTATATAAGGGAATGATATTTCAGGACATGTCATTGGCATTTCTCTTCGACTTCAGAGGAAAGATGAAGGTTCAAGCTCTAAGTGCTTGATTAATTTGAGAAGTCTTAGTATCAGGAATATCTTCACAGGGGGAGTATGTAATAGGATCATATGACTCAGTCACTGAAGTAGTTTACATGAAAGGGGGAGCAAACTTCAGGGGAAGCAAGTCCGAAGTTATGAGGGTGTCCAACGAAGGAGTCCAAGAGGGGCCTGAAGGTATGGTCTAATAGGTGAAGAGAGGCCGAGTTTGGAAAGGTTACACCCACGAACGTCGAATTTGCATGCAAGAAAATAAACGCTATACCATCATCCATGCATCCATGCAATAGCTCCTTGTATTTACCTCTTATTTGACCTTCCAAGAGATTGAAGGTCAAATATATGCAATAGATCCTTGTAACTACCTCTTATTTGACATTGTTGACCCCGAATTGACATAATGTAATAGCTCCTTGTAACTACCTCTTTTTTGGGATGGTTTCTCCAAGGTACCATTCTAAGTGATAACAGGAGGAATGGCAAGACATAGCATTACCTGTAAATATTATTCTCCAGGCTAATGCTACTACAGAAAAAGCATAAGGTTCCCATAATACCAAATCCAGAGATGTCCATGGCATGATACCCAATCCATTGAACTCGCCCTATGGTTCCTGTCCCCGATCTAGGGTTCATATATTCCCCATAATACATGGCTCGAAATGGAACCCTCCCAAAGAATTTGTGGCCAAAGGAGAGATATGGGATCTAAATATTAATCAATTTTCCATTTTTATTGATTTTTAAGGGAAAACAAACAATTACAGTAATAAAATTTAGGGTTTCACTCACAGAATTGGGAGGCATTGCCTCTTCTCAATGGGTGCATGTGCGAGAAGATGAAGATGCACGGCCACGACCACAATCCAACTTTGATCAAAGCTCATAGCATCAATGAATTGTTTCACAGAAGCCCTGGACAACTCTGCTTGTAGCACACAGAACACAAAGGGTGCATGCATGAGAGGAAGATGCACTACCACAATCCAATGCAGCTCACATCTCAACGAAAACAGTGATTCCACAAGTGCCCTAGAATGCTCTGCTAAGAGGTGACAGAACTCAAAGGGTGCATGCGCGAGAGGACGGTTACAATGAAGCAAGTCAATGCACAGGAGGTATAAAGGTATGTATGTTATTTTGTTTGGTTTTTTTTGTATTGTTTGTATTTTATATAAAATGTTGTTTTTTATTTGTTGATTTTTTATGTATTATTTTTTGTATTTTTTTTAATTTATTTTTTTTATGTATTTGAGATGACCTTTGGATGGGCTTGATCTCGAGAGAGACATTATTCAGAACAATACTTACAAGTTTTGGATATGATTTTCTGATTTTTGCCACTTGAATAAGGTTAACCTTTATATTTTAAACCTTGCAATATACTCCTCAAACATGTTGATGTCATCTATTTAGAGGTTGTAGAGTTCAGTTTCAAGTTGGTTTACCTAAGTAGTATTCACCGTTTCAAAGAGAGTTTTGAATGTATCCCAACTTTCCTTTGCATCTTTATTATCCTTGGTATGATGAATGACATGACAGTCGACATGAAGAATGATCTGCCCAAGAGCTTCATTCTACTTCAAACACATGACTTTCCATACTTATAAGTTAATTGAAAGGGGTGGTTAACTTTTCAATTTCTTTGTCAAAGGATTATATGGGTTAGAGAACCACCTTGTTTTCTTGCTTATCTTCCAAAATTACCTTGTTTATATGGTTTAGAGAACCACATCATCATCATCATCATAAAAAACAACAACAACAACATTGTCACCATCATCGTCATCGTCATCATCGTTGTTGTTTCCATCATCATCATCATCATATTCATCTTGATCATTATGGTCATCATCATCATCATCACCGTCATCACCATCCCCATCATAATTGTCATCATCACTATTCATTATCACAATCGTAAAAAACAACATCATCGTCGTCACCGTCATTTTCATCATGATCATCGTTGTTGTCATCATAAGCATCATCATCATCATCATCATAAGCATCATGATTAACGTTTTCGTCGACATTCATCATCATCATAAGTAGCATCATCAATCGGCATCATCATCATCACCATAAAAAACACCATTATCGTCGTCGTCATCGTGATCGTAAGAATCATCATTAATGCCACCAAAACAAGAAGGAGTAAACACTTGGTTTGGGGATTTTAACTTAGTAGCAAGGTAGATACATTAGTAGGAGATATCAACCTATTAATAATGGGAAGCCAAAGATGTAAAATCAAGTGAAAATCAACATTAGATGAAATGGATTCATGCTAACATAAGTGTCATTGTGACATTGCAAGCTCATGTGAGGTCATCTAATTAGGAATATGGGGTCTCAATCATCAGATCTATACAAGAATAGGACATGGATGACTATAATGATAAGTTATACATAGATAACACAAGGATTCTTAGGTTTATGCCCTTGTTTCAATTACAGTTTTTCTGTAAAAAATTTAATTGTGTTTTTTGTCATACTTAAGAAGAAATGTTTCTAATTATAACATATGACAACATACAGGAAAATGGAAAAAACACTAAAAAACAATTAATTTATACATACCAATAAATTTCAATAATTCTATCGCAATATTTAATCAAAATATATAGAGTAGATATATTAAGCCATACCTCATACACTTCAATGGACTTCATCATCTTCTTCATCCAACTCATCATCTGTATCATATGATCCAGAGTCAACATTGTAAGGATTGGCCATATTATCATCGTCATCAATGTCAGTTACGATCATCATGTCATCGTCGATATCATCTTCATGGACATTGTCTGCTGCATCATCTGATTCAACTAATTCTTCGACATCTTCTTATGTAACATGATCATATAACTCATGTTGATCATCTTCAACATCCTCTTCTACTTCGAAACCCTCTTAATTACCTTCCTCTATGTTATACTTTACTGACCTTCCCCTTGGATCGTGTTTCACAACAAATGACCAACCCCCTCTACCTGGAACCTCAAAGAAAAATACATGTGCACATTGGCTTGGAAGAACAAAGGGCTCCGTTCCTGGCTCAAACAACCTTGTATGAACCATCGTAAATCAATTATCATGTTCAATAATAGTTTTATAGGGATCACGTTGATTCAATCGTAACTTGTACCATTTGACAACGAACAAAACTACCTTGAAGGAGTTAAAGTTACACTGAAGAATATCTTTCAAATACCCATAGTATCGATTTTATGAGAGTTATGGATGTCTATCACTTCTAGGGGAAACATTGGTTACCTAAAAGACTGCAAATATCCCGCAATTTGATGTTTTCTTTGTTTCATCCAACTTTTTGATGCAGTATTTACAGCCATTGCACCACATAGCCTTATGGTGTTTTACCTACAACAAGCCATACACGTAAAGATTACATCATGATCCATTTATGATAAAATGCATGTTTATGCCATACTGAGAAAAAAATCAACGTGTAACGTACATCAATATATTGTCTGCAAAAAAAAAAATAGTGTGGTGATTAATATGCTTTCCTGCTTATCTTTTAAACCATATGCTAAATCAATTTCCCTTTGTGTAAGATTGGTATCTCCATTGCGATGTGTTGCTTTAACCAATGAAGCCACACCTTCCTATGATATTCCATAACCAGATTGTTGTTCACATCGTTCAATCCATACCTTCATCCAATCAATATTGTGTGCGATGTATAAATGAAGTGCATCCCACTCTCGACCAACTCTTTTATGAAAATAAAATTAAAGCTCAATACAAATGTATATTCACTTAACAAAGTATACACTTTTAATTGATGCATATTAAATATTAAAATTAGCATATGTATTATATATACATAAAAATCAACAGTCAAATGTATTATATTAATTAATCTCCACTAGCCAATAATTACCTTTCACCTTCCTCAATCCACCTTTCTCCTTCGGGTACTCCCCTTTGAAATTGTTATTAGAGTCTGGATCACAAATGCGGCCTAAATTGAGCTTTGACACTAATTTAGGAAGATATTCACTAATATACAACATGTTTTGGTATACCATATGTCCCTCCATAATAGAACCCTCGGGACGTGCTCATTGTCTAACCAAACCCTTCAAAAAATTCAAGTGCATCTCAACCATCCACATGGACCTTGAGTGTACAGGTCCACACAATTCAATCTCCTCAACCTAGTGTATGAGGTAGTGTTCTTGTACATTAAAAAATGCCGAAGGTATATGCTTCATCATTTCACACATGAGACGAGGAATTTCTCTCCTCCAATAATTTATATCTTCTTTATGGGTTTCTTTAGATGAAAACCATCTACAAGTGATGCAAACCAATCAAAAGATTTAACAAAAAAAGAATTATATTAAATAACATGAATTAATGCACAAAAATCAAATATAAGTTCTACAATGAATTAAACAAAAACTAAGCACATGCAAAAAATTGCTACATACCTCATGTATTTCCGAAGATTATATATAACTTGTTTGACATTGTTGTTGAAGTTGTTGGGGAGAGAGAGAGGCAGAACATACTGTAATGATATACAAATTGTTTCATTTTTTTTACAAAAAGTAGACAAAAAAATACCAACAATATGCACTGGAATAAAAAAAATATAGCAATAATTATATGCATACCATAATAATTACCTTCATGAATATATGCCAATCATGCGTTTTCACCCCCAAAAAATCACCTTTCTTTGTTATGATATTCTTTATGTTCGAACAAAATCCGGTGGGAAATTTATTTTTCGCATGACTTCTTTTACAACATTACTTTGCTACCCCGTTAACATCCATGGAAGTGAGTTTATATTAACTTGGTCTCCTTTGCTATGAAATTGAATGACATCTTTCATTGCATGGTTGCCTTCTTGAATGTCTTTGCAAATTTTGACAATTTTTTCTTTCTCGCTCCTTCTATCCAATATTTGCCATAATGTTTCAGTCACATTCTTTCTGATATGCATTGTATCAAACATATGAGCAATTTGTAGGTGCTCATAGTAGGGAAACCTACTGAATTGTTTATGATAACTTTTCATTCCTTGTGGAAGCCCATTAATTCCTTCATAATCACGACGGCCATCATGAATAATAGTTTATAAATAAATTACATAAATCAATGTCAATTACAGTAAACAACACACAATTAAAAAAATACATAACATTTCATATACGATGATTCATATGTACCTTCACGATTTCTATTATATTGCAACTTCCATAGGTGAGGTGTCATTCTCTATGGTTTTAATGTAGTCTCTTGCTTCTCATTGAACATATGTTTTTCAGTACTTCAATACCTATGATTCTTAGAGAGGAAGTGCCTATACTCATCAAACACCTCCTTTCCTAAACTTTTTGAACGACGAGATTTGATCTTAGGACCACAAACTGAACATGCAAATTTTCCCTTTGTCTGAAGACCTACATAAAGATATGGATTATCTATGCCAATTATAATTATATATAAAATGAATGGATTATTTAAAAAAACACGCGTGCATAATATATTAACTAGTTCATAAAATTAAATGCAATTAAAGTGGAACTTTTAATTACAAACCACAAAAATGGGTTAACGCCGGGGCATCATGTATTGTCCATACAAGCATTGCATGGAATTGAAATTTCCTTTGTCGTATTGATCTAGATACGTCATACATAGTGATTCCATTCCATAACTTTAGTAGCTCGTCAATAAGAGGTTCGATGTATACATTCATATCTTTAACTTGGTACTTACCTAATTGATTTGAACATATAAAATATATAATTATTACAACCATTTATATATATAAACCATGCACAAGAGAAAAATAAAATATATATATATATGACATTATGCAACAAAATATGACAAATGAGATGCCACTACATTAAAAAAACATTGTAGACATATACCTAGAATAATCATTGACAACATTATGTGCTCCTTCTTTATTGAAAACCATGGAGGAATGTTATTGTTGATAACAAAAACAAGCCACACCGAGTAAACAAATCTCATCTCTGCAAATGGATTGACACCATCTGCTGCCAAAGAAATCCTAAGATTACGAGGTTATTGTTTAAAGTGAGGCCATTTTTCCTCCATATCTCTAAATGCAGACCCATCTGCATGCATTCGAATAATTTCATCTTGACTTATGTTCTACGCATGGTAATCCATAAATTGCGCTATGTTTTTGCACCTGAACAGTCGTTCCAAATGTGGAATAATGGGAATATAACGAAGAACCTTGCGAGGCATCTTTTTTGTTACTTGATCTGTTCGATATCTATTGATATGACATTCCAGACATTTAGTTTCAAATTCATGCTAATTATAATATATAACATGGTCATCGGGGCATGCATGGATTGCTTCATACCGCATTCCAATTTCTTTCATGATGGAAGATAAATATCGATATGTGCAAGGTAAAATATTTGATGGTGGTAACAAAAATTCAGCTATCAAGCTACAACAAATTAAAATAAAAATCTAGTTAATATAATATATAATATATACATAATATTAATGAAACACATTTCATCCATATTAATTTGACTAGTTATGAATTAACAATACTTTTATTAGACGAACAGTGATAACCTTTAGTGCGATGAAATATATGTGATGGAATACATTACATACCTTAACATCCATGTGAATGATGTGTTTGAAAGACCATTCATAACCTTCAAGTTCAATATCAACAATATAGCAGAGAGAATATTTCTGTTGGAGCCCTCATAAAGTGGTTCGTATGCTTTCTCAAGAAGAGGTAAATCATGAACATCATCAAATTCATCATTTTCATGATCATGATCATCATCATCCATTATAACATTAAATGTATCATGGATCAATGTATTTGTACCATCGTCTTCAACTATGTTATCAGTGTGATCATCTTCTTCAATATGATCATTAACTTGTTCTCAATTATTCATAGCTCCATGTTCCTTTGGTACTTGTTCTGAAAGCATGTCCTCCGGACGATATGCTGTAGTATGTCTTTCCTTTATAATTACATGAAACCATCAATAGATATTAGTTAATATAATAAATATTAAAATAATACATACATTTACAAAAGCAATCAATATAAAAACATATATAATGCAAAACTTACAAATGGACGATATTCATGTCCCCCCTCGGCATGTCCATGTTTCCTACAATGTTTTCTGGTTGTTCTGATATTTATTCTTCTCCTTTTAAAGCCCCTGCATTGACTACATGGACAATAGCATTTCCCATCACCCTTTCTTTTCAATCCATCCCACAATCTAGCAAGCAATTGTCGATTTTGTTCGTCTAGATCAGGAATATTTCTATTTGACATTTTCTCATAAAGAGATTCAATGAATATCACGATCTTAAAAAATCAAGCTCCACACTTCACTATTTTTAATCAAAAAAACAATTGAAATAATTGTCTATTCTTTTACGGAAAATAGTCCATGCGAAGAATATAATTTCTGCAAACTATCGCTTGTATAACAAACATGTCAGAATGTTTCCATAATTTATAGTTTTTAAAATTTAAGGTTCATTGGATATCCGATGATAGTACCATAGTTACCGTTAAAATATATATGTTGGATATCTGATGGCGGCAGTCGGATAATCGACGGTAGTCTTCGGATATATGACTGTCGTCGGATATTCGACAATTCCATGTATCAATTAAAAAACATTTGATAAAATTCGTAATTTATCCGACGACAAAGTCAATTTCGTTGGATTTTCTCGTCGGATTTTGGGTTCAAATTTTGTTGTGGAAGGTTGTTGAGAAGGGTCTTAGAAGCCTTCCAGTAAAATTTGATATGGTTGTAATAGCCATAGAGGAATCTAAAAATATGTCTCAGCTAACTATAGATTATTGGTTGGGTCTCTATTATCACATGAGCCTAGAATTAATCGAAGAAATGATTCTTTAGAAAATGCCTTTAAATATCATGCTTCTATAGGCATGAAGAGGATGAGGAAATAGAGGCAGAGGAAGGCGAGGAAGAGGATGATCTCATACCAGCGATAAGTCGCCAATAGATTAGCCTAAACAAACTTAGGATCACCCTAAGTGTTCAAGGAGGAGAGGCAGAGAAAATTATCAGTATAGAAAGATTGATAAATCTCACATTCAATGTTGTCAATGCTATTACTATAAGAAATTTGGTCATTATCAAAGTGAATGAAAAAAGAAGAAGGCATATTTAAACAAAGATAGGCCCAATGTAGGTGAATCCATGCTTATTACCTAGCATGTCACTCAAGATTGTAATAGTGATATTTGGCTATTATATAATGGTTGTATTAACTATATGATTGGTAATAGGAGTCATTTTACAAACCTAGATAACTTTGTTAGAACACAAGTCAAACTAGGGGATGATAATGTAGTTGATGTAGTCCAGGTAACGGGACTATTAGTGTTCTTACCAAACATGGAAAAAAAAAACTATCTCTAATGTCTATTTGGTACCTGGTATCTGGTTTAAAGCAACATCTGATGAGTGTTAGCCAAGTAAGCCAAAATGGCTACAAAGTCACTTTTGTTAGAAAACATGTATAATTTTAGACCCCCAATAGGATTCTAATTGCCAAGATTGAAATGATCGAAAATAGAATATATCCTTTAAGGGAATGTGCAAGCTAATGAAGGTCACTTTTGGTGCATTAGATGCAATAGAAAACTGAAAAATCAGGCATCCCTCAACTTACTTCGTTTTTTTGAGATACATACACAAGATATCTTGCATTGACTAAAAAAGATGAAATGTAGGAAATTGAATCACGTTTCCCAATATATAAGTTCTTCAAATAATGTGAAAAGGCCTACAATATTTCCTTGAAAAACAAACCATTGTTAAAATGGTTCTCGTAGGCTCTTCCAAAATATATTTGGTAGAATATCTAGTTGGAAAGAAACTAGGCAATCTTCCAAAGCATTACTTGCAACCCTATACAAGTGGCCTTAAGGGCCAAGGCTCTTCTAGTGGAATTTTACCACGAAAAGGGGACAATAAAGCAAGATAGGTTGGACTTCTTGCAGAAGGAAAACAAATGGTTATATTCTCTAAAAATTAAGGACAATAAAGTTCAAAGGTATTCAAGCAATCATTCCCAACAGTGGTGGGAGATTAGGTTAAAAGAAATTGATTTTTAGATGTGGAGGAAAAAGAAAGGAAGACATGTGTTGTTCTTTGGTAGAGTGACAAAACAAAAACCTAGGGCGACAGGTGTAGGGGGTATCTTGTATGATCACAGAGAAATTTTGAAGGAAAATGTTGGGGATTAGGTCAGGCCACCAATAACATGGTAGAGGTCCTCGCATTATATCAAGGGGCCAAATATTTGGCTAAGGATAGTATTTCATAAGAAATCATCATCAATGATTCTAGGGTTCTGATCTATATTTGGTAAGGATCTATATTCAGATAAGGAAGATTATAGAAAACTTGGGAGATTGTCATTTCTATAATGTTCTCTGGCAGAATAATATGGAAGCTAATAATATGGCCAATTTGGCCTCGATCTTTCCTGAAGGTGCTCTTAAAACTCTCAATGGAAATGAGCTACACGAGCATATTCCCTAGCAATCAAAATTCTTTGTTGGGAACCTTGATAGTGGGGAGAAATGAGTTGTTATCCCATAGTCACATAAGGAGGGGCATAATATTAGGGTGGAGGAAATTTTTAAGGAGGGATAGATCACTGGGAGGAATTAGAAATCAAGGCATCAGGATGACGTCGTGACATGAAAAAGGAAGCGGCCATGTGGTATTGGGAGAGCTTAAAAGTGACTTCTCATGTGAGATTTCAATGAACCGGACTCAACATCTAACTAGGATCTCGGTATCATCATGGATTCAAATGGTTTGTTAGGTCAACATGCCATGCCTTGTCCTTGGCATACATGAAAATCAAGAAAATTTGTAAGGATCCCTAATTTTCTTAAAGTGTAGAAACCTTTGGGAATCTTAATAATTATCAAATTTCCAACCATAAAAGTTTTGGAGATATTTTAAAAAATAAAAAATTTAAGGGTTTGTTGCCCCCCCAACAACTTCCCCTTGATTTTGTAAAATCAAAGGGTCTCCCATGTAAATTTTGTAAATATTTAGCTTTTGGTTTGCTTTTATTTTATGTTGCTTGATTCGATTAATCGTTTGGTGATCTCTTTTTTTATCTTTAATTTTCTATGCTAACTTTTCTTGACTTGGTTTTTCGGGGAAGATTATTTGGTGTTTCGACAGTGTCGTCCAAATTTCAGCTTTTGTTACATCAATAGTTTGTGAGCATTTTGGCGAATTATAATGAATTAACTGAAAGCAAATTTTTTAGGATTTGATTGACATATCCTAAAAGCATATTTGAAAATATGGGAATGAGCTGAAATTTATGATGATCTATTAATTCTCATAAGCCTCAAACTTTCTTCTTCCTTATCTTAATTTTGAAAAATATTAAATATCTAAAAAATATTACTATTAACATGATAATAATAATATCTTTTGCTTTATAAGAATTAAATCTTATTAAGGTAAGGAAGAATATTATATTACTTTATCATTATGAAAATTTTACCTTTCAAAATTGTAATAAATAGATTACATGCTCATATCTCCACGTTGAAGTAACTATATTGGGATGAATTTATAATGTTACATAGTTTTACATTTAAAATTTTTATGGTGCATATATGTCCATATATCAAACAAGAGCCATGAGAAGCTTATTCCCTGTCATTTGAATTTACAAATTGAAATAAGTGAATAAAACATATTTCAAGCTAAAATCTAGAAGAGACACGAAAAACAAATTCTATGAATTTAACCAATATTGTAGTCTAGAAGACATACCTTCAACACAAGTCATTTAATCATAAGTATTTTACATAATTTTTTTGTGTTATTCTAAGTAGATCTTGTATTTTAATCAACTTCATAACCCAGTATTTCATGTACTATATATATTCATCTTTGTTGCTAGAATCAATCATTAAGGGTATCTCATTGTCAACAACTTGGCCTTCAAAATGTCAAGTACTCATTCTGAAGATATTGAAACCATTTTCTTATCAATCTCAAGTTTATTGCTTAAGCTTAAATGAAACTAAATTCTATCTCATAAGATATTTTATCCCAAAAAATACTATTCTTTTCAAGACAATTGTTCATAAAGTGGTCTTCCACAAATCCAACATCCTTAGATATTAGCAATTCCTATCACTTGGCCTTATTAGGTGACATTGTTGAACCCAAAATAGACTCTTGGTTATGGCACCACCTTGTTGAGCTTGTTTCTTAAGCTAATTTGTATGGGTCATAGAAGTATGACATTTATTTAACTCATACAAAAACTTGTTTATCATTAGGACTTCAATATTCAAATACGTAGCATATCTTAGTGACTCCTTGAATCAATCCTCATTCCATTATATAGTCATTGTTCATTGTTCAAGATCATGGAACTCATTCCATTTTCATTCCATGCATTCTACAAGAGGCATTTTATGGTGAAATCCAACTTCAATTGCTCCTTGGTCAAGGTAGAGATAGAATATCCCAATTGGGATTACATAGGTATCCACCATAGTAATGCACTATCCTTAAGCTGGTATGAATCCAACTTGACCTTAAAGTTACTAGAATGGCTCTACAACTCAAAACAATGAGGCAAGTTTTCCATCCAAGTTGCTTCCACCTCTCTTGAGGTAGCTCTATTAGGGGTAGTTGACTTATCCTTTCCCTATTTCTCTGTGCACATATTCATGAGATTGCACTTCTTGCAATTTTTCTTGTGATGAAGAGCTGGGCATTAAGGGATCCCCTTATGTTTTAAAAACTTTTAACATCCCTTGGAAGGACTCTAAGGAATAATTTTCTAAATATTTTGTAAACATAAAAATATGGACATAACTATTTATATTTTGCATATTTTTTTTTTATATAAAAAAGAACGTTTTATTATTATCCAAAAAGATTCATTAATACTAATAATATCTTAAAATATTAACATTATCAAGCAACATTTTTATTTATTTATGTTTCTTGATATTATTAACTTTTTTTTTCAACATCTTGAAACTAAAATAACTCTCTCAGTAATTTCTATATAATATTTCAATTGAGCTTTACATAATTTTACTAGCTACATAATATTATTAATATAAGATAAAATTGGTAACAACTAATCTAGCTTATTAAATCTAAAATCACATATTTTCTTAATGTCACGTTAGATATATTTTAAATAATATTATGATATAATTTTAATTAAAATCTAGCTTTTAAATAATATTATGATATAATTTTAATTAAAATCTAGCTTTTAAATAATATTATGATATAATTTTAATTAAAATCTAGCTTTTAAATAGTATTATGATATAAATTTAATTAATATTTTTATGTATGTGTTGGGCAGGGATATATAATTTTCATTGTAATAGCAAATATGGTATGACTTTGTATTAGTTGATAAACATATTCAAATTTACATAAAGATTTTTTAAAGTGTTTCAAAAATAAATTATTATATTAAATATTTGAAAAACAATTCTTTTATATAATTTTAAAATTGTAATTTTTTATTTTTATTTTAATTGATGGAGAGGTTTTTTAGATTTGACCTAAATTTATAAAGAAATATTTAAAATTGTCAAAAAAATTATAATTAATTAAAAAAACAAAAATTAATATATTGTCATGTTAGTCATACATTAATGATATAAGTTAGGGTATGGGCATATTGTACTCGATAATTGGTCACTTTACAATTAATGATTCTATTTTAATTTGATTCGACTTTGAATGATTTGATTTTTTTTATCCATTTTGATTTTATGATAGTAGTTTTATTACTTAATGTTTTTTTTTCCCTTTGTTTTAATAATTTTTTGATTAATCTATGCATGATTGTGCATTCAAATTTTGTATTATATTTAAGATTTTAAAAATGTTGCATATCAAGCATATTGAATTCTCTACCTTTGCTCAAAATTTTTTATCATTCAATTATGTTTCTTAAAAGTGTTAAAATACTCAATAATCCAAAATGTTTAGGTCCATCTAAATGGGATCTACCAACGGTCGAGAGGGATCAAATCTCTCCAAATGCAAATTTCTTTTTAGAGTGCAAGTGTTGAAGAAGGTTTTAATTTATCCAATTTGTGTAGTTTTATATATATGCGGTTGTAAATGTTTTAAATTAATTTGAGCCGACATGTTATTGTTTATAATATTTTATTATTTTTTTTAAAAGACACGTGCCAACTCGAGGATGAGCACGGAAGAAGTTACACATATTCCCCTACTGGGTTGTAGAATGCGTCTTTTCGGCACAATAAATACGTAATTTAAGACAACTTGACAAGCTATCAATTATTCAAAAACACACCAAAAAATGTTTCTTTTGAATATGTTAGCCAACAAAATCAAGGATGAAGAAACACTCATGATCCAATGGCCCACCACTACCTTGCTAGATATATATCATGCTCATCCGTGTCAAGGATTTGGGACTAGTCTATTGTGCACTGGCTTTTTCTCTTTCTAATATGTGTTTAAATTAAATGGTTTTGGAAAATTGAAATTTCGCTAATAATTTCAAATTTTCATAATTTAATTAAATTTAAAACTTAATTTTATAAATATTTTTAACCATCTTAATAAATTATTGTTATCTATATAAAGATAAATTAATGTTATCTATATAAAGATATGTATTAAATATTTTAGATTCCACATTAACTATAGTATATTAATTGTTTTGATGCAAATTAGATAATATTGTGTTAGATATAATTTTATTGAACATTAAACATGTTTAACGTCCCTTTCTTTTTATCTCTGCCCCAAGCATATTGCATCGTTCTTCAAAAAAATGAATGCCTCCCTAAAGGAAACGGTGGTTAAAGATGCATCGAATTAAACGGATGAAGTGACCCTTTTAATTTAAGCCATTGATTGCATCGAGAGTTGCAATTCTGGGATTTCTTGGTATGTGAAGCTCCTTTAACTACAAACTGTTGAAGATCTATGCCGCGAGCATTTGTTTTGAGGGATGATTTGGTAGATGGAAAAGAAGAAACCAAGGGGACGTCAAGTGTGAATATGGGTTAGGTTATTTCTGTCAATAACCGTACATATTGAGGATGTGGTATTATGATTAAAGGTCTATACAGGGATCGATCCATGGTTGTTTTGTAGCTATCATTGTGTTTATCGATAGAAGCAATAAAATTTTCATATGCAGGTTCTGTCCAAATCTGTATTTAATGTAAAGCAAGTTGCGTCCTTGTTGCAAAGTGCCTGGGACAAACAAATGACGTATTTTCTTACAATTTTAGGAATTTCCCTATTATTATAACTAAGAACCATGAGAGGTCGAGTATTGTATTGCATAGGGTTGTCGATGCATGGATCAATTGTGTGATGCTTCGTATTTGAACTGGAATGGCTCATATAAATGCTTTCATGCCATGCAGATTGGGTTCTGTAATCGAAGGGATACTAGCAGAAGTAATGAAATTATTTAGATGATGTGGCTGAATGAAGACATGTGAGTTATGCTTAATGGCCTTCAATGATGAAAATATCGTTTGTTCTCAATTTTCAAAAACTAATTCCTTTGTGCAATGGATTATTACCTTCCAACCTCTATTAATAGAATTCAATAATAATATCTATTGATTCTCATCACCATATAATTTTGTTGAAGTATCCAAGGCGATTAGCTTTAGGTTTGAGATCGTTCAGGGTGACGTGTAGTGCAATTGTATCATTTCGCTTGCCCTTATGTGTGGACTGGTTGAGATTGATATTAGTGGTATTTTTTAGGAGGTTGTTATGGATGAAATTACTTAAATTCAGGGACACAATATCCAATGAAGATTACAAACATGATCCCAATGAAAGTGATAGTGAGATTGATTAGATTGTTGAGGAGATTGTCAAGGCTCGGGATAAATTGGAGAATTTTGAAAGAGTTTTGGCACTTTCAGAGGATGAAGTTCCATGAACAATAAATGCAAAAATAAAATGAAATTTGAGAATTTGGAGAGACATTATTAGGATGATGATAACAATGTTTACTCGGACAGTGATGAAGACACAGAGCTACATAATGAAGAAGAACCCAAATTTCTGAGGCACACACCATAGGTATTCATACCATTGCTGGAAAAGGGAAAACCAAATTTGCTTAGGCTCTAGAGTCATTTTTCAAGATATAACAAAGAAAGTTACTTACTTCATCCTTATTTATAAATCTATCAGTAAATATTTTTTACCGATCCTCTATTAGTAAAATATATCGTACATAGCTAAAATTTGGCTATAAATTGCCTTAAAGCGTTTGGAGGATGATATAGAGTATTGTAAATTACTTATTAAGTCACTAAACCAATAGTTTGCAGGATTTGGTTGGTGATGGTTTTTCCTATGAGGCACAGTACTATACCTAAATGTTTGAGAACAGCACAATACATTTTAACAACAGGTTTGGGACACTCATGTTTACCTAGTTTTAAGACTCCCATTGTTTCTCCTTTGAACACAAGTTTTGATAAAAGAAGACATTTTTGAGAAATTTTGCTCTATCTTATCCAAACTACTGTTATTTCTTATTGTCTTACCCTCTAGTCCTATGTAATAACCGAAAGTACAATCATACACCATCATCTTTCAAGCATATATTTAGTTTAATCTTCTTTGTAACTAATTTTGGTGCTGAGAGCATTTTATTTAATTACTTTGTTTGCATCAACAACTGCAATGTATTTACAAGATAACATTTATCTAGCTAGGGTGATTTAGCCTATGTAGAACCAGTGAACGGTTAACTAATAAACAACCTTGTTTGGCCCTTTTAGTTTTGAACATGGTCGCTCTATACAATATGTAATAAACAAACTATTAATTAGGCTAGTAACTAAGGGTTTAATTACCAAAATAAGAATGTCTTTAATTTATAATAAATGATTTCAGAAAATTACAAAATATGTTAAAATATTCAAATATGTTCATACAATTTGGGGGTTGGAGAACTAAGTTTACTCAAGTAGCTAAACGGTGAAGGGAAATTGAATTAAACTAAATTTGATTGAATAGAAAGAAATCATTTATAACAAAATTATAAATAAATTAATGCTTGAATTTAATATGCTATTGGCACTACTTCAATTAGAATGGGAATCCTGAATATTTTTTTAATATTATGGTATCAGACATAAAACCATTCGCTTGGATACGTCCAGGCTTTCCCGAGTTTTTAGATTTTTAATTAAAAATAAAAAATGATGCAGAATATAACAAATTAAAGACATTACTTAGGAATAGCATGTTGATCTCTTAACCATTATGGATTTTGAACTACTTATATATAGCGTCCCCAAATACAGTATGTGCTGTGCTTGGATGTGTTTATGCGCACAATTGATTGCTCCATATTTGAGGAACAACGGGTATGAAATATGGATCATAAAATTTGCAACGCAAATATGGTATTTTTGTGAGAAAAAGTCTTATTCATGTTTATGTTTATTTGTTTTCATTTTAAGCAGAATAAGGATAACACGCTTATCTCTGGGACAATGCCTAGTCTTGGATCCCGAAAGTGTAGAAAGAGCACCAGTCGATCCCTTCTCATATTTAATGGCTTGTTATTATAACTCTAAAAATTTTTACATTCATACAACACAACATAGAATCCAAATGAAGAAAAATGATCCATTTTGACTCTTCATTTCATCAGAAACTTTTAGTTGATTATAAGCCAAGCCATCTAAATCTTGATCTAGTTATTTTGTCAACTGCACAAACCTCCCTGCAATTGCTTCACATTCTAGAACCTGCATTAGAAGATAGATGCTCAACATTATTACACCAAGAGAAGTGAGGTGTATCAACTCTTCATATATGTGTTCTGGTGTGCAATGGCACATTGAAGCTAGAAGGGGCATATGAGGCAAACTGGAAGTGTCAGAATCATGTTGTAATTGACAATGGCAGTAAACCATTCATGAGACAGTTTCTCTTGCATATTAAGCATAGGTTATGAAGTTAGTCACAGATTCTATAACTTTCAAAGATAAATGTTAATTAAACTGCTGGAAAATGTCAAAGTTACTTCAAGATGTGAAGGAATAAAATATGAAAAATTTCGTTCCCTTTTAAGTCCATTTAATCCTTCAATTGAAGGGTTGTGGATGTTTTGCACTTTATATCAACTCTAGTCCTTTTCTCATATAAAGAAGATTCATTTCAAATATTTCCCACATGGAAGGTCCTTCCTTTTGATTATTATTGTCTCATTGCAAAATGGAAAAAGTTTCCCTTGATATTGCCACAAATGAGTACCAATTGAAAGCGCATTTAACATTGTTGGGAAAAAAATGCTCCAACTTTTATCACAAGCTCACCCTTTTTTCAGTTATCAAAATTTGCCATGTAATGATTTAGAGGTGGGGCGTGTTTGATATGAAACCCCTTTAGCAATCAACATTGCAGCTATACAATGTAAACTCCCGCTAAGCATGAGCAAAAATCCAAATTAGTATATGAACTAAATAGCATAGCCTTGTGGAGATTCATAAACACACTGCCTGGTATCATGCTTGTACTTTTATGTAAAGTGGCTTAGCAGCACTAGCAAACTCTCCTAAAATTACTGATATTGCTGGATAATACAGAAAATGGTTAACTTGGATAATGTAAATTGACTAGAGATATTGCAAGGCATTCCCCTAGTACATAAAAATAAGAAAATAAAGAAGCAAATAAAAATGAAGGTATGAATATGTTAACTACACTGCTTGGCTACATTCTGCATAGGAAAATAAAATCGATAGTTAATATGAATACATTAAGAAAATGGTGCATGGAAATAATAGAATTATGGAATATAAAGTATTTTATTCAAGTGCCACGGATAAAACAACACCAATTGGATATAGATTTTCCTACCATCTGAAATTTGAATGATTTGTCCATGGTTCAAAACCTCCAGACATCAAAACCTCATCTTAGGTTAGCTTCACATATTCAAAATTCTCATTTTATCTTTAAGCTTGAGGATGAGATGAAGGGACCAGGAAAAATACTAGCCAAAAAGCTAATCAGGAGAGGGGATAGTTACAGAACATGAAACCTTTTACACGGATATGGTTCCTTAAACAAAATACCAACTCAGGGTCTTCAACAAGGTATCCACTATCATTAGTTTAGTCATCATTCTCATAGCTTGCATAGTAGACTTTAAGAGAAAGCATAATTTTATATTAAATGACAAGCATTCCTATTTTCTCCAAACTTTTGTCACCCTCACTCTATTGCCAAATTCATGCATAGATGCTTGCAACCATTTTTCATTGGCACTTTGATCGGAACTTCCAATTGTTGGAATCCCTAAAGAAGAGATGAATGAAAAAGATAAAATAGCTAACTATCATACTTGTAAGGTAAGAATATTGTCTCAAACATTACAGGTCTCTATAAGACAGTCTAGTTATAATACCTATTTCAACACCAGAGTCAACTCCATCAAAATAATAGTGACACATTGTATTTTCTGGATACAAACTATAGCTTAGCTATTGAGAGGTTGTTAATTTGGATACAGGCCATCCACAAAGCTATAGATGTATTAAAAAGTAGTTGATACTAGTCATCGCAAGTCAAAGACTGACTTCTATCAGCTCGTATTGCTTAACAGATAAAGGATATCTCCTCCACTAATTGCAGCCTACCACCATTATAAAGACTTGGCAATCAAATGGAAGTGGAGATATTCATTGGATCAACTTAGTGGGAACCTTATGTGGACACAAACAATCAGAGAAAGCATTCATAATCATTTCAAAAAATGAAGATTGTAACTTATTCATCAACCTGGGTTGGAGAAAACTTCCTATGGCTTGGGGTGGACCACAACAGACAGCTGACTACCAAAAATTAACTAAATTCTCAATGCTATGCTATATAAATGACAATGCTAAGATAATGAAGATCATAACCAACCTCGATCCAAATGTTTGATGTAGATCCCCATTGGAGCTTTCAATCTGTGCACTTGAACCTGCAAATTAGTCTTGAAAGCCAATATACAACAAGCGCATATAATATATAAATGACATTAACATCATCAATAGCAAGGGTCCATGATATTATAAGTAAATGCAACCCAATGTAATATAAACAACATTCACAATGTTAATGGACGAGAATATGAGTATTTCTATTAATGAATAACAAGAAGTACAATGTAATACGACCTCTTATTGGCAACCAATCTGAACCAAGATCTGGGTCTTTCCACTTGTGCCTCCACCACTTCAATCCTCCATGGAATGGAAAACTCAAACTATGATAGGAGTTTGGAAGGTGAACATAAAGGGTTCACAACTACAAGGATCAATGAGTAAGTAGACTCAAGATAGGGCAAAAATCCACTAGAGTTCTCTTGCTCTCTTTCCTCCTCCCGTCCATAAGCCATATGTGCTCAATATATAGTCCTCCCAAAGGTAAGTGAAAGGACACATCGAGGCATTTCGGGGCAAATGGAGGGCCAAAGGTCACCCAATGACCGCTTTTTGGGAGTAAAAAGTAATTAACTAGTGATTTTTACCATTTTACATGCTACCCGTGGGCTATAGTGATGCAACTCGCCGGTACACCCACTGTAATGATGCAGCTAGCGTACAGAGGAAAAAATAGGGTAAATAGTGTGTCTGAAGGATATAAAGTGGATCCGAGTCAGTAACATGGATCCTGCAGGCCAAAGAGTGATGATGCTCACAAGGTGGAAAATTACATTGTAATAGATGCCCCCTAATGTGTGAGGTCAGATACGGATGCTACGATGACCGAAATACATTATAAATCTCAAAAGTGGAGTGATGGAGACACAAGTGGAAGGAGCAACTCACTCATCATAATACAATAGTATCCCTGAGTACATGTCGGTATAGTACAACAATATGATACAATGGCCATGAATAGGCAATACATAGTGAATACATGTCATAAGTGACCATAGCCATGATCCCTCTACAATATGATATGGTCTCCTGTTGAAAAGGAAACAACTGGTGCAAACTGGAGGTACAAACTGCTGAAATATGAGAGGTGATATCTCAGATGTAAAGTCATAATCATAAGTAGCATACTGAATGCCACTATCACCTGGGGTCTTCTACACAAGTCTTTGACAGTGCAAGTCCCATCAAGTGAATAAAGGAGTTGAGGTCGAACCTGATGTGAGATCGTCTGATTACCAGTCAATGATGTATACTATTAACAGACACGAAATAACCCACCAATAATGAAAATGGGCATCAAGTCACATAGCACAATCATCAAAGTGCGAATAGATGTGTTGAGGTTGAACACTAAGATGAATCCATCGATCAGGGGACATTGATGTATTCCCAAAACTGTCGATGGCGAGAGAACCTGCCACTAATGACTGCAAGCCTCAAGGTACTCAACCAAACTCTAAGCCTCGAGTTCCAGAATAAATGGGTTGAAGTTAACGGAACGAGACTCGCTGGAAGGAGGGCATTAAGGAATCCCCCATCAACCAGGGCGAGGTACCAGCTACGCTGAAAGATTTGGAAGAACTCAGGTGAAACGGACTGACTCAATAAGGATGGACGACATGCAATAGTCAAGAGATCTAAGGTGTGGCCGACTCTGGTTTCAGAAATTCCTTTGAACAAGAGCATGAGCAGATGGATAGACTCGGGCAGCATAGACTCAATATAAACTGTGCAATGTAGGAGGCATCACAAAGGGCTCCATAATGACTGGAAGCTTAACCAATCGATGGAGTAAAATGAGAAACAAGTACAGCTCCTAAGGTCCAACTATAGTCCTGACTCATAATGTATGGAGTGGAATGAATGCTCTATTCAAAGGTGACACAACAGATACCAACAAAAAGTAGTAACCATAATCCCATCCAGCTTTTTGGAATATTTGATTTTTTGGTCTTTTTCATATTTGGGAAAGCTTGAAAAAGAATAAAATTGCTTATAGTACAACAAGTGAGGGAACGAGTGTCAAATAGTGAGCATACTAGTTCCAAGCAATGGAACATACCTATGATCGATGCAAAGAAGCGTGTGTAGGATGTGGACACTTGGGGGGGATGTTCCCTCGGGGTCAAAAGGTCATCAAATTGTGAAGGGAAAATGTAAGCTCTGCAGGGCTCGACAAGGAAAGTGCTTAGGCACCAGGCTAATAACTGAGTAAGCAGGAGCCGACACAAGGCTCAAGCAGCAACCAGGATGATGCAATGCAATCACAACTTGATATCCATGGGGGAGTCCTTATGGGAAATGGTTAGCATAAGAAAAAGTAGAGTATGAGTCTTTATTGCAACGTTATTGTGTAACTACAAAGGACTCCCAATCCTAAGGACAAACAACGGCATGGGCACCATAATGCAAAAAGGGGTTCTAACTAGGGTAGTCATGTTCGGAAAGGCCCTACCGCCACATAACGACACTTCTATAACAGTGTGAAGGTTCTGTGTCAGTTAAGAAGCGGGGTCACACCTAGGGTTTACGAAAGTGGTCAAAAGGTCAAATGCATAATGCATGTGAAAATGACATCTAACCTATATGCCAGGTGTGAAATATACCTGCCGCAGGTGTGAAACGATCGGAAACAACTTTCGTCGAAGAAATCTGGTCAAAAAGGGCTACTCCATGACATTGTATTAGTCCAAAACAACATTAAATGGCGAAAACTATAGACAAGTGGGTTTTGAAAATTATAAATAGTAACAAAAATTTACAATTTACAATTCATTTTTACTATTCACCCATTTGGAGTTTTGTGGTTAGTTTTCACCTCAAAGTTCAACTGCTGATTCTGGGAGCTACAGGCATCTGATCATCGAACCGTTAGGAGCAGGTTGGTAGTCTTATCCATACCTTCCATTTCAATGCTTTTATTTCAATTTTCATCGGTTAAATTTTTTGTTTGGCCATGCCCTACATGGTCACAGCGCTACCCGCGGGCTATAACTATGCGGGTCATGGGTAGGACTGGGTAGATGCAGTCAACGCATGCGTTGACCGCGGGTACCTGCCTCTGTGAGAAAAATTGCCTGCGCGTACGACCGTGAAGCTAGTTTTTTAAACAAAATTGACTAAACTCTTTGGTTTTTCTCTCTCCAGGATGGTTCTAGAGTGGAGAGAGAGAGAACATGACCTAGTGGATGAGGTCATCCGCAATGATGTGCGTGCACAGCAAGTGCTACGAGCATGTGGGTTATACAAATTTTGGAGCATAGGGGGTTTGAGGGCCCAAAACCTATTGCTCCGTCGTTTAATAGAATACGGGGACATTGATGCACATAGCTTCAACCTAGACGAGCAAATACTCTCACTGGAAGTGGAAGATATCTACTTCATTACTGGTTTGTCCCACCGAGGTGAGGTGGCAAGCCTTCGATCTCGATCTGTGGGTGGTGGGATCACCATACCTGACTATATAGAGTGGTATTGTGTTCCAAATACTCGAGCAGTGGGGAGTCAGGTGCCCATCAGAGCCATAGTCAACCTGAGCATGAAGGTTTTCGTGGCTACTTTAGTGCGAATTACTGGTTCAAAAGTTCTCCACTAGGAATCCAGGCCAGTTATGTTCTATGCATCACAGTGTATGCAGCCCATGATATTTGACTAGTGTACCACGCTACTGGGGTCCATGAAGACCCAGCTGACAGAGTGCAAGTAAGGGGAAGCAAAAAACTTTGAATACGGCAGTATCTTATGCAGCTTCTTCTTTCAGCGAGTTTCTGGGCTTAGTCTGAGGGTTGAGGTCCCTCCTCATAGTCTCCGCGACCTAGCCATGACCTGGTGGGCCGAGGTTTTGATGCGATAGGGTGGTGGCCTTCAGGCATCACCATACATAGAGGATTTCTTTCACTGGTGGGACCGATAGGTCATAGCGATAAAGGACTATCCCTATGCAGGGATAGACTTCTGCCAGGATCGTGACATGCCTCTTCCACTAGATGCAGCGTTTTGAGACATTAGTGAGTACTCTTTTTAGGTTTTTTGGTGTATTAAATTTTTATGGATTTTTTATTATAGATGTAAATGCAAAAATATTTTTGGGGGTAGTATCATGTATTAATGTTTGACTATTTGCTCACAGACAAGGGCCTAGTAAGACCCGAGGATTTCCCGAGACATCGTCGCCGAGGCAGGGGTGATGAGGTAGTAGGTGCTGCAGCAGAGCGGACACTATAGACTCTACGGGACAGCCTATCATAGATGACCACCAGGGTACCACAGGTAGAGGTGGTGCTGCTACTAGAGGATATGCAGCGCTAAGTAGTGGGGGTGCTGGGTAACTGGGTGCGACTACTACAACGTGTTGCAAATGCAGTACATTATTACTATTAGACACATCCTGTTGGAGAAGCAGCTAGGCCTCCTCGTAGGGATTAGACATCTCAGATTCCCATTTTGTATTGATATGTATATTTTGAGAGCTACGGGCTCCAGTTTTGTATTATGACACTACCATTTTTTGGACATATTATTTATAAAAAAATTTGGTTCTCCGGTTCTACTATATGAGTGTATGTACAAATGTATGAATGTATCTTTTATTTGTGTGCTTCATTGTGAATGTGACAAATTCCAATCTAATACATAGTTAGCGTATGCATCAGATATATGATTAAAACTTCTCGGAACATGAATATATGTAATTGAAACAAAATGTCGTTCCAAGAGTCTTACCCTTAAGAATTTTCGTAGTAACGTAGGATCCCTCACACGGTACTGACCATTCAACTGAGACACAACTAGTTGTGAATATAGGCGGACTTCTAAATACTGGATGCCATGTGAAATAGCATCCCGAAGTAGCTCAATCACGACACTATACTCAGCCACATTTTTAGATGTAGGACCAAGACAAGCACCTCCTGAGGACACAACTAGGTGGTTAGGTGAAAAAATAACCCAGGCAGCAGAAGCAAGCTGCTGTGTATGACGGCTAGCACCATCCGCGAACCTTAAGAACGTAGGAGATTCCGCTGACATCTGTCAATCAAACAAAAGCTAATCAGCAGACCTGGAAACCAAAAGAAAGCTACACTATGTATAGAAATAACTATACAATAGTATACAAAAATATTAGCTCAAACTAGAAGTTCAAGCGTAATACCGCTTGAGGTAGAGCCCATTTCTAGGCTCCTTCAAGATGTTCCCTTCATAGTCCTCTAATTCATAGGCTCCTTTTTCCAGGACATGCCTCACAATGTAAGGACCGTGCCACATGGGGTTGAACTTGCTTTCCCCCAGGGGTTATTTAGCTTGGTCATATAAGAGGACCAAGTCACCTTCAGCATATTGTTGAGGATGGACAGACCTATCATACTGAACCTTAACACGACGTTTATTGGCATTAATATCCAAGGCGGCATCTCGACGTTGCTCGTCAAGTTGCTCAAGGTGGATTAAACGTTGCTCAAGACCCATCATATCAGGGAGGATTCTGGGTTTGGTCCCCAGTGGAGTAACCATTTCTATGTTGGAGAAAACTTCCTATGGCTTGGGGTGGACCACAACAGACAACTGACTGCCAGAAATTAACTCAATTCTCAATCCTATGCTATATAAATGACAATGCTAAGATAATGAAGAGCATAACCAACCTCGATCCAAACGTTTGATGTAGATCCCCGTTGGAGCTTTCAATCCGTGCACTTGAACCTGCAAATTAGTCTTGACAGCCAATATACAACAAGCGCATATAATATATAAATGACATTAACATCATCAATAAGAACGGTCCATGATATTATAAGTAAATGCAACCCAATGTAATATAAACAACATTCACAATGTTAATGGACGAGAATATGAGTATTTCTATTAATGAATAACAAGAAGTACAATGTAATATGACCTCTTGTCAACAACCAATCTGAACCAAAATATGGGTCTTTCCACTTGTGCCTCCACCACTTTAATCCTCCATGGAATGGCAAACTCAAACTATGATAGGAGTGTGGAAGGTGAACATAAAGGGTTCACAACTACAAGGATCAATGAGTGTAGACTCAAGATAGGGAAAAAAATCCACTAGAGTTCTCTTGCTCTCTTTCCTCCTCCCGTCTGTAAGCCATATGTGCTCAATATATATTCCTCCCAAAGGTAAGTGAAAGGACACATCAAGGCGTTTCGGGGCAAATGGAGGGCCAAAGGTCACCCAATAACCGCTTTTTGGGAGTAAAAAGTAATTAACTAGTTATTTTTACCATTTTACATGCTACCTGAAGGCTATAGTGATGCAACTCGCAGGTACGCCCATTGTAATGATGCAGATAGTGTACAGAGGAAAAAATAGGGAAAATAGTGTGTCTGAAGGATATAAAGTGGATCTAAGTCGGTAAAATGGATCCTGGAGGCCAAAGAGTGCTGATGCTCACAAGGTGGAAAATTACGTTGTAACACAACCTTAGCATTATACCATTTTGCATTAACTGAACTTTGTCACCCCGACCTTTTCTACTACATGTTTAAATAAACAAAATATATGATGATAAACAATTTTCTAAAGTCAACACAACCATACAAATGCTGAAACTTTTGTACGACCATAAAATCCTAATCAAAAAATTTACAATGGATCTTCCATAAATGACATGACTTCTTCATATTTACTTTAAAGGCAATTTGAAAGGAATTTATCAAGTTTCTGATGGTTTATGTGAGGCTATTACATTATCAAATTGTAGGTATGAAATTTGATAAATAATGAGACTTATCCTCGTTGCAGCTAGTTGGTCATATGCTGGATCAATACAACATAAAACTAGGTCCAGACACTATGTTGGATGCGCTATACTAAAATGATATACAAAATAAATATGCATCCCATGAGTGATGTTGGTCAATGCTTAGTGTCTCAATAATAGTTGGGTACATGATTGATAACTCGAGAAACAAGACTAGAATCCAAGCACCATGTAAGCTCAATTCCTATGACTGCAAGGCACAATCTCAGAAAGGTTTAACATTGGCATGATCAAACTAACCATACTGTGAGACACCTAGCATAATAGTGATCACACTAGGTAACACCAAGTACCAAAGAGATATCAAGCATCCTTCAAAGCAAGAAGCCATGATGAAAATTTGAACAATAGTTTCCCCTTATAAGTTAGAAGACAAATTTTATAATAGATAATACGACACTCCTACCATGATAAAATGGTTGATAAATATATGAAACAATTTTCACACACATAATCAACCTGATACTTCTATTATTGCTCATCTTCTTTGGATAAAAAGTGCAGGATACTCCTCCATCATGATGGTTGTCATATTTTATTCGTGCTATGTATGGATGCCAAAATTGAAAGCGAATGCATCTACCAAAATTAAAATCTACCGACAAGAGAAAGTAAAAAATGGTCAACAAACTTGAATACTTTTACAAGCACTAGGAACCTAAGAAAGAATAACTCGTTTAGAACAATTAATAAATCAGAAAGAAAAAAAAAATAGCTTATTTGTCTTCTAGGGAACTGTACACGGCAATTTACTGAGAGTCCCCCAAATTTAAGCCTACCCAGGCTTTATTTACTCAAGAACCATTGGTTAAAATGTAAAACAAAACAGGAAACAGGACGGAATGAGAAATGGGGTAGAGCGTTTGGAATGATGAGAAATGTAACCCTCCCTATTCTCTCTGATAGCATAAATTAAAACTGGTTAGTGATGTCCTAATATAGTATCGAGACAAGAAAGGGAACAAAACTAAAAATGGGCCTCCTAGTCAAGTTTCTGGGAGAAAATTGAAATTGAGGTCATAGGGAAAAGAAAATCTAATGAGGTTGACTTATGAAACTCAGAATCAAAATGTAGATAAGATTAAACTAGAAATAAATAAAAGCTAACCCGTCGGTGATAGGTTGTGTAAAATATGTGTGAACTTCAAAGCACCATCACTAGTGGTAAATTTAGCCAAAGGAAGGTTGCTGGCAGAAGAATGGGAAACCTCGACCTTCTTTTGAGATCTCCCCTTACAATCTTGGGGTCGTTTCCTTGGTAAGATATGCCAAAGAAGCACTGCAAACATAAAATAGAACAATTAAGTTTTCATTCTTGGGAAAATCCATTCTCTGCCTTACTCTCGCATGCCCGTATATTACTTACTTACTCTGACTTACCCTCTTACCCTATTTCTTGCCTTATGACTTTCCTGATGATAGAATGTAGTATTAAAATTGTACATACAGAGTATAGTGTCAGTAAGATTCACATGCATTTCTAGTGTATGGAGGAAATTATTAGTAAGCTCTCCTTCGCTAACCTTTGGAATGAATGAGGAGGTAATGAACAGGCCTATTTTCCAAATGCATAAATAAAATTTTGTATGATAAGTGGGAAATTACCACAGATGCTCTATTGTTTCAAGAATCCACAATCATAGATCATATAAAAGCTTCACCAATAATAATTTCATTTAAACAAGAAAGAAAAGATATAAAATATACAGGAACACAATCTGATATAAAACTCATAGGGATATCTATTAATGAAACACTGAGATCATATCTTTCATCAAGTTTTGTTCAATGAAAATAACAGCGCTGACAACCAAATAAATAACCCGATGGACTACAGCTGCTGCTTTTACCATTCTTCTCAGAAAACTGAACAGGAAACCCCAGAGAGCTCCTTTATTGGGAGACGTAGGCGTAGATTTATTCTGCTGCAGTAAATGGAGCTCGCCCAGGGTCTACACCTTCATAGGCAAAGCACTGTCGTTGAGACAGGTGCCATTCTGCAGCCTCTACGTCTGGATTCTAGCCAAACGGTTATCAACAGAGATCCCGTTAGCAAAGGTAAATTCTCCATTATCTGCCATATTTATCTGCAAAACATAACAGCCATATGAGCACAATAATCCTCAAAGAAAGAAATAAAAGAAATAAAAAGGAAAAAACACAAAGACTTCAAATACGCAAGAGAAGAGAACCCCAGTTAAAACTGGCTTTGAGAGTGATTCCAACCTGATACGTCTAGGCCTGATAACCAGAAGAGAGCTTCTGGTGGCACAACAACCCAAACCTCCTAAAAAGGATGAACAATGTGAACAGTGCGTACATGCATACAAAGTTTTCAATTCACTGATTTCATAGGCGAAAGTTTCAGAGGCTGAAATTTAGACATTTGTACCCACAAAATCCATGCGCCTTCAGATTTTCTAAATATAATAATGTCATATGAATATTTTTCAAACTTTGTAAAGTGGTAAGGTATATGGTATTTTTATTTTTTGTTAATCCGTGCAATGATAAAAAAACGTCAAATCTTCAGTCATTGTTCACTAAACATTGAGAAAAATCTTAATTAAAAATATTCAAAAATAGAATTATTTCGTTTGACTTTGCAGAATTTGATGTTTTCTAATGTAGTGTTTTCATACTAATTCAAAATAGCAGAACATGGACTAAAAGGGGAAATTATATCTTAATTTACTTTGTGTTGCCTTAAATACACATGTTGACATATATAAACTTTCATTCATTAATTTTATGCATTGAGATTATAATTCCAAATGTTTTGTTGATTGGTTACTATCCACCTTAAAAGAGATACATTTCATTAAAATTGTCTAGTGGTTATTCTTCACAATACTTTTGTTCTCAAATTAAAATCATTTTTGATTCATTTTATGTTAAAAATAACATTTTGAAATGGTTTCTTTTGTATCCACATGCTTAAAGGCTTTAATTTATTTATATATTGAAAATTCATTCTTTTTAATATAATGGAATGCCATGTTTTTTTTTTCAATTGAAAAAAAAAAGTTTCTTGCCTACATAGTTACCTATCCTCCCGAATGGTTTTCAAATATTCAATCATTACATATATAATTCAAAATACTATTGTAAGTCTTAAAACACAACTTTCTGTCCAATAGTTCTTTCTAGTTACATTCATACATGGCATATCTTCTATGCGCCTCCATATACCATGGGATCAAAAGGAAAAATAAAATATAAATACTATCACTAATAAATATGATATGATCATGTCTGCTCTAATACAAAATTGTCAAAATAGAATTCCCCTTCATCACATCCCAAACCCCATTTGGATAGGAATGGCATGTTATCATTACAATTTGACATCAACGTTGATCTTATTTTGATAGGCTTGTATTCCATAAAGGAAACAAGGAAACATTGCATCTCAATGTAATATAATTAAAGGAGTTAAAACGGTGCTATTTTGTCACTGCCACATCCCATGGATTTTTATGGATTTGCACTATTACGCAAGGTCAACAAACTACAACATTTGGGGCATTCGGCTCATACATTTCCATATTTTAATGAAGTCAAGAGTCTTTATTAGCTTGTCAACCTAGAAAAGCGTCACTGCAAAATATTCACTTTCATGGAAAGTAACCACACCAAATTATTAAATATTCACCCAATTATTTCAAATAAATGTGTCGTGCTTCAAAATTGCTGCAGTTAAAGGGTGCTTCCAAATCATTCAGAGAAAGAGCATAAACCACTGAAGAATATTATTATACTGTTGCCACTTTTAGTCCATATTTTAATTGTCAAAGCCATCTCAAAAAAGAAAAGTGGATGCAGGTTAAAATAGGAAGCGTGGTCAAGCATGAGTTAATTTTTTTTCCAATAGAAAAAAATTGTACCATTGTTATTCATACGAATCAAAGGGTACATAGATGAGTTCAATTCAAAATTGATAGGAGAAAACCTCCCAGATCTTGAACCTAAAACAAAAGAAACAAGAAGTATCTTCTGAACAGCACGAAGGAAGTCAGCAAAAAACCGAAGACAGAAGAGATTCATATATTGCTCATTCAGTGCATCCAACCAGAGCCTGAAAAAAAACATTACTCTAAAAAGTTCATAAACCCATGGTCCAGAACCTTTGATTCCAGGATTTCTTCCCAAATTAAGACCCCAAATTCATCAAACAAAGCCTGCTTTGATAATTTATTCGCCAAGATGTTCTGTTGTCTATAAATATGCAGAAAAGATGTATTTTTGAAGTGCTTGATAGTCTTTTTTATCCTTTGGCACCAGTGAGTGAGTGCTAGAACTTTTAGATCACAAACATCCTGTGCCCAATTGATTGTGAATTTAGAATCACCAAATATTTTCAAGTCATCTAGGCCAAAAATACTAGCCACTTCAAGGATACACTATAAAAGCAACTAGTTCTACTTTCATATTGGTGCCAGTCCCACAATTCATCTTCAATGAAAAGTAATGAACACCACTCAGAAAGATAGCTCCCGCAACTGCACAAATGCCATTTTGAGCAGCTCCATCAAAGAAAAGAATCGGACAGTTGAATTGGGGTTCAAAAATTCCAATACGTTTGCACACATGTGGTTTCTTCTCTTTGAAATTTGACTAATATATAGACAGAATACGTTCAACCCCATTTTGAGCTTTCGGATCTAAACCTTCAAAGACTAAAGTGTTTCTAATATGCCAGATAATCCAAGAGATATATAAGGGTAACACAAGATGCTATCTGCATTTTCTGCTCCACTGTAAAAAGGCAATCTCAAAAGCTTCAGGTCCCCACTTCAAATCAATCTTCAAACCCAAACAAACTTTTTCCCATATATCCTGAGTAAATTTGCAGCTAACCAAAATATGATGTGTGGACTCAGTATCATTTTTAGATAGCGTGCATCTATTTGGGCCACTCCACCCCAATTGAGTTAATACATCCCATGTTTTCAGTTTCCCTTTTAAAGCAAACCACCCAAAGCATTTAATCTTGATTGGTACTTCCCATCTCCACAGCTTCTTGAACCACCACTGTTGAGGACAATAGTTCCTTGAATTTATAATGAAATTATAGGCTGTTTTGGCAGTAATCTCACCTGAGGCTTGATTCCCTGCCCATTTCAAAACATCTTTTTGTTGTGAGAGTCTACAGCCAATAGCATCCAGCCATGAGAAATAGTTATCCCATTCTCTTCTAAGATAGCTCTGAAGTCCCATGTCTTCCCCTTTAATCCAATAGGAATGACCACTTAAATAAACATGGTTCCTCATCCTGTCCAAAGTTATAAAATTCCTATCTTTGAGAAATTCCAGCAGTTTAGCAGATAGTGTGTAATCTTCATCCAGTCCAAGTATTTTATCAACACCAACCTCAACCTGATGGCCCAATCCTACCTGCCAAGCTATCTCATTCCCTAGCCAATCGAAAAAATTCAAGAACCCTTTCCAAATCGCCGACGTATTCCTGGTCCTCTTAACAGGGTTTCTTATTCAAGATAAGATGTCCCTTTTAATATATTTTACCTGCAATACAGTGGACCAAAGAGAGGAACCAAACAAACCCCACCAAAGACTCTTCAAACGAAGAGCTTTGCCAAAAACTTCCAAATTTTTCACCCCCCAACCACCAAACTTCTCCGGAATGGTAATAGCTTCCCATTTTGCCATAATTAGTCCTTTACGGTCCAAACCACCTGACCACAAGAAATTTGAGCAGAGTCTCCTAATGTTCATCAAAACCGAGCTAGGGACCTTGAATAGGGATAGCCAGTACACCGGAATACTGGTAAGAACAGCTTTTACCAGAATAAGGAGTCCTCCAATAGAAAGAAGTCTATGAGTCCAGCGTTTTATTCTATGTTCCACCTTCTTAAAGAGCCAAGACCAGTCTTTAACTCTATACTTGTTTGGCTTTAAAAAATAGCCGAGATATTAAAATCCATCAGCTAATCTCTGTACTTTGTATGGTAAAATATTCTGCAAGTCCTGGATTTGAGAATCATCCAAATTGTGTTGAAACAAGGTAGACTTCCTCTCACTTACCTTCATCCCTTATGCACAGCAGAAAAGGGATATATTGTCTCTAATACACCGCCATTCACCAATAGATTTTGAGCCAGCAAGAATAACATCATCAACGAACAAAAGATGAGACACTGGAACTTCTTTGGATAACTTTATCCCACTAATAAGACCATCCGATTTCGCTTTTAATAAAATCCTGCTAAAGCCATCAATAACCAAGACAAAGAGAAGAGGTGATAGAGGACATCCTTTCCTGATCCCTCTGGAGCACTTAAAAAACCTAGAGGGAGCACCATTAACAAGAACTGCAATATTTGTAGACGTTACACACGTCATAATCCATCTCAGCATTAATGGTGACAATCCAATTTGAATCAAAATGATCCTGAGATAGCACCAATCCACTCGATCATACGCCTTTTCTAGGTCCATTTTGAGAAAAGCATCTTTGGAGTTCCAAATTTTTACAGTATGAATAATTTCCTGAGTGATACCTACTGCATCCAAAATCTGCCTGTCATGAAGAAATCCAAACTAAGCAGCAATAATAAACTTTGACAAACTCGGCTTGATTCTTACCGCAATAATCTTTGAAATTAGCTTATAAATCAAATTGCATAGAGAAATAGGCCTGTACTCCCCAAAGAAGAATGGTTTGTTACATTTCGGAATTAAGGTCAGAAATGTAGAATTCAGTGCTCCTGAGATAAACCCATTGACTCTGGAAAACTCAACCATGGACAAGATTTCTTCACCCATAATTCCAAATAAATGGAGAAACAGTTCCACTGTCCAGCCATCCGAGCCGGGACTCTTCTCTTTTGCAAATAGTTTCAGAGTGTCTTCAATCTCTTTTAAAGAAACAACCCCTTCCAAGTCCAATGCTTCCTGAGGACTATAGAAAGTAGGATAGAGTCGGGCAATCTCCAATTGCTTTAACAGGTCATTATCTCTAGAATCCTTATAGATATTTCCAAAAAAAATAATTGCTGCCTCTTGAAGCTTATCCTGACCAAAGATGTGGCTACCATCATCTCCCTCCAAATCCCAAATAGCTTTTTTGTTCCGTCGGTGGGAAGCATATGCATGAAAAAACTTTGAGTTTTTATCCCCCAAATCCATCCATAAAGCTCAACTTTTTAGTCTCCACTCTACTTCTTCTTATTTTAGAATACTCTCCTTCTTAGCGATAAGAGCATTAAGTAAACCTTGATCCCCCTCATCATCCAAACCCTCAATATTTTTTAGAAAAGCTTTCTGAATTTGAGATTGTAAATCTACATACTCCTGTAGATCTTTGGCTTTCTTATTTTTGATCCATAGTTTAACCACAGACTTCAGGTCTTTTAATTTCAGCACAAAATTATCCATTGGATTTAAAGAACAGTCATGTCTCAGAGCCAGCCATGCTTGTCTAATAGCCTCGCAGAAATCCTCATTCTGGAGCCAAGAATTATTAAACTTAAAGGGGATATTTCTTGGACAAAGAGAATCATCACACTGAAAGAGTATGGGCCAATGGTCAAAAAAAATATTATCTTCCACCCAAGATCTGAAATGCTGAAAAGACTGCAACAAGGGCCTTGCCACCAAAAACTTGTCAATTCTTTTGTGAATACCTTCCCTCCCAACTCTGCCATTTGTCCAAGTTGGTACAATAGAGGCTGGAGTAACATCCACCAAATCGAAGCTGACTAACATATCAGAAAAGTATTCTGCTAACTCATCACAACGTGCTTGTGAGCCCCAAATTTCAGAAGAATTTAGGGAGAAATTTAGATCTCCTGCAACAATGATATTTTTTATATTGAGAAGTCCAGAGGACATCAGGTGATCCCAAAACACCTTCCTACAAGCATACGGTCCATAAACATTTAAAATAGACAAATCATGATTCTGCTATAAACATCTACCATGCATAAAGATCCCCCAATTTGTTTTGAAGGTCTTAAAATGAAAGAGGCTCGAATTCCAACCAACGATCAACCCACCAGACATCCCGACAGCACTTAAAGTTGAGAAAACCCAACCTGGACACAAATTCGCTAACTTGAGAATAACAACACTATCAACACTCATAGTTTCCTGTAGGAGTACGATTTCTAGGTTAGTAGCTGATAAAAGTTTAGACAAAGCCCTAACCCGGGTAGCTTTGCCTAACCCTTTGACATTTAAGGAGAGAATCAACATAAATCACTACCACTAGAGGGATGCACCACTCTAGTGCCCTGGGATTAAGACTATCATCTAAGGCAAAGGACCCATCATCAATTCGAACAGACAGAGGGATAAACACATCACCCACCGACTCAACATGTTTAGTCACACTAGACTTCTTCCCCTTTCTAACAGTGACATTTTGAAAACGAAGACCCTCTGAGGGAAGGACCTCTAAGTCGGGAGGAGGATTTTTTGAGTAAACCAAAAGGGGGGTCATCGGGGGCTCACCGTTAGGAATATACCCACTTTCAGCAAGTACCTCTCGATCCTCATAGGAGAGAACCTTGGCAACATTAAAAGAAGGGTCATCTAAGTCAGGGTTTCCCACCTTTGGAACCAGTACAAAATCCCTCTGACCAGAAGGACCAGAGCCCTGGATGCCTTCAAGTAGATAAGGACCTCCCTCCCCAGACAAGTTAAGGGCAACTTCCCCTCTAGCGATCCACTTATTTAGGGAATTTTCCATATCCTCATAAAAATTTAATTCGGCTTTTGAGATACCCTTATAGGGGGTTTCGTCCAAAGACATACCTAATGAAGACTTCACCGTCACCGTTTCCTCTGAATCCTGAATGGGGGAAATAAATGAGTCATCATCAGCTAGGTGAGCATCAGGGTTCGTTCTCTGAGCAAACGGTCAATGGGCATAGGTATGGCCAACTTCCCGACACTTAAAGCAACGGAAGGGAATCTTAAAATAGTCCAATCTCTGGCAGAAAGATCTGGAACCCCAACTGATATCGACTTCAGCTGGTAACCCTAGCCGCATATCGAACTCCACCATAACTTTAGCAGCTCTTCAGTCAAAATTAAAAAGTGCCTTCCTGTCCAGTCTGATAAACTTCCCTAATGAATTTGCAAGAGCAATAAAAATGCTCTCCATCCAAAGATCAATTGGGAAGCCCGGAAAAATCATCCAGAGATGTCAAAACCTCTTCCTATCTTTCAACAGGTCGAACCCTACGTACCACCGCTTAAGGCATAGAGAACCATTCTTAAAGAGCCACACCTGGTTCAATATCTCCTCAACAAATTCACCAGATGGGAAGGTAAATAAAATCCACATATTTACCAGCAAGTTGACCCTAGGGGCTAACCCACATAATGGCGTCCAATGTTCATTAACCCAAGCAATAATGTCCTCCTGACTACCACATGAGAACTCCAAATGGCCAACCACCCCCCGCGTAGCTAGCATCTCAACTTTATCCAAATTGCATTCTTGGTTTATTTAGAACTGCTCACGACCTGCCTGAGCTTTGACAGTCTTAGCCCGGCTTCTAACCTTGGCCTTCTCACCGCTTAGATTAGGGTTTTCAAAAGAAGGGCGAGCCTGCTGTGAAACCTCCTTAACCGAACTACCCATAATGGAATGAGGAGCCATAATGAAAAAAAACCCTACCACGTGTCCTAAAAGGACAGAAATCTGCAGGAAAAGGAAAAGCCACCTGTCGACAATAGAAAGACTGCCTCCACAAAAAGGTGAAGAGCCTAACTAAGGCAAGGCTAAAGAAGAGAAGGGTTTCCGGACAAATTAAGCTAACTTCATAGGGCTATAAGTGTCAAAAAACCGCAGAGATAGCTACCTCCAAAAAAATAACAACACAAAAAAGGTAGGGCCACAAGAGACAGCACCCATAGAAAAATAAGTCGAGTTTTCGGAGCTGTAGACAGAATCACATTCCCACTTATTTTTATCCTTGGTTGGTACTATAGATAGCTGCAAAACTATCTAGAACTCCAAGATGCCACAACTCATAACAAAAACTCGCCTTACCGACCGCAGGAAACCTCAAATTCTAACAAAACCCTAACCCCCTGGTCTCCATCTCGCTCGCATCCCACTTTTTTTTTCACCCCATGCCTCTTTTTCCTCTCCAAGCATGAGTTAATTACCTTGATAAAGAACCAATTGGATGCTAACCACGATCCTTCAATCAATTCTATTATTTTGTTGTTTCATCAACGAAGATAAAACTGGAAGAGAAACCACTGAGACTCCAATAGCTGCCACTTCATCAGATTTTGATAGAAGTTGTCATGAATTTCAAGGAAAGTTACAAAGAAATGCTAAGAGGAGCTGCTAGTAGTGTTATCATACTAAAAAAACAGGGATACTCCAAGGAAGGATGAAAATTATTTTCTAGAATTATGTTTTGTTTCTCTTGTGAAGTTCAAGGAAAATTATGAAGAAATGCTAAGAGGAGCTTCTAGTAGTGTTATTATACTATTACTATTGTTGAACTGATTCCAAGACAGTCTTTATCATATTACAATACTTATGTGTTGGTATAATCTGAAATTGTTTTGGATATTTTAAATACTCCTGTTACTTCTTTATGGATACATTTTTTGTGAATATATATTTTATGATTATGTTTTGAAGTTCATTATCCTTTAACATATGCTACTTTAAGTTATGTTCTAATGATCATGTATTTCATATGATAAATTATTTGTCATTACTTTTGAACTATATGGTTACTATTTTTAATGTGTTATGTTTAAATCTTAAATTTGTTTTAGATTTATGCATATGTATATTCATATTTTATTCATAATTAAATATAGAATTTTTCAATTCTCAAATTGCTCTCAGGTGAGATAGGATAGGAAGTAGATTGGAAGGGGACAAAGTAGACATAATTTAGTTTTAAAAATAGAATTACAGTTTTATTTTGTAGTGGAAACCCACAGATTTTTTAGCAGCTACTAAACTATTTACAGTTTAGCAGCTACTAAATTTATGTGTTATGATTATATTAGAATAGATCTTTGCTAACAGTCCAATTAAGTTAGTTTTCATTTAGTTTGAATAAGTAGGAACTAACAACACAGCTAATACAAAACCAAATCACAAGACTCTCTTGTTGAAAGCAAACCTTTAAAGGAAACATAGCCTTATTCCTGTGATAAGTAGTCATCCCAGACAGGCAAGGGACTGCTGTAAGAGCCTTGTTTGGGCTATTTTTCCTTAGTTGTCCAGAGAACAGTTTTCCCGGCCAACAGGGTTTTATATATTTTTTGGACAATTTTGGTGAATTTTAGAGTAAAAAAATTTAATCCTATGGAATTTGGGTGAATCATATTAGAAAAACATGGAAAATGATGAATACATTTTTTCGATAAAAACCTCAAAAATCATCCCATGTGCTAAATTTCACCCCTAAAATTTTCCTCGACAAACATTATCCTCCCATGCCCCACATGATCAGATGGTAAATATGCATATGTGTGGGGAGTTGGCTCTAAATCCAAATAAAAAATGTTGGTGCTACATCTATTACAAAGGGAGCGTGCAGGAAGTGTGTTTATTTGTGGGTAGGAGGGAAGGTGGTGAGTGTCTATAGTGAGGTTGGTTCGAGTGGGATATGCATCTCGAGATGGAAGAAGAGGAAGGTGTCGTGGGAAAGAATCTTAGAGAAGTCATGTCTAGGCCCCAACAATTGTGCTAAAAAAATGGCAAGTGATGGGGGGAGTGAAGATGAGTATTGTTGTGTCTCTCATGGCCTTCAGTATGTTAAAGATAGTCACAAGAATATGAAAAGGAAGGTCCATAAACTCGAGCATGCCAAGCAAGCATTTGATAGGTATCTTGAGAAATGGCAAGATACTGAGGAGCATGCCTGCTTAGTGGAGAGAGGGGAAACTAATTATCGATTGGAAATTATGGGAGCAAAGTTGGAGTAGCAACAAGCTCAAAATGACGTTTTAGAGGCTTGCGTTGCTCAGCTGGAGGCAGCCTTGGGTAATGTGTAGAGGAAATTGAATGAGAAGGAAGTGGCCAAAGGATCTACCTCACGCCCTCTATATTTGCAAAATGAATGCTAGGTTCCTTGGGGCAATGCTTGATGTCAATTTATGTGTTTTCAATGTGTCTTTTTGCTTGATCAATTTGTTAGATTTTGCAACTATCAATTTAGGAGTCATCGTTATAATCATGGATGAAAACCTTTGTAGTGCGAGTACTTAGGGAATAGGCAAGTTTTGAATTCTCATGCGAGGGGTTGTTCTTGTTTATGCATTGTGCAACTAAGGGATTCTTCCCTCATATTTTAATATAAAAACCCTACTTGTTTCAGTAAAAAAGAAGAACCAATTGTTATTTACAAGAGTACAATTTGTTTCAAGAAATTCCATCATTTTGATATGCATTATGTTTTAGAGAAAAAAAAACATAGCAATGTTAAAAAAAAGTGATATTCTCTAAGTTATACTCATTTTCCATAAATAAAAGTTACATATTCTTTAACCTTATTCAATCTCATATATTTTATATTTTTACTTTACATTATAATAAGTTGTGTATATATATTTAAAATTATTGAAGGAATATATTGTTATTTTTTAGATTTTTATTACAACTAATATACTATGAGAAATAAAAATTAACTTACACTAAGCTATATAATATAGGTTTATTTATAATTTAGAAATTATATAAATTAAATGTAAATAGAAAATTAAAATTTCTAAAAATTATACATCAAATTCTAATTAAAAAAATGCTACAAATAAAATTAACATAATACCCAATGCAATTTTGACATTATTTTATCAATGACACTTTTTCCCATTGAAAGGATATGTTGAAAACATTTACTACAATTAAATCAAATTGTCATGAATGGAATCCTATCGAATGTGGAAATATCAAGGGAAGGAAATTGTGTACCTCGAGAAAACCTTCCAGAAGCTTGGTGCGTTTTCTATATTCACACTATAATAGTTAATTCATTTTTCGCCTTGAAAGAAAATTATGGTTTTTAAGGAAAGCCCATATTCGCATCATTAGGAAAGAACAAAAATGTTAAATGTGAAAACACCATACATAAATTTTGACTCCAAGACGCTTTAAATTCATTAATTGAGATTGTATTTATTGGTTTTTATTTTTTTATTTGAAATGTATTTATTAATATGATATATGGAGTTAAATACATAATTAAATATTTTAATTTAGTTTATTATTTTTATTAAATATGATTTTTTTAGAATAGTTAAATTTAAAAAAATTATTTTACAATTTAGTATGATATTACGTGCAGAATATATTTATGATTTTAATTATTTTTGGATAATGTTTTATAGTTAATATATTTAAGTTAAAATGGTTAGATGTTTGTATAAGGAAAAATTAATATTATTAATTATCTAAAATAAAATAAAAAAAATTATTTTTAATTATAAATTATATAAATAAGATAAAAATATTAATTATATATATATATATATAAAACTAATTTTTAAATTATTTTTTTTAAATGAATAATATAATTTAACCAATTTCTAAATCAATGTAAAAAATAAACAAAAATTCTAGATGAATGAGACATTTGAGTAAGAAAAGAATCAATACTTTGCACCTTAAATTAAACTTCCAAATGATATGTTATGTATCTTTTTACTTACTTTATGTAATCATAAGATGCCACGTTTTTATGTTCAAAATGGCATTATGTCAAATTCCAAAATATCTTGAATAACTCGCATTTTTTAAATTTATCTATTTAATTATAAGATGTGACATGTTCACAATGGTATTATGTCAAATTCCAAAGTATCTTAAATAACTCTTCTTCTTTTTTATAGAGATCAATGGTTAACAATTAAATATAGTTACTTTGTATTGATGTACTCAAAAAGACGCATTCTACAACCCAATAATAACTAGTGTGTTCAAGATAGATTTAAAACATTTTACGACATATATAAAACTACACAATTTGGATAAATTAATGTTGGCACCATAAGCTAAATAACATAGAGATCAAATAAGATAGAAATGAAACAATGACATTCACATAGATTTGACACAGAGATTTTATGTGGTAAAACCATCGAAAGGGAAACATCTACAGAGCAAAAAGTATCGGTATTCTTTTTGCTCAAAGATGGATATTAAAACAACCGAAAATAGGATTACAACCATTCCTCACATTCACTCTCAGAATGATATTTGCCTCTACGGGCTTACATGGATTTATAGTATCTCTTACACAATTATGAAAAACTGACCAATTAATTACACATTCTAACTTAAGCATATTGGTCTCAACTGAAGGAAGAATAATAGGGATCCAGAAGATACCCAAATCCATGTCTGTGGGAATTAGTTGTCACATTATCCAACAATATCCACCTTGACAACAATTTACCTGATACCTTGCCCTTGTCTTTTCCATCACCTTTCCTACAAGCCAAGAGAAGCTAAGCACCATCACAACTCCTCTAATGTAACTAGTTTTGTGAACATGTATGTACAATTATTTTGAGTGTGAACCTTTTCAAGAACCACTCCACCTTCATCAATAACTTGTCTTACAAAATGGTATTTTACAGGAATATGTATTGTTTTAGTGTGATAAGCTGGATTTTTAGCCAAATGTATAGCACTTTGACCATCACAAAATATTTTAACATCATTTTGAAACCTTCTAAACTCACCCAACAAACCTTTCAACCTAATTGCCTCTTTGCAAGCATGTGATGCAGATATATATTCTACCTCTGTAATGGATAAAGCAACAATGCTTTGAAGCTTTGATGTCCAACTAATAGGACCACCTACAAGAGTAAAGACATATCCTGAAGTGGATCTCCTTTTATCCAAATCTCCTACAAAATCTGAATCGACGTAGCCACAGATTTCATCACAATAACCATTAAACGTGATACAATAATTACTTGTGCCTTTGAGATATTGAAACACCCATTTCACTGCTACCCAATGCTCTTTACTTGGATTTTCCATGTATCTACTGAAAACACCAACTGCATGTGAAATCTCTTATCTAGTAGAAACCATCAAATACATCAAACCGCCTACTTCATTAGCATAAGGTACACGAGACATATACTCCTTTTTTTTATCATTACTAGGACTCAAACCTAAAGAAAGCTTAAAATGGGAAGACAAAGGGATATTAACAGGTTTCACATTATTTATACCGAATCTCTGAAGTATTTTCTTCACATACTTCACTTGTGATAACCATAAATTACCATTTTCCCTGTCTCTGGGTATTTCCATGCCCAAAATATGTTTTGTTGCTCCTAGATTCTTCATATCAAACATCCTATCCAGCTGAGCCTTCAACCTGTTGATTTCAACCATGCTCTTGCTTGCTACAAGCATATTGTCAACACATAACACCAAAACAATGAATATGCCATTTTCTAACTTTTTAAAGTAAACACAATGATCGTACTCACTTCTGGTAAAATTTTGGCTCACCACGAAATAATCAAACTTCTTGTACCATTTCCTAGGAGATTGCTTCAGGTCATACAATGACTTCCTGAGCTTGCCAAAAAAAATTCCTTTTTGATTTTGAACAAACCCTTCTAGTTGTTCCATGTAAATTTCCTCATCCAAATATCAATGTAGAAAAGCAGTCTTAACATCTAGCTACTCTAACTCAAGATCAAGTAAAGAAACTATTGCTAACACTAACCGAATAGAAACAAGCTTAAGAACTGGTGAAAAAATCTCATGGAAATCGATACCTTCTTTCGAAGAATACCCTTTTTCTATTAGTCTTGCTTTGTACTTATCAACCTTATCATCAACGCCTTTTTTTAACTTGTAGACCCATTTAAAACCAACAACTTTCTTGTCCTTTGGAAGTTCCAACAGATCCCATGTTTTATTCTTTTCCAACTCATCCATTTCTTCTTTCATTTCTAATTTCCATTTATCATTTTCAGATGCCTCCATTGCTTCCTGATAACAACTAGGCTCCCCATCGTTAGAAATCAAAGCAACAGATGAAGCATATTCTTCATACCTTTTTGGAAAAGTTCTGACTCATGTAGATCTTCGCAAAGTTTGTTGTGGCTCTGACATTTCCTTTGTTTCCTAGAAATATTCTATAATCTCATCTACATTTCCAGGAGATTCTTCATGGACATCTTCATGATCCTCCTTTCTTGTAGATGGCCAAGTCTCCAATTGAATTTTTTGAATCTACGATTCTTCTCCCCGTTTCATCTCAACATCTACTTCATCTGATTTCATGAGTGATGATTCATCAAACAAAACATTTATGTTAATGATGATCTTGTGGGAAGTAGGATCCCACAATATGTACCCCTTAACTACATCACCATATCCAACAAAGATGTAAATTTTTGACTTCAGATCTAATTTAGAACGTTGATTCTTTGGAATTAAAGCATAAGCATCACAACCAAAAATATTAAGATTTGAATAATCACAAGTGTGTCCTTTCCATACCTCTTCCAGAATCTTATAGTCTATTGCACTTGATGGTGATCGATTTACTAGATAGCATGTTGTAAGAACCGCTTCTCCCCACAAATCCTACTATAATTTGGCATTACTAAGCACACACCTTGCTCTCTCTAAAAGATTCATATTCATATGCTCAACAACACCATTTTGCTGAGGACTGTATATCGTGGTTTTATACCTTTAAATACTAGATTCTTTTCAATAGTTATCAAACTCCTTAGATGTGAACTCACCTCCATTATCTATTCTAAGACACGTGATTGACCTATCAATGCTCAAAGCTCTAAACCGCTTAAAAGAATTAAACACATCAACCTTTCTTGTCAATACGTAGATCCAAACCTTTCTAGAGTAATTATCTATAAATGTAACAAAATATGATGATTCTCCAAAAGAAACCATAGGGGCTAGTCCTCACACATCAGAATGAATGTAATCTAGGATATCTTTACGAATATCCTTCCCTGTTTTAAACTTCTGTCTAGTATGTTTTCCGAGCATATAGTGCTTGCATAAATTAAAATTCATATATTTTAAACTAGCAAGTTACTATCAACAAGTACCTTCAACCCTTTCTCGCTCATATGACCCAAGCACTGATGCCATAATCGAGTAGGGTCACTTGCAACTTCAGACACAACTGATACTTGACTCAACTCAGTTTTTCCTTCTAGCTTCTAAAGGTTCTCGGTCATCCTTTTATCCTTCATGAAAACTAAAACTCCCTTTGACACCTTCATCACTCCATCTTGAACTGCAAATTTATAACCAACAACATCTAGAAGTCCCATTGGTATTAGGTTCTTCGTGAGTTCGGGTACATGCATCACCTCTGTTAATGTTCTCATAGTCCCATCATACATTTTAATCTTGATGCTACCAATCCCAATAATTTTATAGGAAAAATCATTTCCCATAAAGAATACACCATCATTAATTGGTTGGGGTAGAGAACCAGCTTCTATGAAGACACATATGGTGAGAGGCACCAGAGTCTAACAACCAATCATGTTGATAATATGAAACATTAGAAATAGACAATACCTCATCTATCATACCTGAACTAGTCTTTGCTGCATCTACTTCATTCTTGGAGTGTTATTTGGATGAATATTCTTTGGATTTTCTTTTCCAGCAATCCTTCTTCAGATGGCCCGCTTTCTTACAATACCGACACTTTAGCTTACCCTTCTTGAATCTTAACTCTCGATTTAGATCTGGAAGAATTTCTTGAATTCTTCCCTCGTTCTCTAAACCAACCTCTAGTGGCCATTGCAACTGTTGTTAAATTTTCTGAATTGTTTGTCCTGCGTAACTCTTCACATAACAAGGATCCAACAACATTGACATATTCAAAATTGTGTGAATTACTAAACCACATAGAGGTGATAAGATGATTCCAAGAATCAAGTAGTGTACAAAGCAAAGTAACTGTTTTGTCTTCATCACTGAATGTTTCACCCAACCTAGTTAACTAATAAATTAGTTCATTAAAAATATTCAAATGATCAAGGATCTTCGTACCTTCATCCATTCGCACGGCATATAGCTTTCTCTTCAGAAAGATCTTGTTAGTCAAGAACTTTGTCATATACAGGCTTTCAAGTTTATTTCATAAGCTAGCTGATGTTTCTTCTCCAACGATATTAAACAAGACTTCATCTGCGAGGCACAAACGAATGGTGTTGAGGGGTCCATATCGTCCCAATCTTCGTCTGACATGTCTACAGGATTCTTTGATTTTCCCACCATTACTTTCTGCACTCCTTGTTGCACAAGTAGATCTCTCATCTCGAGCTTCCATAACTCAAAGTTATGTTGATGTATATGTAACTTCGGAATGTATTTCACCTATGTATTTCATTTATGTATATTGTACTCCTATAGAGATGTTATTATTCCTCTATACGGAAGTGTCATCATTTGTATTGACAAGTGTCGCAAGTGTTGTAACTTGCCAATGGGTTATTATACCACCATGTGTGGGGTCGGCCCTGATTAAGTTAACCATGGGTTATTAGGCTAAGCTAGACAAGTCAGCCCCATTAGTTTATTGGGCAGGATAGGACAAGTATAAATAGAGATCGAGAGATCTCTATTTGGATATCTCATTACTCACTTCTACATCACTCAGAAAGTGGCGCACATGTGAGGAGGAGGATCATCTACTAGGAGAAGACTATCTCTTGTACTTGGGTTGTAATTTGGTTGTATTATTGCTCTATCTATCTCTGAGGAAGTTGTAGGGTTTTTCACCTTAGGGTTTTCCCCACAGAAACTTTGTGTGTCTATTGTCTCTTATGTTTGCCTCTTGTTGTGATTGACATGATTGACATGCTTGATATAATTGATATGATGTACATGTTATTCTCTCAGTAAAGATCCTAGAGTGTATTGAATTAATGCTCAAAAATTAACATGGTATCAGAGCTTCCCTGAGAAGAAGACATTGTGCAGTGGCAGAAACTAGGGTTTTGTTGTTTATTGGGTTTCTCTCCACATATTTTGGAAAAGCAGTAAGTTAGATTGACTCTACTCATCAAGGAGAATCTATCTGTCCAATCAGAATTTAATTATGAGCACTTTCAGTTTTGGCCCTAAAAATTAGGGTTTCCACAAAAATAGGAATTTCTGAAATATAAAAACATAACTGGAAGCTCTTGGAAAAATCCAAGTTCAGAGCTTTGGATCGAGATTTTTGGTTGGGTGAAGCTCCGGGAAACTCAAAACCCTAATTCAAGGTCTTCCCAGTGAATCTGGGAAGACTAAAAGGCATTTCTGAAGGGTGAAACTTTGTAGATCTCAAATTCTGAATATACCAAGCTGATCAGCTCATCAAGGCGCATCTTTCTATCCTTTCAGAAAGTTGAAGTTCACATTTTGAATTTTTAGGGTTTCTCTGACAAACCCTAATCCGAGACTAGATCCATTTTTCAGCAAATCAAGTGGTAAGACCTAAATCTTTTCTATTTCCATTTGAAGTACTCTTTAAGATGTCGCACCACACCAAGCTTGAGGATAAGCTTGAAGGGGCTGATAACTTCCGAGCATGGAAGTATAGGATTGGGTTAATCCTGGAAGAAAATGAATTGGATACTTACATAAGGGAAGAGGTCCCTATCCCAAAAGAAGAAGACGCTAAGTCTCTTCACAAGAAGAACTTGGTCAAGGAAAAGAGGATCATTGCTGATTCTATCAAGGACCGTCTCATTCCACGTGTGTCATCTCTAAAGACACCCAAGGCAATGTTTGACTCTTTGACCAAGCTGTTTGAAGGGAAGAACATAAATCGAAAGATGACTCTACAGAACCAATTGAAAGGGGTAAAGCTTCAGAATGGAGAGACCATTCAATCCTATTTCTCCAAGGTCTCTCAGATCAAGGAACAACTTGAAGCTGTGGATGAAATGGTGGAGAATGGTGAAATTGTCATGACCACTCTGAATGGCCTACCTAGGTCATGGGATTCCTTTATTCAAGGAATTTGTGCAAGAAGGAAGTTGATCTCCTTCAGTAGACTTTGGGAGGAATGCTCTCAAGAAGAAGCAAGGCTTGTGGCATGAGAAGAAAAGATGGGGAATGAAGATCAAGCTCTCATAGCTCACACCAATAAAGGGAAGATCAAAAGGGAGTCATCTCACAAAAGAAGACCTTCACACCACCATCATAAGAAAGATCTCAGATGCTTCACTTGCAATGAGAAGGGACACTTTGCTGCAAATTGTCCCAAGAACAAAGGGGACAACAACAACAACAACTTCAACAAGAAGAAGAAAAATAACAAAAGAAAATATCATGCTCATGCTACTAAGGATGATGAACCACCAAAGAAAAAAGCTAGGGCAGAAAGTGATGACTCATCAAGTGAAGATAAATATGTTCTAATCTCTGCTCTCACAGGTACTATTTCTCATGGTTGTAATGATTGGCTTATTAACAGTGGGGATTCCAAACACATGACAGGGTTTAAATAATCCTTTGCTAATCTATTTGAACATGAGTCACCCCATAAGGTGAAACTTGGGGATGACTACCAATATCCCATCAAAGGAAGTGGTGAAGCCTCCTACAAACTAGACTCTGGGAAGTCCTTGAAGATGAAAGATGTGCTATATGTACTTGGGCTCAAGAAGAACTTACTCTCCATATCTGCATTGGATGCAAAAGGCATGAGGGTTGCATTTGTAGATGGCCAAGTTCTAATATGGCCAAAAGGTAAAACTATTGATTATGCAGTAGTGATTGGAGAGCAAGAGGGAGGTTTGTATAAATTAAAGGGACAACCTAAACATGCCATGGTACATGAATCCATGGAGCCAAGTGAACTTTGGCATAGAAGGTTTGCACATGTGCACTATAGAGCACTACCAATTGCAAGTAAAGCTGTAGAGGGTCTTCTTGAAATCCAGTCAAAGTATGAAGATGTTTGCAAAGGATTTGCAAAAGGAAAGAACACAAAGAAGGAAATCACAAGCAAGTAAGGAAAAAGGAATTATCCACTCTGATGTATGCAATCCGATGTCATCTAGTTCTCTGAGTGGGTATGTATACTATGGTTCTTTCATTGATGATTTCTCTAGGAAGACTTGAAGAACAAAGATGAAATATTCAGCAAGTTCAAGGAATTCAAGGCCTTGATAGAAAACCACACTGAAAAGAAGTTCAAGACCTTCAGATCTGACAATGGTGGAGAATTCACTTCAGCAAACTTCAAGTGCTATGCAGTGATTAAGAGGGAGTTCACCACTCCTTACAATTCACAATAGAAAGGTGTAGAAGAAGTTACTTCAGAATAGGACTCCAGCAGCTCCTACAAGGGAGCAAAGATTCAGAGGGAATCCACCCAACAAACAAACAAAGATAAGTATTTGAATTGTCATTTCTTGTATATTATGTTTGTTTAAAATAATGTTATTCAGTGATGTATATGCTTATGTTCATAGACTTAGGTTGTGTATTATGCATATTAGAATAATTGCATTGATGAACAAGATACTACTAATATGCAAGTAATGGGTAAGTGGCCTATGGTACTGTACAACATTCCATTGCTACTTATATAGAATGAAACCTCTTTGCTGACATGTTGGGAGTTGTGTACACTCTTAACAATGTTCTGGTAGAGATTGGAAGGCATCTAGAAAGTTACGGGATATGAATAAATGTTGTATTGAAGCATTGGCTAAAATAATTGCATGACTATATGACATATATTCTTATGCGTAAGAGTTTGTTATGAAACTATGAGATGTTTCTAATCATGCAATTTAACTTGTCTTGTAGGAAAGATCGTATACCATCACCTACAAAAGAAGGACTACAACATTTGTTCCAGCAACAAAGTTATCTATTGAAGATATTGAAGTTCCCAAGATCCGGGAAGTATGCCATGATCGAGGAGTACCAATCGATCATGAAGAATGATATTTGGGATGCAGTCCCAAGACCTGAAGGGAAGTCTGTTATGACTTCCAAGTGGATCTACAAGATCAAGCATGCTGCAGATGGCAACATAGAGAAATACAAAGAGATATTTGTAGCTCGTGGCTTCTTCCAGAAAGAAGGGATTGATTATGAAGAGAATTTTGCTTCTATGGCCAGATACACTTCCATTAGATCAGTACTTGCTCTGGCTGCAGTGATGAAATGGAAGATACACTAGATGGATGTCAAGACAACTTTCTTGAATGGTGTAGTCGAGGAGGAAGTGTATGTGGAGCAGCCACTTGGTTTTGAGACACATGACAGGGAGTCATATGTGTGTAGGTTGAAGAAAGCCTTGTATGGCTTGAAGCAAGCTTCTAGGACTTGGTATGGTAGGGTAGACAACTTTCTATCCAGTTTGGGCTTTACTAAGAGTAAAGCAGATTCCAACCTTTACTACAAGGTTGAGGAAGGCAATCCTATGATACTAATCTTGTATGTGGATGACCTATTTGTAACAGGAGAGGATGGATTGATTGTTGATACCAATAGGAAGCTTGCTGCCGAGTTCGAGATGAAGGACTTGGGTATGATGCACTACTTTCTAGGTATGGAGGTGTGGCAAAGTGTATATGGAATCTTCCTTGGAAAAGGGAAGTATGCAGTAGAGATCCTGAAGAGGTTCGGGATGATGGACTACAAGGCCATGGCCACACTTATGGCATCAAACCTAAAGCTTCTGTGTGATGCTTCATCTGATCCGGTTGATGTCACTATATATCGTCAGATGATTGGGTCCTTGATGTACCTGACGAACACGAGACCATATATTTGCTTTGCAGTGAACACATTGAGCCAGTTCCTGACGGATCCTAGAGGTGTTCACTTGGTTGCTGTAAAGCATATTCTGAGGTACCTGAAGGGTACAATTGATTATGGGCTCAAGTATGATACGAATCAAAAGTTTAACCTGTAGGGTTATGTTGATTCAAACTAGGCAGGCAGTGCTGCAGATAGGAAGAGCACATCTGGGTGCTGCTTCAGTATGGGATTAGGTGTGATCTCTTGGTTTAGTAGGAAGCAATCCTGCATAGCACTGAGTACAGCCGAGGCTGAGTATGTTGCAGCATGTTCGACTAGTTGTGAGGAAGTATGGCTCCAGAAGCTACTGTCTGAGTTATTTGATCTCCCACTGTATGCCATTGGTATCTTCTATGATAACCAGAGTTGTGTGAAGCTATCTGAGAACCCGGTGTTCCACGACAGGTCGAAACACATTGAGATCAAATATCACTATATCAGGGATATGGTGTAGAGAGGAGAAGTGAAGCTCCTGTATATTGTGATGGATGAGCAAGTTGCAGATGTGCTGACGAAACCACTAGCTAGAGTGAAGTTTGAGTACTTCAGGGAGAGGCTTGGTGTTCTTCAGATTGACGACACTTCGAGGAAGAAGTGATGGACACATTTGCTGTAGCCATTCCAAGCATGGTGAGAAGAGGATACTTCACATGGCTGTGGATGTAAGCACTAGATGATGAGCATCAGGACGATGCTCCAGTTACTGCTTTGTATATGCATCATGTTGGATGCTTGTTATGATCAGTTGGATCATTTATATGTATGTATGTATGCATCATGTTGGATGTTGGATATAATCAGTTGGATCATTTATATGTATGTATGTATGCATCATGTTAGATGTTGGACATGATCAGTTGGATCATTTATATGTATGTATGTGCACACCCTGTTGGATGTTGGATATGATTAGTTGGATCATGTATATGTATATGCATCATGTTGGATGTTTGGACCATGTATCTATGTATGTATCAGATGGATACATTGTATGATCAAGTGGATCATGTATGATGATATGTATCAGGTAGATACTTGGTAGGCATCAGGTGGATGCATTGTATGATCAGGATGATCATGGATGACGAGCTTCAGGATGTTGCTCTAGATGACATGCATCAGGACGATGCAGTGATGATGATCAGGTTGATCATGTGATGATGTACATCAAGACGATGTATGGTGAGTATCAGGTTGATACTCTGTGGTCGTGGACAGGTTGTGCAGATGAGCATATAAGTAGACATGGGATATCCGACAGGTAGAGCTGTGTGCTCATAACAGCCTGGGATGCTCTTTCGAGGCATTGCCCTGGGAGGACATATAAGTAGACCTGGGAGATCAGACGAGTAGAGCTGTGTGCTCGTAACAGCCCGGGATTCTCTTTCGAGGCATTGTCTTATGACATATAAGTAGACCTAGGAGATCCGATAGGTTGTGCTGTGTGCCCGTAATAAGTCCTAGGATTTTCTTTTGAGGCATTGCCATGACCACATGTAAGTAGACCTGGGAGATCCGATAGGTTGGGCTGTGTGCCTTTAATAAGTCCTGGGATGCTCTTTCGAGGCATTGTGGTAGGGGTCACATGTAATAAGTCCTGGAGATCTAGACAGGATGAAAAAGGCCTCAGATGCTCTTTAGGGATATTGCTTGGCAAGACACTCTTTTAAGGTTTTGTGACAGTCACATGTAAGTGGACCTGGGAGATCTTGTCAGTCATGCTTCGGCACATAAATGGTCCTGGGATACTCTTTCGAGGCATTGTGACGCACGTAATAAGTCCTAAGGATTCCACAGTATGGCCAGTGATGATGAAGACCTACAGGTGGTGGGCCTACATCCAGTATGAAAAATGACTGGCTCTGTAGAACTTCCTATGACGAGTAGATCATTGATTGATTGAGATAGCAGCAACAGTGACGATGACAATGATTCGAGGACGATGATTCGCTGATGATGATCCAGAGAAGAAGACTTGTACTAGCAGATCTGTGTTGAGAAATACCTTCCTAGTTAAGAGGGAGTGTTGATGTATATGTAACTTCAAAATGTATTTCACCTATGTATTTCATCTATGTATATTGTACTCCTATAGAGATGTTATTATTCCTCTATACATAAGTGTCGTCATTTGTATTGATAAGTGTCGCAAGTGTCGTAACTTGCCGATGGGTTATTAGACCACCATGTGTGGGGTCAGCCCTGATTAAGTTAACCATGGGTTATTAGGCTAAGCTAGACAAGTCAGCCCCATTAGTTTATTGGGAAGGATAGGACAAGTATAAATAGAGATAGGGAGATCTCTATTTGGATATCTCATTACTCACTTCTACATTACTTAGAAAGTGGCGCACATGTGAGGAGGAGGATCATCTGCTAAGAGAAGACTATCTCTTGTACTTGGGTTGTACTTTGGTTATATTATTGCTTTATCTATCTCTGAGGAAGTTGTGGGGTTTTTCACCTTAGGGTTTTCCCCACGGAAATGCTGTGTGTCTATTGTCTCTTATGTTTTCCTCTTGTTGTGATTGACATGATTGACATGCTTGATATGATTGATATGCTGTACATGTTATTCTCTCAGTAAAGATCCTAGAGTATATTGAATTAATGCTCAAAAATTAACAAGTTAATCTTCATATTAAACTTCTCCACCTCAAATTTAACACTCGGCAACCACAATCTTCCTCATTATCACTATCTATATTCTCCTTATAAAGACATTTCGAAGCAAAGTGACCTATTTTAAGATAAAACCTTTTAAAAAACTAGGCTCTTTAAATAATAGTGGATCAAATATATATATAAAATATAATTCCAAATGGGTAAAGAATTAATACAAGGTTTTATAATAAAATATATCCAATATTAAAAAAAAAACTTTTTAACACATTATATCTCTCACCTTATACTTTAAAAAACCTTAATATATATATATATATATGAGATCCACTCCTTATACCTCCCACGTGAGCAAAGTATGATGTCATACTATGAACCAACCTTGACCCAAATAATTTGTGTTGTTGTTGTACTATTGGAACATATAGTAATCTTAAAATATATCTATTCTTTTCTGAGCTTGGTTTGGTGCAATGAAATGAGCATAGCTACAAAGATCAATAAATAAGATTCCATCTTGGTTTGGTGCACTTAGAAGTACAGTTGAAGAGATCCATAAATAAAAGTCAAATTCCTAAGACAAAATGGCATCGCATGTACTTCAGATTCCCAGTTTTTGTCTAGAAGGTCATCGTCATTGCGTATACAAATTTTCTTCTCTAAATTAAGTGTACTCTCATTCAGAACCATTTTCTTACCAAACATGGAAAAAGAAAACTATATCTGATGTCTATTTAGTACCTAGTACCTGGTTTAAAGCATCATCTGATGAGTGTCATCCAAGTAATCCAAAATGGCTACAAAGTCACTTTTGATACCAAAACACATATACTTTTAGACAAAACCCCCAATAGGATTTTAATTGCCAAGATTGAAATGGTCGAAAATAAAATATATCATTTAAGGGCATGTGCAAGCTAATGAGGGTCACTTTTGGCACATTAGATGCAATAGAAAACTGAAAAAATCAAGCATCCCTCAACTTACTTTGTTTTTTTGAGATACTTACACAAGATATATTGCATTGAGTAAAAAAAAGATGAAATGTAGAAAATTGAATCACATTTCCCAATATATAAGTTCTTCAAATCATGTGAAAAGGCCTACAATCTTTCCTTGAAAAACAAACCATTGTTAAAATGGTTCTGGTAGGCTCTTCCAAAATCTATTTGGTAGAATATCTAGTTGGAAAGAAACTAGGCAATCTTCCAAGGCATTACTTGCAACCCTATACAAGTGACCTTAAGGGTCAAGGCTCTTCTAGTGGAATTTTACCACAAAAAGGGGACAATAAAGAAAAATAGGTTGGACTTCTTGCAAAAGGAAAACAATTGGTTATATTCTCTAAAAATCAAGGACAAGAAAGTTCAAAGGTATTCAAGCAATCATTCCCAACAGTGATGGGAGATCAGGTTAAAAGAAATTGATTTTAAGATGTGGAGGAAAAAGAAAGTAAGACACGTGTTGTTCTTTGGTAGAGTGACAAAAGGAAATCCTAGGGTGACAGGTGTAGGGGGTATCTTGTATGATCACAGAGACATTTTGAAGGAAAATGTTGGGAATTAGGTCATTCCACCAATAAAATGGTAGACGTCCTCGCATTATATCAAGGGGTCAAATCTTTGGCTAAGGACAGTATTTCATAAGCAATCATCATCAACGATTCTAGGATTCTAATCTATATTTGGTAAGGATCTATATTCAGATAAGGAAGATTATAGAAAACTTGGCAGATTGTCATTTCTATAATGTTCTCTGGAAGAATAATATGGAAGCTAATCATATGGCCAATTTGGCCTCGATCTTTCTTGAAGATGCTCTTAAAACTCTCAATGGAAATGAGCCACATGAGCATATTCCCTAGCAATCAAAATTCTTTGTTGGGAACCTTGGTGGTGGGGAGAAATGAGTTGTTATCCCATAGTCACATGAGGAGGGGCATAATCTTAGGGTGGAGGAAATTTGTAAGGAGGGATAGCTCACTAAGAGGAATGAGAAATCAAGGCATCAGGGTGACATCGCGACATGAAAAAGGAAGCGGCTAGGTGGTCTTGGGAGAGCCTAAAAGTGACTGGTCATGTGAGATTTCAATGAACTGGAGTCAAGGTATAAGTAGGATCTCGGTAGCTTCATGGATTCAAATGGTTCATTAGGTCAACAAGACATGCCTTTTCCTTTGCATACATGAACATCAAGAAAATTTGTAAGGATCCCTAATTTTCTTAAAGTGTAGAAACCTTTGGGAATCTTAATAATTATCAAATTTCCAACCATAAAAGTTTTGGAGATATTTAAAAAAAAAAAATTTAAGGGTTTGTTAGCCGCCCAACAACTTCCCCTTGATTTTGTAAAATCAAAGGGTACCCCATGTAAATTTTGTAAATATTTAGCTTTTGGTTTTCTTTTATTTTATTTTGCTTCATTCGGTTAATCGTTTCGTGATCTCTTTTTAATCTTTGATTGTCTGTGCTACCTTTTCTTGACTTGGTTTTTCGGGGAAGATGATTTGGTGTTTTGACAGTGTCATCTGTTGATGTATTTGTAACTTCGGAAGATATTCACTTGTATATTGTATGTATTACATTTGTACTTTATTGTATCCCCAACGGAGATGTATTATTCCTCCGATTGGAAGTGTCGTCATTTGTATTTGCAAGTGTCGCAACTTATATTGTAAGTATCGTAACTTATACTTGATCGATTATTAGACCGCCTTGGTGGGGTTGGCCCTGTATGAGTTAAATGGTTATTAGACCACCCTAGTGGGGTTGGCCCAGTGACAAGTGGTAATGGGTTATTAGACTCTCTTAATGGAGGTCGGCCCAAATAGAGTAAAAGGCAAGTAAAGGTAAAGTATAAATAGAGAGGAGCACCTCTCTATTTATCCATTCATTCACTTAGTGACTTCGCATTAGTGAGAGAGAGGAGGAGTGCGCACAAGTTGAGGAGGAGAAGATGCTAGGAGACTTTCTCTTGTTTTGGGGTTTTGTATTGGTGCTCATTCTATCTCTGAGGAAGTTGCGGGGTTTTTCACCTTCTTGGTTTTCCCCAGTGAAATGCTTTGTGTCTCTTGTCTCTTGTGTTTGATATGGTGTACATGTTGTTCTCTCAATTAAGATCCTAGATCATATTGAATTAAATGATAAAAAGCTAACATCGTCCAAATTTTGACTTTTATTACATTAATGGTTTGTGAGCATTTTTGGCGAATTATAATGAATTAATTGAAAGCAAAATTTTTAGAATTTAATTGACATCTCCTAAAAATATAATTGAAAATATGGGAATGAGTTGACATTTATGATAATCTATTAATTTTCATAAGCCCAAACTTTCTTCTTCCTTATCTTAATTTTGAAAAATATTAAATATCTAAAAAATATTACTATTAACATAATAATAAACTTTAATGATAATATCTTTTGCTTTATAAGAATTAAAGCTTATTAAGGTAAGGAAGAATATTATATTATTTTATCATTATGAAAATTTTACCTTTCAAAATAGTAATAAATAGATTACATGCTCATATCTCCACGTTTAACTATATTGGGATGAATTTATAATGTTACATAGTTTCACGTTTAACCTTTTTATGGTGCATATATGTCCATATATCAAAAGAGGAAATTATATCTTAATTTAGTTTGTGCTGCCTTAAATACACATGTTGACATATATAAACTTCCATTCATTATCTTTATGCATTGAGATTATAATTCCAAATGTTTTGTTGATTGGTTACTATCCACCTTAAAAAGAGATACATTTCATTAAAATTGACTAGTGCTTATTCTTCACAATACTTTTGTTCTCAAATTAAAATCATTTTTTTATTCATTTTATGTTCAAATAACATTTTGAAATGGTTTCTTTTGACTCCACATGCTTAAAGGCTTTAAGTTATTTATATATTGAAAATTCAATCTTTTTAATATAATAGAACGTTATTTTTTTTTCAACTGAAAAAAAAAAGAATTGCTATTTAAAATATGGATCAAAGAAACTATATAATTACTTATCCTCTCGAATAATTTTCAAATACTCAATCATTGCATATAATTCAAAATATTACTATAAATCTTAAAACATAACTTTCTATCTAATAGTTCTTTCTAGTTACATTCATACATGTCATATATTTTATAAGCCTCCATATATCATGGGCTCATTAAAAAGGAAAAATAGCATATAAATACTATTACTAACAGCTCCGATATGATCATGTCTGTTGTAATACAAAATTGTTAAAATAGGAGAAATAGAACTCCCCTTCATCACATCCCAAACCCCATTTGAATAGGAATGACATGTTATCATTACAATTTGACATCAACGTTGATCATATTTTGACAGGCTTGTATTCCATAAAGGGAACAAGGAAACATTGTATATCAACGTAATATAATTAAAGGAGTTAAAACGGTGTTATTTTGTCACTGCCACATCCCATGGATTTTTATGGATTTGCACTATTACGCAAGGTCAACAAACTACAACATTTGGAGGCATTCGGCTAATACATTACCATATTTTAATGAAGTCAAGAGTCTTTATTATCTTGTCAACCTGGAAAAGTGTCACTGCAAAATCTTCACTTTCATCGAAATTAACCACACCAAAATTTTAAATGTTCACCCAATTATTTGAAATAAATGTGTCGTGCTTCAAAATTGCTGCAGTTAATAAAAGGGTGTTTCCAAATCATTCAGAGAAAGAGTATAAATCACTGAAGAATATTATTATAGTGCTGCCAAAAAATCGAGGATACTCCAGGAAATTATGAAAATTCTTTTCAAGAATCATGTTTTGTTTCACTTGTGAAGTTGAAGGAAAGTTATGAAGAAATGCTAAGAGGAGGAGCTTTTAGTAGTGTTATTATACTATCACTGCTGTTGAACTGATTCAAAGACAGACTTTATCATATTACAATACTTCTATGCTGGTATAATCTGAAATTGTTTTGGATATTTTAAATACTCCTGTTACTTCTTTATAGATATATTTTTTGTGTATATATATTTTATGATTATGTTCTGAAGTTCATTATCCTTCAACATATGCTACTTTTAGTTATGTTCTAATGATCATGTATTTTATATGATAAGTTATTTGTCATTACTTTTGAATTATATAGTTAATATTTTCAATGTGTTATGTTTAAATCTTAAATTTGTTTTAGATTTATGCATATGTATATTCATCTTTTATTCATAATTAAATATAGAATTTTTAGTTCTCAAACTGCTCTCAACTGAGATAGGATAGGAACTGAGATAGGATAGGAAGTAGATTGGATAGGACAAAGTAGACATAATTTAGTTTTAAAATTAGAATTGCAGTTTTATATCGTAGTGGAAACCTACAGATTTTTTAGCAGCTACTAAATTTCTATGTTATGATTATATTAGAATAGATCTTTGCTAACAATCCAATTAAGTTAGTTTTCATTTACTTCGAACAGGTAGGAACTAACAACACAGCTAATACAAAAACAAATCATGGGACTCTCTTGTTGAGAGCAAACCTTTAAAGGAAACAGGGCCTTGATCCTGTGAGAAGTAGTCATCTCAGATAGGCAAGGGACTGCTGTAAGAACCTTGTTTGGGCTATTTTTCCTTGGTTGGCTAGAGAACAATTTTCCCAGCCAATAGGGTTTTATATAGTTTTTGGACAATTTTGGTGAATTTTAGAGTATCAAAATTTAATCCTATGGAATTTGGGTGAATCATATTAGAAAAACATGGAAAATGATAAATACTTTTTTTGGAGAAAAACCTCAAAAATCATCCCATGTGCTAAATTTCACCCCTAAAATTTTTCCCGGCGAACATTATCCTCCCATGCCCCACATGATGAGATGGTAAATATGCATATGTGTGGGGAGTTGGCTCTAAATCCAAACAAAAAATATTGGGGCTTCATCTATTACAAAGGGAGCATGCATGAAGTGTGTTTCTTTGTGGGTAGGATGGATGGTGGTGAGTGTTTATATTCGGGTTGGTTCGAGTGGGATATGCATCTCGAGATGGAAGAAGAGGGAGGTGTCGTGGGAAAGCATCTTAGAGAAGTCGTGTTTAAGCCCCAACAATTGTGCTCGAAAAATGGCAAGTGATGGGTGGAGTGAAGATGAGGATTGTTGTGTCTCTCATGGCCTCTAGTATGTTAAAGATAGTCATAAGCATATGAAAAGGAAGGTCCATAAACTCGAGTATGCCAAGCAAGCATTTGATAGGAATCTTGAGCAATGGAAAGATACTGAGGAGCAGACCTGTTTAGTGGAGAGAGGGGAAACTAATTATCGATTGGCAGTTATGGGAGCAAAGATGGAGTAGCAACAAGCTCAAAATGATGTTTTAGAAGCAACCCTGGGTAATGTGTAGAGGAAATTGAATGGGAAGGGAGTGGCCAAAGGACTTACCTCACGCCCTCTATATTTGTAGAATGAATGCTAGGTTCCCTGGGGCAATGCTTGATGTCAATTTATGTGTTTTCAATGTGTCTTTTTGCTTGATCAGTTTGTTAGATTTTGTAGCTATCAATTTAGGACTCATCGTTATAGTCATGGACGAAAACCTTTGTAGTGCGAGTATTTAGGGAATAGGCAAGTTTTGGATTCTCGTACCAAGGGTTGTTCTTGTTTATGCATTGTGCAACTAAGGGATTCTTCCCTCCTATTTTAATATAAAAACCCAACTTATTTCGGTAAAAAAGAAGAACCAATTGTTATGTACAAGTGTACAATTAGTTTCAAGAAATTCCATCATTTTGATATGCGTTATGTTTTAGAGAAAAAAAAGCATAGCAATGTTACAAGAAAGTGATATTCTCTAAGTTATACTCATTTTCCATAAACAAAAGTTACATATTCTTTAACCTTATTCAATCTCATATATTTTATATTTTTACTTTATATTATAATAAGTTGTGTATATATCTTTAAAATTTTTAAATAAAAATATTTTATTTTTTTCAGATTTTTATTGCAACTAATGTAATATGATAAATAAACATTAACTTACACTAACCTATATAATATAGGTTTATTTATAATTTAGAAATAATATAAATTAAATGTATATAGAAAATTAAAATTTCTCAAAATTATACATCTCATTCTATATAAATTAAATGTATATAGAAAATTAAATAGAAAATTAAAAAAATGCTACAAATAAAATTAACATAATACCCACTGCAATTTTGACATTATTTTATCGGTGGCACTTTTTCCCAGTGAAAAGATATGTTGAAAACATTAACTACAATTAAATCAAATTGTCATGAATGGATTCCTATCAAGTGTGGAAATATGAGAGGGAAGGAAATTGTGTACCTCGAAAAAACCTTCTAGAAGCTTGGTGCGTTTTCTATATTCACACTATAATAGTTAATTTATATTTCGCCTTGAAAGAAAATTATGGTCTTTAAGGATAAGTTTAAAATATTATAATAAGTCAATGAAAGCCCATATTCGCATCATTAGGAAAGAACAAAAATGTAAATGTGAAAACACCATACATAAATTTTGACTCTAAGACGCTTTAAATTCATTAATTGAGATTGTACTTATTGGTTTTTATTTTTTTATTTGAAATGTATTTATTAATATGATATATGGAGTTAAATACATAATTAAATATTTTAATTTAGTTTATTATTTTTATTAAATATGTTTTTTTAATAGAATCGTTAAATTTAAAAGAATTATTTTACAATTTAGTATGATATTATGTGCACAATATATTTATGATTTTAATTATTTGTAGATAATGTTTTATAGTTAACATATTTAAGTTAAAATGGTTAGATGTTTGTATAAGGAAAAATCAATATTATTAATTATCTAAAATAAAATAAAAAATCATTTTTAATTATAAATCATATAAATAAGATAAAAATATTAATTAATTAATTTTTTTAAATGAATGGTATATTTCAACCAGTTTCTAAATCATTTTTTTAAAATGAATAATATATTTCAACCAATTTCTAAATCAATGTGAAAAGTAAACCAAAATTCTAGATGAATGAGACATTTGAGTAAGAAAATAATAAATACTTTGCACCTTAACTTTTTAGAAGTACATGCATAGTTTATATTAAGCTATATTAAACTTCCAAATGATAAGATGCCACATTTTCATGTTCAAAATGGTATTATGTCAAATTCTAAAATATCCTAAATAACTCGCATTTTATTTATTTATCTATTTAATCATAAGATGCCACATGTTTACAATGGTATTATGTTAAATTCCAAATTAGTTTAAATAACTTTTCTTCTTCACAATGGTATTATGTCACAATCTAAATTAGTTTAAATAACTTTTTTTTTTTTTATAAAGATGAATGGTTAACAATTAAATATAGTTATTTTTTATTGATGTACTCAAAGAGGCGCATTCTAAAACCTGGTAATAACAAGTGGGCTCAAGATAGATTTAAAACATTTTACGACATATATAAAACTACGTAATTTAGATAAATTAATGTTGGCAACAAAAGCTAAATAAAATAGAGATCAAATAAGATAGAAATGAAACAATGACAATCACATAGATTTGACACGGATATTTTATGTGGTAAAACGCTTGAAAGGGAAACATCTATAGAGCAAATAGTATCGGTATTCTTATTGCTCAAAGATGAAGATTACAACAGTCGAAAACAGGCTTACAACCATTCCTCACATTCACTCTTAGAATGATATTTGCCACTACGAGCTTACATGGATTTATAGCATCTCTTACACAGTTATGAAAAATTGACCAATTAATTTCACATTCTAACTTAAGCTTATTGGTCTCAACTGAAGGAAGAATAATAGGGATCCGGAAGATACCCAACTCCATGTCTGTGGGAATTAGTTGTCACATTATCCAACAATCTCCACCTTGACAACAATTTACCTGATACCTTGCCCTTGTTTTTTCCATCACCTTTCCTGCAAGCCAAGAGAAGCTAAGCACCATCACAACTTCTCTAATGTAATTGGTTTTGTCAACATGTCTCGACAATTATTTTGAGTGTGGACCTTTTCAAGAACCACTCCACCTTAATCAATAACCTATCTTACAAAATGGTATTTTACAGGAATATGTATTGTTTTAGTGTGATAAGCTGGATTTTTAGCCAATTGTATAACACTTCGACTATCACAAAATATTTTAACATTATTTTGAAACCTTCCAAACTCACCTAGCAAACCTTTCAACGAGATTGCCTCTTTGCAAGCATGTGATGCATATATATATTCTACCTATGTAATGGATAAAGCAACAATGCTTTGAATCTTTGACATCCAACTAATAGGACCACCTGCAAGAGTAAATACATATCCTGAAGTGGATCTCCTTTTATCCAAATCTCCTGCAAAATCCGAATCGACATAGCCACATATTTCATCACAATAACCATTAAACGTGATTCAATAATTACTTGCGCCTCTGAGATATCGAAACACCCATTTCACTGCTGCCCAATGCTCTTTACCTAGATTTTCCATGTATCTACTGAAAACACCAACTGCATGTGAAATCTTTGGTCTAGTAGAAACCATCAAATACATCAAACCGCCTAGTGCATTAGCATAAGGTCCTTTTCTTTGATCATTACTAGAACTCAAACTTGAAGAAAGCTTAAAATGGGAAGAAAAAGGGACATTAACATGTTTCACATTATTTATACCGAATCTCTGAAGTATTTTCTTCACATACTTCACTTGTGATAACCATAAATTACCATTTTTCCTATCTCTGTGTATTTCCATGCCCAAAATATGTTTTTTTGCTCCTAGATTCTTCATATCAAACATCCTAGCCAGCTGAGCCTTCAACCTGTTGATTTCAACCATGCTCCTGCTTGCTACAAGCATATCGTCATAACACCAAACCAATGAATATGCCATTTTCTAACTTTTTAAAGTAAACACAATGATCATACTCACTTCTGATAAAATTTTGGCTCACCATGAAAGAATCAAACTTCTTGTACCATTGCCTGGGAGATTGCTTCAAGCCATACAATGACTTCCTGAGATTGCAAAAAAAAAATTCCTTTTTGATTCTGAACAAAGCCTTCCGGTTATTCCATGTAAATGTCCTCATCCAAATCTCGATGTAGAAAAGCAGTTTTAACATCTAGCTAGTCTAACTCAAGATCAAGTAAAACAACTAGTGCTAACACTAACTGAATAGAAACAAGCTTAAGAACTGGTGAAAAAATCTCATGGAAATTGATACCTTCTTTCTGAGAATAACCTTTTTCTATTAGTATTGCTTTGTACTTATCAACCTTATCATCATCACCTTTTTTTAGCTTGTAGACCCATTTACAACCAACAACTTTCTTGTCCTTTTGAAGTTCCACCAGATCCCATATTTTATTCTTTTCCAACGCATCCATTTCTTCTTTCATTGCTAATTTCCACTTAGCATTTTCAGATGCCTCCACTGCTTCCTGATAACAAATAGGCTCCCCATCGTTAGAAATCATAGCAACATATGAAGCATATACTTCATACCTTTTTGGAAAAGTTCTGACTCATGTAGATCTTCGCAAAGTTTTTTGTGGCTATGACATTTCCTTTGTTTACTGGAAATCTTCTATAGTCTCATCTACATCTGCGGGAGCTTCTTCATGGACATCTCCATGATCCTCCTTTCTTGTAGATGGCCAAGTCTCCAATTGAATTTTCTGAATCTACGATTCTTCTCCCTGTTTCATCTCAACATCTACTACATCTGATTTCATGAGTGACGATTCATCAAACACAACATTTATGTTAATGATGATCTCAGTGTGGGCAGTAGGATCCCATAATTTGTATGCCTTAATTCCATTACCATATCCAACAAAGATGTAACTTTTTGACTTCAGATCTAATTTAGAACGTTGATTCTTTGGAATTAAAGCATAAGCATCACAACCAAAAATATTAAGATTCGAATAATCACAGGTGTGTCCTTTCCATACCTCTTCCCGAATCTTACAGTCTATTGCAGTTGATGGTGATCGATTTACCAGATAGCATGTTGTAAGAAACGCTTCTCCCCACAAATCCTACTGCAATTTGGCATTACTAAGCACGCACCTTGCTCTCTCTAAAAGAGTCATATTCATGCATTCAACAACACCATTTTGTTGAGGAGTGTAGATCGTGGTTTTATGCCCTTCGATCTCAGATTCTTTGCAATAGTTATCAAACTCCTTAGATGTGAACTCACCTCCATTATCTATTCAAAGACACTTGATTGAACTATCAGTGCTCAAAGCTCTAAACTGCTTAAAAGAATTAAACACATCAGCCTTTCTTTTCAAAAGTAGATGCAAACCTTTCTAGAGTAATTATCTATAAATGTAACAAAATATGATGATCCTCCAAAAGAAACCAAAGGGGTTGGTCCCCACACATCAGAATGAATGTAATCTAGGATATATTTACTAATATGCTTCCGGGTCAGTGCAAGCTAATGAGGGTCACTTTTGGCGCGTTAGATGCAATAGAAAACTGAAAAAGCAGAGATCCCTCAACTTACTTGGATTTTTTGAGCTACTTACGCAAAATATCTTGCATTGAGTAAAAAAGATGAAATGTAGGAAATTAAATCACGTTTCCGAATATATAACTTTTATGTATTGAAAATTTGCATAGCTATGTCAAGTTTCATTTTTCTTAACAGACACTTTTTATTTTTCAGGAAAATGATAAGGTATATGTTTTTGTGGGTAGAGCCTTTGAGGGCCTAAATGATGGAATCAAGCTACAAAAATCGGCATGCATGTAGAGAACACATAGCACTTGTGCGCCATTATTTTTCGAAAATTAAATTAGTAATTTTATAATTTTTTTATAATTTTGTAAGTGATCAAACCTCGAAAATAATACCTCTTTTGTGGGTAGAGCCTTTGAAGGTCTTAATGCAAAAATCTTAAAATGGGTTTTTCATAGAACGTGGAGGTTAGTGTCCTCTTGTGCACCATACAATTTTTTTTTAAAATGATCGAGAATTGAAAAAGTTATGGAAGAAACACTAACAGTGTGTTTCACGAGTTAAGGAAGTAGGACAGAAAAGAAATTGAAAGAAAATAGGAAAAATTAATATTTCAAAATAAAAGTTACATATTTGGAATCTGCAGAAAAAATGCTATTTGTGTCTAAGATTTCGTCAAAAATGACTGTGTGTAGCATACTGTAACGAGTGGCTAAGCACAGGCTTTTCCAGAAATTGGAAGAAATACCCAATTAGCTTTGGTTTTTCATTAACATAGCACAGGTTTGGAATTACCGAAGCAAACTCCAAAGCATACACATAGGATTATTGTTGACATGTGAGCAAGTGATTCGGCTTGGTTTAGGCTCTTAAAAACACGAGCGCGTTCTTTTTAAATTCAAAAAATATTGCCGCGCTTTTAGAATTTTATAACGCGCACGCGTTATATAACTACATAACGCGTACGCGTTATGTAGTTCCAAAACGCGCTCGCGTTATGTAAATCATAAAATATATGTTTAATACTTGAGAGAGGGGGGGTGGGAAAGACTCAAGGGGATTTTTGGTTAATATTTGAGAAGGGGTGGGGAAGGGTCAAGGGAATCTATGGTTAATAT